>JARQOC010000010.1:9175688-10499438 GCA_033576535.1 Allobates femoralis
CCATGTTTTTAGCGCTGGTAGCAAAAATGCAATCCGCTAAACACAATGCACTTTTGCATTGCATTTTTTGCATTGGAGTCTATAGGTGCGTTAACAGATGCGTTTTTAGACATTTCCACATGCATGACGCAACTGTGACCCTGGCTTAATGGAGAAAAAAGTCAATCATGCCATTTTTTATGGCATTTACCAATGACAGTAAATAATCTGATCACTGTGCTGTTCTGGTCATTATGATTACGGTAAGTGTAACGGGCTGTGTGCCCCATATGTTTGATGCTTTTATCCTTTTAATAAAAGCTTTTATGTTTTAATATGAAAATGGAAGTCCGGTGCTGGATCTTTTCTACAGATTCCACCATAGGGATTCCTTTACTGTAATCAGTGACATGTTCACACACTAGTAAACGTATGCTCTGTTTTTACACATTCCCCCTATTGTTCTGTTCTATTTCTTCCTACATTAATTCCCAGGTCATTGTGTATTATAAGACACATCGGACTCGAATCTGATTGTTGTTCTTGAATTTTTTTTTCTTATGTTTTTGTAACTGATTATGAAGTTGATGGCGGCTAACTACTGATCTTTTTAGTTTTTGAAGGATCTGGATTAGGATCTGGCCTGCAATCTGTTATAAAAATTGCTCAAGATGAAGGATCTGGCATTGCAATCATTCCAAAAGGAGGATCTGGTGCAGTAATCGCTCAAGATGGAGGATCTGGCATTGAAAGATCTGGTGCAGTAATTGGTCAAGATGAAGTATCTGGCATTGCAGTCATTCCAGAAGAAGGATCTGGTACAGTAACAGCTCAAGATGAAGGATCTGGCATTGAAGGATCAGGTGCAGTAATCACTCAAGATGAAGGATCTGGCATTGAAGGATCTGGTGCAGTAATAGCTCAAGATGAAGGATCTGGCATTGAAGGATCTGGTGCAGTAATCGCTCAAGATGAAGGATCTGGCATTGTCATCATTCCAGAAGAAGGATCTGGTGCAGTAATCGCTCAAAATGAAGGATATGGCATTGAAGGATCTGGTGCAGTAATCGGTCAAGATGAAGGATCTGGCATTGAAGGATCAGGTGCAGTAATCGGTCAAGATGAAGGATCTGGCATTGTCATCATTCCAGAAGAAGGATCTGGTGCAGTAATCGCTCAAGATGAAGGATCTGGCATTGAAGGATCTGGTGCAGTAATCACTCAAGATGAAGGATCTGGCATTGAAGGATCTGGTGCAGTAATCGCTCAAGATGAAGGATCTGGGAATGCAACTGTATCTGTCGAAATAGGCGGTTATTGCCTGTTTAAGTTTTGCTTCTCTTCCTCTGGATAATACTACTCTAGGCATCTCCACCTATAACTGTATACTGCAGCAATGGATAATACGGACACCTGTTAGACCGTCTAATTAACCTAATAACCCATTAAAAACAATCTACGCTTGAACACAGTACATTAATCTTGCTTGAATATCATACATTAATAACAGAAATGCTCAATTTAAACAAAAGCTAATAGGTTCATGACCATAGCCATATATGCAAAGATTGTTACCAATCAATTGGTTGTCCATCATAATCCTGTGGATGGTGAATTGTGGCACCCTGGCACCTTGTTGGGCACCACAGAACTCCTTGGGGCATGAATGGAGCTAACAGCAAGCATCACTCACAAATACCTAACAACACTTACAACAGCTTAGGACATCTGGTTTCACCCCGTGCCTGTAGGGGGAGCTCCACTAGTCACTTTGAGCCAGTTCCCCCTATAAATAGGGTCTTAGAGGGAGAAACTTCAGAGTGTGTGCAGACGCTACAAGAGCTGCAGGCAGTGTGTAACCTCGATCTTATGAGCGACACACTAGGCCCAATCAGCCAGCTAGCCAGTGAGAGAGACCCTTGCAATTGGGGTCAGAGGAAAGGAGAAGACACCTCTCAGGGACACCAGAGTAATCCAAACTCTCTCCCTTGCCAACCGGTTACTGGAACCGAAGCTGTGAGAGCTACTCAGCCACCACAGAGAACCAGCCCGTCTAACAGGAGGTTTAGCCACCCGTTCCACCTGAAGCACCTACCGACGAGAGCCCAGGGGAGAGTACCGATCCTGCTCAGACCCTTTCATAGTGCCCTCAGTGCTGCCATCCAGGTGAATCAAGTTCCATCGAACACACTGCCCGGTCCGGCTGGATTCCATATCCACCCGACCTTAACCTTAGAAGAAAGAGAAAGGAAGCCTACACTAACTGCTTGCTGTGAACCTCCAGAAGTGCTGACTTCACTATCCCGGTCTGAGTGGACCTGAAAACCACCAGTAAAGGTACTCAAAAGACTTTGGTGTGTCTGTGTCTGACTCCTGGGCCTAACAGCAGTATTACCGCAGCTGCCTCACGACATCTTGCGCAGCTCCTGGCCCAGGGGACTCCCGCTCATCCTGTGGGGAGCGTCCCATCTTGCTGCATTCCATCCCCCGGAGGCCCCGCAGTTACCGGTCCTCTCAGAGGTGGCGTCACAAAGACAACTAATCCCTACTGTTCAGCCATCCCCCCTATTGATCTGGACCACCGGGCCCCACAGCCGCAGGCGTGGTTCTGTGACAGAGGAGAGTCAACGCCTGCGACGTGCAGAACCCGGCTATGGTGAGTCAGAATATTTTGTGTTTTGATGTAACTCCCCTGCTAGTGTCCATGCATATAGTACAATATGAGATTGAATGTTAGAGTTAAGAGTAGAACCAAGGAATCACTAGTGGAAAACCACTGGAAGACAAGGGTGAACGCTCTGTAACTGTGTCCTGTGCAAGCCTCATCTGCATTTTTAATACGAGGTAACCACCTCCTTCGTGAAAAGGTAGGTGTGAGTGTTTGGTTTATCAGTATTTTACACCTGTGCTGTCCCAACTTTATCATCGGCTTCTGCAGCATCCTGCTAGTGCTTTGGTGAACTGAATAGTCTGTTGTAATGCAGGGCTCGTTGGAAGTGTAGGGTTCACGATACAGTCAGGCAGTCTCCTGCTGCTGGTTCACAAATATCAGTCTATCTCCCTTCAGGCACAGTAATCACAGTCCCGCACAGCAAAACCGGGTTTACTCTCTTTCTCGGCAGATGGTTAGTTTACAGACAGTACAGTGGCAGCTCCGGTGTGGTCTAAGCAGTCGGGATGGATCACCAAAATCTCCTCCTTTTGTGTTCCTTTCATGGTCCTCTTTGGTCTGTCCGCACGCTACCTACGGTCCAGCAGCCACAGGCTTTCAGTGGGTGACCTGCCAGGTCCCCTAGTCCTAATACGACGGCCTTCCTTTTGCTGCGACGGAGGTTGGGTCGGGGGACATAAATACTCCGCACCCCGCCAGGGTTTGTGGTTGGAGCATAGAGCTTCCTGGCCACTTCAGCAGAGTCGGCACTTTGGTTCAGGCCCAGTCCCTCAGTGTCCCCGCTGATTCGAGTACACCTTGGACTCCTTCCTTCTCTCAGCACGGTCTACAGTCCGGGACCCAGACAAGCCTCAAGGTGGCACAGGCCGCCGGGTCCATGTCCTCTCAGTCCTGTATGATGGTGTTCTCGCCCCTCCTTCTGATTGAACTAGACTCTATGGTGTCTCTTGGCTGACTGGTTTACTGAACATGGTGTTGTCTCCTTTTGTTGCCTCTCCTAACTGGGTCTTGTCCTAACTTCTCCACCCTCCACTTGTCTCCTTCCGCCATCCCGTTGCTGGGCACATAGTCCCTAGTCTTGGGATCAGAGTGAGTTGGGTGTATATTTGGGGTGACTGGACTTATCGATCCCGGCTGCTACACGCCATCTAGTTGTGACCGATCCGCAGGGGTGCCACACTTCAATAAACAAGTCAATAAACAAGTCACTGTGAAAACAGGAAAACAAAGACCTTAACCAAATGAGCACATGGATGTACATGACAGATTCCACCAGTACACTGGAAGCTTTAGTAGGTTGTGGTGCTTCTCCAATTGGCTGAAGCAAGGAGCTGATGACTTCAGTTGTACAACACACCCATACAGCCAGACTGGACAGCACTGCAGGTGTCAACCACTCTATTCTTATGGTGCCGTCACACGCTTCAATTTCCTGCACGATCTCGCTTAAGCGATCTGCTTTTTTGATCTCTTAAGCGATATTGTTTGTGCGTCGCTGCGTGTAATCAAGCGATTTTACAAGGTAAAATCGCTTGATTGCTTGATCTCAGATTTGTGAGGAGGAGCTCATATCAAGCAATAGTCGATTTATCAATCTGCATCATCGTGGTGTCTGACACCGGAATGAGCCATCTCCCAGCGGCAGAGCCTATGCTGGGAGATGGTAACTATGGTAAACTTCAGGTTACTATGCGCCGCGCGGCGCCTAGTAACCCGATGTGTACCATAGTTACCAGCGATCTCGCTGGTCCACATCGCGGGTGAGTCTGCCTGTGTGACAGCTCACCAGCGATGTGAACGATATTGTTAGCGATCGCGCGTGCATGTGATCGCTAACAATATCGTTCAGGAAATTGAAGAGTGTGACGGCACCCTAAGGCTTAGTCACACACATCGATTTCCAGCACGATATCGCTTAAGTGATCTGCTTTTTTGATCGCTTAAGCGATATCGTTTCTGCATCGCTGCGTGTAATTTTACATTGTAAAATCGCTTGATTGTTTGATCGCAGATTTGTGAGCCGGAGCTCATATCAAGCTATAGTTGCTTCATCAATCTGCATCATCGTGGTGTGTGACACCACGATGAACCATCTCCCAGCGGCAGAGCCTATGCTGGGAGATGGTATCTATGGTAAACTTCGGGTTACTAAGCGCTGTGCCTAGTAACCCGATGTTTACCATGGTTACCAGCGATCTCGCTGGTCCACATCGCTGGTGAGTCTGTCTGTGTGACAGCTCACCAATGATGTGAACGATATTGTTAGCGATCGCGCGTGCATGAGATCGCTAACAACATCGATCAGGAAATTGAAGCGTGTGACGGCACCCTTAGGGTATGTGCCCACACACAGGTTTTACTGCGTTTGAGATCAGGTTTTACCTTGGTTTTATTTAAATCTGTGCTAATCTACCCGTATATACTCGTGTATAAGCCGACCCGTGTATAAGCCGACCCCCCTACGTTTGTCCCCAAAACCTGGGAAAACCTATTGACTCGTGTATAAGCCGAGGGTGGACCCCAGCACAGGTATACAGCGCCCAGCAGTGTGGTATACAGGCCCCCCCAGTGGTATACAGGCCTCCCCAGTGGTATATACAGCAGCCTCCTAGTGGTATATACAGCAGCCTCCTAGTGGTATATACAGCAGCCTCCTAGTCGTATATACAGCAGCCTCCTAGTGGTATATACAGGCCCCAGCAGTATTACAGAAGCCTCCCCAGTGGTATATACAGACCCCAGTGGTAATACAGCAGCCCCAGGGGTAATACAGCAGCCCCAGGGGTATACAGGCCCCCAAATGCTGGCACTCGCCCCCCCTGTGTGGTAAGGGCCCCCCTGCTGCTTAACTTACCATCCCTGGTCTTCTGCACTGCACCGCGCCGGTCTTCTGTGCTCCGTCCTCCATGCTCCCGTCCGGCTGCATCCGGGATCCCTGGCCGTCGCAGTTACGATGACGTCATCGTGCGATGGCTGGGGATCCCTGATGCAGCCGGACGGGACTCGGAGCATGGAGGACGGAGCACAGAAGACTGGCGGTGCAGAAGACCGGGGATGGTAAGTTAAGCAGCGGGGGGCCCTTACCACACAGGGGGGGGTGAGTGCCAGCATTTGGGGGCCCATTACTGTATTGACTCGTGTATAAGCCGAGGGAGGAACTTTTCAACCCAATTTTTGGGCTGAAAAACTCGGCTTATACACGTATATATATGGTAATCCTGAGTTTTTGGTTTCCAGCAAAACCTATGTTAGGCTGGGGTCACACTTGGCATGAGTTTTTTTAGTGTCTTAAAAAAACGCATGCGTTTTTTTTCATTTCAGCATGCGTTTTTTTTCATTTCAGCATGCGTTTTTTAAGGGGTCTGATGGCACACTGCGTTTTTGCATGCGTTTTTAAAACAGCACCCAAAAATAGTGCATGCACTATTTTTTGGTGTTGTTTTAAAAACGCATGCGTTTTTTTTAAAACGCATGCGATTTTTTAACATGGGCCCCTATGGAAAATGCATGCGTTTTTGGATGGTACTAATGTACCATGCGTTTTTGCATGCATTTTTGATGCCAGCTAATCACATCATTGCAAAAACACATGGTACTGTCACACATGCGTTTTTGCTATTAGGGCATGCGTTTTTTAACATGGGGGCCTATGGGTGCGTTTTTACATGCTTTTTTAAAAACGCAGGTCTCCAGAAACGCATGAAAAAAACGCAAGTGTGACCCCAGCCTTATTAGGCCATGTGCACACGTTCAGTATTTGATGAGTTTTTTACCTCAGTATTTGTAGCCAAACCCAGCAGTGGGTGATAAATCCAGAAGTGGTGACGTGTTTCTATTATACTTTTCCTCTGATTGTTCCTCTCCTGGTTTTGGCTACAAATACTGAGGTAAAAAACTCACCAAATACTGAGTGTGTGCACGAGGCCTTAGGGAAAAGCTTTCACACACATTGGTTTTTGTTCTCTGGAGTGTAAACACCACAGGATTTGCTGCATTTTTGTTTTCCAGCAAAACCTCTGATTCTAGGATTCGCTCCCAACACATTGGTTTTTGTTTGGTGAAGAAAGTGGAAACCCCTCAGGTTTTGCGGTGTTTTAGGCCTCGTGCACACGTTGAGTGTTTGATGAGTTTTTTACCTCAGGATTTGTATAATCCCAGCAGTGGGTGATGAATCCAGAAGTGGAGCACTTGTTTCTATGTAGTTAGGTAGATTTAGTCAGTCAGGGATGGTTAGAATAGTCATATTAGGCTCCAGGGACAGATATTTAGAGGTTAGATAGGGATTTTTCGGTGGTTGGTTCCCTTTAAAAGATCACGCTGCGACTTAAAGGCGACATGCCACAACTGTTAACAAGAAACAGTTATCACTATAAAATAATCATAAACCATTTTTATAAACATACCTATATAATAACAGGGAGGGAGGGTGGGGTCTCTCCCTCCGCCGCATGGTGCCCCCCCCCCCCCCCATGGGCGGCCTCTCCACTCCACGCGCACACCTGTGAAGGCGGCTCTCTGTCCACTGCATCAGCTGGCACATCTGTGCTGACAGGATCCTGTGTAGATGATCATGGAGGGGAGGAGTCAGGGATTCACTGATCAGCTGTGGTGTAGCAGGGTCTGACAGTGTGGCATCATAAGTGTGGTGAGGAAGGTGAAGCTGTGTGGGTGAGGATGGTGTACAGGGATGTAGCAGAGCCGAGTGTGTACGGAGCGGAGCCGTGTGTGTACGGTGTACGACGGAGCGGTACGAGGTGACGGACGGCCGAGTGTGTGCGAGGTGTACGGAGCGGAGCCGAGTGTGTGCGAGGTGTACGGAGCGGAGCCGAGTGTGTACGAGGTGAGCGGAGCGAGTGTGTACGAGGTGAGCGGAGCCGAGTGTGTACGAGGTGAGCGGAGCCGAGTGTGTACGAGGTGTACGGAGCGGAGCCGAGTGTGTACGGAGCGGAGCCGAGTGTGTACGAGGTGTACGGAGCGGAGCCGAGTGTGTACGAGGTGTACGGAGCGGAGCCGAGTGTGTACGAGGTGTACGGAGCGGAGCCGAGTGTGTACGAGGTGTACGGGGCGGAGCCGAGTGTGTACGAGCTGTACGGGGCGGAGCCGAGTGTGTACGAGGTGTACGGGGCGGAGCCGAGTGTGTACGAGGTGTACGGGGCGGAGCCGAGTGTGTACGAGGTGTACGGGGCAGAGCCGAGTGTGTACGAGGTGTACGGTTCGGAGCCGAGTGTGTACGAGGTGTACGGGGAGGAGCCGAGTGTGTATGGGGCTTATGGAGCAGAGGCACGTGTTTATGAAGCAGAGCTAAGAGTGTACAAGAGTGTACTAGATGTATGGAGCAGAGCTGAGTGTTTACTAGGTGTACGAAGAAGAGCCACATATGTATGGGGCGTACAGAGCAGAGCCATGTGTGCATGGGGCATGAGGAGCCGTGTGCGTACAAGGTTGTGTGTACCAGTGGTAGCCCCCAGCAGATGCTGCTCCTGCTCCTATAGTTCTGGCCGCCTCTGCCGGCAGCATTCTTCTCCCGAGTCCCGGCTGCTGCTGTCTGCCCTCTGCAGCTCAGCATGGCGGGGCACAATGATGTCATCACTGAGGGCCACTGTGCTGAGACGTGCAGAGCAGATGTTGAGGAGACCGGAGCAGCAAGAAGAGAGGTGAGTATTTACTTTTTTTTTAGTCAGTGAGTACAATGATGAGAAACTATGTAATGTGCAATATTATGTAGGAGGACAATGGGGGTGCAATATACTATATGGAGGACTATGGGGTGTGAATTATACTATATGGATGACTATATGGAAGCATTATAATATATGGAGGACTATGCGCATTATACTATATGGAGGACTATGGGGTGCATTATACTATATGGAAGACTATGGGAGTGCACCATACAATATGGAGGACTATGGGGGCCTATTATGCTATATGGAGGACTATGGGGGTGCATTAAAATATATGGAGGGTTATAGGGTGCATTATACTCTATGGAGAACTATGAATGATGTATTTGTAATATATTGAGCCAATTATATTACAAGTATATGGAAGCCATTATAATATATGGAGGGCTCTATGGGGGGCATGATAATACTTGGAGGGGTGTGAGGAGCCTTTATACTTTATGCAGGGCTGTTTGAGGGTTGTGTTGGGGGCCATTATACAGCATGAATATGTGTAGGGGCCATTATACTGTATGTAGGTCCATTATATTGTGTGGAGGGCTGTATGGGGGTCATAGTTGGAGATCATACTGGGTTGGGGTAGTTGAGGGGCTTACAGTAGGGTCATCATACTGTGTGTGGAGGAATTCTCTGTGGGGCATCATATAGTGTTTGGGGGTCACTTTTGTTGGCATCACACTTTATGGCTGTAACGAAAGGGGAATCAAGGGGCTTCAATAGGAGGAAAATGACTTTGCAAGGATGGCTTCAGACATGCGTTTGCCTCCGCAGCGTCTTGCGGACGACAAAAGCAAGCCGAGCGCAAGCACTAGCACAAGCACTGCCCATCCCTATGTTTAACTTGGGGACGCAGGTGTATGCGCTCGGCTGCGGATTGCAGTGCGTACTGATACACTTCAATGTGTGATTTGTATGCATGAGGATGCTTGCGTACAAATCATACATTCTCGTCCGCACCATGAACGTGACATGTTGTGTTCAGTCTATCAGTGCGCACGCCCATCCGCAGCCGAGCGCATCACCGTGCGTCCCCATGTTAAACATAGGGATGGGCAGTGCTTGCGCTCAGCTTGCTTTCGTTGTCCGCAAGATGCTACGGAGGCAAACGCAAGTCTGAAGCCACCCTAAGGGCTGCAAATTAGTGAGAGATGTAATTATGTGACCCAGACAAATATTTTTTTTGGGGGGCAAGAAGAACTTCTATTAAGGGGCCCCATGATTTTATGTAGGCCCCTGGTGCAGGATGCATTGTCCCTCTGCTGCAGGACTGATTGTCCATAACTTACACACAGGGTTCAGTGCTGCCTCTTGGGCAGCATGCGGGAACAGTATGTCGAGTTTGGAAGTGTGATGAGGAGAACAGTATAAACAGTGGGCAGTATAGGAGGATACAGTGTAGAGGATAGTGTGACCAGGGAGCCCAGTATGGAAAGGAAAGGGCAGTGTGGTGGAGGGCAGTGTGATGAGGGGGCAGTGTAATGAAGGGGCAGTGTGGAGGCAGTGTGATGAGGGGGCAGTGTGGAGGAGGGGCAGTGTGAGGGGCAGTGTGAGGAGTGTGGGGCAGTGTGGAGGGCAGTGTGATGAGGGAATAGGCAGTGTGGAGGCAGTGTGATGAGGGGCAGTGTATGAAGGGGCAGTGTGGAGGGCAGTGTGATGAGGGAGCAGTGTGAAGGCATGTGAGAGGGCAGTGTGGTGTGGGCAGTGTGATGAGGGGCAGTGTGAAGGGCAGTGTGATGAGGGGCAGTGTGGAGGGCAGTGTGATGAGGGCAGTGTGAGGGTGTATGAGGGGGCAGTGTGGAGGGCAGTGTATGAGGGGCAGTGTGGGAGTGTGTAGAGGGGGCATGTGATGAGGGGCAGTGTGGAGGGCAGTGTGATGAGGGGCAGTGTGGAGGGCAGTGTATGAGGGGGCAGTGTGGAGGGCAGTGTGATGAGGGCATGTGAGGCAGTGTGATGAGGGGCAGTGTGAGGGCAGTGTAGGGCAGTGTGGAGGGCAGTGTGATGAGGCTGTGGAGGCAGGTGTGAGGGAGTGTGGAGGCATGTGATGAGGGGCAGTGTGGAGGGCAGTGTGATGAGGGGCAGTGTGGAGGGCAGTGATGTGATGGAGGGCAGTGTGGAGGGCAGTGTGATGAGGCAGTGGGGGCAGTGTGATGAGGGCAGGTGAGGCAGGTGTATGAGGGGCAGTGTGAGGGCAGTGTGATGAGGGGCAGTGTGGAGGGCATGTGAATGAGGGGGCAGTGTGGAGGGCAGTGTAATGAGGGCAGTGTGATGAGTGGGAGTGTGAGGCAGTGTGATGAGGGGGCAGTGTGGAGGGCAGGTGTAATGAGGGGCAGTGGAGGGCAGTGTGATGAGGGGCAGTGTGGAGGGCAGGATGAGGCAGTGTGGAGGGCAGTGTGAATGAGGGGCAGTGTGGAGGGCAGTGTAGATGAAGGGGTAGTGTGATGAGGGGCAGTGTGTGAGGGGAGTGTGTGGAGGCGTGTGAGTGGGGGGCAGTGATGAGGGGCAGTGGAGGAGTGCAGTGTGATGGGGGGCAGTGTGGAGGGCAGTGTGAAGGAGGGGCAGTGTGAGGGAAGAGGTGAGAGTGGGGAGTGTGGAGGGCAGTGTGATATGAGGGGCAGTGGGAGGTAGTGGGAGGGCAGTGTGATGAGGGCAGTGTGGAGGGCAGTGTGATGAGGGGCAGTGTGGAGGGCAGTGGATGAGGGGGCAGTGTGGAGGGCAGTGTATGAGGGGGCAGTGTGGAGGGCAGTGTGAGGGGCAGTGATGAGGGCAGTGTGATGAGGGGGCATGTGGGGAGTGAGGGGGTGTGTGCAGTGGTGAGGGGCAGTGTGAGGGGCAGTGTATGAGGGGCGTGTGATGGGGCAGTTGATGAGGGGGGAATGGGGGGCAGTGTGAGGGGTTGAGAGGGTGGAGGGCGAGTGATGTGGGGGCAGTGTGAGAGGGGGAGGGGGGGTGGAGGGCAGTGTGAGGGGGGGCAGTGTGGAGGGCAGTGTGAGAGGGGGCAGGTGGCAGTGTGATGAGGGGCAGTGTGTGAGGGCAGTGTGGAGGGCAGTGGATGAGGGGAGTTGGAGGGCAGTGTATGAGGGGGCAGTGGGAGGCAGTGTAGAGGGGCAGTGTGAGGCAGTGTATGAGGGCAGTGGAGGGCAGTGTGTGAGGGGGCAGTGTGGAGGGCAGTGTTAGGGCAGTGTGGAGGATGTGGATGAGGGGTGTAGGGGTGGAGGGCGTGTGATGAGGGGGCAGTGTGAGGCAGTGGATGAGGGGCATGTGGAGGCAGTGTGATGAGGGGCAGTGTGGAGGCAGTGTGATGAGGGGCAGTTGAGGGCATGGTAGGGGCAGTGTGGAGGCATGTGAGAGGGGCAGTTGGGGGCAGTGTGATGAGGGCGTGTGGGGGCAGTGGATAGGGGGCAGTGTGGAGGCAGTTGTAGGGGCAGTGGGGGCAGTGGAGTGTGAGCATGTGGAGGGCAGTGTGAATGAGGGGCAGTTGAGAGGGGCAGTGTATGAGGGGCAGTGTGAGGGCAGTGTGAGGGCATTGAGAGGGGCAGTGTGGAGGGCAGTGTGGAGGGGCAGTGTGGAGGGCAGTGTGATGAGGGGCAGTGTGGAGGGCAGTGTGATGAGGGGGCAGTGTGGAGGGCAGTGTGATGAGGGGGCAGGTGGAGGGCAGTGTGATGAGGGGGCAGTGTGGAGGGCAGTGTGATGAGGGGGCAGTGTGGAGGGCATGTGATGAGGGGGCAGTGTGGAGGGCAGTGGTGATGAGGGTGGCAGTGTGGTAGGGCAGTGTGATGAGGGCATGTGAGCAGTGTGATGAGGGGGCAGTGTGGAGGGCAGTGTGATGAGTGGGGGGCAGTGTGTGAGGGCAGTGTGATGAGGGGGCAGTGTGGAGGGCAGTGAATGAGGGGGCAGTGTGGAGGGCAGTGTGATGAGGGGGCAGTGTGGAGGGCAGTGTATGAGGGCAGTGTGGAGGGCAGTGTAGATGAGGGGGCAGTGTGGGATGGAGGGCAGTGTGATGAGGGGGGCAGTGTGGAGGGCAGTGTATGAGGGGGGCAGTGTGGAGGGCAGTGTGATGAGGGGGCAGTGTGAGGGCAGTGATGAGGGGGCAGTGTGGAGGGCAGTGTGAGGGGGCAGTGTGGAGGGCAGTGTGATGAGGGGGCAGTGGGAGGGCAGTGTGATGAGGGGCAGTGTGGAGGGCAGTGTGATGAGGGGGCAGTGTGGAGGGCAGTGTGATAAGGGGGCAGTGTGGAGGGCAGTGTGCTGAGGGGGCAGTGTGGAGGCAGTGTGATGAGGGGGGCAGTGTGGAGGGCAGTGTGATGAGGGGGCAGTGTGGAGGGCAGTGTGATGAGGGGGCAGTGTGGAGGGCAGTGTGATGAGGGGGGCAGTGTGGAGGGCAGTGTGATGAGGGGGGCAGTGTGGAGGGCAGTGTGATGAGGGGCATGTGGAGGCAGTGTGATGAGGGGGGCAGTGTGGAGGGCATGCACCAGAAGAGGGACAGTGTATAAATCATATTTTGTGCAGGTAACACTGAGGAGTAATTATTTATTCCAGGGCACAGTGTAGGCAGATATTTTTACTCAGGAAAATGTTGATCATTTTGCTATTTTTACAATTATTGTGCCAGGATGTGCTGCAGAGGATCGGAGAAGATGGACATCTCCAGACACGAGCTGTGGATGGGAAAGTCATCATGGTGTCTGGACAAGATGGAGAAGAAAAGAAAAACGACACCCTGATCAGAGACAAGGTCATCTATAAGGTACCCGGACGTAAATGATTATTTGTGATAATGACTAATTCTCATCAGTGTTGTGGTTACTGTATACTTTTATTGACGGCTGGTGACAACAACTCCCAGTGTGTCCTCACATTGTTTAACCATGTACTGATGGTGGCTCTGATGATGAATTTTGTTACAGACAAGGGTTGTAATTTCTATACTGATGGGGGTTATATGGATGTATTTCAGCACCTCTGGTGCGTCTGGTGATGTAGTTTTGTGTTAATTGTTCTGATCCTGTACACATCTAACAATCCATAACTTGTAAGCTTTCTTGATACATGACTATATTAATAAAGTGTTGTGCATTCTAACAAGTTAAGGGTTCTATGTATTTATTTGTTAGGAGCATTAAAGGGGTTGTCCCAAGCTTGTGATGAGTCTGCAGTCACTCTATGTGTCTCTATGTGACTGCAGACTTCTGAATTCTCACAGAGCGCACACTGCCCGCTGTCAGGATTGTCTGGTGCTGGCGGTGAGAGTGGAAGGTCACGTAACCATAGGTCTGCAATTTACATACAGGCAGTCACGTGCTGACTAGACATGCGAGGCTTCAATCAATTAAATGAATTGTGTGAGGCCGGACGCGTCTAGTCAGAATGTGGCCAGAAGTATATAAATCACATACTTGTGTTCACATGACTGTCCAATCTTACCATTGACATGGGAGAATCCTGAAAGTGTGTAGTGCACGCGCCATGAGAATTCGGAGGCCTGCAGTCGCCTAGACTTTCATCTCAAACCTGGACAAGCCCTTTAATTATAACATGAAACACCTTAGCCCTCTCCTAACAACGTGTAATATACTCACTGTCAGAAACAGCTCTTGCTGGTTCCAGCAGTCACTGTACCTATAAGTGCAAAAATCGCATATGGATGATTGGTAACATGACATGTACTGAGACCATTGGGGGAAGGGCATCAAACTGAACTCTTGCCCCGGGTTCCAGAAAACCTAGATACACCTCTGCTCTATACCAAGGCTGGACAAAGTGCGGCTTTTCTATTCTAAATAGTTGACTGTGGGTCGTATGATGCCCTTCCCCGCTGCTGTCCACCATAGCCACATGAATCCCGATATCCTCGCTATCTACATCCTCAGAATGCAGATAGCGGTGATTGGCAGAGGAATATGCCATTGGCCCTTTTCTTCTAGCAATCGGGTCAAACGCATCCAGTGAATAGTAGTGGGACTAGGACGGCGTTCCCGTTCGGACCATAAATACAATCTTGTCACAAGAAATATAGTAAATAATTAGTGATTTATTTCTGCACGTTTCAGGGCATATAGCCCCTTTTTCCAGAAATTCACAGATGTACAACCTTGTCCTCTGTGACGCACCCCAGGGCCAGGTACTCAGCTCTCAGGCGGTTGCGGTCTGTTTGGGATGTCACGGGTGGCTGCCTGAGGCTGTAGCCCTATTGGTCAATGAATAAGGGGTTATCTAAAGGGATTATATACAAGGTTTGTCGTGACTCCACCTGCAGTACCTGGTGATGCTCACCAGCGCCGCTACAGCCCTCCGGTGGTCGTTGGTATTGCAGCAATGATGGTGTAGTCCTCCGCAGGTGGGACTGGACCTCCGGGGCATCGATTTTGTAGGAAACAGTTTCAGGAAATAATGCAGCGGAGGCGATAACTCACTTCACCGGGTACTTTACTGGAAAACTTTCAATCATTACAGTCTTTCAGTAGCAGTAGATGTTACTTGACAAAAGCTACGGATGCTTCAAGTAGAATTTCTGGCTGTTAGCTGGATCCCTCACTGTGTACCGTTCTTGTTCCTTCTTTCCCTTGCCTCCCAGTGGCAGTGAAGTCTGATCTCTTGTAGATGAATCTGACCTCCTGCTGCTTAGCTTAGTCTCCCCTCCCTTCTACCCGTCGGGTGAACCTTCTCTGGATGCTTCAGCGTCCTGCTGCTCCTGATTCCCCTCTCTATGGGCTCTTTGGGAGTCAGAGGCGTACATAAAGATACCCTTGTTCTTTGGATTTTCTGTGAGCCGTATAGGAACTCACAAGTGCGGGCTCCGGTACCCGGTTGCTTCCTTTGGGGAAAACCTTTAGGTTACTTTCTTCCCCTCGTAGAGTGAACTCGCGATGTGAGCTACCTTCTCTACTTCTTTCTCTGGGATCTGTTCCTTCTTGGGTTCCTCGGCCGAGGAGACCCTCCTTGCTCCATCCAGGCTGGCGGCCTGGCTCTCTCCAACTCCAACTCCTCTCGCTTACTCTCTCTAACCGAACTCACTAGTTCTCCCTGGAGGTCACTATATACCCTCCCGGGGTCCCTCCCACCTAATGATCTAGTGTGTGGGTGTTAGTTCTAGGGTTACACCTACTGGCCGTAGTTCCACTTGCAGTGGGGTGACTACATCGCTTTTCTGGGTGTAGTACCCCTGTTGTGGCACCTACTTGGTGGGGCGCCACATCTGCCTCATGGGAGACTGGTGCAGACCGTTGTTACTGGGATATTAAGGGGATATCACAAGTACACAAAGTGGTTGTGACTTTACACAATTATATCAGGTGAGCACTGCAGGTTAGCAGTCACGATGTCATACCATCGCATGTGTGGTGCCGAGCGTCTGTGCACCAGAGACATGAGCGGTTCCAAGAGGAACAGGACCGAAGAGAGTATGTGTTTTTATCTCCAAGCGTATGTGATCTTTGAATGTATTTAGGAGTCTATATGGGGCTTATACTGTATATACAGGGTTATGCCTGGGCACATAACATATATAGGAGGCTATGTGGGGGCTCATACACATATGTAGGAGGCTATGTGCGGGCTCATAGTGTATATAGGAGGCTATGGGGGAGCTCAGAAATGTATATGAGCCTACGTGGGGAGGCTATGTGGAGGTCATAATGTATATAGGGAACAATGTGTGGCTCAGACTTAATGTAGGGAGGTATGTGGGGACTGAGAATGTATATAGTAAGCTATATAGGGTAGAATGGGGCTATGATTTCCTGCCATGGGCACAAATAACCCTATCCTTCTTTGGAGGAGATGAAGGAGGGGGTCTCCAGCACAAACATTGAACTGTGCTAATCAAGATTTATAGCTGACAAATAGAGAAGGGTCAGGATTAGGACTGGACACATCCTCAGTTAGCTGGTGATAGTATTCTTCATAGTGAGCGCCTAAGCTGGCTCACTGACGATACTTCTGCTGCTCTGGAGGGTCATCTATCAGGACACTTTACTAGCACAGACTCAGCTTGAAATACACTTTCCTTTGCGCTCTATGACACTTGCCCCAGCGCTGCTTCTGCTGTCTGGTGATGGCTGGTAATACTGCAGTAGAATGGCTCAGCGGGGGACGGATGATGGAATGCCCCGCCCTCCTACAGCTCTTATTGGTTGCACTCTCAGGCTGCCGTCACTATGACGCTCCTCCTCATGCTCCCTTCACAGGTCACTCCCATGTTCACAGCTAGAACGTTAGAAGGAAATCCTGGCTCCTGGTCCTCCCAGCTCAAGGGCCCTTCAGGAGTTATGAGCTCTGTCACTATGGATGGTATGCCCCAGCACGAAGGATAGATTAAAAAACACAAATTGTTTTTATGATAAAATCTTACTAATACAATAGCCAAGATTAAATACGAATATACATTTTCCAAGTGTATATTTGGGAGGCCTTGCTCCAATCCATACTGTGCTCTAGGATCAGCTTTTTTGTCTGAAGACGGATAGAAAAGTCAGAATTTGGGAAAAAATTTAGTTGAGCAAAATGTTTGCAAGTTTTGTTATTTTTGCACCAGCCCCGACATTTATTACACACAGCTGGGAGCTCGATGGAAGGATGTGGCCTCATCCTCAGGCTTTTCAATAGATGCAATGTAACACAATGCAGCATAAATTGTAGCAGAATTGTATACTTGGGATTTTTCTGTAATTTAATAACTTTAGTATGTGACTGACCCCGACTGATGAAAGGAGAAACCTTTATTATGAAGCTTGTGCTTACTCCAGCGGACCCTGGGTCAAGACCGGCGTATAAAGCACCATTATACATGGGTTACCCCATTAGTGTAGTTTTATTGCAATACTTTTGTCGTGATGCTGTGTGTATACGGCTTATATAAGTGTATAGTTAGTGTGAGTGTAATATTTGTCATATTGTGATATCAGTGTATAGTTAGTGTGAGTGTAATATTGTCATATTGTGATATCAGTGTATAGTTAGTGTGAGTGTAATATTGTCATATTGTGATATCAGTGTATAGTTAGTGTGAGTGTAATATTGTCATATTGTGATATCAGTGTGTAGTTAGTGTGAGTGTAATATTGTCATATTGTGATATCAGTGTATTGTTAGTGTGAGTGTAATATTGTCATATTGTAATATCAGTGTATAGTTAGTGTGAGTGTAATATTGTCATATTGTGATATCAGTGTATTGTTAGTGTGAGTGTAATATTGTCATATTGTGATTCAGGTGTATAGTTAGTGTGAGTGTAATATTGTCATATTGTGATATCAGTGTATAGTTAGTGTGAGTGTAATATTTTCATATTGTGATATCAGTGTATAGTTAGTGTGAGTGTAATATTGTCATATTGTGATATCAGTGTATAGTTAGTGTGAGTGTAATATTGTCATATTGTGATATCAGTGTATAGTTAGTGTGAGTGTAATATTGTCATATTGTGATATCAGTGTGTAGTTAGTGTGAGTGTAATATTGTCATATTGTGATATCAGTGTATTGTTAGTGTGAGTGTAATATTGTCATATTGTAATATCAGTGTATAGTTAGTGTGAGTGTAATATTGTCATATTGTGATATCAGTGTATTGTTAGTGTGAGTGTAATATTGTCATAGTGTGATATAAGTGTATAGTTAGTGTGAGTGTAATATTGTCATATTGTGATATCAGTGTATAGTTAGTGTGAGTGTAATATTGTCATATTGTGATATCAGTGTATAGTTAGTGTGAGTGTAATATTGTCATGTTGTGATATCAGTGTGTCACTTGAACAGTGTAAGATTAATCACATTCATATAACATAAAGTGTTATGGAAAGATTATTCTTTTATTAAAAAAATACAAAACCCTGTAATTGTCATTCAGCTGTGGACGGTACCGGGCAAATAACCTGCACAATGAATTCATGATGACTGTACAGCGGATTACTTTGCCTTATTTTAGATTTGTAGAATTAAATATACAAAATAAACATATAAAACAATAAATCGCACTAACAAACACCAGACGGGGCGTCTCCTTATTGTCCATAGGTGATCTGGTTTCTTGATCACTTCAGTATACAGTATATTTTGAACTATATTCGTTTTTTACTGAGAACTAATACCAGGTCTTTCTGGAGTGATTACAATGCCAGATCCTTCATCTTGACCAATTACAGCCCAGATCCTTCAATACCAGATCCTTCATCTTGACCAATTACAGCCCAGATCCTTCAATACCAGATCCTTCATCTTGACCAATTACTGTACCAGATCCTTCAATACCAGATCCTTCATCTTGACCAATGACTGCACCAGATCCTTCAATGCCAGATCCTTCATCTTGACCAATGACTGTACCAGATCCTTCAATACCAGACCCTTCATCTTGACCAATTACTGCACCAGATCCTTCAATACCAGATCCTTCATCTTGACTGATTACTGCTCCAGATCCTTCAATACCAGATCCTTCATCTTGACCAATTACTACACCAGATCCTTCAATGCCAGATCCTTCATCTTGAGCTATTACTGCACCAGATCCTTCAATGCCAGATCCTTCATCTTGAGCGATTACTGCACCTGATCCTTCAATGCCAGATCCTTCATCTTGAGCTATTACTGTACCAGATCCTTCTTCTGGAGAAATTACAACACCAGATCCTTCATCTTGACCGATTACTGCACCAGATCCTTCAATACCAGATCCTTCATCTTGACCAATTACTGCACCAGATCCTTCAATACCAGATCCTTCATCTTGACCGATTACTGCGCCAGATCCTTCTTCTGGAGTAATTACAATACCAGATCCTTCATCTTGACCGATTACTGTACCAGATCCTTCAATACCAGATCCTTCATCTTGACCAATTACTGTACCAGATCCTTCAATACCAGATCCTTCATCTTGACCGATTACTGCACCAGATCCTTCAATACCGGATCCTTCATCTTGACCAATTACTTCACCAGATCCTTCAGGGGCGATTACAATGCCAGATCCTTCATCTTGACCGATTATTATGCCAATTTCCAGGCCAGATCCTAATCCAGATCCTTCAAAAACTAAAACAAAAAGAAAAAGATCATTATTTAGCCGCCATCAATGTAATAATTAGTTGCTAAACATCAGGAAAGAAAAGAGTAAAATAAGAATGGGGGCGAGTGTGTGAGATCATCTCTGTGTCAAGAAACAAATGTGCTGGGGCTTCTTCTGAATAAAGGGGAAAATGTATCAAGATTATCGGAGAGCAGGAATCTACTGGACTGAAAATGTCACTAATTGCTGCAAATTTATCACTTTGGAGCATGAGTACAAGAAGCCGCCATTCTATTCCTTATCATAGCCGGTGTACATTTAAAGAGGCTATCCAGGATTAAAAAATAATAAATTGTGCCCGGCTCAGGGCACCGCCGACATGGAGCTGTCTGAGCACCCTCAGGGGGGGCAGCTTCACCCCTCTGTTCACAAGCGTCAGAGCTGACGTCACTTAGATTGACGGCCGGCTCCACCAATCAGATAGCGAGGAGGCAGCTGTCAATCAGCAGGAGAGCGACTGTCCCGCTTCTTCCACAGACCAGAGCGGAGAAGCCTCCTCTGCTCTGTTTACCCCGTCATGCTGGATGAACAGCGGGGACTGACGCTGGGGACAGCAGGCAGGTAGGTAGCAGCTAGCTGGGGACAGCAGGCAGGTAGGTGGCAGCTAGCTGGGGACAGCAGGCAGGTAGGTGGCAGCTTGCTGCCTGTTGGTGCTTAGGCACAATTTTTTTTCTTATCTTGGATAACCACTTTACAGACATACTTAGACTTTGTTTTTCTTGCTTGTCCATTTTTACAAAAGCAAAACCTGCTCTCTACACAGTAAAAAAGCTGCTGCCAAAAAACAGGTTTGTTTCCAAATCCGGACCGGATTTGGAAACAGAACTGGAGGGCAAATATTACCTCCGCTCCGGTGTGCAGCCGGATGCCGCTAATTGCAGCTGCAGCTGCTGATTATTCAAGATCACAGCTAGCAGGGAGTTAGCCGCGGTCCTGAAATTACAGCAGAGTGCAGCCCACGGCGTCCGGTTCCCAGATCGGGGCAATCCGGCCCATAGACTCCCATGTTAGGGAGCACCGGATTGCCCCGGATCCGGGAGGATCCGATTTGGGGATTTTTCTCCCTGGACACAAAATGACTGCATGCTCAGATTTTGTGTCCGGGAGAAAAATCTGATTCCTCCCAGATTCTCCCGGACGCATGGAAACCGGATGGCAGAGAGCTGCCTTCCGGCTCCATCTGGCCACATAGGATACTATGGGGCCAAAATCCAGTCCGGGCTGTCCGGTTTACACCGGACAGCCACGGATTGGATTTCATCATGGTGTGAAGTCGGCCTTAACTTTAGGCACCAAAACAGTAGCGAAAAATGCATTGTACGTTCACACTTTCTTATTGCTTTCAATGGTGAAAAAAACTGCAAAAACACTGAAAGAATTGACATTCAGCTTCAAAAGAGCAGCAGTTTTCCATTTTAGTCACGAAAAATGCAAGTGTGTGTACATGTGTGTGAGATTTCTGAAATCTCATAGCCTCTGCTCATTGCCCAACAACATTCCCCTCCACATCATTGCACTAGCCGATCCCAGTTGCTGATACAGTTGAAGGCCATGATGTAAGAGGGAGGAGCGCTCCGCTCCCTCCTTCATTCCCCTGCGGTGTCTGACCTTTGACATCTCAGTGCAGCGAGCGCGGTGATGTCACTACTGTGCACACACTGTCCTGACATGCAGAGTTATAGGACGCTCACAGTGAATGGATGCAGCGGGGATCCGATGAAAGATGATTATTTATTGTTATTAGTTTTTTAATCAATGAGTAAACCGTGTCCAAAGCACTACGGGAGTGTATTAAACGAAATTAAGAACTATGGGGGATACCATACATGGAGGACTCTGTGGTACATTATAATACACAGAGGACTATGGGGTGCATTATAATCCATGGAGGTCCATGCAGTGCACTATAATACATGGAGGACTATGGGGAGTGCATTATAATACAGGAGGACTATGGGAATACCATACATGGAGGACCCTGTGGTGCATTATAATACATGGAGGACTATGGGGTGCATTATAATCCATGGAGGTCTATGCAGTGCATTATAATACAGGAGGACTATGTGGTGCATTATAATACATGGAGGACTATGGAGTGCCTTATAATTCATAGAGGACTATAAGGAGTGTATTATAATATATGGGGGACTATAGGGAGTGCATTATAATATATGAAGGACTATGGGGTATGAATTACAATATATAGAGAACTATGGGGGTGCATTATAATATATGGAGTACTATGGAATGCATTATAACATATGGAGGACTATGGGGGGTGATTTGCAATATATAGAGTACTATGGGGGTGCCTTATAATTTATGGAGGACTATGGGAGTGCATTATAATATAGTTTATCGAGGACCTTGAAGCGTTCATTAAAATATATAAAGGATTATGGGGGGGTACATTTTACAATATGCATTACTATGGGGTGCACTATAATACATGGAGGACTATAGGAGTACATTATAATACATGGAGGACTATGGGAGTGCATTATAATATATGGAGTACTATGGAGAATGCATTATAACATATGGAGGACTATGAGGTGTGAATTACAATATATAGAGTACTATGGGGGTGGCTTATAATTTATGGAGGACTATGGGAGTGCATTATAATATATGAAGCATTATGGGGGGATGCATTTTACAATATGGATTACTATGGGGTGCAATGTATTATATGAGGGACTTTGGGGGGTGCATTATACAAGATGGAGGACTATAGTGAGTGCATTATAATACATGGATGACTATGAGGGTGGGCACTCCCTAGAAACATGTTGCCCACATGGATTACTAATATATAACCCTGCAGCCGGCTGCTGGAGGCATTCACATATGCCTTGCGGCAGCCGCATGGGCTCCCATAGGAGCCCATTATAGGAATTCTGCTGCGGCAGAGATACCGCTCCAAAAAATGTTGCCTGCATGATTTTTCACGCAGGCAACGAAACCGGAGCCGGTAATCGGATTGCATGTAGTGCAATCCGGTTACTATAATGGGCTCCTATGGGCTGCGGTTCCTGATTCGGTTTTGAGCACTTTTACTGCTCAAAACTGGATCAGGATCCGCAGTGCCCTGCAACAAATGTGACACTAACCTTACTTTGCATAAAACCCATGAAAAAAAGCACTGCAAAAAGCACTGCAAAAATGTGAACATAGTCCAAGAGTGCGTGTTCAGCTACATATAGATAGACAGATATCCTATAACATCTAATATGACTATACTAGTGCATCTCATTGAATTAGAATATCATCAAAAATAAATGTAATATTGCCATGTTTCAGATTTCTGGGAGCTCTGAAACCCATAGACTAATTAATCAATATTATATTCACCCTTTGATGACTTGTGGAATATGGCAGCGCGGTTTTTAACCCTTCACTCTCCCTTCTTTAATTTTCAGAGATAACGACCATTCGGTTTTCATTGGCTGTAAGCCATAATCATCAACATTTACAGAAAGAAACACTTGAAATAGATCCCTCTGTGTGTAATGACTCTATAGAATATATGTATCAATATGTCGAAATATATGTGTCACTATATGTATTGAATTACTGGGAATAAAAATAACTTTTTGATGATATTCTAATTCATTGAGATGCACTAGCATATATTATTAAATATACTATATTATACCATATACTATAATATCTACTATTACTATAGACCTGTGGCGATAATCCCAACACTGTAACAATAGAATGATTGAAAATAAGTTTTGAAAAGTAAAATATCTACAATATGTGGAGGGGAGAGAATCAGACAAAAAAGCAAATGCCCTGGTGCTGAAAATAGCAGCTTTTAAATTGCAGAAAACATAAAAAAAAGCAGCAAAAAAAGCAACGTGTGAACATAGCCATATTCACTTAGAAGACTGCGGAGTTAATAGTGCAGGTAAATGAAGACTTATAATGTTACATGATTACACACTGTATGATACTACAGTATACAATAAATCTCCCATATAGTAAGAGGTGAGATAATAGAGCTATAATGGGGCTTACCAGGAGCGGAGAGTATGCGGGTGACAGCGCAGAGGATGAGAAGGTAAGTGGCCTCCATGGTGGTCCTCATCTCTGTACGACTACAGGGAAGAAGTGAGGAGGCCTCTCTATATAGGACAGGGACACTACATTGGGGGAGGGGCAGTGACCGCTAATAGCTCCGCCCCCGAGTACAAACACAATGTTATCACATTCTAAAGTGAATCACCCCAATGGTGACGTCACATCTGGGGTTTACACTTTATATTAAATTAAAAGAATACACACTCAGCAATCTATAGGTGCTTCTATAGGATCCCAATCATTAATATAACAGTAAACATATCCGACAGTCAGAATTAGGAATCTGCTGGGAACAGCGGCTGCTTGCTAATTCAATGATCCAACATATAATGTGTGAAGCAGGGACGGTTCAGTTACATTTCTGCTTTATCAAACTCACACTATGAAGAGAACAAGGGCCTAGTTCACATCTAATGCAGGGCTGTGTTTTACTTCATTTGCTTTTCTATGCATTTTTTCTGCGAAAAACATATCCAAACACATGCGTTTTTCCCCCCATTGATTTCAATGGAAACGCATGTGCACTTTCCAAACGCAAAAACACATGAGTTTTTGCAAACGCAGCCAAAAACGTCGGCCAATGCGTCTAGGGCTACGTTTGCAACAACGCATGCGTTTTTGCGTGTAGAAAATGCACGTGTTTCCATTGAAATCAATGGGGGAAAATATGCATAGCAACACAAATGAAGCAAAACGCAGACCAGGCTTAGATGTGAAAAGGGCCTAATACACACAGGAGATCACATATATATGAATACACACAGGAGATCACATATATATGAATACACACAGGAGATCACATATATATGAATACACACAGGAGATCACATATATATATATATATATATGAATACAAACAGGAGATCACATATATATGAATACACACAGGAGATCACATATATATGAATACACACAGGAGATCACATATATAGGCATACACACAGGAGATCACATATATATGAATACACACAGGAGATCACATATATATGAATACACACAGGAGATCACATATATATGAATACACACAGGAGATCACATATATATGAATACACACAGGAGATCACATATATATGAATACACACAGGAGATCACATATATATGAATACACACAGGAGATCACATATATATGAATACACACAGGAGATCACATGTATATGAATATACACAGGAGATCACATATATATGCATACACACAGGAGATCACATATATATGAATACACACAGGAGATCACATGTATATGAATACACACAGGAGATCACATATATATGCATACACACAGGAGATCACATATATATGAATACACACAGGAGATCACATATATATGCATACACACAGGAGATCACATATATATGCATACACACAACAGATCACATACCGTATATATGAATACACACAGGAGATCAAATATTTATGAATACACACAGGAGATCACATATATATGAATACACACAGGAGATCACATATATATGAATACACACAGGAGATCACATATATATGAATACACACAGGAGATCACATATATATGAATACACACAGGAGATCACATATATATGAATACACACAGGAGATCACATATATATGAATACACACAGGAGATCACATATATATGAATACACACAGGAGATCACATGTATATGAATATACACAGGAGATCACATATATATGCATACACACAGGAGATCACATATATATGAATACACACAGGAGATAACATATATATGAATACACACAGGAGATCACATGTATATGAATACACACAGGAGATCACATATATATGCATACACACAGGAGATCACATATATATGAATACACACAGGAGATCACATATATATGAATACACACAGGAGATCACATATATATAAACACACACAGGAGATCACATATATATGAACACACACAGGAGATCACATATATATGAATACACACAGGAGATCACATATATATGAATACACAGAGCAGATCACATATATATGCATACACACAGCAGATCACATATATATGAATGCACACAGGAGATCACATATATATGAATGCACACAGGAGATCACATATATATGAATACACACAGGAGATCACATATATATGAATACACACAGGAGATCACATATATATGAATACACAGAGCAGATCACATATATATGCATACACACAGCAGATCACATATATATGAATGCACACAGGAGATCACATATATATGAATGCACACAGGAGATCACATATATATGAATATACACAGGAGATCACATATATATGAATACACACAGGAGATCACATATATATGAATACACACAGGAGATCACATATATATGAATACACATAATGTATATGACAATTATGTATAGAATAAATGTGTCTGGGACATGCAATAGAATAATATATTGTTCAGGAGACAATATTAATAAATTAAGATATCACTGAATATCCATAATGGAGCAATAGGAGAAAAAGATATATTATAAAGAGCGAAGTGGACAGAAATAAGAACATAACCTGAGAACTGCACCTCGACGCACGTTTCATATGGCCATAGGATTTATATAGCTGTCACAAAGGCTAGGGTCACACTTGCAGATTTTACATGCGTTTTTCAGACATGTGTTTCTTGAAAAACGCATGTAAAAACGCACCCATAGGCCCCCATGCAAAAAACGCATGTCTGAATGTACCATACGTTTTTGGGTGCGTTTTTGGCTCAGGACCAAAATATACTGCATGATTTTTTGAAAAACGCACCCAAAAACGCAGCATGCAGTATTTTTTGGTGCTTTTTCAAAAACGCATGCGTTCTTTTTAACATGGGGCCCTATGGGAAACGCATGCATTTTTATATGGCACTAAATGGTACATGCGTTTTTTGCATGCGTTTTTGCATGCGTTTTTACATGTGTCCCCCACACCTAATAGCAGGAACGCATGCAAAAACGCAGGCTGCCAAAAAAACACCTTAAAAAACGCATGGCAAGTGTGTCCCTAGTCTAAGTGAAGGTGAGGGGGGAGCCCATTGATTTAGGTCTCATCCAACGTCATGAAATCCTGACGGTAGCATAAAGGCAGTGGAAGCAGCATATAGTGAGGACATCATTGGGTCAGTATATGTATTTTGAATTAGTCACAAAAGCAATGTTGCAGTTTAATTAGAGTATCAAAAGAGAGACCACATTGCTACATATGTATATTACTAATCACACCAACAGACAAAATGACTCCCCAGCTAATATACATATAAATGAATAAATAAGGGTAAATGCCCCCAGTCAGGAGATGCTGTACTCTGGACGCAGTGTGTTTCCTCTTGCAGAGATGCTAGTGTTCTCTGCGAGTGAACGTTGTGTCATTACCCTCAATCAGGATTTTGAGCGCAGTGTGTTTTCAGTAAATTCTCCTGCTGAGAACACTCTGGTCTCCACAAGAATAAATCATGCTGCGGCTCCGGAAGCCAGGACACAGGTCAGTTTATGCTGCAGAAAAGAAGAGTCACAGTGTTCAGGAGATTTCTATAAAACATCTATTGTGCTGGCACTGGACACAGTGAAAATATGCTGCTAATCCTGATTGTAGGCATGGGCCCTAATAATATAAAGAATTCAATAGTGTAATTGTTATATCAAAGTAGATCACCCACATTGCAATGTATATACAATAAATAGTGCAACACCCTGATGGACATATTGGGACAATGATTTGCCTCTATTTATCATAATCATGACCGGACCGTACATGACAAGAACGTTTTTACCTTTTGTGTTTCTCCGATATTCTCATAGATTGTTAGTTTGTGATCAGCATCCTCACTGTGTTCATTTATGTGATACTTATTATTTTGTTTATGGAAGAACCCTCTGAATATAGAAACCAAATATGAATAAAAATTATTCTTATGTGTCCGGCTCTTTAGCCCCATCAAGTACAATGTCCCTTTCTATGCCCCCCTTTAGTATAATGTCTCCTTTTTGGCTCCATATAGTGACTCTGATTCCTGCTGCCAATGGTTGGAGGATCAAGAACCTAATCACAGGTTTCCTTTAAGTCCAGAATAAAATTATAAATGTAACAAAATAAATCACCAAGAAGCTTTGGAAAGTTTTAGAAAATACTTAAGATCTATGACGCTCATTAACAAGAGATAAGGACGGCAATGTGTGGTGAGGGATTGTTTGAAGACGTCAGCGCTGTATTGACCAACAATAGAGTCTCCATTACCTTGTGTCTTCATCATAATGTAAATTTACCAGTGATTACAGGAGACCCGAGGTAGATCACATCTGGAGAACAAAGGGTCACTGCCCCCAATGTGACTCTATATTGGAGCTTTGGATATGGGAGTATTTACATAAAATGAATGTATGATGATGGAATTTTCTTCTGTACATATTAATGGTCTGAAAATCACTCTCCTGTAATAATTTAGACTAGACACATTATATATATATTAATAAAGGATAGTCCACTTAATAGAACGAAAAATGGACACAATTGGGCCACAGCAAAATCCCATTTAACAACAATTTTCTTTTTTATTTCTGCACATTTTGCTGAATTTTTTGAGCCAAAACCATAAGTGGGATAGAGACTTATTAAGTATAAGTTCCCAAAATCAGTTCTTAGCACCGTATATATTTCACCGGCAGAAATAACGCAGCGCCTTAAGGTACCGTCACACGCAGCGATATGGCTTCCTTAGCGCTGGCGATTTGACTAGAGCGCGCACGTTGCGGGCACTTTTTTCACACCGCCGTGGATCTGTCACACGTAGCGATTACGCATGCCATCTCTGGCGATTCTGCGTTTCAGAAATCGCCTGGCGCAGACCGGAAGCAAGTTCCCTTTCCCACATCGCCGCATCACACGCCACCTCATCAGCGATGTGGCCGGAGACTGTGAGTACGCCGAGGAGACAGACGTGCCAGAGTGTTTCTCACCGCGCCCCTACCACTCAGATTGCCCACCACAACTGCGTTACCATTGATCAGCCAATGGGAACGCAGGAGCTGCACCAATCGCGGTACACTGGGCGCCAAACAGAACGCTTAGGCACGTCTCTGGAATTGCTTCCAGAAGGTCTGAGCTCGCTTTATACATCGCTATCGCCCTGTCACACGCCATGATGCGCGGAAATCGCCTGGTGGAAATCACCAGATTTCACTGCAGTGCAGGGCGATTTTATTGTCACTGGTGGTATCGTAGATCTCACCCTATTTCAAGAGGTGTCCTACAAACAATATGCAATGTACTCCAATTTTCCTTCCAACTTACCTTATTAAAGGAAAACTGTCAGGTCAAAAATCCATATGTAACTGCTATCACTTTCTAATTCCTCACTCTAAACTCTCTCTATTTCTTTTATTTATATTTCCCTCCTATATTCTGTAAACTTCAAACAAAGAGATTCATCCCATCTGTCACTCGCAGTGAATGATCCACTTAGTTCTCTGCTGTTCACTCCCCATAAGATGAATATGCATGGCACATATTTACATCACTGCACAGGAGATTACAGGGGAAGGTGGGGGCTGCATTTTCCTTTCTGCTCTCTGTGTTTTCAGCATCACAAGAGGTCAAATACAACACAGAAACTGTCACAACAGGGATACCTGCTTAGAGAAAGAGAAATAACAGAGTCTAGATAAGGCAGACCTAATAGCTCTCTCCCTCCATGTCATCAACAGAACAGAAGCTCCTATGTAAATTGAAACCACTCTGCACTTGGAGCAAAGGGAGGAGGGAGGAGAGAGCTGCTGAGAGGGAGTGCATAATTATGTGACAGTTTATACAGCACCTGGACTATTTCTGTTTGATTATAATGGAGAAGACTAAAGCCCCGGTCTCAAATAACGATGTGTCAGCGATGCCGACAACGATCAGCATCGTTGATGCATCGTTGACACATCGTTATCAGGTCGCTGGTGAGCTGTCACACTGACAGACTTCACCAGCGACCTCTGGGCAGCCAGATCGTTGGTACCCAGCGTCCGCTCGTTCCCTGCATCCTGGGAGCGGACGGACGCTGGTAACCATGGTAACAGCGGGTCTCTCCTGCACTTAGAGACCCGCTTGTTTACCATGGTTACCGGCACCCGCCCGCTTCCGAGTTGCGGGGAGCGAACGGGTGCCGACCTCTCCTATCCTGTCCCTCACTATTCTCATCTCTCCCTGCTATTTCCCTGTTCCCTACTCTATCCCCTATCCTAAACCCTAATCCTATCCCTCTCCTTGTTCTAAATAAAGAAATCCCCCCCCGAGGCTCACCGGCATCAGAGGCTCCCATACCGGCATCTCTGTAATGGAGATCTCAGGGGTAAAGGACCTATGATGAGGTCAGTATCATGTGACCGGCCTATACTGTACAGTATAGGCCGGTCACATGACTGTGACCTCATTACAGGTCCTTTACCCCTGAGATCTCCATTACAGAGATGCCGGTATGGGAGCCTCTGATGCCGGTGAGCCTCGGGGGGGGATTTCTTTATTTAGAACAAGGAGAGGGATAGGATTAGGGTTTAGGATAGGGGATAGAGTAGGGAACAGGGAAATAGCAGGGAGAGATGAGAATAGTGAGGGACAGGATAGGAGAGGATGCACCCGCTCGCTCCCCGCAACTCGGAAGCGGGCGGGTGCCGGTAACCATGGTAAACAAGCGGGTCTCTAAGCCCGCTTGTCACCCTGGATGTCATGTTACAGCGCTGCTGTGCGGCGCTGTGACATGGCGGGGGATCCTGACAGGTCGCTGATCGCTGCCCCCGCCGGTCACACACACCGATGTGTGGTGACCAGCGGGGGGGCCAACGACCAAAAAATGGTCAGGAGCCCTGTGCAACGATCAGCGACCTCACAGCAGGGGCCTGATCGCTGCTATCAGTCACACGCAACGATATCGGTAAGGATATCGTTCCTACGTCACAAATAGGACGATATCGTTACCGATATCGTTATGTGAGACCTAGGCTTAACTCAGGAGCTCACTGCAGGGTCTGACAATGCTGATAACATGGAAACTAGAAAGTGTATAATAGTGATTGTACATGTTCTTAAAAGGTCTGCTCAGGCATTATTCAAGAGTAATATTAGTATCATACTTAAAAATGACCTGACAGTGCCCCTTTAAGGTGCATTTACACTTTACAATTAATCCCTTCGAGACCTTGAATGTAATGGTATGTCCTTGGTCGCCACCCTCCCTTTAATGTGAGCTTATGCGCCGAGGTTGCCTCATTCCTTGCACATGCCGACTGATCTGGTCATCCGGTATGTGCATGTTGCAACATGTTGCATTTCTTGTGCGGACGAGACTGGGTGATTTGTGTGCGGGCATCCGCCTGCGCACAGATCACATATGGGAGTCAATGGGTGCGCACAATCATGCGCAGTCAAGCGCAGCACCGTGCGCTCCCATTCTAAAGATAGGGACCTGCGGTGCTGCGTTTACATTGCGGCTCCCCTCTGCAGCATTCTGCACTAATGTGAAAGTAGCCTAACTTACCACTAACTGATCCAAGATTTGGTTTGAGATAAATTACAATCACATTACCTTTTAACGTATGTGCATCAATAGTGTGGGCCACAATGATGTTAACTGTAGTGCTGTAGATTATGAGGAATATGCCATTCAGGGGATGCTCATAGCAGCTATGAAGACTACATGGCCCATTAGGACACATACGTAGTATCAGCTAACAGCAACATTACCACATGGTAGAGGAGTGAGTGCTAATATCAGCTCATACAGAAAGAAGAGATGAAGACGATGCAGAGTCATCAATACCTACCGTCAGGCCTGCAGTGCCAGTAGAGGAGACTCTACCACGTTGTGTTTCCATGTGCAACAGGCCGGATGTGCCACATCCATCTTTTAAAGGGCGCTCAACCAATGACATCGCAGAAAAGTCGGCCAATCGGCGATGTCGGGCGTGGCAACAGATACAATTGGATGACGCTAGCGGCCTGTGACTGGTGGCTTCACACATAAAAATGGGAACCGCCAGAACGATGTGTTTGCTTCCCAGAGCCATTGAGTAAGTAGTGATGTGCACAACTGTTTGGGGATATTCGGGCATCTTAACTGCGTGTTGTAAATATTCCTGGACCTCGACTTTGCGGGAATGACCACCAGGAACTCCTGGCCCATTCGGCCACTGTTACCACTGCATTTTAGCCTTTATGCTACATATTAGGGAGTGTGTGGGTGGTTGCAACAGGCTGTTTTGTGTGTAGTCACTGTGTCGGTAACCCTATCTTGACAACAACAGTGTGGCTCAGTTAAAATATGGGCTATATACAAATGGCAGGACATGTCGGACCACCGGTTGCCCACACACATTGGATGCTCAATGATTCCAGTACATGCAGCCTTGTGGATTGTACATCTGTCATTTATATGTACACACACTAATGCATCTGCAAGCATTACCCTCTCGTGATGTGTAATGTAGTTTTCTCAATTATGTGTTTGTCTTGAGAGAACCTTACTTTGCTTACATACATAATGAATGTTGGCAGCCATGGGAGACATCTTGGTGTTGTACTGGCTTTCTGGATGTCCATAATGTGAAGGCTGTACATGGTGAGTAGTATGGTTTCACATATGTGGAGTAGGTGTTATGTTAAATGTCCTACTGTAGTGGGTTCAATAACCAAGGTCGACAATATTTAGATGGTGTGTAACGTAACAGGCCAACCATGTAAGTGTGTATTGGAGGGGTATGGCAGGACTATGTACATGGGCTAGTTGATGAAGTTTGTTCTTGCCATGCCTCCATGTGCTTATACAATTTTTTTTTCTTTTCACATTCCCAGAGCCTTGCCAACACGAGATTGGACGTCATGCATCATGTCGCGATGACAGTATTGGCTGTGTCCATGGTGGAGGATGCCTTGTTGACGGATGAGAAGACTGAGAGACTGCGGAGGCGTAGACGATGGCGTATGTGGTCTCAGGATTGGCTCCTTCAAAGGCGCAACCTAAGTCACATGGGCCTTGTCTGTCAGCTGGAGGACAGGAATCCGCAGGACTTCAGGAACTATCTCAGGATGTCCGAGGACTCTTTCCAATTCCTCTTGGACTTGGTTACACCACATATTGCCCGTGAGGACACTGTGATGCGTCAAGCTGTTCCAGCAGAGGAGCGGTTGGCTGTGACTTTGCGTTTCCTGGCAACAGATGACTGACCTCCAGCATTCTGCTGCTGTCTCACACCCAATGCTGATCCGCCTATTACCTGAGACGTGTGAGGCCATTGTGAGGTGTCTGCTGACATCCTATATGCGGTTTCCAACAACCCCCGTGGAATGGTTTGAAGTTGCCACTGGCTTCCAGGAGAGGTGGTAATTCCCAAACTGCGGGGGTGCATTGGATGGCAAGCATGTGAGGATCACACAACCCCCCAACAGCAGGTCTTATTATTTTAACTATAAAGGGTATTTCAGTGTGGTCCTCATGGCCCTCGTCAATGCGAACTATGAGTTCCTCCTTGTGGATGTGGGGATGAACGAGCGTGTGTCTGATGGGGGGGGTTTTGGTCCAGACCTCCTTTGGTCGAGACCTTCTTAGCAGGCGGCTGAACTTACCCCCAAATGATGACACCACTGAACATCTTAACTTTGCCTTTGTGGGGGATGAGGCCTTTGCACTTCACACAAACCTACTACGGCCTTATCCACAGAGGACTCTGACCCCTGAGCAACGCCTTTTCAATCACCGGCTATCCCGGGCACGTCGTGTGGTTGAAAATGCGTTCGGGATCATGGCCATTAGATTCCACATGTTTCATAGTGCTTTAAATATGAAACTGGAATCTATCAAAATGGTAGTGATGGCGTGTTGTGTGCTGAATAACTTTCTCCGTCGTAGGGATACTCAATCATACACGCCAGCAACTTATGTGGATTGTGTGGACCCTGCAACTGGGGAACTCATTCCAGGTGAGTGGCGTGCAAACGACCCTGGACTAGGGCTACTCCAGCTGTTGGGCCAGGGCCGACATCAGCAGGATGCCAGGAGCAGCAGAGACAGCTACTGTTCGTATTTCAGTGGCCCTGGGGCGGTGGCCTGGCAGGACCACCAGATGTAAGGGGTGTGTCATGGGTCCACACCGTCCAATGTGTGTTTATTTATGTTCGGAGGATAAATTTTGCTTGACCTTATTAGTGTCATTGATGTATTTTTATGGTTTTTTTTTTACATACATTGTTATGAGATTTATGGAAGAATTAGCCATTATTTGAGTTTTGTAAGATGTTACTTGTGTGATGACAACACTTGTTTTTTTGTTGTGTGTTTGTTGTTGTTGTTTTTATTTGTGTGGCCACACTCATAATATATTCTTTCTGATCAGACAAGTAAGTGAGTATTTTTTTTGGAGCTAACCACCTTATCACATAGCATTAGGGTGTGCTCAGAGGTGTGACACTACAATGTTTGTTGAGGGTCCTTGCACCATTGTGTGCACAGGTACACTACACATGTGTGGCGGTTGCTGACACACTGCATGGTGTGTGTGTGTTTCCCTGTCCAGACTGCTGCATGTAGATATGGGTATGTGTACACACACACATGGTCACTTCTATAGTGTCCGATTGAGACATATGTACATATGTGTAAACACATACATACATGTATGCACCCACATAGTTGGGAAATGCTATATAATGTGCATAGACATGTCCATACTTTCTGTGTGTAGCTTACCAACTTCTACAGTAGACGTGCACAATGTCCATACATTTTGGCAAAACACACTGCACTACACTAGTGTTCCTGTCTGCCAGTTTAGCGCCGCCGCAGTGTGTTGCTGGAGCTGCTACTCATCACATATGACATCAGTTTCAAGATGATAGAATGGGCAATAGCATCCATGTTCCCACCATGTTGTCTGAGATGGCTAACCAATGGTAACGGTCTTTCGCCGTCCAATCGGAGTGTTCTGGGAGCGGTTAAAAGTTAACTCAGGTACGCCTACGTCCCAAGCTGGGTCAAAAGTACACCCACATTGCTGATGTGGTTGTGCTGTGTGACGGTGCAACTACGATCTGCAAAATCGGCTGGCCGATTTGCCAGCCGACTTCCGGGACGCCGGATCGTCAGAGGTTGCAGGTGTGATTGCTGCGTGTAACATCTCCTATGTGATCTTAGACAAGTGCCAAAAACGTACGCGCTCCCATGAAATTGCATGCGATATCAGAACGATATTGCGACGTGTAACGGTACCCTTAGTGACTCAGGGTCATTTTTGTCCTATCTGCTGTTGGTGGTTTTTGATACTGTTTTATACTGACCGCAATCGTATTCTATCCTGTCTTTCCTATATAGCTAGTTTGGCCTCTTTTGCTAAACCTTTTACTCTGCCTGTATTTGTTTTTCTTTCTTTGGTTTCTCAGTTAATATCTGTGGGGGCTTGCTATTCTTTTGGGGTTCTGCTCTGAGGCAAGATAGCTTTTCCTACATCCATCTTTAGGAGCAGTTAGTTCTCCGGCTGTGCAGAGGTGTCTAGGTCTGGTTAGTTTCATCCCACGGCTACTTCTAGTTGTGGTGTGTAGTCAGGGATTGCGGTCAGTACAGTTACCAATGGCTTCTATGGAATCTGAATGTTACTCCTGAGTCATTAGTTCATATGTCTGTCTCCAAGACCAGTGCACTTTTGGTCTCCTTTAGATAATGGGATGCCTCTATAGCGGCTTGTCTGTCAGCACTTCCTTCAGCTGGTTCAGGGATAGGGATATACAGCCAGATGCCAGACAGTGGAATATGTGGAAGGATCTGCAGTAATCAACAAAAACCCGCAAAAACCAAGAGGAAAAGGGACCAAGGCTTCCTGAGGTATATAAAATCCCATCTGCATGCTACGGAGTGTTCTAATATATATATATCCCAAGAGTGTACTTTTAAAATATAACCTTTAATAGAAATATGTTAAAAATTAACATCGTGTGCTTCAAATCACACCTTGTGTCTATAAAACACGCCAATCATGCAGGGGGAGGGGCAATGTCCCTATAAGGGTATGAGCGCACTGGTCGGGTTAGGGCCGGATTAGGTGTGTAAACCGCCGGTCGGTTTACATAAATTTCATGTAAATTTATGTTAATCCAAACCGGCGTTTGGATTAACATAGAAACCTATGTAAACCGACACCCGCTGTGCACACAGCGGCGGTTTACACATGCTCATCCGTTGCTAACCCGCTGGGTTCCCAGCGGGTTAGCAAAGAATGAGCTTGTTCTATAATCCGGCCAGTTCTGCAGCGGCTGCAAGCAGAATCATGTGCTGCTTCCAGCCGCTGCAGAACGGCCGGCGCTAACCCGCCCGTCACCCGCCCGTCTCCCGCCGCTCATACCCGACAGGAAGCCGGTGGACGGCTCCGGAGCTTCCTGTCGGGTCCCGCCCAGCCGCCGCCGCCATAAACCCGCCCACCGTGCGCACATAGCCTTAGTCTCCCTGTTCATTTCCCTACCTGACAACTGAGTTTTCAACACCTAACTTATATGGTGTCCCCATTCCGTGACGGCTTAACCTGGTATCCCTTATTCATATACTCAGGAAAATGTCATCACTCATACATCTGTAAAAGCCCTTTAGGTACTAAAAGGGGGCAGGTCAATCCCCAAGATCCCCTTTCCATAATCTATCAGAAACACAGGCTAGCCTAGTTCTATCAATTTATGGGGGGGAAGTATATTCTATCCAAGGCAGTAGTGTTATTATTAGGCTGTCTCCTAGTGTTCACAGAAAAAAAATCGGACTCAAATCGTATCTGACAAAATCGGATGGCAATTAGGCCAAATACGATCCGATCCGCGGCTCACCCGTCCGCCGGCTCGCTCCACCTCCATCTTCTAGCTCCTACAGGGCTTGAGGACCTGTCGTTGCCTGGGAAACCGATCAGTTGATCGGTCACATAACCGCTAACTGCAGTCATGTCACCGATCAGCTGATCGGTTTCCCAGGCAACGACAGGTCCTGCCCTGGGAGCTACAAGACTGAGGTGGAGCGAGCCGGTGGACAGGTGAGTATCCTCACTGAGGATTTTTTTATTATTACTTTTACTGTGGAGGAGCGGAGGGGGCAGGAGGAGCGGAGGGGGCAGAAGGAGCGGAGGGGGCAGGAGGGGCAGGAGGAGCGGAGGGGGCAGGAGGGGCAGGAGGATCGGAGGGTGCAGGAGGAGCAGAGGGCGCAGGAGGAGCAGTAGTGGGTGCAGGAGAAGCCGAGGGGGCAGGAGGAGCGGAGGGGGCAGGAGGGGCTGGAAGAGCAGAGGGAGCAGGAGGAGCGGAGGGGGCAGGAGAATTGGAGGGGGCATGAGGAGTGGAGTAGGGCAGGAGATGCAGAGGAGGCAGGAGGAGCAGAGGGGGGAGGGGCAGGAGGAATGCGGGGGAGGAGGAGCGGGGGCAGGAAGAGTACGAGGCAGGAGGAGCGACGGAGGAGCAGGCGCAGGAGAGGGGACGAAGGAGGGGCGGTGAAAGGAGGAGAGACGGAGGAGCGGGGACAGGCGTGCTGACAGGAGGAGAGACAGTGGTGACGGGGCAGGAGGAGCATGAGGTAGGAGGAGCAGGGGCAGGAGAAATGCGGGGGAGGAGGGGCAGGGGGAGCACGAGGCAGGAGGAGAGCAGGGCAGGAGGAGAGACAAAGGAGCGAGGACAGGAGGAGTGGAGCGCAGGAGAAGGGACGAAGGAGGGGCGGTGAAAGGAGGAGAGACGGAGGAGCGGTGGGCAGGAGGAGCACGAGGCAGGAGGAGCACGAGGCAGGAGGAGAGAAGACAAGAGGAGTGGGAGGGCAGGAGGAACGCGGGGGAGGAGTAATGCGGGGCAGGAGGAGAGACGGAGGAGCGAGAACAGAAGGATTGGGGGGCAGGAGAAACAAGAGGGAGGAGGATCACGGGGCAGGAGGAGAGATGGAGGAGCGGGGACAGCCATAGCGGTGACAGGAGGATAGACATAGGAGTGGGGACAGGAGAGACGGAGGAGCAGAAACAAAATGAGCAGGAACAGGAGGAGTGACAGAGGAGCTGTGACAGGAGGAGAGATGGAGGAGAGGTGACATGAGGAGCAGTGACAGGAAGAGATGGAGGAGCGGGAACAGGATGATCGGGGGGCAGGAGAAACAAGGGGGAGGAGGAGCACAGGGCAGGAGGAGAGACAGAGGAGCTGGGACAGGAGGAGAGACACGAGGAGCGGGACAGGAGGAGAGACAGAGGAGCGGAAACAAGAGGGCAGGAGAAACCAGGGGGAGGAGGAGCCGGGAGGGGAGAGACGGAGGAGCTGGGACAGGAGGAGAGGAACAGAGAGCGGGGACAGGAGGAGAGACAGAGGAGCGGAAACAGAGAGCGGGACAGGAGGAGAGACAGAGGAGCGGGGACGGAGGAGCGGGGACAGGAGAGAAGACGGAGGAGCGGGGACAGGAGAGACGGAGGAGCCGGGACAGGAGGAGCGGTGACAGGAGGAGAAATGGAGGTGCGGGGACAGGAGGAGCGGGGACAGGAGGAGAGACGGAGGAGCGGGGATAGTAGGAGCGGTGACAGGAGGAGAAACAGGAGAGTGAGACAGGAGAAGAGCGTGACAGGAGGAGCCGTGACAGGAGGAGCAGTGTAGCTTACTCATGTTGACTGAACAAGTTCTGTCAGTCACAGTATGTCAACTATATACATATTCTAGAATACCCGATACGTTAGATTTGGGCCACCATCTAGTTATTTATAAAATTCATAGAAATAAAATGCAGTATAGAGGATATTCTTTTATTAAAAAAATACAAAACACTGTAATTCTCATTCAGCTGTGGACGGATACAGGGCAAATAAAATGCACGATAAATTCATGATGACTGTAGAGCGGATTACTTTGCCTTATTTTAAATTTGTGGAATTAAATACGGTATGTAAAATAAAAACATAAAAATAATAAATCACACTAACAAACACGAGACGGGGCATCTCCTTAATGTCCATTGTTTTTTACTGAGAGCAAATGCCAGATCCTTCAGGAGGGATGACAATGCCAGATCCTTCATCTTGAGCTATTACTGCACCAGATCCTTCAATACCAGATCCTTCATCTTGACCGATTGCTGCTCCAGATCCTTCTTCTGGAGTGATGACTATACCGGATCCTTCATCTGACCAATTATTGCACCAGATCCTTCAATGCCAGATCCTTCATCTTGACCATAGCCGATTGCTCTCCAGATCCTTCTTCTGGAAAATGATGACTATACCGGATCCTTCATCCTGACCAATTATTGCACCAGATCCTTCAATGCCAGATCCTTCATCTTGCCATTATGCACCAGATCCTTCACTACCAGATCCTTCATCTTGACCAATTAGTGCACCAGATCCTTCAATACCAGATCCTTCATCTTGACCAATTACTGCACCAGATCCTTCAATACCAGATCCTTCATCCTGACCGATTATTGCACCAGATCCTTCAATGCCAGATCCTTCATCTTGGACCATTAGTGCACCAGATCCTTACAATACCAGATCCTTCATCTTGACCAATTACTGCACCAGATCCTTCAATACAGATCCTTCATCCTGACCGATTATTGCACCAGATCCTTCAATGCCAGAGCCTTCATCTTGGCCAATTACTGCACCAGATCCTTCTTCTGGAGCGATTACAATGCCAGATCCTTCATCTTGACCAATTATTGCACCAGATCCTTCAGTACCGGATCCTTCATCTTGACCGATTATTGCTCCGGATCCTTCAATGCCAGATCCTTCATCTTGACCAATTATTGCACCAGATCCTTCAATACCAGATCCTTCATCTTGACCAATTATTGCACCAGATCCTTCAATGCCGGATCCTTCATCTTGACTGATTATTATGCCATATTCCTGGCCAGATCCTAATCCAGATCCTTGAAAAACTAAAAAAAAAGAAGAAAAAGATCACTAGTTAGCCGCCATCAATGTAATAATTACTTACTACACAAGTACTAAAAAGGATGGGGATTAGTGGTTAATGCCACGTTCACCGATGTTCAGTATTTGACTCGCATATTTTCGATCAGTATTTGTAGCACAAACCAGGAGTAGAAAGATCAGAGGAAAAGTATAAGGCCTTGTGCACACACTGAGGATTTGGTGAGTTTTTTACCTCAGGATTTGTATATAAACAGCCCAGTGGGTGATAAATACAGAGGTGGTGCGAGTTTCTACTTAGACTTTTCCTCTGATTGTTCCACTCCTGGTTTTGGCTACAAATCCTGAGGTAAAAAACTCACCCAATACTCCGTGTGTGCACATGGCCTAAGGGGTCAGATGACATAATATTAGCCCATGTGCACATGTTTGAGTATTTGGTGAGTTTTTTACCTCAGTAGTTGTTCCACTCCTGGTTTTGGGTTACAATTGGAGGAAACGTATATTAGAAACACGTCTCCACTTTTCCATCATTTTATTTTTTACTCACGCCGGGGTTTTTTCTTACAAATCCTGAGGTAAAAGATGCACCAAATACTGGTGAGGTCCTGTTAGGCCATGTGCACATGTTGAGTACTTGAGTTTTTTACCTCAGTATTTGTATCCAAAACCAGGAGTGGAACAATCTGAGGTAAAGTATAATAGAAACACGTCCCCAGCTCTGTATTTATCACCCTCTCCTGGGTTTATACAAATCCTGAGGTAAAAAACTCTCCAAATACTTAACGTGGCCTACACCTCTGTGTGATAAGGAACACAATGTCCTGGAGCTTCTTCATGTGGGAAGATTTAAGATTATAGAACAGAAAAATGGGGAAAATTTATCAAATTTATGTGAGAGTATGAATTAACTAGTCTGTGAAAATATCTCTTAAGGCCCAGTTACACACACCGATAATTGTACAGAGATTGTTCGCAGATCTCTGGATGCAGTGAAATCATGGACACATTGTTCTATTTTGTGGCTGTGTATAAATGTAACAATGTGTCCATGATTTCACTGCAACCAGAGATCTGTGAACAATCTCTACAAAATTATCTGTGTGTTTAGCTGGGTCTTTAGGCTAGGGCCACACTTAGGCCGGCTTCAGACTGCGTTTGAGATCCGATCCGTGCCTGTCCGCTTGAGGCAGACAGCCGATCCTGTGTGCAGCCGCACGCAGTTCCTGCTGCTGATAGGTGAGGACCGCGGGCGCCGCGGTCCTGACCTGTCAGCAGCGGCACACAGGATCGGAGGGCATAATAGCCCCCCAGTCCTGTGTGCTGATCCGGTCTGCAGCTGTCTGGGTCCTCCCGGACAGAACCGGACTGGATCATGCCGCAGTGTGAAGCGGCCCTTAGGAGACCAATATGAAATATACCACATTTATACTATGTTTACACATTGCTTTTTTGCTGCTCTTTCTGTGCAACAAAACCTGCTTTCTTGGCAGTAAAAAGGCAAGTTTTGCTGCGTTCTTGGTGTCATTGGTCTACAGTACATGTTTAAGCCCTTTACAACTAAGGGCGTAATTATACGCCCTTGGTCGCCTCCCTCCCTTTGATGCAAGCTCAGGCACTGAGGTCACATCATCCACCACACATCAGCTCAGCTGATCTGATCAGCTGACATGTGTAGTTAACAGGGCCAATCGGTTCAGCGATCCTATAGGCACAGTTAACCCTTTGGATTGCACTGTCAATCACTGACCGTGCAAAGCACCATGGCGGGGATCACACTGTTCTCTGCCGACATTGGTGGCCTTGTGATGTGATCACAGGACCTCGATTGATTGCCATGACAGCACGGGATCAGTTGATGACCCCAGATGCTGTCATGAATCACTTCCTACCAGCGATACCAGAGTGACGCTGCTGGCAGAAAGTGATCATTTGTGCTGTAGATGGTGAAGCTTCTCTTTGCATAGCACAAGTGATCGGACAGTGTAGTGCTAAGGCAGCATAAGAAGCCATGCAAAATAAAAGGAAAGTGAAAAAAAAAGTTTAGAAAAAGCATAAAGGTTCAAATCACCCCCATTTTCCCCACTGAAAATAAATTTATTAAAAAAACACATTTGGTGTCGCCGAATTCAGAAATGCCTGATCTATCGAAATATAACATCAGTTAATCAGATCTGTAAACGGAGTAACAGAAAAAAGTCCAAACAGTCCTTTTTTTGGTCGTCACAACATTGCAATAACAGGTGATTAAAACATCACATCTACCAATCAAATGGTATTATAAGAAACAACAGTTCTACCTGCAAAAAATAAGCCATCACACAGCCCCAGATCCTGAAAAATGGGAAGACTACGGGCCTCACAAAATGCCGCCAAAAGGCAAATCTTTTTCTTTAAAGGGAACCAACCACCCCCAATGACCCCCCCGGACTATTAATATGGCTCCCTACACCCAGCACATACATGTGCTGCAATGTTTTTTGCTAAAAAAACTGCTTTTTAAAAGTAAAGATAATGCTTTATAAAGTTTCTACCGAAGGGACGGGTGGGCGTTACTTACATGGGGCTAAAGCCGAGATTCTGCTGCCACTCATCCTCCTCTCTCCCCTCGCAGCAGTAACGGCCAGCCCTTTGTTCAGCGTCACAGCCTGGTGCACGGGATCGCATGCCCGTACACACGTCATCAGCTACAGCCGGGTAGCGAGCGCGCGCTCTGACTTCCTGCGCTCAGCTGTGGAAGTCAGAGCGCGCGCTCGCTACCCGGCTGTAGCTGATGACGTGTGCACGGGCATGCGATCCCGTGCACCAGGCTGTGACGCTGAACAAAGGGCTGGCCGTTACTGCTGCGAGGGGAGAGAGGAGGATGAGTGGCAGCAGAATCTCGGCTTTAGCCCCATGTAAGTAACGCCCACCCGTCCCTTCGGTAGAAACTTTATAAAGCATTATCTTTACTTTTAAAAAGCAGTTTTTTTTAGCAAAAAACATTGCAGCACATGTATGTGCTGGATGTAGGGAGCCATATTAATAGTCCGGGGGGGTCATTGGGGGTGGTTGGTTCCCTTTAAGTGGTGAATAAAATTCAGAATTGTTAAAGAAAAAGATTTGCCTTTTGGCACCATTTTGTGAGTAAAAGTATACATGTTTGGTATCTATGAACTCATACTGACCCAAGGCATCATAATGACACGTCAGTTTTACCATATAGTGAACATGGCGACTAAAAAATGCAAAAAACAAACAGGTAACGGCACTTTTTTTAATTTCACTGCAATTGGAATTTTTTTCCAGTTTTCCAGTACACTACATGGTAAAATAAATTACCGTATGTCATTCAAAAGTACAACTCGTCCAGCAAGCAACAAGCCTCATATGTCTATATTGATGGAAAAATGAAAAGGTTATGGCTCTTGGAAGAAGAGGAGGAAAAATAAAAAAATCAGAAAATGAAAAATCACCTGGGGGTGAATAGGTTAAAGTTAGTTTCATTCACCACAAAAGCAAAAAAAATGCAACGTCAATGCAGAAAAAAAGCAAAAATCTTTTTTCACATTTCACATCTTTCAGTGGTGACAAAAAGATGAAATAAAATGCTGAAAGAATTGTATGTGTGTGTGTATGTGAGTGTGTGTGTATGTGAGTGTGTGTGTATGTGAGTGTGTGTATGTGTGTATGTATGTGTGTATGTATGTGTGTATGTATGTGTGTATGTATGTGTGCATGTGTGTGTGTACATGTGTGTGTGTATACATGTGTGTATGTGTATGTGTGAGATTTCTGCAATCTCATAAATTTTGCTAGTACTGGAAAAGCAGTTTTTAATTTGCATAAAACTGCAGTATTATATAATGAGATGAGAGATATACATCATAAATTATCTTTAATGACTATATATATTACAATACACAATATCTTCCATTACTATAGACCTGTTGCAATATACATTGGATGCCTAGTTGCATTTTTTGCAGCCTACTCTGGATTAGTTTTACATTTGGTATTTATTTTTTTCTTACAGTCACTCAGTGCAGCCTCAGACTGGTTTCACACTAACGTTTTTTTTTAAGTCTGGGGGTATGCAGATAAAACCTTGCTCCCTCCGGATTCCCTGCAATTGTAAAACATGATGCAACTGAATGCACCCGTATTGGTAATATCACTGATCTGTCTCACGGATCATTGATAACACCGATGCAGAATCCGACAGTTCCACCCGGATGTGTATCTTTTGACGCATAATCCAGTGGAAAATTATACACACACTAGTGGATGTGTCATTTCAAATTTGGTTCTGGACATGCCCAGACTAAAATCCCAGATCCGGCGTCCAGATCCAGTGGGATCTAAATTCCGCCGGATCTGGGTTCAATAGAGCCCCATTGTAACTAAACCTGGATTGCCCCAGATCCGGGTGTTCACGGTTTTGTCACGAAGACTTAAATCTTGCTCCAAAATGCATTTTTTGTCTCGGTGCAAAAAAACGTGGACACTCGAATCAGGGGAAACAGTAAAGAACTGGATGTACCTGCAAGTTGCTGCGGCTACAATGAAAGTCAATGGGTAGAAAACGGATGCAGGTGCATCTAGTGTCAACCGTGTTCACATGAATACCGATAACGGTAGTGTGAATCAATCGTAAGCTGTGCCCAAAGCTGTGTCTACCTCTCTGGTGTTTGTATCAGGCTGTGTTCACACTTAGCTTTTTTGTTGCAATTTTTCTACAATAAAGCCTGCTCTCTTGGCAGTAAACAAACGGCTTCCAAAAATCAGAGTTTGCAGTGTTTCAGGTGTGTCATATGTGTACAGTACAAAAAAGCAACAAAAAAAGATATTTTTGCACTTCTTCATTGTTTTAATGGTAAAAAGGGAAAAACACTAAAAGAATTGACATGCCGCCTTTTTCAAAAATGCAGCAACTTTCTATTTTAGTTTGGAAAAAAAAAAGCAAGTTTGTATGTATGAGTGTGTGTGTGTGTGTATGTATGAGTGTGTGTCTATGTATGAATGTGTGTGTGTGTATGTATGTATGAGCGTGTGTGTGTGTGTGTATGTGAGTGTGTGTGTGTGTATGTGTATGTATGAGTGTGTGTCTGTATGTATGAATGAGTGTGTGTGTGTGTGTATGTATGAGTGTGTGTGTGTGTGTGCATGTGTATGTATGAGTGTGTGTCTGTATGTATGAATGAGTGTGTGTGTGTGTGTGTGTGTGTGTTGTGTGTGTGTGTGTGTGTGTGTGTATATGAATGTGTGCGTGTATGTATGAATGTGTGTATATGTACAGTATGAGCGTGTGTGTATGTATGAGTGTGTGTGTATGTATGAGTGTGTGTGTGTATGTATGAGTGTGTGTGTGTATGAATGTGTGCGTGTGTCTATGTATGAGCGTGTGTGTGTATGAGATTTCAGAGATTTCATATTTTTTGCTGTTCCTGTAAAAAGAAGCTTTTAATTTGTATAAAACCCATAAAAAAAACATGCCAAAAAACTGGGCAAAAGCGCAATGTGTGAACATATCAATTTTCTCCTTCGAATACTATAGTTAATAGTGCAGGTAAATGAAGACTTATAATCTTACATGATTACACACTGTATGATACTACAGTATACAATAAAAAGCCATATAGTAAGAGGTGAGATAATAGAGCTATAATGGGGCTTACCAGGAGCGGAGAGTATGCGGGTGACAGCGCAGAGGATGAGAAGGTAAGTGGCCTCCATGGTGGTCCTCATCTCTGTACGACTACAGGGAAGAAGTGAGGAGGCCTCTCTATATAGGACAGGGACACTACATTGGGGGAGGGGCAGTGACCGGTAATAGCTCCGCCCCCGAGTACAAACACAATGTTATCACATTCTAAAGTAAATCACCCCAATGGTGACGTCACATCTGGGCTTTACACTTTATATTAGATTAAAAGAATACACACTCAGCAATATATAGGTGCTTCTATAGGATCCCAATCATTAATATAACAGTAATCAAATCCGACAGTCAGAATTAGGAATCTGCTTGGAACAGCGGCTGCTTGTTAATTCAATGATCCAACATATAATGTGTGAAGCAGGGACGGTTCAGTTACATTTCTGCTTTATCAAACTCACACTATGAAGAGAACAAAGGCCTCTTTTACATCTAATGCAGGGCTGCGTTTTGCTTCATTTGCTTTTCTATGCATTTTTTCTGCTAAAAACGTATCCAAACACGTGCGTTTTTCCCCCCATTGATTTCAATGGAAACACATGTGCACTTTCCAAACGCAAAAACACATGAGTTTTTGCAAACACAGCCAAAAACGTCGGCCAATGCGTCTAGGGCTGCGTTTGCAACAACACATGCGTTTTTGCGTGTAGAAAATGCACGTGTTTCCATTGAAATCAATGGGGGAAAATATGCATAGCAACACAAATGAAGCAAAACGCAGACATCACATATATATGAATACACACAGAAGATCACATATATATGAATACACACAGCAGATCACATATATATGAATACACACAGGAGATCACATATATATGAATACACACAGGAGATCACATATATATGAATACACACAGAAGATCACATATATATGAATACACACAGGGGATCACATATATATGAATACACACAGGAGATCACATATATATGAATACACACAGGGGATCACATATATGAATACATACAGGAGATCACATATATATGAATACACACAGGAGATCACATATATATGAATACACACAGGGGATCACATATATGAATACATACAGGAGATCACATATATATGAATACACACAGGAGATCACATATATATGAATACACACAGGGGATCACATATATGAATACACACAGGAGATCACATATATATGAATACACACAGGGGATCACATATATGAATACATACAGGAGATCACATATATATGAATACACACAGGAGATCACATATATATGAATACACACAGGGGATCACATATATGAATACATACAGGAGATCACATATATATGAATACACACAGGAGATCACATATATATGAATACACACAGGAGATCACATATATATATGAATACATACAGGAGATCACATATAGGCTAAAGTCACACATAACAATTCGTTTTTGTAAGTGTTTTCCATGCCAAATCTGTTTTTCTCAGGCTGCATTTTGTGCCTCCTGGGTCCCTGGACGTTTTTTGGACTTAGTCATTTTTTCTTAAAAACACATATACGTTAATGCATGGTACCTATATGTACGACGCGTTAATGCATGCGTTTCCCATAGGGCCCCATGTTAAAAAAAAGCATGCGTTTTTTTACTGCACCCAACAACTATAGTCCCTGATGTATAATGTCTACTATATATCACATCTCCCCAATGTCCATAACAGTTAAAATAAGGTGACACAAAATTCATGTAAAAATAACAATCTATATTAGAGCATAAAACACATACAGATATACAATTAAAAGTGACTGCACAAGGATTAGGAGGAGGAGGAGGATGGCCGCCCGGTCATAGGATATTTATTACCAGTGAAGTAAATGTACATTTTATCCATAGTGGACATACATATTATACCAAATTATTAGTGAGTAACCAAAGTGATAAATGCCCCCTAGGTGCACAATGAAGGTACCGTCACACGCCGCAATCTCTTCTGGCAATCCTAAAGGCAATATGTCGCCCCGGAGCAATCGCCGTGAAATTGCCTCACAGTTGCGGCGTGTGATTGGGGAATTTAGCAGCGATAAATCGGCTCTCGGCCGTCGCCCGATTCCTGAGCACTGCTCTGAAATCTGCCTCAATCATGAAGGCGATATTTCCATGTTGTGGCGTGTGATAGGGTGATAGTGATGGAAAGAGCGTCACCTATGATTTTCTGTAGGCGTGCCTCAGCGTGCTGGAGTCCGCGCCCCGTGTGAACTGATTGGTGTGGGCTACTGTTTACCTATTGGCTGTCACTTGACACCGCGCCATATTTGAAGAGCTGGGCCTTAGGATGGTTTCACACTGGCGTTCCCCTCCGCAACGTTCTGCGGAGGGGAACCGCCAAGTGAGCTCAGGCAGCTCAAGCCCCAATGTTTATAATGGGAGCGCATTGTGCTGCGCTTGGCAGCGCATGACCCTGAGCTTCCGTTCACTGCAATATGTGATTTGTACGCAGGCGGATGCCTGCGCACAAATCACACACTATCGTCCGCACCAGGGACGCGACATGTTGCTTTCCTGGTGTGGAGGAGAGTGTTTGATTTGTGCGCAGGCATCCGCCTGCGTACAAATCACATATTGCAGTGAACGAGAGCTCAGGGTCATGCGCAGTCAAGCGCAGCACCGTGCGCTCCCATTATAAACATAGGGGTTTGCGCTGGCTGCGCTCACATGGCGGTTGCCCTCCGCAGCGTTCTGCGGAGGGGAATGCCAGTGTGAAACCAGCCTAAAATCACCACCAAGAAGCTTTGGAAAGTTTTAGAAAATACTTGAGATCTATGACGCTCATTAACAAGAGATAAGGACGGCAATGTGTGGTGAGGGATTCTCTGAAGACGTCAGCGCTGTAGACCAACAATAGAGTCTCCATTACCTTGTGTCTTCATCATAATGTAAATTTACCATTGATTACAGGAGACCCCGGGGTAGATCACATCTGGAGAACAAAGGGTCACTGCCCCCAATGTGAGTCTATTGGAGCTTTGGATATGGGAGTATTTACATAAAATGAATGTGTGATGATGGAATTTTCTTCTGTACATATTAATGGTCTGAAAATCACTCTCCTGTAATAATTTAGACTAGACACAATATATATACGGTATATATTAATAAAGGATAGTCCACTTAATAGAACGAAAAATGGACACAATTTGGCCACAGCAAAATCCCGTTTAACAACAATTTTCAGGATGTTCCCTGAGGAAGGAGCTCGGATAGAATAAAAGAAAAATCTGCCCAGTTAACTCTTTGTTTCCTTGTGATTCTTGGTGGCAGCGCGGGCAATCCGGCATTTTGTCCCATTACAGCAAGATCAGTTCTTAGCACCGTATATATTTTACCTGCAGAAGTAATGCAGCACCTTAAGGTACCGTCACACGCAGCGGTATGGCTTCCACAGCGCTGGCGATTTGACGTGAGTGAGCACTTTGCGGGCACTTTTATCACACTGCCGTGGATCTGTCACACATAGCGATTTCGCGTGTCATCTCCGACGATTCTGCGTTCCGGAAATCACCTGGCGCAGACCGGAAGCAAGTTCCCTTTGCCACATCACCGCGTCACACGCCACCTCATCAGCGATGTGGCCGGAGACTGTGAGTACGCCCACGCCGAGGAGACAGGCGTGCCAGAGTGTTTCTCACCGCGCCCCTACCACTCCGATTGCCCACCACAGCTGCGTTACTATTCGTCAGCCAATGGGAACGCTGGAGCTGCCACCAATCGCGGCACACTGGGCGCCAAACAGAACGCTCAGGCATGTCTCTGAAATTGCTTCCAGATGGTCTGAGCTCGCTTTATACATCGTTATCACCCAGTCACACACCATGATGCGCGGAAATTGCCTGGTGGAAATCGCCTGATTTCCCTGCAGTGCAGGGCGATCAGGCAACGCTCCACCGGCGATTTCTCGCCATACAATCGCCCAGTCACACGCCACTACGCACAGGCGATGTGGTTTCCATATCGCCCAATTCTGCAATTGCCAACGAAATGGCCGGCGATATTGCCGCCTGTGACGGTACCTTTGAGGTACTGTCACACGCGGCAATATTGCTAGGCAATGTCACTGGCAATTTGCTGGTTGCAGTGAAATCATAGACACATTGTTCTATTTTGTTGCTGTGTACAAATGTAACAATGTGTCCATGATTTCACTGCAACCAGCAAATTGCCAGTGAAATTGCAAGCAATATCGCCGCATGTGATGGTGCCTTTACAGTTTCAGCAAAGGGAATTTATAGAAATCTGCGGCCTTGTGTAATTTTTCTTTTTACTCAGTGCACACTGACCTGCAGCGTGGCTTTCATACCCACAACATGTCAATTTTTGTTGTGGGTACGTTGAGTTTCATTGACTTGAATTGCATTAGGTGCGGAAAATCTAGAGGTAAAAAAAAAAGCATTTGTGTTTTTAGAGCACTTTTTTAGGGAAACTAACTAAATGCTCATGTCTGCATCAATAAAGTTTTGTTGCCAAGAAGTATTTGTTGAGTTTTTGATGTTGCACATTTTCTTTATCTGCACCTATTAGCTAAGTTAAGTTAGGCTGGTTTCACACTGGCGTTTGTGTCTGCATGAGTATGTCACGCAGACGCAAACGCAGCCTATACTGATGTGAACGCAGCGGAGAATCTCCGCATGTGTTCACATTAGTATGCTGCCCGACCAGCGGCAGGGAGGAGGAGATCAGTGGTGGAGATCTTCTCCCGGCCAAAGCTGATCTCCTCCTCCTGGCACAGCTGATCTCCCTCGGTGTCGGCGCGGAAGATTTGAAGAAACAGCTGATGTGACAGCTGTTCAAATCTCCTGCGCCGACACCGAATCGGTGATATCTGTACAGGAGATATGAAACTCCTGATCGCTGCTTCAAAACTCCCGCACTGACATCACCTATTCGGTGTCGTCACAGGAGATGTCGCCGGAAAGGTGATGTATGAAACGTTTGTTATTTTAACAGGTGCCGCAGCCTGGGGGACACATAATAAGGAGGGGGGCTGTGTGTCACTGCTGGGGGCCAGATACAAGCCTGTATACCACTGCAGAGGGGCCTGTACACCACTGCACAGGGGCCTGTATACCACTGCACAGGGGCCTGTATACCACTGCACAGGGGCCTGTATACTACTGCATAGGGTCCTGTATACTACTGCACAGGGGCCTGTATACACTGCAAAGGGGCCTGTATACTACTGCATAGGGACCTATGTACCACTGCTCAGGAGCCTGTATACTACTGCAGAGGGGCCTGTATACCACTGCACAGGGGCCTGTATACTACTGCAGAGGGGCCTGTATACCACTGCAGAGGGGCCTGTATACCACTGCTCAGGGGTCTGTATACCACTGCACAGGGGCCTGTATACCACTGCACAGGGGCCTGTATACTACTGCATAGGGGCCTGTATACCACTGCACAGGGGCCTGTATACTACTGCACAGGGGCCTGTATACACTGCAAAGGGGCCTGTATACTGCTGCATAGGGACCTATATACCACTGCTCAGGAGCCTGTATACTACTGCAGAGGGGCCTGTATACCACTGCACAGGGGCCTGTATACTACTGCACAGGGGCCTGTATACCACTGCACAGGGGCCTGTATACTACTGCAGAGGGGCCTGTATACCACTGCACAGGGGCCTGTATACACTGCAAAGGGGCCTGTATACTACTGCATAGGGACCTATATACCACTGCACAGGGGCCTGTATACCACTGCACAGGGGCCTGTATACTACTGCATAGGGGCCTGTATACCACTGCACAGGGGCCTGTATACCACTGCTGAGGGGCCTGTATAATACCACTGCAGAGGGGCCTGTATACTACTGCACAGGGGCCTGTATACCACTGCAGAGGGGCCTGTATACTACTGCACAGGGGCCTGTATACACTGCACAGGGGCCTGTATACACTGCACAGGGGCCTGTATACTACTGCACAGGGGCCTGTATACCACTGCACAGGGGCCTGTATACTACTGCATAGGGGCCTGTATACCACTGCACAGGGGCCTGTATACCACTGCACAGGGGCCTGTATACCATTGCACAGGGGCCTGTATACTACTGCACAGGGGCCTGTATGCACTGCAAAGGGGCCTGTATACTACTGCATAAGGACCTGTAGGGGTTAATAAAGATGCAGTCCCTAAATGTTTCTTTTTTAATGAATTTTTCCCAAAAATTTTGAAGTGGGCTTCGCCGTATTTTTGTGTCCAGCCGGGCACAGCAGGCAGGAACGGGCTGCCACAACACCCTGGTTCCTATTTGTACCTGCCTGGAAACAGAAATAGAAGGAAGCCCTTTTTTTTTTTTATTATTTCATGAATTTCATGAAATACAAAAAAAAAAAAATATGTGGGGCTCCGCGTGGGCTTCGCGCTATTTTTGTGTCCAGCCAAGTACAGCTAGGCAGCTGGGTGCTGGAATCCGCAGCGCAGGGAGGCCCAAGCTTTCTGGGCAACCCTCGCTGCGAGTTGCAGCAAGCAGCCACCCCAGAAAATGGCACATTCAGAGAAGCCCCATCTTCTGGCACTGAACCCAGCTCTTCCAGGGCCATGGTGCCGTGGCTCACTGGGTAATAAAGGGGTTAGGGCCATCTTTGTGTTATGAACTGGCCCTAAGCCCGAAATTCATGGGGTCACGCCAATATTAGACATGACCGCCATGAATTTCTAGTGAATTTTTAAAAAAAAAACACAACACAGAGAAAAAAATATTTTATTGGAGACTCCACCTTTATTAAAAAGTTCCTCTTCCGTCCGACGTAGTTCAATCAGGTTTTCTTCTTTAGCTCAGCTACATCTCTGGTAGAGAATCACTACCAGAGATGTAGCTGAGCTGTGCAGCACCCGGTGTGGGAAAGTTCATGTGAGTTCATGCTGCATGAACTCTCACAGCACCACGGCTACTTCAAATGAACAGCTGATCTGCATCAGCTGATCATTTGAAATAACCGGCGGGAAAGCCGGCGGTCAGACTTCACCGCCGGCTTTCCTGCTCTGTTCTGCACTCTCTGCTCCCTGATGCCCCCTCATCGCTCCCCCCGCCGCCTCCCCACCTGATCCTAAGTTAGGACTGGTGGGGGGAGCAGATCCAGGGAGTGTGGAGGGGCATCAGGAAGCATTGAGCGCAGCATAGAGCAGGAAAGCCGGCGGTGAAGTCCTCTTCTCACCGCCGGCTTCCCCGCCTGTGTCATTTGTTCCCTGGTGCTTTACTCCCAGTTCTAACTTAGGATCGGAATGGGAGGCGGCGGGGGGAGCGGAGGATCGGGATGGGAGGCTGCGGGGGGCAGTGGATCGGGCTGAATGATTGTTTAAAAGTAGCTGGCTTTTTACCGCCGGCTTTTAAACAATGATGCCCCCATTTCAGCATTTTCTTCTGTCCCCAGACCACTTTATAGGGTCTTTTTGGTGAATAAACTGTTATCAAACATAACCTCGAACTTGAAGCTAATTGTTCGTATTCGTCAAATGACTCGAACACTGCTCAAAACAGCTCGAATTTGAGATTGGCAAACATTTTGAATTGAACATCACTCATCTCTAGTAACGATCATGGCAGCAGAGGTGGCAACCGGGCCCGAGGGTTGTGGGGGCCCACTGACCCAGTACAGTCTTCAGCTGGATGTGTGTCCTCAGAATGCATTGCTGTGTAGAGACCCATTGGGTCCCCCATACAGCAAGATATGCTGCTGGCTAAACAGAGGTTGCCAGCTGATGTTGGCATGCCTGTGACTAGGGCCCCATGATAGTGGCATCATGCTTCGCCATAGCAGGCACGCGATGTCAGTTGCTGCCACTGCGCCAGCTGCAGAAGAGGATGCCGTGAGGTGGGAGTGCAGGAAGGTAAGTATAATAGGGTTTTTGTTATGTGTTTGTGGCGCCCCTGCGTCCAGGAGGCCACAAGAGGGTACTGCAGCCAGGCAGGTAGGACGTTTTTTAAACACTAACACCCTCACAGCCCACACAACCCACGTGTCAGGAAGGTTACGTCCAGCCCTGAGGTTAGACACTATATGAGACCAGAGGGGTGGTGGACGAGGGTAGTGGGTTGGGCACACCAGAAGTCAGGTGACTGACAGCATATAGAGAGTGGGAGGAGTGAAGGAGTTCAGTAGGCCGCAGTAGGCTGAGATGCAAAGACCCAGAGTAAGCCATGGTGCTGAGAAGCAAAGACCAACAGTGAGCTGAGACGAAAAGGCTAGAGAACAGCAGGAAGTTGAGCTGAAGCTGAGCAGGAGAGAGCCACACTGCCTGGAAGAGTGAAGACCCCTGGAGCGCAGAATCTCTACTGAGCCAGTGTGTGAGCCAGAGGAGAGAGAAAGCCCATCCAGAGAGTCAGATCCCCAGGAGTGTGAGAGAGCCGAGAGGGACGGTGTAACCCGGGGCCCTAGAACTATAGCTCAAGCAACTAACTGCAGGCGGAGTAGCCCTCCTATATACAGAAAGGAACACAGAGAGAAGGAGCCTGGTAGTTTAATGCTGTGGACTACTGCAGGCTGGGCTAAAGCAGTGTCAGCTCTGAAGGGGACCGACGATTTACCCAGTATCCCCAGATTCACTGACGGGGAGCTTCAGTTTCAGGCTGGAGTTCCTAACCCAAAGGACAGGCAGCTAAGTGACGCACTAGGACTCACCGAAGCCCGAGTCACCGCCATACTGTCCAGTGTTCACACACACCTGTGTAAGACAGAGACCGTAAAAGCCCGGAAAGGGACACTTAAAGACTGTGTGAGGGGTCACAGGAGGAAGGAGCCTGGCTGCAGGAGTAGAGAGAGAACCCGTAAACTTGAATTGTGTAACAACTGCAAATAACTTGTAAGCTGACTGAAAGAACTTGAGTAAAGCTTTGGAGAACCCTGAACTGCCTCTTGCCTGCTTCCATCTGCAGACCATTTCTCCCATACAGGCTTGCACCAGGAAGACCTCAACCTGCAGAGCCACAGCTCCAGCTTGTCAGCAGCAGCCCTGGAGAGAGATCCCTGCAGCCTGCAAAGTAAGTGTGCTCAAACTACACCCACAATTGACTTTAACTCCTTACTGCCCCGGGGGATACAGTTCTCCCCACTAGAACTATACCATCTCCGCTGCCATTCCATCACCCCCGGAGGTTCTGCAGCAGCGGCGGCCCCATCACTGGCCGCACCAAGTGGGTGGCGTCACCCGTGACAAATCCCTTGTAAATATTCCCCTTTTATTGTGAGGGCCCAGGGACACGGTCCGGACCAAGCCACCCGTGACATCCCCAGCTACCGACCGGTCCGGTACCGAGTACCCCAGTCCTGCCTGGGGCTCCACATGTTAGAGGCAGAAGAGGCACTGTATACAAGGAAGAAATGCAGGATTGGAGACATATATACTAGGAAGGGGCTCACGAGGACACATATACCAGTAAATGGCCCAAGATTAAGACATATATACCAGGAAGGGGCCCAGAATAAGAATATAAATACAAGGAAGGGGCCCAGTATAAGGACATATCTACCAGGTGAGGGATTTACAGTACTTAGTAGAAAATGGCCCAGGATAGAGGACATATTTACCTGGATGGGGCCTAGGTTGGGGACATATATGCCAGAATGAGGGGCATATTTACATTGCTTCAGATGCCAGGAACCTTGTTATATAACCGGAAAATTAGATGAACTGGGTTTGTTCCAGAATTGATGTGTGTATACAACAACCAGGTGCCCTGTATACCCTGCTGTTTGGCTGTCATGGCCATGACATAACACAAATGAAGCTCAATCTGGAAGAAGACTGCCCGGGGATGGACACATCTACGTGGGTATAGGAACATCTGAGCCACCCTAATGTGATGCTAGTACAAAAGGCACCCTTACAACCTGGAACCTGGTGCAAGTGCAGGCTAAACGGGCCAAGGATACGCTGGTGCATTGATGGGAGGCTGTCCCTCACTGGGTGACAAAGAGGATTCAGCGTGATAATATAATCCTATGTACCAGGTACGACCTATGGGGTTTTACATAGGAGCATGCTCCACCCCCACATGTCTGAAGCCAGAAAATACTGGCATGAGCACCCCCCAGAACAGCCAGCTGCAATGACTAAAGTGGCCTTTGGGGGATGATGAAGAGTGGTGGGTGCCCCCTATCCTGGAAGTGGCCCATTCATCCCAGGAAATGGAAGAAGGGGAGCCAGCAGGGCCTTAATCCATGGATCTGTTTTTCCCCCATACTTCTGACCGCTCACTCCCAGAAGGACAACATATGACCGAGTGAGCCAATGCTGGTGTTCCACCTACAAACATGTTCAAGAAGAGCTAATCTGGCAATAGCTGACACAGAAGATGCAGAAGTGTGATCAGATGATGACAGTTTTAAGCCCATTTCTCAACGGCGTTGGAGTCTCCTCACCAGAAGACTGATGAAATTAAGGAAGGGGAATGTTGAGACGCAGCAAGCACAACCCATGCCGTCGATGCTGCCTGGAACCAAAGAAAAGATATGTTGTTGTGAGGGAAGAGTTTGAGAAGAGGATAGGGCCAAAGGGAAACCGTGGTGCAGGATGGAACTAAAGGAGAGCAGACAGCAGAAGCAGCAGTATGGCACCAGAAATCTAGCAGTAGCAGAGATGCATGGAGAAGGACCCAGTCATGATCCCATAGCTAAGAAAACCTGATCCAAATGTGCTCATTGAGAGTACTGCCTGCAAAAAGTCATTACCTGATCTCTGTGTGTCACCTGCCAGTCTCCTTAGAGCAGAGCAATATTGCTAACTTGGGTTGCAGCCAATGCCTTAGCCAGTGGGCCATCCACAGATGCCGCCTGCCAAGACCACGCACCAGAGCTACATGGTCAAGCCATAGACATCACCTGTCAAGACCACGCACAGGAACTGTGTGGTCAAGCCACAGACATCAGCTTTCAAGATCAGTGGTTTGGATTGGCCTGGGTCCTCGCCTCCTGCTGGGCTATGCAGTACCTGAGGACACGTTAATAGATAGACTGTATTGAGGGCCTTGGTGCTAAGCCAAAGGAACTTGGTCTTATTGTATAAACGCTACTAAAAGGGGAAGGCCTGTTCAGTTTTTATCCCTGACCAGGATCAAGCTGGGCTGTGGCACAAAGATGCATTTGCCCCCTGGGCTGGTCCTCAGGTGGCTGTTCGAGGCTGTCAGAGGATCGGCAATGTATATTTAATTGCAGTCGGCGGTTGCCAAAGCTTCCCTTGAGGCCGGGAGACTCCAGTTCTCTTTCTCTTGAATCCAAATGTATTTGCGTCAAAAAGATGTAAATATATTTGAATTCACGATAACCAGGACTGGGGTGGAGCAGTTCACTTCATCCCACGGCCCAGCATGCAGCAATGTGATGACATCATCACACTGGGACCTTCTCACACCGCCTGTGATGCGGAGCAATGGGATGATGCGAGGATACGGCGGGAATGGTAAGCGCTCCACATAGGAGCTGAAGATTATATGCCGATGACCTGATATTTGCTGGGGAGGGGGTGAGAAGGATATGTGAAGCAGCTGGTTACTAAGAGGGCACATTGGCAAAGGAGCACAGTATTGCGGGGGGTAATGTGTGTGTGTATTTTATACAGAGGGGGTAGTATACGGGAGGATATTTTGGAGAGGGACATCATGGGAAGAATATTATGGGGAGGGCAATGGTGAGTATATTATGAAGGGGGCAGTGTAGGGGGTATATTATGGGGAGGGGTAGTGTAGGGAGATATAATGGGGAGGGGCCGTGTGGGTATGTACTATGAGGGGGGCAGTGTATGGGGTATATTATGGAGAAGGGCAGTGTGGGGGTATAATATGGGGAGGGGCACTGTGGGGAGTATATTATGAGGGGGTTACAGTGTGGAGGGCAGGGTCAGCATCAGCAAGTCCTAGGGCCCATTCGCTGTCAGGGACAATGTCAGTGCTGCTTGCAGGATGATGTCCCCAGCATTTCATGTCTTCCTTGCGCTGTCTCTCCTACCCCTTGGATGTCTTCTCCTGTTCGCTGTCTTCTCCCCGCGTGAGATGTGCTAAGATAAGCGCAGTGTCCAACTGTTCCTGGCAGTTTATAAATACTGATAAGCTGGCAGTGGAAGTTCTGCTGCATTCAATTACTGACGGTGGGTCTATCGATACATTCATCTACTAACGATGTTCATGTTGCTGCATTCATCTACTGATGGTGGTTCTGTTGCTGCATTTATCCACTGATGGTGGTTGTGTTGCTGCATTTATCTACTAACGTTGGTTCTGTCGCTGCATTCATCTGCGGACTGTGGTTCTGACCTTGTACATATGTAGCAAACCAAAGTGTGCTTCATGGCTTTGTTAAAACTGAAAATTATATGCCTCAATATGTAATTATTATTATTATTATTATTATTATTATTATTATTATTGTATTTATTTATTAAGAGCCACATTGATTCCATGGTGCTGAAAGGGATACATACAAACAAGTTAAAAATACAATGAACAAACTAACAGTGTCATACCTATACAGAGGTGAGAGAGAGGACCCTGCCCTTGCGGGCTTACATTCTACAGGGTGGTGGGGACAGAGACAGTAGGTTGGGACTGCTCTGCTGGTGTGGAGCCCTGGGTCCGATGGTTGTGGAGTTACAGGTCCAGTGGTGGTGGGGCACCAGGTCTATTGGTGGTGAGGTGGCACTGTGGCCATTGCAGATTGTAGGCTGTTTTGAAGAGATGTGTTTTCAGGTTCCTCTTGAAGGTTCCGAGTGTAGGGGACAGTCTGACGTTTTGGGGTGCAGAATTCCAGAGAATGGGGGATGCTTGGGTGAAGTCTTGCAGGCGGTTAGATGAGGAACATACAAGTGTGGAGGAAAGAAGGAGGTCTTGGGAGGATCAAAGATTACGAGTTGGATGATATCAGGAGATTAGTTCAAAGATATATGAGGGGAACAGATTGTGGACGGCTTTGTAAGTCAATGTTACTAGTTTGAATTGGATATGCTGGGGAATTGGGAGCCAGTGGAGGGATTTGCAGAGGGGAGAAGTGGAGGAATAGCGAGGAGAGAAAGGTGGATTAGTCGGGCAGCAGAGTTAAGGACAGATTGGAGAGGTGCAAGAGTGTTAGCAGGGAGGCCACAGAGGAGGAGGTTGCAGTAGTCGAGGCGGGAGATGATAAGGGCATGCACTAGTAGTTTAGTAGATTGAGGGTTGAGGAAGAGACGGATTCTGGAAATATTTTTGAGTTGGAGGTGGCATGAGGTGGCGAGGGCTTGGTTGTGTGGTTTGAAGGACAAGACCGAGTCAAGCGTTACTCCGAGGCAGCAGACTTCAGGTACAGGGCAGTGTGATGTAATTTATTGTTATAGATAGGTCTGGGTAAAGAAGGTGTGTGAGATGGAGGAAAGATGATGAGTGTAATCTGAGGTAATGTAGGCAGATCAAGGTGTGACCAGTATAGACCATTGTAAATCGCTGTACTGTTGTGTGCAGAAATCAGATGTTACTAAACACCCATTGTCATGTATCACCAGATGTCTGTAGTTACAGTATATCATAAACCAGTCATGTAAACTCCTGTGTACTAGGTGTAATATACTATATACAGACACCAGATGTTATATACAGATATGTGACTGCACTCGTGAATCCTCACATTGTTCACAATGCTTTGGTGATTCAGCGGGTGTTTGACTGCAAGTATGTGATTTGCGTACATGCGGTCACTTGCAGACTAGACTTGCTCGGCCTCACTTAATGCACCTGTATTGAGCAAGGCCAGAAACAGTCTAGTTATAACATGGCTGAGAGTATACATATCCCATACTTGGGATCACATAACTGCTCGGTCCTCACAGCACACAATGCGCAAGATGTCAGGATTCACATATAGTGACTGTAAACTTGTAGCTTAAGATACGACAACCCCTTTAAAAGGGAACCTGACCCCTAAAAATCAGCCCCCAGCCTTTTAAGACCTGTCCCTGCACCATCATAATCGATTTCTAGTCATCCCTTTGCCTCAAAAATGGCGATTTCTAAAGTTTATAAAAGTTAGTTTGTACCTGCAGAACTGCGGCTTCTCAGTTCTTGAGAAGTCACACAGGGCGTTCCCTGTGGCTTCTCATCGCCGCCTGCAATGTAATTATACATGCCCCGATGGGTGTGCTAAACAATACAGAGCCTCCTCTTCACCGTAGAGGGGCGGTATAGCCGCTATGATGCTAATCGCGTCATATCCGGCTATTCTGACGTCAGTACACCCATTTTTGTGTATTGCTGACTTCGCGATGCGCATTGCGCATGCGCGAGGTTGGTTTGCGGCAGCTCAGCTCTATGTGTGTTGCATTCCAGCCCTTCTATTACACATGAACAAAAGGATTTTCTTTAATTTTCACTGTAAAATTACTAAAATTCATGGAAAGCAAAATGTGACATAATGCAAAGGTTATTAGTTTATTAAAAAAAATACAAAACCCTGTAATTGTCATTCAGCTGTGGACGGTACAGCGCAAATAAAATGCACAATAAATTCATGATGACTGTACAGCGGATTACTTTGCCTTATTTTAGCTTTGTGGAATTAAATATACAAAATAAACATATACAAACAATAAATCACACTAACAAACACCAGACGGGGCGTCTCCTTATTGTCCATAGGTGATCTGGTTTCTCAATCACTTCAGTATGTATTTTTAATTATTTTATTTTTTAGAGAGAACCAATGCCAGATCCTTCTGGAGGGATGACAATACCGGATCCTTCATCTTGACCAATGACTGCACCAGATCCTTCAATACCAGATCCTTCATCTTGACCAATTACTGCACCAGATCCTTCAATACCAGATCCTTCATCTTGACCAATTACTGCACCAGATCCTTCTTCTGGAGGGATGACAATGCCGGATCCTTCATCTTGACCAATGACTGCACCAGATCCTTCAATACCAGATCCTTCATCTTGACCAATGACTGCACCAGATCCTTCAATACCAGATCCTTCATCTTGACCAATTACTGCACCAGATCCTTCAATACCAGATCCTTCATCTTGACCAATTACTGCACCAGATCCTTCTTCTGGAGGGATGACAATGCCGGATCCTTCATCTTGACCAATGACTGCACCAGATCCTTCAATACCAGATCCTTCATCTTGACCAATGACTGCACCAGATCCTTCAATACCAGATCCTTCATCTTGACCAATTACTGCACCAGATCCTTCAATACCAGATCCTTCATCTTGACCAATTACTGCACCAGATCCTTCAATACCAGATCCTTCATCTTGACCAATTATTGCACCAGATCCTTCAATACCAGATCCTTCATCTTGACCAATTACTGCACCAGATCCTTCAATACCAGATCCTTCATCTTGACCAATTATTGCACCAGATCCTTCAATACCAGATCCTTCATCTTGACCAATTACTGCTCCAGATCCTTCAATGCCAGATCCTTCATCTTGACCAATTATTGCACCAGATCCTTCAATACCAGATCCTTCATCTTGACCAATTACTGCTCCAGATCCTTCAATGCCAGATCCTTCATCTTGACCAATTATTGCACCAGATCCTTCAATACCAGATCCTTCATCTTGACCAATTATTGCACCAGATCCTTCAATACCAGATCCTTCATCTTGACCAATTACTGCTCCAGATCCTTCAATACCAGATCCTTCATCTTGACCAATTATTGCACCAGATCCTTCAATACCAGATCCTTCATCTTGACCAATTACTGCACCAGATCCTTCAATACCAGATCCTTCATCTTGACCAATTATTGCACCAGATCCTTCAATACCAGATCCTTCATCTTGACCAATTACTGCTCCAGATCCTTCAATGCCAGATCCTTCATCTTGACCAATTATTGCACCAGATCCTTCAATACCAGATCCTTCATCTTGACCAATTACTGCTCCAGATCCTTCAATGCCAGATCCTTCATCTTGACCAATTATTGCACCAGATCCTTCAATGCCAGATCCTTCATCTTGACCAATTATTGCACCAGATCCTTCAATGCCAGATCCTTCATCTTGACTGATTATTATTCCAGTTTCCTGGCCAGATCCTAATCCAGATCCTTCAAAAACTAAAAAAAAATATATATATATATGGTTAATTAACAGCATCCACATAATTAGATACTGAACAGCAGAAAAAAATGAATACAAAAAGGACGGTAATTAGTGTCCAAGAACAGCTGTGTGTGGTGAGGAACAAAATGTGCTCGGGCTTCTTCACGTGGGAAGAAAGAACAGAAAAATCGGGAAAATGTAGCAAGATTATAGGAGAGGATTTTTAGGGCAGACTCACTATGCAGGCAGCATGCCAGTGTCTCTCATTCATCTCGCACTCGGCCCGACACCTGCGTGCAGCGCATTGTGTTTTCCTGCAGCTTCACGCTCCTGTCCGGAGAGCCGGTGGCCGACAGAGTGACTCATGTGAGATGAATGAGAGACACTCGCATGCTGCTTGCACAGTGTGTCTCTGCCCTTAGACCAGGAATAGGGAACTCCAGGCCTCGAGGGCCGCCAACAGTGCAGGATTTCCTTAGTATTGCACAGATGATAATATAATCACCTGCACAGGAGATGATTCCACCCCTGAGCAATACTAAGGAAATCCTGAAAACCTGCACTGTTGGCGGCCCTCAAGGTCTGGAGTTCCCTACCCCTGCCTTAGACAGTAGGTGTAGGGTACAATTCCCTTGACACTTTGTTTACTAAGGAGACCAATATAACATATACCACGTTTAGGCTACGTTCACACATTGCTGTTTTGTGGGTTTTTTGAGCAGCAAAATCTGCTCTATTAAAAAAGCTACTTCCAAAAAGCAGATTATACTGCGTTTTTGCTGTGATTATAACCTGTGTATTTGATGTCATTTGTCTACAGTACATGTTTCAATAAAGTTAAGTTTAATTCACCATTACAGCAGCAAAAATGCAGAAAAAAACTGCAAAAGACGCAGCTGCTTTCAATAGTGAAAAAATGCTTAAAGAATTGCCTGTGTGTATGTATTTGTATATGTGCGTGTGTGTGTCTGTATAGGTATGTGTATATGTGTTTGTGTGTGTGTGAGAGAGAGATTTCTGACATCTCATAGCTCCTCGGGGAACTGTAAAAAGCAGCTTTTAATATACCGTACATAAAATTAATGAGAAAAACATGCAAAAAAGGCAGCAAAAACACAAAGTGTGATTATATAGCCTAAGTATGTTTTAGATATGTATATATATATAACTACATCATAATATTGAAGATGACTGTATATACTGTAATATATACTATCACTATAGACCTGTGGCAATAATCTTAACATAGTAACAATAGAATGATTGAAATTAAGTTATGAAGTGTAAGATATGTATTTATGTAGAGGGGAGATATTCGCGTTGCTCCTGTACTAATACAACAGAATCTATGTCCTGGGTGTGTCCTATGTGATCATATAAAGAACATTAGGGTACCGTCACACACAGCAATATTACTAGTAGTGTCACTTGTAATTCACTGGTTGCAGTGAAATCATGGACACATTGTTACATTTGTACACAGCAACAAAATAGAACAATGTGTCCATGATTTCACTGCAACCAGCAAATTGCCAGTGAAATTGCCTAGCTATATTGCCGCGTGTGACGGTACCTTTAGATGTCTAGTGCTATGTGTTTTGCAACCTTCTGTGGATCAATTTTACATTTGCTATTTATTTTTAGGGTGCGTGCACACGATCAGTGTACGCAGCGTCTTGCCTCTGCGTCCAAAACGCTGCGTCGTACAGTACTAGCATAGTGGATGGCATTTCAAGAAATCCCATCCTCACTATGCGTAACCCGCCTGCAGCGTCTTTGGAGCTGCGGTGCGGGTTGCCGGCATTCTGCTCCTCCTCTGCATGTTTATTTCATGCTGCGGAGTCGGAAGCGGCTCCCATCAGGTGACTGCAGGGAGAAGCCGCCCTGCACCCGCTGCATACGGTGAGTACAGGATGGCTGCGGTCTCCCTGCGGCCACCCGCGGCTTCACTCAGGTCCTGAGGAGCCGCATCCAACACGCTGCTCCTCCGGACCGTGAGCACACACCCTTATGTTACAGTCACACAATGCAGTCTTAGCTGTGTCTACCCCTGGTGTATGTTTGTATCACTGTAGGTGATGGTCACATTATGCTTTTTTTTTCTGCAGCAAAATCTGCTCTTTAAAAAAGCAATGTTTAGGCTGGGGCCACACCTGGGAGCCCGCATCCGTTTATTGGATGCATTAATGGATCCAGCTTTTTAAATTGCAATTTTCATGTCATTTTTGCCTCAGTTAACGCATGCATTTCCCATAGGGGCCCATGTAAAAAAAACGTATGCGTTTTTGACAAAGTTCCCAAAAATGTTGCAGACCATGTTTTTAGCGCTAGTAGCAAAAATGCAATCCGCTAAACGCAATGCACTTTTGCATTGGAGTCTATGGGTGCATTAACAGATGCGTTTTTACACATTTCCACATGTCAATAACAGATTCAGTTAGCGGATGCATGACGCAAGTGTGGCCCTGGCCTTACTGCATGTTTGCTGAGTTAATTTTTTTACCTGCGTTCTTGGTGTCATGTGTATATAGTTTCATTTACCACAAACAGTAAAAAGCAACAAAAAAACACAATTGCATTTTTGCACTTTTCTTTGGTGAAAAAAGCAACAAAAATTATGAAGGAATTGATTTGCTGCTACTTTTAAAAACGCAGCAGTTTTCCATTTGGCTATGGTCACACTGGGAATTTTTGCTGCGGTTTTTTCTGCAGCAAAACATGATGTCTTGGCATTAAAAAAGTTCAGATTTTGCTGCAAACTGCCCAAGTACCACAATAAAAATACAGCTTTACTTTTTTCCACTTATGATTGCTTACAATTGTGAAAAAGAGCAGCAAAAATGCTGAAAGAATTGACATACAGAACTGCTTCTCATAGTAACACAGCAAAAACCAAGACATTCTCCATTATAGAGAGGAAAAAAAAAACAGGTGTGTGTCTGTGTGTCCAGGAAATTTCTGGGATCTAGTTTGTTTTGATACCGTAAAAAACTGCTTTTTATTAACATGGATTTGCAAAACCAATGAAAAAAATGCAAAAAGCACTGCAAAAAAAGCCCTGTGAGAATATAGCCATAGTTAGAAAAAAAAGGAAGAGGGTGTGTGTATATGTGCATGTTCATGTGTGTGTATATACAGTATATGTATGTGTGTCTGTGTGTGTGTATATGTGTACATTCATGTGTGTGTATGCGTGTCTGCATTTGTGTATATGTGTATGCATGACTGTGTGTATATGTGTATGTGTGTGTATATATGTGTATGTGTGTCTGTGTGAGTGTGTATGTGTGTTTGCGTTTGTGTATGTGTGTATCTGTGTGTATATGTGTATGTGTGTTTGTGTGAGTGTGTGTATATGTACGTTCATGTGTGTGTGTGTCTGTGTGTGTATATGTGTATGTTCATGTGTGTATGCGTGTCTGCATTTGTGTATATGTGTATGCATGTCTGTGTGTGTATATGTGTATGTGTGTGTATATATATGTGTATGTGTGTCTGTGTGAGTGTGTATGTGTATTTTCATGTGTATGTGTGTGTTTGCGTTTGTGTATGTGTGTGTCTGTGTGTGTCTGTGTATAAGTGTATATGTGTATGTTCGTCTGTGTGTATATGTGTATGTGTGTATATGTGTATGTGTGTCTGTGTGAATGTGTATATGTACATTCATGTGTGTGTATGCGTGTATGCATTTGTGTATGTGTGTATGTGTATGTGTGTCTGTGTGTGTATGTATGTATATGTGTATGTTCATGTGTGTATGCGAGTCTGCATTTGTGTATATGTGTCTGTGTGTGTATATGTGTACGTGTGTACGTGATTTCTGAAATCTCATAGCTTTCAATGTTACTGGAAAAATCAGCTTAAATCTCATGAAAAAAAAAAACATGCAAAATACACATTGTGTGAACATAGCCATATTCTCCTAAGGGCCGCTTTACACACACCAACTTCTGTGTCCAACTTCTGACCAACTTGCTGGTTGCAGTGAAATCATGGACACATTGTTACATTTGTACACAGCCACAAAATAGAACAATGTGTCCATGATTTCACTGCAACCAGAGATCTGTTCAGAAGGTGGACACAGAAGTTGGTGTGTGTAAAGCGGCCCTTAGAAGACTGTGGAGTTAATAGTGCAGGTAAATGAAGACTTATAATACACATTATACTACAGTATACAATATATCTCCCATATAGTAAGAGGTGAGATAATAGCGCTATAATGGGGCTTACCAGGAGCGGAGAGTATGCGGGTGACAGCGCAGAGGATGAGAAGGTAAGTGGCCTCCATGGTGGTCCTCATCTCTGTACGACTACAGGTAAGAAGTGAGGAGGCCTCTCTATATAGGACAGGGACACTACATTGGGGGAGGGGCAGTGACCGCTAATAGCTCCGCCCCCGAGTACAAACACAATGTTATCACATTCTAAAGTGAATCACCCCAATGGTGACGTCACGTCTGGGCTTTACTCTTCATATTACACATCATCATAGATTATCTTATATTCGTTGTTCTCTGTATTATTTATAGTCCTTTTAACTTTTGTGTGTTTCTCAAGTTTTCTTCTGAATATATGGAGATATATTGTGTATCATCAGCAATGTAATGATCTGTATAATCTGATGAATGTATAAGGCTAAAAAACATCAGGAAAATACATTACATCTCTATACAAACTAATGGCCTCCATCCTACTATATACTCGCCTTATCGTGTCGGTCTGTCTGTCTGTAACGGAAATCCCTCATCGCTGATTGGTCACCACTGAGTGCGGCGACCAATCAGCAACAAGCGCAGTCTGGCCACGAATTGGCACGGGATTTGAACCACGCACGCCACCGCTACCTGCAAGTCATCTCTGCTAGCTGCGGGTCATCTCCTGCCGCACAGAGGTCAGCGGCAACGCAGCCGGGAGATGACCGGCGTACCGTCCGCCCGCAGCAGAAGTACCCCGACCGGCGCTAGAGATCTCACTCATTGTGACAATCTCACCAGCGACCACATACTGATGCTCCAGCGATCCCTACCAGGTCGCATCATTTGTCAGGATCGCTGGAGCGTTGCCAAGTGTGACGGTACCCTACTGATTGCTGGTGAGGTGTCACACGTGCAGATATATTGAATGAAGCCGCGTCGCTGATTGGGGAAAATCCTGTGTATTCATTGCATTATTTTTAAATCTTTATAAATAAACTACATATATAATCTAGAATAACCGATGCGTTACACTTGGGCCACCATCTAGTAGAAAATAATCGCTAATCCTGATGCCTCGTTCCCATATTCCCATATACTGCAAAATACAACCCTAGAACTATAATCCCTGATGTATCATGTCTACTATATATCACCTAAGAAAGATTTCCCCAATGTCCAGAACAGTGAAAATAAGGTGAAAAACACAAAATCCATGTAAAAATAACAATGTATAATAGAACATAAAACATATGGCTGCACAAGGATTAGGAGGAGGAGGATGGCCGTCCGATCATAGGATATTACCAGGGAAGTAAATGTACATTTTCTCCATAGAGGGCATACATATTATACCAAAGTGGTAGTAAGTAACCAGAATCATAAATGTTCACTAGGCATATAATGAGAAAGTTGAATGAAACCTGATCAAGTGGAATTGATAAAGATTGTTCAGCCATTCACAACCTGACGGGCGTTTCACATAGTGCTTCATCAGGGGGTGCTTCATCAGGGGGTGCTTCATCAGAGGGTGCTTCATCAGGGTTGCTTCATCAGAGGGTGCTTCATCAGGGGTTGCTTCATCAGGGGGTGCTTCATCAGGGTTGCTTCATCAGAGGGTGCTTCATCAGGGGGTGCTTCATCATGGCGTGCTTCATCAGGGGGTGCTTCATCATATACTGCTAAACAAAAGCTTGAGTAATTGCAGACATTTCTACAAATACTCCACATCATGTAGCCACAATAACAAAGAACAACTGAATCAATATAAAAATGTCTTTATTAAAGATAGACACAAAAACACCGCAAAAGTAATCTCTAAACAACTATTAAATCATCTTGGAAATAACTAAACTCCACAAGAATGCAAAAAAAGACATAGGATATGATGAAGGAGTCTATATACCATTTAATGTCTGTTCATATATTATGGCACATACAGGAGAATATATATATTTTATATTTTTTATGTACCTATTTTAGCCTGATGAAGGCTCCTATATAAGCTGAAACGTGTTGTTTTTATAAGTATTTTTCTTCTCTTAATCTTCTATCGGTGTAGTTTTTGTTGGCTGCCTGTTTTTTCTTTTATTTCTTTCGCACTGGACAATATAGTATTGGTATATAGTATACAGAGACTCTAGAAACCAGATGTCATATACAGAATAATACATCTATAACCTACAGAGAAAATAAGAAAATCTGAATATAGCAGAACATTTTAAGAAAAAAATAATTTATTAAATACCGTACAATGCCGAATATATATATAAAAAAAAACTATACATATAATATATAAAAAAAAGGAGAAAATGCCCAAATGTGGCCAAGAGGCTGCTACAGTATGTGACATGAAGACAGATAAAGGGGTGTCTCTTGTCAATATAAAACTGGCTAAAAAGTTAAGTGGGTGTAATCATAGAAATATATAATATAGTATCGCATGGCCAGAAAATGTAGATTAGATGCAGTATATAGTATATGGCAATTATCTATAGAATAAATGTGTCTGGGACATGCAATAGGACAATATATTGTTCAGGTAACACTATTAGAATATATGTATATACGTATACCGTAACTCAATACCCTAATTGAGCAATAAAAGAAGAGAGGTAGATTGTAAAGAGCCATGTGGATAGAGATGAGATCATAACCTAAGAACCTCAATGCGCGTTTCACCGCTACCATGGGTTGTGTCAGGAGGTAATAAGGCATATAGCCATAGGATTTACATAGCTTCCACTAGGTGAAGAGTAGAGCAGTAGACCATTGATATGGATCACCTCCGACACCATGTTATCCCGCAGTGGAGGCAGTACATGGCGAGGATATCATTGGGTCACATGAATGCACGGGGATCACAAATTCAGTGGTCCGAATGATGCCGACATCAACAGGACAATCGGTCACATCTCGTGAGGTGCTACCGGAAACTGTACAGACACGTCACCGCATTGGGACAGCACATCCTCTCAATGTGTTGATATAACTGATGGGGAATATATGTGTAGAGTCACCTACCTAGTACATGTATTTCGAATTGTTCACAAAGTGAATGTTGCAGTTTAATTAAAGTATCAAAAGAGAGACCATGTTGCAATGAATCCCCAGCTTAGGCTAGGGTCACACATGGAAGGCACAATCCAGTAACCGGATCCATGATTGGATCCAGTATGAGATGGTGCCTTCATACTAATTTGCAACAGGTAAAATGCAACCCTCAATCCGGATCTGGATGCATTCATGGATCCGGATTTGGAATGAGGGTTTTTACAATTTTAAAAACCGCATCCAGATCCGGATCTGGTACCCAGATCCGGTTACCATAGGCGCCCATTTAAAAAAAAAAAAAAACGGATCCGGTTTTGCAACCGCTCTGAAAAATGTAGCCTGCATGATTTTTACCGCAGGCTGCAAAACCGGATGCGGTAACCGGATTGCATTAAGTGCAATCTAGTTTTTACATTGCAGCCTATGGGCTACGGATCCGGATGCAGTTCTGAACATTTTTAATGCTCAAAAAGGATCAGGATCTGCAAACCAAACTGCAAATGTGACCCTAGCCTAATATACATATTATAAATTAATAAATTAGGCAAAATGTTGGTGGATATGTCCACATTACTTTTTATATATGTATCTGATTATGTATATTCATATTATATCCAATATATGTATCTGTATATACATATGTAATTTTATTGCTTTCTGTATTTGTTTATGATTGTATCCAGTGTATGTTGTATGATGATTTTTGGTTTCTTATGTACATTACACTTTTTTTTTAGTTTCGTGTTGGATTATATATTTTTTCTGCACTTCTCCATCAGGCTGGCTTCACACCAAGGTGTGATCCGGTCCGGGGCTGTCCAGAATGACCCTGACAGCCCCGGACCGGATCAGCACACAGAACCGGGGGGCCAAATGTGCCCTCCGGTCCAGTGTGCAGACGGACGCAGCTGCAGCTGCTAATGATTCAAGACCGCGGCTGGCAGGGAGCTAGCCGCGGTCCTGAAATAACAGCGTGCAGCCGCCAGTGTCCGATTCCTGGATCATCCCGGTCCCATAGGCTCCCATGTTAGGGAGCGCCGGATTGCCCCGCATCCAGTAGAATCCGGGAGGATCTGGGAGAATCCGGGCAAATCCGGGATCCGGCAAATTGGGGAGATCTTCTTCCCCGGACACAAAAATGTTGCACGCAACATTTTTATGTCCGGAGAGAATAATCTGAATTCTCCCGGACTCCACCGCAGAGATGAAAACCAGATGGCAGAGAGCTGCCATACGGCTCCATCCGGCCCCATAGTCTACTATGGGGCCAAAAACCAGTCCCGGGCTGTCTGGTTTACACCGGACAGCCCCGGACCGGATCTTACCGTAGTGTGAAGTCAGCCTCAGTGTGCATTCTGACATTGACATCAAGTGAAACTTATCGATTTAATCAATGGTGATTGCCCCAGCCTTACTGGCTGGATCTATAAAATCTTTGCCACACTGACAAGCTTGAAGAAGGACAAACTGTCCGAAACGCGTTGCCGTTCAGCGACGCTCCTTGCCATATATGATCCGTGTCATATGAGCTATTGTGTTGCTATTTTGGAGCCTGTAATTGATAAAATTTTTTGAATAAAATCAAGTAAATCAAGTCCAGAATAAAATTATAAAATCACCACCAAGAAGCTTTGAACAGTTTTTGAAAAACCCTAAGAAAATACTTGAGATCTATGACGCTCATTAACAAGAGATAAGGACGCCAATGTGTGGTGAGGGATCCTATAAGCTTCTTTGAAGACGTCAGAACTTGAATAGACCAACAATTGTGTCTCATTGTGTCTTCATCATAATGTAAATTTACCAGTGATTACCAGGAGACCCCCAGGTAGATAACATCTGGAAGACAAAGGGTCACTGCCCCCAATGTGACTCTATATTGGAGCTTTGGATATTGGGTGTTTACATAAAATTAATGTGCGATGGTGGAATTTTTCTTCTGCACATGCTAGTGGTCTGAAAATCACCCTCCGGTATTATTATTATTTATGTTGATTCAATGATGCTGTAGATGAGAAAAGGTTACATACAAAACAAGTGAAAAATACAGTTAACAAACTAACAGTGACTGGTACAAAGGGAAGAGGATCCTGCCCTTGTGGGCTTACATTCTATTCGGATACAGGGAGGGAGACAGTAGGTTGGGTCAGCTCTGATGGTGGAACGCTGGCTCCAATGATGGTGGAGTGCCGGCTCCGATGGTGGCAGTAGGGTCATTGCAGGATGTATGCTGATCTGAATAGATGGGTTTTCAAGTTCTGTTTGAAAGTTCTGAATGTAGGAGATAGTAGAACGTGTTGCGTTGCAGAATTCCAGAGGATGGGGGATGCTTGGGAGAAGTCCTGATGGCGGTTGGATGAGGAACGTATTGTAAAAATTTAGACTAGTGTCGCACCCCCAGGTGCCAGGGTACTCAGGGCCGGACCATTCTGTCTCTAGGGTGCCACAGCGACGTGGCCCGGCTCCGTGGTCCCAGGTGCGGCAATGCAAAGAAAAGGGGAGTTATAAAGTTTATTGGAATATTTGGTGACGCCCCCTGTGGGTCGTGGCCAATGTGGCCACCGCTGCCGTGGGATCTGCCGGGGATGATGGTGGTGGCGGCCGCCAGGATGATGAGCCCTCCACGGGTAGGGCTGGGTCCCCAGGCGGTTATAGGGATGTTCCGTGCCCGGAATGCTGCACGTATCTTCTCTTCGCAGCTTCTCCGGCCGGCATGCACAGGAATCAGGATACCGCTCAGCAGGTACCCGATGCTTCCTATGCTGCAGCTCACATAGTCAGTATGCAGCTCCGCAGGTGATCCCAGCCTCAACACTCTTGGAATTGTGGAACCCCTGGGTCAAAGTGCCATAGTCAATCATCCGGACAAAGTACCTCAGGTCCGCGCTGCTGCAGGATAGATGTAAATGACACCAGAAACACCGGGATGCCTGGTTGAAAGTGGTGAATAGCTTTATTTTCCGACGCGTTTCGGAGCTGCTTGCCAAGCTCCTTCCTCAGGGAACATCCTGCCCTCAAGATAATATAATGCAGCGTCACAGCCCTTCATATAATATCATGCAGCATCACAGCCCTCCATATAATATAATGCATCACAGCCCTTCATATATTATAATGCAGCGCACAGCCCTCCAGAGAATATAATGCAGCGTCACAGCCCTTCATATCATATAATGCAGCGTCACAGTCCTTCATATAGTATAACACAATAATACCGTCTCATAGCCCTCCATATAGCATACATCCTCCCCACATAGACACACTGCCCCCTATACAACCTGACCAACTCACACAGTCACACTGCCCTCTGTACAGCCCTCCCCCACACACAGACACAATTCCCACTGTACAGCCCCCCCAACACACACACACTGCCCACTGTACAGCCTCCCACACCCAGTCACACTGCCCCCTGTACAACATACACACACACGGTCAAACACACCGTCATGCACACACAATCACACGCACACAGACACACATGGTCAAACACACACAGTCAAACAGACACACGGTCACACACAGTCACACACGGTCAAACACACAGTCACGCACGCACAGTCACGCACACTCAATCACGCAACACACAATCACACAACACATGGTCAAACACACACACGATCACACACACGGTAACACACAATCACGCATACATAATCACACACACAGTCTCACACACACACTTACACACACAGTCACACACACACACTGACACTCCCTCCCCCTCTCCAAGAGCTGCAGCTCTTCTGCCTAACCGCTCCCGCAGGGCAGCTCCAACCTGTCTGTGATGAGGTCATGTGAAATCATGCAGCAGCAGCGGCCGCGGGAGATTTAAAGCGGCAGAGCCTGCCAGTCCTCCGGCGGCCGTGATCAAGCGCCTGGGGACTGGCCGGGCAGACTGGCCACGCAGTGATATGGATGTGCGTCTTCAGGGACGCACATCCATGTAAAGCTGGCACAGTGGTCGCAGGAGTCGGTGGGCTCCGGGCCGCTGTACCTCCGGGCCCTGTCTCACTTGCAACTCATGCGATCGCAGATGGTACGCCACTGATTTGGAGACAGGACCTCTTGACACGCCAAGCATTCAGGCACTTTCTGTTACACCAGCGCCTGCCATACGAGCACCAACAATTTGGCCTTTTTGAAGATCTGAAAGGTCTCCATTGTATCAGGCTCTCCTCAATGTTCTTACAATTCGGCAAAACAAACAGTTAATTTACATACACAAATAATCAACTACAAAACATTAACATGTCACGGTTTGCATGTTTATAACATGTCCGAAGATTATGATGCCAAAACGTTAGGTGTTTCCATTATTTTGTCCAACCCCTGTATGTGACCCTCAGTCTGGACCCACCCTGGTATATATGGCCTTCATGCTGGTATATACTAGTGCATCTCAATGAATTAAAATCTCATCAAAAATCAATATATTGCCATGTTTCAGGTTTTCTGAGAGCCCTGAAACACATTGACTAATAAATCAACTAATAAATCAATTACATTCACCCTTTAATGTCTTGTGGAATACAGCAGCGTGGTTTTTAACCCTTCATCCCAACTACTTACATTTTCTGAGATAATGACCTATGGGTTTTCATTGACTGTAAGCCATAATCATCAACATTAACAGAAATAAACACTTGAAATAGATCACTTTGTAATGACTCTATATAATATATGCGATTCACTTTTTGTATTGAATTGACATAAATTAACTTTGGATGATATTCTAATTTATTGGGATGCACTAGAATGTTTCCAATCCTGGTACATATGGTCCTCATCCTGGTATATATGTTCCCCATCAAAGAATATATGTTCCCAATCCTGGTATATATGGCCCTCCTCATGGTATATATGTTCCATATTCTGGTATATATGTTCCCCATGCTGGTATGTATGGTCCTCATCCTTGTATATATGGCTCTCATTCTGGGCCCATCTTGATATATAGGGTCCTGAGACCCTCATACTAAGGTCATGCTAGTATATATGGCTCTCGTCCTGGAATATATGGCTCTCATACTGGGTCCATCCTGGTATATATGGTGCTATCCTGGGAACATCTTAGTATAAATATTATTATTATTATTAGTAGTAGGAGTAGGAGTAGGAGTGGTAGTAGTTCCTTTTTTGAGTCAGGCACATAAAGTGCTCTCTGCTGCACTGTGTCCATATTGGTTTCTGGCCCTTCTTCACCCTGCACCCGTGAGGTATATTTATACAGGATCAGGTTTTAAATTAGTTAGATAGGACCGTTCTGATAAGGGTCACCGTGGCGAGGTGGAATGGCTTACGTACATTTTTTGCAAAAAATGTTAATACATAAGGACCCTGTTTTTGATATTGTTTTTTACTAAGCACTCGCTTTTTATTATTACCTTTTTATAGCAGTGCACTTCCACACGTTTGTTATACTGTTTTTTCTGTGGTCTAGTTATGTGGTGGTGTGAACGCAGTCCTACAGACCCGTTCACATTGTGCCTTGGCTCAGTTGCAGTTTTTTATATATGTCGTCCTGGAATATATGGCTCTCATACTAGGTCCATCCTGTTATATATGGTGCTATCCTGGGAACATCTTAGTATAAATATTATTTTTATTATTATTATTATTATTATTAGTAGTAGTAGTAGTAATTCACTTATATAGTGACATTAATTCCACAGCACTCTACATACATCAGCAAAACTGTCCCCATTGGGTCAAATTAAGGCTCTCATGCTGGTGTATATTCTCCCCATCTTGATGTATATGGCCCTCATCCTGATATATATGGCCCTACTCCTGGGAACATCATCTAGGTATATATGGCCCTCAACCTGGTATATATGGCCCTCATCCTGGGCCCATTCTGGTATATATGGTCCCCATCCTGGTATATATATTCCCTATTCTGGTATATATGGCCCTCATCCTGGGCTCATCCTGGTATATATGTTCCCCATCCTGGTATATATGTTCCAGATCCTGGTATATATGTTCCCCATCCTGGTATATATGTTCCCTATTCTGGTATATATGGCCCTCATCCTGGTATAGTTTGCCCTCATCCTAGGCCCAACTGACCTGTGATGTGTATCTGAAATCCGCAACATGTCCATTTTTCCTGTAAGTACGGTATGTTGATTGAAATTGACAAACTGACATGTTGCAGATTTCAGTCACGCACCACAGGTCAGTTAGGCCCAGGATAGGGCCACATATACTGGATGCGGATTTGCCGGATCCGGATGAAAGCACAAGTCATTGCATTACAAATTCATTACACAGAACCGATGTTGCCGCATCCGAATGTCAAAAAAAGATGGAATTTCGCCAGATGTGAAAAATCCGCTGATGTGAAAGTTCCATAATGAGGTGACCTCATCATACCGCTGAGTATCACTCCTCTGACAGGCAGTGCCGATGCTCAGATATTCATTTGCATTTGCGTCCAGAAGTAGCGAATGCATGAGAATGATAGGTGTCGGTTTATTGATTGTTGCCTAACAGCTTTGTAATGTGAATGGGAGCCTGTTTTGTCACTTGTGGTAGGATATATGATTTATGCTAATTACAGATTTAAGGCCTTCAACCTTAAATACTCAAATATCTTTTCAAAATTGTTCTTTCCCATTGACATCATTTGATAATGAATTACATACACTACAAAACTCATAGGATATTACTGCATTGTACTATAAAGAACCTAAAGGTTCCGTCACACGCAGAGATATCTGTGCAGACATTGCTTGCAACTCATTGGTTGCAGTGAAATCATGGACACATTGTTCTATTTTGTTGCCATGTACAAATGTAACAATGTGTCCATGATTTCACTACAACCAGTGAGTTGCAAGCAATACGGTACCTTAAAAGTTGTCCAAGCCCATACTTTCTGTTTATTTATTGTGTATCATGTCCTAACTGTCAGCTCGTTCTACCTCCCTGACCTATCACTACCTGTCCCTGCTCCATGGTAGCTGATCCCTAACCATCCCTGTCTGAGCTAAACATGCCCGATAAAGTTTAAGAAAAATGCTTTATAACTTACAAGCAGTCTCCATCCGGAGACTGAATAGGCGGGCTCCAGGGCTCCGTTCTCCCCTCCTCGCTGGCGCATAGCACACCCTGCTAGGTGACCTCATTCCTTGTGCTGTGCCACCTCTTTTTCAAATTCCCGCCTCATTTGTAACTATGATGCGCCGGGCCGAAACGTCATATCCGGCCTGGTGCATTGTGGGGGCTGATCATGTGCTCGGCCCAGCTCCGGCACATTGTAGGGGCTTATGACCTGTGTGGCTCAGCTCCAATATGCGCACTGCGAATGCGCCGGAGCTGGGCCGAACACGTGATCAGCCCCACAATGCATCGGGCCGGATATGAGTTTCTGACCCGGCGCATCACAGTTATAAAGGAAGCGGGAATTTCAAAAAGAGGCGGCACAGCACAAGGTATGATGACGCCCAGTGGGGCGTGCTAGGAGCCAGCGAGGAGGTGAGAATGGAGCCACGGAGGCTGCCTTTCCAGCCTCCGGATGGAGATTGCTTGTAAGATATAAATCATTTTTCTTAAACTTTATAGGGCACTTTTAGATCAGACAGGGATGGTTAGGGACCAACTACCAAGGAGCAGGGACAGGTAGTAATAAGTAAGGGGGGTAGAACGAGCTGACCGGTTCCCTTTAAGTCAAGGAAGAGAAAGGTTAGCTATGTTACAGATCAACACCAATCCCTTTGTTCTACTAGGAGTTAAAGGGGTTGTCTGGCTTAAGCCACTCTATGTGACTGCAGACTTGTGAATCCTTACAGCTTGCAAACTGCACACTGTGAGGATTCACTGATACTGGGAGCAGGCAGTCATGTGACCACAAGTATGTGATTTACATACTTCAAACACAATCAGACTAGATTTGTCTGACCTCGCTCAATGAACGTGGATTTAGCAAGTGACCACAAGTATGTAAATTTACATACTTCCGGTCACGTGCCTAGCACACCACTCCTGGCACCGGGGAATCATTACAATGTACAGTGAGGATTCACAAGTATGTAGTAACATAGAGTAACGGCAGTCTTGCAGCCTGAAGTTGGACAAAACCTTTAATCAACCACCAGAGGAATCTTATTTTTGCTCTCCTTATGCAAAACAAATGCGCTCTCAGGCACTCTCAGACTGTATGAAATAAGAGATAAACTGCAGTACCAACCATCGGCCACTAAGTAATGTATGGTGCTGTGGTGTTCCATGACATATATTGCTTAGGCTGGGTTCACACTTGCAGACCCCTCCGCAGCGTTCTGCGGAGGGGATCTGCAATTTAAGCGCAGCCACCGCAAGCCCCTGTTTATAATGGGAGCACACGGTGCTACGCTTGATTGCGCAGGACCATGCACTCCCAATCACTGCCATATGTGATTTGTATGCAGGCGTACGCCTGCGCACAAATCACACAGTCACATTCGCACTAGGAACTCGATATGTCTGCATGTGAACTCAGCCTTTCATACTGGTTACTTGTCCTAGAAATAGGTCATCAGGTTATCAGAGTGTAAGCCCCTGACAAACTATTTAAGCCTCTCCGACTATTCCTTGAGATTCTCCATGGGTTAACAGAGTTTACTAGGTGTTATCTCAGTCCTGAGATATGTTTATTTTCGTCACTGGCTAGTAAAGGAAAGCAAAGAATATTTATTTATGTCAGTCGTGACATCAATGCTCTCTCCATCAATGGTAACTACCTCCTGGTGTCTTTGGAGGTTTATCTAACAATAGGTTATTTCATTAACACTCAGTGCCTTAATAGTTGACTAATCAGATGGGAAGAAACAAGAAATCTGACAACACAAAAGAAGAAAAATATTGGTCAAAAAGGTCAACATAATCAAGCACTGAAAATATATAAAAAATATTCAACACACTTACTGAAATGTATTTAATACTTTGTACAAAAGCCTTTGTTGGCGATGAAGCATTGAGACGCCTCCTATATGGAGAAATTAGTCGTCTGCATTGCTCAGGTTGATTTTGGGCCATTCTTCCACACAAACACTCTTCACCTCCTCCAGGTCCCGTGGATCCTTCTCTGAATTCTGAGCTTTAGTTCCTTCCATACATTTTCTATTGGATTCATCTCCATTGATCGGCTCGGCCATTCTAACAGATTTATTTTATTTCTCTGAAACAAATTGAGATTTTCCTTGGCTGTGTGCTTGGGATCATTATCTTGTTGAAATATGAAATAGCCACCCTAATTTCATCTTTATCATTCTAGTATATGGCAGATTTTTATCAAGACTGTCTCCATACATTTGTCAATTCATCCTTCTCTCAATTATATGACATTTAACAGTGTCATATGCTGAAAAACAGCCCCACACCATGATGTTCTCACCTCCAAACTTCACTCTTGGTATGGTGTTTTTGGGGTGATATGCGGTGCCTTTTGACCTGAAAGTATGGTGTAAATTCAGGCATCCAAAGATATTAATTTCAGTCTCATCTTCTGGTAGCAACAGCTTACCAAAGTCTGACATAATGGATCCTTATTTCCTCCAAGTCATTTGATGATGGAAGAGTTGGGAGGCTCCTGATATCTTTTAAATATTATCCTCTCATATAAATTCACAATGAGTGTACACCACCAAATACACTGTGTGCAGAATTATTAGGCAAATGAGTATTTTGATCACATGATACTTTTTATCCATGTTGTCCTACTCCAAGCTGTATAGGCTGAGAGCCAACTACCAATTATATAAATCAGGTGATGGCATCTCTGTAATGAGGAGGAGTGTGGTGTAATGACATCAACACCCTATATAAGGTGTGCTTAATTATTAGGCAACTTCCTTTCCTTTGGCAAAATGGGTCAGAAGAGAGATTTGACAGGCTATGAAAAGTCCAAAATTGTGAGATGTCTTGCAGAGGGATGCAGCAGTCTTGAAATTGTTAAACTTTTGAAACATGGTCACCGAACAATCAAGTGTTTCATGGCAAATAGCCAACAGGGTCGCAAGAAGCGTGAGGGCAAAATAGGCACAAAATAACTGCCCATGAATTGAGGAAAATCAAGCGTGAACCTGCCAAGATGCCATTTGCCACCAGTTTTGCAATATTTCAGAGCTGCAACGTTACTGGAGTATCAAAAAGCACGAGGTGTGCTATACTCAGGGACATGGCCAAGGTAAGGAAGGCTGAAAAACCACCACCTCTGAACAAGAAACATAAGATAAAACGTCAAGACTGGGCCAAGAAATATCTGAAGACTGATTCTTCAAAGGTTTTATGGACTGATGAAATGAGAGTGACTCTTGATGGGCCATATGGATGGGCCAGAGGCTGGATCAGTAAAGGGCAGAGAGCTCCACTCCGACTCAGACACCAGCAAGGTGGAGGTGGGGTACTGGCATGGGCTGGGATCATCAAAGATCAACCTGTGGGACCTTTTCGGGTTGAGGATGGAGTGAAGCTCAACTCCCGGACCTACTGCCAGTTTCTGGAAGACAATTTCTTCAAGCAGTGCTTTATATAAATTCCAGTACATGAATAGTCTAGAATATTGTACAGTTGCTACAACTGAAATTATTCACTTAATCAAGAGGACAACAGTTGTGCTAGCAAAAAGGGATTTACATTTATTAGAAAAATCCACACAGGTCAGAATAAATACAGATAAAGTAAATTTCAAAGGTTTCATAAGTAAAGTGCTCAGTGACAGCATGAACGTTTACATGAACGATATATACTCTACAGCATTGCATGACGAATTACATATGCAGGGGGCCCCCTGACGAAGCCATTCGGTGAAACGACGTAGGGGCTGGGCTTGGACACAGTGACTCTGCAGCACCAGTTAGTATGACCTAACAGTAATGTCCTGATTAGACTGTAAGCTCAGGGCAGCCCCTATACTTCAGGCTGCCGCCGACAGGTTATGTGGGAATGATAGGAGACTGATAGAGGTGGCATATTGATGACTGGGCTATGCACAAAATAATGTTATAAACTAGTCTCTGGCAGGGGTTGATTGTGTAGCCTCATTAGAAGTTTAATATGGGCTCATCACCCCTCCTATGCTGTGAGAGGGTTTTTTTCATTGGATGCCTCCTTCTGTAACAAAACTGTATGAATCCCTATTGTTACCTGTCTAAATATGTAAGAGCTACTTGTCATCAAGTGCATATGTAATTGGTCATGCAATGCTGTACAGTGTACTTCGTTCATGTACACGTTCATACTGTCACTGAGCACTTTACTTATGAAACCTTTGAAATTTACTTTATCTGTATTTATTCTGACCTGTCTGGATTTTTCTAATAAATGTAAATCCCTTTTTGCTAGTACAACTGTTGTCCTCTTGATTAAGTTCTTCAAGCAGTGGTACAGGAAGAGGTCAGTATCGTTCAAGAAAAACATGATTTTTATGCAGGACAATGCTCCATCACATGCATCCAACTACTCCACAGCAAGGCTGGCCAGTAAAGGTCTAAAAGAAGAAACAATAATGACATGGCCCCTTGTTCACCTGATCTGAACCCTATAGAGAACCTGTGGTCCCTCCTAAAATGTGAGATCTACAGGGAGGGAAAACAGTACACCTCTGGGGACAGTGTCTGGGAGGGAAAACAGTACACCTCTGGGAACAGTGTCTGGGAGGGAAAACAGTACACCTCTGGGGACAGTGTCTGGAGGCTGTGGTGGCTGCTGCACGCAATGTTGATCGTAAACCGATCAAGCAACTGACAGAATCTATGGATGGAGGCTTCTGAGTGTCATCATAAAGAAAGAGGGCGATATTGGTCACTAATTTTTTGGGGTTTTGTTTTTGCATGTCAGAAATGCTTTTTTCAAAATTTTGTGCAGTTATATTGGTTACCTGGTGAAAATAAACAAGTGAGATGGGAAAATATTTGGTTTTTATTAAGTTGCCTAATAATTCTGCACAGTAATAGTTAAGGTATCGTTACATGGTACGATATTGTGAACGATATCACTGAAATGCCACAGGTTTGGAGTCGTTCAAACATTGTTAGGACGTCGTGTCGTGCGTGTGACACCGAAGTACGACTACGATAAATCGTTTGATCACTGATTTGAAAACATGTTCTCAAATCAAACAATCCTCGATCAGCCAACCTGCATCATTGTGTGTGACACCGCGATAACGATCAAGTTTACGATTTCTGGGATCGTGAAACCAATCCCGTAGGCGTGCTTTGGCATTGTGTTTTCTGTGCCCCGTGTGCGCCGATTGGTAGTCACTAGTGCGTAGGCTGGCGTTGGTTATGGGAAAGGCGCCATATTTGCTGATCCGTGCTTTGATCAGGAGACTCATTGACTTGTTTATTCTTTACACTATCATTAAACACATTTAAACAAGGAGACTCATTGAAGTCGCCATCCTTTTCTGTAGGCGTTTAGCTACCCGCGCGTGCACACAAATATACAATTGGTGTAATGATAGATTTGAGCAGTCCTATAGATATATGTATATATATATATATATATATATATACCGTATATACTCGTGTATAAGCCGACCCGTGTATAAGCCGACCCCCCTACTTTTGCCCCCAAAACCTGGGAAAATCTATTGACTCGCGTATAAACCGAGGGTGGACCCCAGCACAGGTATACAGCCCCCAGCAGTGGTATACAGGCCCCAGCAGTATTATATACAGCAGCCCCCAGTGGTATATACAGCAGCCCCAGTGGTATTGCAGCCCCTATATACAGCAGCCCCAGTGGTATTGCAGCCCCAGTGGTATTGCAGCCCCTATATACAGCAGCCCCAGTGGTATTGCTGCCCCAGTGGTATTGCAGCCCCTATATACAGCAGCCCCAGTGGTATTGCAGCCCCAGTGGTATTGCAGCCCCTATATACAGCAGCCCCAGTGTATTGCAGCCCCAGTGGTATTGCAGCCCCTATATACAGCAGCCCCAGTGGTATTGCAGCCCCAGTGGTATTGCAGCCCCTATATACAGCAGCCCCAGTGGTATTGCAGCCCCAGTGGTATTGCAGCCCCTATATACAGCAGCCCCAGTGGTATTGCAGCCCCAGTGGTATTGCAGCCCCTATATACAGCAGCCCCAGTGGTATTGCAGCCCCAGTGGTATTGCAGCCCCTATATACAGCAGCTCCAGTGGTATTGCAGCCCCAGTGGTATTGCAGCCCCTATATACAGCAGCCCCAGTGGTATTGCAGCCCCAGTGGTATTGCAGCCCCAGTGGTGTATACAGCAGCCCCTATATACAGCAGCCCCAGTGGTATTGCAGCCCCAGTGGTATTGCAGCCCCTATATACAGCAGCCCCAGTGGTATTGCAGCCCCAGTGGTGTATACAGCCCCAGTGGCAGTATATTGCAGCCCCAGCGGTAGTATACAGCAGCCCCCGTAATCCAGGGCCCCCCCAGCCTGACTCCGGTCACCTGTAAAGGAAACTATACTTATCACAGTGCCGCTGTCTGTCCGCGCCCGCTCGCACCCGCTCGCCGCTGCCGTCCACGATCCTCCATCTTCATGCGACTTCTTCCTGTTTCCTGTGCTCATCGCAGGGAATGATGTCATTGCCTGCGACGAGCACAGAAACAGGAAGAAGACGCATGAAGATGGAGGATCGCGTACGGCAGCTGCGAGCGGGCGCGGACAGCGGCACTGTGATAAGTATAGTTTCCTTTACAGGTGACCGGAGCGAGGCTGGGGGGCCCTGCATTACGGGGGCTGCTGTATACCGATGTATACATCGGTATGTACCGATGTATACATCGGTATACAGCACTGACTCGCGTATAAGCCGAGGGGGGTACTTTTCAGCCCAATTTTTGGGCTGAAAAACTCGGCTTATACGCGAGTATATACGGTATATATATATATATATATATATATATATATATATATATATGTATGTGCTTATGTTAAATCCTTATTTTTTTTAGAAAATGTAGGAGGCAACATGTGCACCATATCTAAATAAACATATACATATGGCAACCTTCAGAACTTCATTGGTCATGTATGTCTGCCACATTAGTACCTACAATATGTCAACAAATAGTATGATTTTAATTCAGAGATGCAAAGTACATACACACATTTGTATTCACAACCAACCATATACAGTTACATGTAATAATATTTATTCATTTATATAGCGCTATTAATTCCATAGCACTTTACATACATGAGTAATGCTGTCCCTCTTGGAGCTCACAATCTAAACATCCTATCAGTATGTCTTTGCAATGTGGGAGGAAACCGGAGTGCCCGGAGGAAACCCACGCAAACACGGGGAGAACATACAAGCTCCTTGCAGATGTTGTCCTTGGTGGGAATTGAACTAGCGCTCCAAAGGTTGCAGTGCTAACCACTTGAGCCACCGTGCCGCCCACACATACATATATATGTGTATGCACATGTACACATTGGTGTCCTGATACATAGATATACACATACATACATCTATGCACAGACACATAATTACTACATGCATTCTAATATGCAGACACGTATGTACATAGGGTTGTGTGTAGCTTGCCATCTTGAAAACAACACGTACATGTAGCCATACATTGTATTGGCAACAGTGCACATACAAGCGTTCCTGTGTGACAATTTGGGGGACGCATCAGTGGCTTGCACAGGCGTCACCAAATGAACACAGGCTTGAATGGCAAGATGGTTAAAAGGGCAAGAGCGCTAATAAAGTGGTCATCTTACCAGACAAGGCTGACCAATGGTAACGCAGTTGTGGCCACCAATTGGAGTTGTATGGGCAAGGGAAAACACAATCTGGCATGCCTAGCTCCTAGCCTGTGTCACAAACTATGCCCACATTGAGGTTGGAGTCGTTCACGTAGCTGTTGTGTGACAGCATGATAAGAACCGCCAAGATCGTTGGCTGCGTCGTTCCAGCGATCTTTGGATTGCCAGATTGTTGGTGCGTCGTGCACGATATCTATTCGTGTGACATCTCACCAACGATATCAAAAAGATGTGCTAACGACCGCGCTCCCGTGAGGTCGTTGGCGATATCGTTGCGACATTGTACCGCGTAACGGTACCTTAACCTGCACAAACAGATATCCTCCTAAGGGTGCTTTCACATCAGCGGTTTTTGCCAATCGCGGCAGATGCGGTGAAAAAAACGCATCTGCCACGATTACCGCATAGCAGCTGCACTTGCAGCACAGTTGCGGCAAGCCCCATGCAATGTCTATGGGGCTTGCGGTAAGTGTGTGGCAGGTGCGGCAAGTGCGGTATCAGCACTTGCCGCAGGTGCGGCCGCAAAAAAACGCTGCTGACCGCGTTTTTTTTCGCGGCCGCACCTGTCGCAAGTGCCAAAACCGCACTTGCCGCACCTGCCGCACACTTACCGCAAGCCCCATAGGCATTGCATGGGGCTTGCCACAACTGTGCTGCAAGTGCAGCGGTTATGCGGTAATCACGGCAGATGCGTTTTTTTCACCGCATCTGCCGCGAACGGCAAAAACCGCTGATGTGAAAGTACCCTTAGATAGCCAAATCTAAAAAAATAAAACACTCCAACTTCCAAAAATATTAAGCTTTGATATTTATGAGTCTTTTGGGTGATTGAGAACATAGTTCTTGATCAATAATAAAAATAATCCTCTAAAATACAACTTGCCTAATAATTCTGCACACAGTGTAGAATAATTCATAGACGAAAAGGTAAAGTAGGAAAAAGAGTGTGAATACATAAAAACTATTTAAACTTTTTTATTAATTTAAAATATGATTATAAAAATAATTCTTATTCCCGACCAAAGATTTCCATAAGGAATAGGAGAGGGTAAATTGATGTCCCCAAATTTTAGCTCAGATTATTATAATAATAATAATAATAATATTTATCCTTTTATATAACACTATTAATTCCATAGAACTTTACATACATTTCAACAATGTCCCCATTGTGTGTTACAATTTAAACACCCTATCAGTATGTCTTTGATGTCTTATGGTTTATGGGGTATAATTATCCCCTTTGAGGACTGACCGTATGATGAACGTCGGGCAGATATGTTACATTTTATTTTTTTCTAGGGTCATTCAGGCCAAATCATTTTGAAGTTTAAAAATCCACCTTAGTGCATCATTTTGAGTAAAGAAATCGTGGAGGGGTTCCACTATTTATGGATAAATTAGGGCACAAGTTTTTCTATTTTCAGAAAAATATGGTTATCAAAACAATCTGCTTTAACCCTGGAGTCATTTAGAGCGATTGATTTTAGCATTACAAAGCCCAGCTTACAGTGCAGATTTTATAAGGTGGTGCCACTATTAAATGAAGACGGTAGCGGAGATCACGACTGGGCCTTGGGGTGGAAGGGGCGCACCGATCCTGTACCTGCTTCAGCTGGAGGCGTATCCATTACAAAACTTATCCAGTATAAAATTATATGAAAGAATAAATAGGTAAATCATTACAAAGAAAACACATCAGAAATGTTGGCGTTGGATGGATTGGGTTGCTGACTATACCGGTTTGTGCTAGAGACAGGCCCCCTATCCTAGTATTAGATTCTTAAGCTCCTCCATACTATTGATGGGGACGATTCTTCAGTTATCACTCGTCTCATTGGAGAACATCGTATGTTCATACTAGATGAGTGAGAACTTTCTATTTTGTATGCTTACTATTGACCCTTTATCAGCATATTCTTGTAGTAACATACCAGGGATCTGATTGGGAATAAACCCATATACGGTTTGTTTTATAGATAAATATTCTATGATTTTTGCCTTTTAATTCATAAAGTAAAAGTTAAGTTTTAGACTTCTCATATACTCCGAGTGATAATTTCTAGAGGTACGTCATATACGGTATTTAACCCCTCACTGACTTGGGACATGAATTATTTTGAGGCTTATACATTCTTTTTCTGCATGTAACTGAGCATTGTGCCTCCAGAATCAATGTTACTGGTGGGTCCATGACTTCTCAATTAGACATTATTGATACATTCAGCCTATATTAGTCTAATGTGTATGGGGCCTTTAGAAGTCCCTATTGAAGGGTGATGTTTCTAATGTGTATGGGCTCCCCGGACTGATGATTGTGGGGGGAGCTTGGTTTCCAGCATGTTCACTTTTGGACTGATGATTCTGGTATTCTTCCCAAGATAAGCCACTGCTAGACATGTTTTGCAGAGTCTCTAAGGCTGGGTTCACACTTGCGGACCCCTCCGCAGAGTTCTGCAGAGGGGATCCACAAGTTGAGCGCAGCCACCGCAAGCCCCTGTTTATAATCGGGACTCACAGTGCTGCGCTTGACTGCGCATGACCGTGCGCTCCCATTCACTCCCATATGTGATTTGTATGCAGGCGGATGCCTGCGCACAAATCACACACTCTCCTCCACACCAGGAATGCAACATGTCGCGTCCCTGGTGCGGACGAGAGTGTGTGATTTGTGCGCAGGCATACGCCTGCGTACAAATCACATATGGGAGTGAATGGGAGCGCACGGTCATGCGCAGTCAAGCGCAGCACCGTGCGCTCTCATTATAAAGATAGAGGCTTCTGCTGGCTGCGCACACATGGCACTTCCCCTCCGCAGAACACTGCAGAGGGGAACGCCAATGTGAACCCAGCCTAATAGAGAACACAGCAAAGCAAATTGGCAAAGCAAATGCTCCTGTGTATGGAAGAGACGGCCGAGATAGCTGTTGGTCTTACGATTGGCTAAACTATTGTTCGTCCGACAGCCATCTGATTTTTATGAGAGGCTTGAAACTGGATGGTATCACATTTAGATATCGTACAATGACTTGGGATGAACACTCCTTGATCCTTGGTTTGAAAAAGCAATAGAATCACTAACCATCTCTATTGTTAGTGTGACACAACCAAAAGTCCCTTTTTCAAGATACTTCTGTTACTGCAGATATTACTGTTGTTAATTAGATGACTCCATAGGAACTCAAAATTGGCAAGATAGCAAATGCTCCCCCTAATTACATCTACATTTCAAATGGTGGAGGAGGAGAAATGAGAGAAATGAGCCCTCTGGATATCTGATAAAGCCAACTTATGCTGCTCCTATGTATTTTCAACTGAATCAACAACAAGCCTTTGTTAGGCTGGCTTCGCACCACGGTTTTAGGCTGGCTTCACATTGGCGTTACCCTCCGCAGCGTTCTGGGGAGGGGAACCGCCATGTGATCGCAGCCACCGCAAGTCCCTATGTTTATAATGGGGACACACGGTGGTGCGCTTGACTGCGCATGACCGTGTGCTCCCATTCATTTGAATGTGTGATTTGTATGCATGCGCATGCTTGCGTACAAATCATACATTGTCGTCCGCACCAGGAACTCAACATGTCATGTTCCTGGTGTGGACGAGAGAGTGTGATTTGTACGCAAGCATGCGCATGCGTACAAATCACACATTCAAATGAATGGGAGCGCACGGTCATGCGCAGTCAAGAGCAGCACCGTGAGTCCCCATTATAAACATAGGGACATGCGGTGGCTGTGCTCACATGGCGGTTCCCCTCCGCAGAACGCTGCGGAGGGGAACACCAATCTGAAGCCAGCCTTAGTCTGTCCGGGTGGATCCTATTTTATGCAGGAGCCCTTGGACAGAAATGGACAGAACAGGATGTGCAGAAAAGTGTGGCTAAATATGGTCTCCGGCCCTGTTTTTTGTTGGATTAATTTTCTGCCGCTGTCCATGATCCTGAAGTCTGCTGAATTCACAGACTGTGCAAGAAATATTGCTGTGCATGGTGCTGAACTGTGGATGGCAGGATTTCAGAACATGCGCTGTGTAAAAATTAGATCCGGGAAACGATACAATTTTTTACTGGATCCAGTGCCCATGGACTCCCATGTTATAGGCGCCGGATCCCCCAGGATTAGTTTCTGTTCGGTTTGGTCCAACTTTTGCACCGGAGACCAAAATCAGAAAAGTCTCCGATTCCGGGTCCCAGAAAAAACAGGACAGAAAGGAATCCGGTACTGAATTCACAGAACCGGATGGCCATTTATGACTAATCCGGTACCATCGGGATGCATAAGAGGCTAACACGATCCTGTTCTGTTCTTTTAAAAACAAACAGAATAGGATGGCAAAAACCACGGTGTGAAGCCGCCTTAGTATATTTCTCTTGGTTCTTATTAGTTCTACCCACTTTCCCCTAACAGAAACAAGATTTGGATTAACAATTGTCAATGTAAAAGGGTCGTACAAGTTTTATTCATAAACAGTGTTACTCTTGACCATTGTCATATTTGGCATTGATAGTATTTGGTAATCTGTCCATTCAAAAAGTTTTGACTTTTGAACTCTTCAAGTGTATTGGTAAGCAGGGCTACATAAAGAATCATGTGTACATTTAGGACCTGATTCACCAAGATCGGTGTTGTTAACATGGGTCTTAATGATGGGGCATGCTGGAGTCCGACCCTCCTGATTCATGAAAAGGTGTTATTATTAATATTTATTTATAGAGCACCATTGATTCAATACTGCATGAGAAGAGGTTACCCACACTTGAAACCCGACGTTTACATACACTATATAAAAAGACACATATACAGGTTTTTCTCTATCTGACATGAAGTCAGAACAAACCCGTCCCGTTTTATGTCAATTAGGATTACCAGAATTATTAATATTTGCCAAATACCAGAATAATGAGAGAGAGAGAATGCTGTAAGGCATTTTTATTACTTTCTGCAAAGTCACAAGTTTGCATTCATTTCACCCACATTTAAGGAAGGTGAGAGGCACCCAAGTGTCATGTCAGACCATCTGAAACCTTTTATACTAGCGCAGTGTGTGCTAGATGAAATGCAAATGTCATTGACCACGTCACCAAGCAAAGGCGTCATGGCCTTGCATAGGCCAGGGAGCATCTACACTGGACGAAGAAATGATGGCCACCAATAATGTTGGAGATGTCAAGGATATATTAGCTACTCTGGTCGCCAGATGGGTTTTTTGGTGGTTGGGGTATTACAGCGTGGGCAGTTGTGTCTAGTCAGTACCCTGCCCTACACTTTGTGAATGGTACAGTGACCAGCCCGTATTACTTGAATAACATTATTAATACAGTCATTATGTCTATGCATGAACAGCATATGCCTAATTTCACCTTCATGGAGGTCAATGCTCCAGGTCATCAAGGTTGCATCATTAGGGACTGCTGGAGACTGGGGGACCTCAAATGGAATGACCTGTACTCTCTCCAGACCTAAATCCCATAGAAACCTATGGGATCAGCTGATTGGCTGTATAGAGGCTCATAACTCTATACCTCAGAACCTCAATGACCTGAGGGACGCCCTTCAACAAGACTGGGTGGCCGCCTCAGCAGACAATAACTCCACTTGTGAAGAGCAGGAGATGTCATTGTCAAGATGTAATTGACGCTCAAGGCCACATCACAAGTTATTGAGACACTGATATTTCCTGTTGGGGTATATCCACTACTGTTGGTGGGTTTTGTTTTAATAAGTTGTTAGGGATGAGGATATCATTGTTGCATGCTTCTACTTCATTGCCCTATTTTCATGATGAAATATCACTGTCGTTTATCATAAACTCACCCAAAAGCCAAATATCCCTAACTCATTGTGAGAAGTAAAAGTTATTATAAAGGGACAGAGCTCGGGAAATGCCCTCTAGGCCAATCACTGGGTGCACCCATGATTTATCACTGACCCACTGGGGACATCTCCTATGTGTGAAGGGTAAATGTAAGCCGGGACCTTTGCAGTATCAGAACTAGATCAGTGCTGGCTGGGTGTACCTCCTTCATGGTTTTAGCATTCACAATATATTTAATGTGAGATCCCCAAAGTAGAACTGAAAATATATTCCTCTTTGACTATAGCATAGAAAATATTATCAATAAATATAATAAAAAAGTTTAACATTAAATTCAACCTTTAAAATTGTACCAGAAAGTAAAATCAAAATAATGATGACAATTAGACAGATAAGTGATGTCAATTTACATTCCAAATCATTGTATGTATGGAAAAGCTGCAAAAAATGTATATTTGTTTAAATTTAAGTTTATTATTGAGACAGTCTCCATCTAAAAGACAGGACTGCTGATGTATATGTGAAAAATATGAAGATTTTACATATAAATTCACTAAATATCACCAATGTATAATAGTGTAATGACATGTAATGTAATAATAATGTAATGACAGATTGCTGATGATGCAATTAAAGTAATTGGAATTGTTAATATTTTTTGGGCTTCAGAATACAAACTAGCATGCAGGTTATTGCTGACTACATGCCTGTTCTGCCCACCGGTGATCTCAAAGCAGTCATAGACCGCTCCTGTGAGGGATTCTGCTGACATTAGATCATCAGAGCAGATTCTTCTCTTCTGCTCTGCTCTGTCAATGGAGCGTGACTGCTGACGTCATGCTGATTGATAACCTGATCCACGCTGCCTAACTGCGGGGAGCTGGTGGTTAATCTGCATGAAGCGCTGGTAACCATGATAAACATCAGGTATCTAGACAGCACGTGATTTCACCAATATCGCTGTGTGTGACGTACCCCTAAGAGAGGGCGCTGCTCTGTTTAGAAGATGTGACATTAAGTAGGGGAATCGCTAAATGAGACGGCAGAGAATAGAGGTATAGTACAGGTATGTATCAACTACCTGCCTGTTAGTTCTCTACCCCGTACTCAAAACTAATGAAAGTCATGGATAAGGGTGGCTTCGCACATGCGTTCCCCACCGCTGTGTATTACAGCGGGTGAGCGCAAGCTGAGAGCATACACCGCGCATCCCTATGTTTAAAGCGAACCTGTCACCCCCTCCAGGCATCTAAAGATAACAAAGCCACCTTCTGAAGCACTAAGGCTGCATTCTGACAAGGTGTCTATAGCATTTATGCTCCCTTGATTCACTGAAATAAAGACTTTTATAAGATCTGTTTCAAACCAGATCCAAGACCGGGAGGCGGGTTTTCAAGTGTCTATCTACTTCTTCTGTGGTGTCAGTCATCCCTCTCTGCTCTCTGTGTGCCGCCTCCAGGGCCACCTCCCTGCATTACAGAACTTTGTCAGCTCTGCTACAACATAGAGCTGCTGTTATAGGAGAACCCACAGTAGTAAATCTAGCAGGAGGACGAGCAGACAAAGCACTGCCTGCTACGTAGCAGCCCTTGAGCTGAGCAGGTTTCACTTTCAGTTTCTTGTACCCAGCAGCATTGCTCCTCAGCCCCTGATCTAAAGCACAAACTCAACTCTGCTGCACTGCTGACAGCTCAGCTCAAGGGCTGCTATGTAGCAGGCAGTGCTTTGCCTGCTCAGGATCCTCCTGCTAGATTTACTACTGTGGGGTCTCATATAACAGCAGCTCTAGGTTGTAGCAGAGCTGACAAAGTTCAGCTCTGTAATGCAGGGAGATGGCCCTGGAGGCGGTTCACAGAGAGCAGAGAGGGATGACTGACACCACAGAGGAGGGAGACAGACACTTGAAAACCCGCCTCCCGGTCTTGGGTCTGGTTTGAAACAGATTTTATATAAGTCTTTATTTCAGTGAATCAAGGGAGCATAAATGCTATAGACACCTTGTCAGAATGCAGCCTTAGTGCTGCAGAAGGTGGCTATGTTATCTTTAGATGCCTGGAGGGGGTGACAGGTTCGCTTTAACATGGGGACGCACGGTTTATGCGCTCGGGTGCGCATGGCCGTGCGCACCCATTGCCCGCCATGTGTGACTTGTACGCATGCAGATGCTTGTGTACAAATCATACATTCTCGTCCGCACCATGAACGCGACATGTTGCGTTGTTAAACATAGGGACGCGCGGTGTATGCGCTCGGCTTGCGCTCGCCCGCCGCAATACGCAGCGGAGGTGAACGCAAGTGTGAAGCCACCCTAACCTCTTTAATTAGACAAGAAAATACATGTTTAGTCCAGGATTCCCCTAAAAAGTATGTACTAATTACCAATCAAAGAGGTAAGAAATAACAGCTGGGCATAGCCAATTACCATTCTTCCCTTATCAAGCTTGCAGTTTGACTTGTTTCACTGACAAGATGTTGATTGTTAAAGATCAGTGATCATTCAGGCAGTTATCAGGCATTATCTGACTCAGACAGAAAGACCATAAATGTGTGTACTTGGAACTTTCTTTAATGGCTATAGTTAAGCTCATTGTGTCGCTTTCATAGATAAGGTCAGAATCCTGCAGGTGCAGTTAGGCTGGCTTCACACTTGCAGATGGATCTGCAGCGTTTTGCAGATGCATCTGCAAGTGTGAGCATGCTGACCGCGGCCCCTATGTTTATAATAGGGCGCACGCGGTGTGAAAGCTCTCATTCACTCCTATATGTGTACTGTCAGCAGGCGTATGCCTGCTGACAGATCACACACTCCCGTCCGCACTGTGGACGCGAGATGTAGCGTCCATGCTGCGGGCGGGAGAGTGTGATCTGTAAGCAGGCATACGCCTGCTGACAGTACACATATAGGAGTGAATGAGAGCTTTCACACCGCGTGCGCCCTATTATAAACATAGGGGCCGCGGTCAGCATGCTCACACTTGCAGATGCATCTGCAAAACGCTGCAGATCCATCTGCAAGTGTGAAGGCAGCCTTATGCAGAAAAGAATGGGTTGTTTTGTAGGGATTTTTTTTTTTTTTTTTTTTTTTAATAAAACTGGAAAATCTAATATAACTCTCTTACCAAAATATACATATGTGTTAAATAATTTAGAAGTGGTTATCTCCAATTGAAAGGCCGACCTGAGACACTAAATGACCATTGATCAGATGGTCGGGGTCGGTAGTAGTTGCAGACTCAACGTCAATTGCTCAGTGCTCTGAGGCAGCCATTATCCTCAGCACAAAGAGGAAATTTCACCCAATGAACAAGATTTTTGCACAATTTTCGGTGATCGTCAGCATTTATAATTGTCACGCGCTTAGTTGGCGCTGACATGGCTGGATGCTGCTGTGTATGTGTTTGTCTTTAAGAGCTGCATGGTTGACACCAGACAAAGCCAGACCAGTCAGAAGAAGAGGCGAGACCATCATACAGGACTGAGAGACCACGCACCCGGCAGCCTGTGCCACTATGAGGCTTGCTCAGGTTCAAGGCTGTAGACCGTGGTGAAAGACAGAAGGAGTCTAGGTGTGCCTGCATTAGCGGGGACACTGTGGGACTGGGCCAGAACCAGAGTGCCGACTCTGCTGAGGTGGCCAGGAAGCTTTATGCCCCAACCATGAACCCCGGCGGGGTGCATGGTCTTTATGTCCCGAGACCCAACCTCCTGTGCAGTGAAGAGAAGGCCATTATATTAGGGCTAGGGGACCCGGAAAGTCACCCATTGAACGCCCATGACTGCTGGATCATAGCTAGCATGCAGAACAGACCAAAAAGGCCCAAAAGAGACATGAAAGGGGGTGATGCAGACATACCATTCCGGTTGCTTACACCACACCGTAACCGCTGCTGAACTGTTATGACCTGTACCATCTGCAAAGGAAAAGCGTAAAACACGGTTATTGATGGATGCTGTCTGAGACTGTGTTTCTTGCGCCTAAGAGGAGGTAGACTAAATTGGTGATCCGGCAGCAAGAGGCTGCCTGTGAGGGTGACTGCTGCACCCCGTCATACCCACAGACTATACGGTTGCCCTGGGGACCATCCCTACCCATGGAGGGCTCAACATCCTCGCCATTACCCCCATCATCCTTAGAGGTCCCAACTGCAGCAGCGGCTATCCGTCACGATTAATTTCTAAAACCTGGTTTTCTTCCCATTTTATTGACCACCTGGGGCCATGGAGCCGGGTCTCGACCCCTGTGACGTGCCCTTAGCAGAACTGCCGCCCGGTCCTGAGATTCCCACGGCCCTGACGGGCGAGTCAGTATGACATGACCCGGCGGGTCACATCACACACATACGCACATATATACACACATATATATACACACCCGCGGCGGGTCATGTACACACATACATACACACATGCAATGGGGACATACACAGACATATATATACATATACATACATGCGTCAGGTCATGTATACGTCAGCGGAGACGTACACATATAAATACAGACACATATATACACACACATATGTGCACACGGTGGGTCACATGATGCAGCGGGGACATATGCATATATATACACAGATACACATATACACTCCCACATGGGTCACGTGATGCAGCAGGTCCACATATACACACGTGGTGGGAACACACACACATTTATACACTCATAGATGCATATATATATACATACATACATACATATATACATATTTATATACACACACGGTCACATCATGCACACATATACAGTATACACACATATATGCACATGCGGCAAGTCATGTCATGCACAAGTACACACATACACACAAGTACAAACATATATACACACACAAATACGGCGGGTCACGCCATGCACATACTCACATATATACAATACATATACACATACACATGCAGCAAATCACATCATACACACACACAATATATATATATATATATTTATACACGGCGGGTGTCATGTGACACCGCAGGGACATGCACAAACACACACATACAGACACATTATAAATGCATATATATACGCAACGGTGGGTCACATGATGCAGTAGGTCCACATATACACACACACAAGCACATATATATACACACACGTGGGTGGGACATACACATATTCACACACAGCGAGTCATGTGATGTCACAGCTACACACACATACATGCGCATACACATGCAGCACGCAAGCATACACACGCATACACATGTGGTGGCTCACCTGATGCAGCGGTGACATACACATATACAACAGGTCCACAAATACACTCACGCAGTGGGTCACGTGACATGGCTGACACACACATATATATATATATATACACAGCGGGTCACATGATGCAATGGGTCAACACATATATACACACACGTAAATGCGCACACATACATGCATCGGGTCGCATGACGTGTCGGACACGCACACACACATGCACACTACCTCACTCTGCCACCATCTTTGAACACTCGATTATACAAAGATTGCAATAATTGCAAGATTACAATAATTACAGGATTACGTCGGAGGGTGACTTTGTGGGAGATAATAAAATGGATAACTAGGTGTCTCTGTCTATTTTGTACATAATAAAGGATTTCAATTTTTCTATTTACTGAAAGTATTGCTGAAGGCTGACATTAGCAATAGGGCCTGATGTCAGCTGCCACAAAAAAACTGACATCAACCCCTTTTACTACCTAGTCTCCCACCGCTACACGGCAGCTGGAAGAGTGGGGTAACCTCCAGTTTTGCCGTCTCTCATAGAGGCGCCAATTTTTTGGTGTCTGCTGGCTGCAATTTTCAGCGTTGGGGACCCAGAATGCTTAGGCCTTACCACATTGAAAATTCCAGCCCCCAGCTGCTTGGGTTACCTTAGCCAGCAACAGAAAACATGGCAGAGCCCACGCCAAATTTTATTAAAATTATTTATTTAAAAACAAATAACACCAGGCAGCGGGGGTTGGCAGCCAGTAGATTCTTGGTTTACCTGTGTCGGCAAGAGAAAATACAGCAAAGCCCTATACATTTTTAGCCAGGAAACAAAGAAACAGGTTTTTAAGTAAAAATAAATTTATTTACATACATTACACACAGGGGGACGACAGCTCAAGGGCAGAGCACATGAGGGGGGGAGAGAGTGCGGACATGGGGGGAGACAGCACACAAGGGGAGAGAGTGCACATATGGAGACAACTCAAAGGAGAGAGTGTCGCGCTCAGGGCCGGGTACTCGGGTTTCAGGCGCGAGGTCCGGGGGATCACTGGTGGCGATGCCTGAGCCCATGACCCTGGGGGGACAACTAATGGGGGGTAAATTGAAGGTGATGAGGTAAAAGTTATTTTTTGGCCCCACCTGTAGTACCTGGTGAGGGGTCACCAGGACCACCACAGTCCTCCGGAGGGCGTTGGTATTGCAGCTAGGTGGTATAGATTTCTACAGGTAAAGCTGGGCCTCCGGGGCAGCGTTGAGTAGAAGTAGAGAGATTCAATGTCAGTAGCAAAGAGACACAGAGACAAGTTCACTCTCTCCGGGTACTTTACTGGAAACAAGCATCTACTAATACAGCGTTCACAGTTCGGTACAGATGTATAACAGGTAACCTTCCGGGTGGCTGTAAGTGGATGCAAAGCGGTATGGAGGTACCCGTGGTATACTTTAGTTGACGAACCCGTGTCCTGTGTTCCCTGCCTGGGATAAGTCCTTTCCCTGTTCCCTCGAGGTAATCCTGAGGCACCTCTCCTTCCCTTCTGCCTCTCCAACTTCAACCCTGACCTCTCTGGAATCATGGGTGGACCGCTCCGTAACGACAGGGTGCTGTGGCCAGTGAACAAACCGCAGCAGCCGGTTGACGATTTCAGAGCTGGACTCTGGCCGTTTCCTCGGGTCCAGCTTTCCGTGGTGGACTGGGGAAGCTCCCTGGAGTATGGTCGCTCCGCACTGGGGTTCCCCCTTTCTCTCTTGGGCCAAGACTCACGCATCAGGCGCCCTCTCTCAAGGTCCTCTCAGGACCCCCTTTCATCTTCCCTCAGGTACAGTCTGCAACTTTCCTGTTCTGTCCTCCTGACTCTCCTCCCTCCTAGGATATGTGCACCTTCCATCCCCTAAGTCGGTGTGGGAGTCCTGGGATTGGGTCCCTTCCACCTGCCTCTGCATCCACCTACAGTTGGGGAAAATTACACCGCTTTCATGGGTCTAATACCCCGGTGTGACGCCTGACCATCTGGGGTGCCACAAGAGCACACAAGGGAGACTGCACAGGTGAAAATAGCTCAAAGGAGAGCTCATTTGAGGGAAGAGAGAAAGCGCAGGCAGGCGGAGAGCGCACAGGGGGAAAGAAGAGATGGCCACCAGTGCCACAGAGCCTGCCCTCATGGTGACGTCACCACCCTCCCGATGCTATAGCATCGGGTCTCCATCTAGCATATAATATGCAAGATTATGCGAAACAATCATCCCTAGGAACACTCATTTTACAATAATCTTCAAGTGTAAATGGAACTTTAGTAGGTGCTAGTGTATGGTTAGGATATACAGTACCATCCTTTAATCTACAAAAATGACAGCATCATTTTTCGTTTTTTTGTCGTATAGAAGAGAATTTCCTGATGTATTGAAAACTCTTTGATATCCTTCTCTGATTAATTTTCGACTGTATACCCGTTCTTCAAATCTCCTTGAAAGTTCAAAGAACGGATATAGCCGAAAAGTAATCAGACAAGGATATCAAAGCGCTCGCGATACTTCAAGAAAATGTCTTCTATATGATGAAAAAACAAAAATTGTTGAAGAAAACAAAAGGCAGGTGCGCCTTATTACTAACTACCATGAAAAAGAAAGATATGTCCAGTTGATAGGTGAAATCAGCGTGGGTCACAATGCTGGAACAACCATCAAGCACTTTATTGGACAGGCGACCTTCCACTACATTCATTCTGTATGGGAGTCACAATAATAGGAAAGCAGTATTATTCTTAGAACTCAACAGCTCCCACTAGAGTTAGCTTGTGGTATCTCAAAAAAATCTGAGTCAAAAAAAGCATCAAACAATGCACCGTGGGCACAGGCAGGGCCGCCACTAGGGCCTTACAGGTCTTCCTCCAGTAAGGGGCCCCGAAATTCTTAGTGGCAGCCCTGGGCATAGGACATTAAGGGTATGTGCACACAATGAGTATTTGATTGCAAAAATTCCTGCATCAAATCTGCTACTCCTGGAAGAAAAACAGCAAGTTCCTGAAGTGGTTTTTAAAATGCGTTATTTATGTGTATTTGATTTTTTTTTTCCATGTATTTTTCATGTTTTTTGGTGTGCAAAAATGCTGCAAAAATGGACGTGCTGTAGATTTATTTCTGCATCAAATCTGCAATGGTAAATAAACAAATGCACAAACTACAGAATTCTCCTCGACTTTGCTGGCACAAAGATAGTGACAAAACTGCACTAAAAAACGGATTAAAAATGCAATAAAAACCAAGTGTGTGCACAGGGCATGAGGATATTAGCATAATGATGAGTTTTTTCTTTATGTTTTTTATAGCAGAAAGTGGCAGGTGCATATAAAAATTTTTTCGGACGGATTTTACCTCGGAAACTGCCTGAAACATTTATCAAAAAAAGTTCAAATGAATGAACATATGTATGTCTATATAAATACGACTTACTGTTTATATGCTTAGCCTTTAACTACGTCAGATTTCTAACAATGCATCTTACAAGTGTAAATGTCAGAAGAATGGACGTCACTTCTCTACACCGCTTGGTGTTTTTAGAAATCTGAAAAGGTTAAAAGACGTTCAAAATCCTGAAGATATGAACAGCAAGACGTTACATAGGAATGTTTTCTTTAATGTTTTTTGTAGGTGGCTTCAGCCTAGATAACACACCGCGTGCTCATACCCTTTAAGGTCTTTGTTTTTTGTCCATTTTCCAGTGCAAACGGGCTAGATAATGTATGAGCCAGGAGTCTGTCTAGTGTTTTAGGTGTTTTTTGCACATGACAACAAGGGTGTGCGGTTTAGAGAATTAAAGGGGTGCAGCCTCACTCAATTCAAGTGTATGTAGTGGGCGTGTCCAACTAGTGGGAGCAGCCGACTAGTGGGCATGTCCTTGCTCCATGCATTTGTATTGAGTGTATTGAGCCCACTAGGTGATGGTTTCTGGCTGGAAATACAGTATGTATATTGCATAATGGTGATCCGTTCCCAGTTTAGAAACCGGAGCGAGACTTGGGAGGATTGATAAGTCTGCACTCACATAGAGTGATACACAGAGTGACTGCAGAACTGTCAGTTTAGACTGGACAACCGCTTTAAAGGAAACCTGTCAGCTGACTTCTGCTACCCACACCACAGGCGGACAGCCATTCCATTCTAGAGTCAGTTGAATTCCAACCAATTCCACCTCATTCTACTTAATGTGCTTCTGATTAGGTGATCACCTGAACCAAATCTTATTTAATGAGGGAAAGTATAAAAAACACTGCTGTTGTCTTCACAATCCTCATGCTGGACAAGCTGGATGGCAAAACAAGTGCTAGGAAGAGCCCGAAAGTAATTTGAATGACAACCTTAACCATGTCAAAGGAGTTGAAAAGAAAAGTCTTGAGTGAGGAACAGAAGGGCTCAACACTGGCTTTACTAGCAGAGGGATACAGGGAGCGTCATGTTGCCTCTATCCTTAAAATTTCAAAGCTGGCAGTCCATTACAGCAAGGTCAAGCAGCAAACATTGGGGACAACAAAGCTACAGACCGGCCGAGGGTAAAAGTGACTCTCCACTGACCGGGGTGACCGCCATCTTATTCAAATGTCACTCAGCAACTGCAGGATGACATGAAGTGACCTACAGAAGGAATGGCAAATGGCAGCTGGGGTGAAGTGCATGGCAAGAACAGTTCGTAACAGGCTCCTAGAGGCAGGGCTCAAGTCATGTAAAGCTATAAAAAAGCCTTTCGTCAATGAGAAAGAAAGGAGAGCCAGACTGAAGTTTGCCAGAGACCGTAAGGATTGGACCATAGAGGACTGGAGTAAGGTAATCTTCCCGGATGAGTCTAATTTTCGGCTTTGCCCAACACCTGGACGTCTAATGGATAGACGGAGACCTGGAGAGGCGTACAAGCCACAGTGTCTTGCACCCACTGTGAAATTTGGTGGAGGATCGCTGATGATCTGAGGATGCTTTAGCAAGGCTGGAATTGATGAGGTTAATCTTTGTGACGGGCGTATGAATCAAGCCGCATACAAGGTTATCCTTGAAAAACACTTGCTTCCTTGTACTCAGGCAATGTTCCCCAACTCTGAGGACTATTGTTTTCCAGCAGGACAATGCCCGATGCCATACAGCTAGGTCAATCAATCTGTGGGTGAAGAAGCACCACATCAAGACCCTGTCATGGCCAGCCCAATCTCCAGACCTGACCCCTACTGAAAACCTCTGGAATGTAACCAAGAGGAAGATGGATCAAGCCATCAAACTAAGAAGAACTGTTTACATTTTTGTGCCAGGAGTGGCATAAGGTCACCCAAAAGCAGTGTGAAAGACTTGTGAAAAGCGGCCAAGACGCATGAAAGCTGTGATTACAAATCATGGTTATTCCACCAAATATTGATTTCTGAACTCTTCCTCAGTTAAAACATTAGTGTTGTTGTTTGTAAATTAATAAGAACTTGCTTTATTTGCATTATTTGAGGTCTGATGTTTCTTTTTTATTATTCTGATGCTTTTTCATTTGCTGCAAATAAACACAACATTTTTAGCTTTGAATTTGACATGTGGTCAGTAGTTTATAGAGTAAAACAATCATGTACATTTTACTCAAAAATATACCAACAAAGAGAAAAATCAGAGAAACTGAACATTTTGCAGTGGTCTCTTAATTTTTGCCAGAGCTGTACTTGTCTTTTTTTTAACATACATTTTTTTTTTATGGTTTCTTGTCCAGCAACATTGAGAAAAGAGGTTCCAGCGACTGCCTGAGTCTAAGAAATCCAGCACTGCCATCTAGTGGTTAATATTTAAACTGCAAGGAAAGGGTTTACTACCCTGTTAGTAGAAAGTAGTTTTATTATTGGAAGGCTATTGTTAACACAACCATAATTAACAAAAAAATAAACTGTCAGTACTCAGAGCAATGTTATTTAATCAGGCTGCTCAGAGGGCCATTTTCTACATGGATTGAATATTTTGTACCAAAAAAATGACAGCATGCACTTGTCTCACCTGTATTATTGATGATAATCGCTCATTCAAATCTATAAATGAGCTGAAGAGAACAAACAGGTTCCTGTTCCTAATTTTTATGGATATATTAAAATAATTTCATTTAGGAAACTGTATTTCTCATATGACTGGCAGACGGACGACAATACAGATGGAAAGCTGCCTTTTTTTTTTTAAGAGTGTTAAGTGTTTAAAGGGATAAACATAAAGTGCTCATAGATGTATGTATATCCGGTACTGCTATCTAAGAAGATGGCATCACATGAGTAAAAAAGTGGAGTTCTCAATGCACAATGTAAAAAATTCATGCTACAAAAAATACTGTATATACGAGATTAAAGGATCTTTATTCAATACACTCATGGATAGACCAGAAATTAAAAACATTTATATTAACCACAAAAGTGTGAGTAAGACCTCCTCCACCTGTCAGTGATTTTTCATGTACGCCAAAAAAAATCAGAGTGTCCTCAGGGTTTTCAATCACAGAGTCAACAGAGTTTGGTCAGTGTCAGTTTTTACAGTCAGAGTTTGGGCAGAGATTCATTACTTCTTCTTGGATGAATAAAAAAACTGATGGAGGCAGGTCCGAGACAAGTTATTTTGGTGCCATAGGGCTGGTTTTACACATAACGATGTCCCAGTGACCCCACCAACGATGGGGGTTGCTGGGACATGGTTATCTGATCGCTGGTGAGCTGTCAAACAGGCAGACTCACCAGCGACCAGCGAGAACGCTGGTATCCAGGGTAAATAGCGGTAACGAAGCAGAGCGCTCTGCTTAGTTACCTGCTGTTTACCCTGGTTACCAGCTCCCAGCACCGCACAGCACACGCTGGGAGCTGGTAACCAGGGTAAACAGCGGGTAAGTAAGCGCAGCGCTCTGCTTAGTTACCTGCTGATTACCCTGGTTACCAGCCCACTGGTCAGGCGTCACAAGTTGGGTACTGCACCCAAAGAAGAGTGTGTGGTTATCCCTGTTGCAAGTAGAATGCAGAACACGGTCGAAGGATTTGATCCCAACACACACCCACCGATGCAACCTGGGGAGGTCTCAAAAAAGAGAGTTGGAGAGTGGGAAGTGTGAGAGGAGCAATGAGAGAACGCACGGGGAGTCTTCAGGAGTGTCTTCCCCGAGGAAAGACGGAGAATAGGAGCTTACCCGAGAGAGAAAGCGGGCTTCAAAAGAGGGCTAGAGAAAGAAGTAGACCAGATAGAAAAGTCTTGTTCACCCAGAGTGCACGGGTCTGACCACGCGGCCTGGAGTGTTCACCCTCCAATCGTACTTGTCCTGGCTCTGAAGACGTTATCAAAGTATTTATCTCCTGGGACGTAACACTGCTAACACAGCAGGCATTGAAAAGAGAAGTAACAGGACAAGGGTTAGATCCAAGAAGGTACCGCCAGAGACTTCCACAGATTCTGCATTCTGCTGCGACTACCCGGCCGGCCGCCCTGCGGGAAGTACTGTCAACTGTATCACCATCTTGATCAGTTTTTGTAAGTAAAGTACCTGGAAGAGTGACGTGCCTCTGTGTTTCTGTCCTGCTTTCATCGACTTTTCTCAACGGTTTGCACCGTCCTGGCACAGGTATCACTTCCCCGGAGGCTTAGCTCTACCTGTAGGGAGCTGCTTCACCCTAGCTGACATACCACCACCCTCTGGAGGACTGTGGCAGCGCTGGTGTCTAGTCACCAGGTACTACAGGTGGCGTCACGAGACAAAGACTTAAATCCCTTGTAAATACTAAAAAAAAAAAAACCTTCTTTTAGGCTGTCCCCTGGGGACACGTATCTGGGCAGGCCACCGGCGACATTCCTTGCTTGGAGAGAAAGAGGCCCAGACATCCGAGTTCCCATACCTGGGGGTGCTACACTGGTAACCAGGGTAAACAGCGGGTAACTAAGCGCAGCGCTCTGCTTAGTTCCCTGCTGTTTACCCTGGTTACCAGCCTCCCAGCGTGTGCTGTGCGGCGCTGGGAGTTCGATGATCGTTGGTCTCCTGCTGTCACACACGCCGATGCTGGCTCCTCAGCCGGAGACCAATGATCGGAAAATGGCCCTGGCCATTATACCAACGCTGATCGCTGATTGTTGCAGTATGTCACATATAGCGACATCACTACGAGGTCGCTGCAATGTCACAAGTTGCAGCGACATAATTAACGATGTCGCTACATGTAAACCGGCCTTTACATAGATGAAACCAATGATGCACCTCACTCTCCCCAAGTAAAGGAATAGGTCAAAGACTAAGGTAATAGGATACCTGACACAGCGTCCCCTCCTAGTGGTCAAACAACAAGCTCTGATGACCACTTCCACTACAACTGTTACCAAAATTACCAGCAAAAGTAAAAATTTGATGTACTTTAGGGGGTGAGGCTTAATACGAAGTGCAATTTCAGTGTTAGATATAGAATCATTCATTCATTGTGGACCATTTCCAGAATAGGAGGAACAAATAGTGATATTCAGCCATAATATCCAATATTTTAAAGGGACACTGTCATCTCTCCACAGTGAACACTACCTACAGCCTTTGCGGGAGACTCACCTTCACTGATGGGACTTTGGGACATGTCCCTTATTTTAGGAAACTCATGGAAAGTCTGAGTAAGAAGTCTATATGAGATCAGTCGTATATAGTAGAATAATGGTGATGACACTCGATCTTCTGCACTTTGCATTTGGTTCCTTTAAGCTCTTTTAAATAAGCTAATTTTATGCATATGTGTTGTTCAAGTAAAAATTGGATTGCACATTGTCCAATGTAATTCAATTGTATTGTTCAGATGGCAGATTTTTAACACAGAGTGACCATCTGAGAAAATCATGCACTATTCTTTTCCAAGTCTTGGATGACATAGTAACATAGTTAGTAACATAGTTTTTAAGGTTGAAGGAAGATTTTAAGTCTATCTAGTTCAACCCATAGCCTAACATGTTGATCCAGAGGAAGACTCATGATTCAAGTCTATGGGAAGTCGAAAAGAAATAAAAAATCAGATCTTATACCGAACTACCGAACATCTGTATTGCATCTGATTTCTACGAGTACATTGCCATTATCCTTTACCATCCCTTGTAGACTGTGAGCCCTCGTGGGCAGGGTCCTCTCTCCTCACCTACTGTATCCTCACCCATCCCTTGTAGACTGTGAGCCCTCGCGAGCAGCGTCCTCTCTCCTCACTTACTGTATCCTCACCCATCCCTTGTAGATTGTGAGTCCTCGTGGGCAGGTCCTCTCTCCTCACCTACTGTATCCTCACCCATCCCTTGTAGACTGTGAGCCCTCGTGGGCTGGGTCCTCTCTCCTCACCCACTGTATCCTCACCCATCCCTTGTAGACTGTGAGCCCTCGCGGGCAGGGTCCTCTCTCCTCACCCATTGTATCCTCACCCATCCCTTGTAGACTGTGAGCCCTTGTGGGCAGGGTCCTTTCTCCTCACCTACTGTATCCTCACCCATCCCTTGTAGACTGAGAGCCCTCGTGGGCAGGGTCCTCTCTCCTCCCCTACTGTATCCTCACCCATACCTTGTAGACTGTGAGCCCTTTCTGGGCAGGGTCCTCTCTCCTCACCTACTGTATCCTCACCCATCCCTTGTAGACTGTGAGCCCTCGTGGGCAGGGTCCTCTCTCCTCCCCTACTGTATCCTCACCCATCCCTTGTAGACTGTGAGCCCTCATGGGCAGGGTTCTCTCTCCTCACCTACTGTACCCTCACCCATCCCTTGTAGACTGTGAGCCATCACGAGCAGGATCCTCTCCCCTCACCTACTGTATCCTCACCCATCCCTTGTAGACTGAGAGCCCTCGTGGGCAGGGTCCTCTCTCCTCCCCTACTGTATCCTCACCCATACCTTGTAGACTGTGAGCCCTCGTGGGCAGGGTCTTCTCCCCTCCCCTTCTGTATCCTCACCCATCCCTTGTAGACTGTGAGCCCTCGTGGGCAGGGTCCTCTCTCCTCCCCTACTGTATCCTCACCCATCCCTTGTAGACTGTGAGCCCTTTGTGGGCAGGGTCCTCTCTCCTCCCCTACTGTATCCTCACCCATCCCTTGTAGACTGTGAGCCCTCATGGGCAGGGTCCTCTCTCCTCCCCTACTGTATCCTCACCCATCCCTTGTAGACTGTGAGCCCTCATGGGCAGGGTCCTCTCTCCTCACCTACTGTATCCTCACCCATCCCTTGTAGACTGAGAGCCCTCATGGGCAGCATCCTCTCTCCTCCTGTACCTGTCTGTGCCTTGTATTGTTTATGATTATTGTACTTGTCTATGTTGCCCCTTTTCACATGTAAAGCGCCGTGGAATAAATGGCGCTATAATAATAAATAATAATTAACCTAAGAAAGTGTATGGACATGAATGCGGATGTCACACGGATATAAAATATGGATTCACGTATGTAACACAAGGGCACACAGGAGTCAATACAGACCAAAATTGTCTGAGTTTTCTGGATACAAATCAGACAATTTTTCTGGTAATATTGTGGGGATGGCAAATAATATTATTTCATATGGACTACCCCAAGGCTGTATCTCTAGACACACAGACGGCTTTCTCTTTTATCTGTAATAAGATTGTATAAACCATTAGTTTGAACTACGTCTTTGTACAGATATGCATTGTCATGTTACCTCGTGGGATCATAAAGACAACAAATGTTTCCCTCAGGAGATCTCCTGTTATCATGATGATGGGAGTTTACATTGATTACAGGGAGACTCCTTATCTTATTTGAGCCACCAGCAAAGTCTTCAAAAGACTCCGGTATACATGAATTGTTTCAACTAGTCTTTAAAAAAAGAACGATTCTAGAATGAGCTGATCCTCATCTTTTCTTTTAACCAAATATTTCCTTTCCAGCATTAAAATGACCACGTGGTCTATTGGGGCTCATGTGATACAGATTATTAATACAGAGATTTCCATATCTCAATATGGGATTATACACTTGCATGACGGCTCTTTCATACATAATCCATGTGTTCACTCAAATATTGATGTATTCATCATTAGAGATGAGCGAACCTTTCACCGAACATCGAAACTCCATTCAAATCAATGGAAGCCAAAATTAAGGACCTAGAAAACACCTTAAAAGGGGCCCAAAAGCTGCCAAACACAGCTCAAACCGTTTTACAGTGGAGTCCCGCTGTTTTGGCACAAACATTATCTTCTTACACTATTACTTAGCAAGCTTCAGCGTTGTTGTCACACTCACCATGTTTGCGGGCCCGCTCATGAACCTCAGACATCCTCATGACTTCTCTGAGGTTGTCTCAAGTTACACAGCGGGTAGCACACAGCAGAGAATTCTGCTGTGCCCACAGTTAGTTGTTTGAGGTTTCTTTTTTAGCAGATGTTGAGAATGTGCATCAAAATCTGCATGTCTATCCTGAGGCCCAGCAAAGCCTGAGAGTTCAGAAGTGCTGTGCCTTAAGGTACCGTCACACTCGGCAATTTTGCAAGCAATTTCACTGGCAATTTGCTGGTTGCAGTGAAATCATGGATACATGGTTCTGTTTTGTTGCCGTGTAGAAATGGAACAATGTGTCCATGATTTCACTGCAACCAGCAAATTGCCAGTGAAATTGCTTGCAAAATTGCCGCGTGTGACGGTACCTTTAGCGTTCTTTTCCTTGCAGATTTGTTGCAGATTTTGGGGCAGGAAAAAGAAATCTGAACCACATGTGCAAGGAAAAAAGCAATGTGGGCACAGCACTTCTGACCTGTCCTAGACTTTGCTGACCTCAGGATAGACATGCAGATTTTGATGCACATTCTCAACATATGCATAAAAAACATCAAACAGTGCACGGGGGGCACAGAGTCTAATAGGGTCCAAAGAGCTGCTGTTGTGGTGAAAGGGCTTTAGGATTCCTCTTATCCAAGTCTACTTCCACAGAGACGTCTAGGGAAGGGGTGGCCAACTAGAGTCCTCAAGGTGTAAAAAAGTTGGTGCAGAAGTGATGATTCCAGCACCTTGTACAATGCTAAGGAAATCCTGAAAACAAGCACTGTTTGCAGCTTTTGAGAACTGCATTCGGCCAGCTCTGTTCTACTGGAGTAGGTGTAATGCCTTACATTTCCATATCTCAGACCGTCAGGCCAGAGGCCTGCAGCTTGTTCATCAGTCTCTGTAGGCCGGTATCAAAGCACCTGTTTGTAGAAACAGTCCAGCAAACAAGGAGTGAACTAAAAAAAAAAAACTTTGCTGTAAAGCCCCCGTCACACTAAGCGAGATTGCTAGCGATATCGCTGCTAAGTGACAAGTTTGGTGACGCAACAGCGACCTCGCCAGCGATCTTGCTATGTTTGACACTTAGCAGCGACCAGGCCCCCGCTGAGAGATCGCTGGTCGTGTCAGAGTCACCTGGACCATTTTTTGATTGTTGGGGTACCGCTGAGCAGCGTGCATCCGTGTGTTTGACAGGGACAACAACCTCAATACTACAGGTCTGACAAACAGGGTCCCAACGACCTCCGTATCATTCCGGATCATTGTTGCGTCGCTGGTGAGATCTGACTGTTTGACATCTCACCAGCGATCCCAACAGCGACGCACCAGGGATCCCTACCAGGTTGTATCGTTGTCAGGATCACTGTTGCGTCGCCAAGTGTGACGGTACCCTAACACACAGACTCTAACTCTCAAACACAAATATAACAATATACATAGTATATAAACATAACGAAAGTTCCATAGGGATCAGCAGCACAGACTGTTAAAGTGGTGGTAAGTAGATGAAAGGCAGAGTCCATTAAGGTCTCTGAGTTGGACCAAAATAAGGCTGCAAGCATGCCTTGTAGGGGGAAGCATAAACGGTGCAAAACATGGAAAAGGGAAATATAACTTTAGCAAAAACACAGGCCTTGGTCAAGGAAGGACTGAAAAAGAAAAAAAACAACTCAAAAAGTCCTTCTGTAGCCAAAATGCCAACTAAGGGATGGGTCATCGATCAAACAAGATGCATTTTTTATTAGGAAAGTCCATTGTACTTGATGTACAAACTCTCCTGCAGCATTCTCAGCCTGGCCTTGGCTGAAGGTCTATGTTGGTCATGATACTCCGCTGTCAGACGGTCTCGATGGGGTCGTAGGGACTACTCCTGATGGGGCATTCTCTGCCACCACCTGCCCCCCAGCTCACTCCATCATGACTACAGCTGGAGAAGACGATGAAGAAACTAGTGGACAACCACGCCCTATAGGACAGCTTGGGGAACACCGACAGACCATTTGGGCTTACTTACAACTGTCTGGAAAACCAAGAGAGGCCTTGGCTGCACTTAATGCCACATTCTCTCCAGGTCAGCCTCCACCTGCCTCTTTGCAAAGTCATTGGCGGTGCCAATCCACCTTACGCCAACCATGAACCACCCCTTGCTGCCCCACACCTTCATGACAGTGATCTCCTCCCCAACAAAGATAGTGTGTAGTCTTTGGGAAAGATTGTCACGCAGCAGGGTGGACCAGTTTGTTAATAAAATTTCAAATATATCAAAGAACTTGGGTGTTTTACATATATACTATAATTTGACGAATGAAAACCCCAGACTAGAGGATCCCTTCCAGTAAAACAGTACTTTTATTTTTAATCATAAAATTGCTCATCAGTTAGGACATAGAAATCACAAGCCGCAGCTTTATAAGACATAGAGAGAGACGTGTACTGCGGCTCCTACAAAGTCATTTCGCTCTTATTGAAGCCCCTTATAGTAACTGAGTGCTGCAGTGAAATTTTTCTGGTTATTTGTTCCAGCATCGCAGCTGGCACCAGTTCACACTAACTTGAGTGCTGTGCAGCTTTTTTCTGCTTATGTCTAATATGTGGAGTTGCTGGCTGCATGTCTGCACTTAGCACCTTCATCGTCCACAGGTGGTCTGAGGTGAAGTGGGACAAGGAGGACAGGGATGTCAGCGTAGGACTCATCAGATCTGGGGTCACCATGAAGTGGTTGATGAGCAAACAGATATTGGCCAATGTATGTACCAAGAACCCCAGTAAATAAAAAGATAAGAACATTGAGTTTTTATTAAAAAATCTTAAGTTTTTAAATTTTTTCCTCATATATAAACCACTTATTAGCATGTATACATTATTGGTAGTCACTGAGTGCTGCAGTGAATTTTTTCTGGTTATCTATCTATCTATCTATCTGTCTGTCTGTCTGTCTGTCTGTCTGTCTGTCTGTCTATCTATTTATCTCAGCCAAACTGCTGGGACCATCTGCAATCAATTTGGTACATAGGTAAGTTGGTAGGAGTTTTACCACTGGCTTCCATTCCCTAGGACCAAAAAAAATAGAATACAAAATTAAATATTAATTTACAGCCAAACGATTGGACTATTCTGCCCCTAATCTGCCACATGAGTAGATGAACATCACAAAGCAATCACTGACCTCAGGGAGAACAGTCGAGGAAAACACTACGGGCAGCCGGCTAAAGCGCTCAAACACAGTGAAATCTATGATGCATTGCCCCCTGGGAATTTGAATATGCAAATAGAGTCTGTGGAGCCTCGATTAAGGGTACCTTTACACGCGGCTACATTTCTAGGGTGGCTACAGGTAACTTACTGGTTGCAGTGAAATCATGGAGAGATTATTACATTTGTACACAGCAACAAGATAGAACCTTGTCTCCATGATTTCACTGCAACCAGTAAGTTACCTGTAGCCACCCAAGAAATTTAGCCGCGTGTAAAGGTACCCTAAGAGTCTCAAACATGGGGCTAGCCAGATATCCCTCCAGGGAAGGACCTAGCCCTGGGGTGGACTCCTTGCGGAGACCACCATAACCACCATATCCAGTGGCCCTTTCAGTCACTATCCCGCTCAGTTATGAGCTTAAGGATATGACAAGGGAATTATCAAAGCCAGGTATCCATCTACAGACAGCTACCAGGTCTACCAGGCCTTGCTCCCACCTAGCCAGAATCCTGCTCCACATTGATGAGAGGCAATACCCCGAAACAGCTGTGTGTGGATGGATACCTGGCTCTATTAATTCACTTGTCATATCCTTAACTCGTAACTGAGTGGGATATTGACTAAAAGGGCCACTTAATATGGTGGTTATGGTGGTCTCCGCAAGGAGGCTCCACAGACTCCATTTACATGAGTAGATCAGGCATTTTGGAGAGTTTTAAACCAGGTTTCAGCTCTCTAGTACTTATCGTTCTCGACACATTCACCCAAAAAAAAATGTGCATCCAATCAGACCTAGCAGGGCTGGAAGAACATTGCCCTCTACTGGCCAAAGAAATCACTTGGCACCAATGAATAACAGAGCTGTTTCCTAGGGGGGAAGATTTTCAAGAAGACAGGAAGTCAGGTGATAGTTGTGGCTCCGCAGTAACACACAAAAGCTCAAAGTGCTAGAGGAGAGGCCAGGGGCGTAACTACAATAGGTGCAGGGGTTGCGATCGCACCCGGGCCCTGCAGCCTAGGGGGCCCCAAAAGTCCCTTTGGCCCATAGAAAAAGACTAATACTATTAAAGATTTGCAATAATTGGTGGCCCCGTTGGAGCTTTCGCATCAGGGCCCCTGGGCCTGAAGTTACACCACTGGGAGAGGCAGATGTGGCACCAAATTGAGATCATGAAACAGACAACTGAGCAGAAGTGCATAACGCTCACCGCTCTACTCAGACTGAGCTTGCTGATACCCTAAGTAGGCCTGCACTGTGTTGCTCACTAGAAGTCTTCTGAGCTTGGACTTCCTGATCCATTACCAGATGTTCAGGTATCAGGGTATAGGTGTCCATGGTCCGCGCTGCTATCACTGCAGAATTATCCCTGGATGCTTCAGTTGGTCCCCCAAAAAAGACAGGAGTCCTAGGGGTGATGTGACGGTTCCTTTATTCCACTTCCACCTACGCGTTTTGGCGCCCCTCTTGGCACCTTCCTCAGGGTATCAAAGGTGCGAAGAGGGGTGCTGTCATATGCAAAATGCCTACTAACCAGTTGTGGGGATCAAAACTGGTACAGGTTAGTGCACCTGTATTTTCACACGCACCTTTCACTTAACATTGGTGATAGGGCACTATTTGCGCCTCGTTTGTCTCCCTTTATATTTTCTATTACCAGATGTTGTCAGTCAAAATCCGGAACCCAGACTGACACGTGAAGCCGAGAAGACCCGACGTCGCCAGTCAAGGCCTGAAGACCAGATTGCTTGGTCAAGCCAAAAAAACCAGATGTTGCCGGTTAAGACCCCCAGTCCCAGTCTGCTTGGTCAAGTTCCAAAGTGCAAAGACCAATTCGTATGTGCTATGTGCCAAATCATGGTTCCTGCTTAGGCTGGTTTCACACTGCGGTCAGGTCAGGTCAGATCAGGTCAGGTTTTGTGTTTCAAAACCAGGAGAGGAACTTGCAGAGAAAAACTATAATTGAAAGATTGACACCTGTTCTAGGTTTTGGAGTCACTCCTGGTTTTGGCACACAAAACCTGACCTGATCTGACCTGATCTGACCTGATCTGACCTGATCTGACCTGATCTGACCGCAGTGTGAAACCAGCCTTAGGCTGGCTTCACACTGCAGTTTTTTCCCTGATCAGGTCAGGTTTTGTGTGCCAAAACCAGAAGTGTCTCTAAAACTCAGAACAGATGTCAATCTTTCAATTATAGTTTTTCTCTGCAAGTTCCTCTCCTGGATCCTCTCCGGGTTTTGGCACACAAACCTGATCGAACCTGATCAGGGAAAAAACTGTGCTGTGAAACCAGCCTTAGGCCGGCTTCAGACTGCGTTTGAGATCCGATCCGTAGCTGTCCTCTTGAAGCAGACAGCCGCGGACCGGATCAGCACACAGGACCTGGGGGCTATTATGCCCTCCGATCCTGTGTGCAGCCGCACGCAGCCGCAGCCGCTGACAGGTGAGGACCGCTTCGCCCGTGGTCCTCACCTATCAGCAGCAGGAACTGCGTGCGCTGCACACAGGATCGGAGGGCATAATAGCCCCCAGGTCCTGTGTGCTGATCCGGTCCGCGGCTGTCTGCTTCAAGAGGACAGCTACGGATCGGATCTCAAACGCAGTGTGAAGCCGGCCTTAGCTGTGCGGTCGCTTTAGATGTGAAGTAGTTCTTATAATTGGACTCTATTGTTAGCAGGTTGTTCCATTCATCGGTTGCAGATTTCTTAATGTAGAACTGTATTGTTCATTAAGGCATACTTGAATTGACTCTGTTAGATAATGATACTGACGATGAATACCTGACTGTAGCTTAACCTGGGGTTACCGATTGCGCATTACCAAAGGCTTTTTTCACACATGCGTATTTTGCAATCTGTGTGCATGAATGTTAAACCTGCATCTCTCTTGACACGCTTGGACCCCCATGGGAATTGTGAAAACAGATGCCAACAGATGCCCACGTAACGTTATTTAAGGCCCCGTTATGAGATCATGAACGATAACGCTCAAACATCACGGGTTTGGAGTTGTTGAAACGACATCATTAGGACGTCGTTGCGTGTGACATCGAGATACGACTACGATAAATCGTTGGATCGGTGATCGCAGATTTGAGAACATGTTCCTCAAATCCTTGATCAGCCAACCTGCTGCATTGTTGTGTGTGACACCCCGATAATGATGTCGTTAACGACTTCACCTATTCACAACAGTGAACAAGTATCGGTCGCTGGGTTGTGTGAATGATAGCTGCTCGCTACATTGTTGGTGCATGATCCATGATATCTACACGTGTGACATCTCACCAACAATGTGAAAACGATGTCCTAACGACCGCACCCCCATGAGATCATTACAACATTGAAGCATGTAACGGTACCTTTACACAGATCCGTCAACTATATCTAGAGATGCTCAGTCCACCAAAACAGATCCCTGCACATGGAAGTACACGGATCCGTGTTCTCCTGGATCCATAGTCTATAGATCTCAATTTGAATTCCAGACGTATAGCCACGGATCTGTGTATGCCCATGTGACCATGTGTTTTTGGTGTACCACAAATGTGAAACATTTTGCGTTTTTTTGTGTCATAAAAATATGCATAAACACGAATCTGTGGAACACAGTGACCACCGGATGCACAAGCAAATCCCATCTGTCACCATTAAAAGTCAATGGAGACCAAAACAGATCCGCGGGCATCCATTTTCACGCGGATTCACATGGATTGCAAAATACGCAATTGTGAAACCTATTAAACGTAATCGATAAATAAGTGTTTCTGTATACTTTATGTGCAAGCTGATTATTCTGTAATCCACTGTATTGTTTATAGATCTTTCTGTATTGAGCCCTCCCCTAGTTTGTTTAATAATAACTCTTATTTGTGAGTCACCACTGCATTGTTCTTCTCTGCGCCGTTGCATCCCTAGAACCTGTGCTTCAAATAAAAACATTAGTAGAGTTTTATAGCTCTCTCTCTATTGTGCTGACTAGGGATGAGCGACTCTACTCGTTACTATTCGGTACTCGCCAAATAGTACGGTATTAGGGCTACTCGTTACTCTGTGAGTTTCCTTGTTATTGCTCGTTAGGAGTAGCGAGTACAATGCAAGACAATGGGAAGTGCGAGTAATGCCAGTAATTTGTGTGCTGGACCCTACAAAGCGGTCTGGGGGCTGAGGAAAAGGCTGAAATTGGTGCATGATTGTTTTGAAGCTGGCGGTAAAAACCTGCCGGCTTTTTTAAACAATCAGCTGATGCATGCTCCGCCGCCACGTGCTTTGCTCCCCACCGCCCGGGTACTTCGCTCCCCGGTCCCTGTTGCTGTGCTTCCCGCCCTATTCTCCTGCTCCCCTCAGCTGCTGAAGGTGAGCCCGCCAGCCCCAGAAAATGGCGCATTCATAGAAGCGCCATCTTCTGGTGCTGCATCCGACTCTTCCAATGGCCCTGGTGCCGGGTTGCTCACTAAGTAATAATGGGATTAGGGCCAGCTTTGCATTATCAGTTTGCCCTAAGCCCGAAATTCATGATGTCACTGCAATATTAGACATGACCACCATGAATTTCTAGTAAAGAGTTAAAAAAAAACCCACAACACAGAGAAAAAATATTTTATTAGAAAAAAATAAAACACATTAGGGACTATTCAAGAAAAACCTTTCTCCTTCGACGTAGTCCAAAGGAGTCTTCAATGAACCCTGCAACGGCACTGCCAGTTATTTCAAAGGAACAGCTGATGCATCAGGTCTTCCTTTGAAATAGTGGGCGGGAAAGCCAGCGGTGAAAATACTTCACCACTGGCTTTCCCACCCCGTTCTTCCCTCCCTGCTGCCTCGCTACCCTGACCAGTGCTTCCCTACCCGCTGACAGGTGCTTTGCTCCCCCGTCGCCTCCCCGCCCGATCCTAAGTTAGGACCGGGTGGGGAGCGCAGAATCAGGGAGCGGGGAGCGAAGGACCTGGGCATTGGGGAGCAAAGCACCGGGCGGGGAAGCGTGCATCAGCTGATTGTTTAAAAGCTGGTGGTAAAATGCCGCTGGCTTTATTAGGGTGCGTGCACACGGTCCAGAGGAGCTGCGTGTTGGATGCGGCTCCTCCAGACCTCAGTGAAGCCGTGGGTGGCCGCAGGGAGACCGCAGCCGCCCTGTACTCACCATGTGTGGCGGGTGCGGGGTGGCTTCTCCCTGCAGTCACCAGATGGGAGCCGCTTCTGACTCCACAACATGAAATAAACAAGGCGGAGAAGAAGTGGTCTCCTGGCAACCCGCACCACAGCTCCAAACACGCTGCGGGCGGGTTACGCATAGCGAGGATGGGATTTCTTGAAATCCCATCCACTATGTTAGTACTGTACTACGCAGTGTTTTGGACGCAGCGGTAAGACTCTGTGTCCAAAACGCTGCGTACACTGATCGTGTGCACGCACCCTTAAACATTCATGCCCCCATTTCAGCCTTTTCGTCAGCCCCCGGACCGCTTTGTAGGATCCAGCAGAAAATTACTCGCATTTCCCATTGACTTACATTGGACTCGCAACTCATAATGAATACCCGAGTATTAGGACCTACTCGTTATGAGTATAGTGAGTCCGAATATTTCACTACTCGCTCATCCCTAGTGCTGACATATTACCAAAAATACAAAAACAAATGTTACTTGAAATCCCCTCTAGGACACCCCTACAAAGAAATACCATTTCTGTATATAATAACTCAGATATGTTGCTTTCATATTAGTAGCAAACAAAGTTTTTATCCAGGATCACAAATGATAAACAGACCCCTGGAAAGAAGGAAAATTCCGCCAGCGTTGTATAGAAATCCTTTCTAGTTTAGATTCCAGAAACCAGTAGGTGGCGCTGTGGATATTATAATGTGAATAACGGTAAGATTTGGTTGATATACGGTAATTTAAAGGGAACCTGTCATATAAAAAGACTCACTATTAACCTGCAGATATAGGGTTAATCTACAGGCAGCCAGGAGGAATACAGTTCATGTTTCCTTCTGGTAGCTGGGCTTGCAGTGTGGCAGCCGCATGGGTATAAAATGCTATTAACCTCCAAATTAACCCCATATTTGCAGGTCAATAATCCTGCAGGGCAGGCGAGGCGAGTGATCCAGCGCAGGCAGAGATCTACCTGGGAAGGCCCACAAAAGGTGTCTCAGCATAGCGATACTGATCTCCTGGGAGCTGACCTAACTGCACTCTGGAGAAGCACAGCACCCAACTGGGTAACCTTGCCCGATCAGCAAATAAAAAGGTAAAGAACTTCACAAACTGGGTCAGTGTGCTCCTTCTGCACCATGTCACCGTCTACACTGCTAGAGCCCCGTCCCTGCTATTGACTGGTCCATCTGCACTGGGGCCCCACTCCACCTGTGGGGAGCGATAACCTCCCGGCTGCGTTACCATCTGCCCCAGGGAATCCTAATCTGCAGTGTCGGCCAATCCTGGCCAAACACCACAGGTGGCGTCACGTTCATCCCCTGTAAATACCCCTTAACTGCACGGCCAAGGCCACAGAGCTGGGTCACAACAACTGTGACCTCCCCAAGAAAGTCAACCGGCCCGGCTACTGAGTACCCCCGACCCTGGTGGGCGTTGCACACAGCCTGGTATATATGTTCCTGTTCTGTCCCTAGCACATAATTACAAACAAGAACATGCTACTCACCTTCCCTTCACTCCCACATCACCCGATGTCATCTGTATCTATCGCATAGCGGCGGCAACTGATATCGGCGTTCACGCCAGGGCAGGTGATGGCACTTTCATGTGCCGTACCACTGACTTCAGCTACCTCCACTGTTTGGCCGGCAGCATGAATCACAATGCAAGGACCCAACTGGGCACTGCGCTGCGATGCATTTCAGCTGGATGCACATCCTTGGACGCTCATCTAGCTGATGCAGGAGCTGGAGTCAGTGGGCCCCGGTACCCCAGGATCCAGTCGCAGTCAGGACCCCTGCGATCTATGTCGTTACGCCACTGGGTCCAATGTGCTGGAACTATGAGATGTTACGTTGTTTCTGCATAAAAAATACTCAGCATTAAAAACTCATCTTGGGAACTTAACCTAAATGTAACATCCTTTTATTTGACGTCTGGCTTTGGATCTAGAAATTTCAGCAAAATGTACAGAAATATAAAAATAATTATTAAAATTCTGCTTCTTAAACCACTTCAGCATGAAAATGGGATTTTGCTGCAGCCAAATTTGTGTCTGTTTTTTTAGTTCTATTAAGTGAACTATCCTTTGTCAATATATCTAATGTGTCTAGTGTGGCGCCCATATGACCAGGAGGCCACAGGGTGAACTGCAGCGGGACAGGTAAGACGGTCAGCTCACAAAAACACCCACACACACTCCGACCCTGAGCCCAAGTCGCTTCATGCCAGGGGTGGTGGCAGGGGTGAACCTAGCCTCTCTGCTGCCTGAGACAAACTGCAAAACGGCGCCCCCCATCCCCCCAGTAAATGTTTTTAAATCGGTAGAATCAAATCTGGTGCATACAGATTTATATCTATCCTTTAAAAAAAAGTACAATAGTAGACATTTTAATTTAGAGAAATAGAGAGAAAAGATGTCCAAACACGAGGATTTCAGCGCCATCACATGTACATACAAGAACCGCACAGAAGAATCCAGAACAAGGATCATTAATGGCAATGGCGGCTTGGCACAAGCTACAGAGGAGGCAGCAGTGATTGCCAATCTATTATCTCTGGTACACCTACAAAACTCTGAGCAGCTCCAATATGGCGGCTGCCCGTCATTGACTAGTCAGACATGTCCACCATGAATGGTGGTAGCAGAGCCGACAATGTTCGGCTTCTGCTACCTGAATCATTTAACCCCTGTGCTGCCAAGGTAATGCGCTACATGGCTCCAGAGGAGTGTGGCCACTGTCTGGGGCCATGTGGCACATTATTATTAACCCTTGCAACACTTCCTTCATAGCCGCTCCTGATTGCTGTGTGCCTACATAGACCACACAGCTGCAGGAGCTGCTTTTACAGGTTAAATCAAACAAACTTTTGATAATTACAAGTTTTTATATCACTTTGAACATACAATATTGTGCCAGTGCTGCTGTCACAGTATTGTAACAGTATTGCTCAGCTCCGGATGGAAAAATCTTCCTCCGATACTGGTGCAATGCCAAAATGGATATCGTTACCGACATATCATTCGTATGATGTCTACCACGTGACTTTTGTAAGGACATCATTAACGATATCCTAGCGTGTAAACCAGTGGCGGACCTTTACCCCAGGGGGCCCTGGTGCAGCCATGTTGAGGAGCGGGGAAGGGGGGGTGCTGGTGGCGTCGGCGCGGTCCAGAGGGGGGGATTTGGGGGGTGCTGGTGGCGTCGCCGTGATCCAGGGAGGGTTTGGGGGGGTGCGATGTGGTGCTGGCGTTTGCGGTGGCTCTCCTACCTGCGTGAGTGCGCTCCTGGGAGGCAGAGGAGAGGATGGGTGGATCAGGCAGGGGAAGCAGGAAGCTTTCTGCTTCCCTTGCCTGACCCTCCTCTCCTCTGATGTCGGCTTGCGGGGTCGGCTGGGAGCCCCCCTGCAGGCTTGAAGGGGCCCCCTAGCCGGTCGGGGCCCTGGTGCAGCTGCACCAGCTGCACCACGGTAGTTCCGCCACTGGTGTAAACCCACCATCAGACTCTGAGGAAAAAAAAATCGGACATGTGCATAGCCTCATAGAATAACATTGGCCCAAAGTATAATCTGGTGTTCTGCCAGATTGCACTTGGACTGAAAATATGGCCGTGTGAGCCTGGCTTTAGAGTGATAAGCATGGTTAGGTCTTTCATGAGAATGATGGAAGCTGACACATATACACTCTCTTATTACGTTCATTGCAATGTTTAGATCACAGAAGGATATAGCGGAAAAGAAAAGGAAAAATACATCTTGCAAAAAACATTTATTTGCATTTTGACTTCAATTTGCCAATCTCTCGTCTTTATACCACATATTTATTATTTTCATTAAATGTTATTATACTCGCCTAAGTTTGCTTCAAAATGTGCAAAAATTAGTAGAGCGTGGAGCACAGATATTAGGAAAGCATATGTAATGCAACCTTAGGGAACAATCGCATTGTTAATAGCCAGTAAAGTCATTAGAGCTGATTGTCATTCTGGGGGAGAGTAGTGAGAGCATGAGGGATTGGCACCTGGGAATCGTGTATTGCCTCCCACTTGATGCTTTCTAACTGCACCACAACAACCACAAGTACAAAGCATTATCCGAGAGTACACGGCTTGTCTCAGTCGAAAAACACAGACGTGACGCTAAGGAGGTCACAGCCATGATAAGAAAAAGATAGGAGTCTCAATTATTCTGAAGTCTTTTCTTCTGATGGAGGAGCAGTGACTGGACCGGCTCAGCGTCCCCAACTCTAATACACCTCCCATGGGAAGCGGTCATTGACAGAAATTTTACTACAGTCTGAGAAAATAAAAAACTTTTTTTGCCCTGTCCGTAAAAAAAAATCCATTATGAAGTTATATTCAGATTATTTTGACAGTAACTGTCACACATGTGGGATGGGAAAACACAGTCTCTCTGTTGCCGCACCTCCATCCAACTGGTTGCTGTACAGCCTAGTACTCCAGCTATGATCGGCCGTCAAGAGTTTCACATACCTCCTGAGCAATCAGGGAGAAGTTACTAAGGCTGGCTTCACACCACGGCACGGTCCGGGGCAGTCTGGTGTAAACCAGACAGCCCCAGACCGGATCAGCACACAGAACCGGAGGGCCAAATGTGCCCTCCAGTCCTGTGTGCAGCCAGATGGCTGTAATTGCAGCCGCAGCTGCTGATTTTTCAAGATCACGGCTAGCATGGAGCTAGCCATGGTCCTGAAACAACAGTGGTGTGCAGCCACCAATATCCGGTTCCTGGATTCTCCCGGACCGGGGCAATCCAGCCCCATAGACTCCCATGTTAGGGAGAATCCGGGCAAATCCGGGATCCGGCTTTTTGGGGTGATATTTTTCTCAACGCACAGAAAAACATTGCAAGGATTCCACCGCAGGGATGAAACCGGATGGCAGAGAACTGCCATCCGGCTCCATCCGGCCCCATAGGCTACTATGGGGCCAAAAAAACGGTCCGGGGCTGTCCAGTTTACATCAGACAGCCCCTGACCAGACCTTACCGTGGTGTGAAGCCAGCCTAAGCCAAACAAACACAGCAGGGCAAGCATACAGAGAAAGAATATACGCTATAGGGGTACCGTTACACGTCGCAACATTGCATGCAATTTCACTTGCAACTTACTGGTTGCAGTGAAATCATGGACACATTGTTACATTTGTACACGGCCACAAAATAGAACAATGTGTCCATGATTTCACTGCAACCAGTAAGTTGCAAGTGAAATTGCATGCAATGTTGCAACGTGTAAAGGTACCCTAAGGGCCCCTTTACACACGGCTACATTTCTAGGGTGGCTACAGGTAACTTACTGGTTGCAGTGAAATCATGGAGACAAGGTTCTATCTTGTTGCTGTGTACAAATGGAATCATCTCTCCATGATTTCACTGCAGCCAGTAAGTTACCTGTAGCCACCCTAGAAATGTAGCCGTGTGTAAAGGGGCCCTAAGGGTACCTTTACACGCCGCAACCACAGGAGTCAATTTAGGCGGCGATATGTCTCGCTGGACTGATTGCCACCAAATTGCCTCCTTATTGCGGCATGTAAATAGTGAATTTCACGGCGATAACACCAAGGTTGCCTGGTTTCATTTTGGGAGCAGTGCTCTAAAACCAGGCAACCGAGGGACATATCGCCGCCAAATTCACTATTTACACACCGCAATAAGGAGGCAATTGGGTGGCAATGTGGCAGCGATATTGCCAGGTCGCAATATCACTGCCACAATTGTCTCTTGTGGTTGCGGCGTGTAAAGGTACCCTAAGGGAGCAGTGGAATTGTGCACTTAAAATGTCCCTCCAGCTAAGGATCCCTAGGCTATTTCCAGATCCCAAGATTACTCATCAAGAGGTTGATTCCTGGGTCTCATACCTTGCTATACCCCTGGATATGACTCACCTTGATGTTCCACCCCACTTACCCAAGGGAGTGAAGGGGCAGAAAAGCAAGGAAATTCACAGGGAACCAAAGCAAAGCAACAGATATAGCAGCACTCCAATAAGTTCTCCAGATAGAATGGGAGCTGCAGGTCATCTGTATCTTCCAGAATCGTGGACCTGTTGTGGTTGGCAGCGCCTGCCAACCACAAATGGAAACTGCACTCTGACGGCATCCGGGGTCTATCCAGGACCCCGGGCTGTCACGTGAGCACCGGAGATCCCACGGTAGTATCGCAGGATCTCCGGAGCAGGCGGGGAACAGCGCGGTCCCCGCCACGGCCGCCTTGAATCCCGCTGTCAGTGATTGACAGCGGGATCCAAGGGGTTAACAGCGCCGATCGGATCCCGGATCCGATCTGAGCTGTTAGCCCGACATCTCAGCTGATCACATCAGCTGAGATGTCGGGGCTTTGATGTGACCGCCGCACCGGAGCTCACATCAAACACCCCTTTGTTGTATAACGTCATAGGTCGGGAATTGGTTAATGTCCTGTACATGAGGTAAGTGACAGCTAATCAGGAGAACTATACTCTATTGCTAATTGGAGGGATTTGCTAATATTATCATTATTACACCTAATACAGTGCCTTGTGAAAGTATTCGGCCCCCTATATACAGTGCCTTGTGAAAGTATTCAGCCCCCTATATACAGTGCCTTGTGAAAGTATTCAGCCCCCTATATACAGTGCCTTGTGAAAGTATTCAGCCCCCTATATACAGTGCCTTGTGAAAGGATTCGGCCCCCCTATATACAGTGCCTTGTGAAAGTAATTGGCCCCCCATATACAGCGCCTTGTGAAAGTATTCAGCCCCCTATATACAGTGCCTTGTGTAAGTATTCAGCCCCCTATATACAGTGCCTTGTGAAAGTATTCGGCCCCCTATATACAGTGCCTTGTGAAAGTATTCAGCCCCCTATATACAGTGCCTTGTGAAAGGATTCGGCCCCCCCTATATACAGTGCCTTGTGAAAGTAATTGGCCCCCCATATACAGCGCCTTGTGAAAGTATTCGGCCCCTTGAACTTTTCAAACTTTTGCCACATTTCAGGCTTCAAACATAAAGATAGAAATTCTAATTTTTTTGTGAAGAATCAACAACAAGTGGGACACAATCGTGAGGTGGAACGAAATTTATTGGATATTTTAAACTTTTTTAACAAATAAAAAACTGAAAAGTGGATGAACTGCAGAGATCTCCAGCTGAGGTGGGAGAGTCTGTCCATAGGACAACAATCAGTCTTCCACTGCACAAATCTGCCCTTTGGACGAGTGGCAAGAAGAAGCCATTTCCATTGTGGCCCCTGTGTGTAGCCTGGGATCCTGTGTGTAGCCTGGGAACCCCTAGTACTGCCTGGGGCCCCTGTATGTTGCCTGGGGCCCCTTTGTGCTGCCTGGGGCCCCTTTGTGCTACCTGGGGCCCTTGTATGCTGCATGTGGCCCCTGTGTGTAGCCTGGGATCCTGTGTGTAGCCTGGGGCCCCTAGTACTGCCTGGGGCCCCTGTATGTTGCCTGGGCCACTTTGTGCTGCCTGGGGCCCCTGTATGCTGCATGTGGCCCCTGTGTGTAGCCTGGGATCCTGTGTGTAGCCTGGGAACCCCTAGTACTGCCTGGGGCCCCTGTATGTTGCCTGGGGCCCCTTTGTGCTACCTGGGGCCCTTGTATGCTGCATGGGGCCCCTGTGTGTAGCCTGGGATCCTGTGTGTAGCCTGGGGCCCCTAGTACTGCCTGGGGCCCCTGTATGTTGCCTGGGGCCACTTTGTGCTGCCTGGGGCCCCTGTATGCTGCATGTGGCCCCTGTGTGTAGCCTGGGATCCTGTGTGTAGCCTGGGAACCCCTAGTACTGCCTGGGGCCCCTGTATGTTGCCTGGGGCCCCTTTGTGCTACCTGGGGCCCTTGTATGCTGCATGGGGCCCCTGTGTGTAGCCTGGGATCCTGTGTGTAGCCTGGGGCCCCTAATACTGCCTGGGTCCCTGTATGTTGCCTGGGGCCACTTTGTGCTGCCTGGGGCCTTGTGCACTGTCTGGGGCCCCGTGCACTGCCTGGGGCCCTTGTATGCTGGCTGGGGCCCCTGTTTGTAGCCTGGGATCCTGTGTGTAGCCTGGGGCCCCTGTATGCTGCCTCGGGCCCCCTTGTGCTGCCTGGGGCCCTAGCACTGCCTGAGGCCCCTGTATGTTGCGTAGGGCCACTTTCTGCTGCCTGGGGCCACTTTGTGCAGCCTCGGGCCCTCATGCATTGCTTGGGCCCCTGATCTACAGCTGCTGTGGTATACGGAGGGGTATAATCTGGCCTAGGCCTGTTTATACCCCGGGGTATAGTTTGGGCTAGGCCAGAATATACCCGGGGTATATTCTGGCCCAGGGGGGTATATTCTGGGCTAGCCCAGTTTATACCCCGGGGTATAAACTGGGCTAGGCCAGAATATACCCGGGGTATAATCTGGGCTAGGCCACTTTAACCCCGGGTATATTCTGGTCGGGGGGTTAATCTGGCCTGTTACACCGGGTTGACCAGTGTTTACCCACTCTGAGCCCTGTGTAGTGGTAGTCCAGGGACAGTCAGGGAATAGGTATCCTGGTGGCGACAGTTGCCGAAACTGTATAGGGACGTTAGGGGAGCCAGGTGTCAGCGCTAGTTGTCCCCTTTTTGCCCTTAGCATCAGGGACTCCTTCCCCCCCCTGTTGTCGGCCAGCGCTGGGTGTCTCCCTACTCCCAGCGTGACACCACCTGGGAGACACCAAACAAGTGGAATAAGGTGCTCTGGTCAGATGAAATCAAAATCGAGCTTTTTGGCCACAATGCAAAACGATATGTTTGGCGTAAAAGCACCACAGCTCATCACCCTCAAAACACCATCCCCACTGTCACACATGGTGGTGGCAGCATCATGGTTTGGGCCTGCTTTTCTTCAGCAGGGACAGAGAAGATGGTTAAAATTGATGGGAAGATGGACGGAGCCAAATACAGGACCATTCTGGAAGAAAACCTGCAGGAGTGTGCAAAAGACCTGAGGCTGGGACGGAGATTTATCTTCTGTGGCACCCTGTGCCAGGTCACCACAGATCCCTTGGGACATGGAAGGATGGTACACAGCAAGCAGACCCCACTAACAAACCTTACACCCCAGACCTGTAGGGGGAGCTCCACTGGTTGCCTTAAGCCAGTTCCCCCTATAAATACGGGTCCTGGAGGGAGAAACACCAGAGTGTGCAGTCACTACAGAACTGTAAGCAGCTGATTGAGCTGACCTGGTACTGGAGCCATGCTAGGCCCATACCAGAGACACCTGAGCAAGTGGTAGACCCTTAGAATAGGGGTCACAGGAAAAAGGAGAGTAACGAGTGCAAGAAGGGGCAGAGGAGTCATCCCGACTCACCCTAACAGAGTTCCGGTCACTGGGTCCGAGCTACAAGGACACAGTATAGACCTTGCAGAGAAACCAGCACTACAAATAGGGGGTTTAGCTCCCCGGACACCCGAAACACCACCAAATGAAAGCCCGGAGTCTAAGGCCTGACAGGAATCCCACAGAGTGCCCTCAGTGCAGCAAATCCGGGTGTGAAGAGTCACACAGAAAGTGCAGTAACGGTCTGGTCGGGTTTCATGCCTGCCAGCCTCCAGCAGAGTACAGACACAAGGAAGCCTACAACCCTGCTTGCTGTGGAAAGTCCTGAAGTGTTTGCCTCATCTCCGGTCGAGTGTACCCGTCAACATCAGTAAAGGTACCAAAAGACTTTGTGTGCGTGCCCCTCCTTCTAGTCGCACTACACCGACCGCGCTACCCTATTCCGTTCCAGTTCCATTAACTGCCCCGGGGAACCCCCGCTCGTCCTGTAGGGAGCGGTTCCATCTAGCTGCCGCACATCACCCCGGAGGCCAAAGCAGCGCCGGTGCCATCACCGGACCCCTACAGGTGGTGTCACGACAGACATTTTTATTATCATCATCCCCTTTCCTTTTTTCATCTGCATTCCCCCGGACCCACGGCCTCAGGCACCGCCACCCGTGACTACCCCCAGAGAACAGCGCCTGAGTGACCGAGTACCCCACGGGCCCGGGCCGGACACTTCCAACAAGACAATGACCCCAAACATAAAGCAAAATCTACAATGGAATGGTTCATAAATAACCGTATCCAGGTGTTAGAATGGCGAAGTCACATCCAGACCTGAATCCAATGGAGAATCTGTGGAAAGAGCTGAAAACTGCTGATCACAAACGCCTCAATCCAACCTCACTGAGCTCCAGCTGTTCTGCAAGGAAGAATGAGACAAACCCCAAGAGACTGCAGCTGTGATCACAGCACAAGGGGGCGCTACAAAGTATTAAATCAAGGGGCTGAATAATATTGCATGCCCCACTTTTCAGTTGTTTATTTGTTAAAAAAGTTTAAAATATCCAATAAATTTGGTTCCCCCTCACGATTGTGTCCCACTTGTTGATTCTTCACAAAAAAATTAGAATTTCTATCTTTATGTTTGAAGCCTGAAATGTGGTAAAAGGTTGAAAAGTTCAAGGGGCCAAATACTTTCACAAGGCACTGTATATGGGGGGGGTGAATACTTTCACAAGGCACTGTATATAGGGGGCTGAATACTTTCACAAGGCACTGTAGATATTGGGATAGGATCTTGGAGATGGGATTAACCCTTTAGATTGCTCTAGACTCCTAGGAATGTTGCTGAATAATACAGCCATTAGCTATTGTGGAGCCCACTGGGACGGGGTACTCGGTACCGGACCAGGGTACTGCTGGGGATATCACGGCGGTCTTGGTCCGGACCGTGTCCCAGGTTCTCACAAGTAAAAGGGGTATTTACAAAGGAGATTGTTTGTCGTGACGCCACCCACGGGTTGTAATCAGTAAAGGGACCACCGCTGCAGTGTACTTCTGTCAGGAGGATGGATGGATGCTGCAGCAAGGTGGATTAGCCCGCTGCGGGTCGGGGCAGCCAGGGCCGGGACGATAGGTAGGCGACCCTAGGCGATCGCCTAGGGCGCCATCTTGTGGAGGGCGCATTGCCCGCCCCCAGGAGGACCCCGTACTGACCGCCGGCAGCCGCGCCGGCCAGAGAGGAGGGAGGAGGGGACTTCTCTGCCCGGTGCCCGCCAATCCTCTCCTCCAACATGGGGCCTATGGAGCGCGGATCCGAGGAAACAGCTGAGTTCCTCGGACCCGATCTTAGTGTACTGAGCATGCTCAGTACACTAAAATCGCTCTGTGCCATAATATCACTTCTGCAATGTATAGTCAAAGGCTGCAAAGAGGGGGCAAAGAGGGGAGCAAAGAGGGGGGCAAAGAGGGTCTGCAAAGAGGGGGGCACAAGAGGGGTCCAAAGAGGGGCTGCAAAGAGAGTCTGCAAAGAGGGGGGCAAAGAGGGTCTGCAGAGAGGGGGCAAAGAGGGTCTGCAAAGAGGGGAGCAAAGAGGGGGTCCAAAGAGGGGCTGCAGAGAGGGGGGCAAAAGGGGGGCAAAGAGGGTCTGCAAAGAGGGGGGCAAAGAGGGGTCCAAAGAGGGGAGCAAAGAGGGGGTCCAAAGAGGGGCTGCAAAGAGGGTCTGCAAAGAGGGTCTGCAAAGAGGGGAGCAAAGAGGGGGGCAAAGAGGGTCTGCAGAGAGGGGGCAAAGAGGGGGGCAAAGAGGGGTCTGCAAAGAGGGGGTCCAAAGAGGGGGCTGCAAAGAGGGGGGCAAAAGGGGTCTGCAAAGGGGGGGCAAAGAGGGGAGCAAAGAGGGGGTCCAAAGAGGGGCTGCAAAGAGGGGGGCAAAGAGGGGGGGCAAAGAGGGGGTCCAAAGAGGGGCTGCAAAGAGGGGGGCAAAGAGGGTCTGCAAAGAGGGGGGCAAAGAGGGCTGCAAAGAGGGTCTGCAAAGAGGGGGGCAAAGAGGGGCTGCAAAGAGGGGGCAAAGAGGGGCTGCAAAGAGGGGGCAAAGAGGGTCTGCAAAGAGGGGAGCAAAGAGAGGGGGCAAAGAGGGGCTGCAAAGAGGGGGGCAAAGAGGGGGGCAAAGAGGGTCTGCAAAGAGGGGGGCAAAGAGGGGGTCCAAAGAGGGGGGCAAAGAGGGGGGCAAAGAGGGTCTGCAAAGAGGGGGTCCAAAGAGGGGCTGCAAAGAGGGGGGCAAAGAGGGTCTGCAAAGAGGGGGGCAAAGAGGGTCTGCAAAGAGGGGATGCAAAGAGGGGAGCAAAGAGGGGGTCCAAAGAGGGGCTGCAAAGAGGGTCTGCAAAGAGGGGAGCAAAGAGGGGCTGCAAAGAGGGGGGCAAAGAGGATCTGCAGAGAGGGGAGCAAAGAGGGGGGCAAAGAGGGTCTGCAAAGAGGGGAGCAAAGAGGGGCTGCAAAGAGGGGGGCAAAGAGGGGCTGCAAAGAGGGGGGCAAAGAGGGGGTCCAAAGAGGGGGGGCAAAGAGGGGGGCAAAGAGGGCTGCAAAGAGGGGCTGCAAAGAGGGGGGCAAAGAGGGGCTGCAAAGACGGACTGCAAAGAGGGGCTGCAAAGTGGGGGGACAGAGGGGACAAAGAGGGGAGACAGAGGGCAGACAGAGGGGAGAAGGGTGACAGGAGGGTGACAGGAGGGGGACAAGGTGACAGGAGGAGCAGGGAGAGGATCCAAACTGATGCTGCAAAACATCGGGATCAGATGCCTATTTGGCATCCGATTGCAGTCATCAGTTCGGATCAGTTGCTGTCCGAGGGGTGCTGCAAAAAGTCTGATCCCCTGGGACAGCACAAAAACGCTGTGTGAAAGCAGCCTTATTTGGCACGGATCAGGTCGGATCCAATTCGGTCCGATTTGACCCGCTGTGCCAAAAATCGAAGCAGGCTGCGATTTTGGGCACAGCAAAAAATCGGCCAGAATCGGATCCGACAAAAATCGGATGCCAATAAGGCCAAATCCGATGTGATCCGTGCCCATAGGATAACATGGGGTCAAAATCTGATCCGTGGCTGTCCGTTTTACAACGGACAGCCACGGATCACAGAAAAACGCAGTGTGAAAACAGCCTTACAGCAGACGCACGGTGACCGCGGCCGTGGTGAGTGTGCAAAGGCGCGCTTCCCCCCCCCGGCCCCCGCATACTGGGCCCTGTATACACCACTGGGTCTTGTATACACCACTAGGCCCTGTATACACCACCACTGGGCCCTGTATACACCACCACTGGGCCTGCTGTATATACTGCTGGGGCCTGTATATACCACTGGGGCTGCTGTATATACTGCTGGGGCCTGTATATACCACTGGGGCTGCTGTATAACCCCTGGGGCTGCTGTATAACCCCTGGGGCTGCTGTATTACCCCTGGGGCTGCTGTATAACCCCTGGGGCTGCTGTATTACCCCTGGGGATGCTGTATTACCCCTGGGCTGCTGTATTACCACTGGGGCTGCTGTATTACCCCTGGGGCTGCTGTATAACCCCTGGGGCTGCTGTATAACCCCTGGGGCTGCTGTATTACCCCTGGGGCTGCTGTATAACCCCTGGGGCTGCTGTATAACCCCTGGGGCTGCTGTATTACCCCTGGGGCTGCTGTATTACCACTGGGGCTGCTGTATTACCACTGGGGCTGCTGTATTACCCCTGGGGCTGCTGTATTACCACTGGGGCTGCTGTATTACCACTGGGGTCTGTATATACCACTGGAGAGGCTGCTGTATACCACTTTGCTGGGGGCTGTATACCTGTGCTGGGGTCCACCCTCGGCTTATACACGAGTCAATAGGTTTTCCCAGGTTTTGGGGGCAAAAGTAGGGGGGTCGGCTTATACACAGGTCGGGTTATACACGAGTATATATGGGTAGTAATCCTACAATGTCTGCTGGACATGGTATGAGGAGGTTTATGGCTCAGTCAGTACACACTCCATACTTCATGGTAAGGGGAGGGTTTATGGCTCAGTACACACTCCATACTTCTTGTTATTAACCAGTTAATGCTCTCTTGTCCACCGCACTGCAGTTTCAAAAGAGGACAACACCGAGGCAAGCAGCAACGTGGCATCAGAGAGTCCCTGACCTCGAAATAGAAGATCCTCAGATCCTGGTATTGTGACATAATATTAAGAATAATACTTTTTGCATTTATATTACACTATGAACTCCACAGCACTTTACATACATCATGAACACTGTCCCCATTGGGGCTCACAATGTAAACAACCTATCAGTATGTCTCTGTAGTGTGGTTGGACGAACCTTTTATAGGTCCCTATTAAATTAAATTTACTTTCAAAGTATGCTGACATTTTTATTCCCAGACATATTTCGGGGGGGGGGGGGGGCGCCGTTTGCCTTACCTGCCTAGGGCACCAAAATGCCTTGTCCCGGCACTGGGGGCAGCTCCTGACAGGGTGTAAAGTGCAATAAGAGTTCTGTATACCTGGAGTAATACATGGGAGACTGATGCAGGGTTCACCGGGTTTTACTTGCATGTCCTTCGATTCAAACAGTACCAACAGTTCAGTTCTTAACACAGTTACTTTACACTAGTAATTCCGGACTCTCTGAACCCACTGCAGCCAGGCTGTCTCTCTGAGACCCTTCACTCTCTCTCTGTAACCTTTCAGGCTTGTTCTTTCTCTGCTTTTCCTTGTGGATTGTATGATGGCAACTCGGTCCCTTTTGTGTGGCTTCCCCCTATGTGTTTGGGCAGCAAGTCGGGTCCTATAATGTTGCTGAGCCTCAAATCGGTGTGATAGGAACACTCACTTGGAATCTGTGTTCCCCACCAGTTACCAGTTTGTCTGGGAAGCCGGCGTATAGCTGCAGTCCCCCTCAGAACTGACACTCTGGTCCCAGCCTAACCTTGATTAACCCTGTCTTGCAAGGGATTACTGGATTCTTTCTAACTCGTGTGACTTCCAGATACAACAAGGGAAACCTTTCCCGCCTGCAGTCAGTCAGTGCTGCCGTATTCCTCGGACCTGATAGCACCGGTCCGGTCTCTGTCCTCACTCTCCCTTGGGCTGCAGGCTGCGGACAAGCTTTCTCTCCATGGATCTGTGTCGCTGTGGATTCTGCATCTCCAGGGAGCCCTATCCCTCCGGGAAGTGTCACTTTATGTCACTGGTCTTGGCTTCTCGGCACCCACTGGCCTACTACTTCCTTCCTCCTACTGTTCTCCTTTTGTACTGGTCTACCACCTGACCTACCTACCCACCCACTTTCCTCTAAACCCTACCACCCCTTGCCCGCCTAGAGTCCCGGGCTCCGGGTTGGGTGCTGTGCTCTTGTGGATGTGTGTGCTGTGAAGGTGTTTGGTGCACAAACTGTCTCGTATCTGCCTGGCTGCAGTTCCCTCATGTAGCCACCCTGGTCGCAGGGGCGCCACACTATCACTCAGCAGCACTACCTGGTTTTGCACTAACACTATCCAGCCATTGTCGCTGGCTGCACTCATTCATTTTTAATCAGAGACGTTGTCGGTATGATGGAGTAAGGGGTCGCCCACATGCAGTTGTTTCAGAATCATCCTTCTCACCTGTCTATTCCTCCCCCTCCTTGGTCACGTTTGTGACTGTGTTATATCCTTTCAATGATACATGCTTTAATAAAAAAAAATAATATATAAAATTATGTCAGTTTCGTAACCACACGTAAAACTTAATATTCCAGATCTAAACAGCACAATTCACACATGGCCACCAGGAATTTACATCGACATCTAAGGCAATAATAATAAAACCAAGTTTACTGCCTGATTAATGATTCTTCTCTAACAATACTGGCACAGCAAATTATACAGTTACTGCACACGCTCCGCTACCTGTCCTGGCATGATACCACCTAGATATCGGTAATTGCAGTGCCCAGACACTATGATAGGAATTAATCCTGTGCAGAGAGAAGAATCACACACACTGCATTAAGCTAATCCTTATGATCCAGCAGTGATCATGCTGTCCAAGCATTCATTTGGCATGTAGATTATACAGAGAATTTAGAAATCATATACCAGGCCTAACAATAGCTCATTTACCTCCAGCAGGCACATCACATTGAGCTTGTACAACTTGCTTAGAACTAAAAGTATGAATTTCCCTGTTATTATACTGGGGATCTAAGGTATAACGTTTCTGCCTGTGGAGAGTGACAAGTCAGGTCTGGCATACCGGTATGAGGAGTCCTAAATGCGAAATTTAATACACAACCTGCTTCTTCAAAGAACACTTGAAATCTAGCACCTCCTATTGGAAGTAGCAATTCTAAAAGTCAATATTGACCCTTTACTGAGCCTTATCATATGACCAAGGCTGTAAGTCAGATCATATTCTCAATTTGCAAATACGGGAATTTGGAGTGTTTTTGTCACGCCGTGACTATCAGGGCTCCTGCGGACACCAGGGAACCCTCCATGAGCACAACCACACATAAAGAAACACCGGGAAAACAATAACAATGGTGGACTCTGAAGGTAGGGAACGGGGGATAGGACACCTTCTGAAGTCCCCAGACTCTGAACCCTAAGTTCTCTGTCATCCCTATACAGGTTCTTTAACCCTGTCGCTGAGCAGGACACCTAGTCCCTCGCTAGCCCTGAACTTACCCCTCAAAAGTGGGATTGTTGATGAGAGCACTATAGTCCCACCGCTGCACTAATAAAACACCAGGAAAATAAGACAAGCAGGGGGATAATGAAATGAATACACCCCAATCTTCACAGCAACAGTCAAACAACAGGATTGCTGCCTGCAACGCTTCCAACCCATGAACTACATGGCAATAAGAGCTCCAGGGCAACCTTCTTCCTCTGCGGCAAGTCAGGGATGGGAATTCTCTCAGTGGAGCCGCGGTTTCATTCAGAAAATTGTACAGGGCCGACAGGAGCCGGCTTACTGTACAGGAAATATTAACACATGACATGCCCACCTGAGTAGGTAGCATGTCTCTGGGGGGGTGGGCACCCCCTGGAGATATGATGGGCACAATTATTAGGTATGTTAAAGTTTTTTTTACAACATTAAACATCTTGCTTATCCCAGCTGTAGCCGGGATAAGCAAAGTATTCGGGACCCGCATTGCTCAGGATTACACATTCTGAGCAATGCGATTACCACATTGCAGATGTTACGACCGCTCCAAAAACTGCAGCCTGCATGATTTTTCATGCAGGGTGCAGAGCCGGATGCAGTAACTTTACAAGCAATCCGATTTTTATAATGGGCTCCTATGAGAAGCATTTCCTGATGCGGTTTTGAGCTTTTTTAAAGCTCAAAACCGGATCAGGATTTGAAAAATCAAACGCAGATGTGACCCCAGGCTAAGGCTGGCTTCACACTACGGCACAGTCCGGTCCGGGGCTGTCCGGTGTAACCTAGACAGCCCCGGACCGGTTTTTGGCCCCATAGTATCCTATGGGGCCGGATGGAGCCAGATGGCAGCTCTCTGTCATCCGGTTTCCATCTCTCTGGATGAATCCGGGAGAATTCGGATTATTCTTACCGGACACAAATATGTTGCTTGCAACGTTTTTGTGTCCGGGTAGAAAAATCTCCCCAAAAACCTGTGTCCCGGATTGTCCATAATGTCCTAATTTGCTCCTTTATGTCCCCTATTGTGCCATAATGCCCCTTGGAGAGTAACATCAATTCTCCTCCACCAGTACCCCCTCATCTAAAATTATTCCACATCTCACCTTCGGCTCCTCCAAGAACACTTACTGGAGCCTGTCGCATCTTCTCCATCTCTGCAGCCCTGGTATGATTACATCAGCTGTATGCTGACCTCGTTACGCTGCTGCATGTAGGAGCCAAAGCTGTTAAGGACCTTTGGTGTCGTCATGATCATATGTCCTTGATGTCACCATATTTCTTTCTGCGGTCTTAACCCCAGAAACTGAAAGATAATACAGAACTTGTGTTATCATTATAGTTTGTACTTTAACCGCTGAGGGCCCCTACGAGGGTGGGGGCCTTGGTTAGCTGTCCAGCTTGGCCTTGCCTGTCACTTGCTAAAAAAATTGAGTGAAACACCATTTAAAAATCCATGACCTCGCCTGACTCTGCTGCTCTTTTCTGTTTTGCACTGTGTGACTCTGTTCCATAGGTATTCACAATAATTGCTTTAGGAACGCAGCACAGCATGTGAAATTTCTGCTTGCAGTCCAACTGGGCGTTCCTTCAAAGTCTTCCCTGGGGGTGTGCTCTTTCACCCCTCTCTCCCAGATGCAGCCAATCACAGCTTAGCAGCTTTTATGACTGTTAAATTAGCTTTTGAGCTGCGATTGGCAGTGACAGGGAGGCAGGAGTGAAAGAACAAGCCCCAAGAGAAAACTCTGGAGAAAAGCCTAGTTGGACTGCAAGCAAAGATTTCAAATACTGCACTTCAGAAGAAATAAATGTGAACACCTCTGCAAAAGAGTGATGTAATATTTAGCTCAATGGAGGCTGTTTAATATATATGATGAATTCTAACATTTATTATGATAGCAGTAAGTTCAGCATAGTGGTGGCTATAGCCATTTTTCATGTACCTTTATAACTACATGAAGGGGAGCAGAAGACTTTGAAGTTCTGATTGAGAAAACAGAACTCTGAAACCAATAAAGATCCATTTATAAATATACAGTTAGGGCCAGAAATATTTGGACAGTGACACAATTTTGGCGAGTTGGGCTCTGCATGCCACCACATTGGATTTGAAATGAAACCTCTACAACAGAATTCAAGTGCAGATTGTAACGTTTAATTTGAAGGGTTGAACAAAAATATCTGATAGAAAATGTAGGAATTGTACACATTTCTTTACAAACACTCCACATTTTAGGAGGTCAAAAGTAATTGGACAAATAAACATAACCCAAACAAAATATATTTTTATTTTCAACTAGATGGCGGCCCGATTCTAAAGAATCGGGTAGTCTGGAATCCATATATAGTTTATTTACTAATAGTTACGGGAGTGCGGTGAAATGAATTGTGTGTATACAGGCGGCTCAGTGGGTAGCAGAGTATACGGTGGCTCAGTGGTTAGCAGTGAGTGCGGTGGCTCAGTGGTTAGCAGTGAGTGCGGTGGCTCAGTGGTTAGCAGTGAGTGCGGTGGCTCAGTGGTTAGCAGTGAGTGCGGTGAGATTGGTCAGCGCAGCGACGTGGGCAGAGTGGTCAGCGCAGAGGACAGGGGGCAGAGGCGGCTGGGCAGAGGACAGGGGCAGAGGCGGCTGGGCAGAGGACAGGGGGCAGAGGACGCAGAGGACAGGGGGCAGAGGACGCAGAGGACAGGGGGCAGAGGACGCAGAGGACAGGGGGCAGAGGACACAGAGGGGGCAGAGGGACAGGGGGAGAGGACAAGAGGGGGCAGGGAGCAGAGGCCCAGAGGGGGCAGAGGGACACAGAGGGCGGGAGAGGGCAGAGGACACAGAGGGGGCAGAGGACGCAGAGGGGCAAGACGCAGAGGGGGCAGAGGACGCAGAGGGGGAGGCGCAGAGGGGGCAGAGGACGCAGAGGACGCAGAGGGAGGCAGAGGACGCAGAGGGGGCAGAGGAACAGAGGGGGGCAGAGGACGCAGAGGGGGGCAGAGGACGCAGAGGGGGCAGAGGAGCGCAGAGACGGGGCAGAGGACGCAGAGGCAGGGGGCAGAGGACGCAGAGGCAGGGGGCAGAGGGCAGAGGACAGGGGGCAGAGGACGCAGAGGGCAGGAGGACAGAGGGCAGAGGACGAGGAGGGGCAGAGGACCAGGGGGGCAGAGGACGCAGGAGGGGGCAGAGGACGCAGAGGACGAGGGGGCAAGAGGGCAGAGGGCAGGGAGGCAGAGGAGGGCAAGGACGGGGGCAGAGGAGGCAGAGGACGGGGGCAGAGGGAGGCAGAGGACAGGGGCAGAGGAGGCAGAGGACAGGGGGCAGAGGAGCAGGAAGGGGACAGAGGCGCAGAGGACAGGGGCAGAGGACGCAGAGACAGGGGCAGAGACGCAGGAGGACAGGGGCAGAGAGCAGAGGACAGGGGCAGAGACGCAGAGGACAGGGGGCAGAGGACGCAAGAGGACAGGGGGGCAAGAGGAGGCAGAGGACAGGGGGCAGAGGAGCAGAGGACAGGGGGCAGAGGACGCAGAGGGGGCAGAGAGAAGAGGACAGGGGGCAGAGGACCAGAGGAGGCAGAGGACGCAGAGGGGCAGAGGACAGGGGCAAGGCAGAGGGGGCAGAGGACGCAGAGGGGGCAGAGGACCAGAGGGGGCAGAGGACGCAGAGGGGGCAGGAGGACCAGAGGCGAGGCAGAGACAGAGGGGCAGAGGACAGAGGGGCAGAGGACGCAGAGGGAGAGCAGAGGACAGAGGGCAGAGGACCAGAGGGGCAGAGGACCAGAGGACGCAGAGAGGGGGCAGAGGACGCAGAGGGGGCAGAGGACGCAGAGGCAGGGGCAGAGGACAGAGGGAGGGGCAGAGGACCAGAGGGGCAGAGGACGAAAGGGGAGAGACAGGGGGCAGAGGACGACAGAGGACAGGGGCAGAGGACGCAGAGGACAGGGGGCAGAGGACGCACGAGGACAGGGGGCAGAGGACGCAGAGGACAGGGGGCAGAGGACGCAGAGGACAGGGCAGAGGACGCAGAGAGGGGCAGAGGACGCAGGACAGGGGCAGAGGACGCAGAGGACAGAGGGGCAGAGGAGCAGAGGACAGGGGCAGAGGGGCAGAGGACAGGGGGCAGAGAGGCAGAGACAGGGGCAGAGAGACAGAAGGGCAGAGGCAGAGGACAGGGGGCAGAGGACGGACAGGGAAGGAGGCAGGACAGGGGGCAGAGGACAGGGGCAGAGGGCGCAGAGGAACAGGGGGCAGAGGAGCAGAGGACAGGGGGCAGAGGAGCAGAGGACAGGGGGCAGAGGAGCAGAGGACAGGGGGCAGAGGACGCAGAGGACAGGGGCAGAGAGGAGGCAGAGGACAGGGGGCAGAAGGAGCAGAGGAGCAGGGGGCAGAGGACCAGAGGACAGGGGGCAGAGGACACAGAGGAGGGGCAGAGGAGGCAGAGGACACAGAGGGGGCAGAGGACAGGGGGGCAGAGGCAGACAGGGGCAGAGGACAGGGGGCAGAGACGAAGAGGGGCAGAGGACAAGAGGGGCAGAGGACCAGGGGCAGAGGACCAGAGAGCAGAGGCGGAGCAGGGGCAGAGGACACAGAGGGGCAGAGGACGCAGAGGGGGGCAGAGGACAGGCAGAGGACAGGGGCAGAGGACGGGCAGAGGACAGAGGGCAGGCAGAGGGGCAGAGGACACAGAGGGGCAGAGGACAGGGGGCAGAGGACAAGAGGGGGCAGAGGACACAGAGGGGGCAGAGGACAGGGGGCAGAGGACCAGAGGGGGCAGAGGACAGGGGGCAGAGGACGCAGAGGACGGGGCAGAGGACGCAGAGGCAGAGGACAAGGGGGCAAGGCCAGAGGACAGAGGGGCAGAGGAGCAGAGGACAGAGGGGCAGAGGACCGAGGACACAGAGGGGCAGAGGACGCAGAGACAGGGCAGCAGGGACAGAGGACAGGGGGCAGAGGACCAGGGGGCAGAGGACAGGGGGCAGAGACAGGGGCAGAGGACGCAGAGGACACAGGGGGAGAGGAGCAAGAGGGGCAAGGCCAGAGGACGAGGGGGCAGAGGAGCAGAGGCAGGGGGCAGAGGAACAGGGGGGCAGAGGACGCAGAGGACAGGGGGCAGAGGACGGGCAGAGGACAGGGCAGAGGACAGGGGGCAGAGGACAGGGGGGCAGAGGACCAGAGGGGGCAGAGGACGGGGGCAGAGGACACAGGGGGGGAGCAGAGGACACAGAGGGGGCAGAGGACACAGAGGGGGCAGAGGACACAGAGGGGGCAGAGGACAGGGGGCAGAGGACAGGGGGCAGAGGACAGGGGGCAGAGGACAGGGGGCAGAGGACACAGAGGGGGCAGAGGACAGGGGGCAGAGGACAGGGGGCAGAGGACAGGGGGCAGAGGACAGGGGGCAGAGGACAGGGGGCAGAGGACACAGAGGACAGGGGGCAGAGGACACAGAGGACAGGGGGCAGAGGACACAGAGGACAGGGGGCAGAGGACACAGAGGACAGGGGGCAGAGGACACAGAGGACAGGGGGCAGAGGACACAGAGGACAGGGGGCAGAGGACACAGAGGACAGGGGGCAGAGGACACAGGCCGGAGGGGGTCACAGGACACAGGCCGGAGGGGGTCACAGGACACAGGCCGGAGGGGGTCACAGGACACAGGCCGGAGGGGGTCACAGGACACAGGCCGGAGGGGGTCACAGGACACAGGCCGGAGGGGGTCACAGGACACAGGCCGGAGGGGGTCACAGGACACAGGGCGGAGGGGGTCACAGGACACAGGGCGGAGGGGGTCACAGGACACAGGCCGGAGGGGGTCACAGGACACAGGCCGGAGGGGGTCACAGGACACAGGCCGGAGGGGGTCACAGGACACAGGCCGGAGGGGGTCACAGGACACAGGCCGGAGGGGGTCACAGGACACAGGCCGGAGGGGGGCACAGGACACAGGCCGGAGGGGGTCAGAGGACACAGGCCGGAGGGGGTGACAGGACACAGGCCGGAGGGGGTGACAGGACACAGGCCGGAGGGGGTGACAGGACACAGGCCGGAGGGGGGCACAGGACACAGGCCGGAGGGGGGCACAGGACACAGGCCGGAGGGGGGCACAGGACACAGGCCGGAGGGGGGCACAGGACACAGGCCGGAGGGGGGCACAGGACACAGGCCGGAGGGGGGCACAGGACACAGGCCGGAGGGGACACAGGCTGGAGGGAGCACAGGCTGCAGCGGAGGCGGCGGGCACAGGCTGGAGCGGAGGCGGAGGCAGGAGGGCAGACTTAGCGGTGGGCGCGCGTCGGGTGTAGGAGGAGAGGAGGGGCGGGCAGAGCTGCAGGACAGTCAGTCCCGCCCTCTCTCCTCTCCAGGCGCGGAGCACGGGTACCCCCAGAGGTTGTGTGGCCCCCCGAGGTGGCGGGGGAGCGTTGCCGGCGGAGGCCGCACACCGGAGTGTGGGCCGGTCCGGGCCGGTTCCCTCATGTTGGTGGGCGCACACCAGGCTGTGTGCGGACCCAGTGGCGGCATGGCGGTCCCTGATGGAGAGTGGGCGGTGAGCTGCAGGGCTGTGGGCCGGATGTGGGTGGGCGCAGACGGGGCTCTGTGGGTCTGGTGCTTCCGGTTCCGGTGTTTGACACAGGAGGGAGGCCATCACGGAAGCGGAAGCGGATTTTGGGCGGAAGTGGCCTTCGGGTTTTATATAATAGATATTTTGTTGCGAATCCTTTGGAGGCAATCACTGCCTTAAGTCTGGAACCCATGGACATCACCAAACGCTGGGTTTCCTCCTTCTTAATGCTTTGCCAGGCCTTTACAGCCGCAGCCTTCAGGTCTTGCTTGTTTGTGGGTCTTTCCGTCTTAAGTCTGGATTTGAGCAAGTGAACTGCATGCTCAATTGAGTTAAGATCTGGTGATTGACTTGGCCATTGCAGAATGTTCCACTTTTTTGCACTCATGAACTCCTGGGTAGCTTTGGCTGTATGCTTGGGGTCATTGTCCATCTGTACTATGAAGCGCCGTCCAATCAACTTTGCAGCATTTGGCTGAATCTGGGCTGAAAGTATATCCCGGTACACTTCAGAATTCATCCGGCTACTCTTGTCTGCTGTTATGTCATCAATAAACACAAGTGACCCAGTGCCATTGAAAGCCATGCATGCCCATGCCATCACGTTGCCTCCACCATGTTTTACAGAGGATGTGGTGTGCCTTGGATCATGTGCCGTTCCCTTTTTTCTTCCCATCATTCTGGTACAGGTTGATCTTTGTCTCATCTGTCCATAGAATACTTTTCCAGAACTGAGCTGGCTTCTTGAGGTGTTTTTCAGCAAATTTAACTCTGGCCTGTCTATTTTTGGAATTGATGAATGGTTTGCATCTAGATGTGAACCCTTTGTATTTACTGTCATGGAGTCTTCTCTTTACTGTTGACTTAGAGACAGATACACCTACTTCACGGAGAGTGTTCTGGACTTCAGTTGATGTTGTGAACGGGTTCTTCTTCACCAAATAAAGTATGCGGCGATCATCCACCACTGTTGTCATCCGTGGACGCCCAGGCCTTTTAGAGTTCCCAAGCTCACCAGTCAATTCCTTTTTTCTCAGAATGTACCCAACTGTTGATTTTGCTACTCCAAGCATGTCTGCTATCTCTCTGATGGATTTTCTCTTTTTTTTCAGCCTCAGGATGTTCTGCTTCACCTCAATTGAGAGTTCCTTTGACCGCATGTTGTCTGGTCACAGCAACAGATTCCAAATGCAAAACCACACACCTGGAATCCACCCCTGACCTTTTAACTACTTCATTGATTACAGGTTAACGAGGGAGACGCCTTCAGAGTTAATTGCAGCCCTTAGAGTCCATTGTCCAATTACTTTTGGTCCCTTGAAAAAGAGGAGGCTATGCATTACAGAGCTATGATTCCTAAACCCTTTCTCCGATTTGGATGTGGAAACTCTCATATTGCAGCTGGGAGTGTGCACTTTCAGCCCATATTATATATATAATTGTATTTCTGAACATGTTTTTGTAAACAGCTAAAATAACAAAACTTGTGTCACTGTCCAAATATTTCTGGCCCTAACTGTATATATGCTTTAGCTCTGTACTGTCATAGTGCACCGTAGATGATGCCGTAGACCTCTTCCGCCAGCAGGGCTGTAAGATTTATGTGACTGAAGGGGACAAATCTAAACTGGTTGTTGCTGGACCCTGTGTCTTAGTTATGTATGCTCTGTACGTCCCTTGATCCACACCAGTGCACAGCTAGAAGCAGTTGTCATTTGCCGGGTTCTTTACAAAGTATGAGCACAGCCTGCACACTATAAACTGTAAGATGGAACAAACCCAAAATAGATCTCGATCTTTTAAAGCCATGCCCCTATCCATCATGAAGAGCATACATCCCAACAGAATCATTACTGAGCAGCCTTGGCTGTTCTCGTGTTCCTAAATCACTGGACATTTCTGTAGGACACTGAAGTCTGAGAATACATGAACTTATGAATCACCGGGATCATAGAGATGGACAGAACATTTTTATTGTACACCATTTGTAGGCAGACAGATCTCTTACCTTCAGACAGATTTATGGTTTTGGGGGTACTCATCTTGGGTGGACTATTAATCCCACAAATCCCATTGGGTTTACCCATTGTGTTGTTGTCTCTGAACCACTGAGTCTTGGTTTTCCATTGGAAATTCCTGCATTTCCAACTTGTAAATGATCTCTCCCAAAATTCCTTGAACATTGGACTCATGACAAAAGTTTGCTCAGGATACTTGTATGAGGGTTGAATAAACAGTAATGCCTCCACTGTTGTAACTTGGGTTTCGATGGGATATTTGAATACATCTAACGCAGAAATATTCCTTAGAATGTGCTCTTTAATTACCATTATTCACTTTTCCAAATAATTGCCAGACAATTGGATACACTTCTGCCAACGATGAACAAGTTTTCTGAAGCCACCATGGAAGAAGTCAACATTCTGTTTCCTCGACCAGCGTCTCACAGTTCTCTCAATGTCTTCATCAGATGCATAGTGATGTCCCCGCAGATCTTCCTTCATTACTGGGATCAGATGGAAGTCAGATGGCACCAAGTCTTGACTGTATTGAGGATGCCGGACGGAGCTTCAGTCTCTGAAGTTCTGCTCTGGTGGCATGTGAGGTGTGTGGTCTGGCATTGTCATGCTGCAGTAAAACATTTCCCTTTTCCTTATGGACCCTTGTCAGAGTTCGTAGCGTTGTGATGTAAGCCTCTGACATTATTGTTTTTCAGTCGCATTGATCGACCGTCTGTGCAGGATTTAATTCCTTACACTGTAACAACACAGGTGTTCATTGCTAAGGCTTCCAGCCAACTGGAGCTGTAGAGGAGAGTCTATTGAACAGTCCAGTACCTTCCGCATACCAGTGCTGTCATCTGCTGAAGAGTTACAAAGGGGAAAGTAGGACTTTTCATTCAACCCTCGTACATTAAGGCGCATTGTATTTGTCCCTCCAACATAGGGTCATATGAGTTAAACCTTTCTCCTGTTCAAGAGTTATTCCCATTATGACATTTTTCACTATAAATGCATACTTATTGTTAATAAAAAGACTAAGCCCAACCTACAGTTTCTATCTTGTATCTCTGTCAATTTAGATCTCTTTGTGGCCTTTTCTACATTCAGTGTCATATAGCTGAATTGATGGTTCTACTCTTCTTAGTTATGGGTTGCTCATGACCGACCATCATAAAGAGTCCACTCCCTTTTGTGAACAATGAGAGCCAGCACCCTAGTGAGAGACATTTGCAGTTTTTGAATGGCTCTCATTAGGGAAAAAATGTTAATGTCCTACTAGCAATCTGATGGGACACCACTCTCCAATCTGAAAAATGCTCTGTCACTGGTATGCTGCAGGTGGGACGAGGTTTCAACTGACTTTACCATAAATGTGTGCTTACCAGTGTGTGAATGCATAGAATATTAAGTGATAAACTAAGAGCACAAAAAATACAGCACTCAGTATGGGAAAAGGTATCTAGTATATAAGGTTGAGTGTTTGTGTGTGTGTGGCAAGCCCCGCTCACTCCTTATGGCCATGCCCACTCCACATGGGCACACCCACTCCTCATAGCCACACTTGCTCCACCCCACTCCACATAGTCATGCCCATGTGTGGCAAGCCCCACCCACTCCAAATAACCATGCCCCAATCCACATAGCCACGCCCCTCCGTTGTGATGTCACAATAGAATGTAGAATGTTATCTTATAAAATTCCATGTTATGTCACTGCCTGATCATTCTGATCTTATGACTCATAGGAAAAAGAATGTGACTAGTTGATTATCATCACACACTAAGAGAAAAGCTGTATTACGCCTCAATGAGCAAGACTTACAGAAATGAAAGAAAGAGAGGCAAGAATTACAGAAATGAGTTCAGAAATTATTATTATTATTATTATTATTTATTTATATAGCGCCATTAGGTTCCATGGCGCTTTACATGAGGATGAGGGAGACAAGAACAAGTACACTAAATCTAGGCGATCAGGACGTACAGGTACAGGAGGGGCAGGGACCCTGTCCACGAGGGCTCACAGTCAAGAAAGGGAGGAAAGAGCTGCTTTTTCAAGGACCATGGAAGAAAGGGAGTTAAAAATAACAGAAATGAATGTATGTATGTATGTATGTCCACAAAAGGAATTCGTACCATTGCATCTACAATCACAAAATTTTGAACACACACCCCATTTGACAAAGTGTTTGCAGGGGGTGTGTGGATTTGGGGGGGATAGGTTTAGGGAGGTGAGTTTGTAGGTGTACGGGTTAAGGGGGGTAAGGGGGCATTTTTTAGGGAGGTGGGGGTGTACATTTGGGGAAGGTGTGGGGGGGGCAGGTTTGGGGTAGGAGACGTTTTGGGGTGGGGGCAGGGGGGTGAAGGGTAGATTTTTGGGGAGCATGGGTGAATGGGGTAGATTTGGGGGGGAGGCAGCATTGATACGTATAGTGGACAAACAATGCACAATACGCACACACAGACATACACTCAGCTTATAACTAATAACAGTTAGTTACTATGTCTGGGCAACTCCAGGCTCTACAGCTAGTTTATTATATTTAACTCATTGCCCACCATAAACCACCCACCTATCTTATAAGCCATTAACACCCTGACAATTTGTGACCTCCTAGCTTTTAAAGGGGTTGTTCAGGACTTAAATAGATATGAATGAATGGGAAATAAAGTATTCAGAAGCACTCAATAAATCAGAGTGCATAGCTGTAATGTTGTGCCCTATACATGACTTACATTATATCTGGCCTCTGTCGGTGAAGGTATCAATTGATTGGGGACAGTGCCAGGTGTCAGACACCCAACAGTCTCACAGTATATTGATGACCTGTCCTCTAGATAGGTCATCAATAAGTAAGACCCAGACAACTCCTTTAATCATCTAAATGGTGTTAGATCACCCTATATAATATGCACCACCAAGAATAATATATTAACTGACTTTTATCTTCTAGCGATAATATTTCTTAGCCCCTTAGGCTCAGGCTTTGCTTTGTAGCATTTTTTTACTACCACAGATAAATAAAAGGCACAATGAAGGAAATTTGATGGAATCAATAATAAGTTAATAGTGTCAGTCTAAATCCATTTGTGTCTATCATACAACGTATGCATCACTGGCATGAATTCTGTTCCTGATACAAAACAGAATAATGGAATTAAAGGGAACCTGTCATGTAGGAAAAACACTATTAGCCTGCAGTGAACCTGAAGGTTAATAGCATTCTAAAGTCTTGCGGAAGCCTCCAGCTTTAAGTCAAAGAGGCGCGGCTTCCGTTGCCGCTCAGTACACAGTGGTCATAGAGGCGTGACTTCCGTTGCCGCTCAGTACACAGTGGTCATAGAGGCGTGGCTTCCGTTGCCGCTCAGTACACAGTGGTCATAGAGGCGCGGCTTCCGTTGCCGCTCAGTACACAGTGGTCATAGAGGCGTGGCTTCCGTTGCCGCTCAGTACACAGTGGTCATAGAGGCGCGGCTTCCGTTGCTGCTCAGTACACAGTGGTCATAGAGGCGCGGTTGTAAACGCGCCCTGGCACTGACAAGGCAGCCAGCTTTACACTGATGTACTGTTGAGCCGGCTGTCAGTCAGTGCCACTATGTGGTAACAGTGTCTGCTCACTATGTACTGAATGGTGACGGAAGCCGCGACTCCATAACTGGAAGCCGGAAGCTGCCGGGAAGAATGAAGTCCATATGCTCCCAGTAGCCAAGCATTGAGCATGATCGTTGTACGGCTTTATAATGCTATTCACCTTTTGTCATTAGTCTGTGACAGCTTTTGTGTTGTTTTTACTTTGGCTGTTCATTTCTTCAGTACCAGCCCTGGTAGTGGTAGGAAGGCTTGCTGCAATGTGTGTCCACCCCCACCTGTAGCCAAGTGATCCTTCATCTGTTGTTGGTATATCTCATACTTGCCCTGACCAGCCTGTGGTGTGGAGGTGTTGGAGCTACTGTTTGAAGATCAGTTGACCTGGTGCCAATATACAGAATTGCAATTTAAATGCATTTTGAGCACCTCCCTGTGCAATTAATGATTTGTTCTTAGGCTACCGTTACACGTCGCAACATTGCATGCAATTTCACTTGCAACTTACTGGTTGCAGTGAAATCATGGACACATTGTTACATTTGTACACAGCAACAAGATAGAACAATGTGTCCATGATTTCACTGCAACCAGTAAGTCGCAAGTGAAATTGCATGCAATGTTGCGATGTGTAACGGTACCTTAATTTTATCTGTAGATAGATCTCCAGATCATCTCCAGATTCTGGTCCTGTGTCACATTATAACAATCTTCTTTGTATTCATAGAACATTTCGATGCTCCATATTATGAGCCGCCTAATGAAGGTTGACAATTTCACTGTTGTATAAAATATAAAAATAGATTTGGAAAATATATCTCAAATTAGTATTAAGCCAATACGTGCTTAGATCTTCTTGGAAATGTTCTGTGTAATTACAGTTCTCGGTAATTAGTTTTTTGGAGGAGTGCTGGATGTCACCTCTAGATTAGCAGGAGACTAGTTGTATTGTCTACCAACAGTGAAAAGAAGGGGTTATCCCTATCCCCGCTAGAACAGCCCTTCTTAGCAGAGGCGGTGTAAAGGAGGGGGACCTTGAGAATAATTACATCCTAACAAGGAATGTGGGAGGGGGACCCCTGTCATTTCGCAGCAAGGTGGCATGGTAATTTTAGCTTGTCATCATCAGAACTTCACGTGGTATTTGGGTGGGTGGGAAATTCTCAAGCATTCTAACTGAGTGTACCAGATACAGAGATAGTAATGTACAGGTATGACTAGAAATGGGTAGTATCACCTGTAGAATAGTGCTGCTTACTTTTTGTAGCCAGAGTCTCGGGAGTATCTAATGATGAGAAAGCATCATCACCACCGCTCGAAACTTGATTGAGCATTGTGATGCTCGGGTACGCTCAAGACTCATCTGAATATCATGGGTGATCAGGTGTGTCGTTCATGAATCATCCGACACGTAGATCTGGCTCCCTTCAATGAACGATGGAAGCCGGAATCACAGTGAGAGCAACGGATAAAAGCAACATGTCTGGGTGCAGAGTGTAAAAAAAATGTCCACCCTTTCCCGGAAATGCTGTTTTTTCATGGATGGATGTGATCGGAGAGCCGGACTGCCCATCACTAGTTGACTCGTTATTCCAGTTGACCCCTGCTCAATTCGAGTAAAAACAACTGAGCACTCTAGTGCTTGCTCATCATTAGTAGTATCTTTATAGGACAACTAGATGGCGGCCCGATTCTAAAGCATCAGGTAGTCTAGAATATGAATATAGTCGGTCATTTCCCGGCTGGCGAGCCGCTGACCTCTGTGCCGCAGTAGCCGCGGCTGAGCTCCGGTCTAAACTCCGGTCAGCGGCGAGCTAGCCGGGAGATGACCGGCGTCAGCCAATCATCTCCAGGCTGCTCGCAGCGGTGGTGCCCTTCACGGCATTCAAACCGCGTGCCAAGCCGCAGTACTCTTCTGACTGGTCGCCGCGGTTTGAATGCCGCTCCTCTGATTGGTCGTCGCAACCAATGAGCTGCCTCTGTGTGGCGCACGATTTCGGTGACAGACACACTCAAAAAACCCTTAGACAATTATATAGTAGACACACTAAAAATCAATAATGTTCTAACCCCATAATATATTGTACTGGTCAGAATATTTCATAGTAAATGTATACGTAAACTTACTAATATGTAAAGTTACTCACACCTGAAGACATTTTTGGAAAGCCCAGCTATTTGCTAAATATTAACAAGTCTAATGCCTGGTAGTCCATAGCACAGACCGGCTGCCGCAGACAGGACAGATGGTCAGAGGAAGTCCGCACACACTTACACGGTGTGAGCGCTCCGCTCCTGCCATGTAAGGCTGATTTCACATCTCCAGTAATCATCCGTTAGAACAGATCCTGCAGAGATCCACCTGCAAACACAACTTTTTTGGCCATTGTTAATAACTGATTTCTGCATATTCTGGATCCACGATACACTGCAGTATTAAACGCATGAATTATCATTTCTTCTGAATTTCATATGCACCATTACTCATGTGCATGTGAAGGTTCCTACAATAGTTTTCAACTCGGTCACAAGGACATTGTTAGAAGACTCCAGGGAAAGAGGGTGCATTATCTGAATATCTTGTATTAATGCTCAATGTAGGGGCGTAACTACTGCAGTCACAGGGGTCGCAACTGCGACTGGGCCTGGGGGTGCAGCTGATTGGCCCGCCAGGGAGCGCACTGTACATTTGAATACAGCTAAACTCCCGCCAAGGTAATCCGGCAGATCACAGTTCTGCAAACAGGTCCACTGCAAGCTGTGTGGACGGTGTCTGCAGAGGGACCTCACACTGTGCACCTGCTGCTTCATCCTCCCGCAGAGCAGCTTGTGGGAGGATCGGAGAGACCTCAGATGATGCCGGTAAGCATGACGTCATCAATGATGATGCCAGGGCAGGAGCCTTGCAGAGAGGCAGCAGACACTGCTCAGGTCAGATGCAGCTCTGCTGCGGCTCTCAGTGAGTTATTGCAGGACGCTGCTCAGTCAGGTCAGGGCCCAGTCTCCTGGGGCTCTCAGTGACTAATCGCAGCAGTCTGTGGCAGATCATGTCGGGCTGTCAGTGCCGGGTGTGTGCAGAGGAGGCAATGCTCCTTGTAGCACTGTTAATCATAAAGGGAGGGGAGGAGGAGGGTAATTGAAAGGGTAGAACAGGGAACAGAGTGTGATTAAAATCTGTACCACAAATATGATTTTTTTTATAGGGTGTTATATAAATGTATATATGGTTTGAGCATTGGAGGTGTCTGACTCCATGTAGTGCTCCAAGCATAACCTGTAAATGTTAATATTTTACTAAAATCTAGCAGTCAAGGCAAAATATGTTTCTTTATATAATATGTGGCACCCCAGGGGTTAATGTGCCACAGGAAAATCAACACAGGTTCACTCCCCACACAACACCTGACACTGCACTAGCACCTGTGGGCCAGAAGGGGGGAAATAAAGCAGCTCCCTTATATATTCTGGGTGAAGAGGAAGTAGTTTAGTTCAGTTCCTGGGAGAACTAAGGAAGAGAGACTGTAGTGTAAAGGGGCTGCGTCAGGCTTCTCTACAGTCTGCTCCTCGATTCCAGGCCTAGCCAGGGTCTGAGGAAAGGAGCACAAGAAACAGAGGAACACATCTGGGAGACTGAGTGACTTCACAACTTGCCCCGGAAGAGCACACAGACCAGATACCGGATCCGAAACTGTGACTGACACACGCAGCACAGTAAACACCGGGATAGTGGAGGCTGTAGATCTACACTGTACCTCAGCGAAGCAACACGGCAGGGTCAGAAGCACACGGAAAGATTCAAGTTGCCTAGCAAAGGGGGTACTTGTGAGGAGAGACAGTGCCAGCAGGTCAGCTAAAGCAGCAGCAGGGCCACACACACAGCGCAGCAGTGGGAAGCTGAGGACCCGAACAGGGTGGGAGCAACCCGGCCCCGGTACAGACTCCGTGGACAGTACTCTGCTACAACATCTGCAGTAAAGACTTGGAAAACCTCAAAACCGTGAGTGTGTGTGATCCTTGTATTCAAGCCCTACTTTCCCTCACAAGCAGCCACCGTCTCCACTATCATCCCTATCCTGCAACATCTATAGCATCCATCATAGACTTTAACTACCACTGCCCCAGGAACCAGGCTCTACCTGTGGAGAGCCGTTCCATCTCCAGCTGCCAAACATCATCCCCGGAGGTTCTGCAGCAGCTGTGGTCACCCTGACCACAACCCATGGGTGGCGTCACGACAAACTCCCCTGTAAATATCCCCCCATTTACTTGGGGAACCCGGGACATGGTCCGGACCAGGACCTCCGTGACATCCCCAGCAGTACCCCTGTCCCAGTGAGCTCCACAAATACATAAGAAATTATATGTTGCAAAAGAAATAACATGTATCCTTAGCTGAAGCTACCTGAACACCGTATATGTATTTGTTGTTGTTGAAGATGTTGAATGTCTTACAAAAATACTGCAATATCTTGTCACCAGAAGTGTTCATGGCTACATGTGGATTACACACCAGAGGGCGCTCTCTGACCATGATGGATATTTTGATTTATTGCAGTACTTTTCCTTGTTTGCATTAATTTTTTTCTTTTAAAGAGACATTAATATTTTTAAACTATATTGTTTGAAAAAGTATAATAGATAGATATTTAGAAAAAATTGAGCAGCACGGCTAATTCAACTGGGTGCAAAAATCAGTTTTGGGCTATGCTTCATTTGCCAAATCATACAAACCAAAAAATAAACTGCAACACTCCTTCTTTGAGGTGTATTGTGCCTTTATTAGGCCCTCAGGACGTCACATGGCAACGTTTCGGTTACAGAGAACTTTCTTCCAGGCTGGAAGGAGTGTTGCATTTATTTTTTGGTTTAGAGAGATAGATAGATAGATAGATAGATAGATAGATAGATAGATAGGTAGATAGATAGATAAGCATGTTGATATGTGTTCCTAATAACTGATAAATATTACTGGTGTTGTGAATTTTTCCTGCAATAACATGGTCCGGCCTCACTAGGGGTCACCAGGAGCTAAGTAAAGAAAAAGCCCGGGAAACTGTGTGTTCAGGAAGTGAAGGGTAGGGTAGAAGAAGCAGAATCTGAACCGGACAGTGTTATCAAGGGGAAGCTGTGTGTTGTGAGTAACTAATATAGGTGACCGGTCACCAACGGTACAGTTAGCTAGGAAAAGTAGTCAGTGACTGCGGAACTGCAGAGAACTTTCCTGTGTGTATTCCTGCTGATGAACTGACCAGGCTTGGTCTAGAGACTGTGAAAGATCCTGTACACTAGGACTTTGAGCGCGTGCATGATACAGAGGAGTCTAGTAGTGAATTACATCGTGGAACTGAGAGCAATTCCAATTCTTGCTGTACCAGGCTGTGCTAGAAAGCCTGGTGAGAGCAAAAGGTGATATTTTCCTGTGGCCGGAGATTAAGGTTAAATGAAAGTTGGTCTGTTATCTGTTGTGTTATACCAAATCCGAGAGATATACTTTTGCACCTGCAAGAGGGAAGCTGTATACTGTGTAAATAACTTGTGGGTTAGATTTATAAAAATAGTTATAAAGAGGGATATAAGGGCACCCGGGACATATTGTAATTAGTTTGAGAGGGAGGTGTAAGATTATATGCCCGAGAGGAACACGTGCTGCGACCACAGTAAATTCCTGGTAAGCTCTGTATCAAGTAAGGGTGGGGGTGGCATAGCCCAGGGGTAGTCATGTCCCTCCCTGCGAAACTGGCTCTTGAGTTCTCTTGAGCTGCATAACTTGTATCTTGTGGGCTAGCAGCGGTTGTTTTTGCGCAACCGCAAGTGCTGGACCTGCCGGATTCGGCAATAATGCACTTGCCGCACCCAACCGCAAGCCCCATAGAGAATGTATGGGGCTTTCCGGATGGGTGCTGCAAGTCGGCTGTATGGGGCTTGCCGGATGGGTGCTGCAAGTCGGCTGTTACGCGGCAGATCCGTCAGATGCAGCGACATCTGCCGGGAATTACACCTTACTGCAGATGTGAAAGGAGCCTTACAGGGGGTCTTAGAACCTGCAGAAATTAGAAACTGCAGCTGCTAATGCATCTTGGTCAGTGACAGTGTTCTGTACATGTGGCAGTTTCGGTGCAACCCCTGACACTTTCCATTTTCCCAGCTCTTTACCTTACCTACAAAGTCCTACTTATAGCTCCTGACAAAGCCACTGCCCACCTACTTTATCTGCCCTATTCCTCTGTAGAACCCTGCTAGCTTGCATACTGCTTCTTTCCTTTCATCTGACTCTTTTTGCAGCCCATGTGATAATGCAAAAAGAGGGCTCAGGCCAAAGACTCCTTTGCACTAAGGGGCCCAAAAAATCCAGATGCTGGTCCAAAAACCAAGCTTCAAGTCCTCTTGTTCAAAGTGGCTAAGGGAATTGCGATGCCCACGAGGGCTGTGGGGTACTTGGTAACTGGCCCGGTCAGTGCTTGGGAGGTCACGGTGGCAGTAACCCAGCTCCGTGGCCCTGGGCATGCAGTAAAGGGGATTATTTACAAGGGTTAGTTCATAACGCCACCTGTGGTATTTGGCCAGGGTGGCCGACGCTGCAAGTCATGACCACTGGGGCAAATGGTAGTGCAGCCGGGATGGTAAAGCTTCCTACAGGTGGAGCTGGGCCCCAGGTATAGTGTGGACAGTCTATTAGGATGCTTATCGTGAGGGAGGCCGCAGGGCAAGGAAGAAGGAGGCAAACACAGTTCATGAAGTTTATTACCTTTACTCACTGATCAGTCAAGTCCACCCAACTGGGTGCTTTGCTCCTCCAAAGCGCAGCCAGGTTAGTTCCCAGATGATTAGGGCCACTCTGCCAAGACATCATTCATAGCCTTTCCTCGTTGGTCTTCCCCTGTGCTGTATACTCTCCCTCCTTCCCAGCACCTTCATGGACAGGGTCCCAGGCAGATGGCTGCTGGCCTTGTCTAGCGACTGCTTCAGCACGTCACCTGACCCTAGTTCTCGCCACCATCCTGGAGATTATCCACGGGTAGTACCACCGCTCTTGTAGAAGTGATAGCCTCTAGTTTTACTGGCTGAGGCGTGCAGCACTCCCACCAGATCCGGGCTGGTGCCCTCAGGCAACCAGTCCCTCTGCCCAACTTGGGTCGGGCCAGATTTGAGGGACACGGGTGGATTCCCCACTCCTGTGTCCCCTAGGAGGCTTTCAGTACTGCGTCCACTCCGGATGCTTTCCTCCAACGTTCTCCCTCTGTCTCCAACTCACTAACTTCTAACCCATCCTCCAGCCAGGGGATGGGGCCCTCCCTCAAAAGGGTCCACCTGGACCCCCCAGCCTGGATTCAGGATGGTGTTGTGTGCAAAACTGTGTCTTGGGTTTGTGACCCTTTCTCACCTCGGAACAGTGACACCACATCTATGGAGTAGGTGCAGCATCACCGTGGCGTCCAGTCCGCAGGGGCGTCACAGAATGTTAGTGTAAATTAGTGTGAGAAAGAAAAATGTTAATCTTTACCATGGGGTTCCCAAACTTCTATACATGCGTCAGATAGATAGATAGATAGATAGATAGATAGATAGATAGATAGATAGATAGATAGATAAATAGATGATAGGTAGGTAGATAAATACATAAATAAATAAATAAATAGATGATAGGTAGATAGATAGATTTCTATGAAAATGACTATATTGTACATCTCTCTCTAGCAGAAATACTTTGATGTGACTGTCATATGTGTGAATTTATCAATCTCCTGAATCATATTTACACTTTTAGATATTTTATGTCACTTTTTTCATCCAAGAAATATTCTGCACTGAGGAGATTATAAATCACCCAAAGTATATTTTCATATTTGTGGTTTCAGGTCTCTTTCCCAAAATACAAAGGTAATTGCATCATAGTTCATCTCTGCAGGCAGCCCAATAAATTCTCGATAGTGAGAGGATTATAATGCAATGAAAAAAATATTGCTGCTGAACTGATACAATTATAAATTAAAATCTCATGCGGGATGTGGGGGAACAACTAAATGAAAGGAAGATTTGTGCAAATGAAGGCAACAAAAGTCAGTATATTGAAGACATGCATATGCATTGTGTTAGGAGGAAGTCATGTCCCATACTGGCCACTATTCCTGCAATCCTAGGGTTAGGTGAGCTTCGGCTGAATTTAACTTGGCAAGTAGTCTAATGTGTGGGGGCCTCCCGACTCTCCCCCAACCAATGACGTTGTGGGAGATAAGATGAATGTCATACTGCTTACTCTTTGAGACACCAGAGGAGAACACAGGAGATCTGGTTAGAGCCACTCTCCTAAGTATTGGGAAAATAACTGCTGACAGAGCAATTGGCTGACAATTGCCTAATGTGTATGGAGTCCATGAGGCTGGCTTCACACTGCAGTTTTTTCACTGATCAGTGTCCATCCAGTTTGTGTGCCAAAACCAGGAGAGGAACTTGCAGAAAGTATAATTGACAGATTGACACCTGTTCTGGGTTTTGGAGACACTCCTGGTTTTGGCACACAAACCTGATCGAACCTGATCAGTGAAAAAACTGCAGTGTGAAGCCAGCCTTAGTTGCACTGTTCTGTGTCCATACATCCAAGGTAGAAGTAGATTGATTGTCTGTGAACAGGTGGCTAAATGAATTATTCATTACATTTCACACAAGTTTTGGTGATAGATGAAATTGGTCATTTTTCAATTTTAGTCTTAAGTATATGGCCACCTCTTCTGATAGTGTCACTATAGATTAACTCAGGGGATTACACCATATGGGCTAGGACTGTGAAAAGAGGAACATGGACGCAACGGAGCAGAGAAGGTAGACACACACAGTGATAACTTGTACCAACAATTATTTATTCAATTACCAGCAACAGATATGGTGTCGGTCTGGCCTTCCGGGGTACCGGATAAACCCCTGGTGGGCCCCCCCTGCCCCTGCATCTGCCCTGCTGTCATTTAGAAAGTGTGCACTGCAGTCGGCGTTACTGCTGCCATTCGCAGTGCACACAAAATATGGCCGCCCGCAGCCTCAACCCCCACGTGATGACAGCACCAGCCCCCTGCTCCCGGCGGTGATTCACAGAAGAGGGGGCTCAGAGGAGAGGTGAGGGGGCAGGCCTCGATCTCCTCAAAGCCCCGCCCCCTCACCTCTTCTACAGCCCTCTCTCCTGCCACTTTCCTCCAGGGCCCTACCCCCTCACCTCTAGAACGGGTCCCCGCGGCCGTCAAGGGAGAGAGAGGGCCGGCCTGGCCGAGATTGACATCTTCAATGATTTCGGTCTCGGCCAGGTTTGTACTGTGCATGCACCTGATAGGCTGACGTGCGCAGCACAAACCGGAAGTCACGTTGGGTGCCGGCAGGATGGAGTGGAGCATGGGAGCCGGCAGGAGGGAGAAGAACTGGGGAGCTGACAAGATGGAGAGGAGTCAGGACAGACTTGCTGCTGCTAGTGGGTATGCAGTCTGTGTGTCTGTTTGTTTGTCTGTGTCTTTGTTTGTGTGTGTCCATGTGTGTCTCTTTGTGTGTCTGTCTGCATGTCTACCTGTGTGTGTGTCTGTCTCCACACAGCACTATACTCTGTATACAAGTTCACACTACATGCTGTATTAGTGTGTCTATATATATGGCCGGCAGCCTATTGTGAATACGGCCAGCAACCTATTGTGCGTACGGCCAGCAGGGCAACGTGCGTATGGCCGGCAGTATTACTGTGTATATGACCGGCAGTATTACTGTATATACGGCCGGCAGTTTTACTGTGTATACGGCCGGCAGTATTACTGTATATACGGCCGGCAGTTTTACTGTGTATACGGCCGGCAGTATTACTGTGTATACGGACCACAGCCGTCTCTATTGTGTATTTTCTATTATGTATACAGCTACTATGGATTCAGCCAGCAGCAGTCTCAAGTGTGTGTGTGTGTGTGTGTGTGTGTGTATATAATAAATTGTTTAGGTGGTTGAGGCTGGGCCTATTGAAGAGCCAGTGTTTCCACTGTACAGGAGTGAGACGTTGGGCGCTGTGTGACTTATGCAAGACTGAAGTTTCACGCCTGCACAGTGGAATCGCTAGCTCTTCAATAGGGCACAGTGAGGCACCACTGTGCAGGCGCAAGACCTGTGATTTGTGTGGATGACATCCTGTGCATTCACTTGCACACAATCAGGAGGGGCGGTGTTGGCATGGAGCAGGGTGGCTCTGACCGCAATCTGCAGACCCCATATGACCCATAAAAGAAACTATATGGCACAGGACAGAATAAAACTCCTATTTCTGAGGTGCCTGAGGATGCCTGGGGTTACAGGAACACCAATTACATCATGTTAAAGGTGGTGGGCAGGTTTTAGAATCCCCCAAAACTGGTGACAGATGCACTTTAATGCAAACTACAGTAATTGTACATCGCAGTTATGGTGAGCACACAATGATATGTAGGAGCCACCACTATAATGGGTATAACGGGTAACAGGTATTTGCATATAACTGAAGGGTCAATTTCTCTGGTGGGCCCCTAACACCCCAGTCCGACCCTATAATGGTGCCCAGAAACAATGTAAAAAGAGGGGGTTAGGCAATAGTGGAAATAAAGTAAAAACTATTTTACAATATAAATACAGCAATTCTGACTAATCAAGATATTGAAGCAATTTCAAGCACACACTTTTGTTCTATTATGGCAGAGAAATTCTATACAGTGGCGTCTTGGTCCTAATACTTCAATCTAAAGTTTGTCACTGTCGTGACTCTGTTGGCAATAATAACTGTCACACAGACCCTGAAAGGAGGCAATGGTACTACACCGTCATGCCACAAGTCCTCTGAATCCCATCCCTTCTGTACTGTAATTCTATGCCTCAGGTCAGGTTGTAGCTCACACCAATGCCTTCTGTCTGGCCACCCCTCATGGCAATGGCTCTGCTCATGTGTCGCTGGTCCCATTCCCTCTCTCATGGTTCCGATTACTTGTCTCTGGTCTCTCGATTCTGGTTCTGGCCACTCATCTGTGCTATACCAGTTCTGGTTCTGGCCTCTCCACACTGGCTCTGACCACTGGCCTCTGGTATCTCGGTCCTGGCCTCTCGTCTCTCAGTTCTACTTGCAGCCACTTGTCTCTGATATCTCGGTTCTGGCCTCTTGTCTCTGGTATCTTGGGCCTAGTTCTGGTCTCTCATCTCTTGTCTCTTGATTCTAGTTGCGGCCACTTGTCTCTTCTTAGCTGGATCACTCCTTCTCGCTCAAGCTGAGGCTTCACTTCACTGGTCTGGCCCTTGTTGGTAATTGCAGCTATAAGCCCAGGCATTGATACCCCCCTACTCTGCCCTCCTGGGCCTTTTATAAGTCCTAGATGTGACACAGCTGCCACCTGACCTGGTCTCCTTTACTTACTCTTCCTCTCTAGAACACATGCTTGTCCCTTCAGTTCCTGTTGACACAGTTCTCTCTTCCTTATACTCTTTGGCCTGCAGATGGCGACATTCGTTTGTCGATCTCTGTTATGCACTAATTCCGGCTTCTTACCATGGCTCCTCTCCGCTTTGGGCCACAACAGGATTATAACAAGACATAATATACACAATGTTGGAGTACAAGGATAATCTTCTCAGAATTGTAAGAGTACAGGAATTAAACAGTGATCTGAAGGCACAGGATTAATGCTCACCATAATACCATGACTCACTAATACACACAAGTGATGATGATGTCACAGCACAGGAATAATCCAAAAAGTAGTAAAATAAATAATACACACTGCAGGGTTCACCCTCAGGCTGTATAGGAAAACATAGAAAATGCAAGCGTTCATTTTCCCCATTCGTGTTCCATAGTCTTATTGAACTGGATCTTATGTAGAGTAGAGGTGGGCACCTTACTCGCTGACATTCATAGCATCTGCTAATTGTGCTATGTAGCAGTTATGCCCATGATTTAACATATGATTTAACTAAGAAGGCTTCACTTTCTTGAAATTAAGTCAATTTCACTACAAAAATCTCTTTAGACTGAATCGTTCAGTGACAGCATCAGAAATTGCCCATGTTGAATCCATACAGATACATTGTATCAACCTCACCATAGAATGCAAGGATGCAAGTCCTGAGAGTGGGGCAACAATCATGGTCGCAGGCAAGGAGGGGGCACTTAAAACCTCATTCCATCACTTACTCTGTTACGTCTCAGGCTGCTTTAGGCCAAGAGATCGAGGTTGCGATGAATATGTCTGTTAGTCACTTCACTGCGCCACCTGCACCCGGCTACAGAGGGAAGAGAGAGGATCTTTAGGTGACATGGACTCTATAAAAAGAAAAAAACCATACAGCATAAAAGACTCATGAGATGCATGGTGGTGGTATGAATGTGGCATAATTAGTATATGGAGGCAAAATGGAGAGATAGTTATTATACGGAGGTACAAAAGGGCACATTGAAAATGGGACATGACCGGTGTGGGAGCACCATTACTGTCTGGAAATGTAGGAGCAGCACTGTATAGAACTGTTTGATATACTCGTAGACTGTGAGCCCTCGTGGACAGGGTCCCTGCCCCTCCTGTACCTGTACGTCCCGATCGCCTAGATTTAGTGTACTTGTTCTTGTCTCCCTTATCCTCATGTAAAGCGCCATGGAACCTAATGGTGCTACATAAATAAATAATCAGGGGCGTAACTAGAACTGGCAGGGCCCCATAGCAAACTTTTGAATGGGGCCCCCTCCAAGACACGCCCCCCAATGACACACCCCCTCCAAGACACGCCCCTTCAAGACACACCCCCTTACAGGCCCCAGCAGTATATACAGCAGCCCCAGTGGTATACCGCAGCCTCCCCAGTGGTATATACAGGCCCCAGCAGTATTACAGCAGCCCCAGTGGTATACCGCAGCCTCCCCAGTGGTATATACAGGCCCCAGCAGTATATACAGCAGCCCCAGTGGTATACCGCAGCCTCCCCAGTGGTATATACAGGCCCCAGCAGTATTACAGCAGCCCCAGTGGTATACAGCAGCCTCCCCAGTGGTATATACAGGCCCCAGCAGTATTACAGCAGCCCCAGTGGTATATACAGGCCCCAGCAGTATTACAGCAGCCCCAGTGGTATACAGCAGCCTCCTCAGTGGTATATACAGGCCCCAGCAGTATTACAGCCGCCTCCGCAGTGGTGGTATATACAGGCCCCTGGTGGTGGTATATACAGGCCCCTGGTGGTGGTATATACAGGCCCCTGGTGGTGGTATATACAGGCCCCTGGTGGTGGTATATACAGGCCCCTGGTGGTGGTATATACAGGCCCCTGGTGGTGGTATATACAGGCCCCCCGCTCTCCATTACCTGCAGCAGGCAGTCGCGCTGATCGCAGCCACAGCCTGTCATGTAGTGTGACGCTGTAGCCGGCGATACAGGAAATAGAGCGGCGCCGGCTACAGCCCACATGACAGGCAGATCAGCGCGACTGCCAGCCGGTAATGGAGAGCGGGGGGACGCAGCAGTAATGGAGGCAGCGGTCAGGGGGCCCCGAGGATAGCGTGTGGGGGCAGCGGTCAGGGGCCCCCATGCATACACATACATTCTACACACACTGCAGCAGCCCCTCAGTGGTCACACTGTACATACTGAGCATACACATACATTCTACACACACTGCAGCAGCCCCTCAGCACTCACACTGTACACACTCTACATACTAAGCATACACACACTGCACATTGAGCATACACACACACTGCAGCAGCCCCTCAGCACTCACACTGTACACACTCTACATACTAAGCATACACACACTGCACATTGAGCATACACACACACTGCAGCAGCCCCTCAGCACTCACACTGTACACACTCTACATACTAAGCATACACACACTGCACATTGAGCATACACACACACACACACACACACACTGCAGCAGCCCCTCAGCACTCACACTGTACACACTCTACATACTAAGCATATACACACTGCACATTGAGCATACACACACACTGCAGCAGCCCCTCAGCACTCACACTGTACACATCTACATACTAAGCATACACACACTGCACATTGAGCATACACACACACTGCAGCAGCCCCTCAGCACTCACACTGTACACACTCTACATACTAAGCATACACACACTGCACATTGAGCATACACACACACTGCAGCAGCCCCTCAGCACTCACACTGTACACACTCTACATACTAAGCATACACACACTGCACATTGAGCATACACACACACACACACACACTGCAGCAGCCCCTCAGCACTCACACTGTACACACTCTACATACTAAGCATACACACACTGCACATTGAGCATACACACACACTGCAGCAGCCCCTCAGCACTCACACTGTACACACTCTATATACTAAGCATACACACACTGCACATTGAGCATACACACACACACACTGCAGCAGCCCCTCAGCACTCACACTGTACACACTCTACATACTAAGCATACACACACTGCACATTGAGCATACACACACACTGCAGCAGCCCCTCAGCACTCACACTGTACACACTCTATATACTAAGCATACACACACTGCACATTGAGCATACACACACACACACTGCAGCAGCCCCTCAGCACTCACACTGTACACACTCTACATACTAAGCATACACACACTGCACATTGAGCATACACACACACTGCAGCAGCCCCTCAGCACTCACACTGTACACACTCTACATACTAAGCATACACACACTGCACATTGAGCATACACACACACTGCAGCAGCCCCTCAGCACTCACACTGTACACACTCTACATACTAAGCATACACACACTGCACATTGAGCATACACACACACACACTGCAGCAGCCCCTCAGCACTCACACTGTACACACTCTACATACTAAGCATACACACACTGCACATTGAGCATACACACACACTGCAGCAGCCCCTCAGCACTCACACTGTACACACTCTACATACTAAGCATACACACACTGCACATTGAGCATACACACACACACACTGCAGCAGCCCCTCAGCACTCACACTGTACACACTGTAACTCACCTCCAGATAATACTCTATGTCGCTCTTGATGCTCGGGATCCACCTCCGGATCTCAGCTGCTGTGTGTAGCGCCCCCTGCACAGAACACGGGGTGAGGACAGCTCTGGCCGGACCACCCCCTCCTGCCCGTCCCCACTCACCAGCCGCGGCCGCTCCCTGGTCACGTCCTGGACACGTCCCTCTGCACAGAAAATAAAACAGGAGATAAAAAGGAACCCATACCAGAGAGCGCAGGGAGGGGGGGTGGAGCGTCCCTTCCCCCCCAGAGAGCGCAGGACGACGCCCGGCAGGGGCAGCGCACAGTGCGGGGCTCACCTGCCCTCTCCTTCTGCAGCCACAGCTGGTTCAGCCTCCCTGCTGCTTCTCCTCGTTTCTCGCCATGTTTACGTTCACTTCCGGTCAGCTGACATCACGGTCACATGACTTGAGATGGGCGGAGAAATTGTTGTTATGACTACGACAAGCCACATTCACAGAGCGATAGATCACCTGACCTTCGGTCGGTGTAGTGAGACATGTGGGGGCGCTCAGGGGACCAATGGGCCCCCCTTTCCGTCCGGGCCCCCTTTACAGCACCCAGGGGGGTATGGGGGCGGGGCTTAGTGGGCGTGGCCCCAAAGTGTCGGGGCCCGCCGGGCCAGTCCGCCCCTGTATCGCAGGCGCAGCTGCCGGTATAGCAGCGGCTGCGTAGCGGCGCTGGGTCCGGGCCCCCCACAAGCGCCGGGCCCCAAAGCGACCGCTACGGCTGCTATGCCGGTAGTTACGCCCCTGTTAATAATAATAATAATACTGGAGTGCAATGTCAGATATAAATGGGCACAAAGCTGGTACATGGCAAGGAGTGGGTAGATTTATTACTATGTAAGATGCTTTGTTGTTTCCTTAGAGGTGTGAAAAATGGAAATGGGTACTGGATATATGATAAGCCAAAGATATGTGTTTTACATTCTGCATTCTGATTCTGATAGGGAGGGTTTAGATCTGGAGACTGGCTAGGCCACTCCAGGACCTTAAAATGCTTCTTACAAAGCCACTCCTTTGTTGCCCTTGTGGTGTGCTTGGAATCATTGTCATGCTAAACGACCCAACCATGTTTCATCTTCAATGCCCTTGCTAATGGAAAGAAGTTTGCACTCAAAACCTCACGATACATGGCCCCATTCATTCTTTCATGTACACGGATCAGTTGTCCTGGTCCCTTGGCAGAGAAGCAGCCCCAAAACATGATGTTGCCACCCCTATGCTTCACAGTAGGTATGGTGTTCTTTGGATGCAACTCAGCATTCTTTCTCCTCTACACAAGACGAGTTGTGTTTACCAAACACTTCTACTTTGTTTTCATCTGACCATATGTCATTCTCCCAGTACTCTTCTCGATCATCCAAAAGCTCTCTATCAAACTTGCTCTCTATCAAACTTCAGATGTGCCCATACATGTAATGGCTTAAGCAGGGGACATTTCTGGCACTGCAGGATCTGAGTCCCTGGTAGCGTAGTCTGTTACTGATTTTAGCCTGTGTAACGTTGCTCTCTGCTCTGTAGCCTGTGTAATGTTGCTCCCTGCTCTCTGCAGACCATTCACCAGGTCCCCCTGTGTGGTTCTATGATTTTTACTCACTGTTTTTGACACCATTTTGACCCCATGGGGTGAGATCTTGTGAGGAGCAACAGATAGAGGGACATTATCAGTGGTCTTGTATATCTTCCATTTTCTAGTTATTGCTCCCACAGTTGTTTCTTCACACCATGCTGCTGCCTATTGCTGATTCAGTCTTCTCAGTCTGGTGCAGGGATACAATGTTGTTTCTGGTGTTCTTTGACAGCTCTTTGGTCTCCACCATAGTGGAGTTTGGAGTGTGACTGTTTGAGGTTGTGGACAGGTGTCTTTTATACTGATACCAAGTTCAGACAGGTGCCAGTACTACAGGTAATGAGTGGAGGACAGAGGAGCCTCCAGTACTACAGGTAATGAGTGGAGGACAGAGGAGCCTCTGAAAGAAGACGTTACAGGTCTCTGAGAGCCAGAAATCTCGCTTGTTTGTAGGTGACCAAATACTTATTTTCCACCAAAATTTGAAAAAATTTCTTTCCAAATGAGACAATGAGATTTTCAGGATTTGTTTTCTCATTGTGTCTCTCATAGTTGAGGTCACCTATGATGTCAATTACAGGCCGACCTCATCTTTATAGGTGGGAGAACTTGCACAATTGGTGGCTGACTAAATACTTTCTTTCCCCCACTTTAGGTAAAAATCTAATGGAGTTTAAGGCTACGTTCACACATTTGCGTATTTTGCTGCGCTTTTTGCCGCGTTTTTCGGCCGCGCAAAAAAGTGCAACAAAATACGCAGGGGCTTTCACACACTGCGCGTTCTTTACTCCAGAAAGCGCAGTGATGTCACAGAGGGGAGGAAGAATCCTGCTTCCTCCTCCCCTCTGTGACAGCCCCATTAGATTTCACAGAGTATTAATACACACTGTGAAATCTAAATTAAACAGAGGCAAATGTATGTAAAATAAAAAAGAATGAATACATCACCTCTCCGGTGCCTTCTCCCACTGTCCGGTGCCTTCTGCCGCTCTCCGCTCTCCGGTTCTAAGTGAGAGGTGTACTGATAAGACCTGTGGTGACGTCAGAGGGGGGCGTTCCCGGGGCGTTCCCAGCGCTGATTGGCTGTTCGCGGTCATGTGATATGTATCACATGACCGCGAGTGCCCGGGAACGCCCCTCTGACATCACCACAGGTCCAGTCAGAAGAGACCTCACTTGGAACCGGGGATCGCACAGCGGCAGAAGGCGTCGGACAGGTGAAGTATTGATTCTTTTTTATTTTTCAGACACTTACTTTTGTTTAATTTAGATTTCACAGTGTGTATTAATACACTGTGAAATCTAATGGGCGGCCACAGCTGTCACAGAGGGGAGGAGGAAGCAGGATTCTTCCTCCCCTCTGGGAGAATACGCAGGAGCAGCTGCGTAAACAATTGACATATCAATTGTTTACTGAGCTGCGCTTTCTCCCGGAAAACGCACTGCGTATTTTTACGCAATGTCTGCACTGCAAAGTGAATTTCCCATTCACTTTGTTGGCAGACAAAAGGCACATTGCGTATTTTGAAAAGCGCGCGTAAAAAAACGCGGCAAAATACGCAATGTGTGAACGCAGCCTTAGATCAAATTAATGCAAAAAAATATAAAAAATTCTGAAGGGTTCAGCAACTTCCCGTCACCTCACTATACATAATGATTTGAAAAGTCACCTTGATACGACCTTGACAATGACGGCAGATTTCATCTTGTTTATTTACATGGGAGTACAAGCAATTGGGGTTGAAAGATAATGATAGTTTATAAATTAAATAAAAGATGTCCACAAACTAGAGTAATCCAGGAATTCTTGATCATTTGCAAAAGAACAATCACAGCATCAGCCTCTGCCGAAATCTAGAAATGACTTTATAAATATTCTTTGCACATAAAACTAAGCGGATTCAGTATGCAGAATGCAGACCAATGATTTAATCAGCCCAGAGGGATCGACATTCTATATATATGTACATTCACATATACATGTATCCATGTTTGGGAGGAAATGGCTTTGTGATTGCCTCTCAGCTTATCTGTGCTGTCAGGGTTCGTGAAATGTTACTCACCCCGGCCATGGGGAACCCAATTGGATTTCATGTGAGTAATTTGATCCTGTTAATGAATTATGGCTTTCAGAGAGACACAACACCACACACTTCAGTCCTAACCTATTGTGCTTGCAATTTTCATATGGAGATTTGTTGCATTTTTACAAGAATAATATACTGCAATGTTCCCAATACTGACTGACGTCCTGCTGGCCAAATCAGTGTTACAGATAATGTCATTAGAATTGCTTCTTTGTTTAAATTGAGTTTTTATGTCAATTGGGTTTTTTTTGTATATTTTTTTTTGTTAATTTTTATATCCCGATTGATTCTGTTGAGCTATACATGGGAAAAAGGGTTTATATACAAAATACAAATTAGTATGAACAAACGAGTAATGACGCACTGGTGCAGAGGGTATCTACAGGATAATGGGGAGGAGGCAGTAGGTTGGGGATTTGCAGCAGCTCCGGTGGTGTTGAGGTGGCATTTCCGGTAGTGTTGAGGTGGCAGCTCTGGTGGTGTTTTGGTGAGATGGCAGCTCCGGTGGTGTTGAGGTGGCAGCTCTGGTGGTGTTTTGGCGAGATGGCAGCTCCGGTGGTGTTGAGGTGGCAGCTCTGGTGGTGTTTTGGTGAGACGGCAGCTCCGGTGGTGTTGAGGTGGCAGTTCTAGTAGAGTTGAGGTGGCAGCTCTGGTGGTATTTTGGTGAGGCGACTGCTCCGGTGGTTTTGGGCTCACAGTTCCAGTAGTGTTGAGGTGGCAGCTCTGGTGGTGTTGTGGTGAGGCGGCTGCTTCGGTGGTGTGGCAGTTCTGGTGGTGGTGAGGCGGCAACTCTAGTGGTGTTGAGATGGCGGGGGTCATTGCAGACTGTAAGCTTTCTTCAAAAGTTGGGTTTTAAAGTTTCATCTAAAGGTCCTGAATGTTGAAGAAAGTTGGATGCGATGGGGCACAGAATTCCAGAGGGTAACATCTTGGAGGTGACTGGATGAGGAATGTACAAACAGGGTGAAAAGAAGGAAGTCTTGGGAGGACCAGAGATTACGCGTGGGAAGATATTGAGAGATTAGTTTGAAGATATACAGGAGACAGATTTTGAACAGTTTTGTAGGTTAGTGTTAGTAGTTTTCACTTTATCCATTGGAAAATTGCGAGCCAATTAAGAGATTTGCAGTGGAGAGTTAGAGGAAGAGGAGTAATAAGCGGAGAGGTGGATTATGTGGCCAGCAAAGATAAGAGAGGTGTAAAGGTACCTTCACACGCCGCAATATCGCCTGGTGATATGAGGAGATCTAACGTGCGCATGCACGTTTTTCATGGTCCCTCAGATCGCCGATGACGGCATCACACGCCCCAATTGCGCCCTGAAAGTAAGAGGATGTGTCGCTCCGGAAATCACCTCACGTACAGCGGAAGCAATCCTGCCTAATTCCATCGCCGCTTCACACGCCGCAATTCCAAAGGCAATGTGGACGTACATGTTCAGCGCGGCGAGGAGATAGGTGTGCCACAGTGGTTTACACCGCGCCCCATACACGCTCATTGGACAACGCAACAGCGTTATGATTGGGCAGTCTGCTCTGGAAGGCTAATACATGATGCCATTGCCATTGGGTGGTGCTGAACGGTCAGCTCATCAAATATGGCGCGGTGTCAACTGACAGCCAATGGGAATGCAGTAGCCCACACCAATCAGCTCACACGGGGCGCGGACACCAGCATGCTAAGGTACGCCTACGGGAAATCATAGGCAACGCTCTTTCCATCACTATCGCCCTATCACATGCCACAACACGGAAATATCGTCTTACCGATTGAGGCTGATTACTGAGCACTGTTCAGGAATCAGGCGACGGCTGAGAGGAGATTTATCACCGCGAAATTCCCCAATCACACGCCGCAACTGTGAGGCAATTTCACGGCGATTGCTCCGGGGCAACATATAGATTTTATGATCGCCAGGTGATATTGCGGCGTGTGACGGTACCTTGAGTCTTAGCAGGTAGGTCACAGGGAAGGATGTTACAGTCATTCAGGAGGGCGATGATGAGGGCATGCATTAACATTTTAGTAGACTAAGTGTTAAGATAGTGTCAAATCCTGGAAATATTTATTTATTTATTACATTAGCAGCAAGAGACTGACTGAGACCCCATGTGTTTAAAACTGCTGAAAAGTCATCTGTATAGAGCAGGAATTAGGAGTGTAGTATAAGGCACGTGGCTGGTGTGAAAAGTGCAATATTTTTTTTTCTATACCGTATTTTTTTCATGCTATAAGACACACTTTTTTCTTCCAAAATTGGAGGGAAAACGGGGATGTGTATTATACTCCTAATGTACCTTACCAGGGGCGCATGCCGGCTGTGGACTGGGGTCACATGAGGCAGGGTAGCCACTGCAGGAAGTGGCTGGTGGCACTAGTTGAGCAATGTGGGTCCTGGAGGAAGTGGTGTCATGTCGGTGGGAGGCAGGTGCCATTAATCCCGGTGGTGGATGCAATGGAACTCAGGAAAATGGCTATTGAGGTGGCACATGTGCAGATGTAGAGTTTATAGACAAGATCTTAATCTGCTTTGAAAGTGTTGAAAAGTCTTAACATCAAAGTGTCACCACCGTAATTAGAATAACACATATCACTTACCACTCACCCTGCACTTGAATGCCTGCAATGAATAATGCTTCAGCCTGACAGTCTCAGGATTGGGAAGATTTCAGCACTCCAGAAAATGGTGGCATATGTCCACGGCAATAAAGACATCAGCTTTATTTAGAAAAACATTAAAAAACAGTTGTAGCTGCAAACAGACCACCGGACCCGTTGAAGCGCTACTGCGCAAAATGGCTATAGTCCCTGCTTGGGATCCTGCTACATCCTCTCACCTCAGCACTCTCTATGCAGCTGCCGATACAGTTTTTTTTAATGTTTTTCTAAATAAAACTGAATTTTTTTTATAGTGGACGTGTGCCGCCAATTTATTGGACAGTCATTTTCCTGAAGTCTGTTGCGTTCACCACGGGATCAATAATGCCTCATGCTGCAGCAACACCCCTTCCTCTCCTCTGAGCCCAGGAGTTCAGCATCGGTCCACTGGTGCCACCGCAACACTTCGTCCTCCCATCCTAGGGCTTGTGGCATTGCTCCATTGGTGCCGCCACTGACTTCCTGGAATGGCAGCCCTGCCTCTGCTCAACTGCCACTGCGCTCCCTTAGTAATCAACACTCAAACTATAAGACGGAGCCCATTTTTAACATTAAAAAACATTTTTCCCATTTCCCTGTATAGAGTAGGAATTAGGAGTGTAGTATAAGGCATGTGGCTGGTGTGAAAAGTGCAATTTTTTTTCTATACTGTATTTTTTTCATACTATAAGACACACTTTTTTCCTTCAAAATTGGAGGGAAAACGAGGATGTGTATTATACTCCAAATATACCTTATCAGGGGCGCATGTCGGCTGTGGACTGGGGTCACATGAGGCAGGGTAGTGACTCACCGCGGCCGGCTGACTCCGGTTTAGACAGGCGATTCTTCTTCCCCCCTTGTCACGGGTGGACCGCGCCTGCCGGTAGTGGGGCCCGTTGTAGTGCAGATCAAAAGTGAAGACGTCTTGGTGGAACAGATTAAAAGGGGTTTAATTTGTTTTATTCGTGACGCCACCTATGAGTAGATTCGGTAAGGGCTACCGACGCTGCGGAACCCCCGGGGGATGGACAGCAGCAAGATGTTACGCTCCCCACAGGCTGAGCGGTGATCCCCGGAGGCTGGAGCTGCTCAAGATGTTGTACGGCAGCTGCGGTTACCTTGTTGTGCGGACGGACAGTTCATAAGGAAGCACGGACACAGGTAGTCTCTGCAACGGGTCTTTACTGTAACCAGTAGGCAGTACATGGCATACAGTGGTTGAGTAGTAGACAAGGTGGACTCAGCAGTGATAGTGTTCCTCAGAGATCCGCAGTGTTCCTCCATTCTACCTACTTAGTTTATCGCCAGCGTCGCCCAGGAATACCAGGTCGGGTACGGGGAGGCTGCTTCAATGCCCTATCCATGATTTACGTTCTGGATGCTTTGGGGAGCCTTGGGTCCCTCAGTGGGTACACCGCTGGTTAGACGACTGGAGACTGGCTGGTGGTGGGGTGCTCCTGTAAAGCTGATCCTCCACTCTTCTGGTTCGCGTGGCAGAGGTGAACTGCTGCCAGCTTCGGTACCAGTGAACCGGCTGTGAGTTGTGGGCACGGGAGTCTTTTGGGAACCCGTGTAGAAATGCCCAATCCCGGTGGTTAAGGCCTCAGGTGCTGACACCCGACCGGTGACGGCCCAGGGGCCCGCACGGGGTGCGGAGCCCCCGCTCCTCTCCAAGTTCTAGTCTGTTCTTGTCAGGTTCTAGATTATTCTCCTTCTCATCTAGATTATTGTGTGTTCTACTACACTACCCTAACACTCCACCCACCAGGACCTATGATTGGTCCCCTGTTCTAGGTGTTGCATGTTGGGTTGGATCTCTAAGTTAACTGGATCATTGCTGAGTCAGAGGATATTGCGGCTGCATTTGTGGCTGCAATACCCTCCTGTGACGCACTCGTTGCGGGGCGCCACACTCCCCCTTGGTTGAATACGCTTGTCCCCAAGCGTCACACTACTCACATTACAGAGGTTTTTATATTTTATAACAGGTAATACACTTTTATTAATGACAAGTCATATATGCATAAAAGTGAAAAGGTAAATAAACAGGTTAACACATTGCGCGGACCCGGCGGGCGGTCGGCTGTCCTTAAAATAAAAGTTCAGGCTGTAGCCGCTAAGTCGCAGTGTTACGGTGCAAACAGGAAGAAGTCTCTTTTAGTAGCAAAGTTCAAACAACAAAGTCACTTATGGAGGGCAGTGTTCCGGACTCGTATAGCGAACCACCCATCACGGCATATATGGCGCTCATAGGTTACTATGTCCCCTCTATTCAAGTCTCGGCTTGGATGGCCTCGCGGTAGGTGCGATTCCACATCACGGCGCCCCACAAACACTTCAGTACTCACACCCTCCTCCCTTACGAATCCCCACCCGGTGGACAAGTTAAATGTGCTTACCCACCCGGTTTTACGGAATTGTTCAGGCAATGGAGCTTGGCGGCGGGCCTCGGCGCGAGCCTGCATGTTGGCTTGCAGTCGAGTGTGCCACTCGTCTCTCCGGATACGACGTACCTCTTCGTCGGAGTGATGCGGCGTGTGGATAAAGTCACTACGGCGTGCTGGTTGTTGAACTGCTCGAGCTTGGTGGGCAGTCTGAAGTGGAGCCCGGTTCAACGGAACCGGAGAAGATACTGTTGCGGCGGCACCCGACCAGTGCACCCGAGCTGATCGCCCGGCAGCAGGGTTCCTTGTGTCTCCCCAGGCGAACCCGGTGTAGAGATCCTCAGGTGAACTGTAGGTCTCCTCGTCATCCTCCTCGACCTCTCCTTCAATGACAACGTCGGGCTGCTCGGCTGATGAAGACGATGGGATGGAATCCTCTGGATCGGTGGGTGGCTGTGCGGCAAAGTTCTCCTCAGGGTCGTTGTGCAGGACTTCCAGGCTGCCTGCCTCTCCTTCTGTAGCAGCGGGAAGTGGTGTTTCAATCCCGGTCATCAGGTAGGCCTCTGTATTAGCAGAGGAGGCCTCCGGTTCAGGGGAGAAACAGGCGACAGTCTCGGTAGTGGTGAAACTAGTCGCGGGTTCCGCAGGTGGAACCAGGTAGATGTCAGCTTCTTCGTGGGAGCATATTGGAAGCTCCGGCTCTGGAACGGGGTCGGCTGCGGTATCGTCCGCTGGAACGGGTCGAGCTGTGGTCCTCACTGGAATGACACAGTCTATGGGCTCCGGTGACGAAGCAGGACAGGTGGTGGGCGACAGTGAGGTGGTGGAAAAGCTGGCGATGTCGTCTGGGCTTGGAGAAGCTGTACCCGGTCGGCTCTGCTGCATCGCATGATGGAGTCTTCTGCCTAGGGACGCGCTCCAGCTGCGAATCGTCCATTCCACTGTCTCAAGTAGTCGCACCCGGAGGTCTTGTAGAGCCTCTAGCCAGAAGTCGGGGCTGCCATCTATGGTAAGGGCAGGATCCGGACCCGGTTGGCCTATGGCTGCTCTGGCCTCCGCCTCGACCTCCCGCATTAGGTCTTGGAGTCTTGTGCTGGCCATTCTCTTCTTGGAGGGAAACCACACCCGTTCAACCGGTAAGACGTTCTGGTAGAGCTGGTGGAGAAGTCTGCCTGACTGTCTGTGACACTCCCATTTCCTCTGGGCTTTTGTAGTCCAATGGTGGGAAAAGTCTTTGGGGTCCGCCCCCATGGTTGATTCGAGCAATCAGGGCGGACAAAGAGTTTGGCGCCTTTTGTCTTTAGCCCTCCCACGATGAGGGGGGGGGGTTGACTCACTCCTGGGCTTGCACGTGGCGGCTTCTTGTGGCGGGAACGCCATCTTGGGCGCCATCTTGGCCCAATGGTGAAAAGGCGGGAAAGTTCTTTTAGGGACGAACAAAGTCCAAATTGTAGACAATAATGTCCATTTTAAGCACAATATACCCGTTGGGTAACGGGCCTGCTCGTATCCTGTTCGTGACGCCATTTTCTGACTCACCGCGGCTGGCTGACTCCGGTTTAGACAGGCGATTCTTCTTCCCTCCTTGTCACGGGTGGACCGCGCCTGCCGGTAGTGGGGCCCGGTGTAGTGCAGATCAAAAGTGAAGACGTCTTGGTGGAACAGATTAAAAGGGGTTTAATTTGTTTTATTCGTGATGCCACCTATGAGTAGATTCGGTAAGGGCTACCGACGCTGCGGAACCCCGGGGGATGGACAGCAGCAAGATGTTACGCTCCCCACAGGCTGAGCGGTGATCCCCGGAGGCTGGAGCTGCTCAAGATGTTGTACGGCAGCTGCGGTTACCTTGTTGTGCGGACGGACAGTTCATAAGGAAGCACGAACACAGGTAGTCTCTGCAACGGGTCTTTACTGTAACCAGTAGGCAGTACATGGCATACAGTGGTTGAGTAGTAGACCAGGTGGACTCAGCAGTGATAGTGTTCCTCAGAGATCCACAGTGTTCCTCCATTCTACCTACTTAGTTTATCGCCAGCATCGCCCAGGAATACCAGGTCGGGTACGGGGAGGCTGCTTCAATGCCCTATCCATGATTTACGTTCTGGATGCTTTGGGGAGCCTTGGGTCCCTCAGTGGGTACACCGCTGGTTAGACGACTGGAGACTGGCTGGTGGTGGGGTGCTCCTGTAAAGCTGATCCTCCACTCTTCTGGTTCGCGTGGCAGAGGTGAACTGCTGCCAGCTTCGGTACCAGTGAACCGGCTGTGAGTTGTGGGCACGGGAGTCTTTTGGGAACCCGTGTAGAAATGCCCAATCTCGGTGGTTAAGGCCTCAGGTGCTGACACCCGACCGGTGACGGCCCAGGGGCCCGCACGGGGTGCGGAGCCCCCGCTCCTCTCCAAGTTCTAGTCTGCTCTTGTCAGGTTCTAGATCCTCCTTCGTTCTCTCTAGATTATTGTGTGTTCTCCTACACTTCCCTAACACTCCACCCACCAGGACCTATGATTGGTCCCCTGTTCTAGGTGTTGCATGTTGGGTTGGATCTCTAAGTTAACTGGATCATTGCTGAGTCAGAGGATATTGCGGCTGCATTTGTGGCTGCAATACCCTCCTGTGACGCACTCGTTGCGGGGCGCCACAGTAGCCACTACAGGACGTGGCTGGTGGCACTAGTTGGAGTCAAAGTACATAAAAACGTTTTTATACTCATTAGCCATGATAATGAGTAGGGACCATATTCTTTAGCCCTTAGGCAGTGTTTGTTTTGTGCCTTTGACATCATAAGATCACACCTTAATGGGCGTGATCTTTTATTCATGTTCTATGCAGGCCCTCCATACTTTCCACGTCGTTTGATGGGCATGAAATGACGCGAATCGCGTCATTTCCGGTTGGGTGACGTCAGTACACCCACGCCGCTCGTTCGGTTTCAAGCATGCATGCTCAATGCGGTGCTTGAAGCCGAACGAGCGGCGTGGGTGTACTGACTTCACCCGACCGGAAATTACACGATTTGCGTCATTTCATGCCCATCAAACGACGTCGAAAGTATGGAGGGCCTGCATAGAACATGATGCCATTAGGACGTGATCTTATGATGTCAAAGGCACAAAACAAACACGCCCTAAGAGCTAAAGAATATGGTCCCTACTAATTATCATGGCTAATGAGTATAAAAACATTTTTATGTACTTTGACAGGAAGCAGTTAGGAGACTAAAGGAGTGTGAGAATGGCCATAGGATGCTGCAGGGACATGGTTTTGTAGCTTAGGTGGCTTTTTGGAGGTGACAGGATCCCTTTAAGCACATAATTATACATTTTATTTTTTCTGCCCATGTGTATGACCTTACATTTATCCCTATTAAAGCTCATTTGCCATTTATAAGCCCAAAATTCTAGTTTACATAAATCCTCCTGTAATATAAAATGATCTTACAATGCACATATACACACAGTATAATGTCCCCACACAAATATAAACATATGCACACACACATGCACACACACATAGATATAAACATACACACATGCACATACACACACAGACAGCCACCGCCCTCAGCACCACAGAGCCCGACCCATCGTGATATCACCGCCCTCCGATGTGACATCATCAGGCACACATCTAGTCCATATATAATTTATAAAATTAGCATTTTAGGTGTGATTTATAGTGAAATAACAAAAGGCTTATAAAGCTAAACCTTTAATTTGCACACAGCTACCTGAGGTGAGACTCTCCATATTCTCTATTATTTAGTTACTGAATCATCAGAAACAATATTTCATCTAGAGAAGTTTGAAGGTTTTCATCCATCTTTCTATAAACTTGCACTCGCTCCTCCTCCTCCCCACTATCCCGATGCTCTCTCTATCTAAGCCCTTAGGCTGTGTTTGTTTTCGGTTCGCCTGGCCAACACCATCATGTTTCCTACTATGATAAGATACTGTATGATCTAGGAGAAAAAGATGAAAATAATCATTGAAGCGAGACCGAAATCCACAGCGACTTGGAAATGTAAATTCCTCCCACACAGGAGCAAATCTAATCTGTGATTCTCCTAGACAGAGATGGGGCAGAGGAACACAGAAATGTAGAGGAGTCGAGGGGACGAGAAGAGGATGGGACCGGCAAAAGGAGGAAAGTTTGGAAAGACAGAGGAGAACCTGCCGCCACCTGAGAGAATACTGACGTAGCAAATGTTCAACTCACAGTTAATGTTATGATATCATAATGCCGTAAATCTTATGTAACATTTTCTATGGCTTGTGCTCTGTCATATGGCAAATTAAGGCTTTTTGCATCATGGTATGAAATGGATAAATTGTCAAGTTAATAATCTGATTTTATCTGGCACCACTAAAATGTGGGTGTGTGTTACACCAATTAAGGCTGCATGTTTCCATTACAGTGTTACACACCGGTCTCTGGTATCCTGGGCTCCGCTTCCTTCCCCTAGGCCTTCCACATCGGGCTTTGTAAGTTCTATGGAGAGAGTCAATGTTATCATCTCCTTAGTCCTTTGTCATAGGAAGAAGACTGTAAAGGGGCCACCACACGCGTCAATATCGCGTGCAATATTGCTGCTTCACGTGACGTTGCAGCGATATTGACGTGTGAGACAGGGTGCATCAACCAGCGATAAATCGCTGGTTGATAGTCGCCAGGTTTTCGGACTGGACCAAAAACCTGGCGACGGTCACCCGGTGGACACGCAGCATCGCTGCGTATGACACTGGGAGACGAGCGAGAAACCAGCTCTCAGCACCTCTCAGGAAGCACTGGGAGCTGGTATCCATGGTAAACTGCGGGTAACTTTCGAGCGCACGCTGCCTAGATACCCAATGTATACCTTGGTTACCACAATTCAGATAGAAAAGACAGCACTCACCGGTCAGCGTTGCACTTTTATTCAAGTCTGCTGGGTACATGTTGGAGGGAGGGGGAAAGACAGAGGTGACGATGGCACCGTTTCGCGCTCCTTGCGCTTCAACATTGTGCTGTCTGCGTCTTTGGACTGGCACCGCGGTTTATTGTGACCAGCTGCATCTGCAGGGTTTGCTTGAGACTGTTGTTCACACTGGTGCCCCATTCCTACTTTTGCCGCTTATACCTTGGTTACCAGCCTTCTCCGCTCACTGGCTGGTATCCAAGGTACACAGTGGGTAACTAGGGTCCCTAGTTACCCACTGTGTACCTTGGATACCAGCCGGTGAGCGGAGAAGGCTGGTAACCAAGGTATACATCTGGTTTCTAGGCAGCGCATGCTGCCTAGTTACCCGCAGTTTACCATGGATACCAGCCTGCAGACATCGTGGAAACGATATTTAAATAATTTCCACGATGTCGCTGGTCCACTGATCGCTGGTGAGTCTGGCTGTGTGACAGCTCACCAGCGATCAGCTGTCAATGTTGCCAGCGATCAGATCACTGACGACATTGACGTGTGTGACGGGGCTTTAAGTTTAGTCTTTGCTGTGTACCACCATATGTGCATAATGTTCTTCAACTTGCAAACCCATTGTGATCCCACAATTTCCAGTCTTGCTAGTTTACTATCACTTTGTCATCTTCTGAATTAACTTACCAATTACAGTAAATCACAACTCATTAGTGATTTGTGTTCATAATCCATTCCCCCTTGCTAGGTTCCACTCCATCTGGCCTACTGGTCCTCTTGTGGCTCCTTATTGCCCAGGTTCTCCAGTCTGTTGCACTAATGCCTGAGGTCTGTGTGACCACCTGGACCTAAAGACTATACGGATCTACCTCACCAGGTGAAGTTAATGGACAGATATGCAATATCACTTTTGTATTCCCTCTTTATCAACTACCTATATCGGGATAAGAATGATAAATGGCACATGGTAAATGGGGAACCTCGCTACCTTTGACTGAGACATAGCAGCTCATTTAAAAAGCGATTTAGGGCGTCTTCACATATGCAGTTTTTTGGTATCCGGCCAGATAAGACGAAAACCTCATCTGATCGGGTACGTTTTTTGCCCTTAAACCAGATGGAACCATACCGGTATTATACCGGATCCGTGTGTCTGTTCCGTTGTAATACGAGCATGGTTCCATCTGTCACCATCCAGTATTATCTGGATCCGTTTGACTGTTGTGGTCTGTACCGAAGACGAGTTATCAGCATGGACACCGAACAAGGGACTTAACATGATTAAAGATCATAATGATGACATTACCTCACATGTCAGTAGGCAAGCCATATCTTACCTGATCAAGAATGATCCAGTATTACTAGATCCAGCCCCCATTGGCGCACATTATAAATTATGGCTGATTCAGTCGGAAGCGTTTTTTTATTACCAAGCCCAAAAAACCCTATATGTTCCATTTTTTGGGCTTGTAAAATAAAAACAGTTTTGGCTGGATCCGGCAGCAACCTGATGCAAACGAAAGTGCCGGAGTGCCTATTAAAAATCAATGGGCACAAACCGAATCCAGTTTGCATTCTGGTTTTAAAAAAGAGCTAGATCTCTTCCAGATTAAAAAAAAAAAACACATATAATAATAATAATAATAATAATATTTATTCATTTATATAGCTCTATTAATTCCATAGCACTTTACATACATGAGTAAAGTGCTGTGGAATTAATAGCGCTATATAACATATGTTAAAGTGCCCTTATTGTGACAAATATCCTTCACCTTAGATACTTGTATGCCAAAAGCTCTTTTTTTTCAAGAGTTTGCCATATACGTTCCCCACAGACATATACCATAAATTAGACTCATTTGCACTTTATAATCTATTTATGTACCATATAATGTTAAACACCAGGCACCTGGATAAATGTTCCCCTAGGCATGTAAAACAACAATCAAAGAATGAATTCCCCTCTAAGGAAATAATCAACCTCCAATAATTCTTAATAATAGTTCAGCAATAATTATACAATAATTATGTATGCAAATAGGACAGGCACTCTAAATACTCTGTGTGCACAATTATCAAGCAATTAGTATTTTGGATGATTAAGTTTATTATTGAACAACCACAATGGTGTCGGTCATCCCTTAAGGTTAATAAATCTGAAACCTTAATATTTAAGAAAGTAAAAGTGTCTTAGGAGAAATTCTGTGTGTATAATTATTGAGCAACTATTAATGTGCAGAATTATTATGCACCTTAATAAAAAAATGAAAATCTTCCCTTCTCAATTGTTTTTTTTTTTTCCATTTAAAGTAAGAATAATTATCAAACATGTTTAAATGTACAGAAATACATTTCTAACATTTAAAAAAAAAATATTAATGACCACCTGTTCTGCCTTCTTCCATGTCTGGTGCTGTGTGGATTCCAGCATACAGCTAAACCCTTCTTCTCATCCCAAGTAAACAGACTGTGAGGTTCAGTAGTCTTAGTTTATTAGTGCGATGACATGAAGATACATATGGCAATGCACATGACAATACACTTTGCGTGCAGTAAAAACTACAAAGTACAAATAGTCTCGGTCAGCACAGTGATAATAGAACATAGAAATATACATTAAACATGAGTAGCTGTTGCCAGATTCATTGCAAAAGGCACAATTCTACACAGGGGTATTACCTAGCTGTATACAATGCAGAGAACATTAACTAAGATGGAGTATTTCAGAGCGTAACACATTTCTAGTACACAATATTTCTGTAACAGTGACTGTATCATGGCCTGCATACACAAATTCTAACATAACATTAGGGATGAGCGAGCATGCTTGCAAATATTCGGTGCTTGCCCGAGCATCACAGTACTCGCGATGCTCGGCAAGCACCGAGTACCGGCGAGGTGCTCGGGCTCATGCTCGGGGTCCACCTACCTACATGTTGACGCCCTTTACAGAGCAAGCCCACATGCAGGGATTGGCTGCCACACACTGTAATGCCACAGCCATGTTGGTTGAGGCATTACAGTGATTGGCTGGCCACGCAACGTCATCAGGCCTATAAAAGACCTGACGGCGCTGTGCTTTTAGTATTAATTTAGCTGTATACAGGCAGGAGGGGTATATAGAACACTTCGGTGTACCACAAGAGGCTGTATACCAGTCAGCATATCTGGGACTGATGTACAGGCTTCTAATATCTATCTAGCCATCCAAACAACAGTCCTTTTTAGGATTAATTTAGCTGTATACAGGCAGGGTATACAGCACACTTTTAAAACCCATATAGCACACTGTTCAAAATGTGCAAAGCCGATGGCAAGGGACAAGGAACTGGACATGATGATGATGGTGCATGCAGAGGCCGAGGCCGTGGGCAAGCTACAATTGTTCCACAACAAACACCCGCATCTTCTCGCCCGACCTTCCTGTCCCAATTTCTAGGGGACCGCAGCAGTACACCACTATTAAACCCAGACCAGTGTCAACAGATTGTTGGTTGAATAGCCAATAATGCTTCCAGTCAGTTTGCCACCACCACAACCGCCCTGTCTTCCACACGTTCAAGTCTCAGTAGCAATGAGTCCGGACCGTATATTCCTCACCCTGATCCTCCTTCCTCTCATCATGCTGAGTGCTCGGACAAAAATGATCCCACACTGGGACACTCTGAAGAGCTGTTTACTTTTCCATTCATAGATTCTGGCCTCACGCCCGCTCCACTTAAAGTGGGGCATGAGGAGATGGTTGTATGTAGCGATGCCCAAATATTTGAGCAGCAACGGTCACACAAAGGTGACGGTGGGAAAGTCTCACAAGAGGTGGACGATGATGAGGTACTATTTCCAGAAAGTCAGGAGGAGGACCAGGGTGTGGAACTAGAAGACGATGTGGTGGCAGGAGGTTACGCAGAGCGAGGACAGCTGTATACAGGGGGAGGTAGGCATAGCACCCCAACAGACAGGAAGAAGCATTGTGGTGGCCGCAGACAGAAGGCAGGCAACCATTTCCCGTAACACCAACACGGCGGAAGTCTAAAGGTACCGTTACACACAGAGATATCTCTTGAGACATTGCTTGCAACTCACTGGTTGCAGTGAAATCATGGACACATTGTTCTATTTTGTTGCCGTGTACAAATGGAACAATGTGTCCATGATTTCACTGCAACCATTTAGTTGCAAGCAATGTCTCCAGAGATATCTCTGTGTGTAACGGTATCTTTAGGTCTTCCCGAGTCTGGATGTTTAAGGAGTCTGCTAATAATTCCAAAAAAGCAATTTGCACCACCTGCCATGCCAGCATCAGCAGGGGTAGCAAAACTACCAGCTTGTAATGATTCTAATATAAACATACAATCTGAAGTACATTCCTCGCCGAATTATCTAGACAGAGGACCTAGTTGTAGAGAGCAATTCGGAATGAAGGACTTGTGTCTTATCTGCCTGGAGCTCAGGCTTGTCTGAACTATCTCTCCTTCTGGGGAAGCAGGGGGTGGTGCCATAGAGCACACTGAATCTTAAAGGGTAAGACACCTGTATCTGTAGGAATGCAACTAGTTTGTGCTAAACACATTTAAACTTCATAAAGGGATAACATATCACCTCTATGGGTTGCAACAAGTGTCAAACTACAATTACCCTCATTCTGAGCATCAATGGACAGAACACCAACATAGTCGTCTTTCTGTTCACTCAAGGTGGGGTCACACGCGGCGATCTCGCCCGCGACATCGCCGCAAAGTGACGTCACAGCGAAGTCGCGGGCGATATTGCAGGTGCGTCGCGCTGTGTGACAGCGCGACGCAACTGCAAATTATCGCTGGTCGCGGGTTGACAGGTTTATGAACATGTTCATAAACCTGTCAACCTGTGACCAGCGATTAGGCTGGATCGCGTAGTCTGACACTGTTGGCGGCGCGATCCAGCCTATATCGCAGCGTTACTGAGCCATCGCTCGCTGGGCTGAGCCCAGCCCAGCGAGCGACGGCTCCGCCCACATCGCCTCCGCGTCACCGGCAACGTCGTGCCGTGTGACAGCTGGCCTGCGATGTCGGAAGCGAGCAGGCACCCGCGCATCACTTCCGACATCGCAGGCCAGATCGCCGCGTGTGACCCCACCTTCACAGTCGTAAGTGATCCATCTGTGGACTCTGTCTGTTTCTTAATCTGTTTCTTAATCAACTCTTTGGGCAGCGCCAACCGCAACCCCATACACTGTTCAGAGATGTGACTGTTGTCCATCACTCTAAATCACCCATTCAAAAAAGGTGAATTTATGGAAATCCCAGGATTCACAGACTTACTAATGATATGTATGTGATGAAAAAATATAAACACAATTTTAACCCTTGGCTGCTATCATTGAGGTTATTATTGGTTGTCTGAGGGATGTTGTGCCATTCTGAAAGAGCTTGGTCACAGAAATCATCAGGAGTCACTGCTGGCTGCTGCTTTTGTGATTGACGATCAATGAAATTCCAGATGTGCTTGATGGGATACAAGTCTAGACATGCTGAAGGCCATGGTAGCACGTTTAGGCTACACAGGCTTCACAAAGTAGCACAAGCAACATGGAGTTATTGTGTTGAAACAGCCGAGACACTTTAAAGGCATGGCTGCGCTACTGTTACCAACTCATTGTAAAGCTGAGCTACTTGTCTACCTGGAATATGGCTACCCAACATTACGCCACTCCACCCCATAGTCCGGACCAATGTGACATTCCATGACTTGAGGTTTGATTGGAGCATAGGAGGCTGGAATGGAGTTATATCTTCAGCAATAGGTTCCTGAGCAATCAGTCTTCGATGCAATTATAGCGGGAACTTAATTCAGAGATGATGTGGGCCTTCACGTGAGAACACAATGTATGGTAGCCGGACCCCTCTAGTCTTTCCTGTTAGAGAAAGGTCTGTAGATAGCAGCTCAGTTCTGGTCAATGTTTGTTTTTTTAAGTAATGGATGAATGCCGGTGTGACTGAAGGAGGGGAAAACGCCAGATGAGAGGGAAAGATTAAATCTTTTATATGAGAGGTGCCAGGAGGGGAAAGGGACTGAAGGTGATGTGAGGGAATAGGGTATCTGATGCAGGTAGTAGGGTGAGAAGACAGAAGGAGCCGGGTGACCCTCCTGATTGGGTACACCTTGTTGCACTTGATCAAAATAGTGTCAACTAAGTGCCTCATGTTACTTACATGTACTATTACTATTTATTCACTTACTGCAGGGTATTTGCTTATTTATTTTTATCCTATGTTCTGTCTGTTAATGGCCAGAGTGTGAATGTGCATCTAAACATTGCACATTATGGTAGCCCATTACTCAGGGGTGCATCAAGCCTCCCTGCCGCCTGAGCCAGATAGAGGACTGGGAGGGGTGCTAGCAGATCTCACCCCCGCCACCCCGGTAGCCTTAGTTGAGGACCGGGGGGAATGCTAGCAGATCTCAGCCCCGCTGCCCCTGTAGCCTTAGTTGAGGAGCGGGGGGGTGCTAGCAGATCTCAGCCCCGCCGCCCCTGTAGATTTGGTTGAGGACCGGGGGGGTGCTAGCAGATCTCAGCCCCGCTGCCTCTGTAGCCTTAGTTGAGGACCGGGGGAGGGGGGGATGGGGTGCTAGCAGACTCCAGCCCTGCCGCCCCTGCAGCCTACACTGATAGAGCGCTGCCGCCACCTTACTAGGTGACGCTGCGGCAGCCGCCGTCTCTCATGAAGCCGACCACTGATGCTGGCGCCGCCCCCTTCTCTAATGCCGCTCCCCCTGGCTGCTGCCGCTTGGGACTCAGGGCTCACACTGTCCAATGGACGGTGCGGCCCTGCCATTACTTCATGTCACAAACTCAGGATCTGCAGCTCTCTGGTGCCCCTTACCCTGCTGGCCAGACACGGTATTGATAGAGGATAAGCAAAGGAGCACAGATGCTCTAGTTTATGTTGTCTATTGTGGCACGTGATGTGATGGGATGTATATCTACCACCAGTTCCTGCCAGGAATGTATATATACCTCGATTCAGCCACACTCAGGCCACAATATCACATAAATACAAAAAATATGCTGCCACCACGGATCTCTTAAAAGGTGGATCGGGTACCCGTTTGGTAACGTGAATTCACGGGGAGGACGTGGCAGTTTGCTCATAGGACAAGAAGAAGTAAGCTGTACGTAGTGATATGTCCTTCGTCTAGGCTAGAATGGGGCACCAAAGATGGATGCTTGAGTTTCATGTTTTAAGCCATAAACCCAGGCACTCCCACTTTGCTGACCTCACATATCTGCTGTTTTCATGGAGAGATGCCAATCTACAAAGTTATCAGAAACTCAATTTTTCTATATCTTTGGCCTCTTTCCCTCGTGATTTTAGCTGCTTATTGAGTCCAAATATGATATGTCTGTGATGTGCTGGTGGGCACCTGATAGGGGAGGGGGGACAGAGAGAGCAAGGGGAGAAACAGTGTGCTTCTAGAAACCTAAAAGGGAGGAGAAGTGTGATGGCTCTGCTGTGTCACTAACACAATGAAAAATAATTCATATTTCCTGACATTTCATTTTTTTAGTTTATTGTACCTTTTACATACAGTGGTCTGGCTCCCTCTTTTAGGGCTGTGCATTTTGTCAATATAGCTTTTCAAGGTCAAATGTGAAACAGTCAGGCCTGGGTCCTTCTCTGCCTCTGTCTAATTTGAGTCCTGTTGGTATATAGGGAGGTGAACTACAAGAGTTTGGGACCATCTGGATAAGGTACATCTTGTCAAGGTGGGGTGGCTTTCATGATCTTTTGCTCAAAATAATGTCAACTTATTACTCTGTTATTTACAAGTACTATTACTATTTATTTATTGCAGGACATTTAGTCATTTGCTTTTGTCCTAGCTTTCACTTTCTTAGTTTGTATGACCTGATGGCTTGTCATCCATGGCATTGTTTACAGCAGCACAATGCTCATCAGTTTTTTAGTAGTCGGACTGCCAGACACCATAAATTGATAGTGTTGAGCACTAAAGCTGGTTTTACACATACCGACATGGTTAAAGATGTCGCTGCAACTTGTGACGTTGCAACGACCTCGTAGTGATGTCGCTACTTGTGACATCCTGCAACGATCAGCAATCAGCTCGCTGATCATTGGTATAATGGCCAGGGCCATTTTTCGATCGTTAGTCTCCTGCTGGATGGCCAGAATCGGCGTGTGTGACAGCGGGAGACCAACGATCAACGACCTCCCACCGCCGCACAGTACACGCTGGGAGCTGGTAACCAGGGTAAACATTGGGTAACTAAGCACAGCGCCCTGCTTAGTTACCCGATGTTTACCCTGGATACCAGCATTCTCGCTGGTTGCTGATCGCTGGCGAGTCTGCCTGTGTGACAGCTCACCAGCGATCAGATAACTATATCCCAGCGACCCCCATCGTTGGTGGGATCGCTGGAACATCATTATGTGTAAAGGCCGGGATACTCAGCATTTAGGCCAGTAAGCAAGGTTCATGGTGCCCAGTGCTGTAGCCCTGGCTAACATTAAAAAGGGAAAAGTAAAAATGGAAAAAACTAAACAAAAAGGGAAAATACATTTAGTCTGTGACACCAGCTGAAGTTTCCAGCCACTAGGTGGCCGACACCCCTTGGCGGGTCATATTCATGGAGTAGTTGTCGACCAGTAAAGTGAGCTGTAGCGGAGGGTTAAGTAGCCTGCTCAAAACCAGAGACTGCAGATACAGAAGAAAAATCAGGAAACAGATAGCTGATGTCAGAACCAACAGGATGAATTAAGAGGCAAAGATGACAAATAGATGGTTTAATCAGTCCAGGGTGAGTGATGTAAATATCAAGAAGTAAAGCTGAACTATAGTGTTAGCATCAGTCATGAGCAGACTGCTCTGCCGTCTCTGTGAATTGCTCTGCAGTATTTAAATTAAGTTAATTTCTTTTGGTCTATTAAGGGTTAACTTCTGTGGCTCTGCAGTACTAGTTGTAGTTGCTAAGTGAATTATCTGATGTGGTTGTCCACTCCCCCGGCCTTTAAGTAGTCCCTGGACCCATCAGCTGGTGTCACTGATAGAGTTTTTTTACTGCAAAGACCATGAACTGTGAGGACGTTAGTTCAGTTCATGCTGAAGTCTTTATGCATTTTATGTTCCCTGGAGTTTTCCTTGTTTTGTAGGAGTTGCTGCTTTTCCTGGTCCGTGGGTGGAGGTGAGGGGGTTTAGCCTAGGGTTGGTCAGCAGCCAGGCAAAGGTGGTGGCCCAGACATCCTCACCTTCAGAGGTATTTCTTGGAACAGGGTCAGCCAGGTACCCCAGTCTAAGGGTAAGTCTAGTTCTCTGTTTACCTTTGCCCTTCACTGCCATCCTGCTGCCTTATACATGTGTCCGTTATACCACCCCCGTGACAGTATCAACTTACAAGTGCCACCTCCCTGCAGACTGCTGGGAGTTTATATAGGGTGTGGTCCCACCCAAAACTCAAAGCACAAACCTAATCACATCTGCAAACTAGCTGCATTGCGGAAACACACATTTCCCTGGCTGGATGGCATAACATCCCTGCCACATCAATATGCCTGACTGAACTGCACCTATAATGCCCAGTATTGGTGGCACTTAATCCTCCTCCATCATTAATGAGGTCCGCCGTTTAAGATTGGCGCTACCTGGTGAGTCAGTCTATATATTAATATAACATTGTGTAGAATAGTTTACATGATCTTTAATACTCTCTTGTTGCTTTACTCCGTTCGCTTTTACAATATTCTCACACATTAACTTTTATCAAAGAAACTTTTATTTGCGCCCAGTGCTTCCAAGTTCATATGAGACAAATGGAGGCATGCAGAACTTCAAAGTGGCTAACACTGTAAAAATAACCCTAGGAATTAGTATCAAATTATCTCTCAAATAGGGATCATTCATTGACAATAACCAATGATTGCACATGAGGATCTTAATATCCCTATGCACAGAATTATATTCTGTAATAAAACTACATGAACAATTTGAAAATCATCTAATATAAAAAGGAATCTGTAGCTTGGGATACACCTTACATTACATTTTGTCTCATTCCCTTGCTTGCAATGGAATGGGAACAAACTGTTATAAGTATTTCTTGCAATTATGAACTTTCCTACAATGAGTGAATTTCCTTTGTTGTTGCTAGGAAGATTTAGACTTGTGAAGATTGTCCCTATGTCCCACCTGTAGTTGGTGCTGTATAGGATGCTCCTCCCTTCTTCCTCAGTTCAGTCTGCAGAAGCCATTACTAAAGATGCTCATGTACTACGCTGTACAGATTACTCCTTTTTACCTGCCGTTACGCTGTACTTAATACAAGATTTTGGATGAAAACTACAGCATTTCTCCTGGTCGTACTACAAGTCATAGTGCTGGCTGAGTTAAACTGTCTGTGGATGTCTGGTGGTGTGAGAACAACTTATACAATTATCTAAGAGACTTATTAGAACACTTGGGGTTTACAGACTTTGGTCTCCCTTATTTTATTGAAGAACATTTGGTCCAGGCCTGCCCTCTCCAAAAGCAACCTGCACTTTACAGAGGCATATTGCCCAGGTAATAACCACAATAAAAGCATACACAGTTAGCCAGGACCCCCATTTTTGCATGGCAGGGCATAGGACACAAGTGCTTTGCCCACGGCTAGTGCCCCCAACCATGTTACAGTAACAGAGAGTGACTGCAGACTTATAGCTTAATGCTGGATCACCCCTTTAAGTACTGAAGTCATTGTCCTTTAGAAATAAATGAACTAAAGTGAAGTTATGTTTCTAAAGTAGCAGAAAGGTACAGTTTACTTGCAGGAGACTCAACATTGGTAATAGAAAGAACTTGCTTTAACTTTGCTAAGAAAATAATAAAAGAGAATTCTAGCTTTGATGAATTTCTCATGGTTTCCGCTACAAAAAAGCATTGAGATGCATGTGTCGTATGTGTCCTGGGACATCCGCAAGGAAAGAAACCCTTCAACAAACAGAATCAACAATTTCACCTGCCACAGATCTGATGTTGTGAAGGGGAGGTGAGATGTGAAGGGGGAGATCATGGAGGGAGGGGGGTAAGGAAACCGCTTGCAGGTAAGTTCACAGAGGAGAAGCAGCGCAGTACAGAGAGTTCTGCTCTTAGCTGAATACATGCCAAGTAACAATTCAAAGAACCAAAAGTTTCTATGAGAAAATTCCCCTGTTTGGCACATATTTAATACTCTGCATAGAGTTACTGATGATTAGTGTATGCAAGAGGATCATAGCTCCTGCAAATACGCTCTGTACTGTACACACCTACTAGACAAACAAATCTGTCTGCTCGCCTGAGGTGTAAAGTCAGAAGTTCAGAGCAGAAAACAAACAGCATAAAAAATAGTGTATCGAGCGCTCTACACTATTGTGCAAATCACATGCAACGTGCAAAGGATAGCTTTATTGTCTGTATATTTATTGTACTTAATACTAAATTAGGCTGCCTTCAGACTTGCAGATGCATCTGCAAGTCTGAAGGCAGCCTTAAATACTATTGATGAGCCTAGAAAGGGAGTAGCGCTCCACAGTTACTAGTGGGTGTATGTACTGCAAGTTTGGGATATTAATGATGGGATGTTAATACCTCACCCTTGGCTGGTGATAAGAGTAAGGTTTACATTTTTTGCTTATTGAACTGACCTATCAGATGTTATCTACTATATAACCGTCTAAGGTTCTCTGTTTGTCATGGAAATTGCGCGGCAGCGCCAGGGCGTTCAATGGGTGGTCACCAGCGGCGTCCACCAATGAGCGAGAAGTATGCAAAACAGCCGCGCGCATTCAAAATTCACGCCAAGCTGAAACGCGGGGACAGCAGCGCATTGGCACCACTATCGCCGGGATATACGCGTCCGGCCGCGGCTCTGCCCCTCCTCTCCCCTTGTCTCTATGTCCCCCTGTATCTCCTCCTGGCTGCCCCACTCCTTCCTCTTCCTGCCCCCCCGCTCCTCCTCGGGCCCACCCCCTTCCCCTCCCCTCCTCCTCCAAAAAATCCACAGTGAGGATATTCACCCTTCCGAAACGTCACCCTCACCCTTATAGCTCCACTGGCCTTGAGGTCCTATCGTTGCTTAGCAATGCAATCAGCTGATCGGTCACACGAAGAAGAGCGGGGCGGCCAGGAGGAGAAGCGGGGACAGGAGGAGCGGTGACAGAAGGAGCAGGGATAGGAGGAGAGATGGAGGAGCGGTGACAGGAGGAGCGGGGACAGGAGGAGAGAGGGAGGAGCAGTGACAGGAGGAGCGGTGTAGCTCACTCACGTTGACTGAACAAGTTCTGTCAGTCACACTATGTCAACTACATACATATTCTAGAATACCCGATGCGTTAGAATCAGGCCACCATCTAGTGTATATATAAGGCTGCTTTCACATCAGTGTTTTCTGCTGTTTGTGGCAGATCTGGCAGTTTTGCTGCATCTAACGGCTCACTAGTAGCAAGTCCCATTCACCCCCTATGGGACTTGCGGTCATGTGTGGCAAGTGCAGTGTTGCTGAATCAGGCAAATCCGGAACTTGCGGCAGCGCAAAACTGCACTTGCCACACATGATCGCAAGTCCCATATGGGATGAATGGGGCTTGCCGCAAGTGTCCCGGGAAGGCTGCAGATGTAGCATATCTGCCGTGAAATTCAAAAAACGCTGTGCTGAAATATTATACTGTATATGTGTCCCTGCTATGTCTGTATAAAAAACATTACAGCACGGGGTCACAGCTATTTATCTTTGTGAGGTAAAACATTTCTCTGCCTGTTTCTGCTTTCTCAAAGAAAGAATCACCTGTGATCCCGTGCTGTAATGTCTGTATACTTTATTCCTTCCTCACCAGCCCACAAAATGTGATATGATCAGACGATCAGACCATATAAGGTGCCAGTCACACAGGTACGTGTAGTGCACCATCGGTGACACCCATATTGCTAGATCAGGTGATCTGCCCAGTACTATGAAAGTGTACCCAAAGAAACAGACACCCCAATTTCACCCACCAATACTACAGGGCCTCTTGACATCCTATAAAAAATACTTGCGTTATTAGTTAATATTTTGCTTGCAACTCGCGTGAAGGCTCCTCATTGTCTTCCAAGCCCTTATGCTACAATTAAAAGCAATTCACTGAAAAGGACTAGAAATCCAAAACATAACACAAAATCATAAGCCATGCTTACCAATACCATGTTATGATTAAGATCTTCATTTATCGAAACGTGTAAATAGATGATTCCCATATATTCATCCTATACAATATATTTTTGTCATGCTCAGTTTTTAATCCTTATCAATATTTTTTATTTTATTACCTTGGTCACGTTGTTGCTGGACATCACCCCTATTTCATGGTGCACTACACGTATCTGAATGACTGGTACCTTACACAAGCCTTATCCAGACGCATTTATAATACGGAGTAGCCACTTCACTACCTCCCTTAGATGATAGGAAGGCTCAGACTGACCCATAGGAGACAAGGTAAATTCCCCGGTAGGCCCCGGTGCAGGAGTGTGCCCCACTATATAAGCAGCAGTTGTCACAATATAGTTGATTCACTATATTATTATTTTAACAAACTTCCCAATGTATTATTACATAGAAGCAGAGGTAAATTTGTGAATGACGGTAATATAATAATGCATGTAGGTGACAGTGGGCACCTAAAGTTAATGTTACTGGTGGGCTCTTGGTACCCAAGTCCTACACTGAGGTGTGTGAATGGTTGTTCAGTATTTTCCACCTGTGTGACCTCCACCAGGTATCACAGAGGCTGTTTGAATCCTTTACTAAAGCCCCAGCTATTTCTCTGGCATTATGGGCACCACCTACACATCCCCGGGAAAAGGGGGATATGATTACCCTTTACACGGGGTATTGGCAAGTCTAAAGTACTTCCCCCCGCTTAACATCCCCTCCCCCTTATCCACTTCCCGTTCCCCGAAATAACAGTCAAGACACATAGGTGGATTAAATTAGGCACCACAGCCTTTATTTACAAAGAATAACAGATTAAAACATTAATACCCAAGGGAGGACGGTCCTCGATGCCCCAGAAAATAGCCATGAGTGACCTCCAAAACACTAGAGACCAGGTCACATTTTTTACCTCTAGCTGTGATTCCACCAGCTGAGAGGCACCAGTTACCCTGCCTGGGGCTCTCACCCAATTCCACCCTCCATGTATCCCTTGTCCACCTTGACTCGGGATTTCCAATTTCCACCAACCATTAAACCAATCCTCATCAGAAGTTTAGAACCTCCTTGGTTCTACTCCCATTAATCCACACTTGACCATCTCCACCAACTTCGAGGACCTTTCCCCCTGCATCACCACTGTGATAACTTTGAAACAAACTATCCAACATTATCCTGAAATTTATTTCTACCCCAAGAAAAATAAAAATCAGGAAGGGTGGGAGATTCTCTCTGTGCTATCCTAAAAGGCCCCTAGTCAAATTCTCTGCACCATAAACCAGCCCCAAATGCCTTAAATCCTAACTGACCTCATCCCATAATCCTTAACCTTTTCTGTACCAAACAAACCCCCATCCCCTTTCCTATGCCCTCTATTCCCACTCAAACCATGTCATGACGTCCTCCCTTTAGCTTTGCCTTAGTCAGTCCATGCTATAATACAGGGGCGGACCTACCGTGGTGCAGCTGGTTCAGCTGCACCAGGGCCCCGACCGGCTAGGGGGGCCCATCAAGCCTGCAGGGGGGCCCCCAGCTGACCCCCGTAACCCGATGTTATAGGAGAGGAGGGTCAGGCAAGGGAAGCAGGAAGCGCGGCTCAGCGCAGGTAGGAGAGCCGCATCACCAACGACGGCCGCCAGCACCCCCTCCAACCCCCCCCAGGCTCCTCAACGACGGCTGCCGGCACCCCCCCAACCCCTCCTCCCCCCCCGCATTCCTCACCATGGCTTCACCAAGGTCCGTCACTGCTATAATATGATGGTAATGTTGCATACAGTTTCCCGTCTGATATAATAATTCTCTAAATCTGGTTTCCAATATGTATCAACATCTATGAAGAGTTCAAAAGTAAGTTCTAAAAAAGAAAAATCAAAGCAGTAGCCAAAGAACTGGATGTTCCCAATCTCTGCGGGAGCCATGCGTGCTGCTGGGTATTTTGCATGTCCTCAAGGCCAAGTTATCAATAAAGACCCGGTATCCCGTACATCTAGCGAGGTTCTTGTAAGGGCAGTGTGGAATCATTTTTAATTTAGTATGACTCTTGTAAATGTCTGACATGATTAAAACTAGTGTTTCAATTAAAAGATACTTTGGATAAAGCATTGGCGGAGAGAGCAGGAAGTATAATGATGGACGCTATTACAGCAACAGCTCTAGGCATTGTAATCTAATTAATACAACAGACTAAAGGACTGAAAAGGTTAAATCTCTGTAATCCTGCGGTTGTAAGTGAATTTCTGAATACTTGGATTATGTGACAGGCTTAGAAATAGCCCGAAATGGCAAGAGTTGTGCTGCAGATATGGATAATGTCAGATCGGGTTACTGTCTCAATATTTGTGCTAGTCTCAGCTGGGGCAGATCCGAACAACAGTGTGAAATCACCCCTGGTGGCAGCGGGAGTGATCTGATGATACAACAGTACAGCAAATGACACATAACCCTTTACAACCTGACTACTTGCCCAAAGACTCATTTTAACGTGTTCCCTGCTGACTAACGCCCCCATCACACTAAGCGAGATCGCTAGCGAGATGCGAGATGCAACAGCGACCTCAACAGCGATCTCGTTATGTGTGACACTTAGCAGCGATCAGGCCCCTGCTGTGAGATCGCTGCTCGTTACAAATCGTTCTGGACCATTTTTTGGTCGTCGGGCTCCCACTGGACAGGGACAACGACCAACGACCTCAATACTACGCCCGAGAGTGACAGGTTCCCAACGACCGCCGTATCGTTGCTGCATCGCTGGTGAGATCTGACTGCTTGACATGTTCCCAGTGATCACGTAGCGATGCACCAGCGATCCCTGCCAGGTTGGATCGCTGTCGGGATCGTTGGTGCGTCGCCAAGTATGACGGTACCCTAAGGAGGGCTTACAAATGTACTTGAGTTTTTGTCTTCATGGGAAGAAATAGAAGTGATTCATTGTTAAAATTGTATGCCCTCTTTAAAAACAAATTATATTGTTGACATCATAATCCATTTTCTGCTGCGGAGAGTATGTGATTAAACTTCTTTATGGCACAAGACCTTATTATTCTTCTTTGCCACCCAATGGTATAAAATTCTGTGACACATTTCTGGTGTCAATATGATCAATGTCCCCATAGATAAATTAATTTTGAGCTATATTTAGTAGAATTAGGTGTCTAACGTGGAGATCTGCTGTTTTGGCACCCCAGGGACTCTGCCAATGGGGCACGGGATCCGCAAACCATAACAGCAAAATCTGCACTATAATATGGCGCGCCTTCCCTTCTGTACTTTCCACTGTGCCTGAAAAGTAGTTCCTGATTACATGTAAGGTATTGGCGCACTTAGGAGAAATTGCACAGCAAACTGTGTGTTCCATTTTTTTCCTATTAGCCATTATAAAAAAGTTAAAACTTGGGGCTAAAACAACATTTTAGTGGTAAAAATATAATCATTTTTTTTTGCTGCCCAATAGTATAACATTTTTCGAGGATAATGTGATGTCGACAAGTTCACTGCACTCCTAAATGAATTCAGTGAGGCGTGTAGTTTATAAAATGGGGTCACTTGTGGGGGTTTGATTTTCTACCTCCTCAAAGACTCTTATGTAGGTGTTCCTGCTATGTATTGTGTAATGACCATGTCTGACCTTACAGGGACATGGTCTGATCATATCACATCTCCTGGGCCGGGGAGGGAGATTCTAGCTGGAAAGCTCGAAAACATGTTGCCCCAACAAATGGGAATTTAACAGTATATTTGCAAAGCAAGAAATAAGTGAAATTGCACTACACCTACAAACTTACTTGGCCTCTTCTACTCGGGCCACATGGCTACCATGTTCTGTCTGCTGAGACTTATACTACACCCTAATATGTGCGTGCATAGTGAAGACCCATGATAATGCTGGAGAAACAAGTTCAGTCCTGGAGCTGGATTCTGTGATGCTCGTTGGTGCGCACTTCTATCCTTGTACAGCAGGTGAAAAACTCCTCTTTGTCCTTCATGGTCCCAGGCTCCCTGGGGTCCTCTGGCTCGAATCTTTGGTGGGTCCTTTGGTAACCATCCCCGGATCCTCTAGCACCTTTTTCTGGGTCCCCTGTTTCACGTTTCTTGGACAGCAGACTTATCCTGCTTCATTTCGCTCAGATCCTTTACTTTCACTTTCATCTCCCCCTGTTTCCCACACTTTTCAGCCTGGATTAGTCCAACAGGACACTTCAGAGAATGGAGCACTGACCAGTCCACAACCTAGCACTCAGGGGGCGTGCAGTTCCTAAAAGTCATACATGCTTGAAACATTTGGAGGGGTGACCCCCCTACACTACCATATTTTCAGGTGCTGTTCACTAGTCAGCTATAGGAAAAACTAACTGTTCCATTGTGATATATGAGCTCAAGCGTCAACAAGTGTGTGGTTTATTTCCATCAACAACTGAAAACATTGTGACTTCAACTCATCACTATAATACAGGCCATCATTCAGGATCAATGAAATATTACAAAAGCATTTACAAAGACACTTAACCTTTCAATGCAGATGCCCGTCAAACTTGTACATATATTGGCCCCTGCTCGGGGGCATCATCTGCTCCAATGCTATTGTCTTAGACCTAAAACCAGGCGATAATAGATATGTCCATGTAACAGAGGTGAAGGGGAGTGGGAGGGTTATTATTAATGTATGACCAAAAATAATCTTTCCGAGAGCATCTTTCAGTATAGAAGTAGTTAAAAGAAAGGCACATTGTCTTTTCAATTGTATTATCCTTAGCAACCAATGTATTTGTTCTAAATGTAAGTTTATTGCAGAGCACCTGCTGGTTGCAGGTGTCACTCCCCCACTCCCTCGGGGCACCGGTTATGGGGGTTGGGATGTGACACAGCGCTCATGACAGCTGCATGGCTGATAATCCGCTTGTCACACAAACTGTCCCACCTATTGTAAAGCCTCTCCTATCTCACAGCTACTGTAATAAATTGCAGGGTGCCCTTTAAATAGTACCGCTTCTGGGCTAAACATAGGAGCTCCAGGTCTGGGAAGTCATTGGAGGGAGATTGTAAAAGATTAAAAAGGATTATGATTTATTTATTTTACACTTACGTCAGCACATGGAAACTTTTACTGGCGAGCTTAATTGTATTTATTGTGCGCCTTAACGTTTTCCGCTCGCTGTGAATTGGGAGACAAAGACGGAGTGGTTTATTAAAAGATACCTGGAGACAGAAGAACATGATTGTCATCTGATCCGACATGCTGTAAACAGAGAGATTTAGCAAATATAAACATTGCTGCCTTCTGCGTGATTATGATACGTTCAATGAAAGCTGTGGAAATACGGCATCCTATGGGGGTCAATCAACTCAGTTTTAAAGCAAGTCTGTCACCAGGTTTTGGCACATATCGTATTTTTTAGACTATAAGATGCAATGGACCATAAGACGCACCCCCAAATTTAGAGGAGGAAAATAAGGAATTTTTAATGTTGAAAAGGGCGTCCATCTAGTAGTCTTCTACTCATCCTATAGGCCAAATTAATCAATGCTGCAATACCTGGGCTGGCAAGGGAGGCAGCATTGATCTCCCAGCGAAGGACGCGAAGAACTTCAGGGAAATGGAGTCAGAGGCAGTAGAGGTGTATCTAGGTTTTCTGTCATCTGGTGCAAGAATTCAATTTGGTGTCCGTCCCCAAGCGGTCCGAGTAGTTGTCATGTGACCGATCATTCATATGCAATTTTCACACTGCTAGTCCCATGCTGACGAGCTGTTCTACCTAATTCTCCCAATGTTCAGTGAAAAGAAGCAGGAAGAAAAGCTGTCACATGACCCCGAGTATGAAAATCGCATAGGAGTGAAGTGGTCATGTGTTTAGTGCGTGAACCAGCAAGAGCTGAATCCTCACTGTGAGTATATTACACACCGTTATTGAGCTACAATGCTTAATGTTAGCATTAAAGGGCTTGTACAGGTTTGATTGGAGTCTGTAGTCACTCTAGGTGACTGGAGGTCTCTGGTTTCTCACAGTGTGTGCACTGCACATTTTCAGGATTCTCCCGTGCCAATGGCAAAAATAGATGGTCAAATGAGCACAAGTGCGTGACTGGTATGCTTCTTGTCACATTCTGACTAGACGTGTCCGGCCTCACTCAATTTTCATTGAGTGAGGCAGCGCATGTCTAGTCGGCACGTGACTGCATGTATGTAAATCATATACTTGTGGTTTTCTGACCTCACACTCCCACCACCTGCACCAGAGAATCCTGAGAGCATGCATGTGCACTGAGAGTACTCAGACGTCTGCAGTCACATAGAGTGACACATAGAGACTGTAGACTTATCACAAACTTGGGACAACCAGTTTAATGCTACTAACATAAAAAAAACATAGAACATAGAAACCTTAAATTGTCAGATGTCACAACACTTTATTAACATACACATGTACCAAGTAAGCTTATAAGTTATGGAGTGTTACATGTGTACACGATCAGTACCTATAACAGCACAGGAATACTTCCCCAGTAACCTCATCAGTACAGAAATACAGCATCACAATCCTCAATATTATGGAAATACATCACCAGAACCGCCTGATGTACAGAAATACACAACTGGAACCTACATCAGTATAGAAACACAGCATCACAACCCTCATCAGTACAGAAATATATCACTAGAACCGCCCGAGGTGCAGAAATATACAGTACTAGCTGTACTACCCGGGTTAATAGCTGCTGTTAACAAAATGGAATGTGTTAATAAAAACGTATTCTGCACACAAAAACCACAAAACAAATACATAGAAATGTAATTATTAAAAGGCAAAAACTAAACTAATAGAAGCATTTCACAACATATATTTGAACACCACAGATATTCCACACAGATTTATCTAAATTGGCCAAGTAATGTGACGTAATCTTCTACTCCTTATTCGAGAGCCTTTTGATAAATGACATTCTTAGTTCTTCCTTCAGGTGCAAAGACGAACAGATTTTTCTTTCCATTTCAGGGCACTGCAGTACATGCAGACCACATCCATTTTTCCTATCTGAACTTGAGGATTATCCTAATAGTTTATGTCTGACTGGTAACAAAAGGCAGCATGTTTCAAATCTCCAACCATTTCCTGTGCCCTTGTGGAAGTAATAGCAATTCTCTTAGTGGCAAGTCAGCTTTCTCTCTGCTGAGATGACTCATTGGCCCTTGAGGAAGCAGCTCTTCTTCTCTTATTTGCAAGCCTCACTTCCCTCTCCTCAGAAAGTTCATTGGCTCTTGAGGAAGCAGCTCTTGTTTTCATGTCTGCAAGCCTCGCTTCCCTCTCCTCAGAAAGTTCATTGGCCCTTGAGGAAACAGCTCTTGTTTTCATGTCTGCAAGGCTCACTTCCCTCTCCTCAGAAAGTTCATTGGCCCTTGAGGAAGCAGCTCTTCTTCTCTTATTTGCAAGCCTCACTTCCCTCTCCTCAGAAAGTTCATTGGCCCTTGAGGAAACAGCTCTTGTTTTCATGTCTGCAAGCCTCACTTCCCTCTCCTCAGAAAGTTCATTGGCCCTTGAGGAAGCAGCTCTTGTTTTCATGTCTGCAAGCCTCGCTTCCCTCTCCTCAGAAAGTTCATGGGCTCTTGAGGAAGCAGCTCTTGTTCTCTTGTCTGCAAGTCTCGCTTCCCTCTCCTCAGAAAGTTCATTGGCCCTTGTGCAAGCAGCTCTTGTTTTCATGTCTGCAACCCTCGCTTCCCTCTCCTCAGAAAGTTCATTGGCATTTGAGGAAGCAGCTGCTGTTCTCATGTGTGTCAGCCTGGTTTCTCAGTCTTTACATTTTTCATTTTTGAAGGATAATACCAGACTTGTGTGTCTTTTAGGGCGATTATGTGGCGAGGTTAGTGTATGTGTAGTGAAATGTGTGCTGAGGGTGGTATATGTGTTCAAGCACGTGGAAGTGTGTGGCGCATTTTGTGTGTGTTCATATCCCCATGTGTGGTGAGTATCTCGTGTCGGGGCCCCACCTTAGCAACTGTACAGTATATACTCTTTGGCGCCATCGCTCTCATTCTTTAAGTCCCCTTTGTTCACATCTGGCAGCTGTCAATTTGCCTCCAACACTCTTCCTTTCACTTTCTCTCCATTATGTAGATAAGGGCAAAATTGTTTGGTGAATTGGAACGTACAGGGTTAAAATTTCGCCTCACAACATAGCCTATGACGCTCTCGGGGTCCAGACGTGTGACTGTGCAAAATTTTGTGGCTGTAGCTGCGACGGTGCAGATGCCAATCCCGGACATACATACATACACACGTACACACACAGCTTTACATATTAGATAACTGGAACCTACAACAGCACAAAAATTCATAATCAGAACCACTATCAGTACATGGTAAAAAATTGCAATGCCAGGTCAGACTCATATACATTTGTGTCACATGAACTTACAACTCCCAGTATGTCCTTAACAATGGTACTGGGAGTTGTTGTTATCAGTCATCATTAGACCATACAGGAACCACAGTACTGAGGAGAATTAATCATTATCACAAATATTCATTCTCAGGCAACTTATAGATGACATTGTCCCTGATTAGGGTCATTAACTTTCTTTTATTCATCTAGTCCAGACTCCATGATGACTTTTCACAGCTACAACTCTCTTCTGCAGACCACCATCTTCTTGGCCTTCTTCAGCACATCCCAGCACAATTGGATGGGGTCATGGGGGGTTGGATGGTGGGGCGGATGGGGTGCGGGTTTGGATGGGGGAACTTTTATTTTTTTTCACAAAATTCTCTAGCATGAATACAAAGACACCAAACTTATTTAACTTTTTATTATATTTAGTGGTTAATTTTTTTTTAGCACTTTCTGAAAACAAAATTTTGGTTTGTGTCCCCATTTTATGAGACCGTAACTTTCACAGGCGGCACCATTACCATGTGAGACATAGTCCTATTACCTTTAATGGGCCCAGTAACCATATAAGGGCACAGGGGGCACTATTACCATAAGGGACACAGAGTACTCTTACCATATATGGACGATAAGGGGACACCCGAACACAGGAGCGATGATAAGCGCCACAAGGTGATTATATATAGATGAATAAATAAATATATATATGGTATATACTGTACATATATATGATAGTGAAATGTAAGCAAAACATCTCTATTTATGCTGTATGGAGCATGCGTGCTACACGCAGAAATCCCAGCATTTACACACCTTGTCTCTTATCAGTGAGAAGAGTTTTCTGCCACTCAGAATGCACTTGGCCAAATCATCAAGATCCTCTGCTGGCAGCTCCTTTTTCTTTTGTCAACCAATGACGTTACAGATGACCTTGATGGAAGTTAAGTCCAATGATGTTGCAGAACATGGCAGCAGGATCAGGCCACACAAGTGGCGGTCAAGTTGATCATAAGGTGTTTACAGTATGCCTTTGATTTGTAAAAACGTTTTCAGAGAAAGAGATTTTCCAACAGATTCTGAATGTACAGAGCCCTTTTCTCCGAGTAGCGATTATGATTTTTCTATCCATGCAGCTCGTATTGTATGACTGCCACAAAGGTTGTTTGGTTCCATACTATGGAGCTGTACAACCTTCACACGCTGCCGTACAGGCTCAGTGCGCATGATTACCATATGCTGCAGACTGAAATTTTATATTTTACACAAACATTTTAATAATTAAATATAATCAGTTTTGCTGACACTGAATCTGATGTCATTTAACAGTCAGAAACTAGATTATGTGTTGAAATATTTCCCTCGACGTTACATCCTTCAAATTTTGATATAAGACACTTGTCAGATTACTTTATTATTGCTAGGTCCGGAAAAGGATACATTAAATTTAGAAGATAATTAATCTCTAATTTCATTAAATGTTGAACAGTAGTTATGTAAAACAATATTAGCAAAATTAAATTGTCCAAAAATATTTAATTGAGTAGAAGTCACCCTACACTGAAAAACACGGGTTCCTTCTACACCCTTTAGCTTGCTCATTCACCAGTTCTTGTATGGGTTGTTTCATGAAATTAATGAAATAGTCATTAGCTTAATTATATCTAATTACTTAATTGTTCTGTCCCGTCCATCATCCTCTTTCGGCATCATGTTGTCCCACTATCACGTGTTCCAGCAGACATATTTACACACCCAAGTGATGGGTGTGCAAATATGGCACCCACTGGCAGTGATGACCCATTGCACATTACTGCCAGCGGTGCCACAGCGGCCAACACCAGACATCACCCAAAACCGCCAATACACTTTGTTGCCACTTATACCCAACATTACTCGCCGCCCGCCACCTAACCTTACTGCCGCAAAAAACGCCACCTCAGTAACTGTGCATGCACATACCCAGCGCGCATGCCCAGTTACAGATGGCAGAGGCCAGAGTGCCTGCGTGCAAGGCACACTCACTGGAGGCGGGGGAGAGAATGGGAGAGACAAAGCACACAGAGGACAGAGAACACAAAGGAAGAGAGCGCAGAGGAGAACAAGCACAGGGGGAAGAAAGAGTGGACAGGGGAAGTGTGCACAGGGGGGAAGACAGCACAGGAGGAGAGAGAACACAAAGGAAGAGAGCGCGGAGGAGAAAAAGCACAGGGGGAAGAAAGAGTGGACAAGGGGAGTGTGCACAGGGGGGAAGACAGCACAGGAGGAGAGAGACCGCACACAAAGAGGAGTACGCACAGGGTGAAGACAGCTCAAAGGATAGAGCACATGAGAAGAGAAGACCACACAGGAGGGAGAAGACAGCACACAGGGAGAGAGAACAGATAGGGGGAGACAGGTCAAAGGAGAGAGCACCGAGGGGCGAGAGACTGTGCACAGGTAGAAGACAGAGAGCACAGATGGGAGAAGACAGCAAAGGAGGGAGAGAGACAGCACACAGGGAGGAAATAGAGAATGGTCAGGGGGGAGTCACGGCTACCACCCTCTCGATGCGATAGCATCGGGCACTCATCTAGAAGATGATAGTAGATGATAATTATTAGAATAATGCTGACACCCCACCAATCACCTGCATGAAGCTCTGGTGTCCCCTGTCTGAATAGAGTGATGGTGCAGCAGGCTATTCTATGGGGCTGTATCACCGCTCCATTCAAACTGTTGCCTGAACCTTGGTAGGTGAGAAAAACTAGACACCAGGTGAGAGTAATCCCTAAAAAGGTTGTCCAGTACCAAGATATTCTTGCTCTATCCGAATGTTAGCAATATATGTTGTGGACCATTGTGGATACAGCCACTATTTAGTGGTTGCTGCCAAGAACTGCCGATTTGTCACTTCTCATGAATCACATCCTAGAGCTTCTTCAAAATCTCCACCCAGAGAGGTCATGCCAGAAACCATGCAATGGCAGGGAGAAATTGTCATCAGGTGAAAGATCTCACTGCCTCATTGAAGCCTTGTCTATATTGTGGTGAACATGATCATTCTCATATAAACTGTTCCAGACTTGAAACCAAACAGGGAAACATCGAACCTTAGATCAAGGAGAAGCTTTGGGGTTATCGCTATCCTTCACTTACGACAACTTGCTTATATCTATATCTATTTACTTCCATTCCTCTGTGCTTATGGTACAAGCTTATATTAATTCAGTAGCTTGATATAAATTTATTGACCTCTTTCTATTCAAAAGGATAACAATTCTTTTGCTTCCTTGTGGGTGCCTCTGAAGCTGATCTCCACAATCGGCTCCACTATTCCTGGAGATGATATATCCAATTCCGCACAGACAAATGTGGCACCCTGCGGTACAGGCAGCCACAGGAACACCTAGAGCATGGAGGGACTTCCACAACAGGTAACCTACACACTCAACACCTTCCACCCCAGGCCTGGTGAGGGAGCTCCACTTGCTGCCTTTAAGCAAGATCCCCTATAAATACTGGTGTTGGGGGCAGAGTTAGTCGGTCCGTGCAGTACGGAGTAGTACTGTGAAGAATGACTGGTGTCGGAGCCACACTAGGCCCTAGCCAGAGTACTGCCTTAGCTAGTGTCAGGGACTTGAGAGTGAGGATCGAAGGCAAGGCAGACTGGGAGCAGAGGAGCCATACCGGCTCATCCCAGGAAGCAACCCGGACAATGGAGGCCGAGTCTGCTAAGGAGCAGCTAGCCCAGCAGAAAACACTGGCTCTCCAAGGAGATTCTAGTCTCCCGGACCCCTGTAACAGCAGCCAACCCGAGGGCCAGGACCCGCAGCAATCCCCTGAGGTAGTGGCAATCCAAAGAAGGTTCTCACCAACTACTACAGGAGGGAAAGACATACAGGAGGCCAGGCCAGGTTCTATGCAGGTCAGGGCTTCAAGACAATGTAATGCAGGAACGAGGAGGCCTTATAACTCACTCGCTGTGGAAATCCTAAAGTGCTTTCAACACCACCTGGAGTTTACCCTGGACAGTGCCAGTTTGCCATCAGTAAAGGTACGAAGAACTACTTCCAATGTGTGTGTCTGTTATTACAGCCCTGATCCTGTCCCGTCCAGAGACTGTAAATACGGCCTACCTGCAGAGCCACAACCCTGTACCTACATTCCATTCCCTCATCACTGCCCCAGGGGCCCCGCTCAACCTACGGGGAACTACAACACCCAGCTGCCTATCCATAGCCCCCAGAGGTCTGTCGCAGAGCTGGTGCCTTCACCACACTTCGTAGGTGGCATCACAAACATTTTATTATTTTCAGTCAATCCTTTTTCAGTGACCACCAGGGCCACAGACTCGGGCACCCACCACCAGTGACAACATCCCGAATCTACACCCGAGATCTGAGTACCCCTACCTGGGTGAGTCACAAAGTAAAACTCCTGACATTGAAGTACTACATGTTGAGAACATTTCTTTTTTTATTTTGCCACTTTCTGATGCACCTGTGCTTTTCAGACTTCCATGTCTATCCCTACCTGTTCCGGTCACTGATTATTCGTCCAAATGGATCACCCATTATCTACCTTATCCACCATCTCCAAAACTTTGCTCTGTCTCCATTGTTTCCTCACCAGGACTTCACAGCCTTCTGAACAGAAGACTAAGTGACTACCTCTCTATTGGTCACTTGACTGCACTAACCAAACCAAAAGGAGAGATTTTCCTCTCTTTCCTGAGACTGATGTGACTAAGGTGATGTCTACCTACATTGAATCTGGAAAGCGGTTTCATCTGCCGTTCCAGTGGAGGCATGCGAGACTCGTGCAAGTATCTCGCATGTGTCCAGCATCGTGTGTCTCAGGCCTTACCCAAATTAGATTGTCATGGCAATAAATAGTTAATAATTTATATAAGTTTATTGAAGTCATTCAGAAATCTTCCAACAGCATGTTTATATAAATCATTGCACTTTCCTCTACTTATCTCTTGTCTTTCTTCTTCTTCTTCCTCCCCTCCTCTGGAATTTCTCTGTCTCAGATTCTATATAATGTTTTGATTTAGAGGTAGCAGTGCTGAAGCTTTTGTCAAGATGTTCCCATACTGACTGTACTAACCAAGGCTAAACTGAATTGCTAACTAACACACAAAATATGATTGAATGTTCTCTTCAGAATAAAATGCAACACCCCTTTAATATCCCTTTAAGCAGCCGTATAAAAACTGGCTACCACTCCCTAATAAAGGTCTTTGTCATTAAGCTCTACTTTGACTTGTTCTCAGCGTGGTTCTTACCGGTGATGTGCACACACTTAGACAAAGCATCAATTTGGCAGCAGACACTTAAGAGGACAGCCCATCCGAAAGGTGTGAGGCCTCTTATGACAGTCCCACATGGAGAATACAGCTTAGTCTGCATTTAAGTGGGTGATGAACAGTAGACTGCTTTGAACACCCATGATGGTAACTATGAATATGTTGTCATGCCTCTCAGATTATGCAACTCATCCGATGTGCTCCAATACTTTGTTAATACAATGTTTTGTGATTTCCTGTAGCAGTATAAACTAGCATATCGGGATGACTTCTTAGTCTTCAAAGAGCTAGACTCTCACTGCCTTCATTTCTGCTCTATTCTGAAGACACTGTGACATCTGTATGCCAAGTCAAAAAAAATAAATGTCGAGAAAAAAGGGGGTTTTGATCTGCGCTGCTACGGTTATCGGTGGGACTTCCAGAGACCAGGATGTTAAAGTCTAGTTTATTTGTCAACATGTCTCAAAGTATAACAAAACTTCCTTGGGACAATAGTAGTTCCTCAAGTGGTTTGCAATGAGGAAGAAGTTTTGTTATACTTGAAAACACGTTGACAAATAAACTGCTCTTACTTCCTGGTCTCCGGAATTTCCACCGATATCCTTGGCAGTGCAAGGTTCCTAACATGTATTTGTGGATAGCTTTGTGGGTTTGCAGCAGCCATCATATAAAGTGTAATTTATGTTGTGGTTACACAACCCAAGCAGGTGAGCAATTACCTGTGCCCAGACCTATCTGTTACTTGGATAAGACAATATTATTTCCTTCAGCTCCTTTACTTTGAAGTCAGAAGAATATCTCTTTGAAGATATTTAGTTTTTCATATTACGATCCATATAAAAAATATGATTAGTAATTTTACAGCTTTCACACTGGTCACTACGAGCTTCTTTAGACTCCTACTTCCGATCCATTCAAGAAGAGTCTACGAAAGGTAAAGGATACAATGACAGATAACACTTCTAGAAAAATAGGTAACACCTAAATGCCCACTGACAACACAAGGTCCACCAGTCACAAAAGGTAAGTCACAGCAACAAAAAATCCCATGTGGTCCAGCTTGAAAAATCCTATAGAAGCTGTGATATAGCATCCCCCCCCCCCCACTGAAGACATCAACAGCTTTAATATGAAATGTCATGTGCCGTTTAGGAAGTAATGGAGAATGATTAGCATAGATTTTTATATAGTGACGACATTATGCCTGTTATCATATCAATGTATTGAAAGTAGGTATTCCCTAATGTGGCTGTAGTACTGCCAATGGCTACAAGATTCCAGATAAGAGGGAAAAGAGCTGGGATGAGATGCCGCGCTGACCACAAAGATAAACACAGAGTTAATCACACACTCTGTTTATTTTGCCTACACGTGTTTCATGGCTCATAGGCCACTTCATCAGGGACTGAGTCTCGGCCCTCGTCTGTCCCCATGAAAAGAACCGAGAGTGGCTGCCCAGTTCCCGAGTACCCCCGGCCCTGGAGTGGGCGTGTCATGTGCAACAGAGGATAAGAAGGTCTTCAGCCTAGAGATACTGGCCAAAAGAGCTAATGATAATCCACACACACTATCCATGAATGTTTTTGCTATGCGAAACAGAAGATCCAGAAGATTGTTTTCCCCTACAATTTTCTGTGACCCTATGACCAATACTCCATTTATTTGGAGATGGGTGTCATGAACCGATTACCTCCAAATAGTGATAAAGTGGATGGAAACTAATCATGGCTGCGTTCTCTCTGTGCCCCAGGCCTAGTCTGACAGCAAGTTTTTAATAACATATCTGAAGTGCAACTTTCTCTAACCATATAAAATGCAAACAGCTGCTCTCTATTATTTAATTGCATTTCACACAACCAAGCAATATGGCAATCTAACTCATAAAGTATTAACAAATTTGAGGGAGGGATAATATTTTCCCTGCAGAAATAAGTACGTCCATATGTTTTACTGAGCATTTATTAGAAAATAAATCCCACACATAAACAGGGTTTTAACACTTCAATAATGGGCAAGTGTCAAAAATGCATATGGTTACTGTATTTCTGTCAAACACAAAAACATCAAATTTTACTCTTTAAAATGTGCAAAAAAATGGAAGATTCACGATTACTTAAAGGGAATGTATCCTCAGATAATGACCTATTGTGTCACTCATATTAAAAGAATGTAAAAGAAAACCCATGATTCATTAAGACTGACATTGTATATGCCAGTCATAGTGACGGGGCTTGGTGGAGCAAGAAGAGCCTAATTCACACAATACTTAATGAATCATATAAGTGGCATGTGCCTTGCCAGAATCTTACTCCATTTTCGCATAGGAAATGCCATGTCTGGTCTTGCATTAGACCCTGGGGCATTGCCACACTGCGGTCATGCCCATACTCCTTGCACTTTGGTGGAGCTGGCTGGGTGGTACTGGCCCACCCCCAAGGCCGTGGGGACTCGGATCCAGGGCATTGGTTACGGGGGATTGTCACTGGCGGTCGATGCCCGGGTCCGTGGCTCTGGTGGTCGCTCAAAAAGGGGTTGTAAAAATAAAAGGATATTGTGCTAAAGAGTTTGTGATGCCACCTACGGTGTCTGGTCATAGCACCAGCGCTGCTGCAGACCTACGGGGATGATGGATGGGCAGCCTGATGGTGTTGCTCCCTGTAGGTGCAGCGGGGTCCCCGGGGCAGTGATGTGGAATTGTATTTGGCACAGGGAGGTTGCTCTGCAGGCAGGATGTCTCTACAGTCTCTGGGTTGGACAGGATCAGGGCTGTAAGAACTGACACACACACTGAGTAGTTTTCCATACCTTTACTGATGTTAAACTGGCACTCTCCAGGGTCACTCCAGGTGGTCAGGAAGCACTTCAGGATTTCCACAGCGAGTGATTTGTAAGGCCTCCTCATTACTGTCTTACTTGTGTTGACGTCCTAACCTGTGTAAAACCTGGCCTGGCCTCCTTTGTGTCTCTCACCCGTATGGTAGGTAGTACGAACCTTCTGTTGGATACCGCTATCTCTCTCCTGCAGCTCCTGGCTCTTGTGTTGGTTGCTGATACAGGTGTCCGGGAGATTGGATTCTCCTCTGTGAACCGGTGTTTAGTGCTGGCTAAGTGCTCCTCAGCAGACTCTGATTCCGGTGTCCGGGTTGCTTCCTGAGGTGAACCGGTATGGTTCCTCAGCCCCCAATCTGTCTCTCGCCCTGCCTCTGACCCTCACTCTCGGGTTCCTTACTCTGGCTAGGCTTTCCACTGGTACAGGCCTACCACGGCTCCGCTACCAGGTTGTCTTCACAGTACTGCTCCGTACTGCACGGACCGACTAAACCCGCCCCCAGCACCTGTATTTATAGGGAATCTTGCCTAAGGCAGCAAGTGGCGCTCCTCCTACAGGCCTGGGGTGGAAGGTGTTGTGTGTGTAAGGGCACTGACGTGGAAATCCCTCCATGCACTAGGTGTTCCTGTGGCTACTTGTACCGCTGGGTGGCACAGTACACACATGTCTAAGGTCTGGGCTCTGCTCCCTTTCTTCCCAGGCCACTAAACTTTATGCTCCTCAGTTTGAACCACAATAACTGTTGATGGTGGCACCTCCAAAACTACTTGATAGTGGTCATCAGACCCCCAGGGTAGGCAAAAGGCTCTAAATCCTTGCTAGTACTCATCGACTGCCATATAATTATGATGATTTTTCTTTCCACAAAAAAGTGCTGCTTCATCCACAGCTCCCAAGTGACTAATGGTGCCAAGGTTCTCCTCACTGCGAACGTTCCGGCGTAACTTAACCCTTCCGTGGGCTGAATTTTTTCTGCAGTGTCTCCTTACGTTTCCTTCCTTTACCACCTGGAGGCAGGCCTTTTCTTTCCATTTCACCTTCCCCAGGCGGGTACCTTCCACAATGGGCGGCTACTCTCTACAGGACATCCATTTTGGGAATGGAGTCTTTGAAGAACCCTGAGGAAGATGCAAGGTTTGCAACGAAACGCATTGGTGTAAGGAGGAATAAAGGAGCAGCAGATACAAGTGTTGGCTCCCTGTGTATCTTTTATTGGGCAGCAGCACGGACCGGAGACAACACTCCTATCTTGGATGATTCTGGATCTTTTTCCCACAGTGCATGTGGCGGTGTGGGTCCTGCAGCAGCTGTCATCTCAGGCATACAAGCCAGTTGTGGGTGAACACAACTGAACCAGGTGAGCAAGGTCCATCTGGGGTCACCATTTTGGTGATAACAAGTGATAAGGCACAATCTGCGCCTCTGTGTCTCCCTTGTTTTTTAGATATCGAGACAGAACTGTTCTAGTTGACACAGGGACTTGAGGTGCCCAGGCCTGTTGGAGCTCTGCTGCAGTTGAAGAGGGGCTTGCTTTGGATTTTCTAACCCACAAACGTTCCTCCTGAGCAGTTTTCTTGAAGGGTCTGCTGGACCTGGGCTTGTCAAACACATCTCCAGTCTCTTCAGATCTATTTTTAACTCTTTGTACTTGACGCTGAGACACATTAAAGGTGCCAGCCACCTCTGCAGTGGATCTGGTCTTCTTCAGCCTCTTGATAATCAAGGCTTTGGTCGAAGGGTGAATTTTTGGCATGTTGTCAGAGCTTAAGTTGCAGTTCAAGTGAAGGTCTGGGGTGCTGGGTTTCTTTTTATACACACCCACTAATTAACTGATCATTTACTGAGCACAGGTGAGGATGTAAACTAGGATTGAGTATATTATATGACCAGGAATTGCAGGAGAAGGAGCAAAACTTGAGATGCACAAAGAGCAGGGATCTAAGCAAAGCACTCAAGAAAGGATTGAAATATGGACTGGAGCTTACAAAGGCAGGAAGGCAGGAATACATGGAAAGGAACGAGGCAGCAGTTGCCATTTTGGAAAAGGGGGAGGAGGCACAAAGGATAGTCTAAACATCCAGAATCCTGACACCCCTCACAGCAACTCTCAACTCTAATTTGATTGCTGAGGACCCCACTGGCTGAGAGACAACTCCTGACTAGTACTTCCAAAGTTCATGCAATGAATGTTATATGTTCCTTCCTGTGTTACTGCATTTTCAACTCTCCATAGGAGGACTTGTATCCCAGAGAAGAAGCTAAATACCTACTTGCCTGAGATAAGGATTCCCTCATTCATCTTAGTTATTTTAAGGACCTCATACTACTGATTCTGCGCTCAAATTAGCGATAACTCTGATGGACTAGGGCATCTGATGGACTAGGTGCTGGATCTGCTGAAGTGGCCAGGAGGCTCTACGCTCCAACCACAAAAACACGACAGTGTGCGGGGTCTTTATGTCCCTCGACCTCCAGCGCAGCAAAAAGAAGGCCACCGTACTAGGGCTAGGGTACCAGGCAAGTTGCCCACCAAATGCTTGTGGCAGTTGAATCGTAGTTTGCATGCGGACAAACTGAGAGCCCCATGAAAGGAACATGAAAGGGGGTGATTTTGACAAGCCATCCCTGCTGTTATGAACCTTCCGGAGCCACCACTACACTGTTTTGTAACCATATGCCGAGAAAGTGAAGTAAACCGGGTTGAAGCTCAGCACTGTGTGAGACTGTGATTTCAGCACCTGAGGAGAGGTAGACTAATTTGCCGAGGCGGCAGCAGCAGCCTGCCTGAGTGTGACTTTGAACCCTGTCAGCAGCACAGTGCTGCTGGCCTACCATCCCCCTTATCGCATCCACAAACTTTATGGTTGCCCTGGGGACCTGCTCTTCCCATGGAGAGCTGAACCATCCTCGCTACTACTCCCATCATCCCCAGAAGTCCTGACTGCAGCAGCGTCTATTCCGGCCGCATTACACGGGTGGCGTCACGACAAAAAAATTTATTTTTCTTTTATCCAATTTTCCAATTCCCCTTTTTAACTGACCGCCCGACGAGGAGATCATGGACTGGGTCACGCCACCGTGACATCCCGCAGCCTCAGACGATGACGAGAGGGCCCAGTTCCGAGTACCTTACGGTCCCCGCCAGGGGCGAGTCATATTCCATACCATTAGTTAGGTCTATAGTAAGGACCTTGTCCTGCTCTTTATCTTCACTAGGCCCCTCTGCTGAGTTCCAGAGTTCTGCAGCCACTTAATCATTGCTTTCCTTCAGAGTGTACTGATATATGGTGATCCCCATCTTTGCGCATAACACAGTTTCTATGTGTCTGCAAACAGCTAGACCATAGGTCTGTTACATCTCAACACAAAGCCTTATCTGACCACTAACACAGGAAATTACTTTCCGTGTCTGCTCATGTAACTCCTCATATAAGCACAATTATTAACCCTGTCTTCTGCTAAGTCAATGTAAACCTTCACACAGATAAAACAACAATTAAAATATAGTAATGTATTATATGATCACAAGATCTTCAAAGGGGAATATGGGCAGTTTTTCCACTCCTTTACAGTATGATCAGACCATGTCCCTGCACTGTCAGGCACATCCATTACACAGTATAGTGTAAGGACACATATATAAGATTATCTCAGCACAGGAACATTTTTTAAACACATTCAATTATGCAATTTATGATTATTTCAAGATCTACTGATTAAAATGCACTTTGTTTGCTGGACAACCCCTTTAAGCTATATGATATTGGTGTTGAAATTCTGCCCCAATTTATAACCGATATGATGTTCACAGTAGTCACTACAGCAATCACTATAAGCTGCAATTTTCGAGACTGGGCAGGGGGTATTGCAGTTTTCTTGTCAGCACTGTTCAGTAGACTGGGGCAGGGTCAGAGGAATAAGGGCGGCTTCACACTGCGGTCAGGTCCTGATGAACCTGACAGCCCCGGACCGGATCTGAACACAGAACCGGAGGGCAATCTGGCCCCATAGTCTACCATGTTAGGGAGCACCGGATTGCCCCAGATTGCCCCGGATACTGCTGGACAGATGGAAACCAAATGGCAGACAGCTGCCATCCAGCTCCATCTGGCCCCATAGGATACTATGGGGCCATAATCCAGTCCGGGGCTGTCCGGTTTACACCAGACAGCACCGCTGTTCCCTTTAAAGTCATTTGTATGACCGGCAGAAATTTCACTCATGCACTGCAATTCTTTGGGTGGTCACATGCCCAGCAGGATATCAAAGAATTTTATCCACAAAATGTCTTTTTCAGGCCAATTTAGCCCGAAAAGAACCACCACTTTGGCTTCCTCTTAGGGCGCCTTCACACTGTGGTCAGGTCCGGTCCGGGGGTGTCAACCAGGTAGAGGAGGCCATGTTGGGAGAACTGAAAAGCAGCGATTGACTGCAAGTGCAACAAAAAAACAACCAGTGCACTTGCATTCTAATATCAATATTGACTTAAGCCATGATTTCTCCACAATGGCTCAGTAGATCCAGATCGATAGAGACTTGCACTACCGTACTATGATGATGTTGACAAATACCTCTTATGACTGAGCAATGGCAGCTTTGGCTGAATTCTACCGGTGAGCCCTGACAGATTCCGGTATCGTTGACTTAAGACTTCCTTTTTGAAAGATTTTCTTTGCAATGAAAAATAATATCTTACCAATGGAGAAAGCATTATGTTTGTTCTTTTGTCGACAGGCCTTGTAAACTCTAACAGTTGCATTATGTAAATTGTATCTGAGCCTGCTCAAGCACAAATTTATACATGCAGAGCGATCCCAGTGTGATTGGAAATAGAAAGGAGACTTTTTTAGCAATATAAGCCAATGCACTGGGGCTGGGGCTTGCTGGGGTAATTCAGCGCCTCTGTTCTTCTTGTGTGTACTGTGAGATGCCTCTGATTCTTCACATTCTTTGCCAGTTTGATGCCTCAATGTGCTGAGAAAAGGATCCTGTCACTCAAAATGTAAATCATGCACCAGGGATCCAATTGTGCTCAGCTGCTTCCTTCTGTACAACGAATATGTGATATGTCAGTAACAGATTTTTTGGAGCTATGATAATCATCACGCTATATAAACTAAGAGGAACTGTCATTTGAATTTTTTTCATAAAACAAGAAAATAAGCAACTTGTATTGTACCAATATATCTTATTAAATAAATCAGGACTGATCATTCATTATCAAAATTCTTAATTCACGGACAATATCTGTATTCAGATTTTCCCATTACTGAGATAGGAGATGGCAATTGGTGCTTTTACAATACTATGGAGCAGGGAGGAGCTAGAGGTAGTGCACGATCTGGTGCAAGTTGTTCCGTAAAGACAGGTACAGTTCTCCAGGTGCGGAACTACCTTGGTGCAGCTGGTTCAGCTGCACCAGGGCCCCGACCAGCTAGGGGGCCCCTTCAAGCCTGCAGGGGGGCCCCCAGCCGACTCCGGAATCCATTGTCAGAGGAGAGGAGGCTCAGGCAAGGGAAGCAGAAAACTTCCTGCTTTCCTTGCCTGATCCCGCCCCTCCTCTCCTCTGCCCTTCCGGCTCCCAGGAGCGCACTCAATGTGGCTCAGCAGGTAGGGGAGCCGCCGCAAGCACCTCTCTGACGGTCGCCAGTACCTACCCCCCCTCCTGACCGCGCCGACGGCCACCAACACCCTCCCCCCCAGACCGCGCCGATGGCCACTAGCACCCCGCCCCCCACCGCTCCTCACTTCACCATGGATGCACCAGGGCCCCTGGGGGTCAGGGTCCGCCACTGCAGTTCTCCATAGAACTTCACAAGCACCAACTGTCGTCGCCTACTTCAGTCATGGGAAAATGTGTTTTTACTGGAGATTTGTGAATTGAGGATTTTGAGAATGAATAATCAGTCGTGAAGGAGAAAGGAGATTACTTTGATAACATATAATATGTTTCTTATATTCACATGTACTGTATTGATTTATGAATAAAACAGTTTACTCTTTAACGTGAACCAACTAGCAGGTTTTTTTTGCATATAAGTTGCAGCCACCAGCAGTTAGACCTTATGCATAGCATTCTGGAATACTATATAGAAGTCCCCAGGCTGAGCTGTGTAATGCAAACAGCTTTTATCATACTCACCTGGGGCTGGTTCGGTCCGATAGGTTTTGCAGGTTCCGGTCTGGTGCCTCCTCTCTTCCTGTGAATGCCGTCCTCTTCTCTGCTTCAGCGAGTGATGAGTCCTACGTCACCCACACCCAGTCTCCTCCATTGCGCTCCTGTGCATGAATACTTTGCTCTGTACTGCTGAGTGTAGAGCAAAGTACTATGATGTGCAGGTGCGGGAAAGGTAAAAGAACGCCCATGCTTGAAGACTATGCAGGCATTCTTTGGCTTTACCCCACAGTAATACCTTTTGATATTACTGCATTATAGAACTTGTTCCTGCAGTCTAATTGTAGGAGATAGCTGGGGATCCAGAAGAAGTTTATCATTGCTTCTCTTTTTTATCCTACATAGCTCTCATTGTGGTCAGTGGCCACATCATTAGTTGGCGTCACGTCACTATAGCAGAATTGCTGGCCCTTAGAAGGCCCAGATCAGCTCTGCCAGTGACCAACTTCAAGACAAGGGATTATTTTTCCTTGTAAGTAACGGTGCCATAATTAGGGCAGATATTAAAAACACAATTCACTGGTCTATTTGCGGAGCGCTCGGTAATGAGGAGTAGGATACACTATAATGATGCAGACCTGTTTATTAGCTATGTCCACTACGCGTTTCAACAGCGGCCCGCTGTCTTCCTCAGGTGGGGGTTTTCCCCCACCGGGCCGCTGTTGAAACGCGTAGTGGACATAGCTAATAAACAGGTCTGAATCATAATAGTGTATCCTGCTCCTCATTACCGAGCGCTCTGCAATAGACCAGTGAATTGTGTTTTTTATATGTGCTTTCTCCCTACTTGGGATTCCTGGCTGGAGCTGCACGGTATTAAGAGAAGCTGGTGCTGAATTAGGAAGCTCAAGGACCTGGCGTGACGTCACTACCTCCGTGATCAGCTGACAGAGCCCAGACTTGTGACCGCAGGAGGAGACATTGTGCGGTGAACGCCAGAGCGGTATCAGCGGCACTAAGGACACGCCGACACCGTGGTTGTACGTGGGGAGCACAATTACATCAAGTGAGTGGTGACTTGTCGCCACTAAATAGACTAACCCCCACTAGACCACCGGGTATTATTCAAGGAGCGCCATCTTTCTTTTTGTATTGCCTAATTAGGGCAGAGACACACTATGCAAGGTGCATGCGAGATACTCACCCGTGACTGAACCAGACGCTGACTCTCTGGAGAAGAACACAAGCAGCTGACACGCTCCCATTCAGAGAGGCAGGGGCCATTCCACGTGAGTCATGCCAGACTCAAGGGAGTATCTTGCATGCATCTTGAATAGTGTGTCTCTGCCCTTACAATAGAAAATGTCAAAAACAAAACAGCCTCTACCTCCAAAATAAAGTCGATTATTTACCATAGTTTGACATCAATTTTCTCATGGAAACATTCCATAATAGGCAACAAAAAGTACAACCACATCGTCTACTGAAACTATGAAGAATAAAATCAATGTGTTATTGGGTGTGAAATGCAAACAGTATTAAACAAAATCTCCAAAAAGATTTGTGTACATGTTAGAATATTTGTTTGTAGCCATAATAAAAGTTAACATGAACTAGTGTCGGCCATAGCAGGTCCCCCACCAGCTTAGCATGATAACATGATGGAAGAGATCAATGACTTCTTCCCATGAGAGACCATGACTCAGAAACAGTCCCCTCAAAGGAGCCATAAGTTGCCCGACAAGGCAAAACTAGGTCACACTAACAAGTATTTCACATTTTAGAGGAACATGAAGAACTTGCAGTACAATAAACCTTGTACAACAGTCGCCATTGGGGGATGGCGGCAGACTCGGTCAGGCCAGCCGCACCTTCTCTACCGTATCTGAAAATTAATTACTGAATCTAAATTTAGAAGGGTTTGGAAATCATTTCCACGCTGGAGCGGTACAGTTTGGTCTTGCAAAAAGTCAAAGCGCTAAAGGCTGCAGAGATTATGAAATGAAGCCATTTGTTATCAGTCCCCTGTTCTTCATACTCAGTGGGGATTTACTAAATACCGGTGCTGAAATCATTTCCAAATCAAAGTACTGAGTAGAAGCGGCCCTGAGTCCCAGCACAGTTGTTCATCTTAATGACCCTGACATGCTAACTAAAGGATGAATATTGATAATAAAGTCTTCATTATTGATACTGATTTGATGATATATATTCAGAGTCATCAACTAGGAGGCGTTCAGCAAGATAGGAACACAACGGACATTTATTAGAATGAATACTCATGGGGACCCTACTTGTTCTCTAAAGACATAATGTTCTGTGTAAAGTATCACTCCAGCATTTCTTTTTTTGAATGCACCACTGGAGTGGTTACTTTAAATCTGAGTACCCTGCCCCCTGTCTGATACTCACCTTCTGGTGGCTTGACCTTTTTCCAGTAGCACTCCGGTTGGGATCATTTGTGACCTGCCCATAGCTCCAGTGTTTCATGGAGGCGCCAGAGGTCACAACTCAATCCAAGTCTATGAGCGCCTCATTCTGGAACTCATAGACTTGCATTAAGCTTTTCTGATTGAACCTCTGACTTCCGGACAGTTAGGCGTTACGAGCACAAGGTGGCGCCTCAGGATCAGAGCAGCATCGGTAAGAGGTGAAGATGCCGGAAGGTGAGCATATGACAGCAGGGGCTTATGACTCGCCACTCAGGGAACGGGTACTCGGATCTTGGGCGTACTGTTGTCTCTCCAGCGCACATACTTGGCTCTCGACAGCATATCTCTGAAGCTTCTCCTGCTTCAAATGGACTTGTATCATCTCCTTGAGCCTCCTTAGCTCGCTTCTTCCATTCTCCAGATGGGTTGAGCTTCCATCACTCGAGGAGGTATCTGCTTCAGACCTCACTTCCTCTGTAGCTTCTGCACCCTCGGTCTTCACCTGGGTCTCCGCCTTCTCTTGGATTTCGGCAGTGTCACCCCCAGAGGGTTTTACTCCCTCGAACTCTTCACCTCCAGGGGCTTTGGAGTATTCCACCTTCTCCACTACTGCAGTTACCTGCCGCTCTTGGGGTCCAGCAGCACCCCTGGCCACATAACCTTGTGACTGTCCAGGGGTCTCCAGTTCTGCATTCACCACTCCCTCTTCGGGTCCGGCAGCCCCATCTGTCGCCTTCTCTTGCGCAACAACAATATCAACTTCAGAAGGCTTCACACCTTCCTTCTCTTCATTCTCAGGGTCTTGGGAGTCATCTATCCTCTCGGACCTTGCACTGCCCATTTCTATGAGGTGACCTGCTGACCGACCAACGGTTACCCGTTCAAACCCTGGAGAGGACACACACACCTTCTTCTTGGCTGGCTCCGTCTCTCTGACTTCATCTTGTGGAGCATTGTTGTTACCCTGTGTCAGTTCCTCTGGCAGCACAATAACTGTCTCAGCCCCAGCGGTTGCTACGGGCAACGACACTTCACCTTCCATCCTGATCTTCTCGGTGTCTGGAAGAGAACTCACACATGGAATAGAAGCACTTGACATATCATCAGGGGTCACCGGGGCAGCTTTTTTTTTGGCGTTTGCTCTTTTTGTGATGGGAGGATTTGCCTTCCTTGCTGGGCCCTTCCTTATTGTACTCCCTTTCTTTCTCAGGGTCACAGTCACCCCTTGAGTCTGGGTCACACTGCACAGTCTGGTGAACCCCCAAGTCACTCTCTAACTTGGTGTCAGCTCTATTCTTTTTCGCTACCACATCACTACCAGTCATCCTGTGGTACACTTCAGGGGACATCAGGTCACCAAGTTGGGGAGACACGTACCTTTCTCTGGTCACCCCTGTCTCAGAACTGTCAATTTTGCGAGGTGTTACTTCCTTATTGTACACAATCCCATCAGCAGAGAACCCTTCATCCTCCTGCTGTAGAGGAACTCCATTCTCCCACAAATTCGAAAATAGCCTAGAGTCCCGGCCTATTATCACTAGACAAGTCAAGTTCGGGACTACAGCAACATCATGGCTTGCAATGTCCCTGGCTGTCTCAAGGAGCACTCTGGACACTGGATAGTCTTTAGTGTCCCCATGAATGCAGGTGACTTCAATCCTCCGTCCGGGTATCAGGTAGACATCAGGCGCTGACCTCACTAGGGTCACCAGGCTGCCAGAGTCTACAAGTCCAGTCACAGATTCCGCATTGACTTCCATGGGACACACACGTGGAAACTCTCCTGGAGGGTAGTCTATATGGCAGACCGGACACACACAGTACGAACACACTTGTCTCTGGCAACAATCCATCTGCACCACCCCTTGAACTTTGGGATGTCCCTCCCCTTTTTGGGCAGCTAATGCTTTTTGGGACTCCACCCCCTTTTGGGCCATTATCCCCTTCATGGAATCCGCCCCCTTTTGGGACTCTGCCCCCTTTTGGCCAACAACCCCTTTTTGGGACCCTGCACCCTTTTGGGCCATTATCCCCTTTAGGGACACCTACCCCTTTTGGGACTCTGCCCCTTTTTGGGCAACTACCCCTTTTTGGGACTCCACCCCTTTTGGGCACCCCAGTTAATAGGGGATACTTTCCTGGGACACCCCACAACATGTTGCTGCCACTGCTGGCTTTGCAGCAGAAGTTCCCGTAGCTCCTCCATGTCATCAGGCTTCTCTCACTGCAATGAGACAAAAACAAGAGGAGTGCTCCAATGGGTAATACCGGGTGTACAAGGGGAAGGGGGGGTAGATTACCACTAACCTTTCCTGGTTGTACCGCCCGTACAACCAGGATCTCCAGCTTGTGGTGTATCACTGCTCACCAAGCAGAGCCCATGTCTCACAGCCAGTCGCTTGACTCCTCCCACATGCACCTGGATTGAGAGCGTTTTGCACCTTTGTGGCCCCTCCAAGCCACAGCCCGATGCTTGCTTCCACGTCTGGGCACCTGTGTTATTAACCCCAGCAACCAAGCTGCACTGCTGCCGAATCCAGAGACATACACCCTCAGCAACCGAGCTTGTAGGCCTCATCCATTATCCCTAACAACAAGGCTGCTACAATGCCCGCATTCTCCACCACATGTAAGATAGCGATCACGGATCGGGTTTGGGTTTCACCCACTTGGTAGCAATATTCAAACAGAACAGTCTCTTCATTTAAATAAATTCATGATGGTTTATTAACAGACCACATATGGTATAGTCCAATACAAGTCAGCACCAGCCATGAGATACACAGTCCTCATTTCTAAAGTGGGTGTGCCCGCACAGGTTTGGATACATCTCTCAGCACTGTATCCCTGTGAAGGTATCACAGCCTCCACTCACTGACCTCTTAGTTGGCTGCTCAGGAACACGGCTTGGCTGAGAACAGCGGTCAGGATCTGTCCAGGTTCACACTTACTCCTGTCAGTCCACAGCTCCAGACCTCGTCTTTTACCATGTGCTTCTGCAGCCTTGAGGACCTGGGCTGACATCACATCCTGTGACCAGGCAGAAGTCACATGATATCAGCCCTGACCACACCCCTGGAGGAGGTGTGCTAACTCATGCACACATATACTTGAATTAACTCTTCCTACTGCTGCAAATACAGTAAAACATTCACATTCCATCAGACTTCTGCAACGTATACCAGCCATCCAGTCCACGGCTGGCCGACCTACCACAGAGGAAAAGTATAATAGAAACACGTCACCACTTCTGTATTTATCCCTCACTCCTCCTGGTTTATACAAATCCTGAAGTAAAAAACTCACCAAATACTGAATGTGTGCACATGGGATAAGGGGTCAGGTGAGGGCCTGTTAGGGTAAGGGTAAGGGTAAGGGTAGGGACACACTTCAGTTCCTGATCAGTGTTCATCAGTTTGGGTGCCAAAACCAGGTGTGAACCTTGCAGAGAAAAAGTATAATTGAAAGATTGACACCTGTGGTGAGTTTTGGAGTCACTCCTGGTTTTGGCACACAAACTGGATGGACACTGATCAGGAAAACTGATCAGGAATAGGGATGGGCGAGTACCGTACTATTCGGAATCGCTATACCCGCAACAAGTAGGTAGCGGTACTCGCTACTCGTTGCGAGTATAGCGATTCCAAGTACTTTTGCAGTGTATCAATAGATACACTGCAAAAGTCCTGTAAAAGAGAGAAAAAGTGGTTAAAAAATAAAAAAAACAGATACTCACCTTAACCGACGGCTGTACCGGGACCGGCCGATGCACATCTATCCATGGAAAAGGACCTTTCACTCTCTAAGCCAATCAGATGGCTGGGAGAGATCTGGCCAATCAGATGCCGCCACGTCACAATCACGTGATTGCTAGCGGCCACCTGATTGGCCAGATGGAAAGGTCCTCGGTGTACCTGAGAGGACCTTTCCATCTGGCCAATCAGGTGGCCGCTAGCGATCACGTGATTGTGACGTGGCGGCATCTGATTGGCCAGATCTCTCCCAGCCATCTGATTGGTTGAGAGAGTGAAAGGTCCTTTTCCATGAATAGATGTGCATCGACCGGTCCCGGTACAGCCGTCGGTTAAGGTGAGTATCCGTTTTTTTTAATATTTAACCACTTTTTCTCTCTTTTACAGGACTTTTGCAGTGTATCTATTGATACACTGCAAAAGTACTCGGTACTTGCTACTCCCGAGTAATCCTAATTTACTCGGCGAGTAGCGAGTACACGAATACCGCTACTATTCGGCGAGTTCCAAATAGTAGCGAGTATACTCGCCCATCCCTAATCAGGAACTGAAGTGTGTCCCTACCCTAATAGAAACACGTCACCACTTCTGTATTTATCACCCACTGCTGGGATTATACAAATCCTGAGGTAAAAATCTCAACAAATACTGAATGTGTGCACACGACCTTATAGTACCTGCCCTGACCACTTAGGTCGTGTGCACACATTCAGTATTTGGTGAGTTTTTTACCTCAGTGTTTGTAGCCAAAACCAGGAGTGGAACAACGAGAGGAAAAGTCTAATAGAAACACGTCACCACTTCTGTATTTATCACCCACTGCTGGTTTATACAAATCCTGAGGTAAAAAACCTCACCAAATACCCAATGTGTGCACGAGGCCTTACAAATCCTGAGGTAAAAAACTCACCAAATACCCAATGTATGAATGTGGTCTAAAACATGGTTTCTTTTCTGTAGAAAAAAAAAGATGCATGTAAACATAACTTTATTGTAAAAATCAGCTGAGAAGAGCTCAGATGAAGGAATATAAGGTGTGAACATGCTCACTGGCAGATTCTCACACACCGGGTGCGCCCTCCTTATAATGATTCCTGCCCATGACTGTAGGCCTCTTATTTTCTGTGAGAGGCTTTTTTGCCCTTTGGTGTAACCAGAGAGGAGATGATAATGGCCGCAGGTAACCTGGATTTATTTCTAAGCTCCAGGGCCTCTCAGTGCAGTACAGTCCTCCTGTTATCAGGCCACAATTGGTAGATTATAGATTTTACTTTAATTACATCGTTTTTTTCTTATTTCATACTGTACAATGGTCGACTCGTATCTGTGCTCTGAAGGTACATGAATCATATCCATTTGCTAATTGGATGCATACATGCCTTCCATGCCCCTTGGCTGCTCGTGTGTCCCAGGAGCGGTCATGAGAAATCAATTCCTGGGTTTGATTTACAAATGAGCAACTTGGATGGGCAGATTGTAAGTATCTTTAACCCTTATAGCAAATGGAGGAGATACCAATGGGGAAGGTCATCTTGATAAATAATTCATCGGGCAGGAAGTGTTTGTGGTCTCAGAGCAGTTCATGGGAACAGTTACAGGCGTTTAGACCGTTCACTTTTTTTCCTGCAATTGTTCAAATCAATCATTTGTGAGTAAATTTAGCAATATTGAGATGTCTGTTATTTGTGCATTAAAGATGTCATTTGGTGGGTAGAGGATCTGACCAATGAGTATTATCCGGTGCTAACCTCCTTATCGTGAAATAGCGGACAGGGCATATTTTGGCATCTTAACTGCATATACTCCAATCCCCTGATATATTCCTCTTACCCAAATGTTCTCCCCGTCTCTAGGGCTGGGTTCACACAACCATATTTTCTCCATCCAAAAAAATGGTCCATTTATACTATTCAGACTCTGATCAGAGTAAGATCTGTTATTCTCAGAAGTGGAGGGAAAAATGTTTCCATCTTCTCCATTCTGTCATTCTGTGATAACTGGACCGCAGTAAGAAGTCATCTGAGTACGGTCCAATTTTCTTCACTGACTTTTTTCCTGTCCTTGGACTATCTGACTATAATCTCTGAGTTTTGCTTTGTACATCTACTGTACCCATGTAGACATGACGGTGCCAGGGGCCCTGTGGACCGAGGCTGCAGCCACAGCATGGCTGACCCGGCACCAGCTGGGTCCTCAGTACAACAGTTCAGTTTATGTGAACCATCTTTGAGAGCTAAAACATGTACAGAGACAATTAAGGCTGCCTTCACATTTGTGTATGCTGCGTTCCCATACGCAGTCAAACGCATGCGCACTGCGTTCCTATGTTTAACATAGGAACGCATATTGCCTGCGTTTGCTGCGTTCGGGTCCGGATGCGGACGATATCTGCTCCCTCCAGGGTCCAGCGTCCGCACCCGGGACGCAGCATGTTGCATTTTTTGTGCGCTCGGGGACCTTGGAAAATCAGCAACCGTCCCCAAGCGCACAAAACATGCATTGTCTTCAATGGGCCCGCAGTGTTCTACGCTTGACAGCGCAGGAGAACGCTGCGGACCCATTGAAAAATCTCCCGGTGGCCGCCGGTGATGTCACAGGAGATCACCGACGGCCACTGGGAGATCAGCTGAGCTTCTCATGATCTCCTCCTCCCCACCGCCGGTAATACCCTAGCGATGTCGACGGGGAGAAACAGCTGATGTGACAGCTGTTTGAATCTTCCCGCGCCGACATCTCCTCTCGGTGTCGGCGCGGGAGATTCAAACAGCTGTCAAATCAGCTGTTTCTCCCCGCTGACATGTCCCGGAGCTTACCGGCGGTGGGGAGGAGGAGATCTACGCCCTGATCTCCTCCCCCGGACACCGCCGATTGGCTGGCCAGCCTGCACAGTGATGTGTCCGCAGGCGGACATTCTCCGCTGCGGACACATCAAAATGACACCGCTTTTGACTGCGTTTGTGTCTTCATGCCATCAGCATGCAGACACAAACGCTAATGTGAAGGCAGCCTAAGCTGTTCAAAATACTTATACTGGAACAATCTCGTGATACACGGACACTTTTCTTAAACATTACAAACACATAGCTATTCACATTGGCATAATTTACAACAGACACCAGAAGGGACAGCAGCTCATCAGTCACCTGCCAAAGGCAGGGGACTAGTGCCAAACACCAGTGAGATCACCTTGATTTCCCCCTTGCTCAAACAAATGCTGCATGCAGCGTTTTTTGGTGCAGGAAAGAAACGCATGCATTTTTTGAAAAATGCACATACACATGCATTAATGCATATGCGTTTTTGGACTTTGAAAAAAAAAAGTCCAAATGATCCCAAAAACAGATTTAGGGCAAAAATGTGTGTGACCCTGGCCAATCTGTACTTAGGACTCTCCTCCTGAATCTACACTGGAAGCTGGTTGTGTTATTTAGACCCACAGTACATAGCAGGGGTTCATTTATAAGATTATGTCAACCCAGGAACATTTTTTTAAACACATCTAATTATGGAAATTATTATTATTCCAAGATCTATTGATCAAAATTAATTTTAAAATGAACTTTGTGGGAAAACCGCTTTAAGCTGTTTGTGGCCTGCTGCTGAAAGATCAGTGATGTGAAACTCAGAAGATAGAAGATATTTCTCTACAATATGCATCAACAGATCAGCATTTGAAGTTTCACATCACTGATCTGTAAGCAGCACACAACAAACACAGCTTTGCACTGTGTAGTAAGTACAAGCTCTGTTGTGGAGCAGTACAGGAGAATTGAGCTCTGAGACAAACCAGCTAACAATGATGGAGAACCAAATAGGTAGCTATACTGACATAGGCTGGGCTCACTTTTGCGCACGATGTGCGCTGTGAACACAGTGTCCCTGAGCGCAGCAGGACTCAGGCACTGTGCGCTCCTATGTTTTACAAAGGAACGCATAGTGCCTGTGTGTACTTGCGGTCAGCTGCATTTTCTTTCGGCTGCGCATAATTTATGCACATGCCGAACGTAACATGTTGCATTTTTTTGTGCGCGGCTGTGTGCTTGCGTTATGAGCATGCAGACAGCCATGCACAAGAAATGAATGGAAGTCAATCTGTGCGCATTGCCATCTGCTGGCAAGCGCACAGACGCTGCGGAAGATGACCTCCTCCGAGGTCATCTACAGGTGAATCATTTCCTGTCGTTCTCTTCTTCTTTCTTCTTCTTTCTTCTTTTTTCTTCTTCTTTCCTCTTTTCTTCCTCTCCTTCTTCTTTCTTCTTATTTTTTTTTCTTCTTCTGTCATCTTCTTGCTTCCTCCCTGCTAATTCAAATGATGCTGACCATTTGAATTAGCGGGGTGGCAAAGCCGGCAGTGAAGTGTTTCCACCGCTGGGTTTTCCGCTGGCCATTTTAAACTAGCGGCAGCAGGGAGGAAGAGATTAGCGGCGGCGGCCAGGAGGCAGAAATCTCTGCCGTTGATCTCCGCCTCCCGGCCGCTGCCACTGATTGGGTGGCAGGGCGTCTCACAATCACATTTTTATATGAATGCATGCGGATAGTCTCCTCTGCATTCACATGAAAGTGTTTATGTTCGGCACCGCATATGCGTATGCGCTGCATACGCTGCAGTGCCGAACGCAAAAGTGAAGCCTGCCGTAGACAGCAGAGGAGAATATCAATCAGGCAGGAAAATGTACAGGAACTGGGAATGCCCATAAACTCAAGGTGAATTCTATATTTAGATTACCTTGATGATAATTCAAATGTGAAGCCCACTGGGACGGGGTACTCGGTACTGGACCGGGGTATCACGGGGAATCACGGTGATCTTGGTCCTGACCGTGTCCCGGGCCCACAAGTATTGGGTTTGGGGGTTATTTACAGGGGATATAGTTGTGACACCACCCGTGGTATGTGGTCAGGGTGACCACCCCTGCTGCAGAACCTCCGGGGAAGATGTTTGGCAGCCGGTGATGTAACGGCTCTCTACAGGCAGAGCCTGGTTCCCTGGGGCAGTGATGATGATAGTCTATGGATAATGCAGGGTAGGGGTAGTGGTAGAGATGATAACAGTTTGTGAGGGAGAGTAGGGCTTGAGCGCAAGGATTACACAGACTCACGGCTTTGTAGTTTTCCAAGTCTTTACTGCAGATGGTATTCAGTAGATATTGTCCACGGAGTCTGTACCAGGGCCGGGTTTCTCCCACCTTAGCCGGGTCCTTGGCTTCCTACACCTGCGCGGTGTGTGTGGCACTGCTGCCGCTTTAGCTAGGCTGCCGGCCCTGTCTCTCCTCACTGGTACCAAACTTGCTAGGTAACTTGAGTCTTATCTTTGTGTCTCTGACTCCGCCGTGTTGCTTCGCTGTGGTACAGTGAAGATATATAATGTTCACTTAGCCGGTGTTTTCTGTGCTGCTTATGTCAGGCACAATTGCAGATCCAGTATACGGTCTTTGCGCTTCACCGGGGTGAGTTTAGGGAACTCAGGGTCCCGGGTGTGTTCCTCTGTTTCTCCTATTCCTCAGACCCTGGCTGGCCTGGAACTGGAGAGTGGGCCGTGGGGTGAGCCTAACACAGCCCTTTTACACCCAGGTCCTTTCTTCCCTCAGTGCTGCTCCGCACTGAACTAACTGCCACTTCCTCTCCACACCAGAATATCAGAATATATAGGGAAGCAGGTTTAGCTCCCCCTTCTGGCCTGGAGGTGCTAGTGTGGTGTTGTGGGTGGTGTGGGGAGTTAACCCTTTGTGGTGTTACTGTGGCACATGAACCCTGGGGTGCTACACTAAGAGGTGTGACTAGTTAGGAGCACACAAGATTGAGGAGAGGGATTTGCAGCACTGAGGAGAAGCAAGTGTTGTTGGGAAGGTTAGGGACCCAGTCCAAGAGGCATGCCTTGACGTGGCGACTGGGCGGTTTAATGATATGGCCATATATTTAAAGCTAAGTGTCTCAATTTTTGTATGCTTAACTGAAATAATTTTGTATATTTTGCATATATTTTTATGGTCAGAGCAGAGTACAGTTTCTCTTTTTTAGTGCTACAATTGTTGCTGGGAAATATAGTTTTTGCTGATAAGAATTAGGCTGCCCATTCAGTTATGGGAGACCGTTTCAAAGCATTGTTTCAACAGTACGATTAACAATATAGTTATATGATACAGTTACCAATGTCTAACCTCAATTACCTCTTTTGATGCTCATGAAAATGCAATATTCCCTTTGGCTGTGTTCTGAAATAGTGCCAATCCTGGCCTGGTGCTATGTAGTAATTGCCACACATCCCCATTGACTTGAATTCTGATGTGTCACAGTATACTACACAAGGATTGTTCAATATCTGCATTATTTGAAAGAAATAGACACTTTATTGTATAGTGGAGAGTTCACACTTTTGAAGACCGCTGTTCTATCAACATAGAGGCTCAACAGCAGCTCGTCGCTGTGCTGGGTTTATCCGGCTGTCAAATATTGCATGATGGGTTCTTTCCTGCTGGACTTAAACAGAAACAAAAATAAAACATTGTGAATTCTTCAATATGAATTCAAAGCGTATGTCGATACAGTGGAGGCAGAGTGATGGAGTCCGATCATGATTTTGTATAAAAGGAAAACTTGATGTGGTGAAGAGCATTAAGCCCAAGGTTGTTGTATTTTTTACGTCAGAAAGATGGATGTTTCTTATCCAAGACTTTTAGGGCTGCACAATACTGTAAAACTGGCCGTATGCAAGAGATAGCTGTTGGCCAAATATTTATTGTGCAGACAGTTATTTCTTCTAACCCTCCTCACTATACGTGGGAATCAACGGGGAGAGAGGAATAAGACCCAACACATTCCCAACCGCCCAATGCTTGCGTGTTCTTTGCTTTGACATCAGATGGTGGTCCTGTCCTACGGCTTTTTTCTAGTATGTATAAGTGCCTTTAGACCAATATATACAGTATATATATATATATATATATATTTATCTCTGAATTTAGTTCTGCTCACTAGCATATCATAACACAACAGCATCATTATTAGTAGTCTGTTCTGCTAAGAAGTGAAACATTCTATTCCCCCCCGAATGCCCACCATGCAGCCAGCACTCCACACGTAACCACTGACAGACGGTGCACGACAATATATCAGACCTATTTAGCAAATGAGACTTCCATTGTAGATTAAATGAGCAGGACATGCTGTAAGGTTGTAAGTAATGTGTATATAAGTAATGCTGGATATGAGGCGGGTGGAGAGGAGGCTAGGGTATCCCTTTATACATATTTACTTTGGGATGGCTGATTACACAAGTAGATTAGTGCAGGTCATTATCCCATGACAAAACATCACAGATTCTCTGAAACGTGTTACGCCCATGCATATTCTCGCAGCACGATCTTAGCTTGTCGCCTACTCTATCATCTCGGCATGGGATGCTTTTGACAGATTTATTGAAGTGAAGTTTTATTTCTGGGTATCTTACTTATTCAGTCTAGTGTAAAAGGCATTGCATAATAATATGTACGTATGCCAAGTGCTTTTACTTACACAGGTAGACAAGCTAAGGCCAGTGTTGTATGATAGCAATTAATCTGTTAGTATTGTACTGAATGTGGGAGAATAACCTGGGCAGTATCACAAATACAGAGCACGGAGGACAATATTAGTCCGTATATTATGCATACACTGGCATGCAAATGTTTGGGCACCCCTGGTCAAAATTACTGTTATTGTGAACAGTTAAGCAAGTTAAATATTAAATAATCTCTAAGGGTACCGTCACACCAGGTCACCTCACCGGAGATATTGCCGGCGACGCACAGGAGCATGCACGTTTTTGGCACCATCGTTTTTGGCATGTTTACACTCAGCGATACCTCCGGCAATGCTTTGGCGATGTTACAGGCGGCATCGCCGTTGGGGTGTCTACAAACCCTATCGGCGATCCTGTAACATGGGAACCATCACCTGTACCATTGCCAATCGCCATGTTACATGGGGCGATGTGTACACATCACCTGAGAGTGGTCGCCTGGTTTCAGAGCAGCACTGTGACACCAGGCGCCCAGTCTCAGCCGATTTTTCGGCACTAAATCGCCACTTTACACGGGGCAACTCGCCGGCGATGACGCTGACAATAGGACACGCCTCTGCATCGCCTGTGAAATCGCCGGCGATGTCCCCTGGTGTGACGGTACCCTAAAAGGCATAAAGTTAAAGATGACACATTTCTTTTGTATTTTTGGCAAAAAATATATGTTTTCTTCTTCTAACATTTTAAAAATTACAAAAAGGAAAATAGGCAGAAAAGTTTGTGCACCCTTGGAATATGTGAGCTCAGATAACTTTGTATTAAGTCTTGTTTGCCAGAGGGATCAAATACTTATTTCTCTTTGCAAAATGCAAATTCATTTATATGATTTAGACAATGTGATTTTCTGGATTTTATTTTTGATATTCTATCTCTCTCTGTTAAAATTAACCTGCCCTTAAAATTACAGACTGTTCATGTCTTTGTCAGTGGGTAAATGTACAAAATCAGCAAGGGATCAAATACTTATTTTCCCCCCCATGGTATATGTACGAGTATATACTGCATGCAGCATCTATCTATATACTATATATATAAAGTTGAGTGTATGTGTGTGCATGTATGTATGTATGTATGTATGTGTGTATGTGTGTGTATCTATAATAGCTCCACCCCCTTCTGTAGCTACCACAACCCTTTGGTAGCCATGCCCCTTCCACATAGCCACACCCCCTCCAGGAGCCCCATCCCCTCCACAAAGCCCTGCCCTGGGACTAAGTGAAGGGGCAGAACTTTGTGGAGGGGTGGGGCTACTAGAGAGGGTGGGGCTACCGGAGGGGCAGAGTTACAGGGAAGTGCGGAGCTATGATCATATATGGGCCTTACACCCAGGCAATGCTGGGCTTTACAGTTAGTAATAAACATATATAGCTACGCAGATATACAGCAAGCGACCTGAATATTATACTCGGCTTGCAGCCTCTATATTATAAATCATGACATGGTATGTGTTATTGGGGCAGACCAAGACTGTTTCACCTGGGACCCACATAAAACCTGGTGCCGGCCCTGTATGGGGGGCATTAGTTCCTATGGCATGGGCAGAATATGCACAATGTAAATGCTATCACTGAGCAACATGCAATATATAGAGATTTTAGAACAACGTATGCTCCATCCAGACAACGTCTATTTCAGGGAAGGCCTTGCATATTTCAGTAAGACTATGCTAAACCACACACTGCATCTATAATAGCAGCATGGCTCACAGAAGACGGCTTTGGGTGATGGACCGGCCGCCTGCAGTCCAGACTTGTCACCATTTGATAACAGTTGGAGCATTACGAAACCAAAAATCGAGCAGTGAGAATCCCACATCAGACAAGACCGGGACGACATCCCGCTCTCGAAACTCCAGCCATTGTCTCCTCACTTCCCAGACTGTTGTAAAAAGAAGAGGGCCGGCTACACAATGGCAGAGAGGCCCGGGCAGAACTATCCTGAGATGTGTAGCTGCCATGAATGTCTGAATAAATCAATATTTTTTTTCATTTAAAATGGAGAAATGTCCAATGTTCACCATCTGACCTGTTCTGAGGCTGTGAGAGATCGGGGAATCATGACGTTGTTGCTGTTGTCATTGCATTTTTCACAGTATGCAGCTTTTTTGGGACTGGCGTTGTATTTCAGTTACACATCGTAATAATATCTGAGTTACTCTGTACTTTGGTTTAATTTCCTGGAATGACTTTGTTACATGATATTTTTTTTCACTATTCATATCTAAAATGGAACTCAATATTCTTCTGGTTTCACGTTACTAGAAATCAATATATGATGGGAGCTCACATGACAAACACACCGTCACACTCTGCTATTAGATAATATATATGCCAGTTGATTAGAAATCAATTGTTGCCATTACCAATTGACAGGAAATAACTGAAAATGCAGCAAAAAGTATAAAAGTACAAAAAGACTCTTTTTTTTCTGCCCATCATATTTATACATTGGAAGCTTTGACGTATGCCACTTCCTGGGCTTGTAGCGCACCATGTTGCCGACACCCATCTCCTCTGACAACTGAATAGACAGAGAAAATCTGTGGAAAAAAAGTGCAATAGGGTCTTAACCAATAACAGTAGACTGATGAAAGAAGCAAATCGCTCACCAAGTCAAGTTGTGTGACCCACAACCAGTGTCAAACGCATTCACAGCTGTTGCATGGCAAACAGAAGAAACAGGTGTTAGCAATACAAGTCTCTCCCCCGAAAGATGTTGGGGGTGAAGTGAGAGGTCCCCTCACACATTAGATTGTCAGCTGGCTTGACCGTCTTTAGTCTAAGGCTGCTTTCATACTGCATTTTAATCCCCATTCTGTGGTCCCAATTGGGGCTTACCTCTGAACCCTGCTGCAAAACGAGATTCGGACTTATGCTCCAACGGTGCTATTGACTATATTGGTGCAGACGGAGTCACTATGAGCTTTGTTGTACACCATTTTTGAACATATACTTGTACTGGAAGTGAACACCTTGGCGTAGTAGACTGCGTCTGGGTGTCCGCCTCCAAGTAGACGTATGCTCCCAAAAATAATTCACAACAGAGCACACGGTAGTTCCGTCTGCACCTGTACAGTCAATGACCTGTCGGCACATATATCGGAATCCCGTTTTGCAGGGGGGTTTGGATGTAAGCCCTGATGGGTGCACCAAACGTGTAGGTGGATGCAATGTGAAAGCGCCCTAATGTGTAAATTGACCTTATATCAAACAAGAAAGGTTAAATAAGATGCACATGTCATCATTAAAAAACATGATATGTTTGCTAATGACTGACTTAGGAAATTTGAAGAATAGACATCAAGCAGGTAAACATAAGGGTAGACAGGAGACCCTCAGGATGAGGGCATTGGTTCAGGATTGAATTGTATTGGTACTATGAGTACAATAATCTGAGCTGCCAGCCTAGCCCTAAGCTAGAATAATTGTCATGACACATTGATCTGATCCAGTGGTGAAGATGTAAAAAATTTGAACCTACCTTGGAGATAAAACATTTCCAGTTTCAAGTCCCTAGTTTCTACAATTAAAGGGTTTTGAAGCATTTTCTATAAGGGATATAGGGGCCTGGGACATCACCCTAATATTCAAAGCTGCCAACTTTGTTGTTTGGATGGAGGTCTTATACCAGGGGTCCCCAACTCCAGGCCTCGAGGGCCGCCAACAGTGCATGTTTTCAGGATTTCCTTAGTATTGCACAGGGGTTGGAATTATTACCTGTGCATTTGATCACATTAACACCTGTGCAATACGATGGAAATCCTGAAATCCTGCACTGTTGGCGGCCCTCGAGGCCTGGAGTTGGGAACCTCTGTCTTATACCATGATGGTCTATATATTCTACTAACCTCAGTTAATGCAATCTCTGGCTACACTGTACAAGTTTTATTTATTGGATACATTGATATTTTAAGTCTATGTAACTTTTTCTTATTTCTTTTATTAATAAATGTCACAATTCTCTTACAAAAGATGTCTGCTAATCGGTAATTTTCATTAAGTCATATAGACTGCAATTGTTGTGTGACATTGTGGAACAGAAGCTCGAGGAGGAAGATAGAAGGTGATTTCTTTGTGTGCGCTGCCGTCCGAAGAGGTCACAAAGGAGCCGAGGTCCAGGGTCGTCTATATTAAAGCAGTATCTTATAAGAATAAAGATACAGTTTTACTATAGATGACTCTGGACCTCGGCTCCTTTGTGACCTCTTCGGACGGCAGCGCACACAAAGAAACCACCTTCTATCTTCCTCCTTGAGCTTATGACACCGGGTGGAGTGCTGCAGCCGCAAATACCCTAAAGGTGTTGTGACAGGCACAGCCCGACAAGGTTAGTGGTTCTGTCAATTTACAACCGATTTGTCACTCTGATAAGACCCTATGTGCATTTCTCTTTCCCTCTAATTTTGGAACAGAAGGGAGCTATTTGGGACATCAACAGAAAAGCTGAAAATTGTGTCATGGATAGGAGCCATCACCAAGGACAATAAGGGGACGGAGTCGGAGGAGTCTGTCGGACCCATCATGTGGGGGAAAGTGGGGTAGGTATACACACAACAAAGCTCTTGGCCATTAGTGGATGAGGACCAGAGTCATTATCAGGCTGATTACCTGTGCCATTACAGAGAGTGGATCACTTTAGCCATTAGGGGCCTGTATGTCCTGCAAACGTCATTAACAGAGATCCATAAATCCATGGTGATACCATATAATGGAATATCACTCACTAAAAATAATTGAAAAACACGAAAGTCTCATATTTTTCTATGATGTAAGAATGTGGCCAGAGGGGAATATCTTTTTGCCGAGCCATCTGTTTATCCATCTGTGTTATATTTCTGTGAATACTGTCCTGTAAATGTTGGTTTTATTGTTATGCTATGGTGCTTGTCCCTATGGGAGGGATTTTTGAGTTGGGTTACAGACAGATGAGTGCCCTCCTGGATTGACCTCCTGATTGTTGCTTCTCAGAACTTGAGACATATCTGAAATGTTTTTGTCATTCGCAGGTTTAGTTGCCTGGAACCCTGAGATGAGGCCACAGAACACAATGGTTGTTGACTTCTCATGGACAGTCTAGGACAACTTACAAAGAAATGGTTTGGTGCTGAGTGTAAGGGTAAGTTCACACAGGAAGGTTTAGTGGCGTTCAAACCGTCAGAAAACCGCTGGAAATTATCAGTTCGGAGCTCTGAAGTCTCCAGCTGTGTTCCGGCGGTTTTCCGGCATTTTTTTACAGCGTGTGCACAGCGGTTTATAGTCGTTTTTCCCAGCGGTTTTTCCAGCGGTTTTCTATGAAGGATTTTGTTCATGGAACTGATCCAAAACCGCTCGGAAGAATTGACATGTTGTATGCTGCTAAACCGCTCGGAAACCGCTCAACCGCTGGCGGATCCGCTCACATAAACCGACTATGTGTGCACAGCGTTTTCTAAATTGCATAGGGTTACTTGTAAGTTCTAAAGCTGCTAAGGATTTACATAAATTTAAATAAAACCTATGCTAAACCGCCGGCGGTTTTCGCTGCTAAACCGAGGTTAAAACTGTATGTCTGGTGTTTCCCAGAACCTTATAATAGAGCTTGGTCTCCAAGACTCAGAATGCATCCTTGAGTCAGGATAGAGGTTCTCCTGTGGCTGAAAAGAGCTGTTGTTAGGAATCCGGCGTTACCAGGTTACTTTTTGTATATCCTCACCCTTATCCAAGATGATGTCTGCTGCCTCATCATGTCCATGAATTTCCTGCCTGCCTTCTTATTCAAGCTCCAGTCCTACATCCAGACTTTCTTGAGTATTTTGCTTCCAACTCTGGCTCCTCGGTGCATCTACTGACTTGTGCTCCATCTCTAGCTAGTCCGGATCAGCTCTTCTCATCTTCTCTGCCAATAAACATATCAGAAGCTTCCAAACACATGACATCTTCATATGGGCTGTCCCAAACAGTTTAAAGGCATAGTTATCTCAGTGTATGTAAACTTGTGACTTTGCAGAAAGTAATAAAAAAATGCCTCAAACATTCTCTCTCATTATTCTGTCATTTGGCAAATATAAATAATTATGGTAATTTTAATTGACCTAAAACAGTAACGGTTTAGTCTGATTTCGTGTCAGATAGTGAGAAAAAAAATGCATGTGTCTTTTTATATAGTGTATGTAAAATTCTGGTTTCAGCTGTATATGAATACAGACTTGAATTGTCATACATTGTCTCAGTCTTGTCTTGTCCTACCCTACCAGATTCCTGTAGGTATCCACATAGCTGTATGGAGAGATGTCCACACTAGTTAATAGATGGTAAAGAGAGGTCTAAGCTGGGCAGAAGAACTGTGGCTCTAGGACAACAAAAGAAAGATTGTTCAGCAGTAGTGAAGTGTTTGGTTGTAAGTTACCATATTCAGTGATACGAGATGGCAAGACAGCATGCAATACTGCAAAAAATAAGAGGGTGGGGGACAAGAGGCGCAATAGTGCCCTATCACTAGTGACACTAGAAAGAGTGATGCTGAGGAGCCACTCACCTGATTCAGTTATGGGCCCCACAACTGGTTTGAAGGCGTTTTGGGAAGAATCTCTCAGCTGCTGCAGGACCTCCACCAACTACTGACCAGTAGTGAAATTCAAGGAGATGATGGGAGTACAGGTGTGACACGGTCCGCGCTGCTCCAATGTAAAAACTCACCAAAAGAGTCACAAAGTCATCAGTAGGTTTTATCTTTTTAATCCTCCTTCCTCCTACGCGTTTCGGCGCCCCACCTGGCACCTTCCTCAGCGATATTCTATATTCTAGAATATCCCTGAGGAAGGTGCCAGGTGGGGCGCCGAAACGCGTAGGAGGAAGGAGGATTAAAAAGATAAAACCTACTGATGACTTTGTGACTCTTTTGGTGAGTTTTTACATTGGAGCAGCGCGGACCGTGTCACACCTGTACTCCCATCATCTCCTAGCATGCAATACTGACTCGGAGCTTGCAGGGGCAAGTGGCAATATCTAGTGTGCCAACTGTAAAGAGACAATTGACCTGCAGAACGATAGTGGTTGCCAGAGGGTCTATGTCATGCGCTTAGATGGCGCTGACATTGTTGGATGCTGCTGTGTATGTGGTTTGTCTTTAAGAGCTGCATAGTTGATGGTTGTGAAGGTCCTTGCCTCCTGTGTTGTGCTCCAGAACTGCAGTCACTATTATGTTCAATTGCTGGTTCAGGAGTTAATGTGTGACTCACCTGGAATCCCCTCCCTTTGGCTTTAAATAGCCTTCCCTCTCCGCTGTCAGGTGCTGCTGATAGCTATGTGCTCTAGGTCTTGGTGCTGTGCTGATGCTTAGCTGCTGGGCTAAAGTCTTTCCTTGGGAGAAGCCGTGATTCCTGACCCATGGGTGGAGGTAGGGGCCCTCAGCCTAGGGCTAATCAGGAGTTTTAGGGTACAGGGTGGCGGCTCAGAACTCCTCACCATCAGAGGTACCTCCGAGATCAGGGCGAGCCAGGGACCCCAGCATCAGGGTCAGATTAGGCTCTCCTGACCCCCCTTTGCCCAATTCACCTACCTGTTACCTGATTCCCTTACCTCCCAAGCGTGAAAGACTAGTGGCATTACTCATGTGCCTTGGGCGGCCTGCAAGTAATCTGATGATTTTTTAATTTTCTACACAGTGTATCAAAAACACTGCCTTGTCGCTGCAGGGTGGCTCAAAAGATTATTTAATCTTTTGCGAAATGTCTCATTAATGTGCAGCATGGAAACAATAGGTGTATTTACACAATTTATTTTTCCAGTATTTTCCTGACTGTGCTGACCCCCCCTCTGTTTTCACAGTCTGAAAAGACCTGATCCAAGAGTCTGAAAACTAAGGCTTCCCCAGCCCAAATTGTAATTACAGTTAACTCTACCTGAAGTTGTAGTTTTAATTGTTTTCTTCACTATTAGGACTGATACCTTGGTTTGAGGTTAATGTTTACCTGTACAGATCCTGTAAATGAATTGAATGCCAAGTATGCAAACATCAGTTCTAGTTCTGGACTCCTTCACGTTGGGAAACTTCTCCCAGGGGAATTGCACAGGGTTCTTGGACCCAACACTGGAAAAACTAGACAGCCCGGGAGACTAAACAGTTATTATATCTAAGGATTATTACAGTAAGGTTGTTTGTTATTAGAGTTGCCTCGTTGTACATCAGTTCCTTCCCAACAGGTGACTCTTGCTGGAATTTTTTTGGGGGGAACCACATTGTTGCCCCTTAATTGTCACTGGACCCCTTATAAATGACTGGGACTATGGCGCTTTCCTTTGCTTTTACGGTACCTTATTCTCACAATTGGCAAGAGTCATGTTGACTCTCTACTTCATCAATCAGTGTTGACTGCAATTACCACCAAAATGTCATGAATGTCTAAGGCTGGCTTCACACTGGCGTTTGTGTCTGCATGCTGATGGCATGCAGACACAAACGCTGTCAAAAGCAGTGTCTTATGATGTGTCCGCAGCGGATAATGTCCGCCTGCGGACACATCACTAGGGAGCCCGGCAGCCAATCGGCGCTGTCCGGGGGCGGGCCGGAGGAGGAGTTCAGCGCCGGAGATCTCCTCCTCCCGGCCGCCGGTAAGCTCCGGGACCTGTCGGCGGGGAATACAGCTGATGTGACAGCTGTTTGAATCTTCCCGCGCCGACACCGAGAGGAGATGTCGGCGCGGGAAGATTCAAACAGCTGTCACATCAGCTGTACTCCCGCCGACAGGTCCTGGTGCTTACCGGCGGCGGGGAGGAGGAGGACAGCAGAGGGTCAGCTGATCTCCCGGTGGCCGTCGGTGAGCTCCTGTGACATCACCGGCGGCCACCGGGAGATTTTTCAATGGGTCCGCAGCGTTCTCCCGCGCTGTCAAGCGCTGAACACTGCGGACCCATTGACGCCAATGCATTCTTTGTGCGCTTGGGGACACTTGCTGATTCTCCAAGCTCCCCGAGCGCACAAAAAATGCAACATGCTGCGTCCCGGGCGCGGATGCTGGACACCGGAAGGAGCAGATATCGTCCGCATCCGCACCCGAACGCAGCAAACGCAGGCACTATGCGTTCCAATGTTAAACATAGGAACCGCAGTGCGCATGCGTTTGACTGCGTATGGGAACGCAGCATACGCTGCTTTCCCATACGCAAATGTGAAGGCACCCTAAGCTGCCTAATGTACTACTTAAAAGAAGAATTTGACAGAGGAAAAAAAATTGTAAGAAACGAAAAAAAGCCTTTAAAGCAGAAAAAAATAATAGTAAAACATTTGACAAAAATACAAAAATTAATCAAACACTTAAGGGCTTGAGCCATGAACAATTTTACACTTTATTTAATAGATCTTATAACAATATGTTCCACAATCAGATGTTTGTTAAATAATGTTCCTGTCCCAAGATATTCCTATATACTGTTGTGTTAAAAATAATAGCAGCAAATCAAAACATGAAGAAATGTATATAATTTTTAGCTAGTTTACAGAATTTGTCTTTACAAACTCAAAATATGTATTTATTTTTTTTTAGGATTTAGCATTCCTGTGAATCACCTGACCTAATAAAGTCCACCAACTTCTGGTAGATGTCAACTGTTATTCCAGCCCAGGATGCTTTGACTACATCCCACAATTTATTTGCAGTTGTTGGCTTTGCCTCAGACAACATTTTTGATGTCCCCTCACAAGTGTTCTATCGGATTAAGGTCCGGGGATTGGTCTGGCCACTCTATAACCTCAATTTTGTTTGACTGGAACAAAGATTTTGCTTGTTTGCTGGTGTGTTTAGGGTTCTTGTCTTGTTGAAACACCCATTTCAAGGGCATTTCCTCCTCTGTACGGCAACATGACCTCTTCAAGTATTTTGATATGGGCAAACTGGTCCATGATCCCTGGTATGCGGTAAATAGGCCTGGCATCATATTAATATAAACTTGCCCATAGGGGACTGTGGCTTGAATTCAGAGTTTGGGGGTTGTCTGACGAATTGTCTGTGGTCCTTGGACCCAAAAACAACAATTTTACTTTCATTGGTCCACAAAATGTTTCTCCATTTCTCTTTAGGCCAGGTGATGTGATCTTTGGCAAATTGTATCCGTTTCAGTACATGTCTTTTTGTAACAGTGGGACTTTGCGGGGACTTCTTGGTAATAGATGATCTTCACACAGGCGTCTTCTGACAGTCACAGTCCTCACAGGTAACTTGGGACTGTCTTTGATCATCCTGGAGCTGATCATTAGCTGAATCTTTGCCATTCTGGTTATTCTTCCATCCATTCAAATGGTAGTCTTCTGTTTCCTTCCTCTCTGGTTTTGCTGTATATTTAAAACCTTGGGTATCATTTTAGGTGAACCGCCTATCATTGTCTGCACTTCTTTATACGTTATACCTTCTCCAATCAACTTTTTAATCAAAGTATCGAATAACCCATATTTCTCAGGCTTTCAAGGAGGAATGCATACACAACATGTGCTTATTTCACCCACCAGATTCACAATTGTTTATTCACAGAATGATTGACCTCACTAATTGAACTCCACACTGTCAGTATTTAGAACACACCCACTTTCATTTTTGTCATTCAAATACACAGACTCAATATCTTGCAGATGATGAATGCGGAGTCTGTTGGTTTTTCTAAGAATCTACTGCAACAACTGGTAAATAGTTTGAAATGAGGTAAAATAATGTATACCAAAAACAGTGAATAATCTGGTTAGTCATATCAGACGGCTATTATTTTCAAGAGTACTGTATGTGCCCCTGTGTAATGTATGTGTCCAACCACGAAGGAAGAGATTGGATATACCACAGCTCCTGTAAGAGAGTATATAGACATTATAGCTGGGGATCGCAGTTGTTTCTTTCTGTGATGTAAAACAAATTTTAAAACAAACAATGAGATGTTTTTCATTACAGAAATAACCAGCTGTAACCCCCGACTGTAATGTCTGTATACTCTTATATTCTGGGATCCCCCACTGTAATGTCTGTATACTCTTATATTCTGTGATCCCCAGCTGTAATGTCTGTATACTCTTATATTCTGTGATCCCCGGCTGTAACGTCTGTATACTCTTATATTCTGTAATCCCCGGCTGTAATGTCTGTATACTCTTATATCCTGTGATCCTTGGCTGTAATGTCTGTATACTCTTATATTCTGTGATCCTTGGCTGTAATGTCTGTATACTCTTATATTCTGTGATCCCTGGCTGTAATATCTGTATAGTCTTATATTCTGTGATTCCTGGCTGTAATGTCTGTATACTCTTATATTCTGTGATTCCTGGCTGTAATATCTGTATACTCTTATATTCTGTGATCCTTGGCTGTAATGTCTGTATACTCTTATATTCTGTGATCCCCGGCTGTAATGTCTGTATACTCTTATATTCTGTGATCCCCGACTGTAATGTCTGTATACTCTTATATTCTGTGATCCCCAGCTGTAATGTCTGTATACTCTTATATTCTGTGATCCCTGGCTGTAATATCTGTATAGTCTTATATTCTGTGATTCCTGGCTGTAATGCCTGTATACTCTTATATTCTGTGATCCCCAGCTGTAATGTCTGTATACTCTTATATTCTGTGATCCCCGGCTGTAATGTCTGTATACTCTTATATTCTGTGATCCCCAGCTGTAATCTCTGTATACTCTTATATACTGTGATCCCTGGCTGTAATGTCTATATACTTACTTACTTCTTCACCTGCCCGGGAGATATGGTATATCCCACATGTTCCTACATGGTCGGACACATACATTGCACAGGGGGCACATTTATAAGAATATTTCTGGACAGTAACATTTTTTAACACATCCAAATGTAGAACTTATTGTTACTCCTTGATGTGTTAATTAAATTGTACAATTGTTCATGGCAGAACCCCTTTATTTCTATAAGGGGATTGTGTCAGCAATGCTGGATGTGGTGACGTACCCCTCATCCCACAAAATGTTTCTTATTTAAAAATAAAATCAGTACATTGTAGACTCAAGCAAGTGCCGTGACAGGCCGGGGACTTAAGGGTTAAATAGACTTTGCACTTAGCCGTTTTTCCCATCTCCATGGCTGACATGTAGGAACATACAGTGCGCTCTTACTGATGGGAAATATACGCATACAACACATTATTCATTAATTCTTACACAATGGCAGATGCAGGAAGCCGCAACGCATGCAACGGTGGAGACAAAGCTCCTGACAGCAGAGGCCACAGAGTCTGACATAATGAGGTTTAAGCTTCCGCCCCGGTAGGCTCTGATCTCCCTGTGTAAATATAGGTGTATTCTCAAGTCAGGTTCCATTTATAATTGAAGTGTCTCGTCAGTTGTAGGAGCTGACGACGTTCACGGAACAAGCGCCTGGGTGTCAGCTGCACGTTGTATTTATACCTCGCTGAGTAAAGCGCACATTGAGGAAAGCTCACGCCGAGACGTGTAATAAAATGTACAGATCTGCTAAGTGCACCTCATTGAGATTCTTACAAACAGCCAACCTGGGAGCTGATGGTGATAGGGCTGACATAAGCTTTCTTGTACAGACATTCTATGGCAGTAACCTGCCGGCTTGGCTCGGATGCGGTCACTAGGTGGCGGTATTCTATCGCACTCAATCATTTCAGGCTGAATTTAAACTTTAACTTCCACAAGGTAGAGAATGCTTGTACCGTGTTAGCCAGGCCTGACATTGGCGTTCGGCACTGCAGCATATGCAGCACGTACCCATACACAGTGCCGAACACAAACACTTTCATGTGAACCCAGTGGAGATTGTCTGCATGCGTTCACATTGAAAATGTGATTGTGAGCCGCCCTCCCACCCAATCAGTAGCAGCGGCGGCTGTGAGGCGGAGATCAGCAACAGAGATCTCCTCCTCCCGGCCGCCACCGCTGATCTCTTAAACCAGTGGCAGGGAGAAAAATACCTGGCGGGAAAGCCAGCGGTGACAACACTTCACCGCCGGCTTTCCCGCGGAGGAAGGAGGAAGGAGAGAACGACAGAAATAGATTCACCTGTAGTTGCATGCATGCGCCTAAAGTAAGCACACAGCCACGCACAAAAAAATGCAACATGTTGCATTCGGCATGTGCATAAATTATGCGCAGCCGAACGCAAACACAGCTGAGCGCAGGAATGCACAGGCACAATGCGTTCCAATGTTAAACATAGAAGCGCATAGTGCCTGCGTCTTGCTGCGCTCAGAGACGCTGCATTCACAGCGCACATCGTGCTCAAATGTGAACCCAGCAATAACCAGTGGATAGAAAAATATTAGAATCTGAGAGTCCTCAGTGGTTGATACCTTTTAATGGCGAACTGAAAAGATGGTAAACATAGCAAGCTTTCGGGACACTGTGGCCCCTTCATCAGGTAGATAATGACACAGATTCTGAAGACTTTAAATTCCAGAACATTATTTGTAATCATGTGGCAAATCTCTAAAGGTGTCGTCACACACAGCAATATTACTAGCAATTTCTCTGGCAATTTGCTGGTTGCAGTGAAATCATGGACACATTGTTCTATCTTGTTGCTGTGTACAAATGTAACAATGTGTCCATGATTTCACTGCGACCAGCAAATCGTCAGAGAAATTGCTAGTAATATTGCCGCATGTGAAGGTACCGTTACACTCCACAACCAGAGGAGACATTTTTGTTGGCAATATTTCTCGCTGGAAATATCACTGCCGAATTGCGGCGTGTAATTGGGGAATTTGGCGGTGATACGTCGCCTCGCCACAGTCACCTGGTTTTGGAGCACCGTGGCGAGGCGACGTATCGCCGCCAAATTCCCCAATTACACGCCGCAATTCGGCAGTGATATTTCCAGCGAGAAATATTGCTGCCAAAAATGTCTCCTCTGGTAGTGGCGTGTAAAGGTACCCTTATGGCCACTTTACACACACCAACTTCTGTGACCAACTTCTGAACAGATCTCTGGTTGCATGCAGTGAAATCATGGACACATTGTTCTATTTTGTGGCTGTGTACAAATGTAACAATGTGTCCATGATTTCACTGCAACCAGTAAGGCTGCTTTCACATAACGATTTTTTCAGTTCCGATGCTGTCCGATCAAAATCGGACAGCATCGGACCGATTTTCGGACCCCATGCAGCCCTATGGGCATCGGACCGAATCGGATGTGCACTAAATGCCATCCGATTTGGTCCGATCCGAATCTGCCCGATTTTTTTATCGGTGCAAAAATCGGAGCTTGCTCCGATTTTTGCACCGAAAATAAAATCTGACAGATTCGGATCGGACCAAATCGGATGGCATTTAGTGCACATCCGATCTGACCCGATCAATTTAGCATGGGGCCCTATGGAGAAAGGTCCGAGGAAACATCTATGTGTCCTCGGACCCCGTTTTACTGTACTGAGCATGCTCAGTACAGTAAAACTGCTCCTAACTAGGAGCATAAGGGTTAAAAAAAAAAATAAAGGTTATTCTCACCTCTCCCCGATCCCCCGCCGTCAACCGCCATCTTCCTCTAGGCTCCCGGTGGGTCCCGCAGGCTGCCGGTGTCAGCAGAGGTGTACCTCTGCTGTTCAGGACCTGCGGTGATGTCACAGTCATGTGACCGCGGGTTTACCATGGTAAACCCGCGGTCACGTGACTGTGACATCATCGCAGGTCCTGTGTACAGCAGAGGTACACCTCTGCTGACACCGGCAGCCTGCGGGACCCACCGGGAGCCTAGAGGAAGATGGCGGTTGACGGCGGGGGATCGGGGAGAGGTGAGAATAACCTTTATTTTTTTTTATTTTTTTGCAGCCCGGCGCCGATTTTATGCCGGAATCGGGTGCCTATTTGGCACCCGATTCCAGGCATCAGAAGGGAGCCGATGCTGTCCGATTTATATCGGACAGCATCGGCTCCCTAAATTCCGTAATGTGAAGGTAGCCTAAGTTGTTCAGAAGTTGGTCACAGAAGTTGGTGTGTGTAAAGCGGCCCTTAGGGTCATTACTCATTATTGACCTGCAGCCTGTGTGCACCAGTTGCAGATCTTTTGTGATTTTGATACTTTTTTCAGTGCAGATTTGTCACAAATCCTGAAGGTTTTCGTGATTGCCGGAGAGAGATTGAGAATCCTGAAGTCTCCTGTTCACATTCAGTATTTGATCTTTGCGGATTTAAATCTGCAGCATGTCAATTCTTTCAGCTTTTTTGCTGCAGATTTCACTAATGCTAATGTATGCGAAAAATCTGCACCAAAAATGTTCAACAAAAATGTGTGTTTTTACTGCTGCGTTTTTCCTGCCAAGAAATGCAGAAATTTGTGTACAAATACTTTACATGACCCTTAGCATTGCTGCATCCAATAGATGGAACTACAGTTAATGTTTTCCTATTTACATATTTAAGTTCCCAGGGGAACATTGCATAGCCTCTAAGTCTCCTTACACCGACTTGTTACCCACCATAAGAAGAAACTTTATTCCTTAGACCTCATGTCAGAGGATTCTCACCAGGGGCGTAACTACAACAGGTGCAGGGGTTGTAATTGCACCCAGGCTCTGGAGGCTAGGGGGCCCCAAAAGTCCTTTGGCCTATAGAAAAATACTAATGGTATTAAAGATTTGCAGTAATTAGGGGCCTCATTGGAGCTTTCACATCATGACCCATGAGCTTCAAGTTACACCTCTGCCTCTCACCCAGCGATATCAGATCTCTTGCTTTGTACTGATGAGAGGCAAACAACCCAAAACATATGTCTGCAGATGTGGCTTCTGGTTTGGCTTCTAAGGCCGGCTTCACACTACGGCTGGGATCCGATCCGTGGCTGTCCGCTTGAGCCAGACAGCCACGCACCGGATCAGCACACAACCGGAGGGCTAATTTGCCCTCCAGTCCGGTGTGCAGCCAGACGCAGCTGCCGCCACTGATAAGTCAGGACCAAGGCTCCCGGGAAGCTAGCCGCAGTCCTGAACTGTCAGGAGGGGACTATTGGTGGTGCTGAAGTTCAGCGCCGGCTCCTCCTGACAGTTCAGGACCTCGGCTAGCTCCCCGCGAGACGCGGTCCTGACTTATCAGTGGCGGCAGCTGCGTCCGGCTGCACGCCGGCCTCCTCCGGTTCTGTGTGCTGATCCAGTCCAAGGCTCTCTGGCTCAAGTCATGGATCGGATCACACTCGTACAGTGAAGCCGGCCTTACCCTCAAGACTTATTAAAGGGACAATATTGACTTTTATGATTGCTATATCCAATAGGTGTGGTGATTAGAGCACCATCCGGATGCTTTAGGACACATACAAACATTTTTGGAGATCCTTCACCAGTGGTGGTGTGCATTAATAAAGTATTACGATCTTATTCTATTCTATTATGATCTGATCCATACTTGTTCTTCTTTTGCTGTTTTTGCTTTTCTGCAGGGATCTGTTAGTTTTCAGACCATTGTATGTGCTTGTTATGTAATCTTCAATATCAGATCATAATGAGACTCCACATGTCACGATACACACTTTCTAAAACCTTCTCATGGCATTTACAAAGACAACATAAAAATGACAAATCAGCCTTCAGGCCAATCTCAAGCAATCTTAGGCATCCAAGTATCCTTTTACTAGTCGTCACCAGTAGGACTATGCCCAGCGCCTCTCCCTTCCTGCAGCTCAGTGGTGACTTCCTCATTCTTCATCTTCAGATCCTATACATCTCCATACTGCGCCTCCTAATCCAGGAGCATCATACGATGGATGTCAGGCTTTATACAAGTATGCGGAACAAAACAAAAATAGCTTCCTTCAGAAACAGCGCCACCGTTATCCACAGGCTGTGTCTAGCATTACACATAAGCTGCAATACCCAACACAGCCCATGGAAGAAAGAAGCTAAAGAAGTAGTATAAACACAAATATTATCTAAAGGTACCGTTACACACAGAGATACATTGCTTGCAATTCACTGGTTGCAGTGAAATCATGGACACATTGTTACATTTGTACACGGCAACAAAATGTAACAATGTGTCCATGATTTCACTGCAACCAGCAAATTGCAAGCAAATATATCTCTGTGTGTGACGGTACCTTTAAAGGAATATTATAGCTTGAAATGAATGATTAAATTAAGCATGACAAAACATATTCCTCAATGTTTGTTGGTCTGGAGCCTTTTTCCCATAAACCTAAAAAAGTCGGTCTAGGACGAATCGTAAAGAGAATACAGGGGTTAATCTACTGCTGACCAGTTGTATCATTGGTTGGCGGGCACCTAAATGCTCACCCTCCTGAGCTACCTTTTCTCCATTTGCAGCCAGTGCACAGCAGGGAGGTGTCTGCTTCAGCTAGTTGTATAGCAGCCACACAAAGGATAGAGAGGAGGAGGGAGTGTGGCGCCCCAGTGGTCCGGTTGTCACAGTGACATTGCCTCCTTCACCAGTGGTGATGTCATACTTGGAAGCAGGAGGAGATCCCCAGCCGAGGTAACCCAACACATGCATTCACCATTCCTGACTCCAGGCCAGAAGGGGGAACTCTACACCCGAGTTCAGGGAAGATACCCTGGTTCTGGCAAGGAGGATGAGTTAGGAGTAGGAAAGTGCAGGAAGGGGGAGGTAGTAGTTAATTAGTCTGAGGAGAGGGAGAGGAGAAGACGTAGGAGTGAAAGCTCTGGGGAGTGGAGCTGCCGAAAACTCACCACAGAGAGGTGCTACCGAGCACACTAGAGTCCTGGGTCAGACGGCAACGGCACGTTCCATTGATCGAATCTGGAGGACAGGAGACTGCAAGTTTCCTGGCTGCACTAAAGACCTGACGGCATGACAGCATAGCAAGAGTTCGGAGCTGCCACCAGTACGGCGGTGCCTGTGATAGGCTCATGCTGTCTGCCATATGGAAGCTAGGGCAAGTAAGCAGGAAGAGGGCCGCAGGATAGTTCACAGGCTGCCAGGACCCCAAACTAAGAGTGCAGCAGGAAGGCCTCCACCTGGCGAGGTGGACTCCAAATGCTTCCAGGCTGACTGGACTCTTCTGGACCTGGTAACCAGTGCCCCCGGACTGCACCACATTTGTGAAGTAAAGGTAAAAGAATCGTATTTTTTGTGTCCTCCAGTTATTTACTGCACCCTCCTTGCAGCATCCTGCACCCTAACCAACAACCCCCATCATTCCTATAGACTCTCATATCAACTCTGGGGGCCCACTCCACCTGTAGGGATCCTGACTGCCGCATCACAGATACCTACTACCTGCGGAGCTCACTATATAGGGATTTATGCAGTTTACAGCCTTATAAATACCTGTTAGGGGATTCTCCGCATGGTGTCTGCAGATAAAATAAAATTATATATATTGTGAAGGTGATGGGTTTATAGTCCCACTACAACCATGGTTATACCTATGACATAGCATATATACTAATAAAGGTACTATATGCCTTCCCTTTAAAAGGAGTTGTCCACAAACAGCTGCTAATGATCTGTAATAACTTCAAGAAAAATGCTCACCTTTCCAACCCCCTGCCATTGGTGTTGTGGCGTAACTTGAAGCTCATGGGCTCCGATGCAAAAGCTCCAACGTGGGCCCCCAATTATTGCAAATCTTTAATAGCATAAGTCTTTTTCTATAGGTCAAAGGGACTTTTGGGGCCCCCTAGGTGCGAAGGTCTGGGTGCGACTGCAACCCCTGCACCTGCTGTAGTCAAGCCCCTGCTTCTCTGGTCCTCTGCAAGTCTCCATTTACGGGGATTCATCATTGAAAGGCTTTGTGATACATGACTGGCCGCTGTAGCTAATAAGTGGCTTCAGTGGTGTCATTCCTGTCCACTGATGACACGGGTTTGGCCAGCGATTGGCAAAACATCTTTTTGGCCACTCTCTAGACCTAGAATACAGCCATAAGTGTCTACTGTAGGTCCATTATCATATATGGAAGGATTCATATGGATAAGTGTATTTCTAAACATTCCATTAGGAAATCAGAGCATGCTTACAACTCGATTAATTCATCATTATTTACGTATTTATTAAAAATGCTTCAATTCTCATGATCAATTACTGTGTCCTGGACTTTTAGGTTAGTATCTATTAAGCCAGACTCCTATAAAGCGATCACTTAATGAACATAAATGCCTTATTGTGAGGTTTCCAGCCAAAGAATGACATATGGCATCACAGCAGCTCATCAGGAATGTGTCTCTAGATATTATTTTACTATGCATGTCATTATTTCATTATTTTTCATGTATTAAATGAAATCCTAAAAAAAATAGAACTTCAGATAAACAAAATTCAGATCAACATATGGACATTAATTATTTAAAACAAAAAGCCTAGCTGATCAGAGTATTCTCTTTTGGGTAGAAGAATTTAGGCAATGTTCATATCCAAAGCATAACCGTGAAATAGCGCCCCCAGTGCTCAACTGAGCAATGACATCCCAGCAAAATTAAAGTCATCGGTTACACAATCTTCAAAGTTTATAATGTGTGTATACGTCTCTAGAACAGGCTTGAAAACTGAAATATCATAAGCTAATAGGATATTATGATAAAATATTCTGTTTTATCTATGATTTGCAAAAGGAAAGACCAACTAATTTAGTCACAGGCATTTCACGGTTTTTCTGTACATCATCTTGATTTATTGCTACTGTGCCCTATTAGATTTATGGTAAAAAGTAAAGATTTTGTTTAATATTAGATTTGTATATTCTATTGGTGTCATATAAAACTGTAATATTTATTCTAAAACAACCATTATTTCATCATAATAATTGAGGTGTATAGGGGGTCCAGGGTTCAGTCACCCCACCCTGGGGAATGCTGAGCTCTTGTACATATATTGATGTATTATGGACCAGTGTGCGTATATAGTTCTGTGTATGAGGCTACTTTGTGTCCAAGGTAAGAAACTGCTCTCTGGTACCTCAGGTAATTAGATAGCGAGTACACCCACTAGGGATGGAGTTTAAGTAACAAAAGAAGCCTGCGGGCTTGTTCAGGGAGGAGAGGCCCCAAGTTGTCAAGTGGAGAGACAAGTGCTGCACCTTCGGGAGGCTCAGTAGGGAGGAGCCTTGGATATATTTCAACCGGACCCTTTGGGCCACCCCGGGATCATGAGTGTGAGAGTTGGGACCTCTGTCTATGATGCATAAAAGTGGGACTTTCCACTGGGTCAGTACTCGAACGCTGCTTGGTGTGGGTCACCCGGGAAGAGACTGTCTCATATGGTACCTGTTGCGTTACTTCAACATTTGGCTTGGGCAAACAGGTCATCATGGTGCAAGTGGTGAAGGAACTTTTGTCTAATTGTTCCACTAGATGGATCCATGTGTGTGGGATAGTGGGATAGAGTTGGAGCCAAGAGAGACTATATGAATTTAGAGCATGTTACCGTGGTGTGAGATCCTAATGGTACGGGAACAGCGGGAGAGATCTGCAGTAAATTTGGTTAAAGTAACTGTTCCGAAGAATGGACTGTGAATATGCAAATGGAGTCTGTGGAACCTTGTTTAAGAGTCTCAAACACAGGACTAGCCAGATATCCCTCCAAGGAAGGACCTAGCCCTGGGGTGGCTCCTTGCGGAGAACACCATAACCACCATATTAACAATGGACTGTGCCTGCTTTGGCCGTCAGAACTGAAGTGTTGCACTGTGGACCAGGCTGGGTGTGTGCCGGCCACTCAACATAGGAACAGGTACAATTGGTGCTGTACACTTAAATACCTACAAAAATGGGAAACACACACTCTCTATGGAACATAAACTAGATCTAGTGGAACATATGTTTTCTGAGTACGATAAATATTAATGTTCAAATTTAAGGATCAACTGTGACCAAACTTTATATGAAAGATAGGGCAGATACAATGTAGTCATGTGCGAGTCTTGTGCACTTCAGTAATTGTATTACATAAAATAAAACAAGACAGAAAATGAGATGCGAACTGTATCGTGTCCACACAGAAATGTATTTACCCTGCAGTTCGGGTCTACTATACATTTATAATGTTCCCGTCATTTTTGACCGGACCTATTAAAGTCTTGATTTTTAGCTAATTTAAGTGTTTTATTTGAATACCTCTTGCATTATTATAATGTATGTGAACATGGTTGTTCATAAACAAATGAAAAATGATATCAAAATATTAATTTTTATTTTTTGTATCAAAAATGTTACATGGCCTTATTACAATATTCATGCATATAAAAAATCCTTTATATAACTGTGAACTATAACTAATAACATCAAACTATATGTGAATATATTGTTTAAAAAAAGAACAAAAATATAAAAAGTTCAGTCATTTCTATATAGAATGGTAAATTCACTGTTTGCATTCGTCACAAGTATAATTTACAGGTCTTTCACATAAGTACTTTGCACAACTGCAACATACCTAATTTGTTTTGTGATTACTTGATGTTGGACAGAAAGTGCATCGTTTCCGTTTTAGGCCGGTTGCACAGCTGGTGGAGGCCGTGGGTATCGTAGCAGTGCTGGTGGAGGCCGTGGGTATCGTAGCAGTGCTGGTGGAGGCCGTGGGTATCGTAGCAGTGCTGGTGGAGGCTGTGGGTATCGTAGCAGTGCTGGTGGAGGCCGTGGGTATTGTAGCAGTGCTGGTGGAGGCCGTGGGTATCGTAGCAGTGCTGGTGGAGACCGTGGGTATTGTAGCAGTGCTGGTGGAGGCCGTGGGTATCGTAGAAATGCTGGTGGAGACCGTGGGTATTGTAGCAGTGCTGGTGGAGGCAGTGGGTTTCGTAGCAGTGCTGGTGGAGGCAGTGGTATCGTAGTAATGCTGGTGGAGGCCGTGGGTATCGTAGCAGTGCTGATGTAGGCAGTGGGTTTCGTAGCAGTGCTGGTGGAGGCCGTGGGTATCGTAGAAATGCTGGTGGAGGTCGTGGGTATCGTAGCAGTGCTGGTGGAGGCAGTGGGTATCGTAGCAATGCTAGTGTAGGCCATGGGTATCGTAGAAATGCTGGTGGAGGCCGTGGGTATTGTAGCAGTGCTGGTGGAGGCAGTGGGTTTCGCAGCAGTGCTGGTGGAGGCAGTGGTATCGTAGTAATGCTGGTGGAGTTCGTGGGTATCGTAGCAGTGCTGGTGGAGGCAGTGGGTATCGTAGCAATGCTGGTGGAGGCCATGGGTATCGTAGAAATGCTGGTGGAGGCCGTGGGTATTGTAGCAGTGCTGGTGGAGGCAGTGGGTTTCGTAGCAGTGCTGGTGGAGGCAGTGGTATCGTAGTAATGCTGGTGGAGGCAGTGTATCGTAGTATTGCTGGTGGAGGCAGTGGTATCGTAGTAATGCTGGTGGAGGTCGTGGGTATCGTAGCAGTGCTGGTGGAGGCCGTGGGTATCGTAGTAATGCTGGTGGAGGTCGTAGGTCTCGTAGCAGTGCTGGTGGAGGTCGTGGGTATCGTAGCAATGCTGGTGGAGGCCGTGGGTATCATAGCAGTGCTGGTGGAGGCCGTGGGTATCGTAGCAGTGCTGGTGGAGGCAGTGGGTATCGTAGTAATGCTGGTGGAGGCCGTGGGTATAGTAGCAGTGCTAGTGGAGGCCGTTGGTTCACTTTCGTTAGCATGCTGTTGGATCCTCTGTACAATGGCTGCCACACCATCATCTCTGGGTGTTACTTTTCTTTCTTCGATATATGGGCTAACCAGTGATTTTCCCAACTCCTCTATAAAAATTCTTCTTTTCTATAGTTCCAATTAGGGTCTATTTCACTCAATAACACGAATGCATTGTATGTTGAAAAAACAACCATTGGCCACTGATTTGTTTTGCGTTTACAGGTGTAAGTGCCTATAAGTTGATCTAGAGTATAAACTGCCCTTTTTGTGTCATTGTAATGGAAAACCATGACCGGCTTTCTGCCATCTTGATTACTGATTGTGACCCTCCCCAGGGCCGTGGGCTACCCTGTCGCAGGCGTTGTAGTTCACGGGGGATGTCACGGGGCCTTTGCCCGGTCCTGAAAAAGGGGGAACAGTCAATAAAAATAATAAAAATAGTGACTTTTGACGCCACCTACGGTTCCGGTAATGTTTCCAGCGCTGCGGGATAGACCTCCGGGATGATGGTGAAGCAGCAAGATGGTTTTGCTCCCCGTCGGTGTAGTGGGATCCCCGGGGCAGTAGTGGATGATGGGAGTTGTGGAACAGTCTTTTATTTACACAGAGACGCAGCTACACCAGGCCTTGTCACTTGACCTTCTCATGCTGCAGTCGGCGGCTCCTCAGGCACAGGCAAATAAAGTCAAACACACAGTCTTTAATTCTGGATGGGTTTACTGGCAGTTCTTCAAAACACAGTCTTTTCAGGTCTGCCTAGCCTGGGTAATCACTGGAAATTAGCGCACTTGGGTCCCTCAGTGGAATGCCTGCTGTTGCTGTCCGTTCCCTTCCTGCGCTCTTTTCTTTCTCCCTCAGCGCCTCTGCGCACAGAGCCTGAAGCCAGCTCCCACGGATCCTCTCTATCTGAGCGACTCCTCTTCAAGTCCTTGGGATCCTATACGGTGACTTTCTCTGGGTGCGTCGGGTGTTGGCCACTACTTCCTACAGAAGCTCGGGCCTCCAGCTCGGCAGCTCAGGAGTAAACTCCCGTACCGCTCTCGGAGACGGTCCTCCATTCCGGGACTGAAGCCCTCCGGTCTGCAATCGTACTGGGTCCAGATTCGGGCGCACCGCAACACCTGGTGCCCCTGGGGTCCCTTTCTGTCCTGACGGCTCCTCCGCCGTCCCCTACTCCTCGCTCCCCAATGGAGCTCTTCCACTCACTAACTAACGTTCCTCTCACCCACACACTTTTCTACCCTGTCACTCCTCACATGGGACTGGGTCCTCCCTTAGTGGGTCCACCCACGGTCCCCTACCTAGGGTGTGTGTGGATGCGTGTCATGAGGGTCCTTTATGCAGCATCCTCAGCCACAGGAATGCTACACACTCTTTTATGGGTGCAGTACCCCTCCGTGGCATTGTTGCCAGTGGGGTGACACATTTGCACTTATCATTTTCAGAGTTATAAAATTCAGTATAACAAAATTAATTATGTACAACTTACAAGCCTTGGGTCCAGAGCTGACTTTCTGCAGCTGCACCTGTGTAGCCCCAGAGATCTGGTTGCCATTAAGGGGCACTGTACCCACACCCGGGGCAGTATTCCCATCTGCGGCAACCAGGTTTGGTAAGTCCAGTTACCCGCAAACACACCCAACACACCCGGTCCCAGGGGTAGAGGGTGAACCCAGGTAGTGGGACGGCTCAGGCATCCTGCGGGATGGCGAGGGGAGAAAGGTGGTGGGTAGACAGGGAGTAGGAAGTGGTCAGGGAAAGGAAAGGGACAAAGGAAAAACACCACAGGAAGTAGAAGTCAGTCGTCGGAGGAGGTAAGCTGAGGAGAGGACAGAGAGGCAGGACGCGGTGGCCAGAGACCATGAGGAGAAAGAGGGAGCCCTAGGTGCACGAACAGTGAGCGATCCACCTGTGCGCCCGAATCTGAAGTGAAGCAGAGGGGCAGGGCGAGAACCAAAGACCCGGCCTTAAAGGTGGTGAGGAGACTCCACGCTCCAACCACAAAATCGGTGGCCACAAGAACTTGAGGAGCTGTGGCCAACTCCCGGCACATCGCCCGAGAAGGCAGCCGTACTAGTGCCAGGCGGACACATCAGGTCGCCCCACGAAGGCCCGTGGCTGCTGGATTGGGGCTCTGTGCACGGAGGCACGTGCAGGAAGGAGGAGAACAGGCAGCGCTGAGGAATAGAGGCCTGTGAGGAAAGGCACATGAAAGGGGTGTACTGGACAAGCCATCCTGGTTGCTAAGCACTAACCGAGCCGCCACTGTACTTGAGCTGTAACTTGTGTTGTGTGTGGAAGAGAGTTACAGTAAACTGGGTTTGGAACTCAGCATTGTGTCAGACTGTTTATTTCCTGCCTGAGGAGTGGTAGACTGCCACACCGCTCAGGCAGAAGTCCTGACTCTGCCACTCAGCCAGCTCAGCCCAATATCCCTCTTACTCCGGATACCCTAGGGACCCCGCTCCACCCGTGGGGAGTGATACCATCACTGCTGCCATCCCATCATCCCCAGAGGTCCCAGTCTGCAGCAGCAGTCACAAACGACTGCATACCGTGGGTGGCGCGTCACGATAACCAGCCCCCACAAATCCCTTTAATCCAAAAACTCCTTTTCCCTTTTTATTGACTGCTCATTTCGGGTGGCCATGGATCAGTGCATGCCACCATGACAGCCCCCGAGACACTCGAATATGTCGAGAAAGGCCTGGCTCCGAGTACCACACGGCCCTTAATGCGGCAAGTCACACCCATCTCTTTTGTTTGTGTGGAGCTCCTGCTGACTGGTCTCCACAATGATACTGCACCTACTCCACAGGTGTGGTGTCACCGTTCCCAGGTGAGAGGGGTCGCAAACCGAGACACACAGAATTGCACACAACAACATCCCAATTCCAGGCTAGGGGATTCAGGCGGACCCTATTGAGAGGGAGGGCCCCTTCTTCTGGTCAGGAGGAGGGGTTAGCAATAGTTAGTGAGAGAACTGAAAGAGAGGAGTGGAGAGGAGGAAGGCGTTCAGAGCAGATGCAGAACTGAGAGTGTCCTAGGGGACACGGGAGTGTGGGATCCACCCTTGTGCTCTGAACCCTGTCCTGACTCAAGTCGGACGGAGGGACTGGTTGCCCGAGAGTACTGGCCCCGATCTGGTTTGGGTTCTCCAAGTCCTGACCAAGAAAACTGGAGGCACCTGGCTTTGCAGGAGCAGTGGCCACAAACCATGGATAATCCACAGGATGGTAGCTAGGACAAGGGCCAGGGGACGTGCCACTGCAGTTGCCCGACAAGGCTCGCAGCCATCAGCCTGGGACTCGGTTCACAAAGGCGCAGGGCAGACGAGGCGAGAATCCAGCGCAGGGAGAAAGCAACCTGGGAAGGCCCATGAAAGGTCTCTCGGCAGAGCAATCTCCTGGGTAACTAACCTGGCTGCACTTTGGAGGAGCACAGCATCCGGCCGGGTAACCTTGCCCGATCAGCAACTAAAGGTAAAAAACTTCACAAACTGTGTTTGTCTCCTCCTTTCATGCCCTGTGTCCCTCTTCATCACCAAAGCCCCACCCCTGCGATAGACTCTTCCATCTGTCCTGGGACTCAGCTCCACCGGTGGGAAGCGAAACCATCCCAGCTGCCCTAACATATGCCCCAGCGGTCTGAAACTGCAGTGTCGGCCATCCCTGGCCGAATACCACAGGTGGCGTCACAAACTATTCCCTGTAAATATAACCTTTAACTGCACGGCAAGGGCCATGGAGCCAGGTCACCGCCACCGTGATCTCCCAAAGAACTGACATGCCCAATCCCGAGTACCCCATGGCCCTGGTGGGCATCACATTTGCATGAATCACCGCCAAGCAGGGGTTGGGGCAGCGGTTTAGAGACATTGGGCACCAATATGGACTACAAGAGTGCGGAGCCCACTGGGACGGCGTATTCGGTACCAGACCAGGTAACTGCTGGGGATATCACGGCGGTCTTGGTCTGGACCGTGTCCCGGTTTCTCACAAGTAAAAGGGGTATTTAAAGGGATAGTTTGTCGTGACGCCACCCATGGGTTGTGGTCAGTAATGGGACCACCGCTGCAGTGCAGCCCTGCCAGGAGGATGGAGGGATAGATGAGCTGCAGCTGGATGGATGAGCTCGCCGCGGTCGGGCTGCTCCTGGCAGGATAAAAGGTATGAAATGCACAGTTCAGAACACCTGGAATCAGACACGGAAACTGAAGCAGGGTTCACCGGGTTTACTCTCAAGTTCCTCAAAGTCACACAAGTCACGGTGCAGTTCTCAACACAGTTCACAGTTCAGTTAACTCCGGGAACACTCAACCCTTTGCAGCCAGGCTGTCACTCTGAGACCCCTCATTCCTTCTACATGTCCTTTCAGGCTGTTCTCTCCCTCTCTCTGCTCTCTCTGCGGATTGTATATAGCTTCCCCCTGTGTGTGCGGGCGGTAAGCCGGGTCCTCGTGGTTGCTGCTGTGCCTCCAACCCTGTTGTTAAGAAATCCAACCTGGAATTAAAGCTCCCCGTCGGTTTGTCTGGTAAGCCGGTGTGAAACTTCTGTTCCCCACAGAGCCGACACTCTGGTATGTGCCTAGCCAGCAGTAACCCTATCTTCCAAGGTATTACCAGGCTCCTTCTAACCTGTGTGGATCCCAGTGATTCAAGGGGAATCTACCCCACCTGTAGTTGGTCGGTGTGGCCGTGTTCCTGGGACCCGGTGATACCGGTCCAGTCTCTGTCCTCGCACTCCCCTGGGATGCCGGCTATGGCCGAGCTTTCTCTCCATGGATCTGTGTCTCTGTGGATTCTGCGTCTACAGGGAGCCCAACCCCACTGAGATGTGTCACTTTCTTCTGGTCTTTACCTCTCAGCCTACTCCGGGCTACTAACTCCTTCCTCCTCTTTTCCTCTATTTGTACTAGTCTACCACCTGACCTTCCTTCCTTCCCACCCACTTTCCTCTAAACCCTACCACCCCTTGCCCACCTAGAGTCCCGGGCTCCGGGTTGGGTGCTGTGCTCTAGTGGGTGTGTATGTGCTGTGAGGGTGTTTGATGCACAAACTGTCTGTCTACCTGGCTGCAACTCCCTATGTGGCCACCCTGGTTGGCCACAAGAGCTTCAGTATGGAGTATGGGGGAAGGAGAGATCAGCAACCTGAGTCTCTGATGGGAAAAGAAGTTCAATTACAGAACCTTAGCCTTTTATTAAACAATGGATGTGGGCATCACATCGGGAGGGCAGTGACGTCATGATGGGGGTGGGCTCTGGTGCATTGGGCACGGTGGCTGTCTCTCCCCCCCCCCCCGTCCACTCTCTTTCTCCCCCTGTGCTGTCTTCTCCCTTCTGTGCTCTCTCCTTTGAGCTGTCTCCCACCTGTGAACTCTCTTCCCCCTGTGTGCTCACCCTACCCCTGGTGCAATTTCTCTGCCTCCTGTGTTCTTTTTCTGCCGCCCTGTTCTCTTGCCCCCTGTGCTTTATCTCTCACACTTGTGCTCTCTCCCTCCTGTGGTATCCAAAGACAGTGTTGGCATGAGTAAGTGCACATGTGCACTGGGTATGTGCACTTACTCAGGTGATGATGTGTCAGCGGCAACGGGCAGATGTTTCAGATGGCGGTGGTTGCAGGTACCTATGGCATTGCTGGCGGTACTGTGCAATATGCCAGTACCACTATTGGGTGCCATATTTGCACAACCATCATTCTCTATTCCCCTGTGTGCTCTCTGTGCCCCCGTGTGCTCCCCTCTGTGTTTTCTGCCCGTCTGTGAGCTTTATGCCCCCCATGTGCCCTCCTTTGCGCTTTTTGTGCCTCCATGTGTTCTGTTCCCCACCGGTGTGCTTTGTGCCATCCTGTGCGCTGTCTCTGCCCTCTGTGCGCTCTCTGTGCCCACCTGTGCGCTCCCTGTGCCCCCCATGCTACCCTCACTTCATGTTACACAAAGCAGTGAAGCAGGATTGTACAGGACTTAAAGGGAACCTGTCACCCGATTTTAAGGCCCTACACTATCTCTAGCTGTCCCTACACCTTCCTAGCTGCTCCCTATGTATCCCTTTCTTATCTAAAATGTGACTAGTAAACATGTGTAAAATAAGTATAAACTTACTGCAGTCCCCGAGGTTGGGGGACTGGGTAGGCGTGGCCTCACTTCCTTCCTCACACCTCCTGGATGAAATGCACGCTCCGCTGGGCGGCATTATTCTGTGTCCTCTCTGCCCCATTAATTGGAATCTCCCGCCCTCTACACCTCTTTGCGCTGGCCGGGCGTCACATCCGGCGCGGGGCATTATGGGCCGTCACGTGATCGGCCCTAGTGCATTATGGGGCCGATCACGTGATCGGCGCCAGTGCATTATGGGCTTGATCACGTGATCGGCCCCGACTCCGCGCATGCGCAATGCGCTTATTGAAGCCGGCCCAGCTTCAATAAGCGCATTGCGCATGCGCGGAGCCGGGGCCGATCACGTGATCAAGCCCATAATGCACTGGGGCCGATCACATCACGGCCCATAATGCACCGCGCCGGATGTGACGCCCGGCCGGTGCAAAGAGGTGTAGAGGGCGGGAGATTCCAATTAATGGGGCAGAGAGGACACAGCATAATGCCGCCGAGCGGGGCGTGCATTGCATCCAGGAGGTGTGAGGAAGGAAGTGAGGCCACGCCTACCCAGTCCCCCAACCACGGGGACTGCAGTAAGTTTATACTTATTTTATACATGTTTACTAGTCACACTTTAGATAAGAAAGGGATAGATAGGGAGCAGCTAGGAAGGTGTAGGGACAGCTAGAGATAGTGTAGGGCCTTAAAATCGGGTGACAGGTTCCCTTTAAGCTGATGTCAAGTGCACAGGTAGAGCCAGGGTCAGGTACATTGTGCATGCACAGTTATATAGGGAAGAATGTTAATCACTGAATAGGACTGCTGACTGGACTTAGATGCTGTGGTGATGTGACCCATGGCCGGGTGCATCACACGGGTTAACAGCATAGGATCCTGTTCAGATCAGCCTATGTTATTGTGTGTGTGTGTGGTGTTAAACATGGGATCTGGTATACAATGGGTTAATTCATGAGCCTAATGAGCGGCTGTGTCTGAACCTGTGTATGAGTGCTTTGCTGGGCTAAACCTGAATGGTGCACAGGGGATTAATCACATCTCAGGTCGGTGTGTGAGTGAGATGTGCTGATTGACTCACTGTGTTGCAGCTGTGGGTGAGGCAGCCTAGATTAGAACCTTCCATATGTCTGAGTGAGGAGAGGACGATGTGAATCAGAGCAGTCCAGACCACTGCCATGTGAGGACTTGCTGGAAGTGATCCGTCCCCGGTGGGGGAAGTGAAGGGAGCTTGCCAGCTCCATGCCGGTGGCACGTGAGGTGTGCATGCCAGCAAGTGTCCAGGACCGAGTACGGCTCAAGGGCCAGACGGTCGTATGTGTGATAGGGACCGAGGACGGCTCAAGGGCCAGGCGGTCATAAGTGTAGCCGACTTTGGGACTGACTGTGCTAGTCATGATATGGTCCCGTTGACTTTGTGTTGGCTTATGTAAAAGTGCCATGTGTGATGTATGATGTAACGTGGGGCTGACTGGGATGTCAAGCATGGTCCTGTTGAGAAGCGTTACTCTTGCAGTGTGGGTTCAGACTCCCTGAGAGTGGGTTGAGGATCCCTACTGAAGGATGGGGAAAGATCCCAGTCAGGGTGATAGCCGTCTTAAGAACCAGACTGAGGTCTGCAAGGGTCGGTGAGTGACACCTTGAAGTTCTGTGGAAAACTTAATTCTAATGTGACTGTAAACATGGTGTAATGTTATATGAATGTCCTGTAATGTAATGTGATGTGATGTACTAATGTGGAAGTTATGTCATATGAAAATGTAAATATGGTGTTATGTTTTATGTAATGAAAGCAGTTTATGACAGGAAAACAATAAATCCGCTGGTTATGTTCCGTTACAATGTAGTCGCTGATGTCATTTTCCCCGTGCCAAGCCGGTTCCCCCTGGTTGCTACTCACAATGCATACAAACTCCAGGGATTTCAATAGATAAAATGTAAGTAACTTAGAACTCTGTGGTGATCCTCTATTATGCCTCCTAAAATGTAAATTTACGACTGGGCGTTATCAGATTGGGTGTGTGACTTCACATAACACTGTCTGACCAGTTCTGCAGAAGTCCATGTGACACATGCTTTTGGCACAGTTAATGATTTGTGGATCATTTTCTAGGGAGCCCAGTGACTCAGTGGATAGCACTGTTGCTTTGCAGCGTTGGGGTCCTGGGTACATATCTCAACAAGGACAACATCTGCAAAGAGTTTGTATGTCCTCCCTGTACGAGTTTCCTCCAGGCTCTTTGATTTCCTTACAGACTTCAAATTTGATCTTTGATCTTGCAACATAATCAGTTCACTGCCCAGGCACCCCCTCTTCTGGTGAAACGAACATGACAATGATGGCGCCTGTCAGTCAATGACCAGAGGCTGACAAAGTACAGCAGAGCCAGAGTGAAGTCCCAGCCCTGATGTACATGAGAATAAACCTTCAAGAATTAATCTCTTAAAAGTGCCCCAATTAAATTCTACTGTCAAGGTATCAATGTAATAAGCATTAAAGGGGCTTTAAACTCCTGCCTTTAAATAGGAGCTGAATATCCTACTAACAGGTCTTTAAGTCTGTGTCAAAAAAAATAAATTCTCTTAAAAGTCTATGTTGCTCCTCTATTTATACACAGAATTGACTTGTGGCTTCCGGTCCCGTCAGGTTGTAACGGTATGTCACTTCCGCCAAAAGTCACTAGGCAATACACCCAAATATTGGGTGTAACAATATGGAGTCTGGCGCAGGCTGGCGGCAGCACCTGCAACAAAAGCCGACGCTGCACACCCGCTGATCCCTGCAACCACCACCAAGTCGCCCCCCCGCCGCATATGACGCCCCCACACAGTCCCCGCACACCCCAGCCGCAGATAGCGATCTGCCAGGGCCTGCAGTGATATCACAGTCATGTGACTGATCACATGACTCTGACATTACCACAGGTCATGTCAGCACAGAGCAGCCAGGTACTCTCCCAGCACTCAGTCCCCACACAGCCCCTACACTCACCAGACCAGCGTGTGTGGTATCCCAGTGGCCAGTGGATGAGGAAGGTTCGCAAGTGGCTTTCACCTATTTCACACATTTAGAGCCAGGGGACCAATTGGTTAAACCCGTTACCAGGGTAACCAATCCCGTGGGGAGGTTATATGAGTGGGTAGTGGAGAGCGGGAAGAGTAGTGAAGTACGAGAGAGAAGTGGAGGAGGACCCTGCAAGGGACGCAGAGGGAGGGCACCCAGAAAGAGTGGTGACCCAAACAAAAAGGGGGATCCTTGGGTGTCAGCTAACACCCGACGCCAGGCCGTCCTGATAACCGGTCTGAGGGGAACCTGGTCGATTAACGGAGAACCGGCTCCGAGCGCAGTGCAGGAGAGTTCAGCCCTGAGCCGCCAACTCAGAGGGTCTTGGGCAATGAGACAGCCAAGACCCGGTTCAAAGCACACCTCCTCCAGGGACTCTGTCTGGGGTGGTGAGCCCCTCAGCTAAGGGATTACTCTATTCAGACCCGTAGGCCTGGTGCAAGAAAGGGGCCCTGTGCAGGCCCGCACTGAGGAAGTAAGAAGTAGCGCAGAGGAAAGTGAGAGGACAGCAGGAGAAACTAGAAAGAACACCGTTGAAAACCACGGAAGGACACCCCATCCACTGGCAACTACCCAGGCCAGCTACCCGAGACTGTAAACCTGTTTGTTGCCTGAAGGTTACCAGTAAACCAGTACAGAGACTCAGCAATGTGTAGTGTATCATTCTTTCACCGGGGAGAAGTCACTCAGCATTCCGCCTGCAGAGTTACCTCACTGTGCCTGCGACCACAACATCTAGTACAACAGCACTGCCCTGGGGATTCTGCTCCACTTACGAGGAGCAACACCACCTAGATGCAGCCACATCATCCCCAAAGGTCTGGGAGCAGTGCTGGTGCATTCACTAGATACTGTAGGTGGCGTCACGAACATAACATTTTTATTGTTTTATTTTCCACACTTTTCAGCGACCACCAGGGCCACGGACCCGGGCATCGTCCACCAGTGACAGTAACCATAACCAACGCCCGGGATCCGAGCCCCCACAGCCTTGGGGTGGGTCACACTCACCCCCCCCACAGCCTGCACTCACACCCCCCACAGCCCACAGCCTGCACTCTCACCCCCCCACAGCCTGTGCGGCACCCTTGCGAATGATTGCCACAGGACCCACCAGTGCAGGGAGGGATGTACACCTTGGCACGCACAGCACACAACACCTTCCACCCCAGACCTGGGGGGGAGCCCCACTGGCTGTCTTGAAGCCAGATCCCCTATAAAGATCCAGGCCTGAGGGGAGGAGACAGGCAGTCAGGCAGTGAGCCAGTTAGCCAGTGAGTCTGCAGACTGCAGAGAAGACAACAGTTAGCGCTGAAGGAGCTGGTTGCTGGGACCAAGCCAGGCCCAGAATTAGGAAACCTGACCCAGCTGTGCAAAGCCCTAGAGAGAGGGATGGAGGCCAGTGGAAGAGGTAGGAAGACAGAAGAAGGGAATATATCGGAGATCCCTTTAGCCCACCCGGACACCGGAGTCCGAAGCTGCTATTCATCTAGTGGTAGCAGAGAAAGCCAAGACAAAACCAGGAGGATCTAGTCCCCCTGAAGTAAATGAAAGCAAGACACCAAACCTGACCAAACATAGGACCAGGGGCCCAAGAGGAGAATAGGGACCCCCACAGAAATGTCCTCATTGTCGGTTCTGGAGTAGCATCCTGAGAGGGAGAAGGAGAAAGAGCAGCAGGTTCAGCTCCAGGCAGAACTTACCCCAATTACCGCACACACTAAGAGAGGAGGCTTTGCAACTCTCCAAGGTGGACGTCCCACACTGCACTGATAACCTGGTTACCCTCCTGGACCGTGCCTGTTACCGAACATCAGTAAAAAGGTAGCAAAACAGAGACCATTGTGTGTGTGTACCTGCTTCACTGCTGCCGCCTGCAGCGTTCACAGCAGAACCGCTACTACTACTCCCCTCATCCACCCCGCTGCCCTGAGGTACAGCTCCACCTGTGGGGAGCTGTACTACCAAAGCTGCATTTCCATCACCTCAGCGGCCGGCCGCAGCGCTGGTAACTCTATTACCAGGTACCACAGGTGGCGTCACGTTACAAATCCCCTATCATCATCACCCTCACCCCGCCACTGAAGGTCCAGGGCACGGCACCGGGAACCGACCAGCCGTGATCCCCACCGAAGTAACCCCCTGTCCCGGCATCCAAGTACCCCCTACCCTGTTGACCGGATCACCTGCACTCTCACCCCCCACAGCCTGAAATCTCACCCCCCAACAGCCTGCACTCTCATCCCCCCACAGCCTGCACAATCACACCAACACAGCCTGCACTCAACCCCCCACAGCCTGCACTCACCGCTCCACATCTTGTACTCACTCACATCCCCCCTACAGCCTGCACTCACCCCCCCTACAGCCTGCACTCACTCCCCCCACAGCCTTCACTCACACCCCCCCACAGCCTGCACTTACCCCCCCACATCCTGCACTAACACACTCCCACAGCCTGCACTCACCCCCCCACATCCTGCACTCACACACCCCTGCAGCCTACACTCACACCCTCCACACCCTTCACTCACTCACACACCCCCACAGCCTGCACTCACATGACCCGTCCCAAGGCTTGGGATACTCGGACCCTGGGCAGACAGTTGTTGCCCGGGACCGTGCCTTGGGGTCGCTTTAAAAAGATTATTATGTACAGGGATTTGATTGTAGAAGTCGAGATGCCACCTACGGAGTCTGGTGATGGCACCAGAGCTGCGGCAGACCTCCGGCAGACCTCCGGGGATGTTGAATGGGCAGCCTGATGGTATAGCTCCCCGTAGGCGGAGTAGGGTCTCCGGGGCAGTGATGTGGGGATATGAGTTGGCACAGGGATGAGGCTCTACAGGCGGAGGTAATTACAATCTCTGTGCTGATCAAGATCAGGACTGTAAGAACTGACACACACACTGGGAGTAGTTTTTCGTACCTTTACTGATGACAACTTGTCACTGTCCAGGGTCACTCCAGGTGGTAGGGAGGCACTTCAGGATTTCCACAGTGAGTGATTTGTAAGGCCTCCTTGTCCCTTCTCTTACTTGGGGTGAAGCCCTGACCTGTATAGAACCTGACCTGGCCTCCTGCGCATTGCTCTTCCTCTGTAACTCTTAGCTCGTGTAAGAACCTTCTCTGGATTGCCGCTACCAATGGGGATTTTCTGCGGGTCCTGGCTCTTTGGTTATGGTTACAGGTGACCGGGGAAACCAAAGTCTCCTTAGTCAGACCGGTGTTCTTCTGCTGGGCTAAATGCTCCTTAGCAGACTCAGACTCCGGTGTCCGGGTCACTTCCTAGGGATGAACCGGTATGGCTCCTCTGCCCCAATTCTGCTTCTTCCTCTTTAGCCTTACCTCCGACCCTCACTCTCAGGTACCTCACTCTGGCTAGGCTGTCCTCTGGTTCAGGCCTAGCGTTGCTCCGTTACCAGGTTGTCTTCACAGTCCTCCCTGGACCTGCACTGCCTAACTCTGCCCCAGCACCGATATTTATAGGGGATCTTGCTTAAAGGCAGCAAGTGGAGCTCCCCCTACAGGCCTGGGGTGGAAGGTGTTGACTGTGTAGGTTTCCTGTTGTGGAAATCCCTGCATGCACTAGGTGGTACTATGGTTACCTCAAAGGGCAGGGTGTCACCCCCCCCCCACAGCCTGCGCACACCCCCCTACAGTCTGCACTCACCCCCCCACAGCCTACACTCACTCACACTCCCCTACAGCATGCACTCACCCCCCACAGCCAGCACTCGCTCATACACCCCTACAGCCTGCACTCACTCACCCCCCACAGACTTCACTCACTCACACCCCTCACAGCCTTGACCCACTCACATCCTCTCTACCCAGCCTGCACTCACCCCCACAGCCCACACTCACCCCCCTCTCTGCCCACACTCACTCATCCTCCACAAACTGCACTCTCAGCCCTCCACAGCCTTTACTTTCTCATAGTCCACAGACTTCATTTTCTCACCCCCCACAGCTCACACTCACTCACCCCTCACAGCCCGCACTCACTCACCCCCACACAGCCCGCACTCACTCACTCCCTCACAGCCTGCACTCACACCCCCATAGCCTGCACTCTCAGCCCCCCACGGCCTTCACTCACTCACACCCCCCACTCACTTTCCCCCTCAGCCCACACTCACCCCCCACAGCCTGCAGTCAGCACCCCACAGCCTTCACTCACTCATCCCCCCACAGCCTGCACTCAAACTCCCCAGCCTACACTCACTCACCCCCCCACAGCCTGCACTCTCTCACCCCCCAGCCTGTACTCACTCATCCCTTCTAATCCCACACTTACTCCCCCAGCCTGCACTCACTTGACCCCACAGCCAACACTCACTTGCCTCCAACAGCCTGCACTCACATCCTCCCAAAGCCTGCACTCACTCACACACCCCCACAGCCTGCACTCACTCACACCTACCCACAACCTGCACTCACATCCTCCCACAGCATGCACTCACCCACCTCCCCACAGCCTGCACTCACACCCCTTGACCATACTTGCTCATCCCCCCTCAGCCTGCACTCACCCAAACACGCTCACCACTCGGCCTGCAGTGACTGCCCACCATGAGGAAGTGTGTCAGAGAGCAACCACAGGGGGGGCCTGAGAGCCTTTCCCTGCCCTGCTCCATTGTTAATCATGGAGCAGGGCGGGTATAAGCGGTGACGTCACTGCAGGGGGCGGGGCAAAGTGGCCATCACTGCAATAAGCTCTGTGTTATGCTGCAGGAGGGAGACAATGATTGGCATCAGGGATGCGGCGGTGGGCAGATTAAGCATGCAGGGGGTGTGAAACTGCCCTTTGGCTCCAGCCATAAGCCAACTCCTATTTGGCTCCACTATGTAAGTTTTCAGAGTGTATTATCTTTGGGTACAGGGGGGCTCAAGGGCTGGGGGACCCCTTGCCTGGATGCAGCAGACATGCTGCATTCAGTGCTGTAATTAGATCACCATGTATAGTTGGTGACAGGTCCTCTTTAAGGTCTTCCTTGAACCTTAAATACTATGTTACTATGTAAGAAGGGGCCTAAGAGCTTGCAGGGTGGGGGCCAGACAGCTTGTAAGAGGAGGGCCCGAAAGCGTGCATGGCACGGGGCAGAAAGGAACCAAAGTGGGGGTAGAGAGTCAGCATAGGGGGGTGGACAGTGACCACAGGGGGGGCTCAAGAGTGTGTACAGGATGGGGCAAAAAGGCAGCACAGAGGGGGGAGGAGAGTGAGGGGTAAAAAACAGCGGACAGGGGAGAGACAGACACCGCCCCCAGCGCTTCAAAGCCCCGCACCATCATGATATCACTGCCCACCCAATGCAAGGGCATCGGGCCCCTATCTGGTAGTATAATATTCTCTTCATAAATAAAGAACGTCTGGTATTATTATGTAGCTTTATACATTGTCCTGGCTGAGACTTGTAGTTCTCAACAGCTGGAATGTCAGTGTCTGTAGAGAATCCACAACAAATGACTGCAATAAAATGAATGATTTATATCTGACCCTGATGTTTTAATTCATTTAATGTAATGACCTCTTATGTCCCTGGGCATTGTCTGTGGAGGCTTTGTGGAGGGATAAACCCTTCTCTGTGCTTTATCGGTTGTAGTAAATGTTGCAAATCATTATTTACAGAATATCCAAATAATATTTTAACAGGGAGGGATCATTTTCAAACTAAGTTATAGGAGTAATGTATAGATAGATACATAGAGAATGCTAGAGCAAGAATAGGAAGATAAAGAATAGGAAAGAGAATGATACAGTCTGAGTGGAAAGTATTTAACCCTTTACATTTTTCGCTCTTTGTTTCATTGCAGCCATTTGGTAAATTCACAAAAGTTCTTTTTTCTCTCATTAATGTGCTCTCTGCCCCATCTGGACTGAAAAATACAGAAATGTAGACATTTTTGCAAATGTATTATTAAATAAACACTGAAATATCACATGATCATAAGTATTCAGCCCCTTTCTTCAGTATTGATGATAAGTATTCATCCCCTTTGCTCAGTATTGATGATAAGTATTCATCCCCTTTCTCAGTATTGATGATAAGTATTCATCCCCTTTGCTCAGTATTGATGATAAGTATTCAGCCCCTTTGCTCAGTATTGATGATAAGTATTCAGCCCCTTTGCTCAGTATTGATGATGAGTATTCAGCCCCTTTGCTCAGTATTGATGATAAGTATTCATCCCCTTTCTCAGTATTGATGATAAGTATACAGCCCCTTTGCTCAGTATTGATGATAAGTATTCATCCCCTTTCTCAGTATTGATGATAAGTATTCATCCCCTTTGCTCAGTATTGATGATAAGTATTCAGCCCCTTTGCTCAGTATTGATGATAAGTATTCAGCCCCTTTGCTCAGTATTGATGATAAGTATTCAGCCCCTTTGCTCAGTATTGATGATAAGTATTCAGCCCCTTTGCTCAGTATTGATGATGAGTATTCAGCCCCTTTGCTCAGTGTTCATGATAAGTATTCATCCCCTTTGCTCAGTATTGATGATAAGTATTCATCCCCTTTCTCAGTATTGATGATAAGTATACAGCCCCTTTGCTCAGTATTGATGATAAGTATTCAGCCCCTTTGCTCAGTATTGATGATAAGTATTCATCCCCTTTGCTCAGTATTGATGATAAGTATTCAGCCCCTTTGCTCAGTATTGATGATAAGTATTCAGCCCCTTTGCTCAGTATTGATGATAAGTATTCATCCCCTTTCTCAGTATTGATGATAAGTATTCAGCCCCTTTGCTCAGTATTGATGATAAGTATTCATCCCCTTTCTCAGTATTGATGATAAGTATTCATCCCCTTTGCTCAGTATTGATGATAAGTATTCAGCCCCTTTGCTCAGTATTGATGATAAGTATTCATCCCCTTTGCTCAGTATTGATGATAAGTATTCAGCCCCTTTGCTCAGTATTGATGATAAGTATTCATCCCCTTTGCTCAGTATTGATGATAAGTATTCATCCCCTTTGCTCAGTATTGATGATAAGTATTCAGCCCCTTTGCTCAGTATTGATGATAAGTATTCATCCCCTTTGCTCAGTATTGATGATAAGTATTCAGCCCCTTTGCTCAGTGTTGAGTATTTGCACCCTTTGAAGCTAATACAGCCATGAGTCTTCTTGGGAATGATGGTTTTCCCCCCTGGATTTGGGGATCCTCTCATTCTTCCTTGCAGATCCTCTCCAGTCCCGTCAGGTTGGATGGTGAATGTTGGTGGAGCCATTTTCAGGTCTCTCCAGAGATGTTCCATTGGGTTTAGGTCCGGGCTCTGGCTGGGCCGTTCAGGAATGGTCAGAGTTGTGGTGAAGCCGCTCCTTTGTTATTTTAGCTGTGGCTTAGGGTCATTGTCTTGTTGGAAGGTGAAGCTTCAGCCAAGTCTGAGGTCCAGAGCTCTGGAAGAGGGTTTCATCCAGGAGATCTCTGTACTTGGCCGCATTCATGTTTCCTTCAATTGCAACCAGTTGTCCTGTCCCTGCAGCTGAAAAAACACCCCCATAGCATGATGCTGCCTCCACCATGTCTCACTGTTGGGATTGTGTTGGGTAGGTGATGAGCGGTGCCTGGTTTTCTCCACCGCTTACAATTATCACCAAAAAGTTCTAGCCTCGTCTTATCAGAGCAGAGAATCTTATTCCTCATAGTCTGGGAATCCTTCATGTTTTTTTTTTTTTTCCAGACTGTGTGCGGCTTTCATATGTTTGCACTGAGGAGAGGCTTCCATTGGGCCACTCTGCCATAAAGGTATGACTGGGACTGGTGGAGGCTGCAGTGACTTTGTGGAACTTTCTCCCATCTCCCTACTTTATCTCTGGAGCTCAGCCACAGTGATCTTGGGGATCTTCTTTACCTCTCTCACCAAGGCTATTCTCCCACGATTGCTCAGTTTGGCTGGACGGCCAGGTCTAGGAAGACTTCTGGTGTTCCCAAGCTTCTTCCATTTAAGTATAATGGAGGCCACTGTGCTCTTAGGAACCTTGAGTACTGCAGAAATTATTTTGTAACCAGATCTGTGCCTTGTCACAATTCTTTCTCTGAGCTCCTTGGGCAGTTCCTTTGACCTCATGATTCTGATTTGGTCTGACATGCACTGTGAGCTGTAAGGTCTTATACAGAAAGGTATGTGCATTTCCAAATCAAGCCCTATCAGGTTAAATAAACACAGCTGGACTCCAGTGAAGGAGCAGAACCATCTCAAGGAGGATCACAAGGAAATGGACAGCATGCAACTTAAATATGAGTGTCTGAGCAAAGGGTCTGAATACTTATGACCATGTGATAATTCAGTCTTCTTTTTTAATAAATTTGCAAACATTTCTACATTTCTGTTTTTCTTACTGTCAAGATGGGGCAGAGTGTACATTAATGAGGAAAAAATGAACTTTTTTGAATTTACCAAATGGCTGCAATGAAACAATATCTGAATACTTTCCATTCCCACTGTAGATTGTAGGATAGACAGATGCATAGATAGAGAGAATAATAGATAGATGGATGTAGGATAGATAGATGGTTGGATAGACAGATGCATAGATAGATAGATAGATAAAACGATAGATAGATAGATAGATAGATAGATAGATAGATAGATAGATAGATAGATAGATAGATAGAACAATGGATGAATAAATAGATGCATAGGTAGAAAAAAATGATAGCTAGATAGACAGATGCATAGATAGAGAGAAGGATGGATGGGTAAATGCATAGATAGAGAGGATGATAGAGGGACAGATGCCCTTCCGTGCTGCCTCCAGTTTTTTGGAGGTTTTGGTGACAATCTTGGGGGTTTACACTCATATTTGCATGGAATTTGCTGCTTTTATTTTTCTATTTCTAGACAGATTATTTTAGAGGAAATATGTGAATTGTTTGATCAATGATTTATTGTATCGCTGACGTTTCTTATTCCATTCCTGGCTTCTAAAAGGTTACAGTGATAAGAGCCATATTGATAGAGGGTGTTGTCCTGTTTTCCCTATAAGCCTCCTCCACACACAGATGTAATTGGATTTGGATGTGTGTCCACCTCTCCCTGCCTGTGCTCCAGGTGCCAATAACACAGATGACATTAGGATGGCTGTCTGTGTGTGCAGTTTCTGTTCCTGCCAGCAGCCAGCAGCATGAGGATGTAAGAGAGAAAGCAAGTCACAGGGAAGGGAGAGACACAGAAAGGAAGAGAGAGGGAGAGAGGTTGGTTCTTTCCTAAAGATCCTCATTCATTGACACTCTAAGCTGCACACAAGAGCTCCCAAGGCCACCTGCAGCCCCTGAGCCTCTTCTTGTAAAGGTCTTGTCCCTGGAGTGAAGGATACAGGAGATCTGGAAGTGGCATCTCAGTCCTATCTCCCTCCTCTTTTTCCCACCTCGCAGGCTGTCTTTGTCTTTTCCTGGGACGTACAAGGGGAAGGAAAGAGAGAAAAGGGATCCGCGGAGGAGCAGCGGCAAGAAGGAAGATGCACATTAATCGGGAGGTTTCCGCCAGTAAAGGTAAGAGTGCCGGATAGCGTTTTCCCATTGCAGCCCTATATAGCTGTCCCTGTATTCTACTGCTTTGGCAATGCCATGTAGCAGGGGCACACCTTGCCTCCTGACCTGCGGTCACAGGTGGACCCATAGTGTCTGTGTGCGTCACATGTTGCTGAACCTGTTTGTGAAGTCCCCTTACCCCGGATCTCCCTGGTTTAGGGTCTCCGGCAGAAGGTTGGGTCACACAGCAGTTCATTCCCTTCACTAGTGCTTGGCTCTCAGGTTTGTTTGCTTCAGTCTTGTGTGCTTAGGAGTTGCTCCTGAACAGAGCTGACAGTCCTCACCCCATTTCCTACCCTGTGTGTCAGATTGGAGGAAGGCGTTTATAATAATCTTCCACTTTACATATTTATGTGCGCTCACGCTCAAGTTTACAGATTGCTATTCTGTGCATATTCATCGCTTCTATTAGGTTCTGGCTGATTGACTTCAATATTTATAGCAGCACCTGCTGCTTCGACAATGTACAACAGCCTGGCGTTAGGAACGGGGGTCGAGACGGCCGCCCTCGGCCCCTGTATCCCTAGCACACTCCGGTGTGACCCCGGGGGCTCTCTGTCCTACAACCCGTTACCCAATGTCATTCTTCGGACTGTATCATACTTCCCGCTTGACGTCTCCTGTGTTGTCACACTCAATGCCGTTTGCCCTTTGTCTTGTACGATGACCGTTACCTTGTCACCTCCATCATTATTAGCCTCCTCACCTTTCCTGGAGATACTACACATCACACTAGCCCTTGACTTCCATGTGGACAACATTGCGTAGATTTCCGGGCACCTGTTTACACCGTGTAGCTCCTCCGGTTTTCCTACACTGGATACTATACCTCATTTCCCGGTTCTATCCCTCTCCCTACCAAGCACTTTAGCATCCTTCTCCCTCGCTCTTCTCCCATACTCCACCATGACCCATTTACCTGCCTTTCATCTCTTCGCTGTACTATTTCCCTGCGTTTTCTCCTTTATATTTCGCTCCTGGTTTCTGCTCTCTCACATTGGAAATGATCAATGCGACCCCATCACCTTTCCTTGCATTAAGAATGACGTATCCTAGCGAGGGAACAAGCGGAGCCTGGAATGTGTGAACGATGGGGAGCCCATGGACGGCTCTGGACCGGGCATCATCTCAGCCCCTATTGTCTTCTCTCAGATATAGAGAAGATGATTACAAGAAGCCGCTTTTATACACAGTGAGAACATATCTCACAATTAGAAGCTTTGATTGTAAAACTTCAGATCCGCCGGTTAGAGGTCGTGTAGACTTTCCTGAGTGAGAACTCGATCATTGTATATGGGAAGAGCGGGAGGATCGAAGCCTCAGCAAAATATGTGAAAGAAAAGAAAATGGAAAGAATAAATAGGGGGAGTATTTATGGAACAGTTAAAGGAAAGAGAGCAGCGAGTTACGGGAATATGTGCAACGGGTTTTGAGTAAACAGTTGGTTTAGAATGACAAAAGCCTGAGAAAAAGCGATCAATTTACTCAAGAGATTACCAAGACTGGTCTGACCGAGGAAGTGAACTCAATATCTTACTTCGCTTTTCATTTTACCATAAATACTTTGTATAATAGTGATTTGTATTTGCATAATATCTATAGTTGTTGGGATGGTCGTATTCTCCAACTTTTCTCATTTATGTTCCTTTTCTTCTAGGGGTAGACAGGTAAAATCTGACCTAACAGGAAACATTAAGGGTCATGGACATAATAAGGGGATGCAATAGAGGTCATGGACATAATAATACATTAGGGGTCATGGACATAATAAGGGGATGCAATAGAGGTCATGGACATAATAATACATTAGGGGTCATGGACATACAGGGAGACATTAGGGGGTCATGAACCTAATAAGGTCATACATTAGTGGTCATGGACATAATACCCGGAGACATTAGGGGGTCATGGACATTAGGGGAGACATTAGGAGTCCTGGACGTAAGGGAGACATTAGGGGTCATGGACGTATGTCAATGACCCATAATGACTCCCCTTATTATGACCCCTAATGTCTCTAATAATGACCATGACCCTTATGTCTCACCTTACTATGTCCATGGCCCTTAATGTCTCCCCTTATTATGTTCATGATCCCTAATATGTACCCTAGTGTCCATGACCCCTAATGTCTCCCCTAATATCCATGACCCTAATGTCTCCCCTTACTATGTCTATGACCCCTAATGTCTCCCTTTATTATGTTCAAGATTCATAATGTCTCCCCTTATTATGTCCATGACCCTTAGGGTACCGTCACACCAGGTGACATCGCCGGAGATATTGCAGGCGACGCACGGGAGTGTGCACGATTTTGGCACCCCACCAGCGTCGCCATCACGTGTTTACACGCGCCGATACCTCCGGCGACACTTTAGCAATGTTTCAGGCGACGTCGCTGTTGGGGTGTTTAGAAACCCCAGCAGGGATCCTGTAACATGGGAGCCTATGGCTCCCATCGCCTGTAACATCGCCAATCGCGATGTTACACGGGGCGATGCATACACATCGCCTGAGAGTGGTTGCCTGGTTTCACAGCAGCGCTGTGAAACCAGGCGACCACTCTCAGCCAATTTTTCGGCACAAAATCGCCTCTTTACACGGGCGACTCGCTGCCGATGACGCTGATGATAGGCCACACCCCTGCATCGCCTGCAAATTCGCCGACGATGTCTTCAGGTGTGACGGTACCCTAAATGTCTCTCCTTATTATGTCCATGACCCCTAATGTCTCCCCTAATATCCATGACCCCTAATGTTTCCCCTTACTGTGTCTATGACACCTAATGTCTCCCCTTATTATGTCCATGACCCTTAATGTCTCCCCTAATATCCATGACCCCTAATGTTTCCCCTTACTGTGTCTATGACCCCTAATGTCTCCCCTTATTATGTCCATGACCCTTAATGTCTCCCCTTATTATGTCCATGACCCCTAATGTCTCCCCTAATATCCATGACCCCTAATGTTTCCCCTTACTGTGTCTATGACCCCTAATGTCTCCCCTTATTATGTCCATGACCCTTAATGTCTCCCCTTATTATGTCCAGGACCCCTAATGTCTCCCCTAATATCCATGACCCCTAATCTCTCCCCTTACTGTGTCTATGACCCTAATCTCTCCCCTTACTGTGTCTATGATCCCTAATGTCTCCCCTAATATCCATGACCCCTAATGTCTCCCCTTATTATGTCCATGACCCCTAATGTCTCCCCTAATATCCATGAACCCTAATGTCTCCCCTTATTATGTCCATGACCCTTAATGTCTCCCCTTATTATGTCCATGACCCCTAATGTCTCCCCTTATTATGTCCATGACCCATAATGTCTCCCATTATATCCATGACCCTAATGTCTCCCCTTACTGTGTCTATGACCCCTAATGTCTCCCCTTATTATGTCCATGACCCCTAATGTCTCTTCTTGTCATGTCCATGACCCCTAATATATTCCAATATTAAGGGGAGACATTAGGGGTCATGGACATAATAAGGGGATACATTAGGGGTCATAGACACAGTAAGGGGAGACATTAGGGATCATGGACATAAGGGAAACAGAGTTCATATACATATTAAAGGGATACATTAGGGGGGTCATAAACATAAGTGGATACATTAAGGATTATAGAAATATTATGATCAGGAGATAGTAATAAGTGAACTCTGCCTTATAAATGCTCATTATGCTAAGCTGAGCTCTTCCCTTTTATCCACAAGCCAGTTGCGGAGATGTACGGATAATCCTGACCATTTGACCATGACTACAATCGTGGCCACATAAGCACATAACTATTGTTATTGCTAGTTATTATTGTTACGGTTGTAGAATGATATAAAAGCCCCCAGATATGGGTCAGTGTCGGATATCTTAGTCCATGTGCTGTTATCACACTGACGTTATGGCAGTCATTCAATATGTGATCACTTATCTGATGCAGATTTCTGATAGCAAAGAACTTGACGGAAAGTCGAGGATCCTGTAACTGTCTGCAATATTATAGTTAAATATTTACATTTATGCCTTAAAGGGGGTTTCCACCAATGAGAAACCTTTCAGCAAGCAGAACAGCTTGAAGAGCATTAACAGTGTGTAATGTACGCACTGTCAGGATTCGGCGGATGTCATGTGACCTCAGGTTTGTCTATTACACACGGTCAGGATTCGGCGGATGTCATGTGACCTCAGGTTTGTCTATGACACACTTGCCAAATAGTTTCTCATCTGTTTCTCTCAAATCGTCATGGTCAAACCGGCTGAGCTTAATCCTAACAGCGGGTACATCACACACTATCAGTATTAGTCACTGCTTAATGGAAATTGACCTTGGAGTGGAAAAGGGCTTTGGTCTAAAGGATGACGTGCAATGGAGTCAGCAACCACAAATACAATAGACAGAGTGGCCCCTTCCTCAACTCTATGGGTAACGTGACCCTGAAGATGGCGCTTCCTCTCCACTGGCACCGGATTTACAACTACCTTGAGAGAGTGATCTGGAATGAGAGACACCGCCATTTTTACTTCAATATGGATAGGGAAGGGTAGGGGGCAAATAGGCTACAGCTGCAACTATCTTGTAAAAAGGTATGTGCTTTGGCAGTGTGTGGGTGTGTGTGGTGGGGAGGGGGGAAGGATTTTGAATATTGCATTGCAGAATGGTACAGTAGTGTGATGGCTAATTCAAATAGTAAGTGGTTTAGTGGTATAATTATAACTACCATGATACATCTAGACACCAAGAATAGCCATATTGTCATAGCTAGACATATTACAGATAACATATACATGCACGCCTGAGGAAGCAGGGCGAAATGCGTGTTAGATTGCGGGGACATAGCCACGGGCATAACAATCTTACTTGCAGACGTTGCGACCGGGCTCAAGAGTACAAGGGGTCAGCTGATCCTAGCTGCATGTGTATTCAAGGACGTATATCCAGCTGAAATGCATTGCTGTGCAGGGATCCATTGAATCCATGCACTGCAATACATTCCACCAGCCAAACAGAGGCCGGCATCTGACATTGATCTACCTGTGGCTGGGGACCCGTGACCTCATGCGCCACCATAGCAGGGACCTTGATGTTAGCTGCAGGCCACTGTGGCGGCTACAGAGGAGCACAACGCTGGAGCCGGGGAAGGAGAGTGGAATGATTTTGGGTTTTTATACATTCAAGGAAAGAGATTCTAAAAAGGACATATATACCAGGTTGGTGGACATATTTCCCGGGATGGGAGCAATATAGGCCAGAAGGGGGGTTATATATATATAACAGGATGTGGACATATATACTGGAATGGGGGACATATCTACCAGGAAGGGGCCCAGGATGGGGTACATTACTACATAATGAAGGGGGCAACACTTATGTCTTTATAGGATTTAGAATGCTACAAGGGCCCGTACATCTGACCAACATGTGGGCGGGGCCCGGATCGGAGGTTTGCATCAAGCCCCACCGGACTCAAATTATTGGACATAGCAACCTGTACATTTGCATAGAAGCATAACTGCAGGGGAATTGTATGCATTACTTTTACTCCTGATCGCCTGCTGTACCTTTAGCATCTTTACAAATCTATTTAATGACTGATGATGAGAATGTTAAGCACTATGCTCTTTAATACAAGTATCTGTATTATGTCCAACTATGACACTATTGTGGCGCCCCTGTGACTAGGTGCCACAGGGTAATATTGCACTTTAATAATAATGCGTTAGCCCTGTAAAGTTGCCAGGTCAAGGTTCACCTTATGGAGTCTATTTTTACGCCCACCAAGGACCACACCACTTAGAATAGGGGGGGACGATAATTTAGTAGATCCCACACAAGGGAGGGGGTGGAGCCTAGGATAGAGTAGTGGGAGGGAAAGTTTCATTTTAGACAGTTAGTGCTGGGACGGCAGTCAGAGAGGACTAGCCTGACAGCAACTCTGCTGTGAGGAACCCCAACCTTCATGGGGGGGAACCAGGATAGTGGGCAATGGGCCAGGACTGGTCGGCAGTGCGGGTAGCAGTAGCAGTCAGGCGTTTATCTCTGGCTGCAGACCGACGAGCTGCAGGCCCATCACTAAAGGGGTAGCTGACAGCACCACAAGGTACGTCGCCCCTCAGGACCACATTAGATCCAAGATCACAGGAGTAATGGCCCGAGTACCGGTAGTGGGGGTAGTAGCAACCCCGTTAGAACCGGTCAAGGACAACCGTGCCCCACCGTGGGAGATCAAGGGACTGGCGGGAGAGCTCTGCGAGGGTGGTAGAAGTGAAGAAGAATAGGTTTAACCCAGAAAGCCATAGAAGGAAGAACATCTAGAGACTCCATAACGGGAAACCTGGAACTGGTGTCAGACCCCCGGTAAACCAGACTGTACCGTATACCATCACCATCTGCCAATACCCATTAAAGTGGAGTAAAGTTGAATTGGCCTCAGTTATCCTTATTGCGGTGCCCGGAGGGCTCAGCATCATCAGCAGCTCAGCAGAGGGGTAAGAACTGCAACAGCAACACCTACCACAACTCTCCTCATCCACAGTCCTTAACTGCTGCCCTGAGATAATAGCTCCACCTGTGGGGAGCTGCTCCACACTCTGCTGCATCCACCATCACCTCAGCGGCTGGCTTGTAGTGCCGTTACCATTTTACCAGGAACTACAGGTGGCGTCACGATCCCCTGTAAATACTCCCTTCTACCCCGTCATATAATTAAATGATCACCAGGGCACGGAACCGGGATCCCGACCACCCGTGATCCCCCACCCAAGCTGCCATCAGTCCCGGTGTCCGAGTACCCCTTGCCCTGGTCGCATCACTATGACTATTCATAGGTGTAACTTGAAGCTCATGGGTCCCGATGCAAAAGTTCCAACGGGGCCCCCAATTATTGCAAATCTTTAATAGCAGTGGTCTTTATCTATAGGCCAAAGGGACTTTTGGGGCCCCCTAGTCTCCAGGGCCTGGGTGCAATTACAAACCCTGTACCTATTGTAGTTACCCCCCTCTTTCGTTATTAGTTATAGCCCTAAGTCACTTATTTTTAAGTTTTCCAGTATAGATGGAGTCTAGGCTTTCCAGTTATTTACAGCAGATTCATCACTTTCAACTTTTCAAATAGTCGCTCATTTAGTTACCGATGTACCTTAAGTCACCCGTGACGGATTTCATGTGCATACCGCGGTGGTCGGGATCCCGGTTCCGTTACCAATGTACCTAAAGTTCCCCGTGACGGATTTCATGTGCATACCGCGGTGGTCGGGATCCCAAATCCGTTACCGATGTACCTAAAGTCCCCCGTGACGGATTTCATGTGCGGTATGCCTTCAAGTGTTAACGAAAACTTTGCAACATTTTAGTAAAACGTGCAACTGGTAGACAAGTTTTCCCCAAATTCCAATCCTCACACGCACTCAGGTATTTTCAGGATTTCCTTGGCCAATACTAAGTAAATCTTGGAGACATGATCTGGTGGGGGGGGTGGGGGGGCATGAGATACAATTTTAATTTTTTTTTTATTTTGCAAAAAAATTAATGAACCATTTTGATGAATTCGGCGCAAAAAAAAGACAAAAAGAGTGACGTCATAAAAATGGCTAATGATGAGTCGCGCCCAGGATGTTTTAGAACGACGCAGTTTATCAATGAGACTTTATCCCCGAGGCATCTAGAAGGGTGATCAATAGTTAAGGCCGTTAAGGCTCCTATAAAACCGCCTGGAAGCTGAAATTAAATACTTAATTACTGCTACAATTTCCAGTGATTAAAGTGCACTCGCAGTGACACGCTCCCAGCTGTCATTTTACATTTCGTCTGTCGTTAACCCCACATCTCCTCCAGTTGTCCGGCTCCTTCATATTGATAATTACATGGATCATACAGGTCTGGCAGGTCGGCTCATTTCTAGTTATTCCAACCGGCAAAAACGTCATTATTCCTCCGATTTCACTACTGTAAAATTTCTTAATGATAGGGGGTGATCTTCATGGTCTTCAAAAACACCCTTAGCTTAGGGATATGAGAACACAAGCACATAATACAGATGAAAAATACCAGGCTTTTTTTGGAAATAAATCTTGATTTTTTTTTTTGTCATCCATTTTTATACATCAGCAACGACTAAAATTTACAAGATCAAAACCAGTTTCCTCTGGTAATAAATGCAATGCGTCTGTAACATTCTGATACTATATGATTGACTTGTATAGGATCTGCTTTGTTGTGCCCCCCATACACTAGAATAGGTGACTCTCATCCCGAAAAACTCAGATATTCGGTTCATGTGAACAGTATTAAGTATTTGTCCGAGCGCTGGAATTTATTACCAAGGAAAGAAGCCAAACAATGTGTGAACAGGGCCTCCGCTCTGCTGCTCTTCATGATCTTACCATGGCCCACCGCTCTGAACTACTAGGTATTGCACAGCCTCGTCTTACTCTATCACCGTATCTTAGAATTGCTTTACCCATCTCTTGAAACGTGCACTGGCTATCACTTGGTGGCCATGTAGACTAAGGTTGGCTAATTTCAATAGGACATGATGATCATCTATCACAGTGTCCCCAACTCCAGTCCTCAGGAGCCACCAACAGGTCATGTTTGCTGGATTATCAAACTCATGATGAAGAAGTCCAACGTTGGAACATGTAGAACAAATCACAGACTGAGGACTACTCTGTTGATGTCCATGCTTTTGACACCAGCACACCTTTTAACCTTCTCCTTGGCAATCCAGTATCGCTAAGGCCGGCTTCACACCACGGTACAATCAGGTATGGGGCAGTCCGGGGTGAACCTGACAGCCCCGGACCTGATTTTGACATTATACAGCCCTATGGGAACGGATGGAACTGGATGGCACCTATCTGCCATCCTATCTGCCATCCAGTTTCCATCTGTCCTGGAGGATCTGGGTGTATTCAGATTTTCTTCCAATGTTGCTTGCAACGTTTTTGTGTCCGGGGCGAAAAATCTGCCCAAATCGGATCCTCCCGGCGCTCCCTAACATGGGAGTCTATGACGCCGGTAGAATCCGGGAACTGGACACCGGCGGCTGAAGTTCAGCGTGAGCTACACTGAACTTCAGCACCAGGGAGCTGTCCCCTGTGAAATGATTCAGCACCATTTCAGCAGGGGACAGCTACCTCAGCTGTGATCTGATGTATCCGGCTACAAACAGGACCCGGAGGGCAAATCGGGTCCGGGGCTGTCAGGTTTACCCTGGACAGCCCCGGACCTGATTGTACCGTGATGTGAAGCCAGCCTAAGAGATGTTAGCTGCTCCACCCTCAGTGTTAGGCCGACTTCACACCACGGCACAATCAGGTCCGGGCTGTCCGGGGTGAACCTGATTGTGCTGTGTTGTGAAGTCGGCCTAACACTGAGGCTGGAGCAGCTAACATCTCTTAGGCCGGCTTCACATCACGGTACAACCAGGTCGGGGGTGAACCTGACAGAGTTTCATGATGACCAGTTCACCTGATGAAGGCCGACTTATCTGGCGAAACGTGTTGTGAGGAAGTGACCATTGATCGACTGATCCATTAAAGAAAAAGGTTTTCTCAAATCCTGCTTCTCCTGCCTATCCATATCTAAAGCGCCGCATAATCTGCTAAATCTCTATTTCCTTCTCTCAATTATTACAATGGATCTTTTAAAAAAGTTCAATTTGGAAATTATTTGTTTGATTTGTACCTTTGACTTACCTTGGCCTGTCATGCACAAGGACAGCACACAAATGGATAATACGCTCATTCTAACTCAGGCTGAGGCCACTCTGACAACAACATTTTTAGATAGAGATAAAGGGGTTTAAATCGACATGTCGGCAGTCACTCTATGCATCACTCTATGTCACTCAGACTTGTGAATCCTCAAATCTAATGCAGTGTGTATTAGAGGATTCTCCGGGGGTCAGCACTAGGAACGGCGGTCACATGACAACAAGTATATGATGTGCAGACTCTTAACCAGAATTCAACTAGATCGGTGCAGCATTGCTCAATACACTTATATATCAAATACTCGCAGCCAAGTGACCCCCGTTCCCAGCTCTGACACCGGAGAATCCTTGCAGTGCACAGTGCATGTGATGTGAGGATTCACAAGTCTGCAGTAACATCGAATGATACATAGAGTGACTGCAGACTGCAGACTTGTGGATTTAGACCGGACAACCCATTTAAGAGAAAAATGGAAAGAGTGAACATGATCCATTGACGTCCATGAGAAATCTATGTACATAATAATCTATGGCTTGACTTTAGCTCCATTACTGGTAAAGAAGCTTTGACCTAACTTCTTACTGAACTACAGAAAGGATATAGGCTCCTCTACGAGCAAGTTTTTTTTTTTTTTGCTTAAGTAGCAGTAGTTTGGGGTAATAATAATTTTTGCAATTGGAAGTCATTAAAAATATTGCAAATGTTGCCTTCTGCAGCCTGTGTGTTGCGCAGTCTATTGCTGGCTATAGAACGACATTTCGGAGGATTTGTTCCTACCATGAGAATTTGGGGAGTTTTTGATATTGCAGCGGAAATACGCTATAAATGTTCTGTCTCTTAGGCTGGCTTCACACCACGGTGTTTCGCTGTCTGTATAGACCTTGTGTTTTGCAGGATCACCCGGACAGAACATGACTGGACAGGATGTGTAGAAATTGTGGCCAAATATGGTCCCGGATCCTATTTTTTGGAGGATTCGTTTACTGCCGCTGTCCATGGTGCTGAAGTCTGCCTGTGTGTGCTCTGTTACTGTCCTTGGTGCTGAATTTACAGCCTGTGCATGAAATACATGGTGCTGAAGTTAGAGTGGCAGGATTTCTGAGCATGCTCTGTGCTTAAAATCAGATCCGGGAAACAATCCGATTTTTTCACGGATCCAGCACCCATAAGCTCTCATGTTATCGGCACTGGAACACCCCGGATCCATTTCTGTCTGATTTTGCCCGATTCTTTTCACCAGAGCCCAAAAATGCTGCAGGCTCCGATTTTGGGCACAATGAAAAACGGGACAAAAATGAATCCATCTCAGAATACACAAAACCGGATGGCCAAATAGGACCCATCCGACACCATAGGGATACATGGGAGGCACAACCGGACAGAACCTGATGCCCAGAACCGTGGTGTGAAGCAGGCCTTAGGCTGGCTTCACACCACGGTGTGATCCTGTCCGGGGCTGTCTGGGATGACCCTGACAGCCCCGGACCGGATCAGCACACAGAACCGGAGGGCCAAATGTGCCACCCCGGTCCTGTGTGCAGCCGGGCGCAGCTGCAGCTGCTAATGATTCAAGAAATGAATCACTGAAAGAACAGCGGCGTGCAGCTGCCAGTGTCAGGTTCCCAGATTCTCTCGGATCCTCCCGGACTGGGGCAATCCGGCCCCATAGGCTCCCATGTTAGGGAGCGCCGGATTGCCCCGGATTCGGGAGAATTGAAGCTCCCTTGGTTTCATCCAGAAAAGTTGGATGAGTAAAATCCATTTGGTTTGCCATACGTCATGCGAGTGTGCAGTTTTTTCTCCCCTAGCTCTGGTAGGTGATGTGCTTTTTTTTTCTTAGCAGCCATGATTCTACAATGATTTATCAGACCATTTACAGTGTTCTATGCTACAGAATGGGAATGTAACCAACTGTTGGCATATGGATGGATTTTTTTCTTGCACTGATACTTGCACTGGTGAGTCTTGTCCGATATATGTGACCACACACATGTGCATGCTGCAATTTTTTTCTTAAAAAAAAAGTGCAGATCAGCACCGCCTCATTGAATGAAATTGGACTGAGTGCAATCGGTTTTTTTTCTCATCCATTTTATATATTTGATCCTTTACAGTCGCTGTTTGCACAGAGAATTCCTTTGGTTCCGTGATCTGATATTTACACAGCCACTAAGTAAAAATGAGCATCGGTTAAAGGGCCGCGGACGCCCCCCGCAGGCAGGCTCTCCACCATGAGGGGCCGATTAGCATCATTCTCTGCGGGGGGTGAAGTAACTGTGGGAAAGGTGACCTTGCACATCACTGATAGACACATTATGTTACATTATCTCTATATCTTGTTACATATGTAGAGGAATCTCCTCATTTCTTACCATTACTTCAAACCCCCTCATCTTTATGTATTTTTTATGTCTTGCTGGAACGTGGTCATCACTGATATTATTTGTTCTATGATATATAATGCCGCCATCACGATGTTTGCCGTCAGTGAAGAGAAACATTCTTGTTTCCATCTGGAGGCAGAACACAATGTGAACACGAACGTATTTCACAGCCGAGGTTTCTAGTCATTTGTGCCCATTGTAGACTGTCCGGATAGTTTACTGCCTTGTATTCACTCAGGTAGAGTCCAGGCTGATTAGTGGACAGGATTCCAGATACAATTATCCAATACCAGTAAGGGCAGCTTTACACACACCAACTTCTGTGTCCAACTTCTGAACAGATCTCTGGTTGCAGTGAGATCATGGAAACATTGTTACATTGTAAACAGCCACAAAATAGAACAATGTGTCCATGATTTCACTGCAACCAGAGATCTGTTCTGAAGTTGGACAGATAAGTTGGTGTGTGTAAAGCGGCCCTAAAGGCCACTTCACACACACAGATATCTGAGTCCAATATCTGAACAGATCTCTGGTTGCAGTGAAATCATGGACACATTGCTCCATTTTGTGGCTGTTTACAATGTAACAATGTGTCCATGATCTCACTGCAACCAACAAATTGCCAGTGAAATTGCTTGCAAAATTGCCGTGTGTGACGGTACCTTTAGAGATATTAAGTGGAAATTTGCTTATATAAAATGTGCTTTTTGTTTTTGGACGCATACAAGAATGTTCTTATTCACTGACAGCAAACAGACGTTGGAAATGGTGAGTAACTGCAACACAAAGCAAATAAAGCCTGTAGGACAATTTGTGTATGCCGCCTATTCTGCTCTAGCAGCTGCAGGAGACCAAGAGTGTGTGATTCAGGTGTGTTGTGGACGGGCTTTTTGTTCTTTCTTTGCGCCCCTGTGAGCTTTTGGTGAGTTTATGCTGCTTTGTTTTTCACTACATCAAAAACAGCCTCTGACAATCCCAGCAAAGTGGATGGATTTGTAGAAAATTCCAGCCCTCTGCTTCTGCATTACTCAGTGTGAGGCCTCTTTCATACATCCGTGGCTCCGGTACAATGCGGTCCGTGCTGACACATGCCAGAGGCACGGACATACGGGGACACATGATCCCCTATGGCCCCCTTAAGATGTCCGTTATTCTGCACGGACAGTGTTGCCTTGTGGAGCAGATGCGTGTCTGTGTGCTCCATGTCCATTTTTCAGCAGAAGCGCGGACACATTCAGGTCAATGGGTCCATCCATATGACATACGGACCAGAACCAAAATATGTAAGTCAAAAAACAAAGAATATCATACTCACCTCCCTCCAGCGGTGCCTGCTCCTCTCTCTTCTGGGGCCACTCATTAGTCTTATGAAATATTCACAGCACTGAGAACTGCAGTGGCCCCGGAAGTGGGAGGAAGAAGCACTGGAGGGAGGCGAGTATGAAATGACAGGCTTTCCATGGCTATCCACAGATCGCACACGTATGTCACATGATATGTGGCACCATGGAGGCACTGCCCCCATAAACGGCCTGTCTCACACATTTATGTTTTGCACGTGTGCGTGTTTCAAATCCGCAGTCAATTTCTGTTGCAGGTGCGCTGAGTTTTCTGTGCAGATTTATTCCATACACTTCTATTAGATGTATTAGACCTGTGGATTGAACCCACAGGTAGAAATTGCACACAAGTTTTTAGGGTGTTTCCGCAGTGGAACCACATCAAAAACACTTATAAGAACCTAAGGATGTCAATAAAGTTTTGTCAAAGCCAAATTCCAGGAAGTTTCAAAAACAAAGCAGCTTTATTTAAAGCATGACACCAAACAGGAACAGAGATGCATGTTAAGGGCTGCATCACACTGCGGCGTGATCCGGTCCGGTTCTGTCCGGGATGACCCAGACAGCTGCGGACCGGATCTACACACAGGGCTGGGGGGCTATTATGCCCTCCGGTCTGGTGTGCAGCGCACGCAGGGGAACTGCTGATAAGTCAGGACCGCAGGTGCCGCGGTCCTGACCTGTTAGCAGCTGTAGCTGCGTGCCGGACGGGAGGGCATAATAGCCCCCCAGTCCTGTGTGTAGATCCGGTCCACGGCTGTCTGGGTCATCCCGGACAGAACCGGACCGGATCACGCCGCAGTGTGAAGCCGCCCTAAATGCACACACAACAATACAAGTAACCTAAGACCACGTGCACACACTGAGTATTTGAGTTTTTTTCCTCAGTTTTTGTAGACAAAACCATTGTGTGAATGTAGCCTCAAAATCATCACAGCAGGCCCCATATACATCTTCATCCCAGGACCTGCTGAACTCTCCTCACAAGGCTCCTATGATGAGTGACAGCTGCAGACAATCACTGGCTGCAGCAGGAACAATTATGCTTCCTGCAGATCACATGTGATTTTGACACATAGTTAGAGACTGGTAAGCAACCAACTAGGGGGAACAAAGGAGCATCTGCACAGGAGTGAAGGGGAGTTTCTAAGGTAATACCGGTACTTCAAGCTGCTTCCATACATCTGTGCAAAAAACACGTGTGTGAGGGGCTGTTTTGTAAGTCCATGTCTGCGTGTGTGACATCCGGATAGCAGCTGGACAATGACTTTATACTTACCAGGCTCCAATGCTGCGTCCTTCTTGCTTCTGGGTCTATGGTTGGACTCTGTTCAGTGAATATTTCATGAGCTTAATGAGCGGCCCCGGAAGTGAGTGTGACAGCCGCATCGCTGGAGACTGGGAAGTATAAAAAATTCTTTATTTTTAGTGATAAATTTTGCTCTGGTCTGTTCACATGGACGACATCCGTGTGCGGGATGTTTTTGGCATGGACCCATTAACCTAAAAGTGTCCGTGCTGAATGACCTGTTGCCATGTGGAGCACACGGACACAATGCTCCACATTGAGACATGTTCTGTGCAGAAACGGACATGTAAGCAAAACCACTTAGTAATGTGTATACGTGTCTCCGGCATGTGGCTACACGGACGGCACATGTACCAGAGACACCGATGTCTGAATGAGGCCTTATTTTATAGGAATGAAAGATATTATATTTTTTTTTTTTTTTTTTTTTTAATAAAATAAGTGTCAAGGGGCTAAAAAATTCTTTTATAGCATTGATGAGAAGAAATTTAAATCAAATTACTGATCTTTAAAAACAGAAGGGTGTGAAAGTCGGCAAATATTTATTAGAAGGATGAGATGATCTATAGGTGCACACTGTAGATATGAGATGCATAGATACAAGAGGGACATAATGTGAGATACACACTGTAGATATAAAATACATAGAATAAAGATATAGATGAATGGCTTGGCCATTGGTTAAACATAGCATTGTTCAGACTATGATTACACTTTTCCTTACAGTAATGGTGGGTTTACACGTCCCGATATCGGCGTCCAACTCTGACCAAAAGTCACGTGGTTCGTGCGTTGTATGGTGTAAAAGTCCAATACGATGCACGAACGATGTCAAACCGATATCGGGGATCGACTGAGCGTGCTCTCCAACGGCCCGATATTGGATGGAGGTTGGAGCCGGATCGGGCTGTGTAAACACCCAACTACGATGTGCAGTACAACATCCCCTATTCACTCCCATGTTAAATAGTCATTCCTGGGTCGGCCGTACAAGGGGGCGTAGACATCATAGAGACGTTGTATGCCGATATCGCGCTGTGTAACATCTCCTGTGCGATGTTTGAATTCTGCCCAGAAAAAGCGCGCTCCCGCGGCGTTGGATACAATATTGGACCGACGTTGGGACGTGTAAACCCACCATAAGGCCTCATTCCCATGTCCGTATTTTTCACCTAAGCAAAGCTGTGGTTCTGGTGTCATCAGTTTTGTCTGTGTCAGGTTTTCACCATCATTTTTCATTTCACCGATGGATAAATAAATTACTAACTTCTCAAATCCTTTTGCAATGTTTAACACGTCCAGCACATGGGTTCTTCACTGCTGCCATCCGTATGAGTTTTTCATGGACCTATAAACTTGTATTGTCATTCTTCATCCATGCTGCCAGAAAAAAGTGGACATAGCGCTGTCATTTTTGTTTGGATCTAAAGACCCCGTTACACCTAACTATGTCCCAGCGATCCGACCAACAATGGGGTCGCTGGGACATCGTTATCTGATCGCTGGTGAGCTGTCGCACAGGCAGACTCACCAGCTATCAGGACCAGCGAGGACGCTGGTAACCAGGTTAAACATCTGGTAACTAAGCTGATCGCGGTGCTTGGTAACCAGGGTAAACAGCGGGTAACTATCTCCCAGCGCTTGTTGTACGCACTGGGAGATCGTTTATCGTTGGTCTCCCGCTGTCACACGCGCCGATGCTGTCCGGCTAGCAGGAGACCAATGATAAATTTATGGTCCAGGTCATTTACCAACGATCTTGTTGGTAAATGTCACACACAACGATGTTGTTATGATGTTGCTGCAACGTCCCCAAACCGGAGACGTTGCAACGTTATCATTAACGATATGTATGTGACGGGGCCTTTACATTTGCTGGGGAAAAAAAATGAACATGTAAATAGACTCGTTAATTATAATGGGTATATCTCCTCTCCGTGAAAGTAAAAATTGAATAGACACACATTCATCTGAACTAGGCCTCGGGTCTTGTTCAGACGCTGCGTTTTTGGTGCAGACTTGAGTGTAGAGTTTCACAACCCTGCCTATCCTTACCCCAGCAAAGTCTATGAGGATTCTAAAGTGCTGTGCACATGTTGCTTATTTTTTCTTTGCAGATTTGGTGCAGAAAAAAAATCTGTAGCCGGTTTATTCTTCATGCAGATTTGCCTGCGCTTTTCAGCCCTTCCAATCATTGACTTCATTAAAAAAAGAAAATGCATGGCACAAACCTGCACCAAAAACGCACATAGCACAGGGTATATGCTCATGGTCCAGAGAGTTGCCATCTTAGGCTGACTTCACACCCACGGTATGGTCTGATCCGGGGCTGTCCGGGGTAAACCAGACAGCCCCGGACCGGATTTTGGCCCCCTAGTATCCTATGGAGCCGGATAGCGGCTCTCTGCCATCCGGTTTCCATATCTCCGGGAAAATTTGGATTTTTCTCACCGGAGACAAAAAGGTTGCTTGCAACATTTTTGTGTCCGGGGAGACAAATGTCCCCGAATTGCCGTATCCCGGATCTGGTGCAATCCGGCGCTCCCTACCATGGGAGCCTATGGGGTCGGATTGTCCCGGTCCAGGAGAATCCGGGAACTGGACATGCGAGCCGCGGTCCTGATTCATCAGCAGCTGCAGCTTCGTCTGGCTGCACACCGGACCGGAGGGCACATTTTGCCTCTGGTTCTATGTTCTGATCCGGTCCGGGGCTGTCGGGTTCATCTTGGACCTTACCGTGGTGTGATGCCGGCCTTAGTTTTCCTACATATGTGAAATGATCATTAATGCGTCCGGTAATGAGCCGAGTCAGGTTTAATCTGTTGACAGATTAATGAAGATATGTCTGTAGCAGAAGAAGCCGAGCTCTTCGCCTCGTTATTACTCTTCATTGACGAGCTCCTCACCGGCCGCTATTTTCTTTTAAGCTTTAAAATTGCAATAAGATGTGGTAAAAACAGGTGGGGGCGCGACGGATCCAGGCGGCTGGAAATTGTGTAGCCACGAGCAGCTGTGTTGACACATGGCATGAAGATGATGATCATCCATTATTTCATGATGCCCAGACCACAGGATGCTCCAATTATTGTAATCTATACATAATGACTAGTTTAGCCCTGACTTGGGGGGTGTCGCTGATCTATACAATGCAAGAGGCCGTTTTTTTTGGTCTCGACCTCATTCCATCTACCCCCAGAGGAGCGTTAGGAGGGTCGGTCACAGATCTGATGAGGTTGGACTGAATGGCCTCTATACTTGTGCGTAACAACAAAAATGAATGTAGGAGAGAAGGAGGTCCCTAGGCATCTAACCCAGATCCCAGATATAAAGGAACGTGTGTATCTGTGCAAGAGGCGCGGGGATACATGGTGGAGGTGACCCAGGAGAACACATCATGATGGTCAGTATAGAAAGTAACTGGACATACAGCAATTACCCAACACATAAGGGTAGGGGCAGAGACTGTTCCAAAACCACCTGAAAAAGCGCTAACTAAAAGCTCAAAAGAATACATATACATTGCTATGTGAATACAACTTACTATTCAGATGTTCAGTCTTTTGATTGCTTCAGGTCTCTACAGACACGGCTTGGCAGATGCTCTATATTATACAATACAAGTCAATGGGAAGGGTTTTAAAACCGATTGGCATTTTTTTGAGTAATTTGCTTGAAAAATCGCTAGAAATTTTCTCATTCTTGAAAAGTTAAAAAAAAACTCTGCAAAAAGTCATCGTGCACGTACCCTCAGGGTACCGTTACACGTCACAACATTGCATGCAATTTCGCTGACAATTTTCTGGTTGCAGTGAAATCATGGACACATTGTTACTAGTGATGAGCGAGCACTAAAATGCTCGGGTGCTCGATGCTCTGGCCGAGAATCTCAAGATACTCGTGTACTCAGCCCGAGCACCGAGCCCAATGTAAGTCAATGAGTGACAGGCTCCGCCCACAGACTTCCGGTTATAAAACGAGTAATTCTGGGGAAGGGCAGGAGGGTGGAAGCTTTTTCAAATTGTCACAGCATATAACACCTTGCTGTGGCCCCCAGAGGGACCCTGCTGTCCATATAGACTTATTTTGTAAAGTGTGAAATGTTCTTGATCTTTGTTCTGCTGCTGTAATACTGTAATTTCCTCCGGGATCAATAAAGTTTATCTTATCTTATCTTAATAGTAAATCTGCTCTCTGAGGTGTCAGCTCACTGTGTGCACTGAAGGGAGCTGTGTAATTGTGTCAGATCGATATTTATTAGTGACGAGTCCAAGCATCTCGGCGGTACTTGGTGCTCGCTGAGTACCCCAAGTACCGAGATACTCGTGTGAGTAATGAGTAGTGCCGAGCATGCTTGCTCATCACTAATTGTTACATTTGTACACAGCAACAAAATAGAACAAATAGAACAATGTGTCCATGACTTCACTGCAACCAGCAAATTGTAAGTGAAATTGCATGCAATGTTGTGACGTGTAACAGTACCCTTAGGGTACCTTTACACGCGGCTACAATTCTAGGGTGGCTACAGGTAACTTACTGGTTGCAGTGAAATCATGGAGAGATTATTCCATTTGTACACAGCAACAAGATAGAACCTTGTCTCCATGATTTCACTGCAACCAGTAAGTTACCTGTAGCCACCCTAGAAATGTAGCCGCGTGTAAAGGCACCCTATGGGTACCTTTACACACGGCTACATTTGTAGCTTGTCACCAGGTAACTTACTGGTTGCAGTGAAATCATGGATACATGGTTCTATCTTGTTGCTGTGTACAAATGGAATCATGTATCCATGATTTCACTGCAACCAGTAAGTTACCTGGTGACAAGCTACAAATGTAGCCGTGTGTAAAGGTACCCTTAGGGTACCTTTACACGCGGCTACATTTCTAGGGTGGCTACAGGTAACTTACTGGTTGCAGTGAAATCATGGAGAGATTATTCCATTTGTACACAGCAACAAGATAGAACCTTGTCTCCATGATTTCACTGCAACCAGTAAGTTACCTGTAGCCACCCTAGAAATGTAGCCGCGTGTAAAGGTACCCTAAGGGTGCATCCTCACGATCAGGAGATGCAGCGTTTTGGACGCAGCGTCTTTGCTCTGCATCCAAAACGCTGCGTTGTACAGTATCAGAATAGTGGATGGGATTTCTTGAAATCCCATCCTTACTATGCTTTACCCGCCTGCAGCGTCTTTGGAGCTGCGGTGCAGGTTGCCGGCAGTCCACTCCTCCTCCTCCGCATGTTCATTTCATGCTGCGGAGTCGGAAGCGGCTGCCACAGAGAGACTGCAGGGAGAAGCCGCCCTGCTCCCGCCGCGCATGGTGAGTATGGGGTGGCTGCGGTCTCTCTGCGGCCACCCGCGCCTTCCCTCAGGTCTGGAGGAGCTGCGTCCAACACACAGCTCCTCCGGACCGTAAGGACATACCCTAACAGTCAAGGTGAAACTAGATGTGGTGGATATTTGCGCTCCGTTCCTCGCCTGCGTCAGAGATCTCTGGCGCTCACCTGACAGCCCAGGGTCCTGGCTTGACCCCGGAAGCTGTCATGGAGCACTTCGGGTGAGTGGTTGGCAGGCGCTGCCTGCCACTCACCGTCTGCAATTCTGACAGATACCGATGTGCTGCAGCTCATTGGTATGTGCCAGAAGTGATTGGACGGTGCAGCAGGGCGCCTCCCTATGGGGCCGTGTAAAAGTAAGAATGAGTTAATAAAGTTTTTATAAAAATAGAGTTCCAATAATCCCCATTTTTTTTTTTTTTTTTTTTTTTTCTCCCCCATTCACAATAAAAGTATTAAAAAAATAAAAAAAAATGTTTGGGTGATTCTGAACGCGATACCATCTGTTAATATATAAAATTAATGGGTCGTAAACTGCGTAATAGCTGCCTTGCTGTCTGTTAGTGCTGCAGCCAATAGGAAATGAAACATTGGCTGTGGCCGTACCTCTAGCACTGACTGACACCTCGCTCTGCATTAGACCCAGCTGTATATCGGGGTCAGCCAACACTCGCTATACACTAAGCGGTGACTGAACACATGCTGGCACCACCCCTACGACTGAATTAAAGTTAACTTCCTAGGTACGGGCATCGGGCAGATTGAGAACGCTATTACCCAGCGGATCAACCCCATATCTGCACGGTTGTTTTTTCTATCACATAATGGGTTTCCGTTAACAAATAAGTTATGTGATTTGAGTTTTTTTTTTTTTTTTTTTTTTTGTGGGGGAGGGGAATTTAACATGGGGATTTTTTTTGGCTATAAGATTTTAAATATTAATATTTACCAATACTATTAAGCAATTTTGGCAGATTCAGTACTATACACAAAGACCAGCAGTGGAGGCTCGGCAGTAGGCTACGGCAGAGTTCACCCCCCCCCCCCAACTCCAGCCCACAAGGCCCACCAAATGGTCATGTATTCAGGATTTCCCCAGCATTTGACAGTTAGAATCAACACCTGTACAGGAGATTAAATTACTAACTGTCAAATGCTAAGGAAATCCTGAAGACATGCACTGTTGGTGGGTCTTGAGGACTGGAGTTGGGGAACACTGGGCTACGGAACAATGAGAAAAGTGTGGTTTAGGGCCCTTTCACATCAGCGTTTTTTTAAATTTGCGGCAGATGCGGTGAAAAAACCGCATCTGCCGCAACTGCCGCATAACGGTTCCACTTGCGGCACGGTTGCGGTTTTTTCCATAGGAAGTATAGGGGGACTTGCGGCAGATGCGGCAAGTGCGGTATTGCACTTGCGGCAGGTGCGGCAGAGAAAAAAACCGCGGCTTACTGCGGTTTTTTTCTCTGCCGCACCTGCCGCAAGTGCAATACCGCACTTGCCGCATCTGCCGCAAGTCCCCCTATACTTCCTATGGAAAAAACCGCAACCGTGCCGCAAGTGGAACCGTTATGCGGCAGTTGCGGCAGATGCGGTTTTTTCACCGCATCTGCCGCAAATTTAAAAAAACGCTGATGTGAAAGGGCCCTTACTTTTTGCATAGCCTAGGGGAAAATATTTTCTGGATGGTGATATCAGAGGACTTGTCACTTAATTAAAAAATTTGAGTTGAATATCTTGTAAAAATCCAATACGTCTCCTCCCTTCCCCCTGTTTTTGCTGCATTTTTTTTTTTGTGCCGCTTCACTCTATTGCAGAGATATGCACATTTCTTGCTGTTGGAGCGCAGTATTTGAAATCTCTGCTTGTAATTCAACTCTGCTTCTCTGGGATGTGTGCTGCTTTCACCCCTAGGTCCCAAGCGCTAAGGGGCACGTCACACACACAGATAATGGTGCAGAGATTGTTCGCAGATCTCTGGTTGCAGTGAAATCATGGACACATTGTTACATTTTGTACACGGCCACAAAATGGAGCAATGTGTCCATGATTTCACTGCAAGCAGAGATCTGAGACCAATATCTGAACAGATATCTGTGTGTGTGACGTGGCCCTAACAATCACAGCTCGGCAGCTGATCTAGTCTCGCACACTGCCAACAAGTGATTGATGGCATCTGTCAAGAAGGGATGAAAGTTCACACTCTCAGAGAAGACTGGAGAAGTGTGCAGTTGATTTACAAGCAGAGATTTCACATACTGTGCTCCGAAAGCAAAAAATAGGAATAAGGACTGCTCAGTATTTTTTTTTTTTTTTTTCCCGTTGGAAGCCTTGAGGTACCCTTCTTCTTTCTGAAGGGGTTGGGTGATCTTGGCGGGGCTGTATGTTCTGGGCGTGGTTGTCGGCGTTACTGACCTAAACCGTGACGGCCGGTGTCAACGGCTCGGGGTGAACTCTCCTGTACCGTTCCTCGGAGCCGGCACTCCATTGGTGGGCTATGATTCCCCCGGATTATGGTCGATCCGATATGGAGTTTCCTTTCTTCTCCTAGGCTGCCTTTTCTCTCAGGACCCTTCTCTCTCGGGACTCCCCTTTTGCTTCTTTCCTCAGACCAAACTAAAATTGTCTGTGTGCTTTCCCGCCTCCCCTAACTCTGCCCTCTGGGAATGGGTCTACCCGCCTACCCTGGTCTAGTGTGGGAGTGCTGGGATGGGATCCTCATGCAGACTTCACACACCCCTGCGACAGGAATACTGCACTCTATTGTGGGTGCAGTACCCCCTACTGTGGCGCATCGACCAGTGGGGCGCCACAATATCAAGTTGACCGTCTCTATTTAGTTTCTAAAGTTGCAAAAGTAAGTGTTCACTTTGAACAGCCGCATCGTGGAACTTACTATTTTATACATTCTGTAGATCAAGGTGAAGTCATGAGTGTGATGGAGACTGATGAAATGCATTATTTGCTTATTTAAAGTTAATTGAATTAGATGAGTTGGAAAGCGAGAGGCTCTTCATCATTAGAATGACAAATTTCCTAAATGTGTCTGTTTCTAGATTTCGGAGAAACTTGGGAAAAACATGAGCCGCTGGCTGCAGCGCGTTCATTATTAATTGGAATGTGCTTCTTTTACAGGCTACTGATCCGATATGGACCAGTACTGATCAATGATCAAAAGCTCAACACATAAACCAATAGCTCTCCTTTTACGTACAATTTTCTTTCAGTGCTTTTAGAATAACTTGTACACATGATTTTGGTAGCTGCTTCTATATTTTGTTTCACCATTCAAAACATTTAATAGAGAAGGATATAGAAGAAATGTTAGAAAAAGACAATACTTTGTATGTAGACCTCTTAAATTATTGTTAATTCTTCACGCCCCGATGGGTGTGCTAGAGAGCAAGGAGCCTGTGTGCGTCATCAAAGGGGCAGTAAAGCCTCTATAACTCAAATCGCGTCATATCCGGCTTTACCACGTAAGTACACCCATTAGGGTGCCGTGAACACACCTCGCGCATGCGCACTCGGCATCGTGAGGTCGGCAGTACACCCTAATGGGTGTACTGACGTGGTAAAGCCGGATATGACACGATTTGCGTCATAGCGGCTTTACCGCCCCTTTGACGTGCATAGGCTCCCTGCTCTCTAGCACGCCCATCGTGGCGTGAACAATTAACAAGCAGGCGGCGGGAAGAAGCAGAAAGGAACGCCAAATAATGAGAAACCGCAGATCATAAGGTATAAAAACAACTTTTATAAACTTTACAATATGGCTTTACACACAAAGGGATGGCTAGAAGTGTATTAGCATGGTGCAGGGACAGGTATAGAGAGGCCGGGGGATCATTTTTCGAGGTCAGGTTCCTTTTAAGTTTTTAATTCAATTGAAAATTATTAGGAGGACTGTACCCGTTGAAGCTCCACTTGCGGTAGCGAAACGGCCGTTGTACCCTCTCCCCCGGAGAAGGTTCGCCTTTGTTGGAGGTACTCTCTACCATTCGCTGTGCCATAATGTGATCCCAGCGTGCTGGCGTGTCGTTGTGTTGTCCTTGCAGCCAAAAGCCTGTTGAAGTCCCCTGAGTCGTCTTTGTTCTCCTATTAAGCCGGGCCACAGAGGGGACATTGTTGGAGATTGCTACAGAAGTTTCTCGCTGCATTGTGCCTGCTGCCAAGTAATTGCAGGTTGCAGTCCCCTAGCGGGATGAACAAAGATCTATTTGGTATTGCTTTGTCCGCAGCAATGTCAACAAATTAAATATGATGTCATTTATACATCATAATATGAATCGAATAAAGAATTGCTGTTTTTTTTCACAAACACATGGAATAAAAAGTGATCAAAAATCATATGTACCCCACAATTGTAGCAATACAAATCAAAATGTTAAGAGTCTCAAAATATGGAAACGCAAAGCAAATCTGCCATGTTTTTTTAATTTTTCTTAAGTAGTGTTTTTTTTTTTTTTAAATTTTTTTTTTATATAAATAGTTTACGGGACCTTTCACATCAGCATTTGTGCAGATTCGCGGCAGATCTGGCAGATTTTGCCACGTAGCAGCCGACTTGCGGCACGCCCCATTCGGGTGCAGTTTCGGCAAATCCGACACTTGCGGCGAAGAGCGAACCAATGCTGCTGGTGTTTTCATGAAGCAATATTATACTAGGATTGAAAATCTAATTTTTCACAATATATAAGCTAAATACTTTAATTAGATCTCTTATGGCCACTTTACACGTCCTGATATCGGCGTCCAACTCCGATAAAAAGTCACGTGGTTCGTGCGTTGGCCCCGATATCGTTCCTGCGTTGTGTGGTGTAAATGTCCAATGCGATGCAAGAACGATGCCAAAACGATATCTGGGATCAAATGAGCGTGCTCTCCAACTGGCCCGATATTGGATGGACATTGTGGCCGGATCGGGCTGTGTGAAAGCCCAACAACGATATGGAGTACAACGTCCCCTATTCTCTCCCATGTTAAATGGTCGTTCCTGGGTCGCCCGTACAAGGGGGCGTTCACATCGTAGTGGCGTTGCCTGCCGATATCGCGCTGTGTAACATCTCCTATGTGATCTTGGAATTCTGCCCAGAAAAAGCGCGCTCCCGCGTCGTTGTATCCAACATCGGACCGATGTTGGGACGTGTAAAGTGGCCATTAGACCTACTGATGTTATCATTTTTTGTAAGTTTCCCACTAGATTTTAAAATTAATTCTTTAACCAGTTGTTCTCTACCAGTTGCAAAAGTATACCTTCCACCATGTTCTGAGAGCCACAAGCCTAGAATCAGCTGGAGAGCCGTAGGATGGAGCAGTCAGCTAACCTTAAGTCATCTGTCTCTGGTCGTAGAAAGGGTCCAAATGCCGCGCTGCTGTGAATAAGATGGTCCATATATTCTTAGATTATGATTCTATGCATTTTGAAGAATCTTGAAGAATCTCCTTCATTAGGAAAAATCGCATACCCATGTGATTGTGATTTTATCATGCTACGCGTTCCGGAGAATCTATCTCCATCAGGAAAAAGAAAAATCACAATCTAAGAATATTTGGGCCATCTTTTATCAATGGCAGTATGGCGTTTGAACCCTTTCTACAAGTGCCTTTAGTTTGCTTCCACATGGGGCAGCATTAACCGTATTTTCAAATATAGTGGTTGTGACTCTGACCACCCAACAAGATGAGGTTCATCTTGCATATAACCTCTGTCCTCTCCTCCAGATAAGATCCTATGTTGCGCTCCTTCTGTCTTTCAGCCTTTTTCCAGTTGGATTGATGCCTGTCACCAGGGCTGTGCAGTCATTAAACCACACATCCAACTGCGACTCTTCAATTTCCCTGAATCCAACTCCACCAAAATGGACACCGACTCCACAACCATGGTTTATCAGATCCGGGGCTGTCCGTTGTGAACCGGACAGCCTCGGATCAGATTTTGGCCCCATAGTATTCCTATAGGGCCGCATGGAGCTGGATGGCAGCTATTTGCCATCCGGTTTCCATCTATCCGGGAGAATTTGGATTTTTCTCCTGGACACACAAACGTTGCTTGCAGCGTTTGTGTCTGGGGCAGAAATCTGATCCTCCTGGATCCGGCGACGCCCCCTAACATGTGAGTTTATGGCGGCAGATCGGACACAAGATCGGACACGGCTCCTGAATGCTGGGTGCTGGCTAGCGGGGATCTTGAAACTTCAGCACCTGGCGCTGTCCCCTGGAGAGATTTCAGGACCATGGCTAGCGGGGATCTTGAAACTTCAGCAGCTGCGATCTGCCGATTCAGGCAGAAAATAGGACTGGAGGGAGGGCATGTTTACCCTCCAGTTCTCTGTCTGGGGCAGTCAGGTTCTGTCCGGTGTTTCCTGCAAAACACCGGACAGGACCTGAACCACAAATAAAGTGGTGTGAAACCGACCTAAGCCAAACATCCCACTCCACCCAAAATGAGCTTGGACTCCACAGCCCTGCCTGTCACACCTTTCTTCTACTAAAGCAGTTATCAGAAGAAAATGACCTAATTTGGGAATTTCAGAGAGCTTCTAAATCTTCGGAGTTTAGGCAGATTAAAGTGTTGCGTCCCTGGTGCGGGCGAGAGTGTGTGATTTGTGCGCAGGCATCCGCGTGCGCACAGATCACATATAGAAGTGAATGGGTGCGCACGGCGGTCTGCAAGCATCTGCAGACCGCGATGCGCACCATTATAAACATGGGGGCTGCAGTCTGCATGCAGATGCCTCCGCAAAACGCTGCGGAGGCATCTGCAAATCTGAAGGCAGCCTTAGTGATTGTATATACAGACAGATCTAGTGGAGCACAATGAATGTTAAGGTACCGTTACACGCTATAATGGTGAAACATCTCCCTAACGATCTCATAGGGGCGCGGTCGTTTTGACACTGTTGGTGAGATGTCACACGTGTGACATCGTGCACGACACACCAGTGATGTAGCGAGCAGCGATCGTTCACACAACCCAGCGATCGATACTTGTTCACTTATGTGAATACGGGAAATCGTTAATGACATTGTTATCGCGGTGTAAAACAAAAAGGAAAAGGGGCGCAAATGTGTAGGATCCCCTTATTAAAAACGTCTAAGTGGCGTGGGTAGATGGCCACTCACCTTATCGGGTTGTGCAAGTCCTGCACAACCCGGTTTATCAGCCTCCGCCGCCGGCGGTATGTGCACTGCCTCTCCGCTCTCCTCTCTCCTGTTCAAGGCAGATCGTTTGTGCTGTTCCTGAGCTGCTCCAGCCGCTAGTCCCTCAAAAAGGGAGTAGTTTTCATGCAAAAAATAGTAATGGCGGTCTGATTAGGAGCGCTCTAAGGAACAAGCAGACATGTAAGATGTTTTCATAATTGTCAAACCTTTTATTAACTTCTTAGCTCCCCTCACAGCTCCACTACGCGTTTCAACTGCATACAAACAGTCTTCATCAGGTGGTTTTTTTTTGCATTGTTATCGCGGTGTCACACACAACGATGCAGCAGGTTGGCTGATCGAGGATTGTTTGATTTGAGAACGTTCTCAAATCAGCGATCAAAGACCCAATGATTTATCATAACCATATGAGTCACACGCAACGAGGTAGTAACTGTCGCTTGACCGACTCCAAACCCGTGACGTTTCAGCAATATCGTTCACGATCTCGTACCATGTAACGGGACCTTTTAGATAGATGGGAATCAAGTAACTGAACAACTGAATAACATGGAGGCAAAGGAAATTGTTCACAAACTGATCAAATATGTGATAAAGAGAGAAGGACGTGTATAGATGAATTATAAGAGATGGGAAGAAATGGCGGAACATATTAGAGGAGCAGAGGGTAAAGACTAATGATGGGTGTGCACTGGATAAAAGTATCCTTTGAAGTCAGAAGCACGGGGTGAGCTACAGGTCGGTGATGAAGAGGAAGATACGGGCTATAGGAGATGTATTCGAAACAGAGAGTGATTGCCTATAATGAGCTAAGTGCGATGGAAGTGAGCACAGTTGGAAGCGGCCAAGTAGATGAAGGAAGAACATAATAAATTAGCGATTCCGGACACAAGACGGGTATAAAAATAACTAAATAACCGTAAAAATGACAATCAGCCGCAACAAGGTGTGAGTCCGCTCATCAGAGCTCGGGCAGCGCTCCACCACATGATGGCGAAGGGCAGCGCACCACGGGGAGGAAGAGGCTGCGCGGATGACCTCAATTGTTAGGCTTCACAGTGTGAGATGGAAAAGGTTAGTTTAAGAAGAGAACAAATGAACGCCCTTAGTTATGTAATCTAAGTATTGTACCGCTGGCCCGATACTGGGGAGCTGCATCATAACCCTGAGAGAAGGAGACTGTGCAGGAGCGGTCAATACCCCGGGGCGATGTAATGATCTGTTTATTGCTCAGGCGCCTTCTTATGTTCCCTCCATCGTGTTCTCCGCACACACGAATTGATCACTTCTACTGTTTGCTCTGACAAAGGAGGGCCGGGATCTCCTCTGATAGTTTGTTCTTTCCCCTTAAAATAATGATCATTAACCCCCTATGGTTCGTCCAGGTATTCTCTAGATGATTAAAATACAAGTGAAAATGATGCGTTGAATATTTACTGGATGAAGGCATACATTGTATTCATTTCAAGATTCCCCTTCATATAAAGAATAAGTCACCTTAATGCTCTACTCAACATTGAAATTGCAACACCAAGAAAAATAATGGGACTGGCAGGATAGACAGACATTATTATTATTATTATTATTATTATTATTATTATTATTTATTTATATAGCGCCATTAGGTTCCATGGCGCTTTACATGAGGATGAGGGAGACAAGAACAAGTACACTAAATCTAGGCGATCAGGACGTACAGGTACAGGAGGCGCAGGGACCCTGTCCACGAGGGCTCACAGTCTACGAGGGGCGGGTTAGGATACAGTAGGATGGGGGAATGTCAGGTATGGGGCGGTCGCCTGGGTCTCATGGCAGGTGGTAGGCTTGACGGAATAGGTGAGTCTTCAGGTGACACTTGAAGCTACTCAGGGTAGGAGAGTGTCTGACGTGTTCGGGGCAGGGAGTTCCAGAGTTTGGCAGATGCCGGGAGAAGTCCTGGACTCGGTTGTGCGAAGAGGTGATAAGGGGAAGCAGAGGAGGAGTCCTTGGGAGGAACGGAGGTTGCGTGAGGGTAGGTATCTGGAGACCAGGTCGGAGATGTATGGTGGGGACAGGTTGTGTATGGCTTTGTACTCCATGGTTAGTGTTTTGAATTGGGATCTCTTGGAGACGGGGAGCCAGTGAAGGGCTTGGCAGAGGGGGGAGACAGGGGAGTAGCGGGAGGACAGGTAGATTAGTCGGGCAGCGGAGTTGAGGATAGACTGGAGAGGTGTGAGGGAGTTGGCCAGGAGGCCATTGAGGAGGAGGTTGCAGTAGTCAAGGCGGGAGATGATAAGAGCATGGATGAGTGTTTTAGGGGTGTCGTGGGTGAGGAAGGAGCGGATCCGCGAGATGTTCTTGAGCTGGAGCCGGAGGGATGTGGTGAGGGCCTCGATGTGGGGCTTGAAGGATAGGGAGGAGTCAAGGATTACCCCGAGGCACTTGGCTTGGGGGACTGGGGAGAGGGGGCAGTCATTGATGCAGATGGATAGGTTGGGAGGTGGGGTGGAATTTCTTGGGGGGGGGGGGGGGGGGAAGACTATGAACTCAGTTTTGTCCATGTTGAGTTTAAGGAAGTGAGCAGAGAAGATATATATATATACTACGTGTTACTGATACGCAAATAATGGAAACAACATCTTGATTTATTCAATATCAGTTGAAGCCTTGGCTGCTATCAATTAGGTTATTGATGAATATTTGAGATGTGGGATGATGTCCTGAGGAACGTTCTGCTGCAATGTGTGCACCTGGGCAAATCCTCAAAATCCTCTGCTGTAAATCTACATTTTAAGTGTAACTGACTTTTCTGTTCTCGCTACATAGGTCATAGGTATATACCGCTAAACAGGCAGATAAATCACTATACTGAGTCCAATAAGAAGACTGCTGCTGAAGTCAGTGTTTTTATGGAACATGGTAGTATGATTCAGTGAAAATGGGGATACATACAATCAGAGCAGAGTGAAAACAGGGGGAGCCAGCACAGCCAAACATTGCTGAAAAAATAAATGTGTAAATGCACCTGTCACTAATATACTGCATACAAATAGACATTTCGCAGATTACCGAAATAATCTTTTGAGCCACTCATACAATCAGAGCAGGTATGATACAATAGAAAAGACATCACAATATACATTCAACACCTAAATAAGCTCAAGCCTAACTTGGGATGCAACAAACTAGAGAGACATTTGTAGCAGTTAATAGCTGCAGACAATATAAATTCTTACCAGCAATGCTATCACAAGAGGGATCAAGAGGGAGACTGTCTACCTGTATGAAGCAGGAAGAGAAAGTGGAGACTGAAATACCATAATTCATTGCAAAAGGGGGAAGGAAAGAGTCATAAAAAAATAGAAAACTGATGCTGATAAAGTTCAGCCACTAGGGGGAGCTAAACTACTTTGAAACAAACCTGGTGAAGGAAACCTCTGCTGTGACTGCAGCAGAACAAGAAGAAAGCACAGGTTCAATGCCTGGAGGCAAAACACTGACAATCAGGGGAACTCTCAGAAGAACACTTGTCTCCCTCCAGCACCTCCTACTGCTCCCTTCTCCATAGAAGTTTATGAAGATCACTTTATTGAAAACAGATTTTACTTGTAAATTGAGACTGAATCATCATGAGGATAATCTATATTACAAGGTTGCTTGTTTACTTTTTTTATTTCATAAATCAAATAAAGGTAAATGACGCGTCTTTTAAAGGGAATCTGTCAGCAGGTTTTTGCCACCTAATCTGATAGCAGCATGTCGTAGGGACAGAGATCCTGATTCCAGTAATGTCTCTAAAGGTACTGTAACAGATGGCAATTTCACTGGCAATTTGCTGGTTGCAGTGAAATCATGGACACATTGTTCTATTTTGTTGCTGTGTACAAATGTAACAATGTGTCTATGATTTCACTGCAACCAGCAAATTGCAAGGGAAATTGCCTAGTAATATTGATGTGTGTGACGGTACCTTTACTCGGCTGCTTAGTGTATTTTTGATAATCTCTTGCTGCCAGGTAGTCAAGCATATTCATGAGCCCTGTGTAACCCCACCCCATCCTTTCTGTGTACACTGTATATGAGCAGAAAGCTGCTAACATTCACATAACTGCAATATCTGCAGCAGAGAAAATGGTGTCTTTAATCAAAATGACAGCATGCAGCCCAGTAAGTGATGCATCCCTGAAATCAGGGACTTTGTCTCTACATTGTGCTGTTTTCAGATTGTATAGTAAAATCCTGTTGAGAGATTCCCTTTAATTTCAAACTCTTATTGCACACACATACACACATACACTGTCCAGGGACAGTCAGGGAATAGGTATCCTAGCGGCGACAGTTGCGGAAACTATATAGAGACGTTAGGGGAGCCAGGTGTCAGTGCTAGTTGTTCTAGGGGGTCACCATCCCCCCCCCTGTTGTTGTCCAGCGCTGGGTGTCTCCCTACACCCAGTGTGAAAGTCTGTCTGGATCCCAGAAACTCGCTCAGCTTTTATGCACACACACTAATTACAAACAAACAGGTCACAGGGGAGGATGTTACCTTTTATTACCCATTCAAACCCATTTGTGTCAACGTCTGTACATGTTGGGCCAAGATCACCAGAGTATGTGATCAGGGTCAAAACAAAGTATATAGAAATTCTGGTCTGTAGAGGATCTTAAAATTGGGTAAATATAACCTTAGATGAACAACTTCACATGCCAAACTACACCATGTCATTCTATATTTAACAAAAATGAGGCCAAAATGCCAAAGCACTGTGAAAAATTAAGTACACCCCATAAATCAATAGCTTGTACAGTCACGTTCAACAGCACTAACTTGAAGTTGTCATGTTCTGAATGACTACCCTCTTGATCTTTGTTACTCTCGTATATAGCACCATTCATTTCCACAGCACCTTACGGTCCTCCTCATTCTCACATCGTGTTGCTGTGTTTTTTTGTTTTTTTTTAATTTGTTTGTTTTCTGCCAACCATTTAAACCAAACCATACTTTCTATTTGTACAGTAATATCGTGATCATTTATCATGCTGAGTCCTTTAGAGCCTGAGCTGTAGCTCTTAGGTTCTTTTGCAATTTCTCTAATCCTTGCATGAGTATATTGCCTGGGACAATCACTCCTTGGCAGATTGTTATCCTTTTTGTATGTATTTCCCCTTGAAGATGTTATCTCGCTGTAGAATGATGGACTCCTAATTGTTTAGAAATAGCCGTATAACCCTTCACCGATGGGCAACATAAATTTCTTCTCTAAGATCATTGCTTATGTCTTTCCTCCTTGGTATTGTTACCAAGTCCCTGAATGATCAAGACCAGCAATCTGCCAAAACCTCTGCTTTTATAGAGTTGATCGATCCTGTTGATCAACAATATATTGAGGGTTTTTGATTATTAGCACTTGGCTGATTAGGTTTATTTTTCATTTCTATGGAAGCAGTAATGGTGTAATTAACTTTCCACATAATGCTTCAGGATTTTGCTTAGTTTTTGTTAATGACACTAATTTGTGTTGTTGTTCATCCGATGTTTTATTCACCTAATTTTACGACCTTCCAAGAAGCAGATGTTTCTCTTATGACTGCACTTCATGTTGACTGTAGAGGATCATTTAGTGGGTACTAATATTGCTGTATTGGGGCGTTGTATAGATTGCCCTTATGTCTTTGATAGTTCCAGATTGTGTTGGATGGTTAGTGAACAGCACAGATGTCTATGCAACACTGAAGCAGATGTATCAATAAGAAAGCCATTAAATATAATTGGGTTTTCCTAGCTACAAATACAGTTGGCATTGATAAATAGCCCTGCCGGGGTGTTAAGTTATGATGTATATATCCCTGCGTTTTCTGAATCAATAATGCACAGACGTTGTGTTTTTAATTCATCTAACAGGACGTATTGTTTAACTCAGGAATATGTATGTCCCACTCACGAGGTTGTGAATCCAGGAGTGGGCCCTCTGGGCCGTCACACCGATCACGCCCTGGAGGAGCAGGCCTGGACGACCACAGGAGTGGAGATGGGCTTAACTGGTAGGGGCCCGCCAGGTGTATCCCCAGGGGGTCTCAATGCCATGACAACCTCTTATGGATAAAGATTCACCAAATGGGAGCAGGGGATGGGACTCAGCAGTAGCCGGTAGATTGAGGCTGGTGTCTGGTGTAGTAAGTGGAGACCAGAGCAGGCTGGTGAAGGCACAGTAGATGCAGGCTGGTATCTGGTGCAGTAATTGCAGATCTTAGCAGGCTGGTGGAGGCACGGTAGATGCAGGCTGGTGGAGGCACGGTAGATGCAGGCTGGTGGAGGCACGGTAGATGCAGGCTGGTGGAGGCACGGTAGATGCAGGCTGGTGGAGGCACGGTAGATGCAGGCTGGTGGAGGCACGGTAGATGCAGGCTGGTGGAGGCACGGTAGATGCAGGCTGGTGGAGGCACGGTAGATGCAGGCTGGTGGAGGCACGGTAGATGCAGGCTGGTGGAGGCACGGTAGATGCAGGCTGGTGGAGGCACGGTAGATGCAGGCTGGTATCTGGTGCAGTAATTGCAGACCTTAGTAGGCTGGTGGAGGCACGGTAGATGCAGGTTGGTGAAGGCATGGAAGATGCAGGTTGGTAAAGCGAGGTGCTGGCACTTGAACAAGATGTAAGTTGGTGGGTACAGGCATGGGAATATAGACACTGGATACAGAGACAGTTATACAGGCACAGGGCTAAGGGTACAAGAACGGGATCAAGGATACAGGGGACCTGAGAACTAAAAATGCCACTAAGGGATAGACCACATTGGCGAGGCACCTCCCAATGGGGAAGGCACCTTAGATACTCTACTTTTTCGGCCATGGGCTGAGTAGCACTTTCAAGTGAGGGCATGCTGGCCATTTCGGAAAAGAGGGCGTGTCACGTGCGTGCATTGCCTGTGTGTACCTGGAAGGTCTGCAAGACAGGTGCTGAGACAGTAGACTGGACTCTAGTAGATGGCACGGGTCCACTGGAAGGGTGAGTAAGCGGCAGCTGTTGAACTCCCTGCTGTGGGAATACTGGTGCCATGGCAAGCGCTACAATGCAATCATCTCTCCTGCCATTATCTACATCCTAATATTTCTCGCTAAGACTTCAGGTTTGAGATTTGAGGCAGTTTTGCTTTTCCAGTCGGTTCAGTAAGTCTTTTTCTTCCATCCGCAGATCCCCCACATCCACTCCTCCTCCTCTCTTCTTCTCACATTCTCCATATTTAGCTCAGGTGCCAGAGGAACTTTTTGTTAGACTTGTGTTATTTGTTATGTTTGTGATGTTATATACGGGTTTGCTCGTGATCTTAAGGCCACATCACACTCTAGGGTCTCGTTAACGATATCGTTGAAACATCACGGATTTGTGATTGTTCAATGGATATCGTTTGTGCGTTGTTGCGTGTTTTTGATGAACGACGTTGGAAGGATAAATTGTTGGATCGTTCAGCCAAAATTTGAGATCCGGACCTCAATCTATCGTTCATCGTCCAATTATCGTTCTGGGAAGCAGCAACATCGTTCAGTGTGACGCCTTATTGAACGATGTTGTTCATATTTCTCCTATTCCTGACACTTTTTAACATCGTTCAATCGTTATTCTCCAAGTAGCTGGCGCGTTGCCAAATTTAAGATCGTTAACGATTTCCTTGTGTGTGACAACGCACTGTCGGAAGGATCGCGGTCACGTGACATCGCTAACGATATCATTCACCTATATCCTAGCGTGTGACGGTACCGTTAGAGTTTCAGAATGATAGTTTGGGTCCCAATGCGTCATGCTGCCTGTGCAGTTTCTTCATGTTAATTGGTCCCAGAATCTAGTATTCTATACTCATGCAAAATATTCCCTTCCTCTAACTTTTTTTAAGGAATATTCAATCTGGCCCATTGTGCTTTTGTAGTTGAATACAAGATATTGTTCCCTATTCTCAACCATTGCAGGGTAGAGAAAGCTAGGGGATATGGTTTTTAATAGTTTCACTGACAAAAGAATATTTCTCCACATAATTGTTACTTAACCTTAAATATCTCAAAAAACATTCTAACTTCAGATGCAGATTCAGATGTTTTTTTTTAGTGCAAATTAAATAACCGGTTCCTTGATCTCTGTTCCTGGAAGTGAACACCAGCGTAGTGGAAATATATGCCCAAACTGTAGAGCCATCAACTGAACACCTAAACTGCTGCTTTGGTGCCTAGAGGACCGTGAATCTCTCCACGTGCCTCCTGGAGATACTACCTGTACTGGCGATTATAGAGAACATCAACATCCACATGGATAAGTAATTTGTTCAATTTTGATGTAACGGCAACAATTTTGGATTGCCTTTTTGCTTTCACATATTGTGATTTTTGTGGCGCCCCTGTGACCAGGCAGCCACAGAGGTGAACTGCAGCTGAGGATTGGTAAAACGGTCAAATCCACACCAACACACACACACACACACCCATACGCACACACACCCATACGCACACACACCCATACACACACACACACACACACACACCCATACACACACACACACACACACACACCCATACACACACACACACACACCCATACACACACACACACACACCCATACACACACACACACACCCATACACACACACACACCCATACACACACACACCCATACACACACACACACACACCCATACACACACACTTTGATCCTGAGCTTAAGTCACTTCATGTCAGGCGAGGGGTGGCGGGAGTAGCTAAGTGTGGGTGGGATGTAGAAAAGAACCCGAAGAAGGGGTGGAGGAACTGGATTAAGACCCAGGAGCACTAAGGCTGGCTTCACAGCACAGCAAGATCCAATCCGGGGCTGTCAAGGATGAACCTGACAGCCCCAGACTGGATCAGCACACAGAACCGGAGGGCTAAAATGCCGTCTGGTGTGCAGCCGGACGCAGCTGCTGATGAATCAGGACTGCGGCTCGCAGGGAGCCTATGAGACCGGGACAATCTGGCCCCATAGGCTCCCATGTTAGGGAGCGCTGGATTGCACCAGATCCGGGAGAATCCAGGATACGGCAATTTGGAGAGATTTTTCTCCCCGGACACAAAACGTTGCAAGCAACATTTTTGTCTCCGGTGAGAGAGATCCGATTTCTCCCGGGTTCTTCTGGAGAGAGCTCTCTGCCATCCGGCTCCATCCAACCCCATAGAATACTATGGGGCCAAAATCCGGTCCGGGGCTGTCTGGTTTACACTGGACAGCCCCGGATCGGACCTTACCGTGGTGTGAAGCTGGCCTTAGTTGGGAAGGAGGAGAAAGTGCATAAGCAAGCAAACAGGTTGGTGACTTGACTTAAAATGAGTCTTCTTGCAGACGTTGGAGAGCAAGGAGAGAATGCCCAAGCAGAGACACCCATCAGCTAGCCAGTGACTGAGACCAAACTGAGACTAGGGGTGCCCGGCGACCTGCACCACTAGTGGCCAACCGGGAACCCAGGCTGACACCGGGGAAGGACAGAAGGAGTCGGGTGTACCCGACTATCCCGGGACTCTGGTGGCTGGGCCAAAGAACCAGAGTTCCAGCTCTGTAGATGTGGCCAGGAAAGCTTCAAGCCCAACCACAAGACACCCGGCAGGGAGCAGGAACTCTATCCCCAAACCTAACAATCGGTGCAGTAAAGGACAAATCCATCGTGCTAGGGCTAGAGACGCACAGAAACAATGTCGCTGCAGCTTGTGACATTGCTGCGGCCTTGTAGTGATGTCTCTGTGTGACATACTACAACGATCAGCGAGCTGATCATTGGTACAATGGCGAGGGCCATTTTTCAATCATTTGCCAGCATCATCATGTGTGACAGCGGGAGACCAACGATCAACTACCTCCCAACACCGCACAGCATGCACGTGTGCAGTGCGGTGCTAGGAGCTGGTAACCAGGGTAAACAGCGGGTAACTAAGCAGAGCACTGCGTTTAGTTACCCGCTGTTTACCCTGGTTACCAGCTCCCAGCACCGCACAGCAAGCGCTGGGAGCTGGTAACCAGGGTAAATATCGAGTAAGTAAGCACAGCGCTGCGCTTAGTTACCCTATGTTTACCCTGGATACCAGCGTTCTTGCTGATCGCTGGTGAGTCTGCCTGTTTGACAGCTCACCAGCGATCAGATAACTATGTCCCAACGACCCCCATTTTTGGTGGGGTCGCTGGGACATCGTTGTGTAAACCAGCCCTAAGTATACTGGGTGCAGCGGATACAATAGAATCAGTTTTCTCTGCTGCAGATTGAACAGAGCGGTTTATAACCCTGTCCACACCACTGTCCCTATACAATGTACACAGAAAGCTGCCAGAGTTGTTAATCAATACTGGGTGAAGTTGGACTACTCTGCACATACCACGTTGCTTTGCAATTATAAGTTCCTTTTTAATAACACTATTTGCATTGAAATTGCAAAACCCAGCTCAGTAAGTGATGCATGCCTGTAATCGGGGTCTCTACTCGTACATTCTGGTTCTCTCAGATTACGTAAAGGGAAGCTGTCACCAGGTTTTTGCTAAGTCTTGGCATTTTCCCTTTTAATAACCACTAAATGAATGATGACCGTTTATAACCTTATGTCTAGTGGTAGATTTATATTTGCAATGGTCGCCAGGGCCGCAGTACCCGGTAACCTGGCCAGGAGCCTTTTGGAGGAGTCACAGTTGCGTTCGCCCAGCTATGTGGCCCTGACTGAGCAAATGAAGGGGAATATATACAGGGGATTTGTAGATGATCGTGACGCCACCTGTGGTATCTGATCAGGGATGACCAGCGCTGCTTGTGTAGGTTCCCAGGAGATAGATGGATAGGCAGCTAGTATCGAACACTCCCCACAGGCGGAGCGGACCCCTGGTATTTTTTGGGCGAGTTGGTGCTGTGTACAGCAAGGAGGTGCAGAAGAAGTGGACAGACACAGGGGATGTAGTGCATGCCAAGTTTTTTTTACTTGTTCTTTGTTCCGTGCAGGCCCAACCTGGTACTGTGCTCCTAATGGTTGCAGCTTGGTCAGCCCTCAGACAATCCAGGGACACTCTGCTGAGACACCCTTTTGTAAGACTTTCTTTTCTGCTCTCTGCACTGATCTTCCTTTTTCCCCTGTCCTGCACCTTTGTGCTACTAATCCAAGGCATGTGACTGAGGACCCTGCTGAGTGATGGCTAGCAAGTCCTCTTGGCCCTCTGTAGTCACTGTGCCCAGGAGTGTAAACTGGGTTGGCTACTAATCATGCAGACACATCTCCTCCGGTTTTCTGGCTTGAACATGCAGTTTCACACAAGATTGAGGCTGGTCCCCCTCATGTAGCCGGTTCCTCCACCATGATCTGGAAGTCGGCTGTAGATTTGGGTTTCTCCCTGGACTGGGTTCTGTGGTGACCTACCCACTGCTCCCCAGCTCCATTGACCCTCTAGAACCCCATCTTGCTCCTTCTCCTTCTACTTACTCACTCTCTCTCACTGACTCCACCCCCTAAACATACTCCTCCCTCCAGCCAGCAGGTGGGGACTGCCTCCAGAGGGATCTCTTCCACCTGGCCTGGATGTAGGGTGTGTGTGTGTCAGGTTTGTGTCCCCATCTTACCTGGGAGTGACTCACCGTGGCCGGGACTCCGGTTTAGACAGGCGATGCTTCCTTCCTCCTTGTCACGGGTGGGCCGCGCCTGCCGGTAGTGGGGCCCGGTGTAGTACAGATCAAAAGTGAAGACGTCTTGGTGGAACAGATTAAAGGGGTTTTAATTTATTTGTGACGCCACCTATGAGTAGTTCGGTAAGGACTACCGACGCTGCGGAACCTCCGGGGGATGGACAGCAGCTAGATGTTACGCTCCCCACAGGCTGAGCGGTGATCCCCGGAGGTTGGAGCTGCCCAAGATGTTGTGCGGCAGCTGCGGTTACCTTTTAGTGCGGACGGACAGTTCATAAGGAAGCACGGACACAGAAAGTCTCTGCAACGGGTCTTTACTGTAACCAGCAGGCAGTACATGGCATACAGTGGTTGAGTAGTAGACCAGGTGGACTCAGCAGTGATGGTGTCCCTTAGAGATCCGCAGTGTTCCTTTCTACCTATTTGGTTGCCAGCGTCGCCCAAGAATACCAGGTCGGGTACGGGGAGGCTGCTTCAATGATATACGTCCTGGATGTTTTGGGGAGCCTTGGATCCCTCAGTGGGTACACCGCTGGTTAGACGACTGGAAGTTGGCTGGTGGTGGGGTGCTCCTGTGAAGCTGCTCCTCCACTCTTCTGGTTCGCGTGGCAGAGGTGAACTGCTGCCAGCTTCGGTACCAGTGAACCGGCTGTGAGTTGTGGGCACGGGAGTCTTTTGGGGACCCGTGTAGATAATGCCCAATCCCGATAGTTAAGGCCTCAGGTGCTGACACCCGACCGGCGACGGCCCAGGGGCCTGCACGGGGTGCGGAGCCCCCGCTCCTCTCCAAGTTCTAGTCTTAGACCCTTCTTCTCCGAGTTCTAGACTATTCTCCTTTTTTGTCTAGATTATTGTGTGTTACTCCACTACCCTAACACTCCACCCCCCCGGGACCTATGATTGGCCCTCTGTTCTAGGTGTTGCATGTAGGGTTGGATCTCTATGTTAACCGGATCATTGCTGAGTCAGAGAATATCGCGGCTGCATTTGTGGCTGCAATACCCTCTTGTGACGCACTCGTTGCGGGGCGCCACAGGAGCAATGGCATCACACCTGTGGAGTAGGTGCAGTACTACGGTGGCGACCAAGGTGCAGGGGCGCCACATATTCATGACCCGTAATTCATTTCTAAATTCATTCATATGAAAAATATAAAATATAGGAAGTAGGAAGGAGAAGGTAGTCAGTTTTTGATATTTTTAAACTGAAAAAAAAAACTGAACTAGTATACTCGCACTTGGGTGTATCCAGAGTAAAATAGCCCGGGCTGCTGATCCGATAGATTACCCGTTTATCCAACAGTTCTGTGAGACATAATTACCTCTATGCTGAGTAACATGGCTAATTAGAAAAAAAATTCAGAGGTGGAAAAAATGTAATTCGCTCCGCGTCCAATATTGGTTTGTGACTCCCCGGGAAGGACCGTATTTACCGATAGTTGGTGTATACTGTCAATGACATCTAAAGGTCACTCAAGGCCAGAAGTAAAGATTGAAGAAGAGCAGAGATCTGCTCCTATGATCCACGCTGAGTGGTCGGTTCTTCATCTGGTACCTAAATCTCTCCCGTCATTCTAAGATGTCAGAACCCGTGTGACAGATTGCATTGGCGGCTGTCATCCGGTGTCACTCACAATCTACGAACATGTTCAGTGAGGTATGTCAGGGCGTCTTAACATATCTTCATGTCAGCTGTAGTGATTAACCGACTGGATGTGCCGCATATCATTCCCATCTGCTCTCGAGGCTCGTACCTGAGATCATCTTACAGACGTCAGGACTGCTGGGACTCTCTGTATATTAAAGATACTTTGCTATGGTTAATAACTCTATACATATACCTAGGTCTATGGTCTGAGATCTTGCATTGTACGGCAGGAGCTAGAATGGCTTCTCAATGTGCAAATATGTGAAGGGACAGGACAGATGTCATGGCAATAAATAGTTAATAATTTATATAAGTTTATTGAAGTCATTCAGAAATCTTCCAACAGCATGTTTATATAAATCTTTGCACTTTCCTCTACTTATCTCTTCTCCTTCTTCCTTCCCTCCTCCTGGAATTTCTGTCTCAGATTCTATATAATGTTTTGAGTTAGAGGTAGCAGTGCTGAAGCTCTTGTCAAGATGTTCCCGTACCGAATGTACGAACACAGGCTAAACTGAATTGCTAACTAACACGAAATATGATTGAATGTTCTTTTCAGAATCAAATGCAACACACCTTTAAGGAACCGTATAAAATTGGCTACCACTCCCTTTGTCATTAAGCTCTACTTTGACTTGTTGTCAGCGTGGTTCTTACGGTGGCGTGCACACACTTAGACAAAGCATCAATTTGGTGGCAGACACTTAAGAGGACAGCCCACCCGAAAGGTGTGAGGCCTCACATGACAGAGATCTATGTAATGATCTTTCCCAAACCAGCCTTCAAGGGGGCATCACCCTACATCTGGAGGACATCTGAAGGTTTAATCCTCACAGCCACAGATTCTTTACTGTAAGGCCCTCTCACACTAGTGTTTGCCGGATCCGAACAGAAACGTGCAATTGCCGCCTAACGGCCGCACTTGCGGCAAGCCCCGTGCATTCTGTATGGGGCTTGCGGCAAGTGCGGTATTGCCGTGATCCGGCAGTTGCGGTCGTGCAAAAAAAAAAAGAAAAAAAAACGGATGACCGCGTGTGTGGGTTTTTTTTTTTTTTTTTTTCACGGCCGCAAGTGCCGGATCACGGCAATACCGCACTTGCCGCAAGCATCATACAGAATGCACGGGGCTTGTCGCAAGTGCGGCCGTTAGGCAGCAGATGCAGCTTTCTGTCCAGAACACTAGTGTGAAAGGCCCCTAAAGAAGTGAGATTATGGATTCTTTACTGTAAGGATATTTGCCCTACTAGCAGATTATTACTGCATCTCCTAGCAGGCAAAATGCTGCAGACAATACACTGTGTTTTTAGCATTTTTCTGTGCGTTTTTTTTTCCCCATGTGTTTCTATCATTTAGAATTAAATTACATTTTTGATAATATTCTATTTCAGTAATTCAATACATAACGTGAATTGCATATATTATAGTCGTTACACACAGAGGGATCTATTTCAAGTGTTTATTTCGGTTAATGTTGATGATTATGGCTTACAGCCAATGAAATCCCAAAGGTCATTATCTCAGAAAATTAAAGTAGGGAGGATGAAGAGTCTGAGCGATAAAATATGACCTAAATAGGTATCAGAGGTTTCACCTTGTGTGGTTGTGAGAGTCACAACCACTATTGAAGCAGATCACGGCTGCTGCAGTCCCCAGCGTGGTGCATATAGAGTAGGGAGGATGAAGCGTTAAAAACCGCGCTGCTGTATTCCACGAGACATCAATGGGTGAATATAATATTGATTTATTAGTTAATACATTTCAGGGCTCCCTGGCCCCTTCCTCAGGACAAATCAATATCATATTGCCATGTTTCAGGGCAGTTCAGGCAACCCTGAAACGCGTTGACTGATAGATCAATATTATATTCACATTTTGTCTTGTGGAATACGGCAGCGCGGTTTTTCACCTTTCATTCTCTCTATTTTAAGTTTCTGAGATTATAACCTTTCATTGTCTGTAAGCCATAATAATCAACATTTACAGAAACAAATACTTCAAATGGATCACTCTGTAATGACTATATAATGAGTCTCACTTTTTGTATTGAATTGCTGAAAAAAATTAACTTTGATATTCTAATTCATTGCAATGCTCCTGTAGCCTGAGAAAAATGCAGAGACAAACTAACAAAGAGTGAGCATGCTGTTGCTTTTTTCTGCCCCGTGGTCTGCACGGAAAAAAAACCCCTGAAGGTTGGCACGGCCCCCAGAATTCTCATTGACTTTGCTGGGATGCATTGCCCCTTGCAGATGTCTGAGAAATCTGTCTTTAAAAACCCATCAAAAAACGCTAGATGTGCACATGGCCTAAGAGCAGTGAGATGATGGATTCTTTGCTGTAAGAGCAGTGAGATTGGATTCTTTACTGTAAGAGCAGTGAGATTGGATTCTTTACTGTAAGAGCAGTGAGATTGGATTCTTTACTGTAAGAGCAGTGAGATTGGATTCTTTACTGTAAGAGCAGTGAGATTGGATTCTTTGCTGTAAGAGCAGTGAGATTGGATTCTTTGCTGTAAGAGCAGTGAGATTGGATTCTTTACTATAAGAGCAGTGAGATTGGATTCTTTACTATAAGAGCAGTGAGATGATGGATTCTTTGCTGTAAGAGCAGTGAGATTGGATTCTTTACTGTAAGAGCAGTGAGATTGGATTCTTTACTGTAAGAGCAGTGAGATTGGATTCTTTACTGTAAGAGCAGTGAGATTGGATTCTTTGCTGTAAGAGCAGTGAGATTGGATTCTTTGCTGTAAGAGCAGTGAGATTGGATTCTTTGCTGTAAGAGCAGTGAGATTGGATTCTTTGCTGTAAGAGCAGTGAGATTGGATTCTTTGCTGTAAGAGCAGTGAGATTGGATTCTTTGCTGTAAGAGCAGTGAGATTGGATTCTTTACTATAAGAGCAGTGAGATTGGATTCTTTACTATAAGAGCAGTGAGATTGGATTCTTTACTGTAAGAGCAGTGAGATTGGATTCTTTACTGTAAGAGCAGTGAGATTGGATTCTTTGCTGTAAGAGCAGTGAGATTGGATTCTTTGCTGTAAGAGCAGTGAGATGATTCTTTGCTGTAAGAGCAGTGAGATTGGATTCTTTACTGTAAGAGCAGTGAGATGATTCTTTGCTGTAAGAGCAGTGAGATTATGGAATTCTCTGAAACATGATGTTGTAATGATTGGCATCCAGTCTTCCTTGTACTTTTGTAGGCAATCAATCTTGAAAAATGGGGACACTAAAAAGAAACCGAGCAATAGGTCTTATCTGGACACCAAAGGAAGTAGAAGTCCTCTAGTCTCAACTCGAGGTAGAGCAATTAGTCATGTAAGTGACAGCTGCTGCTGATCCATGGGCTCAGCGAGCCAAGGGAAAGAAATGGAAGGATGGAAGTAGTGGCTGAGACTATGATGCCATCTTAAGGCCCCGTCGCACACTACGATGTCCGAGTGATCCCACCAGTGATCGGGATCGCTGGGACATCTTATGTGATCGCTGGTGAGCTGTCAAACAAGCAGACTCTCCAGTGATCAGGACCAGCGAGAACACTGGTATCCAGGGTAAACAGCGGGTAACTAAGCAGAGCGCTGTGCTTAGTTACCCGCTGTTTACCCTGGTTACCAGCTCCCAGCATGTACTGTGCGGCGCCAGGAGCTCGTTGATCGTTGGTCCCCCGCTGTCGCACATGCTGATGCCGGCTGGCCAGCGGAGACCAATGATAGAAGGAAGAAGAAAAAATAAAAAAAAAAGGTCCTGGCCATTTACCAATGAATAATGAACTTGTCGTTGGTAAATGTCGCACACAACGATGTCGCTGCAACGTCATCAAACCGCTGACTCTGCAACGATATCGTTAACGATATTGTACTGTGTAACGGAGCCTTAATAGAAAGAATGGTGCAATATTAAGATTTAGGTTTATTGAGTTTCAGTCTATGCGTTTCTAAATCTGATAGACTCCATATACAGTCCTGAATCTTAATATCGCACTGTTCTTTCTATACGATGGCGTCATGGTCTCAGCCACTACTTCCATCCTTTTATTCTTTTATTAAAAAATCTAATCTCCGATTATGAGCACCAGATGTGATTGGACGCTGATCTAGAGAACGTCTGATTGTTGAATGTAGAATCGGGAAGGAATTTTTTTCACCCCTTTTATATTTTGGGAGATTCTTGTCATCTTTGAGATTTTGCCTTCCCCTGGATCATCGTAGTAGGGTATAGGCTGAACTAAATGGACTTGTCTTTCAACCTTAGAAATCTAAAATAATGGTAAGTACATGTTTTAGAAAGATGGTGGGAGGATTCACTGGGGAGGATAAATTTGCAACTGTGTTTCTTATGAATACTATGTTAAAAAATGACTGACTACATAAATTAAAGGTCTGTCTTATGAAGTGACCCTTTTTTAAAGCTAGTTGCACCAATGATCGGCTAGTTGTCATGGGACAAGATCTAAGGGATTAGCTATTATGACAGGCGAGGCCTCTGATGTCATACTTTTTCCGGTACAGGAGATTGGCCCGCCATGTTGGTATAGAGGAGTTGGGTCCCTTTGAGTAGCGGCTATTTTTATTGACTGTTTTGGCTTCCAAATTGAGATCCCCCCCCCCCCCCCCCCTTCCTGACCTCCATCTACACCAGTGGGGATATGAGGACAGAACTTATCCTTTTGGGTTCTTTCACATGAAATCTAGACTGCCCTGTCCAAGAACACAGCAAGGGAGGACATAGAACTGTACCAATGGCACTATATAAATAAATAATACACACAAGACAACGGAAGTGAAGACGACAATCTCAGGTGGTTTCAACAAAGTGTTTCTATGATCTCCTCCTCTTAGAAAGACCTGAAGTGTCTCCTATCCCCGGAGACATGTGATGTTCTGTGAATGGTCGTCTGTCTGGAAAGTTACATCTTTAAAAAGTAGGAAGGTTGGTTTTGTTTTAGAAACAGGCCGGGAACATGACTGATCTGCTGCTGTGAAGTGGGTATCGCTGATGTCAATGAAGCTCGTAGTACGGACGCTCCATCCAACAGAGCGTGTGATTGAGGACTGTCACTGCTGATGAAGTGGTGAGGGCGGAATACAATAAGGGAACACTGCTCGGCGATCAGATCTCAGGGGAGCAGACAAGGGACATGATCTCAGGAAAGTAGATTAAGAGTTTCTTCTGTCTGGGATTTTCATAAAAACAAATCTTTTTGGATAGATGCCTGGAACCAAGATTAATTACAGACCCTGATCAGTGTGAGTTCACTCAGTTGCCAAAGCTAAGGGGTAGAAATGTACAATTACTAATTCTAGAAGACCCAGAAGAGGATCACATCCAAACCGTACATGGCAGATCCCCATCTGTACCCAGAAAGAACCAATGGTCCTCACTGATTAGTGTTGACCCTGAATGTGACGTAAACATGAAGTTTGTCATCTTATAAATGTGTAATAAACACATAACTGGTGTGCACTTGTAGTGGAGCGTCTGACCGGGGTGTCCTGTTTCCTCAAACTAGGTTGAAGTCTTCTGCATGACACTACAATATTTGGTCTTGAAATATAAACCCCCCGTCACACGGGGCGACATCGCCGCCAATTAAATAGGCGACGTAGGGGCATGGCCTATCGGCGGCAACATCCCCCCTACGTCGCCTCATGTAAAGGGGCGATGTCGGCGCCGCCGGGAGGTCGTCTGGTTTCACAGCAGTGCTCTGAAACCAGGTGACCGATCTGGGGCGATGTGCACACATCACCCCATGTAATCGACCGCCGCCGACCTGTTAGGCGATGGCAGCCATAGGCTCCCATTGTCCTGCGCTGGGGTTTTCAGACACCCCGGCAGTGATGCCGCCTGTCAGCTCGCCGGCGTGACGCTGGAGATGTCGCCCCATGTAAATGGGGGACGCTGACGCTGGCAGGGCGCCAATAACTTGTGTCCACCCGCCAGTCGATGCCGACCTCCCCAGCCCTGTCGCCAGGTGTGACGGTACCTTAACCCCTTAAGGACCGAGTCACTTTGCAGCTTAATGACCAGACCATTTTTTGTAATTCTGACCACTCTCCCTTTATGAGGTAATATCTCCGGAACGCTTCATTGGATCCTAGCGATTCTGAGATTGTTTTTTCGTGACATATTGGGCTTCATGTTAGTATTAAATTTAGGTCGATAATTTTTGCGTTTATTTGTGAAAAAATAAAAAATTTGGCAAAAATTTTGAAAATTTAGCAATTTTCAAATGTTTAATTTTTATTCTGCTAAACCAGAGAATTATGTGCCACAAAATAGTTAATAAATCACATTTCCCACATGTCTACTTTACATCAGCACAATTTTGAAAGACAAAAAAAAATTTGGTAGGACGTTATAAGGGTTCAAAGTTCATCAGCAATTATTCATTTTTCCAGCAAAATTTACAAAACCAATTTTTTTGTGACCACATCACATGTAAAGTCCCTTTGAGGGGTGTACATGACGGAAAACACCCAAAAGTGACACCATTCCAAAAACTGCACCCCTCAAGCTACTCGAAACTATATTGAAGAAGATTATTAACCCTTCAGGTGCTTCACAGGAACTAAAATAAAGTTGAAGGAAAAAATGGACATTTTAATTTTTGTAACAAAAATGTTCTTTTAGCCTTAATTTTTTCATTTTCACATGGGCAACAGGATAAAATGGATCCTAAAATTTGTTGGGCAATTTCTCCTGAGTACATCGATATCTCATATGTGGTCATAAACCACTGTTTGGGTGCACGGCAGGGCTCAGAAGGGAAGGAGCGACATTTGAATTTTAGAGCCAATTTTCCATTCAAAAAGTGAAATTGCGCTCCTTCACTTCTGAGCCCTGCCGTGCGCCCAAACAGTGGTTTATGACCACATATAAGGTATCGGTGTACTCAGGAGAAATTGCCCAACAAATTTTGGGATGTATTTGATCCCTTTGCCCATGTGAAACTAAAAAAATGTAGGCAAAAAGAATTTTTTTGTGAAAAAAAAAAAGTGTTTTTTTTTAAATTTTTATGGATTAATTTGTGAAGCATCTGGGGGTTCAAAGTGCTCACTATGTACCTAGATATGTTCCTTTGGGGGTGTAGTTTCCAAAATGGGGTCACTTGTGGGGGAGCTCCAATGTGGAGACACACAGGGACCCTCCAAACGCGACATGGTGTCCGCTAACAATTTGAGCTCATTTTCCATTCAAATTGTTAGCGGACACCATGTCGCGTTTGGAGGGTCCCTGTGTGCCTATACATTGGAGCTCCCCCACAAGTGACCCCATTTTGGAAACTAGACCCCCAAAGGAACGTATCTAGATCCATAGTGAGCAGTTTGAACCCCCAGGTGCTTTACAAATTGATCCGTAAAAATTAAAAAAAAACTTTTTGTGGAAAAAAAAAGTGCTTTGTCATTTTTATGGATGAATTTGTGAAGCATCTGGGGGTTGAAAGTGCTCACTATGCATCTAGATATAATCGTTTGGGGGTCTAGTTTCCAAAATGGGGTCACTTGTGGGGGAGCTCCAATGTGGAGACACACAGGGGCTCTCCATACGCAACATGGTGTCCACTAACAATTGGAATTGTTAGCGGACACCTTGTAGGATATGAAGAGCCCCTATGTGCCTAAACATTGGAGCTCCCCCACAAGTGACCCCATTTTGGAAACTAGACCACCCAAGGAACGTATCTAGATGCATAGTGAGCACTTTGAACCCCCAGGTGCTTCACAAATTGATCCGTAAAAATTAAAAAAGAAATTATTTGTGGAAAAAAAAGTGCTTTTTCATTTTTATGGATGAATTTGTGAAGCATCTGGGGGTTGAAAGTGATCACTATGCATCTAGATACGTTCCTTCGGGGGTCTAGTTTCCAAAATGGGGTCACTTGTGGGGGAGCTCCAATGTTCAGGCGCACAGGGAGGGGCTCTCCATACCCGACATGGTTTCCGCTAACAATTGGAGCTAATTTTCTATTGAAATTGTTAGCGGACACCATGTTGCATATGGAGAACCCGTGTGCCACCAGCACAAGGGCAACTGGTAGAGTTGGGGTACAGCACCAGAAAATGCCGCCTCTAATGAATGCACTATTTTCTTGGGTGGCTGTGGGTTGAAATTTGCAGCGTGGGGGACCAACAACATTTGAGTCTCTCCACGCTGAGGATTCCAGTCAGCCAGCTACCAAGTTGTACATGGCTGGCTACAAATACAGCGAAGGCTTTTTTTTTTTTATTTCTAGAACTAATTCTAGAAAAAAAAAATGACGTAGGGCTCCGCCATATTTTTGGCCCAGCCAGGTACAACTAGGCAGCTGGGGGCTGGAATCCTCAGCATGGAAAGGCCCAATCGTTCTGGGCCCCCCATGCTGCGAATTGCAGCCCGCAGCCGCCCCAGAAAATGGCGCATTCATTGAAGCGCCATTTTCTGGCTCTGTACCCATGCTCTTCCAGTTGCCCTGGTGCCGGTGGCAAACTGGGTAATAAAGGGGTTAATGCCAGCTTTTTATTGGCAGCTGGCACTAAGCCCGAGATTCATAATATAGGGCCAATGTTAGACCCGCCATTAGGAATCTCTCGTAAATAGTCAGAAAATACACACAGAGAAAAATCTTTTTATTTGAAAAAAAAACACAAACAAAATTCGGACTCCATCTTTATTATAAAGATCCGACGTAGTCTACAACGAAGGTCCCACGACGCTCGATCGCCTCTGCTCAATCCAGAGACTGCAGCAAGGGATCAAGTGTCCTCTTCCTACAGTCTCAGGGGTCAGAGTTATGGTGCACTGTATGACAATGATCAGTTATACAGTGCACCATGACTATGATCCCAGAGACTATAACAAAGAGGACACTTGATCCCTTGTTGCACCCATCCATCCACCTATGCACCCATCATCCACGCACGCACATCCACGCACGCACATCCACGCACGCACATCCACGCACGCACATCCACGCGCTGACATCCACGCATGCACACAACCACCCACGCACATCCACACATCCACGCACACATGCTGACATCCATGCACAACCACACACACATCCACATCCACGTACGCACACATCCACGCACGCACATCCACGCACGCACATCCACGTACGCACATCCACGCATGCACACATCCACGCAGCAGCAGCTGGGGGGGGGGGGGGGAGGTGAGTACGAGCTGGGGGGGGGGGGCCCTGCACCTGGACCGGCTGGCGCATGAGCCCGCCGGCAGAAAAAGCAGCCTGGAGGAGAGAAGGAGGAGGGCGGGTGGACGGCGGGACGGGGTGCAGGCCGGACACGGGGGGGCGGGACAGGACATGGGGGAAGCGGAGCTGGATGGAGCGGGGGCTGGAGCTGGTGATGGCTGGCGGGTGCGCCGGGTGTGCAGCCCGCCGGCAGATAAATGTGATCTGGGGGGGGGGGGCATGTGTCCTGGAGTGGGAGGGGGGTGAGTAGGGGTAGGGCACCCGCCGATCGGCCCCTCTAGATCTGATTGGAGAGCTCCAATCAGACCTGGAGGGGTAAATCTGTCGGAATCGCTCCGATCGGCAGTTTCAGTTTTACACTGCCGATCGGAGGGGTCCTGGGCAGGGGGGGGGTTAACAGGGGTGCCCACACCTCTTCCCCTAACCCTTGGCTGTCACTGACAGCTTTTAGAATTGAACTGTCACTGTTCGTTTAGAAGCAGTGACAGTTCAAAGCCATGACGAGTATACTCGTCATTGGTCGTAAAGAGGTTAAGGGATGTTTTTGAGACCGTTATTAAATTGTATTCAGTTGGAAATTTCATCTTCTTTAAAGTAGAATTAGAGGTCATTGGTTGTAAGTATCAGAGTAGCAAGTGCAGCAGATACTGTGGGACCCATCTATAAGCAGAGGTTCTGTGATGCAAGAGGGAGGTTTAGAAAAGATTTATTATAAAGAATCTGTCACCAGGTTTTTGCCACCTAATCCGAGAGCCGCGTATTATAGGTGCAGAGACCCCAATCCCAGTAATGTGTCAATTCAATATTTTATAAAACCATTGTGTTATCAGCAGGAGATTATCACCAGAGGACTGTTTGGCCAGCTGCCATGCAGTCCAACCACTCCCCCACTACTGAATTGAAGACCGGTGGTTCTCCAACTTGGAGTACATTTATGTTGTTTTTTTTCCTTTCTGCCACCTGCTATTTTAAGTGTGAATAAAACGCTGACATTTGGACTTCAAGCCCATGTGTTGCCTCATTACTTACACTGTTTACCAGAGCAACTCCCTACAAGATCTCAGGATTCAGTCCTATGATGGATCTGCAGCAGATAAAACCATTTTTAATCAGTAACGTAAGTGACCTACCTCTGGAATAAGGATCTCCATCCCTAGATTATGCTACTCTCAGATGAGGTATCAAAAACCTGCTGACAGATTCCCTTTAAATTGTTTTGCTGGCATGTGATATCACTGTGCGTGGTCAATTATATTTGTAATTACTAGACCACAATATCTATAAGCAAAGTATCTCTCTACTGTGATATTGTGTTCATTTATCCCCTGTACTGTGGCATCACGGTTTACAAAATGTCTGTTTGTAAAGGCATATTAGCCAAATCTCCTGGAGTGTCTAACAAAAGGCACACGACTCCAAAAGTGGAAGATAAAATTGTTGGCATCTTTCAAGCTCATCCTGTGGCGAGTAACAGGTGTGGGCAATATAAGAATCAAACCTGAAACCAGATAAAAAGGGGAGAAGTTGACTCTGTGTTTTGTATTGTATGTCTGTGAGTGCCACGCACATAGATAACAGAAGGAGGAGAAGAGAGCTGATGGAGCTAAAAAATATCAACAATCTCAACAAAATGGGTAATTGCAACAATGTTCTGGGAGAAATGCTACATTTTCTGGAACAATTTCAAGGGGACCAATGAGTGTATACTTTACTTTGTACCATGGTCTAGAAGTAGAATATTGTTTGCACCAGTAGTTTGGTGAAGCTCATTAACTCTTGTATAGTGAGACAATGGAGGATCTTATTTACCAAAAAGGAAGAAGCGCAAAATAAATAGGGTCTTATCTGGTGAAGTTTACACAGTCACAACCACCACAAGAATTCAGAGGCTGCTGCAAGGATTCCACAATTTAGAAATAATGTTGGAGAAATATGGAATTCAATCCTGTGATACCAGTTAAGGAGAACAAGGCTATTCCTCAGGTAGTTTATTGGCCTTTAAACTACCTGAATAATACCCTTGGTCTCCTTAATTGGTAGTGTCTATCCCACAAGGGTCTGGGGTACTCGGGTCTTGAACGTTTGGGTACGGGGATGTCACAGGTGGTCGGTGCCCGAGCATGTGCCCTTGCAGTGACAAAAGGGGTATTTTCGGGGATAAGTTTAGAAGTATGTTGTGATGGCACAGACACTGCTGGGGCCTCCGGGGCGATGGGCAGCAGCAAGGTGTTGTGGCTGCCTACAGGTGGAGCAGAATCCCTGGGACTGTAAGGGTAGAATGGTGGAATAGGGTAGCGCAGTCTTTAGTGTGTGTCCATCCTTCCAGCCTGTCCCACACAGCAAAAGTCGTCTTCTGTACCTTTTTACTGGTGTTTTGCAGGTACACTTTCAGGGTTGAAGGGTGCACTTTGGGTTTTCCACACAGAGTGGGCTATAGGCCTCCTTGTCCTGAAGTCTGGCGTGTGTGGAACCAGGCCTGACCTCTCTTGTCTCACACCCGTGTTGCTGCACTGAGGGCTCTCACTTGGCTACCGCTACCTCTGCAGCTTCTGGCTCTCCAATGGTGACTGCTGCGGGTGTCCGGGAAGCTAAACCTCCGCGGTGTACTGGGATTCCCTGCTGGGTTAATCTCTCTCCCTTGCAGACTCTGCCTCCAGTGACCGGTGTTCTCCTGGGGTGAGCCGGGATGGCTCCTCTGCCTTTCATCCCCACTCTCTCTGGACCTCACACTGGCTCTGGCGGTGCTCTGATCTCGGGCCTAGCACGGCTCCGGTGACCAGCCTTATCTCACTAGGCTCTGAGCTCATCTTCACAGCTCTTCTAGTGATTGCACACTCTAACTCCTCCCCCAGCACCTGTATTTATAGGGGATCTGGCTTAACAGCTACCAGTGGTGCTCCCCCTACAGGCCTGGAGTGGAAGGTGTTGGGTGTATGTGAGCACCAGATGTGGAAACCCCTTAGTGTACTGGTTGGTTCTGTGGTTTGCCTGGCACAGGGCGGCACAGTAGCGCAGGATTGAGTTGCATATTTTTATCTAACCTTAATTGAGGATCTTAAGCCCAGTATATACACGACTGATTTAGTTTTTTCTTTGCTCTACCAGATGTGCTATTATTTATATGGTTGTTTATCCAGGGTTGAATGTGGAATGTGAAATGAATGGATACAGTTTCCTAATAAATCCCTGTGAGTGTGTATTGCTCTCCCGTGTTCCCTTACCGTATTACGCGCCATCAGCCCCGTATGACCCTGCCTACGATCACCCAATTTACCTCTATTAGCAGAGATTTCCTGTGTTAGCAATTGTGTTTTTGTGTTGTGTTTTTTTGCGCCATTGATCTATCTTCTCACTAATATCGCGCCACGGCTCCATTACCTCCCATCTGTGTTTTGTAGCATCGGCTTCCAGTGATTGGATAATGGAAGGCATTGATATGCGAGAGCTGGCACCGCTGCCTCCTAATTACAACTGCAAATAAATGAGAATAAAAGTACATTAGAGGCGATTGTAGAGATCTGCCGGCAATTACAGCTAAAACCCAAACCCCATGAGTGCTTGGCGCTGCCATTGGCTGTCAGGGCGATGAAAAAGGCATGATGTGTTTTTTTTTTTTTTTTTTGAAGAAGTGCATTAGGGGCTCAGGGCAGGCATTGAGGGCATGAGCAATTCGGAGGTTTTGAGTGAATGCAAGACGACGTACATCAGGCTGACTTATATCACGGGAGACGCTCAGCAAGTTGTTTAGAAAGTTCAGCTCATTAGTACAAAAGCTTTAAACTCCTTTCTGTAAAATTCAGCTGTAAGAACAGATGAGAACGTGGCGTTCCTCGCTTCGCTTTGTCAGCCCTTCACTCTCGAGTACACGCAGTCACTTTTACATAACGCAGAAGGTGGGTACGTCTCTTATTTTCTTTCCCAGGGCCCAATCTTCTAAATCTTTGTCCTGTATTTACAGCGGAATCTAATTGCAGATGGCATTTAACCACAGACCGCCAATGTTAATCAGGCCGATGACATCAGAATTAGCCATGAATAATGAAAAAAAGGACAGAAATGTTACATACCATTGCAAAATAACAGGTGGACATTTATTTTTTTTTTTTTTAATGATTTTATTGAAATGACAGAAAATGAGCGAAACTTGGCACCCTACACGTCAACCGAATACAAGGCTCCGGCGTGAAACCTGGCCATGTTTGTTTTCTGCCAATATTACAAACCCTGGATGGTTTAGTGTTGTTGTGAAGCATAAACAGTTACACGGATGATGATCTGTTAAAGGGCTTTATTTTCGGATTTCGGGATTTTTATAGCGGTTGATCTTGGTGCCAAGCATCAAACAAGCCATACACTAGCCGGTAACATCACCGACACATGTAACGCCAAGAAGCTGTAATATCGCTAGTGCAGAACTCGTGCTTCATTATAGAATTGCATGCCAGGGGTATGCAAAGTATTAGACACATTGACTTATCCTTAAAGGCCCGTTACAAGCTACGATATCGTTCACAATATCATTGGTACGTCATGGCTTTTGGGGCGGAGCAACGACGTCGTAATGACATTGTTGCGTGTGACACGTAGCATTAACCAACAACAAGTCGGCGGATTGTAGATCACAGGTTTATGAACCAGACCATAAATCAGTCGTTAATCATACGTTCGATCTGCAGCATCGTTGTGTGTGACACCTTGATAACGATCCAGTTTACGCCTTCGCCTATTCAGAACTGGAGGACGTAGGCGACCAAACGACCGCAAGTATCGTTTACTTGTCGCAGAATCGTTGCGTCGTTCTCTAGATCTGTACGTGTAACGCCTCACCAGCGATCATTGAACGTCGTTCTAGCGATCCAGGTCAAGTCGGATCGTTGGTCGGCTCGCCAACACTTTGACGCGTGTAACCCGGGCTTTATGTCAATGACCTCTTCGATAAGGTAACAGAAGTGCCAATGATGATGTAAAACCCTGGACCAATATCTGGATCCTGCCATCACTCGGTGTCTTCCATTATACTGCAAAGCCCTACTAACCCTTGCACAAAGTACCAGATATATTGACATCTCCATATGTCCATGGTCTCCAGTACAAATACAAGGGGACAAGAGGCACCATAGTGCCCTATCACTAGAGACACTTAAGCTGTAATGGTGGTGCTATGGATCCACTCACCTGGTTCAGTTGTGGTACCCACAACTGGTTTAAAGGGCATCAGTAAGCAAGCTGCTGCAGGACCTCCACAGACCACACGCATGTGATGCTGTCCAGAAAATGTTGGGATAGAAGAGGTGCGCGGACCGTGGTACACCTCCTTCTATCCCCACATGGTCTCCAGTAGTCAGGTTAACACATACCAATGATAAAATGAAAATCTGGTGCCAATACCAATAATCCTGCCATGTCCCGCTCCCTTCCACATATTATTGCCAAAAATTCCTAACTTTTGTAAAACTCACCAGATGTATTAGTTTTTGTATGCCAATGGTCTCAGTAGTGAGGTTAAAAATGCCCATGAAGATGCGAAGTCCTAGTGCCAATACAGTGCCCTCCTAACCCATGTACAAAGTGCCACATACATATTGACATACCCTTATTCCAGTGGTCTCAGTAGTCCGGTTAACCAGAGCCAATGATACTGTGAAATCCTAGTGCCAGTACCAATAATCCCGCCATTTCTCTCTATTCCACCATATTGGTAAACCCGACTAACCAATTTACAAAGAGCCAGATTTATTGACATCTCTTTGTCAATGGTCTCTGTGGTCAGGTTAAACAATGCTAATGATGATGTGTAACCAAAGAATCATACAATGGTAGATTTGGAAAGGACCTCCTGGATCACCGGGTCCAACCCCCTGCTCAAAGCCGGATTCCCTAAATCATCTCGGACAGATGTCTGTCCAGCCTCTGTGAAGACTTCCATTGAAGGAGCACTCACCACCACTCGTGGTTGTCTGTGCCACTCGTTGATCCCCCTTAATGTCAAGTTTTTCTAATATCTAATTTGTGTCTAACCCTAATGCCAATACCGGTGATCCTGACATCGTCCACTTTCATCATATTACTAACTTGAAAGAGACCAAGAATGTTAAGCAACACTCGCAGTTATGAGAAATGATCCATTTCTTGTGTAGACCACGTCCATGCGGCAGAATATGCCGCCAGTTTGCAGGACGTTGTTGCACCTAGAGCTATTGAAATTTCTTCCTAGACACACAGTAGCTGAGGAGTCTCACAAGAAGGCTTTAATTGAACATAACACAGCAAGGAACTAATAGAAGGAACTAGATGTACGTGTTGTTTCTCAGCTTTAATTACCATGTAGGAGCTTCTTTAGTGGGTTCATGTGCCTGTAAAAATAACTAATAAGCAAAAGCCTGAAAACCTCAAGCAAAAGAGCCGAGAACCAAATGTGAGGTCACTTTTTAGTAAGGTCTTCAGCTTCAGAAGATCAGTTTAATAAATGGTCAGTTGAAAATGTAGAGGGAAATTCCTATCTTTAGAAGTGATCACCTAGCCATGGAGGACACCCATAACTTGGTAACCAGGCCGGTCGGTTCGGTGGGAGGTCATGGTGGCGGTGACCCGGCTCAATGGCCCTGGGCATTCAGAAAAAGGGGGATTATTTACAGGGGAAAGTTTGTGATGCCACCTGTGGTATTCAGCCAGGGTTAGCCAACGCTGCAGGGTATGACTGCTGGGGCAGATATTGGTGCAGCCGGGATGGTTAAGCTCCCCACAGGTGGCGCTGGGCCCCAGGGATGGTGTGAACAGTCTATGATGATGGTAACTGTAGCTGAGCCATAGGAGGGCACCGGGAATAATGGAAGGACACGGGATTGCAGTTCACAAGCTTTACTCAGTTTGTGCTGTAGCAACCCAGGCGGGTGGTGTGTCCTCGGTAAGCAATCCATTCAACCCCCAGACAGCTTGGGTTCACCTTACGGAGACCTCGTTCTATGAGTCTCTCCAGGTCATCTTCCTGCGCTGGCTACTCGCCCTCCTGCCCTTTGCCTCGTGGACAGTGTCCCAAGCAGGTGGCCTTGGGTCCTGTTGGGTGACCCATCCCCTGACCCTAGGTCTGGCCACAGTTTCAACGAGTGTCCACCTCACGTTGCCGCTGCTCATTGCGAAGCAGTGCCTCTGGTTTTACTGGTTCAGGCCTGCAGCACTGGCCAGATGGAGGCTGGTCCCCTCTGTGTCCTAGCTCCTCCAGCAAGGCCCTCCTGGCAATTGTTGGAACAGGGTCTCTCCAACAGCTTTCGCTCTCGCTCTTTTCGCTCTCGCTGTCGCTCTTTTCGCTGTCGCTCTTTTCGCTGTCGCTCTTTTCGCTGTCGCTCTTTTCGCTGTCGCTCTTTTCGCTGTCGCTCTTTTCGCTCTCGCTCTTTTCGCTCTCGCTCTTTTCGCTCTCGCTCTTTTCGCTCTCGCTCTTTTCGCTCTCGCTCTTTTCGCTCTCGCTCTTTTCGCTCTCGCTCTTTTCGCTCTCGCTGTCGCTCTTTTCGCTCTCGCTGTCGCTCTTTTCGCTGTCGCTCTTTTCGCTGTCGCTCTTTTCGCTGTCGCTCTTTTCGCTCTCGCTCTTTTCGCTCTCGCTCTTTTCGCTCTCGCTCTTTTCGCTCTCGCTCTTTTCGCTCTCCCCACGACCTGTGACTGAGACCAAGCTATTAGACACTAGGCAGCACATTTCTCTCTAGAATCCCTTGATAGTCTTGACATTTCATTGTACCCTGCACAGATACGAGACACCCTGTGCCAGATGCAGCAAAGCGGCCCCAGAACATAAGGTCCTCCTCCATGTTTCACAGTAGGGACAATGTTCTTTTTTGATATGCTTCATTTTTCCATCTGTGAACATAGTTGCCTTGCCAAAAAGTTCCTTTTTTTTTTTGTCTCCTCTGTCCGTAGGACATTCTGCCAGAAGCTTTGTGGCTTGTCAACATGTAGTTTGGTAACTTCCACTCTGGCTTTTTTATGATTTTAATTCCATAATGGTGTCCTCCCTTGGTCATCTCCCATGAAGTCCACTTTGGCTCAAACAAGGACGGATGGTGTGATCTGACACCGATGTTCCTTGACTTTGAATTCACCTTTAATCTCTTCAGAAGTTTTTCTGAGCTCTTTTGTTACCATTCATATTATCCATCTCTTTGTCATCATTTTCCTCCTGTGGCCACCTCCAGGGAGGTTGGCTACAGTCCCATGGATCTTACATTTCTGAATAATATGTGCAACTGTAGTCACAAGAACATCATCAAGCAGCTCGGACATGGTCTTATCACCTTTACTTTTAACATGCTTGTCCATAATTTTCTTATCTCCTGAGTCAACTCTTACCTTCAATTCCTCTGGTCCATGTTGAGTGTGGTACACACCATGACGCCAAACAGCACAGTGAGTATCTGTAGCCCTATATACAGGCCCAATGACTGATTACAAGACTGTGGACACCTGTGATGCTACTTAGTGGACACACCTTGATTCAACATGTCCCTTTTGTCACATTATTTTCAGGGGGACCATCATTTCTGTCCAGGCCGATTTCATGAGTTGTAAAATTCAGTGGAAACCGGGCTGAAAAGCAATGTCTGACCGTCATCTGTTTAATTTTCATAGATTTTGTTTTTATCTATTTTTATTTACTTTTGTCAGATTTAAGTTATTTCTGTGACCATTGTGGGTTTTTCTTTCATTAAACGTGGAGCACCAACAATGTTGACCACATGTGTGTACAGTCATGGCCAAAAGTTTTGAGAATGACACCAAAATTATATTTTCACATGATCTGCTGCCATTCCTGAGCAAGCTCGGCACTGCTGGTAGTCCGATCCCGCAGCTGAAACAATTTTAAGATACGGTCCTGGCGCTTGCTGGTCTTTCTTCGGCGCCCTGGAGCCTTTTTTAACAACAATGGAAGCGCTCTCCTTGAAGTTCTTGATGATGCGATAGATTGTTAATCTTTCTAGCTGCGATACTCTTCCCTGTTAGGCCATTTTTGTGCAGTGCAATGATGGCTGCATGTGTTTCTTTAGAGATAACCATGGTTAACTGAAGAGAAACAATGATACCAAGCACCAGCCTCCTTTTAAAGTGTCCAGTGGTGTCATTCTTACTTAATCGTGACTGATTGTTCGCCAGCCCTGTCCTCATCAACACCCACACCTGTGTTAATGGAGCAATCACTAAAACGATGTTAGCCGCTCCTTTTAAGGCAGGACTGCAATGATGTTGAAATGTGTTTTGGGGGTTAAAGTTCATTTTCTAGGCAAATATTGACTTGGCAAGTAATTGCTGTTAAGCTGATCACTCTTTATGACATTCTGGAGTATATGCAAATTGCCATTAGAAAAACTGAAGCAGTAGACTTTGTAAAAATTTATATTTGTATCATTCTCAACTTTTGGCCATGACTGTGTATACTTGAGTGTTGAACCATTCAGGCTTGTGTGCATGGTGGACTCCCAATTGTCTTGAATATCCGATGTCAAGAAAAGGAATGATTGGACGTGTAAGTTTTTAACATTCCGGATTCCTTGCTCCTGGGCAGATGAGCGGCTGCCATTCGTGTCTTCCAGTGACTTGTCCCCTTTCTCCCCCCTTTCACTTGACATGCTTTACTCCAGATATTTAATCAGGCATACCTAGCTTATAACCGTTAGCTATCAATAGCTATTCCCCAGAGGAGCATGACCCACAAATAATTAACCCAGACGAAGCTTGTCAATAGGAATCGCACACCTCTGACATGAGTCAATAGAAGTCTACAAAGCATTAAGCAAATACCTGCGGGATAGCAAATCCTTACGAACAAGGCTGACCTCTACAAGGAAACATCTGACTGTCAGCATGCCATCATCTTTTGGGGTCTGTAAAAGGTAGATTTCTTGTTTTATTGACCATGCCCCCCACGTTTCTGGTACCGATGGGTTCTATTTATAAGTCCTTTCTGTCATTTAAGCACGTGTGGAGCATAACTGAACCAATAGTTGTAAGTAATAAATGAGGGGGGGGGGGGACAGAGAGAATCATTAGCTTTGATGTCCTGGTTGAGAATATATTGTATTACAGTGGTGAATAATGGTCTTCTATTAGTTGAGTTAATTAAAATCTGCAACAGCCCAGACTCCGAGCCCCCGAGCTTGAGAGACGGCTCGGTGACTTTGGAGGGATGTTGGGTTGAAACTTTGCTTTGAAAGGAGTTAAATTTTAGGATATGGATTTGAAGCGTTAAATATTGGGGGATACAGCGATAACCAGAAGTGTAGACCTTACCTGACTGGTGGATACCAAAAGAAAGGTTGATATGGAAGGTGGATACCAAAAGACAGGTTGATATGGAAGGGTTATCAAGAGGGGGGATCTTGGGGTTCACCATGGACTGTGGGACATCAGGCAACTCTTTGAAGATGGAGGCATTGATGTAGGAGATGATGTCCATGGGGAGCGAAGAGGTCTATAATGAATCCAGGGCCAATTGAAACAATGGAAATTAAATCCGGTGAGGCGGATTCGGTATTTGTGCCTCCAAATCGCTTGGAGAGGACAAGTCCTAGTGACTAAATCCAGAGGTGTCACCGGATGCCAGGGAAAGAATCCAGAAACTCGGCGGGGAACCATAAGGCCACGTCACACGCTTCAATATCGTTAACGATATCGCTGAAACGTCACGTTTTTTTTTTTTTTCTTTTTTATCGCTTAATATCATTTGTGCGTTGTTGCTTGTAACCGAGCGATATCGCGGGGAAAAATCGTTTGATTGTTTAATCACAGATTTGAGACCCTGACCTCAAATCCATCGTGCGGCGTTCAATTAACCAATGTTCAGCCTGCTGCATCGTTGTGTGTGACACCGCGATAATAATCTTGTGAACAACTTTGCCTATTCGCAACAGTGAGCAAGTATTGTTCGCTGGGTTGTGCGAACGATAGCTGCCGCCACATCATTGGCGCCTTGTTCACGATATCTAGACGTGTGAGATCTCACCAATGATGTTGAAGGATTGCCCGAACGATGTCCTTCACGGGAGACGGCTCGTGCGATCGTTAACGATACTGAAGCGTGTGACGTGGCCTTTAGGCTGTGTTCCCACAATTTTCAGCATTCAATGCAAGTCTATGGGGAAAATCTGCACAGAAAACGCAGCATCTCCGAGAGAAGTTGACACGTGGCGATTTGAAACGCGCACTGCAGACGAGTTTACACAGCGTAAAAAAGAAGCACCGAGGGCAGGAGATTTCTATGAATCCCATCAACTTTGCTGCAATTGTAAGACTAGGAGGATGGCTATCGCGGTCACAGAGATCGTGACTGGGCCTTGGGGTGGAGGGGGCCCGCCATCCCCAGTACCTCCTTCAGCTGGATGTGTGTCTGCAAAGCAATGCATTTCATTTGGATGTGCATCCTCAAAGACCTGCCGGGTCCCTGCACTGCAATGCACGCTGCCGGCCAAATTGAGGCATCCCGCTACTGAGCGCACATGGAAGTGACATCATGTATTATCAAATGCCAGACACTGACCCGGCTGTAGAGGAGGACGCCCCACAATGTGGAACTGGGGCAAGGTGAATATGGGGGACAGATATGCACCCCATTCTGGTATAGATATATTAACCAGGTGTGGGGGACATTTTTACCTGGATGGGGGATATTTACCCAAAGGGGCCCAGGATGTGGGACATATTTACCATACTGGGTGACATTTTAATCTGGATGGGGGAATATTTACTGGAATGGGGGGACGTTAGTATAGAGTGGTGGACATTACTACATAATGGGGGGGGCAACACGTCTCTTTGTAGGATTTAGAACACTATAAGCCCCCTATATCTGACCAATATGCGAGGAGTGTAAGCCGCCTCAAAAACTCATCGTGTGAACAAAGCCATAAGGTTGTTTGGACTGTGACTACATTGGTCTATTTTCTCATAGTCACGAAAATAGAATAGAATAATCACCAGTATCCACCTATAAATTCTCAACATAGTGTAAGCCTTGTCTGCGATGTAGGTGATCCATTATACCACTTACTATAGGAGAAGCGTTATATATATATATATATATATATATATACCTGTCATTGTAGAATATGTGTTCTCGGGGCTGTGCAGCCAGGGAATGGGCCTTTCTTTAATTATAACAATAGACAGGACTCTCCGGACATATGTCTGCTCACAGCATCCGCTACAGTCTGCCTGTTTTACTGCACTTAACGCTAAGCGGCTGACAATGTAATATACACAGCACCGGGGTGGCAGAAAGTGTGTAAAACGGGGATCTATGTGCGATGGAAGACATAGAAGATATAGAGACAATATTTCATAGCATCAATCATGGTGGAAGAAGGCATTGTCAATGAATGATGTCTGTGCAGCTTTATTACACACTGGTTCAGGACTGAATATTCTGGATTGTTATGAGTTTTCTATGGGTTTTACCTAAATCTATACAAATTGTCACTTCAGTGAGAAAGTAGATGAACTCTAGCGCCACCTAATAAAGGTAGCAATCCTAAGTCATAGTTGACTCTTCAACAAACCTTTTAATATGACTTGCGGCATCTCGTTAGCGATATTGTTGAAGTGTCACGGATTTGTGAACGTTCTAATGATATCATTTGTGCGTCGTTGCGTGTAAACAAACGATGTAGGATTGAAAAATCATTGGAACGTTCATCCAAAAAATGAGATCCGGACCAATTAATTTTCTGTGAACCGGCAACGTCGTTCAGTGTGACACCTCTTTGAACAATGTCGTACATAGTTCTCCTGTTTCTGACGCTATTTAACATCATTCAAACCTTCTCCGCATCGCTGGCGCGTTGCCAAATTTTGGATCGTCAATGATATCCTTGTGTGTGACAACGCACCAACGATGTCGGAAGGATCGCGGTCACGTGACCTAGCTAACAATATCGTTCACCTATATCCTTGCGTGTGAAGCGGCCTTTAGGATTTATGCCAGATCAGAACCCCAAACTGCAAATGCTACATTTCGGGGTGATTGCCCCTCATCAGTGCAGTGTGAGTCTGATCTGGCTGTATCTGGCTAGAGTTCGTTCACTTCCTCACTGAAGTGATAACTTGCATATTTCCCAGAGGAGCATTGCGGCTATAAGTCTCCTCAGCTGGCAGTCAGAATTCTCCTCCAAAGAGAATAGCTAGTCCCCCAGACCTCGTCTTAGCTTCTCATACAGCCAGATCAGAACTCCCACACACTGCACTGATGAGGGGCAGTCACCCCGAAACTCAGCGTCTGCAGTTTGGGGTTCTGATCTGGCACAAATCCTAAGTCATATTAAAAGGCTTGTTAAAGAGTCGACTACCGTATGTCTTTTAAATCGCTACCTTTATTAGGTGGCACTTAGAGTTCATCCACTTCCTCACTGAAGTGACTATTTGCATATTTCCCAGAGGAGCATTGGGGCTATAAGTCTCCTCACCTGGCAGGCAGAATTCTCTCCACAAGGAGAATGGCTACTCCCTCAGACCTAAATCCTTAAAGAGAACCTGACCCCTAAAAATGATCCCCCAGCCTATTGATACCTGTCCCTGCACTCTGAGTATGCCAATCTAGCGATCCTTTTCTGTAAAAATGGTGTATTTCTGAAGTTTAGAAAAGTGCTTTTATTACCTCCGGATCTGGCGCTTCTGAGATTTTGAGAAGTCACACAGGGCGTTCCTGTGGCTTCTCTCCAACATCTATACTGTAATTATTCAAACCCCAATGGGCGTGATAATCCTTATTCATCATTATCTCACCCTCCACGGGCACAGAATAGCCGGTATGACGCAATTCGTGTCCTATCCGGCTCTCATGATTTCGTACACCCACGTACACCTCGCGATGCGCATGTGCAAGGTTACTTTACGGCCACTCACCACAGATAAGGTGTTTTTAGGGGTCAGGTTCTCTTTAATAAATTGGAAAACTAGAGAACCATAAACTTTTGTTCTTTGCTACTCTGTTAGAACAGATCTTTCTTGGTTTATAACATTGTGGTCATTGTGTTTGAAAAATGCATCATTATGTAATAACATTTCCCACCTCTATCCTAGCGGTTAGTGGTGTTCCCCAGTGAGTGTAGATTTAAAGAGCTTCTATTGATTTCTCTCTGTCCAGACACTTGAACTAGAGTGGCATGGACATGTAGTACCCCCAGGCTGGCAGTATGGGTTTAGATGCTGTCCAGCAGGAGTAACTAGATGTGGTTAATGGGATAGCGCCACACTCTACTTAACCTCCCAGTTTACTGTTGCAGGTTGCCAGTTAAAGTTAATGCAAGCTCTGGTTTTTCGGTGTCTGATTCCAAATCCTGACTTCGGCCCATGTGTAATCTATTCTTCTGCCTGATCATTGTATTCCGGTTCCGATCCTCCTGGAATTGACTTGCCTTTCTGACCACACTCTGCAAGGAGGCTCCACCGGTCAGCAACCACTCTCTACTGAAGGGATTCCTGTGTAGGTCTAGGTCCCTATACAAAGAGGATTGTGTCAAGCTTCCACTGACAGTGCTCCCTAAAGGTACCGTCACACAGGGAGATATCGCCGGTGATGTTGCCGGCGATCGCGGGAGCGCGCATCCCTGACAACATCGCCGGGGAGATGTCAGACGGAGCAACTTACTGGCGATGTCGCCGGCTGGTTGCCGCGGCTATCGCTTGCTGGGTTGCCCAGCAACCCAGCGAGCGATAACTCGCAATGTTGGAGATAGGCGGAATCGCCCGCAACATTGCAGGTTGCCGCGTTACACAGGGCGATCAGGCATGATCGCCTCAGCAACATCGCCAGATTTCCCAACATTGTTGGGAAACCTGGCGATGTTACTCAGGCGATTTTTTTCCCCTTATTATCGCCCTGTCACACGAGGCAACTCTCCGGCGATGTCACCGCAACCTGGCCACGCCCCTCAGTTGCCAGCAACATCGCCGGCGATATCTCCCTGTGTGATGGTACCTTAATGGATTTGGTTTCCTCTAGTCTGATTTGTAAGAGAGCCAATGCCAACAATGGTATGGTACCAGCACTGGAGGGGAGTATAGCTGTTATTAGTTAACTTGGGGGAAACCTACAGATTGAGAAGGGAATGTCTGAGAAGTGGACAACCCCTTTAAGGAAATGGCTTTGTAAATCGGTTACCAACTCCACAACCCCAGTCTTCATTTACATTATGGTTTTAAATGAAATGTCATGGGAGATTCATGTTCAGAATATAGGCGGGGAGCCGGCTGTTGGACTAGACATCCCAGGCGGCTTTATAAAGTGCATTATGTCACGGAGTACAACATACACGACTGCAATAAAGCCTCCGATGTCTGATTCTCACCGCTCATAGTTATGGCAGATTGAATCATATGTTTCCTTTTAAGAGATCTAGAATATATTTGCTAAATAGTCTACAATTGTGTAATTATTATTGGATGAAATGTGCCGGGCGGTCAAGAAATCCTCCATGAAAGGGTAATGTCGCCTTTTCAAAGACCGTCCTGTCTTCGTCTACGGTATTACAATGTGATTCTGCTTCAGATATTGAAAGATTTATACACTTTATAAAATTAGAAACTGATGTCTGAAATGAGAAGTTTGAGTAAAAACCATAGAAACCGGAGAGCAGGTCTGACAGCTATCTCGCTCCAAAAATAAAACCATGAAGGCTATATCCAAGATGTAGAGTTATTTTACAGTAAATGTAATAGATTTCAGTGCCCAGATCAGGTCAGGTGTATAGATTGTGTTGCTTTTCCTTGTGTTAAATATTGTATTTTTTTCCATTTCGATCATTGACTTTGGAATGGGAGAGAGCAGAGGTCTGGAGCGGTGACTGGTAAGGGTATAGGTCTGGAGCGGTGACTGGTAAGGGTATAGGTCTGGAGCAGTGACTGGTAAGGGTATAGGTCTGGAGCAGTGACTGGTAAGGGTATAGGTCTGGAGCAGTGACTGGTAAGGGTATAGGTCTGGAGCAGTGACTGGTAAGGGTATAGGTCTGGAGCGGTGACTGGTAAGGGTATAGGTCTGGAGCAGTGACTGGTAAGGGTATAGATTTGGAGCGGTGACTGGTAAGGGTATAAATTTGGAGCGGTGACTGGTAAGGGTATAGATGTGGAGCGGTGACTGGTAAGGGTATAAATTTGGAGCGGTGACTGGTAAGGGTATAGATGTGGAGCGGTGACTGGTAAGGGTATAGATGTGGAGCGGTGACTGGTAAGGGTATAGGTCTGGAGCGGTGACTGGTAAGGGTATAGATGTGGAGCGGTGACTGGTAAGGGTATGTGCTCAGTCTAGAGCCAATGCGTCTTGGAGCTGCGGGAACCAACCGGTGAGCGCAGCCACCCTGTACTTGCGATCTGTGGTGGGTGCAGGGTGGCTTCCCCCAGCATTCACCCAATGGTGACCGCTTAGGTCTCCGCGGCATGAAATGGATGAACATGATGTGTAGGAGCGGGTACTTACACCGCAGCTGGAAAGACGCTGTGGTGGGAAGAAGTAGAGTGCGGATGGGACTTCTTGCTGCTACTGTACTTTGCAGCATTTTGGACGCAGCGGCAAGACTGTGTCCAGAACGCTGCGTATACTGATCGTGTACACACAGCCTTATTTACTGTGCTTGTCCTTGTGACCTTTGTGGATCAGACATATGAGGCCGAATTCATCATTTGTGGTTTTCTTGAAGTCCCTCTTCTTTTTTTTGACTTGTGATGGTGGTTGATATAATGCGACAAACCCTTATAATAATATAATAATCTTTATTTATGTAGCGCCAACATATTCCGCAGCTTCACAATACAGAGGTTCTTATATAAACAGTTATCAGAAAATACAATACAAATCACAATACAATAATTAGAGCAAAATAATGACGGCCCTGCTCATAAGAGCTTACAATCTAACAATGAGGTGGGAGTGACAGAGTACAGGGGCTTATTTACAATGATGGTATAGTCAACTTGAGGAGATGGAGAACAGATGGGAGCAGCATAAGTGGCCACCAGCCATTATTTGTGATCCACTTGAGACTGGTTGAGCGGGTAGGCTATGTGTAAAGGTACCGTTACACGCTGCAATGTTGAAATGCTATCCCTAATGATCTCAGGGGAGCGCGGTCGTTAGGACATCGTTTTGACATCGTTGGTGAGATGTCACAGATCTAGATATCCTGGATGACGCACCAGCGATGTAGCGAACAGCGATCGTTCGCACAACCCAGCGACCGATACTTGTTCCCTGTTGTGAATAGGGGAAGTCGTTAACGACATCGTTATCGCGGTGTCACACACAACGATGCAGCAGGTCGGCTGATTGAGGATCGTCTGATTTGAGAACATGTTCTCAAATCTGCGGTCAATGATTTATCGTAGTCGTATCTCGGTGTCGCACGCAACAACGTCCTATCGATGTCGTTTAAACAACTCCAAACCTGTGACGTTTAAGCGATTATCGTTCACGATCTCGTACCGTGTAACGGTACCTTAACTCTTCAAAATGAGCCCCGATGTTGTTGGCCCGAAGGTGGGGAGACGGAAGCTGGGGGTGAATGTGACATCACGTGAGTCACGTGTCCAATGTAACCGGAGTGTCTGCAACATTATAATAAACACAACTGGAGCGGCACCAGCACGGGAGGGAGACTGTTTTATTTTCCCTGGGGGAGAGGTGGACTCAGAAAGGGGATGTCCTACTAGTGGACACGTCTTTTAAGGGTTAGTGGAAACAACCATTTAAATTGGCCCTCTGATCCGTGGTTCTGGAGGATGGCGCTTGGTTCTGGAGGATGGCGCTTGGTTCTGGAGGATGGCGCTTGGTTCTGGAGGATGGCGCTTGGTTCTGGAGGATGGCGCTTGGTTCTGGAGGATGGCGCTTGGTTCTGCAGGATGGCGCTTGGTTCTGCAGGATGGCGCTTGGTTCTGCAGGATGGCGCTTGGTTCTGGAGGATGGCGCTTGGTTCTGGAGGATGGCGCTTGTATCAATGTTCTATAGGGCTCTGCACAAGTCTGAGAACAAATGGTCCACATATAAAAGCCGTGATGTTCAATTTTCACCATAAGGTTTACATGTATTAAGTGTGAACACCGCATGCCATCTCTTAACTGAGCCCTATAAAATCTCTTTTTCAGGCACAAATTACTAGATAATACAAATGTACAAGCTTCTGGATAAAAATTTGAATACGGTTAAGGGGTTAACTTTTCTCTGCTTTAGAAATGATGGGGGGCATGTATCAAGTGTCTCTGCGTATGTTTGGTGTGTTGGGTGTGTGTGTGCGGTGCGCGCCTGCCTTCTGTTGGCTGGGGTCGCTGCTGTCCCCTGCTAGATTAATAGTTACTGAGAAGACTTGATCACAATCCTCGGGGGCGGGGCTAAGCCTATAAAAGGGGATGTGATGCAGTTTGCATAGAGAAGAGTCACAAGTAGAGGAAGCCTTGCACAACACCCCCCCCCCCCCCCTTCCCCTCCTTAATTAGATTGGACGCTGTAGGTCATCCCAGGATTCATGCCCAGGATCCAGACCATGGGTGGTAAGCAAAGCTAGTGTGCCCCTCTGGTGTTGGCATTTGTCTCCTGCCTGTGGCAGGTGCCTGGTGAGCGGTTATCCCCTCTGATGTCGGTTTGGCGGGTTCCCGGCATAGACTCCAGGTGAACTGATCACCATTGTGCTTTACAGTGATGTAGGAAAACAAGAGCCAGGAGGTTCCAGGATAAGGGGGACAGCCGCTACTAATTACACGACTGTGAATAGCCGTCCTCATGCACTTTTCAAGCATTTGTTCCCGTGTTAGCGGAGACTGTTTTAGACTGTTTCTAAAGACTCTTAATTGACTATGTAAATAATTTGGCCCTCCATTAGGATGCTTCAGTACCTCATTGTTGCTGTGGGGAGCCGGCTGGTGCAGGCTCCTCTAAGCCGAGGCCTCGGACCCACCTCGCCATTGACTTCCCAGAAGCCCCTGGTGCAGGCTACTCAACACATTGGCACATTGAAATCCTACCGTTCTGTACCGCAGAGCTTGACTGCTCCTTCTGATGCTTTGAGACCCTCGCCGTAGCTCTGTACACAGCGTCGCTTCTAGAGGTGAGCATTATGGTAATCGCTGTTACTGTAAAACTAGGCAAGTGGAGAACGTGTTAAGCTTATTCTCATTTACAGACGAGTGTGTAAGTGCAGTGATCACTGCACCACCAGGACATGACCGGTTCACGTTAAATGTGAATGAGCTGCAGTACTAGACTTAGCCTGTGAACAGGAGTGGCGCTGTTCATGAGAAGTTATTTATGCCAACATTTCTTTTTGCTTTTCCACGATAACTGTTCTATGAAAACTACCGAGTTTCTCTGGATTTCCGTTTTTGCTTTTCTTTATAAACCTTTTTCAATTATTTTTAGCTGTTCTTTCCTTTCTCCATCCAGCATGACTGATCCGTTTTATATTGACACTTAGAGGATTATTTCTATTGATTTGTATAAGTTTGCAGAGTTTAAGTAAATAACCTGCGGACTCTGGCTCTATATGATGTGAAACCTTTGCAGTTTGGTGTATGTCTACCCTGAGCTCTAGCTGTAATGGGGCTCTTCAGTCATCATTTTGTAAGAAAAAACAAAACGTTTAAGGCTTTTCCAGAGTCAAGCGGAATGAGAAGTCGAGGAGCGTGTCATAACTCATACCGGGCTGACAACTGCCTTATGTGCCATCTCTAGTGTTAAGCAGGCTGTCATCGGGGGAACAGTCGCTAAATGATCTTGGACACAACAGAACTCATGAAGGCTTCACTGTTGGACTGACCTTACATGGAGCCCTTCACTTCCAGGAATACTCTTACCCACAGATATAACGGTAACCTGCATGTAGATCATGTCTGGCAATATATTACTGGAGCAGCAGCTAAAGGGAGAAAACTAAGTTCTGTTTGCCTTGCAGCCGCTTGCTTCCAGTTATTGGAGCAGTGCGGGGAGCTGTTAGTCAGTACAATCGCTACAATCACTCCAAAGCACGGTAACTGAAAGCCGGCTCTGCGGAGTATGTGGCTGTCCTTCAGAGTCTCTGGGAGTGATTACAGTCACACTGACTGGTGACTGTCACAGCTCGCTGCACCTCCCCTGATGACTAGAAGCAAACTGGTGCAGGGAGACTAGAATTCCATTTTTCTCCCTGCAGCCGCTGCACCACTAATACGACTACACAGGATTTAAATAAGGTAAATGATGTTTCTGGACATTCCAGGTTCCCTTAGGGTACCTTAACGCCGCAATTTTTGGTGGCGATCGGATGTGATCTAACGTGCACGGTTTTCATGGTCGCCTCATATTGCCGATGGCGCTTTCACACGCCGCAATTTCGCCCTCAACCTAAGGCGATGTGTCGCCCCCGGAAATCGGCACCCCAACAGTGTGAAACATCCGGTAGACTCCCCTCGCCGCTTCACACGCCGCAATCCCCAAAGGAATGTGGGCGTACATGTTCAGCATGGCGAGAACATAGGCGTGACAGAGTTGTGTATTCTGCGCCCCAAACACACTGATTAGACAACGCAATAGCGTTATGATTGGTCAGCCTGCGCAGGAAGGCTGGCTAATACATGACGCCATTGCCATTGTGTGGTGGTGAATGGACAGCTGTTCAAATATGGCGCGTTGTCAAGTGACAGCCAAAGGAGACACAATAGCACCACCAATCATCGCTGATTGGGCGCGGACCCAGCACGCTGTGGCATGCTTCTGGGAAATCTATAGGTGTCGCAGATTCCATCACTATCGCCCGTTCACACGCCAAAAGCTGGGAATTTCCCCTTCATGATTGTCTCTGATTTTGGAGCAGTGCTGTGAAATCGGAACCAGGCGACAGGTGTATTGCCGCCAAATTCCCAAATTACACGCCGCAACTGCGAGGCAATTTGACGGCGATGGTGCCAGGGCGACATGTCACCGGTCAGATTTCTCGCCCCGATTGCGGCGTGTAAAGGTACCCTTAGAAAAAGTAAATGTGAACAACTTTCATTTGTGGTTAAACTGTTACTGTTACTTTAAATGGATTGTTCAGAATTTAAGCAGCACAAACCTGGTTATGGCATCCACTCGGGCGCTAATTTGTGCCCCTGCTAACATGATCATGCGTTACCAGTACAGATGGGACCAGACCCTCATCTCCACCATCTTACTGCTCTTTCATGGCATTTATAATGCCAGCCTCCCTGCTCTGCTTTGCTTCTTCTATGCAGTGGGGACCCTGCCTTACCCCTATGGCTCTGACACATGCTCTCTTGCCTCTGCATGACCATCCACGTGCTCCTCTGCTGCCTCGTGCTCCTATGCACGCCACATTGGTCTCCCGGGAGTGTGATTAGGGTGGATTCTGGCACGCCTGACCTGCTCTTAAAGGGCCAGCGTGCTATTACCCACAAGTGCCCCTCGGCCTATGGCTGAGAGGTACTGGGTATATAAGGCATTTTTCCACTAGGGGAGGGGCCTGATCAACATTCCTACTTTGTTGTCCTATTAGCTAGTTGTCCAGTCCTGTTACCCTGTGACCTATCCTTTTCCCTGCCCGGTGCTGTACCTGCCGTTCTGCCACAGCCTTACCAGCTAGCCTCTGCCTACCTGTGCCTGTGTACCCCATTCCTATGTCCACTATCCTGAGTCTCTGTCCTAGTTCCTGCTGGAGCTACCAGTACCCACTGTGCGTCTACATCTGCTGGCACCGTCCGCCTATTCAGAGACTCTGTCCATCCATAAGAGCTTGATCCCTGGAGTAAGCTGTCATGGTACCAAGACCCAATGGTGCTGAACCTGGCAGCTACCTACCAGGAATAGCCTATCCTCACCACCTAAGGCTCTAGCGAAGACTCTGTAGTCATTCGGGCCCACTCTCTTCCCAGTACGATCGGTGCCTCAGCCCAGTGGGTCTACTCCCAGCTGCTCATCCCGGTGAGCGTTAGACTATATATGCTAAGTGAGGTGTACAAAGGAGATGCAGCCTGAATCTCTATCACTGCGGCCCAGTAGCTTACAACATTCCCTTTTGACAATCGGGCAATTGTCTGTATCCATTAAACCTATTCATATGAAGGATTTTCCATGGATGACACCGGGTAGCTGAGCATGGGCAATCCTGCCTTGCCTTTGACTACAGTTTTCTTGATAGATGACCATAGTTATACCCCCCGGACATGATCTTTTTATGGGATCACAATAGCGATTGCTGCACCGCTTATTTCTGTCCCTTCTGTAGAGACATATGAAAAATGTATGACGGAACATTGTAATAATTCCATTTTTCTCCTCTCCTCTCCTAAAGCCGGGCTTTTTTTCGTGATAACCCAAGGTTATTATATAATTAACTTTGACCGAACGTATAATTGAGTATGACATTGCACAGTATGTTATCGTATTAACCTGCCGTTGCGTCTCTCTGCCGGTTGGAGCGTGTGTTAGATATGTTTGATATGTTTACAATCCCTCTCTGAGCCTGGATCCATTCTCTCTTGCAATTCCTTGTTTTACCAGTGTTTTTCTCGATTTTACATCTCCTCTGCTGCTCCCAGCCAATAATTTCCAGAAATATAACATAGAAAACCAGTTTAATGCAACAAGCAAAGGCTTAAGTTACATTGTTTAAATGCATGTTCACCATGAACGGTTAAATAACAGCAAGCCCCAAGTGCCCATTATAAATGCAAGCTGCCAGGGAGACGCAGGACGAGTTTCCTGCCTGTAGAGAGATGGTATTCCTATATTCCACTTAGTCATTGCAGAACAAATATTAAGATACAGATGTAATATGTAGAGAAGTAATCGTACTGACTAAATGGAAATATCAGGATGTAACAATACAGGGGTAAAGTACTAAAGCCCGAGGCGGCGAACGTGTTATGTTGAGTTTAAACCTTTATTACCAAGTCACTATTATGTCCAACATGCTGGGCTGATTAATTTCTTAATATGTTTATAACATTTTAGAGCTCATTTTTTATCATTTAAAGTTCTAAGTATCCTTGCACTAACTTAAAATAACCTTTTATAAACTTTTTACTACACTTAGTCATCACTAGAGTGAGCTCCTTTTTGTTACAGGGTGGTAGGGTAACCCTTAGACTTAGTGAGGGTCCCTAGCTGACCCTATTCCCAGAATGACCTTGAATGGTGAGTATGTCTGGGCTACCACCCTTTCCCTACTCCTGGCCAGCCCTAGTCTAATGCCCCTTCAGCCCCACACTCAATGCCAAACTCCAAAGGGAAAAGGCTGCTTCTCAGCATTCAAACAGCTTAATGGTCAAACAGAGTGTGAACTCTATCAGCGACATCACATGATGGGTCATGAGAATATTTAAAGGCTGGTCATCAACCACATCACCTTATACACACAGCAACCGCATCTAGGAAAAACAGACATTAACCCTTAATGTCCCAAAGGAAATTTACCCCCATTTATAAGAACTGCAGAGCACTCAACTTCACACACACACACAGACTGCAGGGCAGTTTGCACGTGACAATTGTATTCAGTTCATATACAGAGTGCAGAAGGCCCTCATGCTCCCTCTAGTGGTGGCCACATGTATCTAGAATGTTGTAGTTTAAAGGGAACCTGTCATATCATTTTTTTATTTTTTTTTAAACCACCCCAATGTTATTTAGATCATGCATTGTACATTAATAACCTGGTGTAAAAAAAAATAAAAATCTATGTATTTATCATAATAAAAAAAAAAGCACTTTAGGCTATATGCATTATGTACCATCATGTTCAGTCATTGGGGTGGACACTTCAACTGGCATCAGTCAGGTCTATCCTCTTCTGTCATGCAGTTTTTTAAACAGTCACCCCCCCCCCCCCCCCCGCATTGTAATATATTGACATCACTGAAGTTCCAGCTGGTGGTGATGTCACGACCATGTGACCATAATGGGTGGAGCTACGCAGGCCTAAAGTGTAGGACATGTAGGCTTAGCTCCGCCCATTAGGCACATGGTCGTGATATAAATACACGGATTAAAAAAAAATAAGTTGGTGATGCACAATTCATGATGTAAGTAACATTGGGGGCAGTTTAAAAACAAGAATACATAATTATTATTATTATTTATTTATTTATTTATAAAGCATCATTGATTCCATGGTCTGTACATGAGAAAGGAATGCAATGAACAAAGTGACGGACTGATACAGAGGGGAGAGAGGACCCTGCCCTTGCAGGCTTACATTCTACAGGACAATGGGGAGGGAGACAGTAGGTTGGGTCTGCTCCGGTGGTGGTGGAGTGCCGGGTCCGGTGGTGGTGGAGTGCCGGGTCCGGTGGTGGTGGAGTGCCACTGTTGTCATTGCAGGCTGTAGGCTGTTCTGAAGAGATGGGTTTTCAGGTTCCACTTGAAGGTTGAGTGTAGGGGACAGTCATGTTTTGAGGTGCAGAATTCCAGAGAATGGGGGATGCTCGGGTGAAGTCTTGCAGGCGGTTAGATGAGGAACGTACAAGTGTGGAAGAGAGGAGGTGGTCTTGGGAGGATCGAAGATTGAGTTGGATGATATCGGGAGATTAGTTCAGAGATATATGGGAGCCAGTGGAGGGGTTTGCAGAGGGAAGAGGTAGAGGAATAGCGAGGAGAGAAAGGTGGATTAGTCGGGCAGCAGGTTTAAGGACAGATAGGAGAGGTGCAAGAGTGTTAGCAGGGAGGCTACAGAGGAGGAGGTTGCAGTAGTCGAGATGGGAGATGATGAGGGCATGCACTAGTAGTTTAGAAAATTGAGGGTTGAGGAAGGGACGGATACTGGAAATATTTTTCAGTTGGAGGCGGCAGGAGGTGGCGAGGGCTTGGATGTGTGGTTTGAAGGACAAGACAGTCAAGGGTTACTCTGAGGTTGCGGCCTTCAGGTACAGGGCAAAGTGTGATGTCAGGAGGACATGACTGATTCCCTTTAAAGGGGTTTACTCTCAAACCTTTATCACCTGTGTACAGGATAGGTAATGTATTTATGATCAATTTGATCCGACCACTGATGGAGATAACTAGGGTACAGCATCCGGGTAAGTCGGTCCCCAAGACATTGAATTGGGCATAGTGTGCACATATTACAGTAAGGGTACGCAAGATTGGTGGGGGTCCCATTAGTGAGACATACATGTACCACTTATTCATACATAATATAGGAGCAGCTCTGATTACCAGCGCCCTTCTTGCTATGCAATGATGGCCGAGTACAGTAAGGGTCAACTGCACAGAAAAAAGGGTGTAAGAGGGAACTTGCTATTTTTGGCTGGGCTGGATCTTCTTTTTCACATATGCTATTCACTGATTTTTTTTAATTTTTTTTTTCTGTTGTGCCCCGAGTGGTAGAAAGTGCAATAATAGAGTATTAAAAATAGATTATTATTCCATAATTTGTCATATTGGCTAAAAATTCTGTGCAAATCTATAGAGCGGTGGACTCCAGCCTTTCTCACCTGGAGAGCCACATTCAGCTCAGAGAGGGTCACAAGCCACATCCAAAGTAGTCCCCATTGCCCAGAGCTCCCATTACAGGGTATAGCTGGGATTTTTTTTTTTCTTTTTTTTAAATAAAGCTCAGGCACGTTTTCTTTTAACGGACAGGTAGTTGCTACCTCCCTGCCTGTTGTGCTCTGCATTGCTCACTGCCGGCACAGAGCGGTTGCAGACCCTCCTGCCAAGGATAGAATGGCTTCATCAAAAGATTAGGAGTTTTCTCTGCTCTACTCTGTAGAAGGGGTGGGACAGCTGACGTCAATCATCATGACAGCCGTCTCCCCACTACCTAACTGGTGTAGCCAGCTGTCAATAAGCATCGGCTATGACACCCATCAACAGAGCAGAGAAGCCGCCTCTCTGATGGCCTGACCAACTACCTGCCTATTAGTGCTTAGGCACATTTTTTAGGGTGGCGGGAATCATGGACATCCCTTCAGTAGCATAATGATAGCTAAAGTTTCCCTACAGAAATCCTACTGAGGCAGCATGATGACTTCCAGTGGTTCCCAGCTGAACCTCATTCACTATTCTCCCACCACACTATCACATCCAACTTCAGATCTTCTTTTATCTTGCGGGGCCATCCTAATCCAGCTTGGCACTTGGCGACTGAATGATAGGATCCAGAGCAGTGAAGGCTCCCAGTGGGGCTAAAATGATATTTGTCTGCCAATGTCCTTAAAATACCTACCAGCTCATTCATTGGTTGACTACAGGTGGGTGATGTTTCGACTTGATTGGACAGCAGTGATTTTACCTTCAATATACATTCATCTTATGGGGGAATATGTATATAGGGGTCCATTTGGGATCCAAGACAGTCAGTTCTTTCTAGTGAGCGAAGCCAAATGATCCAAATCACCAATAAGAGCTGGACTGGTCATCTTTACTCACAAAAGTCACCTTCTGAACCTGCTTTTCATAGCTGTTTTCCTGACCTGGTGCTTATGCACTTAGCTGGAAAACAGTTGTGAGCCACATGTGGCTTCTGAGCCATAGCTTGAGGACTCCTGCCAACCAAGCTGGAAATGCAGTTACGAGCCACATGTGGCTCCTGAGCCATAGGCTGGGGACTCCTGCCAACCACGCTGGAAATGGTTACGAGCCACATGTGGCTCCTGAGCCATAGGTTGAGGACTCCTGCCCACCAAGCTGGAAATAGTTACGAGCCACATGTGGCTCCTGAGCCATAGGTTGGGGGACTCCTGCCAACCACGCTGGAAATAGTTACGAGCCACATGTGGCTCCTGAGCCATAGGTTGGAGTATATTGTATTGCATTGCACCATGCCACAGAGGACACCATACCATTTTACTATGCTCAATGCTTTACTTTACCTTTGGTCTCCAGTTTTCTACCTTATTCTCTGTTATTGGCTGCAGTAAATGCTGTGTTATAACGCCCCGTGCTGTTATCAGCCCTGTATAATTATACCCCATGCTGCAGGTAGTGTTTTATTTTATTACCTTCCAATAAAACATTACAAACAATGCAAGTTTGATGTTGTTATTCACTATATTGTATGTCTCTGGATCCACTTTAATCCTGATTTAATTTCAGGTGACTGATACTTGGAAATCCATTAACTCTTGCCATAGAACAACTAACTGAGAAATACAAGTGCACTAAAATCATTTATTTTGTCCTTGAAAATCAAAGAATATTAAATGGAGATTACCAGGTATGTATCATGGGTTCGAACAGTCAGGTCTCGTTTTCCTGGCAATGAAGAATGGAACAGCCAATAGCAAATATAAAGTGTCATGGCTTCAACCTGCAAAATCATTAACTGCAATAGACAATACAAAGCGGATTTTTTTTTTTAATAACTTTTTTTGGGTTTTTTTTTTTTTTTGCATTTTATTTATTGCAGCACAGACACGGTTGTAGTGGAGAAAGCACAGGAACAACCTCCAGATATTTTCTCATCCTATCCATTTGCTCTGCCAGCTGCAAGGAGCCATTTATGACCCCTCTTATTTGAGATTGTTTTAAAATACATATTTCAATAATTTGGAATAAAAGATTTAAATTATTACCACTTAGGAGCCACTTCTCCTCCATCTTTGTCATTATTCACTCTGAAATAACAGCTCAACTTTATCAGGCAGAAGTAGACACAGAAAGACTGTGCTGAGCTTTCTAACAAGTCTTTTATCTCACCTCAGAGCTGGATTCACATCTGCACAGCTCAGTATTGCTGTATATTGTCCTCCATGCTTCTGTTTATTCCTTAGTTAGGCCACAAAGAGCAGGAATCCATATCGCTGTGTGCAATGTATGGGACATCATAGAAGCTTTGTCTCCACACCTCAGTTCAGAGTCAAGAGCTAGATCTTGAAGAGCGGAGAAGTAAAAATTCAGGATACAAGTCATATAATGGCCAGAAGTAGTTTTTGTGCACACAGGATAACCTATTCTGATAAGTTACTTGAAAGAACATTTGCCACTTAAGATTGCTGATCTCGTATTGTAGAGAGAATGGTGATGGATGATGCAATCTATGTGCTGCACTGCAGAATATGTTGGCGCTATTTAGGTAATATATGCAATCTATAACATATTAAGGCTGGGTGCACACTTATCGGCGGGTTGGTCGGCGGCGGCAGGGCGGACCCGCCAGGATGCTCCGGAGCCGTCCACCGGCATCCTGGCGGGTATGTGCGGCGGGTGACGGGCGGGTGGCCAGCGGGTTAGTGCCGGCGGTGTTGCGGCGGCTGGAAGCAGCACATGATTCTGCTTGCAGCCGCTGCAGAACCGGCCGGATTATAGAACATGCTCATTCTTTGCTAACCCGCTGGGAACCCAGCGGGTTAGCAACGGATGAGCATGTGTAAACCGCCGGTGTGTGGATACCGGGTGTCGGTTTACATAGGTTTCAATGTTAATCCAAACGCCGGTTTGGATTAACATAAATTTACATGAAATTTATGTAAACCGACCGGTGGTTTACACACCAAATCCGACCCGGCCAGTCTGCACATACCCTAAATGTCCAGATACTAGTACTAATATTGGGTAGTTTAATGCCATACACTCATTAAAATGGGATTAATCAGATCTTCTCTTATGAAGGTGGGATCCAATCTCCTTTTTGACTCAGAACATATGACCATGTGTTGGATCCTAATCTGCCTTGTTGGTGGCGTCCTGAGGTTCCTTTATCCTCCTACATCACATTTTATTTCTCATAGCCTATTCTCTACATGTATGTGATAACGTCTTCCATTATCTTTGCTTGTGACCCATGTTTAGAACCAGAGTGGCGTCACTGCGTTCCCTTCTTGAGTATCCTTCTGCAACACAAGCCTAACTCATGTCCATATTATTAATCAGAAACGGGTGAAAAGATTCCTAATGTAGAATATATCAATCCATGGTTGCAAACTATCATATTTTCACGTGGAGTTGCTCTATAGGATTTCTTTGTAAGAATCCAGAATACATCAGAGCATGGCATGGATTGACCCATGGAACATCATGGCATGGATTGACCCATGGAACATCATGGCATGGATTGACCCATGGAACGTCATGGCATGGATTGACCCATGGAACATCATGGCATGGATTGACCCATGGAACATCATGGCATGGATTGACCCATGGAACATCATGGCATGGATTGACCCATGGAACGTCATGGCATGGATTGACCCATGGAACGTCATGGCATGGATTGACCCATGGAACGTCATGGCATGGATTGACCCATGGAACGTCATGGCATGGATTGACCCATGGAACATCCACAATGTTGGGTGCTGGGGATTCTTTGTATCTCCGTACAAGGTGGGTTCACATGAGGTTTTGTATCCGATGTGTTTGTAGATGATGGTTACAAATTGTGTTTTGTTCATTGCTACTTGGATGTGCTACATTGAGTTCTCCTATAATGTACTGGAGGTTTGTGTTGAGGCTCATAAAATTCCTCCCACCATGATATGTGCAATACAAATCTCGAGAGCCGCCGGGTTATCTGCAGACAATGAGCCGCACACATGTTCTTTACTGCCAATTTAAGGGAAGATAAACTCTTCCTAGAAAACAAGGCGTTCTGCCGCTTCATAACGCTGGCGGCAATTGTGTCATTTTACCCAACAGGTATATGATTGCCTCCTGCCTACTTGTTTGCACAGTGATAACACTCAGAAAATAATTGTAGTCGTGCGCCACAATGTCTGGTTTAGTGGCCAACACAAGCTCTCTGATCACGGAATAACATGAAAGGCGGCAAAGCAGGATACTTGTAGGAGCTAGCGCTGATTACAGTACAGATGGCAGCAGGCTTTATATCTGTGTAAGTGATGGATGTGGTCTACGTTCATACAGGTTATTTCTGTGCAATATTGGACTCCAGCTGTTGTGGAGCTACGTCTTCCAGCATGCTAGAAGTTCTAGTTCTTCTGCAGCTGGAGGTCCAAATATTCGAGCTGACTGATTTACAAACTACTCCACATCCACCCCCCCCACTATTGATTTGAATAGGAGATAGACGTGTAGTATGCGGCCATAGCCACTATTAGGCCCCTTTCCTATGAGCGTTTTTGCGCTGATTGTGGCAGATCCGGCAGATGTACCGCGTTTGCCGCCTAACGGTTGCACTTGCAGCAGGCCCATGCATTGTCTATGGGGCTTGCAGCAAGTGCGGTATTGCTGCGATACGGCAGTTGTGGCCACGAACAAGCAGCGTTGTTTTTTGTTTTGTTTTTTTCCACTGGCGCAAGTGTTGAATCGCAGCAATACTGCACTTGCCACACCTGCCATAGACGATGAATGGAGCTTGCCGCAAGTGCCACCGTTGGCGACAGATGTGGTATATCTGCCGGATCTGCCGCAATCAGCGAAAAACGCCGATATGAAAAGGGCCTAAGGGCCACGTCACACACACACACAGATATCTGTGCAGATATTGTTCACAGATCTCTGGTTGCAGTGAAATCATGGACACATTGCTCCATTTTGTGGCCGTTTACAAATGTAACAATGTGTCCATGATTTCACTGCAACCAGAGATCTGCAAACAATCTCTGCACAAATATCTGTGTGTGAGACGTGGCCCTATGATGGAGCAGCTCTGGCACTCTACACTAAGAACAGCTGATCAGTGGGGGTGCCGGGTGTTGGACCACAGGTGATGGCACATTAAAGGGGAACTCCAGAGAGATAAAACATTCTTGTACTGTCCCTGCCCTCCTACATGATGATGCAGAGTTGGGCACGGCAGTGCTAGGATCTATAGATCTCTTTATAAATCAATAAAATCATATCTGCTCCTCAGCTCTCACCCCTCCCTCATCAGACTGAGAAAATCAGCTTCATGCAGCAGCAGGGACAGGTGGTTTGTCGGGAGTGTGGAACGTAGGGACTCAAAGATCATCTTACCTTCCTGCCCCCTCACACTTCTGTATGGGCAGAAGGCGTGGCATGGGGTGTGGCCGCTGGCCCCATGGTCACACTACAATCCAGCTCCTGATATACCATCCTATGTAGTTTAAGTACAAGGGTGTTTTCCCTTCAAAAAGTAATCATGTCAGCAAGCAGATATAAATACACATAGATCCCCTGCTGTACAGTGATCTGATGGTGCACAATGTGTAGTGTCATTTATCAGGCTAGGAGCAGGGGCAGAGCACTGCAATGGTCTCCCCTCTCCCATATCAACTTGGTATCTTCCTGTTGCCTGAAACCTTGGCACTATGCATGACTGAATTTCCCTGTACCCGAAGGGAGGGGTGAGAGCTGAGGAGCAGATATGATTTTATTGATTTATAAGTGATCTATAGATCCTAGCACTGTAGTGTTCAGCTCTGCTTCATCATGTAGGAGGGCAGGGACAGGAGAAGAAAATGTATCTCCCCAAAGTTCCCTTTTAATAACCTCTTCTAAGGATAATTATTACATAGTTAATAGTGTAATAATATATTTTGTATTCTTTTACTCTTTGTATTTCAGTTTCTTGCAATGTTCATGATCTCTGCTTGCAGTCAATGAATGGACACCTCTTCATTGCTCGTTTCCCCGAGCGGTCACCTTTATTCATGTAATAATGTCCAGACCTTGTTATTCAGTGGGAAGGTCACAAGATCAGGTCACTATTTCATTTCCTAAGTGTTCACAATAAAGGTTTATATTCCATGATGACTATCAGGGAAAACTATCAAAACCAGACTGAAAAACCCAGCAGGCCAATATTCATCCGGATGTGTTCAGTGTCCTTTTATTCCACAATCAGTAATTTTCTCAAATGCCAAAATATCAATATTTTTTGCAAAGCTTTTCCTGCCCATTACAATGTTAGACAGATTTTATGGACCCATAGATTTGTACAGAAATATCTCGGTGATTTTATTTATTATACTTGGTCTGCAGAGAGAAGGGAAATGTGAACAGTCCCATAGATTATAATGGGTACGTGTCCTGTCCGGGAAAAAACATGGATAGGACATGTATGTGGAAAATGAGGGAGGAGATTCCTTAGATCTGCTTACTGTTCCTACTTGCAGACCTGTCCCTATGTTCTGTACATGCCTTGCATTTCTTACCCAATCTATACAGGACTAAGGAGCTTTTTTAATCTCCAATTGTTTTTCCAGACTGTAGCCTATCCTCTAGATCAGGGGTGGGGAACTCCAGTCCTCGAGGGCCGCAATCAGTGCAGGTTTTCATGATTTCCTTAGTATTGCACAGGTGATAACATAATCACTTGTACTGGTGATGATTCCAGACTCTGTGCAATACTAAGGAAATTGTGAAAACCTGCACTGTGTGCGGCCCTCGAGGACTGGAGTTCGCCATCACTGCTCTAGAGGAAGACTTGGCATCCACTTCAGTGTAGGAGTGTTTTACTGAAGCATAGAAACTCCTAGCCATGACTATGGGGGTAAAGACACCCCTGGTGTATTTGTAGGGGTGCCTCCTTGAGTGACTAGTGGCACTTGTTGAGGTCAAGGCCGCAGCACAGCCACAGCCAGGCTACTCCCGCCCCATTCGGCTGCTTAGTTCAGTGATCCAGTTCTTTGGTACTCTCGTTGAGGGACAAACTATTCAACTGTTAGAGTAGAGAAAACCTACAAACTTTGGGTTGGGCTATTTATAATGACACATTTTGGTACCTCCGGTCTCGCGGTCCTCAGCATCACCTTTAATTGCCATGAATTCAGAGTCATTTGTCAGTTCTATCCATACCCTGTTCATGGGGACACATCACAGGAACAGCTCAACAGAGCTCCTCCACCACATTCACAATGGAGATCTGCCCATCTTCAAATCTCTGCTTAGGACCAACCAAGCCTACACTGGAGAGAACAGCCGCTGTCTGGGTATCTTCCAGGGGCAGACGTTGGGCACCAACACCGAGTGGAATACACATTGCTGAGGTTCTGCCGCACGTTCCAGGTATTGGGACAAATCTCAGTGACCCTGAGGGTCTGAACAATTTAAAGGGGAGGCTGCAGTTCCTGATGCAATCTTCTACTGGGGACTCTCCTGCCGCTCTCCCTGCTACAAGCCCTTTTATAGACCAAGCCCTGCCCACAAGGAACACCAACAACCACTACTAATAACCTTGTTTAGCTAGTGGGGTTCAGGGAGCAACCCTTCATCTTAACCAGTAGTACACATACAAGTCATGAAGTACAGTTTTCAAATGCAAGTGCAAAATTCAAGGTGTTCCTCGGGTGACAGTGACAACACCTCTGACCCTCTTACATCTTTACTAGGGATGAGCAAGTATTGAAATATTCGTAATTGTTATACTCATAATGAGTGCTTTGTAATACTCCTGTATTCCTCTGAATAGCGAATCCAATGTATGTCAATTAGTGATTGGCTCTGACCACACACATCCGGCTATAAAACGAGTATTTCCCAAGCTTTCTGGGCACCCCCCGCTGCAAATTGCAGCCGGCAGCCGCCCCATAAGATGGCGCGTTCATTGAAGCGCCATCCTCTGGCACTGAACCCCGCTCTTCCAGCGGCCCTGGTGGCGGTGGCACGCTGGGTAATAAAGGGGTTAATACCAGCTTTGTTATACAAGCTAGTATTAAGCCCAAGATTCTTAATGTCAGGCCACGTTTGACCCGGCCACTAAGAATCTCCAATAAAGGGTTAAAAACACACAACACAGAGAAAAATTTTTTATTAGAAATAAAAAAAAAAGCTATTAGGGACTCCATCTTTAATTAAAAAAATCCTCTTCCGTCCGACGTAGTCCAAAACGCGATGTCCTCTCTGCTACATCCCTGTGCATAGATATAGATGTCTATGCACAGGGATGAGCAGACTGAGAACAATCTCAGCTCTGCTCTACAGAAGGAAGAGCAGGCGGGCTCTAGGACCCTGGAGCTTCGGCAGCCTGCACAGAGCAGACAGCTGGACTCCTTACTGTGCGAGTTTCCCAGCGATTACTTGCACAGTAAACGAGTCCAATGCAAGTCAATGCCAATCCTAGTTTTGTCAGAGTCTCTGACAAAACTAGGATTGCTTCAGGCTGAAGCTTCTGAGACACATCTGCGATTTGTAAATCGCACACTACTCGCTATTACTCGCTTCCCCATTCATTAACATTGGACTCGCTAGAGTCAAGCGATTCAGAGTAATTTAGGACTCGCCCATCACTACGCACAACTATTCGAATGGCAGTGAGGGTGTATGGCTTGAGCACTGTTACACACATACCATCAATAGACATAAGAGGAAGCCTCTGCGGTATACATACTACTAAAAATGTGGACTTGGTTACAAAAGACATTTATTTAGAGCCAGTATCAGACTGAAAGGCAAAGGGTCTGATTTTGTCTGTAGATAGTGAATGGAGTGTAGTATGCCATCTACTGCTCTTATAGAGAGATTGTGGACACAATCCTGCAGAAGGGCCCACCCAGATATTCACCTGTTTCCCGGTGGGCCAGTCCAAGCCTGTCCAGATCAGTCAAAATATCTGACACTAGTTATTACTTTTTACCTCTGGAAAAGCGGCTGCTTCTAAGCAAAGTCCTAATCCATGTAGGATAAGGTCACTACACGTAGTATGTTGTGTTGCATTAACCTAAATATTGACTCTTCTTTTCCAGATGTATAAGTTTTATATCTTATAAGAGGTTTTTAAAAAGAGAACAGAACCCTATGAAAGTGGGGTGTCCCTGCGGATCCAGTCGCCACAGAGGTACTGCACCCCTGTTAGGGTGTAGTATCCCACTCTCAGGTAACAGGGGCACTGACTGGTGCCGGGACACCTAGGCCACACACATTACACTAGGTCAAGGTCCCGGTTGGGTTGAGATTCCTCCTACGGGAGAGCACAGTCCCTGATCCTGTCTGAAAGGAGGAACCAGGGTAGTGGGGATGGGTGGAGAGGAAGTAGTTAAAGGGAGCACCTGGGAGGAGTGAAGTTAGGAAGCACACATGTAGATGACGTGGGACACATGACAGAGGGTATAAAGTGTGGGAAAGATCTAGAATGTAGACCAGAGGTCCCCAATGTCAGTCCTCAAGGGCCGAACCAGTGCAGGTTTTCAGGATTTCCTTACTATTGCACAGGGATTGGAATCATTGCCTGCTGTGCAATACTAGGGAGATCCTGAAAACCTGCACTGGTTCGGCCCTCGAGGACTGACATTGGGGACCTCTGATGTAGACAGTTGAACAGCTGGAGTCGAGTTGGAGGGAAGCTAGAAGAAGGAAGCCTGTCAGAGAAGGAAAAGAACGTGAGAGAAGTGTCCAGAGGACTGGAGCTAGTGAGAGCTCGTCCTGAGGCCAGACTGAAGACAGGTGGCTCCAGGGGAAAGAGAGGGTCTCAGTGGCATGGCAGTGAGCAATCCGCCTGTGGGGCTCGTATCTATTGTCAGGCGCAGGCAGTGGAGGTACCAAGCAACAGAACAGGGGCATCGGGACCCCAAGACTAGTGGAGAGAACAGACCAGGCTCAGCTAGTAACTCGGATGCTGTGGTACTTCCATGGTGAAACAGTCAACAACTGCACACATCTGCTGAAAAGGTGGCAAAGAGAGGGTTAAGGGAGATACTAGAAAGTGGCCCTACGAAAAACCCATAGCTACTGGCTCAGAGCTCTGTCTGGCATGGCGCAAGGCAGGAGGGCGAAGCAAGCAGTGTGAGATGACAGAGGAAGGAAAGAGAAGGGGTATCAGTTATGTGTCATCCTCCTACCCGGGAGTAGCTGGATCCCTGCCTCCGAGAACCCAGCGCTCAGCGGGCTGTTGCACAATATAACAGTAAAAGATCTGGAGCTGTCGTGCAGCGGCGGCTATCTATAGCCACAACCTGCGAGTGGTGTCACATAAAACCGTTATCCCCAGATCTGGTCATCCTGCCCCTCATGAACCCGCTTCGCCTCATGACCTTCCCTAAAAGAGAGCCACCCACTCCAAACTTTTAATGACCTCGCCAGGGTCACAGAACCCGGTCTCCCTGTGACGTCCGTAAATCCTCAAAGCCCGGTTCCGAGTATCCTAAGGCCCTGGAGGGGTGTGTCAAACCGTTTAAGGGAAACACCTACTTTAAATCTTCTGTTTTCTTTAAATCAGCTTCTCAGAACAGAACAGATTTTTATAATTGTGGTAAGATAATGAGTTTGTGTATTATCGAATCTGTAGTCTTGTATTTGAAGTGCTCCATATTGCTCCGTGCTCTTCACTGTCATATACAGGATCTCTTCACACACTGATATTTACAGACGTCATAACTGCAGCTGCGGAGTCCATTGTCAAAAGCAAACAGATGAGGTTGTGGTGCCACGGTCGGTGTACACAGCATTCCGCGGTGAGCTCTGTGTGTACACTGTGATAGCAGGGAGGTGCAGGCACCTGATCATGGGAAAACCTGAGTGTTGTCATCAAGCAGTAGCATGACGGATTTCCTCCATGTTGGCTGGTCAGAACCCTCATTGGAAATGATTATACCAGTCACGTACATGAAACCTTAAAGGGAACATATCAGGTCCCCTGGGCACCGAGAACCACCAGCAGTTCTGGGCACATACCTATATCCTCTGCCAAACAGTCTCATCATTTCTTTGCACAAATAAACAGATCTTTAGAAAAAGTATTTCTAAAGACCATTTAATATGCTAATTAGTCGAGGGGGCGTTGGTTCTCTGATTAGTCTGCTCACATTGCATGTTAACACCCCCCTGTGGGCATGACTTACAAGACCCGACGTCTGTGCTAAGCTAGCGCATGCGCGTGGCTTTGTACTCCTTATTGAGCTTCTCTGACCTGGGTGTACATGTCCTTGCTTCAGAGAGGTGGAGTGCACATGACCGGAAGTGCGGATGAGTTTCGATCATGTGCAGTAATCCCTGAAGCAAGGACATGTACACCCAGGTCAGAGAAGCTCAATGCTGAGATCAACCACACTCATAGCGCTGGCGATGGTGTTATCACACCCACAGGCGCATGATAACATGCTGACTAGTCTGGGGAACTAATGCCTCCACAAGTAGCCAAATACCTAAACTGTCTCTAGAAATACTTTGTCTAAAGATCTGTTAGGCAGGAATTGTAGATCTGTACCCACAACTGCTGGTGGTTCTGAGGACGCAGAGGACTTGACGGGTTCCCTTTAAGGCCCCACACACCTTAGACTATTGTAGGCTGAACCCAATGATCAGCAGGTTCTGGAGATGCCCTAATGTGTATGGGATGTCCCAACTCTCCCCCTGACAGTATATGTTGGAGAAGAAACTGATCCAACATGTTTGATATCGGACTGCAGATTTTTTTATTTTGGTATAAGCCATGGCCATCTTTGGGCCACCAATCTGTCTCAGAGGGCACAGGAGCGCCCAGCGTGTGTGGGGGGAATCGGAAGCTGCGGGGACAATGTGCCATTCAACTACAAGCTATTGTGTGTGGGGCCCTTTACATGCAGAACCACACTGAATGGCTAATGCACTATTCAATGAAAGAATGTAGAAAACTAATAGATGAATAATCTTTAAATAGTAAATTAATAACTAAACTTCACCAATAATGCCCCTGACAATCCCATAGTATGGTATTTGGACACTGCGAAATCCTAGTTACATTTGGTGAATGTAAGCACACAATGGGTCTGCAGACGGAGAGGTGAGAAGAGCTTAAAGGGAACCTGACCTCGAAAAATGAACACACCTCGCGCATGCGCACTCGGCATCGCGAGGTTGGCAGTACACCCTAATGGGTGTACTGATGTGGTAAAGTTGGATATGACGCGATTTGCGTCATAGCGGCTTTACCGCCCCTTTTCTGATGCGCACAGGCTCCCTGCTCTCTAGCACGCCCATCGTGGCGTGAACAATTAACAAGCAGGAAGCGGGAAGAAGCAGAAAGGAACGCCAAATAATGAGAAGCCGCAGATCATAAGGTATAAAAACAACTTTTATAAACTTTACAATATGGCTTTAACACACACAGGGATGGCTAGAAATGTATTGGCATGGTGCAAGGACAGGTATAGAGAGGCCGGGGGCTCATATTTTTTGAGGTCCGGTTCCCTTTAACCTGGTAGTGTATTGAATGTGATAATTGGCACCTGATCAGCCTTGGCACGATAGACAACATCTGTATCAAGGATTTGGACTGTATCAGAGTCGCCTTGGCAGAGATCCTGAAAAAGAAACGTGAGTGCAAAATGTTCTCAGTTTGTTATATGCCTTCATACACTCTATAATCATAAGATTTTGTTTAACTGCTGAAACCATGCCTCTTTATAGCAATATGCAGTAAATGCAACCTTGTGCATCATGCATATGGCTGAGCCCTTGATACGGAGCCGGCATGGAGGCAGATGATGCCACATTGTCTTGGTACCATGCAAATCTCTCTGCTTGTCTTTTATGGAGTTGGCACTAAATTCCACCCCTAAGGACCCATCACACCTGTCGACATCGCTGCAGATTACAAAGGCGACGTAGGGGCGTGGCCTATCGGCGGCATCATCGCCCCTGCATCGCCTAATGCAAAGGGGCGATGTTGACGCCTTTTACTGGTCGCCTGGTTTCACAGCAGTGCTCTGAAACCAGGCGGCCGATCTGAGGCTATGTGCACACATCACCCAATGTAAACGGCCGCTGGCGACCTGACAGGCGATGGCATTGTGCTGCATCGCTGCTGGGGTTTTGAGACACCCCAGCGGCGATGCCGCCTGTCAGATCGCCGGCGCGGCGCTGGAGGTGTCGCCCCATGTAAATGGGAGACAATGACACTGGCTGGGTGCCAAATACGTGCGCGCTCCCACCTGTCGCCGCCGACACCTCCATCGCCGTTGACCGGTGTGACGGTACCTTTAGAGGCATAATTGAAAGGGTATGTGCACTCTTTTAGCCTCTGCAGCAAACCCTTCCAGAGTGTTGGCAGGATAAGTGTTGTGTAACATTTGGTACATTTTTTTGCAGCAATATTAATTGCAATTTTATTCCAATTTATTCGAAGGGGTGAAATAATGCTGCAACAATGCTGAAAGAATTGACTCTATTGTGTGGAAGGATCAAATGATCAAGCGAATGAAAAAGCAATGTGTGAACAAGCCCTAATACATCATTACTGTGGGGTATGCATCCATAGAATATTAGAGGTTTATGTACGTTGAGTATTGCTGTAGAACCTGATGTGGGATTAGCATTACAGCTCTAGGTGACTGCGGCATTGTATGATACCATAATGCAATAATTTGCAAAAATTGTCAAAATGGCATCTAACTGTATACCCACATATCCCAACAATGCCTCCACTCCTGACGGCGTCACAGCATTGCGCTTTTGTGAAGCCATTGGGCAATGTGAATAAATATCCTGTAAATTAGTAATTGCGCTCCCCGCAGACTCTAAGCTGCAGTTTTTCAACCTGAATTGTGGATAATGTAGTTTGGCACAAAGAAAAAGGGCAAAAACAAAGTGTGGTTAGGAAAATAAACACATTTGTTCGCTGCCCACTGGAAAAAGAGCCGTCCTAGAACCTGCTCCGTGTAATGAATGTGGCCTTTAGTTCGGCTTTTGTTGAGCGTTCGCCGGGTGTGATTACACAGCGGGAGGGATGGGGATTTTGGGAAGGTTTTATTTCAGCACCGGGGACAGTGGCAGGTCCGGCTTCCTTCCTATGGATTCCCCTCATTATACGCAGAGACCCTCGGTCACGCCTCGGATCTATCGCCAATCTGATAGTAATTCTCTTGGTTTCCCTCCAAGGCTTTCTGCTGTTCACGTCATTCACTGGAGCTTATCTGCCACAAGGTTATAAATGTTTGAAATTAAGGGCCGGTCCCAATTCCCTTCCGAGCAACAGTTACTAAGAGCGTTTCACACCCAGACTTGCTATTACAGAGGTAATGGATGCCGTCTTCACTAAAGTGGAAACGTCTAGGCAGAAAGATACAAGTGGTAAGGGAGAATTAGAGGAATATTCCACACCTCTGTATACAACCGCTGCTCAGCAGAAACGGGATGTTGGCAGCAAGTGTATCCTTCTAGCTGAGAATATCATGCTGCAAGGGTTAAAGAATAAAAAGCAACTGCACTTCTCTTATCTGTGTGTGAGCTATTATTTACATAAAGCAGAGGTCCCCAACCTTTGTGACCTTGAGAACCACATTCAGCTTTCACCCCCTTCACATTAGCAACATCCAGAGCCCTCATTTACCGGTATAATAAAATTGCAGTCTGAACACCTGAAGAAGGCAGTGATCCACTACTGAAACGCGTTGTGATTCCTAACCCATAATAAGGGTTTGTAAGTAGCAACTAATGTCCTCCTGAACGTCCCCTCCTCTGACCGCCTGGCGCTCCGCAGACTGCACTTTCATTAACCTCCCTGTCTTTATCCCTCTGAAGGTACCGTCACACGGAGATATCGCCGGCGATGTTGCCGGCGATTGCGGGAGCGCGCATCCCTGGCAACATCGCCAGGGAGATGTCACACGGAGCAACTTGCCGGCGATTTCGTCAGCTAGTTGCCGCGGCTATCGCTCGCTGGGTTGCCCAGCAACCCAGCGAGCGGTAATCCGCAATGTTGGAGATAGGCGGAATCGCCCGCAACATTGCAGGTTGCCGCTTTACACAGGGCGATCAGGCATGATTGCCTGACCAACATCGCCAGGTTTCCCAACATTGTTGGGAAACCTGGCGATGTGACTCAGGCGATTTTTCGCCTGATTATCGCCCTGTCACACGAGGCAACTCTCCGGCGATGTCGCCGCAACCTGACCACGCCCCTCAGTTGCCGGCAACATCGCCGGCGATATCTCCCTGTGTGACGGTACCTTGAGGATTCTACGGCAGGAGCAGCCCACGGAGATCAGAGGCTTCAATCCAGCTTAGTGAGGACTTGCGGGGATGTCATTACCCCTCGCGTGACCACCCGGCTCCAGCGTTGTTCTCGGTGGCACCCGGACACAGAGGCTTCTCCTGGGGTTGTGCAGGGGTGCACACCCCATTAAGGTGAGCCTACACCTTAAACCACTCACCTGCCCCACTGGACCACCAGCTTCCACCCACTAGCACCCCTTGTCTCTGACTTTTGTTTTCACATTACCGGTATAATGACAGCCAGAGCTTTTCCACAGATCCAGGGGTCCTACCTTACCCCCATTCAGATCTGCTCTACTATGTGGAGCTACTCACATAATACCTCATCTGGAGTCCTGCTCTTCATAGGTGTTTGCTAGACCTGATGCTAATGTACCAAGCTGGAGGATGGCTGCGAGCCGCAGATCACAGGCCTGCGAGCCACATGTGGCTCCCGAGCTACAGGTTGGGTACCCCTGAGCTAAACTAAAGGCTTTATTACCCTGTGATTACCATTACAGGACTACTTGTCATGGGCATGGCAGTCTAACACACCCCCTGCTGTGATTGATACATCAGTCAAAGCTCCATCTCTATAGAGAGCCTGGTGTGGGTGAGTGCGCGATCTCAGCTCTGATGTGTCTCTAATCCTAAATGCTATAATTGCAAAAAAATGGCTGTAGCTAGTAAAGGCCCCGTCTCACACTTCAATGGTTGAACAATCTGATCAACGATCCGACTTGACCTAGATCGCTTGAACGTCGTTCAGTGATCGCTAGTGAAATGTCCCACGTATAGATATCGTTAACGACGCAGCAACAATTCCGTGACAAGCGAACGATACTTGCGGTCGTTAGATCGCCTACGTCCTTCAGTTCAGAATAGGCGAAGTCGTTAGCGACCTCGTTATCGAGGTGTCGCACACACCCATGCTGCAGGTTGGACGGACGATCATCGTTTAGTGTAAGATCCGGTTAAAAAAACCTGCGATCAACGATCAGACAACTCATTGTTGATCATTTCTACTTGTCACACGCAGCGACGTTGTTGACCACCCAAAAAGCCGTGACGCACCAACGATATCATTGACTGTTGTAGAGTGAAACGGGCCCTTAATCTATGATAAATCCTTGGATTCAGGGTTTCTTTGCCTACATTATGTTGCTGTCAGATGAGGTGCAAAAACCTGCTGACAGGTTCCCCTAAATGGCCGATCTCCACCACCACAGCCTGGTCTCTAGAGATCCTGCTCAGGGCACCATTCATAGGTAAATGTTGACTTTCCCATGCTTTGTGAGTCGCTGTGTATATAATAACTGCAGTGTACGTCTTCCTCGCACTCGTTTGCTTTATATCAATTAGACAGAGATGCATATTTTATGTGTTACGTCTCCTCTGAATCTACTAAGAGGAGACAAAGAAAAATTGCATAATAATAATGTTAAAGCCTTCAGCTATAACTAGAAAACTTGACTGTTCTCATTAAACTTCAAGAATAGCAACAGTATAATCCCATCATGACCCTTATATAGTGACCTAAATATTAATTAATAACTCCATAAGGGGCGGACACAGACAGAAGAGGGTCCCTGTGCAAATACATGATATGGGCCCTTTGTAGTCCAGTAATGTGTCTGTGACAGAAGCTTCTTGCTACTTTGGAGGAGGCAGTGGCCCCTTTACCTCTTGGGCCCTTGTTTATCAGCATAGGTTGTGCCAATGTCATGTCCACCTCTGAATGCCGTATTGTGCTACCGCCTCCTATTCTCTTGCTCTAGTACCATAATTATGCCCTCTCCAGGGAAAATGCCCCAAGAATGCCCCTTCTAGTATTATTGGATCCATTAGTGCTCTCTACAGTAAACACCACAGTGTCCTGCCAGTAATAATGCCCACAGAGTGCCCTCTCCAGTAATAGTCATACATGATCGCCCCTCCAGTAATAATGCCCACAGAGTGCCCTCTCCAGTAATTATGCCCACAGAGTGCCCTCTCCAGTAATAGTCATACATGATCGCCCCTCCAGTAATAATGCCCACAGAGTGCCCTCTCGAGTAATAGTCCTCCATTATTGCCCCTCCAGTAATAATGCCCACAGAGTGCCCTCTCCAGTAATTATGCCCACAGAGTGCCCTCTCCAGTAATAGTCCTCCATTGTTGCCCCTCCAGTAATAATGCCCACAGAGTGCCCTCTCCAGTAATAGTCCTCCATTATTGCCCCTCCAGAAATAATGCCCACAGAGTGCTGTAGCTTCTACAAGAACTGCTGCTAAAGTACAATCAGAAGTTGAAGGATGAATTAGTTGCATTGCTTGGTAGAAAACAATCTGATGATATGGAGGTAATAGGTTTACTGGCGTGCACGGCTCAAAGTGTTTATGGGTCGGATGCAGGTTGGATGGTGTAACTTCCAGCTCCTCTTAGTGGCTCTTGGCGGTCAAGATCAAACCCCATTACCACATCCGATTATAGCCTCTTTACTCTGCGTTCTGCACTTGGTCAGTGTACACTACTGTGTTCGAGACGCCCCTCTATGGCCAACCTACACTTATGTTCTTGTGCTTTCTCCCCACTGAGTGCAGAAAATATGACTCCATAACACTGTACTGAAAAGAACTAGATTTCTTCCCACCAAATAGCAGCTGGGGAAGCTTTACCCTGATGCCATCCTGAGGAATGGCTGCGGCAATGAGAGTGGCAGCGCCATCATTCTTGCAGGGAAAAATGGCCACAAAAAATAAAGGTTGACCGTGTTCACACTGGCAAATGATATAGCATAAGGAAGTAATTTTATTTGTGAGCTTGTGAGTGTAATAACCAGGAGAGGTCTCCACAACTTTCATGTTGGTACGCCACCTTAAGGCTAGGGTTACACTTGAGTTGTGCCATCCGCTAAAAGGATGTGTTAAAAGAATGGGGTTTTTTTCCCTGGTGTTCACATGACATCTGTACATTTTTGTAGCATGTATTAAGACATGGTACATGTGTGTCCCATGCGTTAATGGATGCGTTTGTCATAGACTCCAATGATAAATTAACGCATCCGGCACAGTCACGTTTCCCAAAACAGCCCAAAAAACATGGCTGACCGCGTTATGATGTGCGCTATAAAAATCGCATAGTGCCAAACGCATACCAATTTGGCCATGTATTGGAGTCTATGGAAGTTAACACTTCTGTTTGCAGACATCTTTACATGACCAAAACGCATCCCTTTGGCGGATGCATGGTGCTAGTGTGACCCTAGCCTTAGACAGCCTGAGCCGCCCTCGCTCATAAATGGACTACGGTAGATTTTATTTATGAAAACCAAATCCTCATCCAATTGCTGAAAATACAATGGAGTGTACAGTATGTCTGTGTCTTGTACTTTGTGGTGATGCCAAACCTTCCACATGTTTAAGATCATTAACCACATCCAGCTGCTCCAGACGTCTTATCCCATCTTGACTACTTTCTTATCTCAAGCATAGGAAAAAACCCATTCTGGCGACTTTATTACATTATCCAGTAGTAACTGACTAAGCGAAGATTTTCTTTTAAGGCTGCGAATTTACAAATTACAGATTGTGCTATATAGACATAAATGAAATACTCTTAACCTGTGCTCCATTCCCAGGAATAAGCAGGTGCTTCTATTTATACGCCGACATGCAACCTGCTCATAAATTGCAAATTTCACTTACAGCGTTTTCATTCTATGTAATGATCCAATGTAGAAACTGACTTTTAGAATGCGGTGGAAATTGAAGGTCGCTTAGCTACCAAATGTATGTGAGCGCACGCTGTCATTACATGGGATTTAGGCATGTGACTATTCGGATAGGTTTACACAACATTTTACTTTTTAGAGCGAGTTTGGAATGGGTCCGCTCCAAAACCGACCTGAAAAAGCAACATGCTCCAAGGAATGACTCTACATTCATATCCTATTTTAAAACCACTTGCTAATCAGGTGTTTAGGCTTTTTATTGTTTTTTAGGTTACAAAAAAGTCAACGGGAATGGCTCAAAAGTTCTGAAACTAACACACAAGGGATTTGGGGGATGTGAGCTCCACTTTGTGCCTTGAGTTGGTCCCTGATGTACAGAATTAATGTTTAGAATGATGTCACAAAAAGAATTGCGTGCATGGTGGTGTTACAGGTTTGAGAGTTCGATCCGGTGTCCTCCTTTCTCATGGATGGTTCCTCTCCTAGGCCATTTCTTTGTCGAAATGCTGATTGTCTTTATTGTCCTTGTTTTACCTCCTGTTTGCTCCTCACCAGGTGTCTGCTTTCCTTGCTGTGGTTTGACCGATCACATTCTGGATTGGGTTATATGTGTTCACCTCTCGCCTCACTTCTTTGCTGGCTATATCTCGGTGTGGATTATCTGTTGGATTTCCAGGATTTCAGATGAGGGGTTTTGCCTTTGAGTAATCGCCAACTGAATGCCTGCACTATGTTGGTTTTGTTCCAGCTCCTCTGCTTTGTACCTTTTCTCACTCCTGGGTTTGTCTTTGATCCTGCACACCTTCCTCTCCTCTTGTTGGTTAGTGTGCTGGCCTCCTCCAAGTCCTTCAGGAGCCACAACAATCCATTTGATTGCCACTTAGGGAACCTGGACTGAAACGGTGTTTAGTTGTGCGGCTAGGGTCTGTTAGTCTGTGCAGGGACCTGTGGAGTGCAGTTGTTCCTTCCCCTTTTCCACTACACATGTGTTAGATGGCATAATAGCATAGAGAAATGGTACACATGGGGATGTCACACTATATAGATAATTGATGTTACAGTATTCAATCATGCAAGCAGTGATGTAATGGTACACCCCAGTGCACTGTGAACTGCGCTGTAATGCTACTAATGCACACATACACATGACAAAGTATAGAGATCATGCACACAATGATATCCTAGCATAGGGATTATGCACACAGTGATATCATAGCATAGGGATTATGCACACAATGATCTCATAGCATAGGGATTATGCACACAGTGATTTCACAGACCAGGAATAGTGCAACGATTCACATAGAAGTAAAGGGATAATCCGTTTTATGGTTTGATTAACAAATTAGTTCCCTAAGGGTTGGAAAGACTAATGACGTATCAGGGCGCTTACGTGAGTGTGATTGAAGCAGAACAGGAGTGTAGCCCAAAGGGGTTGTCTGATATTAGATATCTCATGAGAAAGGGTAAGGAAAGAAATTTGTATGAGTTGGAATGATGAACCATTTTTTTAGAAAACTTTTTTATTTTGTGATCGTTTATGGTATAGGTGTCTGTGTGTCTTTGTGCCCATTCGGAGGTCGTTATGTGACTTTCTGCCAGTGAATGGTGCAATAACCTGCTGCAATATTACATCTATTTTGTTTTGAGAAAATGGACTCTTAAAGGGCATGTCAGCAGGTGTTTTTCTACCTCATCTGACAGAAGCACAATATAGGCAAAGAGATTCTGAATCCAACGATCTATGAGATTACTGACTGCAACCATTCTGTCGCAATCAAAGAATTTAGTTTTAGGAACACAGAAGAGCTGGGAGAGCTGCCCCCGCCCACACCAGGCTGTCAATAGAGATTGTGCAATCACAGCGGGGGGGGTGTCAGACTGCCTTGTGCATGACTTTGTAGTCCTGTAATGGTCATCACAGGGTAATAAAGCCTTTAAATTGGGCCTCGGCTCTACTTGTGTGTCCAATAAAATATCAGGTTACACTCAGTTGTAAATCAATCAGGCAGTGTTCATCTGCTATTTTTTTCCTCAGCCAAAATCATGGCGAGGGGAAAAAAAATCACAGCATGCTGCATCTGGCAGTGTATCCTGGATCACACGCAGCCATAAAAGTGTATGGGTGCGAGTGACACATGACAATGCCATCCAATGTCACCCGACTGCATTGTGATGTGCGCCGAGGCCGGCCTGTGCGTGACCGGATCACAGCATACTGACGCTCGGCTCCCGCTCGCAGCTGAACAGGAGTCGAGGGTTTTTGGCATATCTCATCCGATACTATCGCATCACATGCCATGCGCAGGTGGAACCCCGGCCTTACATAAACAAGAGCACAGAGAAGCGTCCATCTCATCGTGTATGGCGGAGCTGCAGCAGTCATGCCTTCCAAGTTTTTGGTTGGCAGCATAAAGGATGCCTATTATTAAACAGTCTTCGTTGCAGCATAGCATTATAAATATAAGGGGATGCTTAAAGAATAAATGGGTAAACTGGAAAAAGAGAATCTGGATGTCTTACAATGGTAGCAAGCGCCAAATGACCACTGCCCCGCATCTCTTAACTGTACACGGCAAACATTCCCTTGGTTCTCTAGGATATGCGAGAACGATGAGCCATGTTCTATCTTGATACGCACACTGATCTATTTTGTGTATTAGTTCTATATAGACGCCCTTCAGTGTGTAAATCATCTCTGTCCCATCAGTTCCCAGCAGGGACGAGGCTGCAGCTCCTCTAATGTCACATACCCCGGAGCGGCTGTTGGACCTATAGGTGCTCAGACCTCATTAAAGCAAAGTTCTACAAGAGTTTGAGTTTTTGGAATAGGAAAACAAGACGTTTGTTGTTCAAAACGACGTTTGACGCACGTGGAGCGTTTTTGTTTGCGTAATTATCTGAAACCATTGGTAGATAAAATAGTGAAGTGAATCGTAAGGAATCTGTGTGAACTGTAGACGGTGCACCTTTCAGTACTCCGAGCTCTCATTGCCCCGGGCGCTCTTCAGGCTAGGGATGTCATCTTCTCCGCTACCTTAAGTTTCTTCGTTTTAATTGACAAAATGTCACAAAGGACTATAGTAATTTTTCTGTTTTTAAATATTAAAGTCTGTGACTAACACAAAATATCAAGAGGATATTAATATTATTCAGAGTTGTTCAGATCATTTACACAAAGCTTCCGAATTCTTACTCCAAGCACAGGACTGTTCTAATACTAAAATGTGAAGGGTCTGTCATAGTCCACGGCTGTGGATGCAGGAATGAAGTGACTGATCCAAGGATATCCCGCTGGCTTCTTCCCACCCGTTCATCTAGACTGGCTGGTCTCCCTCTATGTATGGATATAGGGAGAGACCGGTTAATCTAGCCAGCCTCTTGGACTAGCCTATAAAAATGGCCATTTCTCTATCTGCCCAGTAGCCACGTCATGGTATCTTCTTACTGGGTTCCTACTAAGAGAAAGCCTCTCTGGGTTTAAAATCCTCTAAGGCTATGGGGTGCAGTCAAAATGCCAAGACCCCCATAATGTAAACAAGAAAAGCTACCTGCTGGCGCTCTCTAGCATGCTGTGTGAACAGGTGTATAACATTGTAATGGAAGACATGGTCTCTGATTCATGCTGTCCAGGTTTCGGGTAGCACCAATAACCTGATGGGTTCTTCAAATAGTCCATTATCGCTCAATGCACAGTATACTTTCTATAGTTTATAAGCAATTCTGTATTGATACACTTGAATAGACTATTGTCTGCCACCTCACCCTACGGCTCTGCTATACAATATTTGGGCACTCGGCCCAGTGATGTAATGTTGTCTTGAATCAAGAGAAGCAGATTTACAATTTTCAGTCAATGGTTTCTTTCTCCGAATTAAATTCAGAAATCCCAATTGGTTTCAGTGCCGAGGTCCGATCATCCCGCTCACAGGCCCAATCTGTGGTGCCCAGCACAGCAAATGCTTAATCTCAAGAGCTTACAGTCGCATTGCCAGACACCGAGACAATCAAAGATTTAACTCGATTTGACCACAGAAGGCATGTCAAGTGTCATGTTGTAATTTTTTCTGTAATAGCTGCAGATCGATGGGGTCTGGGTCTAGAAACCCCCTGCAAATTGCACAAAATGCAGCCTAGATATGCACAGCTCTTGTATGCAGAATGTCAATGAGATGGATGTATAGATATATAGTCATAGGCTGTTTTTATTTTACATGGAAATATAGCAATTGAGTAGTGGACAAACCCTCTAACTGATGGGGGAATGAAAATGGCTACATACGCTAAACTTTCCACCCGTGAAACAATTTTAAAATTGTATCCACAAGTTGTTAAAGGTTTTTCCTACAATTTACACTCCGGTTTTCATAACCACCAAAAACCTATAGCAAATCATGGGAGGATGAGCGCTTGTAAGAATGCACACTCCTGACAATCCACCCCTCTAAAGATACTTTCACATCGGCGTTTTTTGCCATTCGCGGCAGATCCGGGAGTTTTGCAGCATCTACCGCGTAACGGAACTCTTGCAGCAAGACTGCGTTCAACCTAATGCATTCCCTATGGGACTTGCAGTCACTTGTGGCACTATGAGTTTTGCCACAATCCGGCAATGGAAAAAAAAACACTGCTAGCAGCGTGTTTTTTTTACTCACCGGAAGTGCTGCACATGTACGCAAGTCCTATAGGGAATGAATTAGGCTGAACATAGTATTGCCGCAAGTGATCCGTTACGCAGCAGATTATTATTATTATTTATATAGCACCAATAAATTCCATGGCGCTTTACATGCTAAAAGGGCAGACAAGGACAAGTACAATAAATGTGGACAATTCGGTTGTACAGATACAAGAGGGGAGAAGATCCTGTCCGCAAGGGCTGACAATCTACGAGGGGCGGGTGGGGATACAGTAGGAGGGGGGAGGTGCTGGTCGTGAGGCGGTGTGGTGGACCGGGTCTCATTGCAGGTGGTAGGCTTGGTGGAAGCGGTGGGTTTTTAGGCTTCTTTTGAAGGATCCCAGGGTAGGGGAATGTCTGTATTGGGGCAGCGAGTTTCAGAGTCTGGGAGATGCCCGGGAGAAATCTTGAATGTGGTTGAGCGAAGAGATGAGGGGGGAGTAGAGGAAGAGTTTACAGTTTCTCTTCAGTGCAGACCGCTCCCCACGTTTCGGTACCTCCAGGCTTGTGCCCACGAGTTCTGGCATTCAGGCCTCTAGCTGCATTCTCCTTGAGTTCTTACTAGCTCTAACCCCATACTATCCATAGGGACCTGCTTTCACAAACCATGGTGGCCGCTTTTTAGGACACCATTCCCCTGCCACCAGTACTGGATCAACTTGTAACGCCAAGTCCTTGCCAATGGCAATCATCAGTGGCAAGGCCAAATTAGTGCATGGTCTAAAGTTCCTGTGAATCTTTTCTCTCCTACAAGGGACGTTTCATGCTTAATCACCATGCAATCTCCTTTTTATAGACCAAGCCCCTCCCACTAAGAGCATCCATAATTAATTAACACCTCCTGACTTATTTGGAGTATTCTTCCTGTAGCCACTTGAGGGCCATTCACACATGCTTACACTGACATACAAGACAGAATTATACTGCAAAGGCAAACCCATGGACACAGAGCACTCTTTACTTGTAAGGGAGTGTGTTGGCTCCCCCTCATTGTAAAAGACTTCCAGTTAGCTGCCATGTAGCCAATTGACCGTTCTTTACATGGGCTGAACTAGGCTTTTAAAGGGCATTAACTGGAGAGAGCTGCGGAGTCAGGGGTCGTGCATTGTCTTATTGGGGGTTGGGTAACATAGGAGGATGTGTAAACAACTATCTATTATATAATTCCCCTAACGCACTTCCGTAAGTTTCGGCGCTACTTCCGTCGTCATGGACGTGGCTGCCCAGCAGCCACGCGACTCACGAAGCATTGCCTGCGAGCAATGGCCGCGCAGCGGCCATTGCGAGTCTCCCGCACTGGCGACCGACGAGAGCCGAGCGCCGTAGCCGAAAATAGAACCAAGGGCCCGGCCATGCACAGCTCGAAAGACCGATATGTATCTCAATGGGAAGTGAGGCGCTATGCTCATTGGTCGGCGCCAGCACACAGCGACCAATCAGCATAGCGCCTCACTTACAGCGGTAAATTTGAAACTCAAAGTCCTCCATTATATCTCAATGGGAAGTGAGGCGCTATTCTCATTGGTCGCTGTGTGCTGGCGCTGACCATTGAGAATAGCGCCTCACTTCCCATTGAGATATAATGGAGGACTTTGAGTTTCAAATTTACTCAAAGTCAAACTCAAAGTCCTCCATGTATCTCAATGGCCAGTGAGGCGCTTCTCTCATTGTACTCATGACAGTAGCAACATTAACCCCTAACATTCCGTTTTATCTGTAATTTCTATAACAGTGTGTAGTTGTACTGCCACTGCGAAGTTAACCCCTTATATACCATTTCTGCCTTAACTCCATACGTTGTAGTCTCTATTACTACTGCCAGTAGGAACATTAACCCCTTATATTCCATTATTGTTATTTCTTTTACACAGTGTATAGTTGTAATGACACTGCGAAATTAACCCATTATATACCAGTTCAGCATTAACTGCATATTTGGTAGTGTTTATAACTCCTGCCACTGCTACATTAACCCCTTGAACACCATTTTGGATATAATTTACAACGCTGAGTCTGTTGTGGGAGTGCCTGTGGGACATTAACTCCTTCAATAACATTTTTGATATCATTATAAGTTCCTACTCTGTTATAGTCCTGTTAGTCGGACATTAACTCTTTCTACACCTCCACTATATTGCTACCCTCACAGTTCTGCCTACTTAGTCATATATCTTATTATTTAAAACTCTTAAAAAAATTATATACAGATTCTGGACTCCTGATTCTTTAGAATCGAGCTCACAGCTAGTAAAATATAAATATACTTCAACTAAGAGGCCGTGTACCGCTTCTGTATAGCAGCTGATTGATTGTGTCTGCATTATGTACCAGTTCTAGAGGTAAAGACTCCGGGTATGGTGGACTTATGGGAGAAACCTGCATCACACAACAGAGGTGTGACCTGGATGCAGAGTACCGTATTTTTCAGAATCTAACACCCCCCTTTCCCCCCTCAATTTGGGTGTGCATTTTACAATCCATATCTTGTTTTCTTTATTTTTTTATTTTTTGTCTTCCTGAGGGTATGTGCGGTGGTGGAGCGAAGTTGCAGGATTCAGGGTTGCTGGAGGATGTGGGAAGTGTGGCAAGGCTGTGAGCCAAGACCTGTGTCATAGCGATGTGCGGTGGCATATGGAGGCCGCCATTATCTGGGTTCCGGCAGGCGATCTGTGCCCACCTCTACTACCCATGACTTCAAGAAAACGGCCTTGAGGCGGTGCATGCACAGATAAAGAGCAAAAATCTTGATCAGTGCGTGTGCCGACTCCGCGGCCATTTTCTTGAAGTTCTAACAGGTAGAGGCAGGTATAGATTGTCTACTGGATAATAGCGGCCACCGTATGCCATAGTTATCCTCCGCAACATCTTCCTAGCTCCGGGCCCACAGCCTTGCTCAACTGCTCACATTCTCCAGCGACCATGTCTTCTGTAACGTCGCTCCACCACCGCAAACACCCTTGGTAAGCGATGGTGGGTGCAGGATGTGGGGCCATGTACTAGAATGGGAGCCATGTACAGGGATAGGGGCCATGTACCAGGGTGGGGGGATCATATATACCAGGATGGAGGCCAAATATACTGATTGTATGACGGACCCAAAATAACATGGAAAATTATTATTCTCTTTTCCTTCACCAAATTTGCGTCATGTAATCCCGGTGTGTCTTATGAAGGGAAGAATATGGTATATGTGATCTGAAGTACATACATTTGCACACTAAAGCTCTACACTGAGATAACATGCGTTTAATGAAGATCTTGTATTTACCTGTAATTAAAGTGAAAGGCGCCTTTTCAGTAAATTATTCTTTACCGCACAAAATTGATTATGATCTATATGTTGACACAGTTATTATTTCTAGGTGTGGTTAATAAGAGAAATTAACAAAGAAAATGTAAGATTCTGCTGTGTACAATGTTTTTAGTTTGAAGCTTGAAAGAAGCCACGAGTCCATCAAGTTCAATCTTTTACCTAATACAAAGAACCAGAAGAAAACAAAACCATTGTGTGTGGGGGAATGTACTGTGGGGTCATCCAGAGTTTGGAGAATTGTGGGGGCATCATACAGTCTGTAGTGGAGCTATGGAGTCATCAAACTGTGTGTGGTAGAAGGTACCGCCGAAAGGCAACGTATTGTGTGTAGGGCGCTATACAGTGGGGACATCACACAGTGTATGGAGGGTTGTTATGTGGGGACATCATTGGGGGGGCTATACTGTGCGGACACCATATTGTGTGTGGGATACACTACACTGATGAGGGTCAGTTACCCCGAAACGCGGCGTCTGTAGTTTGGGATTCTGATCTGGCACAAATCCCTTAGTCATATTAAAAAGCTTGTTGGAAAGTGATTATGACTTTGAGGAGCTACTTAAAAAGGTGGCACTGGAATTATTCCACTTCCTTACTGAAGTACAAATTTGTAAAGTGCCATGGAATTCATGAAGCTATAGAAGTGAGTAAAATAAATAACAATAGATGATCAATGATTGCGATGATGTTCCCGTCTCTCCGTCTTCTGCTGCCCTCGGTAGTTGTTATTTTCTCTCTTCTATTTCTTCTCTCTGCCGTTGATTCCGGTCTTGCTCGTTGATTCTTTCGATCCTGCCAGTATCCAGCTGGTAATGGAAGTCTCATGTGCTCAGCTTTCATAGAAGCCTCAAATGTACCATGCTAGAGAGTAATTGGCTGCTATTGGCATCAAGTTGTAATGGTTTTAAGGCTAATGCTCTGACCCTGCGCTTCAATCTTGTAAAATCCTATCTTTAATGTTGGTTACATTCTATTTCATTTTTACACTTTGGGTCGATGCATCTGATGGCTGCCCGGCTGGATATCGGAGGGACGACTCCTGATCCGAGGTCATCCTTACAGTATGCGGAGTTATTCTAACCATCGCAGTACGGAGGACGTGCACTGTAGACATTTGGCATACGGAGGCGCTAAAGTGTAATCTATTGTAAAGCCATAAAACACAAGATCCTTGAAACCGTTATTAACCATTCACCGGTCTGCGGGAAGGATATTATTATTGGATCTTTTTTACTGGTGCTAAAAATAAGGGAAGCTGCGTTCTTCACAATAGATTTAATTCTTCATCTAATTGGAGGCTTCTTCTCACCTGCTTTTGTCTTGTATGATCCGGATCCTGCCTTCCTTGTACCTTCCATGTCGGTTCTCATCTATCACGTTCACGGTCTACTCCATGCACATGGCCGGGTCTGTGTGTCTTCATCTCCCGATGTGTCCACCTGCATTATTTTTCCATCCTAGGTGAACGCACCTTGTAAAGATGCCTATAAATTGGTTCTGACACAACCTAGAACGGAGTTGTACATTTTTCTGCCGTCTCCATAAAATGATTCATTTATGGAAGACTGATGGATTGTTGTTGATTAATTACTGTCTGATTTCTGCTCTTTGTGACGTCCGGTACCTGGACATCACCGCTCTGCGGGTACACAACCATACCCCACACACACAAGGACAGACTCTGTTATATAATGCCATACAGCTGTAGGAGGGTCAGCGGTGTTGTCACCCAAGGGATACCTTTGCATTTGTATTGCAAAACTATGTTCCATAATGTATATGTGGCCCTTTACTGGTTAAAGGTGAAGGCGGCTCCCTGAACCCCATTAGCCAAATAAGGTTATTGATAGTGGGTGTTCCTTGTGGGTGAGGCTTAGTCATTAAAGGGCTTGCAGCATGGAAGATGGCACAAGAGCCCCCCAGTAGGAGATAGGATCAGGAAGCAAAGCTTCTTCTAAATTGTTCGGACCATAAGGGTTCCTCCAGAAGTCAGCACGGCATTTGAATAGAAGCTCAGCCAAATATGTTCCCCCGGTGTGGGGCTCAATGTCCACCCCTGGCGGATACTGGGGCAGCGGCTGTCCTCTCCGGTATCGGTTTGGTGGGCCTTGAGATTTGAAGATGGATGGATCTCCATTGTGAGCATAGTTAAGGCAGTGGCGCACCCAAGGGGGATGACCTACGTGTCTGGACCCCCCTTTGGACGGCCCTGAGAAGCTGGGGGGACCGTTTTCGTGCAGTATTAAGCATTAATTAGGTATTCAAATTTACAAAAATTGCTTGGCTTTTAGGGGGGCTTCGCTCCCCCAAACCTTCCCCCACAGGGGGCTTTGCCCCTCGGAACCCCGCTGGGGGGTGACGCCCCCCTTTCAGGACCGGTGTGTGTTTCTTGGACCCCTACCTTGGGAAATTTCTGGGTGCGCCACTGAGTGAAGGAATACTGTCTGGCGGCTTTCTGGTGGTCCTATGGATGCATCCATGTAAGTGGGGTTGGGACAGAATTGATCCAAAGACTTTGAATCTGTTGCATATCGATGAGGCTTAAGGGCACAATTGGAAGATACTGGGACAAGGGGAGCAGCCTGCAACCAAATGCATCAATGTAGATAGAACAACCCCTACTTTCATGTTCAACCATTACAGTAAAGAAACCTTTAAAAATGTTTGACTCTGAGTTTGTCCCTCAGTGAGGATACCAAAGAACTCAACTGTTGTACTGCGGAGCCGGCTGGGGCAGGACCTGCTGTGCCGGGGCTGTGTTGTGGTCTCGGCCCTGCCTTGCCACTGATAACACCGGGCCCCTGGCGCTGGCACCTCTACACAGCTATTACTGGATCCTTGGGAGGGGATCGCAGTCCTGTCTGGTTCAACATGCTTTGCTGTTAATGTGGCGCCCCACTGGTCAGGTGACACCGTTGGGGTACTGCACCCATAAATGAGTGTGCAGTTATCCCTGTCACAGTGGAATGTAGGGTTGTAGGAGGATCCCATCCCAGCACTCCCACATACCCACCTAGGCATATGGTAAGGGCCCATACCCAAAGGGAGGAGGGGGGGGGAGTTGGGTAACAAAATGTGGGTTTTTAGTTTTGTCTCGAGGGAAGGGGGAGCACGAGAGTCCTGAGAGAGAGAAGGGGACTCCAAGAGGGGGCCTGGAGAGAGAGAACAGGCAGCCCAGAGTGAAGGAAAGGACCCCCCCAGATTGGAGCGGCCATACTCCGGTAAATGGACCAGGGTTCCCACCCGGAGTGCTGGTTCCGAAGACGCGGCACAAGGAGTTCAGACCCCGAGCCGTAACACCGGAGGTCGCAGGTCTGTTTACTGGCCCCAACACTGTCAGAAAGGAAAACAGTCACACAAGGATAACCCACGGGCTCGAGATCCAGTACAGGGGAGAGGAGAGCAGGAAGGTGGGATACTCGGGAAGCACCCCAATCGGACCTGGTACTAAGTGGGCTGTTCCCGGACAGGCAGTAGCAGCAGGACACTGGTTAGAGACAAGGAAGGCATACCACGGGAGACTCCAAGAGACCCTGCAACCCACTGACTACCTGGCCGGCTACCCTTACTTAACAACAGTTGTCTTCTGTGAACTGTCCCATTACCAGCATTGTTCCAGTAAAGTACCTGGGTAGAGTGACAGAGTCTCTGTGTGATTATTTCCCCACTGCACTGCAAATTGTTTCTTCATCATCAGCACTTCCATCACTACAGGTGCATCACTGCCCCGGAGGGCCAGCTCTACCTGCAGGGAGTAGTACCATCTCGGCTGCTGTACAATCACCTTCCGGAGGTCTGAAGCGGCGCTGGTGCTACATCATCAGAATATGCTGGTTGCATCACAATAAACTTATAAACTTTTATTCCCATTCAAACTACCCCTTTTTATTGAACACCAGGGCCATGGGTTTGGGCAGCCACCAGTGACATCCCTACTGCAGCAGAGGGCCCAGATACCCGAGTCCCCATACCCTGGGCTAGTCATTAGTTAAAAACTGCAATAAACTCCAGACCAACAGCATTGTTACCAATGAAATAAATACGTCCATGATTTGAAATGGCTATTGTTGAATAGAGTTTTTGTAAATACATGCAATTTTGCAATTTATTGCTTATTAAAACATATTGGTTGTTCATAAGATATTAACACTTTTTTCTTTTGTTCACTGCTCATTACCTTGCAGACCGACCACCTCTGCTATGCAGAAGAACTTGTACCGTGTGTTTTTTGTTTGTAAGCCGTGTTCTATAGTAGGACCGGATCGCTGAAGGGTGTTATTAACTCTTAATCCCGGCCAGCTCCAGCGCAGTGCTTACAAGCTGGTTGGCAGCAGTGGTTGATCTCTTGGGCAGTGACCTGTAAACAAAGGAAATTGCAAAAATGCTGGTTTTTACAATCTCTATTGTAGGCGGCCAGCAGGAATGATACTTTAGGTGTGTATGTCTCACCCAGCAAGTTATGCTTGGTAGTACTGGTGCAGCAACTTGGTTGCTCAGTCATTTATCTAATGGTAGCTCCCGATTGGCATTCATTGGAGTGATGAGTATAGTTTAGTTGTGGGATTCATCCCTCCCACTCTCCGCTCCTGTACGGGTCGTGTACGGGTAGTACTGGAGGTTTGATGGGTTTCTTCATGTGGCTGTAATGAGGCAACTTCTCTAGAGAGGGGAGACGGCCTCCGAAGCCACATGGTGTTTTCACCATGATCTGCACAATGGTTCAAACTAAGTACCGGAGAGTTAAGCCCGCACACACCCCTGATGGCGCAGATCGGAGGTATGATGTATTCATAAGCACCTAGTTGGGCAAGTCTTTGTTGTTTATTCACCCGATTCATTGTTTGTAACCCTTTGACTGAAAATAAGCCTTACATTCCCGTTACAACGACCAAAGCACCCCAGCTTGTTACACCATCCAACAATATCCATCTATAAAAAAGGGAGTTACCCTGTAAGAGGATGGATTGTTGGCTCAAGGTTGAAGGTGGATGGAAACAAAATATTGAATATGTTTAGTGCAACAACTCCATTCCAGTATATGTAAGTGTTCTATTGCAAGGTTTGTGTATTGTCTATATAGTTAGATAATGAAAAAGGCTCCCAGAGGCTCAGACACAGGAAAGACCATGTGACTGTACCCAGTTTCCTGTGTCTGTGCATGAGAGGAGAAGCAGCCTGCTGATGCTGCACAGAGACACTTAGGTACAGATATTATATGTATATTCCTGTTTCCACAATGCCTGTTTGTAGCTAATTAAAGCTCTATTCTGTTGTCAACACGCTTTGAGAGTATCCTGAATGATCCGCTGCCAACAGAAAATCACTTTTTATGATGACCTCCCTGCATTCCAATTCAGTTAATCATAGCTAAAGTGTCCTCTTCTATCAGGCTTTAAAAAAGACCACACATCCACATTTCATAATGGAATTCTAATAAAGAAGATTTGATATTTTAAGAGGTGTGAAGAGTATTCCCAATGGGTTACAGACTGACGCGCCTCGTTATCCCCAAGAGGCGCGAATCACTGGGAGATATTATCTAAAGAGTTATTTGCGGTTAAAAATTTTGGAAAGACGTCCTTAAGCCAAAAAGTATTTTATAAGTGTAAGGGTAATGGGTCTGTAGATCAGAGGTTAAGAAGGAAGTTCTGCCACCACTTGCGGAGTGCCGTATAATTGATGGATCACTATCTGCCATACGCATCATAAGGTCTACTGCCTGGTATGTAACATGAGATCTATAGGCTGTAATAAGAGGAAGCTAAAGAAAAGGATTGTGGAACGTCTATCCTATGTTAATAAAAAGGGGGCAAGATTCTTGGGAGACGCCATAATGGAGATACAAGGAGTTTGGTGAAGGACGGTTAACTCAGCTGAGTCGGCTCCTGCTCCATTATCTGTATGAACAGATGTATCCCTGTTTGTGTCCGTCTGACGTTCCATGGGCTAAATGGCCGTAGTTGGATTGTAGATGGTTAAATAATATAGTTATGATTATATTTATTTTTTATTATACTTTATTGTACTTTATTTTTCATTACTATTGTTAGCACATTCTTGTGCTCTCGAGTTCTGGACTTCACTCAATTAATGAAGATGTTCATCCTCCCGTCCCGTCATGTATCTGGCAGTGATCTCCATTATTTGAATGACTGGTTGGATCTCACTTTGTATTTATGCATTTTGGAATGTAATGGGTTAAATTGTATAGACACCCGATTGAACAATGATGTATTAGACTCTTCCCATGTGCCGGTGTGTTTGCGGGCGCCGTGTATGCCAAACACTCATCAGTCCGTTACCAATGGTGAATACTTTTTTCGCCTTTTTAATGAAATTCTAGTAAAGATAATTTAAAATTTTAACATTTGAATGTTCCATTTACCCTTTGAACGTCTTTGTGGTCTATGATGGGGTTGGCACCTAGGGACCCGAGACTGCACAACAGTATGTGGGTCCTTGGCAGTCCAATAGTTCATCATAATGCACAAGTCCAATAGTTTGGAAGTGGTAGGGTCCCTGCAAGGCTGCACAGGTTGCACCAATGGTTTGCCCTCCGATGCCTTTACATATATAACATACTAAAATAATTTAGCATTTACATTCTATTTACTGGAAAGTCCATATCATTAGCATGCAAGAAAGGGGACAACCGTTAATTACAACACCATAACGTGTAAAGAACCTAAAGACCTTCTACAGGCCCCTTCACACCACGGCTGGATCAGGTCCGGGGCTGTTCAGTGTAAACTGGACAGTCCCGGACCTGATATTCAATCAGGTCTGCAGCCTATAGCTGCAGCTGCTGAAATGTTCAGCTAGCGGAGAGCTATCAGCGGTCCTGAAATCTCTGGAGGGGACAGCTCATGGTGCTGAAGTTTAGCAGCGCTCACTGCTAAACTTCAGCACCCAGCATCCAACTCCCAGATCCGATTTGTTTTTTTTGTCTGATCCGGCGCCATAGAGTCCCATGTTAGAGGGCGCTGGATCCGGGAGCATCTGCTTTTGAGTGGTTTTGGCCCTGGACACACACAATCCTGATTGTTCCGATTTTGTGTCCGGAGCCAAAAAATAAAAGCTGCCGGGTTCTCCTGGACAGCATAAAACCGGATGGCAAAACACTGCCATCCGGTGCAATCCGGCCCCATAGGTTCCCACCGGACAGTCCCGGATCCTGAAACTTGTGGTGTGAAGGGGGCCTCAGAAAAATGAGCCGAGGCTTATTCCTCTCTCCCTATTAAACCGCAGGCACACTTTACCAGGGCTGTGGAGTTGGTAAGCCAACCATTCGACTCAGACTCCACAATTATCCTGATTCTGACTCCCACTCCTCCAACTAGACACAAACTCCACAGCTCTAACTCCAGAACCATGGCTGTGAAATCAGTAAGCCAAACATCCACCTCTGACACCTCAATTTCCCTGACACTGACTCCACTCAAAATGGATACTGACTCTACGTAAAATGGGCACTGACTCTACGACTCCATAACCATGGCTGTGAAGTCGGTAAGCCAAAAATCTGACTGAGTCAGATTCAGGGAAATTGAGAAGCCAGACTCCACCCAAAATGGACAGACTCTGACTCCGACTTCACTGCCCTGCAATTTACTAAATGGAATGTGCTCATATTTGGAGGCCTAAGCAGGCAGCTGAATGCTCATATTAACTGACAATTAGAAGGTATATGCAAATTGCCTCTTCAAAGAGGACTTGAACCCTAGTGCCTATTGGAAGTAGCAATCCTACGAGTCAATATCAACCCTTTAACAAGCCTTACCATATGACCAAGGAAGGTCAAACGAGAAACTCTATTTGCAGACACTGTTTCAGGGGTGTTTGCTCCTCGTAAGTGCAAAGTATGAGATCTGATTTGGCAAGGTGAGAGGCTATGACTGGGGATCTAGTGTACAACGTTTCTCCTTATGGAGAGCGACATGCCAGGTGAAACCATGTCTCATCCTTTACCCTGACGAGAAGCAAACACCCCAGAACATTAAGTCAAATTTAGTTTCTGGTTTTGATTGTCCTTGGTCATACGATAAAACTAGTTAAAGGATCCATATTGACTTTTAGGACTGTTATTTCCAGTAGGTGGCGCTAGAGTTCATCCACTTTGAAGAGGCAATTTGCATATAATATTCCCCAGAGGAGCATTGCGGTGTCTGCTCATACCTGCATGTCGCTGACCATAAGGATAAACCTTACATGATAAGGTATAGGAGCATCTTTGATACCTTCAGGATAAACCCCTTTCCATAATGCAAACTTGAGTTCTGTATTTCCAGCTTTATTTAGCTGCTAATTTAGAGAGTTTGTTCTACTCTGGAAAATGTAGGTCCAGTCCCTAGAAAGTGACCGAGGACCGTGATTTATATCCCCTATATATGTAACACTACTGTTCATGCTTCTTATAGGCACTCAGTCACTAGATTGTTGCCATTTAATGTTGGAGCAGCATGATGTAGTGAATGATGTGGCGCCCTGCTCCCACAGGTAACCACAAGCTTCCCTAGTGCACAGCTGGATTTCCACAGGGGGTACCACTTACAAACACCTTCCACCCTGGAACAGTAGGGGAGCTCCACTCGCTGACCTTAGGTGAGATGCCCTATAAATACAGGTGCTGGGGGAGGAGTTAGGCAGAGTGTGCAGACGCTAGGAGAGCTGTAAACACGTTCTGGTGCTCGGTGCCGTGTGAGGCCCGAACGAGCGACCCGGAGTAGCCATTCTGCTGCCAATCAGTGGTGGGGGCATGCTTGGGACTAGGATGCACGTGACATCTAGTCCTGCAGTGATTAATCTCTTGCTGCTACAACACTGATTTCATTGTAACAGCACACTTCCTAATAAGTGATACCACTGACATTGTAGTCTTAGCCCATACATCATGTTGCTCTCAGATTACATAGCAAAAATCTGATGAAATGGTCCATTTAGCATATTGTACATCCCTAAACTTTCTACACATTGGTGAGATTCTGGGTCCTGAAATCGGCACTGATTACTCAAGTGTCTTGAGAAGCCCCTGCATAAGTGTGTCCATAGAGTGGAGTAGGCTCTCATAGACATTCTCTTGAGCAGGTCATGCATCATCCCGGTGGTAACAGAAAAGAAACTGATATATATTTATGGATTTCAGAACTTTGTAATTAAGTCTCTTGTTGCTACTGAAGGACGATCTTCATTCCAGAAAATAAATTCTAGTATTAATATGCAGCGTGAATGTAACCTGGCGTTTAGGAAGCATGTAAATTATTAATGAGCGAAACTCGCATTGTATTAGGAGACAAATGGAATAGCTTAAATTAATTATTGGATGACACATTTTATTCATGACAGTTTGTGATTTTTAAAGGGACACTACACCTAAAATGCACCATATCTGTCTGATGTGTGGTTAACTATTGGTTGGTAATGGACATTTATGGGCTAGAAAATGTGGTGATCTCCTCGCTTGTTGATGCCATGATGTGTCCTTTAATGTACGAGGCCAAATCAAGGTCTCATTTCTTTTTTATATAATTTGGGGGCGCTTCATGCCTCGTTAAAACATTGTCATGTTGGCTAATGTTGTAGGACAAGTTGCCCATTTGCACTTTGATTACTTTTATGATGGTGTTTTGCTCCACAGCTCGTGCTGGATCTTCACTGGGTTATGCAAGGGAACTGTCTGATGTGAGGGTGCATGTGACAAGGCAAGATGGAGGATAGAAAGAGTTAAGTGGTAAACTGCATGTGCCCCGGGGCAGAGATGGCTGAAGTGTTAGGGTGCCATCACACCTGTCGACGGCGCTGGAGATGTCAGCGGCGAATGGCGTTTTTGGCGCCCTGCCAGCGTCGCCGTCCACCATTTACATGGGGCAACATCTCCAGCGGCGAGCCGACAGGCGGCATCACAGCTGGGGTCTCTCAAAACCCCAGCGGTGATGCAGGACAATGGGAGCTCCCATCGCCTGTCAGGTCGCAGGCGGCCATTTACATGGGGCGATGTGGACTGATGTGAAACCAGGCGACCACTCGGAGGCGCTGACATCACCCCTTTACATTAGGTGACGCAGAGGCGATGTCGCCGCCGATAGGCCACGCCCCTACGTCACCTATGTAATCGCCAGGTGTGACGGAGCCTTTGGAGAAGCCACACGCTCACGTTGAGTATTTGATGAGTTTTGTTATGTGACAATGGTGAAGTAGAGGGGCGCTCACAGGGTGTGTCGAGATCCTTTATTCCTCTTGTGAGTAAAACCGGTTACATGTTACTGGCATTGAGGTGCAGAGGGGCGGGGACGTGATGTTGGAGGCAGGACAACAGCGCCGTTTCGCACCTGTCTGGTGCTTCTACGGGTCCACAGACATCTTCTTCTTAAATATAGGTGTGTGAGGGCATCAATTAAAAGCAAGGTACCGTATTTTTCGCTTTATAAGACGCACCGGATTATAAGACGCACCCCCACATTTGATGAAGGAAAAGAGGAAAAAATCATTTTAATGTTAAATGGGGTTCACCTTATAAAGCCAGTGTCCGTCTTACAATCCGTATATATGTCCTCCAGCCTAGTTATATATATCCTCCATGCTGGTACACATAGCCTTCTTGTTGGCACTGTGCCCCCATCCTGGCACAGTCCCCCATGCTGGTACACTGTCCCCCATCCTGGCATAGTCCCCGATGGTGGTACACTGTCCCCTCTGCAGGCACTGTCCCACGTGCTGCCGCACAGTTAAAATAATAAACAATCATACTCGCCGCTCTCCTCGCTCCCTCGCCGTCCGCACTATCCACTCTCTGCTGTGCCCGGCATCCATTCCTGTGAGCATGCGCAGGTGATGACGTCACCATACTGCAACGCTCACAGGACCCGGATGCCGGCAAAGACAGCAGGGATGCCGCGGACGGCAGGGAGCGAGGAGAGCGGTGAGTATGCTCGTCCTCCCAGGGATAGTCAGTGCTTTCCACGCTGTCATTGCGCGGAAAGCACTGACTAGCCACACGGGACCGCAGCCGCTGGGCTGCGGTCCCGCTACTGTAATATGGGCTGCTCCCGCTGGTGATTGACAGCGGGAAGCAGTGCATATTACAGGAGATAATGAGCGGCCCCACGTGACGACAGGGCAGTTGCTGCAGTCCGCTCCTGGCCTCCTCCAGCCTCCTGCTAGCCCCGAACACTGCTCCACAACCTCCCCCCACTTCCCCACCACACAAGTGTTTCGCATTATAAGACGCACCCCCCACTTTCCCCCAAAATGTGGGGGAACAAAAGTGCGTCTTATAATGCGAAAAATATGGTTATATTAAAATCAATACACAGATAAAGTGCAACATACAAGATCTGGAATGGAACACAGATTCATTAACGTCAATGGAAAAAGAGAAATGACAAAAAGATTTTACACTATACAGTGTAATCACAGAAAAATAGCAAGGTCAGTCCTGTCGTTCAGGGTTCCCTGGGCTTTATCTGCAGAATCCATCTGGATTCACACCTAAGGAGAGAGGGTGCAACCCTCTATAAAGCCCCCGTCACACCTAGTGAGATCGCTAGAGAGATCGCTGTTTCGTCACAGGTTTTGTGATGTAACGGTGACCTCGCCAGCGATCTCGCTATGTTTGACACGCAGCAGCAACCAGGCCCCCACTATGAGATCGCTGGTCGTGTCTGAATGGCCTGGACCATTTTTTTTTTTTTGATTGTCAGGCTCCCGCTCGGCAGCATGCATCGGTGTTTGACGCCTTAACAACGACCTCATTGGCGACTCAGAACTCAGCCATGTAGAGAGTGGGGTTCTACACCTCGGATTTGGGTGCAGTATCTCTGTGGTGACTGAATCCGCTGGGGCGCCACACCTGAGACTGTGAGCTGGCTGCACACCCATCGAGACCAGAGGTTTGGTGTGCCTATATTTGACAAAGAGCAGAGGTGACTACTGAAGATGACGTGTGTGAGAAGAGCTAGGACTCACCGAGGCCATTGTGAAGGCTGCGATAATTGAAGAGGCAGGATGCAGGTGGTGGAGCAGGCCTTGTCCATTGTGGATAGAAGTTCATTATGTGGAGAAGGAAGCTGTGTTGGATCTTATTGTTTTAAAGATTGTTGCCTAATTATTAAAATACCTGTTTTTAAGATTTGGTATACATCGGTACCTTATTGGGAGCCATCTTGCTCTCAGCCACTTGTGGATGCTCGGCACAGTGACCAGTCCCACCCCATTACAGGTCACCGATGACTTCCAGAAAAATGTCTGTCCTTTTTAGACCAATGTTCAATCTCCTGCATCTTGAGCTCTGAGAATTTCTCAGGAAATGTATACATCCACGGTCCTCTGTGAGCAATAATATCTGCACTTTTCATAAACTGCTCTTTTAAAGGCTTTTTGCTGCAGGTTTAATGCGCTCTTAAAATCCTGACTTGAAAACTGCATAAATCTCAGCTGTCATAAGTGAAAGACCTTGCTCTGACAAGGGCGTTCAGTATATGTACTGGTGCAAGGCAGTTGTTAAAGAAACCCTCCTATGAAGATGTATATTTTTTTTTTTCAATAAATCAGTGTACATGTGCATGTGTGTGTGTGTGTTCATATACCAGATGTCACCCCAGTTCAGACTATCCCAGTGGCGGTCACACTGCGCTCTGTGCAGGAGCCGGAAGTCTGGATCCTCGAAGTGACGCTCTATAGACTTGCGTTGTAAAACCCACTTTTGGGTCCCGCAAGAGTGCAGCGTGACCCGCAAGAGTGCAGCGTGACCCGCCGATTCTGCAGAGCAGGGACGTCCCTGAGAAGAGGAGCAGAGCAGTGCTGAATCCCTGAGAGCGGAGCGGTAGGGGAGTACAGATGTAAGCACAGAGACAAGACATGTAGCTGCTATTGGTCCCTTGAATGGAGGATGCCGAGGTGCTCCTTACCCCCATTGTTGCTGGACAGTAACTGCATTGTTGACACTCTGGATCCAGATCATGGAAAGGGGTAAACCAACGCCAGCCCTTCTGCTCTTCACATCATGGCCCCATACGAGGAGACTTCTTTAATTGTCATGTAATGCCGCCTATATGTAAGGGACGCTGAATTACTTTTCTGATTTCATGAAAAAAGCTGTACCTTTCTCTCATACTTTTACATGTAATTTCTGCCCACATTTCTCTAATTGCGGTGTTCAGAAACAGAACTACACCGGCTATAGCGAGTCCAGCGAATGTCTGCACAATGTTCTAGAAACAGAGATCACTGCGAACTTAGAGAAATTCAGTTTATTCAAGTTCAAAAATCAGTGACGGGAATTAACACTTTGGCCACAAAACTGGTTACATTCACACAAGTCGGTGCGGATCCGGTGTTTCAAATGAAGTAAGGATCTGCTGGCATATGTGGGCCGGCTCTGCAGAACATCCGGATTATTGGGTCCTATATAATGTTCTTTATGGGAAGATATTCTAACTGAAGCCCCAAGAAGAGAATGGAGAATGATTAGCTTGAGTTCCTTCCAGCCATGTGTGAGCCGCTTTACACAGGGAGCGCACTGTCCACAGCCACCGCCTGGCAGGGACGACCATCAGGTATTGACCATAGTAGTCTGGTTATCATTAGACTATCCCACATATTGGACTTAAGCAAACTCTGCTTTAACCAAGACCATGTGTAAGGTCTATACACCATGTCTGGGGATAGGTCATCTCATACTGAGAGCTACTCCTTTATGGCTGGAACCCAAGGTGAATATCCTTCATACTTTCCTTGGGGCTTCAGTTAGATCATCTCCCCATAAGAAAATTATTACAACAATAACAGAAAAAAGAGTGGTGGAGGTTTCTGAGATTGCATTTAGTGAAGTATGCTGTTATGGGAAGAGACCATGAGCTGTATCTATGGTATAATGATTATCTAATGCTCTCAAACCTTACCCTATATGTCTTTTTTTTTATCATGTCTGTAAGCACATTGTATCTGCGTTTTTTAACCTTTTGATGGAGTAATAAAAGCGTCTTTGAGAACAGCAGTTTAATTGTGCGAACTAATTGGGTATAGAAACTCTCCAAAACCAACCAATTATGAGTAAAAATGTATGTGGGAGAGCCCTAATATATATAGATTACCATTCATGTTTGACCTGGATATTAAAAACTATACTGTAGTATAGGCTAACCCTACGAGCCGCCCCCCTGGTACTAGCTGCTGTGGTATTTAGACCCCCTGGGCTTGCCCCTGACAATCCCTGTATAGGGGGTTGGTTAAACTAGGTCCAGCTCACCCAGGGGAGTTCGGTACCACGGCCCAGTGGGTCCACTCTAGGGCGCCTTCCCCCGGAAGCGTGACACAGCCTCACTGCCCATGAGCCGTAATGTTGGCACTTGTTCACATGAGCAAATAAATACATCAGTTGTCACATGTAGCGGAGTGCTGCCCACTTGTTTTCAGATATTTTTGCCCCTTCACTTGTCTTTTTCACCATTTCGATCTGTGTATTGCCTTGCTTTTCTGCCATGTCTCTTCTCCTCCCTTGACTAGCTTTCCTCTCCTCTTCTGCCTTTGCTGCCGCACATATAAGTATAATCCATCTTCCCTCCTATCTCTCTTCAGCTCTCTATTCTAATCCTTTTTTCTATTTGGACTCCCCACACAGTTGGGGGGGGTTGAATACTTTTCTCACGGATAAACCTTAGGCACAGTAAGGGGCTGCGTGTTAATGTGAATCTTACAAGTCCATTAAATGGAGGATTTCCATGCAACATGGTTGACCCCTGGCTCTCCGTCCTGCTGGACCACACGTGTACCTTCCCTCGGTGGTAGCCCTGGGGTGAAATCTTCAGGTTATCCTGCTGTTGCAGATCCGCCATGCCCGATGCTATAACATCCTGAGAATTTACATTATTAAACATCTCCTTTTTTCTGTGAAATGAAATGATAGGATGTGTTGTGCGGACTCCTGCACCGATTGCATCATGGGAAAAGCTGTACAGAAAACATGTCAATTCTTTGTGTCGCTTATGAATAATGCCAAGGAAATGTCTATTTTATGAATTTTTAAAATCATTTCTTAGATTAATGCTATAGAAAAGAAGCCTGTGCATTGCAGACCAGGAGATCAGGGCACAGAGATACATTGTGTCTCCTTCACTTGTTCTGTGCACTCGTGTATCTACAGCAGTTAATTCATATCTATCGTTTACATCCACTATATAAAGACACATATATGTATATATGTTTTTCTCACTATCGGACATGAAATCAGAATAAAACTTTCCCAATTTAGGTCGGTTAGGATTAATGTAATTATAGTATTTGCCAAATGCCAGAATAATGAGAGCGAACAACAATGTTTTAAGGCATTTCTATTAAGTTACATGTTTGTATACACTAAGATTACTCTGCCTTTTACACAATTTGGGTCAATCCATATGATATCATGTGTTTGGAAGCTTCTGATAGGTTTATTGGGAACATCTGATTTAATTAGATACACACCTATGGATGTATTTTAATGCACACCTGAAACACACTGTTTCTTTGTGTTGCACTATGGGAAAGTCTAAAGAAATCCGCCAAGATATCAAGAAGAGAATTGTAGACTTGTACATGCCTGGTTCATCCTTAGGTGCAATTTCTAGATTCCTTTATAAGTGCCTCGTCCATCTGCATAAACAATTATATGCAAGTGCAAACAAGATGGAAATGTCCAGCCATTATACTGCTCAGGAAGGAGACAGGTTCTGTGTCCCAGAGATGAACTTACTTTGGACTGACATGTGTATATCAACCCAAGAACAAAAGCAAAAGACTTTAAGATGATGTGAGAAGCTGGTAAGATTGTGTCATTATCCTCAGTGTAGCAAATGCAAATGCACACTGGAACAAAGACCTATATTTTTGTAGACCTGTCATGTGGCCTGATGAAACTATAAAATTGAACTGCTTGTGCATTGCGTAAAGATGATCATTATGACCACACTGGCCATGGCTCTCCTGACTAAGCGGGACATCTTCATGTATTTCTACATAGCTGTCATGCCTGGGTCCAATCCAGGCATAACGATCCAACATTGGGCTGATTTACATGAACGTGCGAAAAAGCTCAAAATACATGCATATTTCAATGCAGAATGCTAATTACATTTTAGGCAAACTACAGTCATAAACACATTTTGATTTTGTGATTTTGAACCCTTTAGGCATATTGCATTGGCTTAAAGGGTTTTTCCGATCTCAAAGATCATTTCCCAATATGTAGTATAGGTCTCCTGATTAGCCATGTTACTTCCCTCATGTGCAGAACATTACAGCTTAGGTATCCATGGTTACGACTATAAGCAACTAAGTGTCACTCTATGAGTGGTTGTAACCATGGATACCTAAGCTGTAATGTCCTGCAAATGAGCTGAGAAACATGGCTAATCAGGAGAACTATGCTACATTTCTAATTGGAGGGATTTGCTAATAATTATTATTATTATTATTATTATTTATTATTCCTACTACATATTGGGATAGGATCCTGGAGATGGGAAACCCCTTTAAGGCGGACCAATCGATTTCTCTCTCTGCTCTTAAGTGTTATGACATTCATGGAGCTTAATCTCCATTCTGCAAATCCCTCTCTTATTGCAAATCTTCACCTGCCCAGGGCTTCATTGTGAAGTAGACCGGATTCTGGATTGCAGGGACTACATAAACTAGACATAAAAGGAGTCAAACGCTTGGGGCTTCTTTTACAGGTTATTCTCTTGCATGGAAGAAAAATATTGTTTAGGTCTCAAGTCTCCATGATAACAAAGACTATTTTATTCCATACAGTCCCTGGGATAAATGTCAATCATTGCTCTGTTCTTTCTCTTTGCATCCCACAATGCATTGCTTCAAGGCAGGAGAATGACTCTACCCAGGATCCCTGTGACCCCACAATGCCATTTCCCAGTTGACTGAAATTATTTAAATTTTTTTTTATTTTGGCCGATGTTATGAGGGAGAATAAGAACTTGCATATTATTAAAATGATTTCTGTAGAGATGGATGACCCACCGTCACGGTGCACCTTGGTTTAACAAACTGAGTCGTGTATTTTTCTTCCCAACGATGTTGTAATGTGTTGTAATAAGTGAGTCATGGCGGAGAATGATCTTGTTCCTCGCATAGCCTCAGTATTACAATACATTCATCTTCTGCTCTCCAGATGATTAAAGTATATGGAAACAAAAGCGCGAATCCCATAACGACGCTCCGACATTTCAATATAGGAAGTCATTGTTGTCTCTGATTCATGTTCATGGGACGGAGTCTGTAGAGCTCAGAACGTGGACTTTACATACAATGTATCAATGACTTTCCCCTTAATGTCTTTGTATCAAAGAGCTGCCGATACCATTGTGAATTGGCGCCCACCTGGGGAAATGTATAATGTAGAAAGCCGAGCATGTAATTATGGCATCAAGGGTTCGGGGAAATCAAAGGTTTGATTTTATTTTAATTCAATGCCATTTATTCTCTTCTAACACTTGGGGCTCGTGTGCACGGACTGCGAACTCCTGTATCTCTTGTAGGCGCTCCATGTGCTGCCATATGGCCTCTCGGTGGGACATCGGAGTTTTGTCTTTTGAAGCCAGAAACCAAGTGGTTTGTAATAAAGCTTGTCATGGAGAAAATCACCTTTCTGTGTATATGAAAATTATAAGTAAAGTAACTTTTGTGTAATTGGGCTGCAATACCAGGCATAGCCTGTAGACAGGTGTGGCAGTATACAGTGTGACCATTATCTAACAAGATGAGATTTCTAGACATTACTTCTTCTCCGGCACTAGCTTTATATACTTCAGTGGAAAGTTGAGTATTGGTCTTGTACAGACTTAGGCTGAGATCACCTGTCCAGTAATCCTCCATTACATCGGATCCTGCAGAGATCTGTTGGCAAAAAAACATTGTTAAATAACTGATTTCAGCTGGATCTGTTTTTTTGTTTTTTTTTTTAACAATGGATTCTATGGAGAACGGATCCGTTAACTGATTGCTATTTAGCCTCCGTTTTTGTTTAATATGTAAAGGATCTACTTTTTGCTTACAGGATCCATTTCAAGTAGATGATGAATAGCGATCCATTAACGGAGCCGTTCTCCATACACGCCAATATTGCAAAAAATGGATCCTGCAGAAATCAGTAATTTAATAGACAAATGTCTTTGCAGAACTTTTTTGGCAACAGATCTCTGCAGGATCTGATCTAACAGATTACTGGACATGTGATCTCCGCCTTAAAGAGTAACCATTGCTTATTTCATATATTTTTTTTTCTATAAATTAATATTACTGGTGAAAATAAGTAACTTTGTTATATCTTACTAGATGAGGGCCTGATGTTATCGCATTGGGAGGGTGGTGATGTCACAATGGGGGTGAGCTCTTTGACACAGCACCTTTTTCTCCCCCCTGTGCACTCTCTCTCCCCTGTGTACTCTCTCTCCCAGTGGACTGTCTTCTGCCCCCAGTGTGCTATCTTCTCCCCCCATGTGCCCTCTCCTTTAAGCCATCTCCCCCTGTGTGCTCGCTCTCCCGTTTGTTCAGCCTTCTCCTCTCTTTGCTCTCTCCTCTATATGTGATCTCTCTCTCCTTTGAGCTCTCACCCCTGTGCGCTTGCCCCTGCCTCTATGCATTCTCTGTGCCCCTCCTGTATACTCTGTGCCCACCATGCATCGCGCCACTGCCATCTGAGTGTCCAAAGAGGTCAGTGGCCTTAGTAAGTGTGTGTATCTGGCGCATGCATGCACCTAAAGATCCAAAGATATGCAAATAGAGTCTGTGGAGTCTCCATTAGGAGTCTCAAACACAGGACTAGCCAGATATCCCTCCAGGGAAGGACCCAGCCAAGGGTCTACAAAGATCCAAAGATGACATTCACCTCAGTAACTAGACATGTACCCTGGTTACACACATTCGGACTTACCGAAGCGGTGTTGTGTTCAGTGGTCAGGTGCTGCTGTTGATGGGGTGCAGGCAGTGGTTCCTGGTGTCGTCGGTTGCAGAGTCGGGGCACCGCTGGTGATGCTGTGCAACATCAGTTGTGGGGCCAGTTCCGCCAGCGGGCACTTATCTGCACACCCGCCACTTGGGTGTGCAAAATATGGCTGCAGCCGGTGCATGATAGGGCAGCCTGATACCGGAAGTGATAACGAACAGGGACTTGGCAATTATGTAAGTAGATTAGAGAAATCTACTTTTTTCCCCTCGTTGACTGATCATTTAGTCTAAATCCTCAATTCTTCAGTGAACACCGATATTCCCATTACTGAGATAAGAGATGACCGTTGTCTCTTTCAAGATTCTATGGAGAATTGTAAGGGCCGCTTCACACTGCGGTGTGATCCGGTTCAGTTCTGTCCGGGATGCCCGACAGCCGCGGACCGGATCAGCACATAGGACTGGAGGGCTAATATGCCCTCCAGTCCGGTGTGCTGTCAGCGGCTGCAGCCGCTGACAGGTCAGGACCGCGGCGCCCGCGGACCTGACTTATCAGCAGCAGGAACTGCGTGCGGCTGCACACTGGACCGGAGGGCATAATAGCCCCCCAGTCCTGTGTGCTGATCCGGTCCGCGGCTGTCAGGGGCATCACGGACAGAACTGGACCGGATCACACCGCAGTGTGAAGCGGCCCTTACTGTTTCAGGACAACGTGCAGCAGATTGTCTCTCTCTCTCACGCAACCCTCAGGGTACCGTTACACGTCGCAACATTGCTTGCAATTTCACTGGCAATTTGCTGGTTGCAGTGAAATCATGGACACATTGTTCTATTTTGTGGCCGTGTACAAATGTAACAATGTGTCCATGATTTCACTGGAACCAGCAAATTGCCAGTGAAATTTCCCAGCAATGTTGCGACGTGTAACTGTACCCTCAGTCTCCATGGAATCTTAAAAGCACCAGCGGTCATCTCACCAATTGAGAAATCTGTCGTCACTGAATACAGATGTCATCTATGAATTGAGAGTTGAAGTCCAGGAGGTGAAAGAAGCAGATTGGTCTGATGAGATATGTTACAAAGTTGCTCATGTTCGCGTGTACTATTGATTTATGAAATAAAAGTTAAAACCACGGTAACTCTTTAAGGACAACAGCGGTGTCAAACCTGCTGAATCCTGTCTTGGAAAAGCAATGTCTCAGGAGTGCAATCGCCTTTCGTCAGCCATCACAGCATTGCAATTGTGCCTTCATTATCTGCCTCCGGAATGTCTCGCTAAAAGAAAAGTTTTCAGTGTTTCTGTACAACTCCGACTCCTGGCGACAGGTGGTCATTTCATGACTTGCACAAGGCAACAATCACATTTTATTTGTACCTTGTTGTTGGAAATTCAACAACTATCAAGGCTTCCCATCTCTTATGCCTAGTGGCCACTATAGGAGCACACGGACATCTGCTAATTAATGCAACAATGTAATTATCCTATGATGTAGCAACAGCTAAATCCGTGCACCCTGATGTTGTTTTCCACAATTCTTACATCATTGGTTTCCCATATAAATCATCCGTTAATCATTTCGGCTGTGACTCTCGATCTACCCAGTGTCATTTTCTTCTGACCAATATTGGGAATAACTATGAAGAAAAGTTAATTGACTTCTCTGCAGCCTTTACTTGTCAAACTGAAGTGCAGAAAAACAATGCATAATAGATGACTCTCCCCCCACTATTGGGTTTAGCCCTGCATGTCCCCTGGTGAAGCACCACTTTGTTAGTCTTGCAGTATCCAAACATAAGACTGAAAGTGATGGCTAATTCATCGCTTTCCGTTAATGTGCACAAACACAAGAGGTGGTAGTTTGTCAATGCCCTGTATGGCGGTGTGCACAAGTGATGCATGTTTGAGCAGCTGCCCGGTGGCTTATGGCACAAAATGCATTTATTATGGTCTCCCCTCGCATTTACCTGAGGCATTGATGGTAAAAGGGCAAAATCTCTTACTGAAATGCCCATATGAAGACCGTTCCTGGTGAGTCATCCGAGACTCGTGAGTATCTTGCATAGTGTGTTTCCTCACTAAGGCTAGAATCGCACTGTTCTTGTCATATGCGAGGCAGTTGGATGAGTGATGGATCATTAACCCTGAACAGCCTCCCCCCTCTCTGGACCGGGAGTGTGGAGCTGCTTGGAAATACAAGCAGCTGACACTCCCGTCCTGACAGGGAGAGGCCGTTCCAGGTGACTGATCCAAGACTCCTCAGACTACCTCGCATGTCACACGGACAGTGTGATTCCAGCCTAAGACTGAGAAATCTGCACCTACTGTAGCTGTTCAGCTCCTCATCAGAAATGTAAGTAAGTGACTTACCTCATCACTCCAGATTTTTTTTTTTTATTTCAGTGCTGTAGTAGTGGCTTAAATTTAAGTCCCCTGCCCCCTGTATTATACTCATTTTCTCGCAGCTTCACCTTCTATCGCCGCCGCTCCGGTTGGTCTCCAGTGATTTGTGACCTCTGGCACCCATGAAACAAGTCTGGCCCTCATAGAGATGTATTGAGCTCTTGTGACGTCACTTCTGACTTACAGCCAATCAGAAGTTACGGAAACAAGAAGGCGCCTCAAGACTCGAGTGGCACAGAAAAAGATGAAAATAACTCATTGGAGAGGTGCTTATAATAAGAGTGCTAACATCAGGCTCGGCGTTGACACCCGCCACATATGTGCCAGGGCCTTGGAAAATTGAGGGGGTCCACTCACTGTTGGCAGGTGTTGGTTGGGCCTGCAAGCAGGGCAACTCCCCCAGCAGCTGTGCAGGGTAAGGCATTCTGCTTGATGGTCGTCACTTCAACAGTGCACTGTGCAAGACCATGTTAAAGTGATGGCCATCAAGCAACGCAGCGTGCACAGCCACATGGAGCTGGACAGGAAACCAGCACGAGGGAGGGGGAGGGAAGGCTTTCTGCTGCTTGCTTCCCCATATTAAGGGTATTTATAATGTAAAGAAACAAAAATGGCAGATACCCTAAAATAAATTGCAATAGTGTATGATAAAAATGATACTTGGTAACTTTAATTTGATCAAAAAAGTGTAAAAGCCACCCCACCACGTCAAGGTCACCCTATCAGGATGGTCCTAACCTAGCATGAAATATTAAAAACCTTACCAGATGTCAAGTGACATAATTGTGATAAGGACTGTAAGTATATGCATAGGCCACAAAGCGGCAAAACCAAAGAGCAATATCTCCTAATGTGTCTGTGTGTGCCTGTATGATGTGTATAATTTTGTATATATTTGTCTGTTTTTATATGATTATGTACATATGCCTGTATGTGTTCATATTTGTATTTGCATGTCTGCGTGTGCATGGGGCCCCCTGAAACTCATTAGCCCGCAGCCCTTAAAAGCCTGGCTCTGGCCCTGGTTAACAAAGGGGCAGTCCTTCCCCACAGTGGGGATCCTCTGCAGTGAGCGGTGCTGCTGTCCATAGTGCTGATCTTTTCAGGCCTCACATTGCTCCTAACCCCCCTCAGCCCACCTGAGCCCTATCACCCCCAGCACCTGTGTTTACCTGCTCTATTTAGCACTATGAGAACACCTTTATTTTTTCAATTACTCCGGCCTGTTGTCAGTGTTGATTTATCCCCGGCTCTCAGAACTGGTCATTTTCCTGCCTATTGAGGAGTTAGTGATGCGCAGATGAATTATTCTGTTCTCTGGCTGAAAGAGCAAAGGAGAAGTGATTTGAAGAGGGTGGAGGGAAGGTAGAGGGTCTGGGAAAGGGCTTTAACGCTTCCATTCCCAGAGTGGCGTTATTGCACCGCGTAGTGACAGCATTGCCGTGCCCTGCCGGGGTTAATAACAACACAATGTCTTCTGAACAGGAACTAATGATGCAACAATTAAAAAAAAAAAACTCAACCAGAGGCTACAAATCAGACACCTGGTGCCAGGGAAGGGGAATAGGGAGCGTGCAATGAAATCCTTCCTCGTTAACGCCTCATTAGAAAGGCAACTGAGAAGAGATTTGTAGCAGCGGTTATTCCTGTCCACTTGAAATAAACAGATTGCAAGTCACATTGTTGTTTCACCGAGGTGTCAAAAACCCGAAATGTGCCGTACATCAACCATAAGCGTAAAGGCAGCGGCGGATGGACGGCTCCGGCCCCGTTACATGGCAGAAGTGTCAGAATGGAGTTATTTGAGTATTTCTGGATAGAGCTCGGGTTAGACGTTCAGGATAGATGATGTCGAGTGATCACGATGTGTCGGCCACGAATCGCCGACCGCTGAATCCTTTGGTCCTGGTGGACGAGGACGGCACTTCGGGTTGTTTCACAAAGTCTTATGGCCGTTAGGAGGTAAAATTCATACAATATTCATCATTACATCATATTCTCAGGTGAAACGTATTATTTCTATTGACAGCGAAGGATAAACCCAAGCAGATACTGCCTGACAGCCCCCGCTGCCTGGGTTTACCTTTGTTGGCAATGACAAATATAAGGGAACCCTAAGTTCTACCTGTTTTTTCCCGTTCCTGCTCCCGTGTGACATCACATCCTGAGGACTCCATTTTCTGCTGGCAAGCGCCTGCAGATTGTGTGAATTGCAATCTGTTATTGCAGAGTATTTTTTCCTTTTATAATGGAGGAAACTAAGCTGAAAAAATGCCGCACAAATTGACACGCTTACTCTACAGATTGCCTAACATGGGAGCCTATGAGGCTGGATTGCCCACATCCGGGAACTGGATACCGGCGGCTGCACACCTGTTCTTTCAGGACCGCGGCTAGCTCCCTGTGAACCGCGGTCCTGAATCGTCACCAGTGGCATCTGCGTCTGGCTGCACACCGGACCGGACGGCATTTTAGCCCTCTGGTTCTGTGTGCTTATCCGGTCCGGGGCTGTCAGGGATGCTGTCAGAACCAGCCCCGGATAGGATCTTGCCGTGGTGTGAAGCCGGCCTTAATTCTATAAGTTTGAACCTGAAACCTAACATTTTGATCCAGAGGAAGGCAAAAACCCCATAGGGGAAACACTAAGCTCCACATTTGGGGGGGAAATTCCTTCCTGACTCCATATACAACTTGATCCCCTTGCAGGTGTCATCTTAGAATGGAATCTGTAAGGCCGGCTTTACACCACGGTTTAATCCGATCCGGGGCTGTCCGGTGTAAGCCCGACAGCCCCGGGCCGGATTTTGGCCCCATAGTATCCTACGGGGCAGGATGGAGTCGGATGGCAGCTCTCTGCCATCCGGTTTCCATGTGTCCGGGAGAATCCGGGAGGAATAAGATTTTTCTCCCGGACACAAAATCGGAGCATACAGTATTTTTGTGTCTGGGGAGAAAAATCTCCCCAAATTGGATCCTCCCCGATTCGGCGCAATCCGGCACTCCCTAACATGGGAGTCTATGGGGCCGGATTGCCCCGATCCGGGAGGATCTGGCAGCTGAGCACTGGTAATTTCAGGACTATGGCTAGCTCCCTGCTAGCCGCGATCATGAATAATCAGCAGCTGCGGCTGCTATTAGCGGCATCCGGCTGCACACCGGACCGGAGGGCATATTTACCCTCCGGTTCTGTTTACAAATCCAGTCTGGGGCTGTCAAGTTCATCCCTGACAGCCCTGGATTGGATTTCACCGTGGTGTGAAGCCGACCTAACCAGATTTTTGCTATGTAATCGGAGAGCAGCATGATGTAGGGGCAGAGACCATTATTCCAGCAATGTGTCCATTGCTGCTCTGCTTGGTGTCATTTTGATACAATCACTGTATTAAGAGAAACACATGGTGTACTCTGTATGATGTCCATATGTCATAAGGGCTATTTTCTTTAGGTCACAGGTAGGTGCCTACCATCAATGATCACAATCTCGCTTATTATTAGTTTTCGTTGCACGAGAGACTCGTAGTTAAGTATTGATAATGGTTTTCTAAAGTGAATGCAATGTTTTACACAGTGATATAAGACTTTATGAAATTATTGTGAAATCCAAAAAACTAGTAACCCTGGCAATGCAATCTGAGTACGGAGACTTTTCTATCTGGAGTTGGTTCTTGCTGTTCTTGCGTTTGTTCCAAAGACGACAATGTGAAAACTCTGAGTAATCCTTGATCTAGGAACATGCTCGTTACCAGAATATCGTTAGCTAATTTTCAGCTGCTCACACTTTTTTATTTGAGGCGTTTGGACACGATAGATGGGGGTCAGCTAGAGGTTTCCTCAAATGGCATACAGCCAACCCATCTGATTTATCAGTTAAATTCTGCATAGAAATCAGCAGAGAAGAAAAAATCTGCAAAAGATCTTAAAGGAAGAAATAAATTAAAAAAATGTTAAAAATCAAAACATTGTCAACTTGCTACATTGTTGCCAACGGTTTTCATCTAGAAGAACTGTTAGTGTTGAAAGGGTGGTCCAAAGGCTGAAGAAAGTTCATCTAAATCGCCATCTATTTATTGCCCCAATGTAAACTAATTTCTAATATGGCTACATTACGAATTCACTATCATTGGAGCAGAGGCTGCAGTCACTGTCACCCCCCTCTGCCCCCTCCCTGAAATGAAGCATCATCAGTGACACACATTGCAGCAGCTGGTCTGGTCACTGCGCGCTGTCATTGTGTGATGTGCACAGTGACAGCATGCTCTGTTTTCGGCTCAGTTCACTAGAGCAAGCAACAGAGCAGCGCACACTGTTGGTGCGCGGTGTCAGTGTATCTGGTGGCTTTCAGAGAACAGGACCGCCCCCACAATTGCCGTCACGGGTACAGCATTGGTTTATAACTAAATATTAGAAAAAAAGCAAAAATACTATTAAGGAAAACATTAAGACCATGCAGGCTGTATGAATGACCTGTATTAATTATGACAACCTCCATTGTTCAATTTTGCAAAATAAGGCTGTGTGCACACGATCCAGGGGCACTGCGTCTTAGACCGATCTGCCTTGGGTACAGGACGGCTTCTCCCTGCATACACATGTCGGAGATCGCTGTCTACTCAGCAGCATTAAATTATCATGTTGCGCGAGTCCGGCAACCCGCACTGCAGCTGAAATAACGCTACGGTCGGGAGTAGAACAGTGGTCATGGGATTTCTAGAAATCCCATCCACTATGCAGGTACTATACAACGTAACGGTTTGGACACCGGCAATACGCTGCTTCCAAAAGGCTGCAATTCCTGATCATGAGCGCACACCCGAATGAAGAAAGTTTGACAAGTTTTGCTCGTCTTTTCATCGTCTCCATATGCATCTCTTTGGATTAATAGTTTTTATACTCGACTTGGATATGTTTTGTTTTAGCTTCATAATTTGAAGTCGTATTTCATGAATGTCGTTTAATTATGAGACACTTCACACCTTCCATTGCACTTGTTACATTTCCTGTCCGCCGTATAGTTTTGCATTTCATCAGGTCACTTCACATTGGATTGATGGGTGGTAGAATGGCATTGTCTGGCCAGTGTCGAAAAAGTGAAAATAGAAGGTCAGGGAACTGACATTTAATATCTCTACTATTAAGGCGTACCATGCAGAGTAAACATAATGTGCACTGATTTCAACTGTCGCGGTGAAAACACTCCTTGTAATTATTTTTCTGTTGACCTTAGCAAGTGTGAACAGAAGGCTACAATGTGTCCATCACCCCCGGCGGGTAGGCAGATCTGTGATATCGAAATGCCGACCGTTCAGAAATCAAAGAGGCGGTAATGGGACGTGAAGCCAGTTGTGATATTTACAGAAGGGTTCATTCTGCTTCAGAAGGGCTCACTTATTAACCCCTTGTGTGTAACCCATCCCTGTTGGTTTATTTTACACAGTTGTCAATACAAGTTAATGCCGGGGTCTGGGTGTTTGCGAGTCCTTTCTTTTGCATATTGTGATAGGGCGACTCGCTTGCGGGCATCAGGACGCAGCAAGAGGCGGCGTCTTCACAAATTATAGCCCAAAACGGTTTATTCACTCCATCAACCGATCACAAAACAAATGCAAAACTAGCAGCCTTCAGTGCAGGCCAAAACTAACAGGAAGGAACAGTCTTGTATGGCGCACCGTCTCAGGTGTCGCCTACCTGTGTTCACAGATTGGTAGGTCACCAGCATCCAGCTTGGCCTGGAGACCACACACACGCACACGCACACACACACCCTCCACCATGCTTAACCCCAGGCTCCAGTTTATGGCCTGTCGCCACACCCAGCGGTGAGGTATGTTGGTCCTTGACCCGCCCGTCACTCAAAGCACCCATAAGCCGGACCCATGTGCACGAAGTCAAATTCCCAGTGCAGACGCGCACTAGAGAAAAAATACTCTGGCTTATATCAGATAACAGGCATCTCTGCGACACATACCTCCCGTCAATTATGTGACCCCCCCCCCCTCACCACCTCACAATGGATCTAGATATTGTATATTCTTATCCATATTATAGTTCACCGGTTATTTGGATGCGTTCATCTTGTGTGAAGTGCAGCTGACCCACCCCAGGGCCATGGGTACTCGGTCACGTGCTGTAGTTTCATGGGGATGTCACGGGTGGCCTGTGCTCGGGTCCGTGGACCTGGTGGTCGCTGAAAAAGACGTTAAATAAAATTAAAAAGTTTGTGACGCCACCTACGGTATCCCTTAAGAACGGTGCTGCTTGCAGACCTCTGGGGTGATGATGAGGCAGCCTTGTTGGTAACGCTCCACGTAGGTAGGGATCCCCGGGGCAGTGATGGATGAACAGGGATTTTACACAGGGGGGCGGCTCATCAGGTGGAGATGCTGCCAAACAGTCTATTATGAGGGAACAAGAGTACAGCTACTCTGCCGCAGGCCAATAAAACACAACACTCAGTCTTAGACTCTGAACTGGGCTTTACTGGTGACTCAGGCAGCAAACAGTCTTTACACAGGTGTTGCTGGCCTGGGTCGTCACCAGAGAACTAGGATGTCTCACTTGGGACACTCGGTGGTGTGCCTGCCTGGTCCTTTAATCTGTCCTTTCTGCGCTCTCCCTCTATTCCTTCCTTAGCGCTCCCGCGCACAGAACCCTCTGCTGGTCCCCACAGATCCTTATGGACGGTTCCTGTTTTGAGGCCTCCGAATCCTATACGAGGCTTTAGGGGATTATGCCGGGTGTTGGCTGCGACTTCTGAAGAAGCCCATGCCCTCCGGTTTGGTGGCTTGGGGAGAAACACCCGCACCGCTCTCGGAAACGGTCCTCCAGTTCTGGACTGGGTCCCTCCGGCCGGTGGTCGTACCGGCCCGGATTTGGGTGCACCTCCACACCCTAGGATCCCCCTTCTTTCTTTGGGCCACCTTTCATGAGGTGCCCTCCACTGTGCTTCTTGCAGGGTCCACACTCCACCTCCTCCTCTCTCTGACTTTCCCACTCTCCGCTACCCACCTAAGCTCCTCCCACCAGGACCAGTTTCCTAGCAACGGTTAACCCTGTGGTCCCCTGACCTAAGGTGTGTGGATGAGTGTAATGAGAGTACCCTATTGACATCCCAGTCTCCTGGTCACAGGGATACCACACACTCTTGTGAGTGCAGTATCCCAACGTAGCATCCCGACCAGTGGGGTGCCAAACACTCATATATATTGATATAATTAAAGCCGAGCTCTCCCTAATCCAATCACTTATGTTGTGTTCGTGTAGTTATCGTAGTGGTGGTACGTTGTCCAGGTCCCCACTTAGTATCAAATGCAAAATATTGCACTCTGGCTATGAGTCAATCACATCTATCCGCTAGGGGTTTAGAATCTAAAGCCTAAAAAAGTTGTTCCGACCTTTTCAAAAGCAAACAAATTATCATTGAAAAGCCCCTTCTAGCAAAGTTAAATCATATTTAGGTTCAGGTTGCTGTTACTGCATTGCTATAACATACAAATGAATATAGTTAACAGCAGGGCTGTGGAATCGGAGCCTTGGAGTTATGTCCAGTTAGTTGAATTCGGATTCAGTGAAATTGAGGAGTTGGAGTGGGATGTTTGGTTTACTGACGTCACAGTTGTGAAGTCGGAGTCTGTGTCCAGTTTGGTGGCGTTTAAGTCAGGGAAATTGAGGAGTCAGATATTTGGTGTACCGACTCCACAGCCCTGGATAACTGCACACGGAGCATCCTCAGATATATAAACTATGAATAAACTGCATTACTGCTTTATAGACTGTACTTATAAATGTGAGGTTCTTCACCCACATTTTAATCATATTGTCTCAGCCCATCTACCAGTGACACAACAAGCTCTTTAAATTGGAGGCAGCACTATCAGACTTAACTCTCCAGGAGGCAGCACTATCGGACTTGCCTCTCCAGGAGGCAGCACTATCAGACTTACCTCTCCAGGAGGCAGCACTATCAGACTTACCTCTCCAGGAGGCAGCACTATCAGACTTACCTCTCCAGGAGGCAGCACTATCAGACTTACCTCTCCAGGCCTAAACCTATGAATCTGACGGCCATGTAAGATTCGGCTCCAATGTAAACTGCCTTGGGCTGAAGTGAGGTGTGCACGGTCATACATGGAGGCACTCGCTTAACTCCAAGTATACATTGTATAAAAAGAAATTGCCATGCACTTGTGTGGACCGGAGTTCACTAAGAGAATACAGCAGATTGCAGACTAGAACGAGGCCAAACAATGTCGAGATAAAATCCTTTTCTATATAAACCACAAGGATATGGGTAAAGCAACTCAGAATATCACCCAGCACTTGCCACAAGAGCATATACATACACTCGTCCTAGAGAGACTGGGATCCATGTGCTGCACCCAACGGCAATCTCCAATGTATCTGGAAACTTCTGAAACAATTTCCCTAAAGCCATAAAAGACCAAAGAAATTGGGAGTGTGACCGCGCTCCTGTTGGCATAGAAAGAAAATTCTAATTGACCAAATTGATTTGGCACCAAAAAGAGAAATGTGGACACACTACCCACTATGGGAAGTGGGAAATTTTGGTACCACATGATCAGTCCAGGGGTATCGGATCCAAGGAAGCTTTCGGCAAGTCCCACAGGAGTAACAGATTCTTCGGTGACTGTCGGTCATCTGAGAACAGTCACCTCGAAAACAGGATAAGCACCTGGGGATGTCTTCTTGGATATGATTCTCCATCCAGCAGCAATCTCTTTGTCCTCACAATGGGGAGTTGGCATTACCAAAGAAGTTAGCAGATAGTCTCTGTAGGTTCTGACAGATTTGCCCAGCGAAATGAGAACTGTCCACCGCACATGCGCACACTGCGGGCTTGTTGTTCACATGGCGCTTGACGTGTTCCAGCACTGCCGGCATCACATCCACTCTCTCACACTAGCAAAACGAAATAAAGGTATTGGTGCAGGTTGGTGTGACTGTCTCTAAATAGAGCTGGATCATACTTGCACATTACATTTGTAGGCCTAGGCCTGGACGTGGTATTAGACTTTGATAGAATTGATTCAAACATCCAACATGTCAATAATGTGGGCCTGCTGGACGGGAGTGCTTCTTAACTGACTGCATTCACAGCTCTTCTTTTGATTAGTCGGCCTGGAGTGACACCTTTGTTGCAGCCTGAAATGCGTTTCCCACCAGTCCCACTAATAAAAGATACCACAGACGTCAGGTAAAAGTCGTACTAACATCCATTAGTCACCTTGTCACCTGCGTATGGGCTCACAGATTCATCAAAATATGCCCTGATGTTCTACATAATAATAATGCACTTAAAATATCATATGGAAGATCCACACATACAATTGCAATCAAAATTGTTCAACTTCCCCTAGATATTAGGTTTATTAATGAAATGTACAAACTTAATGCTGTTTAACATATTCTGGTCTTGATTGGTTGATTGCAAATACCTTTAACAAACTTCCTATTGGAAGCGGCTTCCTCAATTACAACACAAGCTGTCACTTTAATGGTCTGCTGCAGACTCAACATTATTCAGTCTTTTAAAAAGAATCCCTCATAAGAGAACACATCACACATTTGCAAATCAGGAGTTGTCTCACAGTGTAACAATCCAGGGCTGGCATCAGGTGTGCTTGACATAAAATACATCAAACAAGTGGACTGTTCTTTGATTGTTTTTTAGAAATATGGCAAGAAATCGGTCAAAAGAAGGGTCTGAAGAGAGGAGATTGTTGCTTTACACATAAAAGAAATTGGATCCAAACAGATGGCAAAGAAATTAAATGTTCCTAGAAATAGAGCTGGAAGCCTACTTCACAAGTTAAAGGAACGCTGGCTACATGGCTGTGGATCGGTGATGCCTACAGTGAAGCCTTGGTGGTGCCTTGATGATGCCTACAGTGAAGGATGGGGATGTCTAACAGTTGAGCATAATAATAACTTCATGATGCCTACAGTGAAGCATGGTGGTGGCTCAGTGATGCCTACAGGGATTCATTTCGAGGGCTTAGTGATGCCTACAGTGAAGCAGGGTGGTGCCTCCAGTGATATCTACAGTGAAGCATGGTGAAGGCTTGGTGATGCCTACAGTGAAGGATATGGATGGCTTGGTGATGCCTACAGTGAAGCAGGGTGGTGCCTCCAGTGATATCTACAGTGAAGCATGGTGAAGGCTTGGTGATGCCTACAGTGAAGGATAGGGATGGCTTGTTGATGCCTACAGTGAAGGATAGGGATGGCTTGTTGATGCCTACAGTGAAGGATAGGGATGGCTTGTTGATGCCTACAGTGAAGGATAGGGATGGCTTGTTGATGCCTACAGTGAAGGATAGGGATGGCTTGTTGATGCCTACAGTGAAGGATAGGGATGGCTTGTTGATGCCTACAGTGAAGGATAGGGATGGCTTGTTGATGCCTACAGTGAAGGATAGGGATGGCTTGTTGATGCCTACAGTGAAGGATAGGGATGGCTTGTTGATGCCTACAGTGAAGGATAGGGATGGCTTGTTGATGCCTACAGTGAAGGATAGGGATGGCTTGTTGATGCCTACAGTGAAGGATAGGGATGGCTTGTTGATGCCTACAGTGAAGGATAGGGATAGCATGAAGATGAAGAGCTAAGACAAATGTGTAAATCTGATCGGGATCAAAGGAAGGTCTGGCAAAATGATTTTATAGAAATTCAAAAATATTATTTTATTGGATCAAAAAGACAAACAAAGCACACTTAGATTAAAGACAACTAAAATTGTACAAAATCATGTACTGGGAGCCCACAACACAAATTTTGTATATATCACATTCTGAGGGTAAATGCCTCAAGAAAAGATGGAATTTTCCCTTAGGTGACAAGAGAATGAAATGACACGCTAGTCAGTCACGAGAATCAAGTGATTGACGATGTCATGGATATTCTCCTTTATAAACAATGAGATGTGCAATCACTTGGTATACTATACGTAGAAAATCACACAATAACAATATCAACTCCGTATGCACCAAATTGGAATAAACAGCTTATTAACACCTTTGGAATGAATTGCTCAGCTGGTGTGCCTATGAATAAAGGTTAAAAAATGCCATGTGGGCGTGAGAGCTGTAGGTCCACATAGTTATGCATAAGATGATTTGTAACAGAGGTTATGATCAAAAAATTGAAATAAAGGAAAAAAATCAAAAGTTTAGGTGCGCCATGAGTACAACCACAAAAAGTAACAAAGCAGAAAAAAAATCAAAGGGTTAAGAACAAAGTACTGACCAGACTGCATGTACCAATAATAGTGCACAATAGTGCAATAGTGAAGTTAGCTGTTAAAGGACTGGATAGTCATGTTAGGGCTGCAAGGTTGTGGGCTGCCGGCAGAGGCACTCTGTCTGTTTTTGATTCAATAAAATAATATTTTTGAATTTCTATAAAAATCATTTTGCCAGACCTTCCTTTGATCCCGGTCAGATTTACACATTTATCTAATCTCTCCATCTTCATGCTTGTTCATAACGTGTGACTGTTGGATCACATTCTAACGCCACCCAAACCTCTTTTACCTACAGTGAAGCATGGCAATGGCTTGGGGATGCCTACAGTAAAGATGGTGATGGGTTGGTGGTGCCTACAGTGAAGGATAGTAATAGCATGGTGATGCCTACAGTGAAGCAAGTCGATGGCTTGGTGATGCCTACAGTGAAGCATGGCGATGACTCAGTGATGCCTACAGTGAAGCATGGTGGTGGCTCAGTGATGCCTACAGTGAAGCATGGTGGTGGCTCAGTGATGCCTACAGTGAGGCATGGCGATGACTCAGTGATGCCTACAGTGAAGCATGGTGGTGGCTCAGTGATGCCTACAGTGAAGCATGGTGGTGGCTCAGTGATGCCTACAGTGAGGCATGGCGATGGCTCAGTGAGGCATGGCGATGGCTCGGTGATGCCTACAGTGAAGCATGGCGATTGCTCGGTGATGCCTACAGTGAGGCATGGCGATGGCTCAATGATGCCTACAGTGGGGCATGACGATGGCTCGGTGATGCCTACAGTGAAGCATGGCGATGGCTCGGTGATGCCTACAGTGAAGCATGGCGATGGCTCGGTGATGCCTACAGTGAGGCATGGCGATGGCTCGGTGATGCCTACAGTGGGGCATGGCGATGGCTCGGTGATGCCTACAGTGAAGCATGGCGATGGCTCGGTGATGCCTACAGTGAAGCATGGCGATGGCTCGGTGATGCCTACAGTGAAGCATGGCGATGGCTCGGTGATGCCTACAGTGAAGCATGGCGATGGCTCGGTGATGCCTACAGTGAAGCATGGCGATGGCTCGGTGATGCCTACAGTGAAGCATGGCGATGGCTCGGTGATGCCTACAGTGAAGCATGGCGATGGCTCGGTGATGCCTACAGTGAAGCATGGCGATGGCTCGGTGATGCCTACAGTGAAGCATGGCGATGGCTCGGTGATGCCTACAGTGAAGCATGGCGATGGCTCGGTGATGCCTACAGTGAAGCATGGCGATGGCTCGGTGATGCCTACAGTGAAGCATGGCGATGGCTCGGTGATGCCTACAGTGAAGCATGGCGATGGCTCGGTGAAGCCTACAGTGAAGCATGGCGATGGCTCGGTGAAGCCTACAGTGAAGCATGGCGATGGCTCGGTGAAGCCTACAGTGAAGCATGGCGATGGCTCGGTGAAGCCTACAGTGAAGCATGGCGATGGCTCGGTGATGCCTACAGTGAAGCATGGCGATGGCTCGGTGATGCCTACAGTGAAGCATGGCGATGGCTCGGTGATGCCTACAGTGAAGCATGGCGATGGCTCGGTGATGCCTACAGTGAAGCATGGCGATGGCTCGGTGATGCCTACAGTGAAGCATGGCGATGGCTCGGTGATGCCTACAGTGAAGCATGGCGATGGCTCGGTGATGCCTACAGTGAAGCATGGCGATGGCTCGGTGATGCCTACAGTGAAGCATGGCGATGGCTCGGTGATGCCTACAGTGAAGCATGGCGATGGCTCGGTGATGCCTACAGTGAAGCATGGCGATGGCTCGGTGATGCCTACAGTGAAGGATAGTGATGGCTTGGTGACAATCTGGGGTTACATTGCTTCTTATGCCACTGAAAATGTACAGAGTGTGGATTGTAATGTGCATTTAATATCGGGATAACCTAGAAGAAAATGTTATGCATTCTGTGAGGAAGCTGAAACTTGGGCATCCTTGGACCTTCCAACAAGACAATGATCCCAATCAAACTTTACCGTCAACAAAGGCTTGGCTGGAGAAGTCTTGGCAGATTGTAGAGTGGTTGTCAGTCTCCTGACTGTGTCCCATTGAAAAGGTTTCATTGGATTGGAAAGAGACGGTTGCAATCCCCAAAAATTAGTGAAAAGAGGCCATTGCTTATAGGAAATGGGCTGCGATTCCTCAGGAACACTGGTGAAAGCTGTTGTCTACACATTGATTCAGCAGCAGGTCATAACAGCCAAAGATTCTCTACTAAATACTTGTCAGGAAGAGACAATTTTGCGACTTGCAGTAATCTGTAAAAGTAGAAGAATTCGGAGAACCCTCTTGTTAGATTAGTTGTGTTCAGCTTTATGATTTGTTACTGTTTGGTTTAGTGAAAACCACTGAAAGTTACATTTTTTTTTTTCTGAAAAAACCCCGTAATTTTCAATAGTGAAGGGGGAAAATGTTATTAATTATCACGGTACCTTAATGAGCTCAGTGTGGTGGCATTTGTGTCTCTGAATCATCTCGAATAAGTTGATTGTGTCACATTTAGAAGACGGTTTGCTTTTTTCCAGACTTTTGTGCCATTCTGGGCAAAATTTGAGGTTTGCCGGTAAATCTGCTCTCATCCATTATGACCTTACCTACGTTTTCTTCAATTACTGCCATCTTTCATTTGACCAGGCAACTAATTGAGTGAAGCTGCGGGCAGCCTGTAGGCCGGCATCTCCTCTGCCATGCGCCTTACATTTTCTGTTCTATTCTAGGTGCAGAATTATCTCTTTAAAGGAGTTGTCCACTTCTGGGAGCACGTGTGTTTTCTTAAATACATGGTTTAAGGGCTAAAAGCCATTTTTGCAATTTTGGTTTTATTTTAAAAAAAAAACAGCATTTTTTTCTTTATAAACCCTCTGTGCAAGGAGCAAAATCTCCTTTTTTTCAAATTAGTTGAAAAGCGCTAAAAAATAGTAAGTGAAAGAGTAAGAAACTCTCCGAAACTCTCCGACTGGACAATCAGAATAGACTCCCCGAAGGATTCACTGCGAACGTATTCTGTATCCATAAATTAACATATTTCAATACATGAGTAGTGTGTGGGAAATGCATACAACCTATCAATGGAAGCACACACTGTTCACACTGGGGAGTCTGATGTGCAGCCTTAAGCCTCTTTGTTGCTCTGGCTGAGTTGGGGCATCGGTGGTGGTTTGTTCACTGATGTTCAGCTTTGCAGGAGTTAACTTTTTGATTAGTCTCAATTGAAGGTTGAAGCTGCTGGAACGCCTTCTCCCTTTAAATATGGCTCAGGACATTCCTGGATGCCGACTATAGCATTTGCGTGCCTCTTGCATACTGGTCCTGTGTTGAAGTTGTTGTTGAAATGCTAATCATTGCCTGATGTCTGGTGAAGTATTCCTTGATGTTTTCTCATTCCCTTTTTGTATTTGAGTTCTCCCTACACACATATTGTCTAGTCCTGATTGTTTGCTGTGTGAGACTGTTGACTTTAACCCTGTCTGTCTTTATCCATGGGATCCATTACGGTTCATCTCCTGGGGTTGGGGGTAGGAGTGTAGCTCAGGGCTAGACAGGAGAAAGGGACAGGTTGGTGACTCAGGCCTCTCTCCCATCAAGGGTACTCCCGGGTTAAGGAGAGTCAGGGTTCTTCTAGCCCAAGGGGCAGTTAAGGGGCCCAGGTTCCTTTCCTCCTTTTCTCCCATAACTTCCCGTGACAGAACTAGCGTTATTTAAAAAGTATATGTTTTATTAGTAGTTAAAAAATTAAACTATATGAATAAAAGCACTCTGGTACACAGCCTGAATAGAACCAAAATAGATCTAGTATAAGAGTGCATTTGCAAAGATACATCCAGCAAGAGTGTAAATATGCAAAATAGTACACAGAATGTCAGGGTAGTGTCTAATTAGGACTTTCTGATTTATTTGTAAATAAACAAAGGACAGTTTCAAGGTAAAATATATAACTCTGTCACCGTAAGTGGAATAATCCCATAGAGTAGCAGACAATCAATGTAAAAGGTATATCAATAAGCCTTACGAAACGCGTGTCGGGTCCTGTCTAGTACCTGCCGATTAGTTCCTCTATTATAAATGCTCTCAACCATTACTCTATTCCATGCCTTATTAATATTCTTTTGAAATCAATCACTGTAAAAAGTATATTAATAAGCCTGGCGAAACGTGCGTCGGGTCCTGCCTGGAACCTGCCGGGTAGTCTCTCTATGTGCTCTCGAACATTACTCTTAATCCATGCCTTAACTTTTTACATTGATTTGATTACTAAAGTATATTAATAAGGCATGGAATACAGTAATGTTTGAGGGCACATCTAGGATGCTAACCTGCAGGTACCAGGCAGGACCCGACGCGCATTTCGCCAGGCTTAATATACTTTTTACATTGTTTGTCTGCTACTCTATTGGATTATCCCACTTACCCTGAGTTATATATTTTTACCTTGATACTGTTATTTATTATTCTCAAATTGGGATTTTTCCTTTTATTCTGTGTAGTATTTTGCATATTTATATTCTTTTCCTGGATGTATTTTTGCACATACTTTTTTTTTATCAGGACCATTTAGGTCCTAAACAGGCTGTGTACTGGTGTACTGGTGTACTTTTATTCATATGTGTCCATTCTCTTTATATCTTAGTTTTTTAATTACAGTGGAACCTTGATTTAAGAGCATAATCCGTTCCGGGAGTGTGCTTGTAAATCAAATCGCTTGTATATCAAAGCAAATTTTCCCATAAGAAATAATTGAAACACAAATGATTCGTTCCACAACACAAAAATATCTACTGTATTCATATAGATGCACATACACCACTGTAAAATTATTACAGTAATCCAAAATACCATACAGTAAAACATAATCATCCCCTTGCAGTCCCCAATATCTCCATGCAGCCCCCATCATCCCCTTGCTGCCCCCATCATGCCTTTGCAGCCCCCAATATCCCCATCATCCCCTTGCAGCCCCCAATATCCCCATTTCACCCTTGCAGCACCCATCATCCCCCAATACATACACATTCACTCTCTCTCACACACACATACTCTCATGCACTCTCACTGATCCACAGCTGTGCTGTGCCTCTTTATTCCAGGCCGCCAGGTGCAGCATTGAGCGCGTTTAGCTACTGTACATGTATGGGAAGCCAGCGGCCAATCAAACGCCAACAGCCGCCAACGACTTGATTGGCCACCGGTTTCCTGTATATGTGCGGTAGCTGAGAGAGCTCAGTGCGGTGCCCTGTGGCCCAGAATACAGCAGCACAGCAGTGGACAGGAAGGCACACTGTGGCGGGCGAACAGGGGGGTGTATAGGGGTTGGCAGGCAGCGGCGGGCAGATGGGAGGGGGAAGCACAGTGGTGGGCAGGCAGCGGTGAGCGGACAGTGGCACTCTGAGCTCTCTGCTACCGGTAGGTTCCCATACATGTACTGTGGCTGAAAGAGCTCGGAGCAATGGGGGACAGCGGCGTGTGGGCAGCCAGTAAATCTATATACAGTATAGGTATAGGTAAAATACCTAGAATCAACAGCATTGCTCTTGCACAGTATACGCAGTGCCAGCCCCCACTGCTCATAATCTAAATCATTGCTTGTTAACCAAGTTACATTTTTCGGAAATGGCAGCTAGAGTTACTCATACATCAAGGTACCAATGTACTAATAAGAATATATGCTTCTGTGTGCTTTCATTTAAAGGGTCATTCTGCACCCAGCTAAATGCAGGGCGCCACAGAGGCTACGCAGGGCACAAGGTGAAAAAAATTTAAAGGAAACCCAATTATAAAAATTAAGTTTTGGCTGAAAATATATGTATTTAAATAAGAGGGAAAAATGCCGCAATGTGGACAACTGCTTTTAGGAATCTGCTTCCTTGTAATATAATCCATAAATAGATATGCTTCCTATAGAGCAGGGGGGCAACTCCAGGCCCCGAGGGCCGCACACAGTCCGGGTTTTCAAGATTTCCTTAGAATTTGTCAGTTGATAATTTAAAATTATTTACAATTATTTAAATTGCCAAGTGTCAAATTCTAAGGAAATCTTGAAAACCCAGACTGTGAGCGGCCCTCGGGGCCTGGCGTTGCCCACCCCTGTTATAGAGTAACTTGAGATAATAGGAAATCCCACTGGCACCCGTCCTCTCAATCTAGAGGCACTGCTAATTTTAAGCCATTTCTAGCCAGGGTTTGTTAGCTGGGGTTTAATCAGCCAGGTAATGGGCAGCTTAAGAAGATCAGAAAAGGGCGCTCATGAGGATCCGGTCAGATGGACATTACCAGACTTTTATTTCATTTCTACCCACAAAATTGTGTTTTTCCTTTTTCTTCATTCCAGACAATCTACACGATATTACGCTGAGCTTTTATTTTTTTACTTTTTTTGCAGGAGCGGTTAACACTATTAGAGAATGTTTGAAGGGTAAGGACAGGACACACGGCTGCGGTCTTGCCCTTGTTGTTGCAGAGTGAATAGTATTTCAGCTTAATGGTCACTTTTTGTATTCTAGCAATTGGCTCAGAGTTTATTATTGAATAAGTAATAAAGAAGAGCCCGTGGATTTCACGGGGAGACCGGAGTAAGGTCAGTTCATTAACCACTGACCTCCAGTTGAGTTGTCTCTGCTCCACTGGTTTCTTTAATAGCCAATTCTGGGAGTGCAGAGATGAATGCTTGCTGCAAACTCTAACGTGTGATTTAGTGGCTAAGCCCAAGGAAAAGAGCAGAAGGCGCGGGACAAATAATGGGAACACCACATAAATATCTAAAAAGTTTACTGGCAAGCAGACGGTAAGCAAAGTACTGGCAAATGACTACACACGCTTCAGTCAAGTCAATAATTTAGAGGTTGTCCGGGACTTTACCATTGATATCAGAGCCCACCTATTCCTGGTGTGGTACCGCTGGACAGAACTGCACAGCATAGGTACGACACCTATATAGCAGCTATGGATGGGCACTATGCATCCGCCTTGTATTCGAATCAATGGAGAGTGGATGGGCAGTACTCGGCCGCAGCCACTATTGTCAGAGCTGTGGAGCTCGGCAACTTAGTAGTTTCCACCGGCGGTGGCACCAGAAACAACTGATTGGTGGGGGTATGACACCCAGCATCTATGCCAATCGCACATCTTCTCCTTAGGATGTATATGGGGTTAATCTGCAAGTTAATAACATTCTGAACCTGCTCGGGGCCTGCACTGAGGGCCCCACTGCTGTGAGGTATGAACTTAAATCCTCTCGCAGTTTTCCAGTTTCAGTCATGGGTTCAGTCACTGCTTTGTGTATGGAGAGCATCGGCTGTAACTGCCCCCTGCACCAACTGACAACCTCCTCTAATGCTGGTCAGCGGTCAGTCAGTTAGGGGCACGGTTGCAGCTGATGCTTTCCATACACAGATTGGTGACTGAACCCGCAACCACCTCCATGACTGAAACCAGAACACTGCCAGGAGGAATAAAGTTCATTACCTCCTAGCAGCAGGGTAATGTGCAGGGCAGGTTCAGAATGCTATGTACCTGCAGATTAACCCCATATCTGCCGGTTAATAGCATTTTCCACATGACCGATTCCCTTTCTAATTCCCCCTGCTCCCTGTCGTATATTCACCCTTGGGTGGCTTCATCTTTTATCATCGCTGCTCCAGTCCGTCTGCTGTTATTTGTGACCTGCTGGATGTCCTTAGTGTTTCATGGACCCAAGGTCACAACTCAATACAAGTCTATGAGAACGTCATTCTGGCTTTCATAGACTTGTATTGAGCGCTTGTGATGTAGCTTTTGACTTTTGGCCACTTAGAAGTTGATCATAAGATGGTGCTGAGGGACCGTAGCGATGTTGAAGAAGCATGAAGTTGCTGGAGGATGAGTATAAGAGCGAGGACAGGGACCTTAGATTCAAAGCACCACACCAACTCTAACAAAAGGAAACCCTGGAGTGGTGCTTTGTTATCAATTCAACTTTCTATTTGCAAGTAATAGATAACCAGTAACCAAAAAGGTCGTAGATTGGAAGTCGAGTGAAGGTCGTTTTCAAGCAGGGGCGGACTGGCCGATGTGGCAGGGGGGCAAGTACCCCCTGGGCTGGTAGTGTAGCCCTCATCCAGGGCCGCCCCCCCCCCCCACAGAGATGGGCCGGCGGCGCCTTGCGGCCGGCGGCGTGATACCGCAGCTCAGTGAGTGACTGTGACAGCACAATACCCCCCCCCCCCCCGGCCGCCAAAATAATCTGACAGCACCCCCCCCGGCCCTCACCTAAGGGCTGACACAACATAACTGCCACCTGGATTTAGAGTCGCCAGCCAGCCCCTGTTTTCAAGGAACATTACTTTGTAATCAACCTTTATTCCCTTGATGTCTTGCTTCATCTTGTCATATCTCCTATCATTTACTACCTCTTTATTCTTCAATCTTGCTTTATTCTCCCACTATGACTCTTCCGCTTGCTCGTTTTCTCTTCTCCTACTGGTTCACTCTTCAAACAACTAGACTTTCCCGTTCTTTCCACTACTGGTCCAGCATCCTTCCTTCTGAGCCTTCACCGCTCATTAGTCTCATCTCTCCATATCCACAGCTGCTTTACTTATTGCCCTTCCACAGCACAGATGATGAGGGTGGTCCAGGAGGCATCACTGCCCATTTGCAGGACCTCCTCTTCTCTCTTCAGCTGCCCTATTTCATCTATCCATCACCAATCTCTCATCACTTTGTATCTTCTTGGCGCCATATTGTGGCCCCAGTTCTATCATCGGTTATCATTTTCTAAACTTCACATTGAGACATGAGAAGATCTTGGAAAACAATCTTTTATGAACTCACGCGAGTGTTAATTGCATGTTTGCTATAAAGACAAGATGCTTTTATATTGTCACTGCGGTGGTTCTTTAATACTCAACGATTCCTTTGAAGGCAGGCTTTATAGCCGCAATAAGAAAAGCTTTGTGATATTATACCTAGAAAGTTTGTTACAATTCCCATGGCTAATAATTATTATTTTCCAAGTTATGGTGAAGAAAAGCTTACATAATCTGTTTCTGCTGCTTTTGCTCTTTTGTCTCGTCACCTTGCTTTAAGGCAAATTGTCAATAAAGATTTCCCTCTCGTGTACATGAATGTATTTAATGTCACAATGCGGTTCGCATCTCAATCCAAAATGTAACTTTTATAGCAAATACATGAGACCGGGATCCGGATTGGTTGTAAAAGGTCAAAGGTGAAAGACCCTATAGTTAAACTATGGCTGGAGAATATTGTGAAATAAATCCGTCCCATAAAAGCATTTCATGTGCCCATAGAATCGTTCATTCTTCATAGTAAACCCATCACCATGTGTCTGCAATAGGCAATAAAATAATAAAATCTACGGTACTTTATATTGTATTATCACATATCTCATTTATAGCTTATATACGGTACGTTATATAAGATGCTGATGATTGATTATCTAGACCTAAAGCTTTTGCATATGACATTGTACAGATTTACGATATAAAAATTGCTGGGTCGTGTTCCTACTCTTCTGCAGAGGACTGAAAAGGAAATGGAGCAAGATAAGGTCTTATCTCACAGATCTAAGACTTGCAAAGGGCACTGCTCACCTGGCGAGGTTGTGTGGCACACAACCGGCATAAAAGCAAAATGGCTGCTGCAGGGTCAACGTGTTGACGGGAGGAAATGGACTGTGTGTACCGGACCCGCACTGCTCATATAGGAGATGGCCAAACGATGGTTTGTAGCAAGTAGCTTCTTTATTAAATCTGACCCGACCCCTCCTTCAGGCTGCGCTTAGCAGGGAGGAAGCAGGTAACTATGATAAACATCGGGTATCTAGGCGGAGCGCGCTGCTTAGTTACCTGCTGTTTATCATGGTTACCAGCCTGTGAAATCGCTGGTCTCTCGCTGTCATACACAGCCAAAAAAATGGTCCTGAACCCTGTGCAGCGATCGGTGACCTCACAGCAGGGCCTGATCGCTGCTACATGTCATACATAGCGACATCGCTGGGGAGATCGCTGTTGCGTCACAAAACCTGTGACATATCAGCTATGTGTGACGGGGGCTTTAGATGCTCCATGGAGGACCTGATTAGCCTATCTTATCTCTATCCTTACAATAATACTGTTTTCTTTCTCTTTTGTATGTGTGTTTGTGTAGTGGGCGGATAATTGGAGTAGAGTGGGTGTATAAATGTACATTTATTTCATGATTGCCTCCAGCTTTTTCTGAATACTTCATCATTGATCAACATGGCTCCTGGGAGTCTGCACCTTGTGAATATTGAAGGTGTTACTTTTCAGCCTACCTTCCTATACTTTCTCTAGAATCTGTAGGATCCTGCTGCTCCTATGAAACCTATCCAGCCTTGCTTGAGTACTTTCACTCATTTAGTCCAGCAGCTCATAGCTTGAATAGCACAATATTTTATTGTCCTTACAAAATGATTCGCATATGTCCTCTTAGTGAAAGTTTTGAGTAGTGCAAGGCAAGTGATGGTATCGAGAAGCCGATGGTGTAAACCTTCCTACAGTAGAGGGTGTAATGGATGAGAAAGAGAGAAAATGTCTCATACAAGGAGGGTGGTGAGGTTTAGACGACGCTCTGTGTTACGATACTGATGGAGCCCAACTGAATCCAATGACCGGAGGCAGGAAACAGCAAGGGGTAGTGGAAGTTCTGGGTTGTAACGATGGAAATTGTAGGAACAACTCGGAGAGGAGTGGAAACAGCCTGGAGTTCTGGAGCTAGGCTAGCTGCTAGACGCAATACTCAATGATATCAAGGAATAAAGTAAAGATCCACCATGTGCGCTACCGGACAATGACTCGGTGAAAGGGTTTGTTTTCTTTCCAGGACACTTTATTAAGCCTTCATGGCTCTCTGGCCTCTTCCTCAGGGCATAAAATCCTTAAAGGTTTTTTACTGTATCATTGTCCAGCAGCGCACATGGGTGGATCCTTACATTATTCTTTGATATCCGGTGGATTGGTGCAGCAGCCATTTGTGTGCTTAAGTTATGAATGTGACCGGCTCACAACCTGATGAGTAATCCCCACTAATCCCATTTTTACTTAGTGTACCATCAGATAAAACCCTACTTGCACTTCTTTTTTTATAGTTTAGATGCAATAATCAAGCAATGAGTGAAGGTTCCAAGTGGCTAAGTAGGCCCAAACAGGAAACAAGATGGCTTCCACAGGTTCAGTACTGGCCATCTTATTAAAGGGCGATTGCAGAACGCAATAAGAGCCCACAGTGGTAAGGGGTGGATTTGCAGTTCAATAGAGCAACACAAATATAGCAGCCACAAATGTTAAGTCCACAGAAAGACAACAGAATCCTGAAATAAGTGTTCAGTATAGGGATTAGTGAGATATAAGCATGCCAGTTACTAGTGGTCTCATAATTAAAGCCCCCCATCACCCCCCCCCCCCCCCCACACACACACACACACACACACACACACACACACACACACACACACACGCTCATTTGATCAACATTTATCTCTCCCAACTCCCCCACACACAAGTGGCTGAACGTTCATGTGCTCAAACAAGAGTGCAGAGAAAGTTGCTGCCAACCATCTCCGGCAGTGGCTAGTGTCCTGGAGAACAAGCTGGTGTAAGTCAACCTGCCTGACTCTCTACCCAAACACATTAGAATGTTGGGCAGTCCTTCCCGGTTTGGCCAACTTCAGACTAGCCTAATGTGTAAGGGATGCCTTTGGAGCAGGTAGTCCAGTAGAAGTACGTTTTCAGCTTCGTAGTCCACCTTCAATGCACCATAAATCATCACAGACCAAGATCCCTCAAGTCATCTGGATCCCTGCTTATTCCCTGATGATCCAAGGTCAAACAAATCAACTGGAAAGTGAGAAGATCAGCAAACTCATGGACAAGTGTCTGAAAACAAATTTTCCAATATCCAGCAGGCACCTGGTAAACCAAAGCTGGGAGAAACGTGTAGGGCAGGTTTCACACCATGTATGTTTCCTGTCCATGGGATCCTACTTTTTGTACGGACACCACAGGAGGTGACCACCTCTGTGTCCGGGTCCGTGATTATCACGGGTCCGGACACAGAAAAAACAGCTGAGGAGGCAGCGGGGCACTTTCACTTATGCAATGTATAGTATGCATTGCGGAAGTGAAATTTAGTAAAGTGTTAACAATAAAAAATATATATGCTCCTCTTCTAGCGAGTCCCCTGGCGCCTCCAGCAAGCTCCAGTTGCTTATAGGCCCTGCGGTTACGTCACAACCTGATCAGTTAACCGGGTCACATGACTGCAGTTACCGCAGTAACTGCGGTCATGTGACCCAATGACACTGCCGGGTTGTGACGTAACCACAGGTCCTGTCCGGAGCTTGCTGGAGGCGCCGGGAGACTTGCTAGACAGGTGAGCGCATATATTTTTTATTTTTAACCCTTTCTTTTACTAAATTTCACTTCCGCAATGCATATTGCGGAAGTGAAATTAGATGGTATGGAGCAGTTTTGGTGTACTGAGTATGCTCAGTACACTAAAATCGGGTCCGAGAAACGATCCTGTGTTTTCTCGAACCTGTGCCCCATTGGTCTCCAGGCTAAAGGCATCGATCGGATTTGGCCTAATTGCCATCCAATTTTGTGGGATCTGATTTGTGTCCGATTTTTTTCTGTGCCCAAAATCGGAGCAGTCTCCGATTTTGGGTACGGCAAAAAATCGGACACTGGATCCGATAAAATCTGATGGCAATTAGGCCAAATCCGATCCGATCCCCATAGGATAACATGGGGGGCCAAATCGGATCCGTTTTCCGTCTGTTTTACAACGGACAGCCACGGATCCTCCAAAATCGCAATGTGAAAGCCGCCTAAGACTACTGTTCTCAGAATAACTAACAAGCCTCACTAAAACCTGGAAAAAGAGTGTTAGAAATTGTTCCAACCAAGTCAGAAACTGCGGAGTACTGCGGAGTCCTGCTAACAGCTATTTTTACCCCATGAAGGAGGACACTGTGATCCCTGAGTGACTTTTTTGTGCATTATTAAGACAATAGTAGAGAATGAGTTTCACTTAGTTGTGTGCGGTGCTTGTATATCGCCACGGCACGTTACAGACAATAAGGTAAGGGTTAATGACGGCGAGCTTATTGGACTATATATTTAAGCGCTAGCATTAGTCGTAAAGGCAATTTCCATGTATCTGCCATGCCGCCTATTGAAGTTCTTGCCAAGTGAATTTAACCGTACCGTTCTCAAATCAAAATTGCAATCAGACCTGCAGAACGAAACGTCATTCGTGTATAACATCCCTTCATTTCTTCCCAACAAGAGATAAGTTGTGTCTTTATACACAATGCATGTGGGTAATTGGAAGCTGCACGATCTTGGTATTCGCTCCAACCACATAGTGTTGCAGAAAAAACACGTTTGAAAAACGAATCTATTTGCATAATGGTATTTTAGTTTTTTATATATTTTGCGCAGGGAATAAACATGAGCTTATCCGTCCTCTTTGTAAACATGGTTTAATGACTTATTAACATTGTTCTGTGAGCCTACAAGGCCCGGAGGTCCAGGATGCCATCCTCGCTTTAATCTGGACAGGCAGCGACTCTCTCCATCATTTCCCTCTCCGTGTAACCCAGGGCGAGGAGGGGGCGCAGGGATGCCGTGTGGGAGGGAGATGGAAGGCGAATGATAAGTCCCTGATTAAGCAGGAGGCATAGAAGAAGCTCAATATGTTCATGACTGTGAAAAGCGCATCTCTGACGGGAGCTGGTACACACTCTCCCTACGCAGCCGGCTGGACAGGAAATGCATGCACTTGGCTTGCCGCTTGCCCAATACTCGGCGTCTCATGCCAGCAGCACTTGTATAATTTCTTGTTGGCACCACGATGTGCCAGGGTTGTCAGTGGGCTCCACGTGGCACCACTAATGGCATCTGCCTATCTTATACAACTGAGTTAACAATTTACTCTATACCCATAAAGAGAACAAAGAGAGCCAGAGGGCTGAACTTAGCATCTGATATCCAATTGTGACATTTATTTATATGAAACACATTGGGTAAGTGAACATATTTTGAAATAAATATTGAACACGTCACCAATTATCTAATGTAAATACATTTCTAAAGGTGCGATTGACATGAATTTATTACCAGATGTCAGTAGCCGCCCATCCGATCCGCACTGGCAAAGAAATCAAACCATAGTGTAATAACGACACTGGGCTATATGGGTGCGTTTGTTCCAGCAGGTAGCAGTGTTGAATGCCATAACAGCCCACCTTCTGAGATAGGTTTGCGCAGTGTATGCCCAGCCTCTTACATTAACCCCTATGTGAACTGCGCCCTATAGGAGTCCCATTCTGTTTGCAGGACAACCAGTGGTCACTCCCTCTGTGAGAAAGGAGATGGCTAGTGATTGGGGCTGGTGTTCTCCATTCATGATGCCTTCACTGATAACCTGGGCAAAGCTGCACACAGCACTGAGTGTAATGGTCTCCTGACCTAAATCTGCTGTGGTAATAACCACACAGGGAAAAAGTACTGAACACCTGAAAAGAATGGTGTAAAAACCAGTTGAAATCTATCAGTAACTATAAATTAATCCTGCCACCTAATGAAAAATATCAGCTGGTTCAACTGATGGTCTATAAAAATGTGTCCAAGGTGCCACACAAGAAACATCCCATGATCAGTAAAACCAGTGAGCTGTCTCAAGAGGCTCACAACCTAATTGTTGCAAAACATACTGATGGCATTGGTTATAGAAAAATTTCTGAACTACTGAAGGTTCCAGAGAGCATAATCTTGAAGCTGAAAGAACATCATTTCACCATTAACCAGTCACAACCAGGTCCTCCCTGCAAGATTTCAGACAGAGGATGTGAGCAGAATTTTCAGAAAATTTGTATTGTGTACGGGGGGTCTCCTAGCACACCCCCAACATGATGGAAGAGTTGGGCCACAAGGACAATACTTGCGTCAGGCTAGCGTCACAATGCAAGTGTGACCCTAGCCCTCGGGCCCGGTGGGCCCCCTCCAAGCAGTCGGGCCCCGGCACTTGCCCGGGTGTGCTGGGTGCTGACGCCGGGCCTGGGCCACATGCACATGAGATGAATTTCAATCGCTGATTTCTTTTGTGTGTGCCGCTTGGGTATTGGTGCTTACACTTATTCTCTTATATTCAAAAAGGCTATTTTGTCTGGGAAACATCAGAATCATTTATGTTAAAATTATCCATGAATTTCTATACTATTCAGCAGAATAATAAAACGGACTGACAGAGTTCCCAGACTATTCATTAGGATATCGGGCACAAGTAAATTGAAGATACAATTGAGATATGAGGATATGTCTTGTTACCCCGGTACAGCTCGTCCCTATTGACTTTGACGCGTTGATTTCACGGTGATGTAAAGTAACTCCTTGAAGAAAACGGATTTTCAAGAATGAAAATGCATTATGTGAAATAGATTTTTCCACATGATTCGCTGTTTGTAAGGGCATTTTGTCCCCACTGCTGTCATGGTGTTCCTGCTGGGAGCGCCATGCCGCCATCGCTGACATGCTCTGACATCCCAGGCTCTGACTTGAGTGCCCGTCACTGAGATATTATGATTGGATTAGGTAAAACAGTGAAACAATCCAACAAAACATGGCAGCCTGGAACAATGAGATATATCACATTATTCATGCTATGGTCCGCAGATTTCATAGCAATATAGTGAGAATGCTTGTGTCCTAGGTCACAATGCCGGTCAGTAGGTAAGTTGGCTACCGTTGATGTAATGATTAACGATCATTACGCTGATAATTTTAGCATATATTTGGTCGGTCTTGATGCACGTTTTTATGTACATAGACATTGGGTAAAATTATATTAAGCAACACCTTTCATGACCATTGTATTCATGATCATGCAAAGAGGCTTTAAACAGATCTGTTATTACTTTCACAAAACCTCAGCTGCTGCTGAAACCTCACACTGTTCAGTATAATCTGCAGGTGTCATTCAGGTTTAGGGGACAAAAATAAAGTGATATTTCCATTTCAGTCTTTCATGGCTAGGACTCAAATAACTGATTTTAGTTCCCAGCCAACAGAGATGGGGCTATGAAAATAGACAAATGCACCAATGCTACACTGCGATCAGATATCCATAGTGTTCAGTAAAAAATATTATTAGATCTTTATTAGTGCACGTAAGAAAAAGGTCTATGTGCAATGTACATATGTAACCCCGCACAAACCAGGCTCACTATCTGAGATCTGCTATATCGAAGAACTCAGTGTCACACCTGCTGCACCCAGTAAACTAAGTGACACATCATTGGAATCAGGGTATATTTTCTACATGATGCTGGTCTCCTATGAGGTAGTAAAAACCTGGTAACAGATTCCCTGTAATCCAGGGATGTAATCTGTTAATGCCCAATAGGTGTGGTTTTCTTATTCAGGATTGACATGGTCGTCTGTGTAGGATGAGAGTTTGGACTTCATGGACTTGCTTTCTTCAGTCTTACCAAGTTTGATGTTACTTGCCCGTACCCCGATACTCGTTGTTGGTAGAAAATTCCATTTTCTTGTTCACCATTTGTTCAACCTAAATGTTTCCATTCAATCCCATTCTCATGAATGCTCAGTTTGGCCAATCATGCATGTGTTCTCATAGGAGAAAGTGGAGAAAATCTATTGGTAGGATCCTGGCGGTGGCATATCTCTTTGGAAGAAGAGTCGTGGGGTCACCATACACATTAGACAGATGTTTGTTACAGCATATATGCATGGCATTCTGTGTATGGAGGTCTTTGCTTACCTCAATTCAAGTTACCGTAAGTCTAAAGGCTCCGTTACACCTAATGATGTGCCAGCGATCCAACCAATGATGTGGATCGCTGGGACATCGTTATCTGATCGCTGGTGAGCTGTCAAACAGGCAGACTCGCCAGCGATCAGGACAAGCGAGAACGCTGGTAACTATGGTACACATCGGGTAACTGAGCAGAGCGCGGTGCTTAGTTATCCGATGTTTACCCTGGTTACCAGCTCCCAGCGCTTGCTATGCGGCGCTGGGAGTGTGTTCATCATCGGTCTCCTGCTGTCACACGCGCCGATGCTGGCCGCCCAGCGGAAGACAAACGATAGATTTATGGTCCAGGTCATTTACCAACGATGAACGACCTAGTCATTGGTCGTTGGTAAATGTCACACGCATCGATGTCGTCGTTTCCGGTGATGTTGCAACAATATCGTTAATGATATCAGAGCGTGTAACGGGGCCTTAATTGAGCTTACACAAATAGTCACAGCGTTAGGGCTAGAAATGTGGTCAGAGCAGTCGTCATTTCTCAATTCCTCTTGGTAAATCATATGCAAGATTCTTTAGGAGTAAAGTTCATAATGAATATGATATATTGCAAAATGACAGAACTTGCTCCTCTTCATGCACCAGTTATGTTGAAAGAGGCCCCTTTCACATCACCGGTAAACGCTGATCGCGGCAGTTACAGTGAAAAAAACCACAACTGCCGCGGTTACCGCATAACGGGTGCACTTGCGGTTCACCTGCGGCAAGCACCATGCAATGTCTATGGGGCTTGCGGGCAGCTGTAGCAAGTGTGGTAAAGTTGCGGTTTCGGCATTTGCGGCAATGTGGCCACGAAAAAACCACGGTCAGCCACGTTTTTTTCGCTGCCGCAAGTGCTTGAACTGCACCAGCCGCACACTTACCGCAAGCCCCATAGACATTGCATGGGGATTGCCGCAGGTGAACCGCAAGTGCGGCCGTTAAGCAGAAAACTATTATTACTGTCCTGATCTTTGTATGACCATTCTTGCTATGCTTTATGTTAGTTGGATCCATATCGGAGAGTTCTGCTGTTCCTCTGATTTCATACATTGCATTGACATTGACTAGTGTTACTATCCATTTTGTCATATCTACACTGACTTTATTTCCTTTCTATCTAATGGTGGAGAGACCTTTACAGACACACACCCTTCTATATGTAATAAGGGGATGTTTACTGATGTTCTACCTGTAGTTCGAATGCAATGGCGATCCAGCTGGCTCCGGTGTATGACGTGTGTTCTGGAGCCTTGATGTCCTTTGCAGTATGTGGGATGCTTTTGTATTCGTTGGGCCCGGCTATCCTTTCCCAGTGACTCTAATCCACATGCATTGATCAGGTCTGATGGGTTTTTTTTCTTCCTGTGCATGAAATTCAGTTTCTGGTCCCCTTTGGCTGAAGGGCCCTGGGCAAAGTAGTGATTTGTTCTCTCTAGACCAATTCTTTACTCCTTACGCTTGTAGCTCCTCCAACAGAAAGTTCACATTAAAGTAGAGCGTTAATGATTTCTTCGTCTTGGCGATAAATAGATCGGGCAAGAAAGATTATTACATGTAACCGCAAGGCTTAAATTAGCTCCATCACTTTACTGTGACTGTGAAACCATTGCAATATGTTATTGGTACATATCTAAAGAATAATTCTAAAGGTACCGTCACACGAGGCGATGGCACCGCCGATTAGGCAATGCAGGGGCGTGGCCTATCGGCGCCGATATCGCCCCTGCATCGCCTAATGTGAATGGGCGAGGGCGACGCCATTTACTGGTCGCCTGGTTTCAGAGCAGTGCTCTGAAACCAGGCGGCCGATCTGGGGCGATGTGCACACATCGCCCCATGTAACTGGCCGCCGGTGACCTGACAGGCGATACATCGCCGCTGGGGTTTTGAGACACCCCTGCGGCGATGCCACCTGTCAGATCGCCGGCGCGGCGCTGGAGGTGTCGCTCCATGTAAATGGGGAATGGCGACGCTGGCAGAGTGCCAAAAACGTGTGCGCTCCTGCCAGTCACCACCGACATCTCCAGCCCCGTCGCCTTGTGTGACGGAACCTTAAGTCCCAAAAGTTAAAACTCAAACATTTTGGCAGAGGTTTGTTGGCACAGTGAAAATGTTAATTTGTGTAAGGGGTTGTATTCTGGGAAGAACCCTTTCTATAAGGCCGGCTTCACTGATACACAGCCGGCCGGTGGCTTCAGGTGGCGCTCCTGGAGCACCGGATAATTAGTTGCCAGGGGAAGTTGTGCGCAATCTCCAGCTCTGGATTCTTTACACAACCCTATAGTAATTATCACAGCAGGAACCCCCCTTTATGAGACAGAGGAGAGTTGCTAAAGAAGAGTCTTGTGTTTTATCTACAATAACCATTTCATATATTTATTGGTTGGCTATTCATTTTGGCAGCTTTCTCCAGTAATAAAAACTGATTAGTGGGGGGTCCAGGAGCTAGACCTGCAGCAATCAGCCGATCGCCGGGGGGTCTGTCTTTAGTGAAGGGTCCGCGTTCATGTTACAACACCTTGAACAGTCTGTAATCATGGATGTGAAGACTCTCATTTTCACCTTATTCTGAACTGGATGTGTCAATATATCTGCAGGTCAAAAGGTTTATTTTTATTGCACAACAGTTTTATGCCGAAGCTTTTTCAAAAGTAGCCATGACCTCAGACATCTGCAAAAAACTAGAAACGGGGAATTATGTAAGTGAATATCTAAAAGACTAAAGCTGTGGTTGGATAGTTGTTATGCATTTTGCATAAAGCTTGGATATCAACTACTGATAGTTAGCGAGGATGTGACGCTAGACACTACTAATAAATAATAGGATTATAGACAGCAGGGAAGTCGGGTTCCAGGAGTGTTCATAGTATTCAGGGAGTAGACAGATAGCCATGCAACAGCCCAGGGACAGGTTTCCAGGGTAGCATGAAGAGGATTCTGGGATTCAATGAGATGTATTAAAGCAATGATCCAGGGTCAAATTTTAAGGATAGCACAAAGAGGATTCAGGGAGTCAAGAGGCATATTCAGGTCATGGTCGAGGAGTCAAAATACCAGGAGACCATAACAAGTACAGGAAGCAGACAAAAGGGAAATCAAGCAACAGTCCGGGGTCAGATAAGAGATCAGAACAGACAGGACTGCACACCACACAGTACTTCAGACAGAATGTACGACTGGCAGAGTTCTGGGGAGAGGCTGCTCAGTAAAGTAGCAAAGCAATCATAAGGAAGATGGAACACCTGAACCATCCAGCACCTCCCAAAACCAGAATGGAATTCGCGCTGTCAATCAACTGCTGACCGTTCAGCACACCAGCTGCATCCTGCCAGTACAATTGTTATCTGACCTTAGTTTGACTTATAGCTGTTTTCACTGAGTTTATTGAAAATGTCCTTTTGTGTGAATTATTCTGAAAGTGCCAATGTGCCGCATAACTCCTCCTGGTGGCGGGAGAGCAGTCAGACTAACCGTATTGTGTTCTTTTCATTTCTTCTTGGGCTTTGGGTTTGCTGAAAATGTGTGGCATGTAGAATGTGTCGGGTAGTCTTTATGGACACGTAGGACACGTGGGAAAAAGCAAAACAAAGTATAACTAGAATTAAGAATTACACATTTTACTACATCTGTAGTTTGGCTTTGTTGAAATGTTTCACTTCCCTAATAACCAATGCTACCGTGTTAAATCTAGCTCGTTTCCCATTCCTGTAAGAGGTCCTTTGGGCTTACACTGGCCACTGTGAGCTACAATACAAATGTGTACGTGAATTATTTAGCTTGAATTTTACAGCCTACAATGATGTCTTAAGCTCATGAGGAGTCGATGTTTCCCACTATCCATCGTATACACAATCATTGTCTATTTTTTCATTCTTCTGTATGGCTAGGTTGTAGGCACATGATGTCTAAGGCTTCATTTTGGTAGGTCCCCGAGACGTTTCCTCTTGACACAGTTACGGGGCGTCAGTATGATTAGCCGTGCTGAGTGATGCCTACACCCTGGGGACACCCACCGAGGCCATGGTGACAAACCAGATCACATCACTCAGTGGTTTCATTCTCCATTCTTACTAAACGCAGCTTTCTATGGGTAGGATAGGTGTATGTGATTTTATATACGCGCCGACACATGCCAAATCGCAAGAGATCAAGCCCGTCAACAAATGCTTGTATGTGAAGGACTAGCGCATGATTGCCTTGTCTCCATCCTATACCGTTATACATTGCTCATGTCATAGATATTCATTTTATGAAAATGTGTCCTGGAAATTGGCAGAAAACTACTTTTTTATTATGGATCATTTCTGAATTTAGCATTGCATGTGGAAAATGATGGGATGTGGGCCATATAAATCATCCTCAGGTTCATGAATAAAGAAGGCAACATGTGGGTGGGAAAGATATTTGCATTTTGATGCGGGCAATGCTTGTACGCAAAGGAAATAAATGGCTTTAGCAATAATATCACCTAATGTGTTCTGTGTGTTTGGTTGTGAGCCTTATCTGCCAGTGCTGCTCTATATTATATGCATGTAATATGGTTTTATGAGATATTGGAAAGCGGTAAACTCTGATCTTTCTAGTTAAACTATAATCCAGTAGGATTTACGAACAGGGAAACCTTGAGGTCCATTTCACATGTCCGCCCTTACCGCCGAACTGCCTGGGTACTATGTGAGGGGTGGCGTCCACACACGCCTAGGGGACTGCTTGGCCGCTCATTAGGCTCATGAAACCTCCTAGAGAACTGCTTGGACGCAGAAAACTGTGCAAACAACCGGGTCTCAAAGTAAAACCAAGTCCAACGGTTTATTCTCAATCCTCATAAACCGCATACAGTATACAGGACATTCATGGACAGGACAGGTACACTATGTCAGGCTGTCCCCACCAACTGGGACGCCACCTGGTTAGTCCATAACCGCAATCACTGACCTTTAGTCCATCAAAGGGATCGCTGCCTCCTCTGCAGGTTCACAGACTCTGATCCGTTCCGGGCTCAGACAGGGGGCAACCTTCCTGAGTCCAGGGTGACCCAGGCTCCCTAAGGCTTCCTCAGCTACTGTGAATGCTGGGAAAGCGCCACCCTTATTCCCAAGGCTCCTTCCTTTCCTGTGGTCAAGGACCTTGCATGACCTCACAGCCCATGTGACTAAGAGGGAGTCTGCTTATCTGTGATCTGTCACACCCACAGGAGGATCCAGGCTAGACAGCCACTCCCCTGGCTGTCAACCTGCAGCCCCAACACATCTAATGCCGTACCAGAGACCTGGAACCGCAAGTCCCAGCACCAACACCTGTGGGGCAGTCAACCGCTGCACCACAGAGGATATTCATTCAGTCAGGAGACTCGAGACCGGTCTGGATATTGTGGTCCTCATATGGCTTGTAAAATATGGACATGTGAAGCTAGTTTGACATGAAGAATAGAACCCATGGCATTGCAGATCCTAAACCTTACACTGGCTGTCTGTATACACAGGATCTCTGTTCTCCAGACCCACTCTTATCGGACTGAGAATCGTGATCTTGTCGTTGGGTAGACATTGTGTTCTCAGTGGCCAAATCTAAGCTTAGAAAGTTGAAGGCACTACATGTTTCAAATTTTTTTAAAAAAAAGATCAAATCTATATCAAAACACAAAACGAGGCCATGCTGACTGATAAAAGGGCAGATCACCTGTCAAATATCCATAGCATTCCATATAGTGCCAGTGACATGGTTACCGGTGGTGCACATGCCAGTTTACATGGTCCAAGCAAGTAGATCACAAGAGCGGCCTAGCACCTTTTTAGTGTCCCACACAAAGCCGTTACACCCCCTTCCCCAGCATCACAACGCCAAATTACACCTTGCAGAAAGACAAAGTTGGGGTTGCTATTTTGTCTTTAATGCACAAGCTCATATAACGTCTGTCTACAGTTTCTATGTGGCCGCATGTGTCCGAGGTGCAGTGCCTCATAAGTCATAGCAATTCATTTCTAATGACAGCACAGAAAGCTGCTAATTGCTTACTATTAGAGTTAATCAGAGATGTTCAGGACCCTGGACCAGCAGTAACATCGGTGGTTCATTGCTGACGGACCTCCTGCTATCTGCCACCCTAGCGCCTCTTCTGACCGGTAGACCTTTTAGCAGCATTGTGTGTGCAGTATGCCGCAATAATGTTAACATGGCAGCCTACTAATCAGAAGAGGCATCACGGAACCGGTTTCTAAGGCTCTGATTTTGGCTGCCGCGGACTACTGAAGTAGCCTCGGGACAGGGATCCAGCAAATCTCTTTGCTCAACTCCACTTGCTTAGTGTTTGGCAAAAAAAAGTTTCTCTTTGAACCATGCCAATTTTTTGTTTAGCAATACTTTAAAAGTGAAATAGATATTCGAGGATGAGTCAGAAAATCTCTCCAATCCGGCTGTAGAATTTATTTTGATCAACTTTAAAGAAAGGACAAATATATATTGTTCTGTCCTCGCTACACGGGCGTGGCATATGAAGTTACAGGCAGCAAAACCGCTATATACGGAGTCCAGTAAGACTATTGCTGAACTGTCTACTTTATTGAACGTAGTAATACGATTCGGTGTAACTGTAGACAATTGGGATACATATAATCCGTGCATGTATTATACAGCAGAAAAATAGATATCACAAAGTAGCTATACAATATGAATACATCATACATTAAGCCTGAGTCTAACCTAGAATGCAACTGACTAGACTAGGGTAAAATGTAGAGCCAATGATGCCTGCAGACAATATAAATTCCTTATGTATAAAGATAGTGTAGGCTTAGCGCTAAATCTAAATTGCATTAAGCCATTAACATTTAGCGCTAAGCCTACACTATCTTTATACATATAGCCGATATTCCAAGGTGCAATTTGGATAACGCCTTAGGCTTTTTAGCAGTTTGAGGCAGAGGCTTAATATATCCCACTCCTACACAAGTTAGCTTTGGTGTCATCAGTAATTAATTCATAATATATATTCCTTACCAGCAATGCGATCACAAGGGGGATAAAATGGACGTGGTCTTCCTGTATGCAAGTATTAAGAAAATGGAGGCTGAATTACCCATAATGATTTACAGAGAGGAGTAGAAACGGAGGTATAAAAATAGAGAGCTGATGCTGATAAAAAGTGCAGCCCCTAGAGGGAGCTAATGTGTTATAAACGATCCTAGGGAAGAAAACATAGATTACTGCAGAGCAAACAGTAAGGGATACAGATTAAATGCAGAAGGAAGAACACATTCAACATTTTGTCCTTAAATATATTTTAGGCCGATCTGCGAGTCTCAAATGCACCATTGTCTTCACCTCATGCTTGAATGCTGGTCCTTGTAGGGCTTCCTTCGGGGGCCACACAGGTGATAGTCCAATGTGGCCAAATCAGGATATTATTTAACAGCACCTCCTAATTGCAGAAAGTCATTTTAGCTTTGACCTTGTTTTCTTGCAAGCTTCTTATTTCTATCAAAGCAATGGAGAAATGTTTGAAGATGGGGAGACCTCTTTGCTCCTTTCCCAGGCATTAATGTCAAATAATGGTGGGACACCTCTTCATGCCGAGACTTGGAAAGTGTCGAAAGAGATTGGTTACTTGTTACCATGTTGCCTAAAGAATGTTGTTTTTTCCCTTTAGGTCTTCAATATTGGATATTCTATACTGAGAAGTGTCAATTGTATGGATGACTATTTTCCCAACCTGGTGGGATTAATTGTACATATAATTCTTGTTGATTGAGTCATAAATGGACTTAAGGCCGCTTCACACGCTAGGATCTCGTTAACGATATCGTTGAAACGTCACAGATTTGTGATCGTTCAAACGATATCGTTAGTGCGTCGTTGCGTGTAAATGAAAAAATCGGAACGGTCATCAAAAATGTGAGATCCGGACCTCAAATCTATCGTTCATCATCCAATTAACGTTCTGTGAAGCCGCGACATCGTTCAGTGTGACACCTTGTTGAACGATGTCGTTCATACTTCTCCTATTCCTGCCGCTGTTGTACATCGTTCAATCGTTCTTCTCAAAATAGCTGGAGCGTTGCCAAATTTAAGATCGTTAACGATATCCTTGCGTCTGACAACGCACTAACGATTTGTAAAGGATCACGGTCACGTGACATAGCTAACGATGTCGTTCACCTGTATCCTAGCGTGTGAAGTAGCCTTAGGCCGGGTTCACATCACGATTTTATAGCTTCCGAGTGTATCCGTTTCAAAACGGATACACTCGGATCCAAAATCGGCTCCAATGTATCCCTATGGGGCTCGGATCGGATCGGATGTGTGCCTTGTGACATCCGAGTTTGGCACCATCCGATCCTGTCCGATTCTGTCTGATTTCATCACGGACACAAAAACGCAGGCTGCTGCGATTTTGTGTCCGAGAGTGTCCGAGAATGAAATCGGACAGCCTCGGATCAGAGCTGATCCGAGCCCCGATAGTATAGGAGCCTATGGACATCGGATCCGAGCTGAGCTCGGATCTGATGTCAGCTCCGTGTCTTATGTACTGAGCATGCCCAGAGGCAGTGCTCAGTACATAATTAACCCTATCTGTCCCTGCCTGTCCCTGCTTCTTCTCTATCTTTCCCTGCCTGTCCCTCCTCTATCTATCTCTGCTCTATCTATTTATTATGCTTTCCCCTGTCCTCCCCCCCTGTCCTCCCCCCTGTGCTCTCCCCTCCGGAATGTGAATAAAATAAAAAAATTCTCTCAGAGGATACATTACATTCCGGCGACTGCAGGGCTGTCACAGTGTCTTCTACTGTGCAAAGGACCTGTGGTGATGTGAGTCGGTCACCTGACACATCAGGTGACCGGCTCTGACATCAGGAGAGGTCCTTTGCACAGTAGAAGACACTGTGACAGTCCTGGAGTCGCTGGAATGTAATGTATCCTCTGAGAGGGGAGAGCACGGGGGGAGGACGAGGGGAGAGGACAGGGGAAAGCATAATAAATAGATAGAGCAGAGGTAGAGGAGGGACAGGCAGGGAAAGATAGAGAAGAAGCAGGGACAGGCAGGGAGAAGAGGATCCACACTGATCCTGCACAGACTCGGATCGGATGGCTATTTGCCATCCGAGTGCAGGGATCCGTGCCTGTCCGTGGGATCCTTTCAACACTGATCCCACGGACAGGCACAAAAACGTGATGTGAACTTAGCCTTAAGCATTGATATCTGAGTACTTTCTTTTATCCAGAAACATTTTGAAGGGTTGAAGTTTTGATGAGTTTGGGCGGGGTAGGGGGAAAGGTTCTACAAGTAGCTCATACTCCTCCTCTCTGGTGAGGTTACAATATGTAAAACCCCCGAGAATCCGACATCTAAGCATTAATATGAATGTTGGTCTTGTTTGCTTGAATGATCTCTTGAAGCACATGGCTCTGATTGTAGGGACGGTAGGCCTTAGACTGTGACCTTTGCCAGGCATGGCTTCAGGTAAACATTTTTTAGAACACAGAAAGGAGCTCGGCGTGAAAGAATTCTGCTGTTTGTCCTTTGTGTTGTGAAAGTGAATTCTCTATTTTTGTGCAAGGCGTTGTTTAATGAGAACGGCAAAGTAACAATCTAAAAAAAGACATTTTCTTGTAAAGCGCGAACTTCAGGCATCACGAGGAGCGCTCCCCTCACTAATCACTTCATTAGCCGCCAGTACAACTTAAGAAGTGTAATTGTTAATTGACTCCTGTGGTGCTTGGTGGGGGACAGAGACCCCTAGATGATTTATTCACAAGGTACAGACTTGGAGAGAGAGCGATATTACATTTTATTGTGCTTTTTATATCTTCAAATTTAACATCTCCATTTAGATTTATTTAAAATAAGTTTTGTCAATCATAACCTTAGAAACTGTATTATGTCAAGACCTAGCTATTATTTTTTTATCAAAGACTTAAAGCATTAATCCATCATTGATGGGGTTTTTTTTCATTGCACCGCTGGAGTGGTGCTTTAACTCTAAGTCCCCTCCCTCCTGCCTTATATTGACCCTCCGGCGTCTTCATTTGCTATCGCCACCGCTTCGGTCGGTCAACTGCAGCTCCAGCGGAGGGCGCTAAAGGTCTCAAGTCAATGTAAATCTATGGCAGCCTCATTTGGCTCTTATTGAGAGCTTATGTAGTAACTTTTGGCAACTTTAGAAGTTACGGTCACAAGAAGGCACCACTGAAGTGGGGCGCAATAAGTATAAAACGCCAGAGGGTGAGTATAAGACTGGGGCAAAGAAACTTACATTTAAATAAGTGGTGGCAATCTCGAGGCCTGGAGTTACCCAACAGTGCATGATTTTTAGGATTTCCTTAGCATTGCAGAGAGGTTGGAGTTATCACCAATGCAGGTGATTCAATTATAACCCGTGCAATACTATGGAAATTCTGAAAACGACCTGTTGGCAGACATCGAGGCCTAGAGTTCCCCACCACTTATTTAAAGCATCACCGCAGTGGTCTAAAAATTCCAGCTGTAATAATGCATTAAGCCTCTTTCATTCAGAGCAATCTTTGAGTATTATTGCACAAAAATATTACAAAACGTTTATTTTATACAGGTATAGTCGTAAGTTAGGCCGGTTTCACACCATGGTTTTTTGGGTCTGGGGCTGTCCGGTGTGAACCTGACAGCCCCGGACCCGATTTTGGACCTAATGGATCCCTATGGGGCCAGATGGCAGTGATTTGGTTTTGCATCAGGCTGCATTCGATTTTTTTTTTTTTTGTTCAGGACACAATCTCTGTTTTGAAGAATCAGATTCTCATTGACATTAAAAATAAAACTGCTCTTCATCTTGCAGTACCATGCCTAACCTCTGGGTGTGCTGTTAAGTAATAAAGAAGAGTAAAATATATTTAAGCTTTATCTACTGATAAATATTTATAAACTGCACACATAGAATCTGTGGCTATCGTGCATGGCCCCTTGTAATTGCAGGGACACTGTTTTTGGCTTCTGTGTCCTATTCATCTCAAATACATTATGTACCTCTGAACATGAGAAAGCCGTCCTGATGACCTACCTCTCTGAAGTGTTAAAACACAAACTGCCAGATCCATCTATCCACTGATATCTGTTTAACTGGAGAGTCAAGAAGTCCTTACATGCGCCATATGGTTCCAATGGAAGCTGGGTCTACTCTATTCTTATGGGTTTGGGGGCCGATAGCAGATAAATACCACAATGTTACTATGCTAGACTGAGTACAGTGAAGAAGGTTACAGACAGTGACATAACTTGAAGCTTGGGTCCTAATGGAAAAAATGGCCATCAGAATCCTTCATTATTCCAGGTATTTAACAGTATTGGTATTCTTATATGGGCCAAGACACTAAGGCCTCTATGCAACATCTTCTCTAATTACTTGTCACCATGACCATGGGATAGTGACGCCTCCTCTGTCCCTCATGCTAGGGAGCCTTTGCTTTCCCTGAGCCTGAGTCTCTTTTCCTGGCCCTGCTCCTGACCAGTCCTGATCTGATTGCCCCTTGCCCCTCCCCCTCAGGACAGGGGTGTAATGAAGCCCACAGATAAAACTGACAAGGGAAAATCAAAGCTCAGTCACAAAGCTCGCACACACAAAGGTAAAGACAAGAAGAGTATCAGGAGGGAAAACAAGGGCAGGAAGGAAGTGACAGAGCATCGGGAGGACTTCCGCACTGCACCAAGTCGGTCACACAAGTTTCACCAGAAAGTCTGAGACACGACAGACCAGCGTAGGATAAACTATAACTGGCATGGATAGGTAAATTCCTCCAGCATATATAGGAGGGGAGTAGCTGTGATAGCACTCAGTTTGTTGAAGGAGCCACACCTCCTGCCGCGGTTACGCTGATACCAGTGTTCCTGGGGGGCCCCCTGGAGTCAGAAATTCTCTCCTCCTTGCTGCGCACGCTGGAATCTTGGTGCCCGGCCTCCTGTATGCAGCACGACGTCACTTCCAGTTTCAGTATAAAGTAGGAGCCGCACACAGGATTCTTTTTGTAGCCTTAAAGCGAACCTGTCACCCCCCCCCGGACATCAAAAGCTAAAATAGCCACCTTCTGCAGCACTAAGGCTGCATTCAGAGAAGGTGGCTATAGGCTTTTGATGCCCTTTATACTATGAAATATGCAGTTAGGTAAATGCTCACACTTCTGAAGACCGGGGGCGGGGTTTCACGCTCCTCTGACCCGCCCCCTCTTGTCAGTCATGGTGCTCGCCTGCTGCTGCCTCCCCTGACTGTGTAAAATGAACGTGCGTCTTCGTTCTCCTGTATGGAGCCACGCATGCGCTGTGCGCGCTGCCGACGACTTCCTGGACACCGGGCGCACAGCGCATGCGCGGCGCCGTGCAGGAGAATGGAGGCGCGCGTTCATTTTACACAGTCAGGGGAGGCAGCAGCAGGCGAGCACCATGACTGACAAGAGGGGGCGGGTCAGAGGAGTGTGAAACCCCGCCTCCCGGTCTTTGGTCTTCAGAAGTGTGACCATTTACCTAACTGCATATTTCATAGTATAAAGGGCATCAAAAGGCTATAGCCACCTTCTCTGAATGCAGCCTTAGGGCCCCTTTACACGCGGCTACATTTCTAGGGTGGCTACAGGTAACTTACTGGCTGCAGTGAAATCATGGAGACATGGTTCTATCTTGTTGCTGTGTACAAATGGAATAATCTCTCCATGATTTCACTGCAACCAGTAAGTTACCTGTAGCCACCCTAGAAATGTAGCCGTGTGTAAAGGTACCCTCAGTGCTGCAGAAGGTGGCTATTTTAGCTTTTGATGCCTGGGATCAAAAGTTCGCTTTAAGGCTGCAAAAAGAATCCTGTGTGCGGCTCCTACTTGATACTGAAACTGGAGCAGCTGTGATAGGCCTCCCCACAACATGTGATAAGAGGAGCAATCAGACAGCAGAGAGAAACTCTTGTGACCCCCCCACCCCCAATGAATCGGCACATGGCAGTTCAACGCCTGAGTCTACCTGTGCTGACCCCAGACACCAGAGAAGCCTTTCGGGTGGAGCATCAGAATTCGCAATCTGAACAAAACCCAACACCGCCATGACAGTCAGCGAAGTTTGATCAAAACTCTGTGTCACATGACTCTACTGGTTACAGCATTGGGCAATCAGATTTCATGGGTCATGGTGCGGATTTACACTGCAGAATTTACCATAAGTGGCACTGTCGTAGGACACATGATCAGCCATAGGTGACAACTCGATGAGTGATGTAGGGAGATTTGTAGATTATACAGATATAAATTTATATAGATATAAATTCGGCAAACTGCAATAATCCAAAATACATCCAACAATAAATCCTTTATATTTGTTACAATAGAATGGACATTGGAGAATAGTCGGGACATGCAGATGTATTATGGTGAAGGGGCGAAAGAAAATCTATGTAGGAACCTTTCCAATTGATTTCAGATAATCAGTAGATAAATGATAATGTGGTGTAATAGAATAAAAGTGATGTGTTCTGCTGGGCAGTGTGAAGTCTGCGGATCAGCGCCGGCTCTGCTAGAGTTGGGTAATTGTGCCGTTTATACAGATATTATTAGCGGCTTCATGAGATATCGGCTCTTCTAACAATTGTATTTCTTGGCTCATGTCTGGTGACAACTAAATTTATAATTGGAAGGGCTGTTAACATTTATCAAAGGCTGAGACTATATTACTGCAGTGTATATAGATTCAGTATTTCCCAATGCTATGTTGCCATAAAATATGGGATTATGTCCTCCCCCAACTATAAATTATACCTATAGTAGCCGTCATTGAGTAAATCCATTGCCATAATAAAGAATGAGATGCGTAAGGAGGCTGAGCACAGTTATTCTGCTAATGAAATGCCTTCTCCATCACTCATTCCTTACACAATGCAACTGCTGCAGAACCTCTTTGAGAAGAAAAGACAATTCCTGTGATACATTGATTTACAGTAAAATGCATCAGCCCCTACACATCGTTCATTATGTGCCTTGTTTGGAGTAAGTGAGGAATATTTTAGGAGTTTGACATCTTTTATTCTCCCATTAGTTTGAAATATATATATAATTATTATTTATTTATTTATTTATTTTTAAAGAATATTGAAAACCTTTTCACAAAGTGATTTTGCTTAAAGGTTAGCAACTTTTTGCTATTTTGTCACTCTTGCCACTTTTAAAAAAGTAAATGTAGTCTGCATACTGTTAGCTATGCAAGGGACGATTAAGCCGGAGTTATATAATGGGAATTTTTGGAAAGTCCTCCGGTAGCTCAGGGGTGGGCAACATTTATCTGCCAAGGGCCATTTGGAAATTTCTACAATCCTTCGCGAGCCGTATAAAGTTATCAGCTTGACAATTACTAGCTACATTTGGTTAAACAATCAACTCATCTCTACTGTGGGGGCTGGGGCTCTTCTCTTTGGTGTGGGTGATATTGGTCATGTTGCTTCTCAACTGCTTTTCCAGGTTTGCTTGAGCCCTAGACATCACAGGAGAGGCTGGAGGCATATACCTCACAGGGGGGGGGGGCGAGGCTAGAGCCCTAGACATCACAGGAGAGGCTGGGAGCATATACCTCACTGGGGAGGCCGAGGCTAGAGCCATAGACATCACAGGAGAGGCTGGAGTATATTACCTCTCTGGAGCGGCTGAGGCTAGAGCCCTAGACATCACAGGAGAGGCTGGGGGCATATACCTAACTGGAGAGGCCGAGGCTAGAGCCCTAGACATCACAGGAGAGGCTGGGAGTATATACCTCACTGGGGAGGCTGAGGCTAGAGCCATAGACATCACAGGAGAGGCTGGGGGCATATACCTCACTGGGGTGGCCGAGGCTAGAGCCCTAGACATCACAGGAGAGGCTGGGAGTATATACCTCACTGGGGAGGCTAAGGCTGGGGCATAGAGATCACTGGAGAGCTGGATTTAAAGAGCAGACAGTTGGCAAAAGACATCTGCCAACCTCAGCACTGCGGCCCCCAGGAATCTGCCCAGGGGCCGCAAAAATTATCGACGGCCACATTCGGCCCTGGGCCTGAGGTTCCCCACCCCTGCTGTAGGGGGTTAGTATGAAAAGTGGAAAATCCGTTCTAGATAATAGTCTCGTATCTGAAGATGAGCCAAATTTATCAGCGTTGTACGAGGTTTTGTAAAACTTGGTGCAAATAAAGACAATGAGGCCTAAACTGACTTAAAAAATCTTCTCATGATTAATTATCCCCTGAAGTATTTGATTTCAGGTATTTTTGCTTTTCCATCAGTCGTTGTGGCTTTTGCTCTATTTTAACTCTAGACCTTTTTATTGGTCCCCATTATTTAGGTTTGTTAGACAATGTTGCTCTACTTTTCATTATCTGGATGTTTCCAGCTTATGTGGCGCCCCGCCATGCAGGCGTCACAGAGGGGTACTGCACCCGTAAAAGTGGTGCAGATACTCCAGCTGCAAGCAGATTCTAGGATGGTGGGTGGAACCCATACCCAGCACTCCCACACTAGATCACATAGTGTGAGGTACCCGGGAGGAACAAAACCACCTCAAGGGGGAACTAGAGAGAGAGTTCAGGAGTTCGAGCTCGGGCAGTGAGCCTGAGGGAGAAAGGGGGTCCTTGACCTTTGGGTCTTTTTGCCTTAAGGTCTCTCGGCTGAGGGACCAGGAGAAGGAAAGCTTTCCCAGGCGCAGAACGTTACCAGGCACCGGAGCCCGCACCTGTGGGATCCTCTAAGGACCACAGAAAATCCGGAGGACCGAGGGTGATGTACTCCTCCTGGAATCCTGAGCAGCCGACAGAGGGAACCAGGCCCCGCTGAAGGAGCAAGCGGCTAGCAGGCAGAGGGTAACCCAAAAAGGAGCAAAGGAGAGGGGACGCAGGAGGTCAGGTTAGCTTTATGGAACCCGACTTCACCACTATTAGGAAGCAGGAAAGAATAGACAAGAAAAAAGGCACACACTAAAGGCCACTTTACACACACCAACTTATCTGTCCAACTTCTGACCAACTTACTGGTTGCAGTGAAATCATGGACACATTGCTCCATTTTGTGGCTGTGTACAATGTAACAATGTGTCCATGATTTCACTGCAACAAGTAAGTTGGTCAGAAGTTGGACAGATAAGTTGTTGTGTGTAAAGTGGCCTTAAGGGTTCCGCCATACCACCTGGGATCCGCTTGCAGCCACCCATTAGCTACCTGATGTAACATCTAAATGCTGAACTAAGAACTGTAACCAATGCTGCTAAAGTTTCCAGTGAAGTACCCGGAGTGAAGAGAATTTGACTCTGCTGCATCTTCTTTGCATGATCTCGCTCTTCCACAGAATCGCTGCCCAGGTGGTCCAGTCCTGCCTGCGGAGGACTTCACCATCTGAGCCGCAATACCACTGACCTCCGGAGGACTGTGGTGGCGTTGGTGCAACTCACCAGAAACTGCAGATGGCGTCACAACAACAAACACTGTAAATAATCCTCTGTAAATATACCCCTTTTTCAAAAGATCAGTCCCCCAGGACACGGGATCAGGCGCGACCACCATTCCCCGTGACAACGCAATTAACCCTTGCCGCCTGACACCCGAGTACCCTACTCCCTGAGAGTACCCCACTCCGAGGGGGCGACACACTTATTATCCCCTTCAAGACAATGTGACTTACACTTACTTCATATGTTGTGTACCTTACTTTGATGAGGGCTCATATACCGAGCCTACATTTTTCCCATCAAATGATGGCTGAATTATTCAGCCATCATGTGCCTCTAAAGGTACGTCACTCGTGGCAATTTTGCAGGCAATTTCACTGGCAATTTGCTGGTTGCAGTGAAATCATGGACATATTGTAATATCTTGTTGCTGTGTACAAATGGAACAATGTCTCCATGATTTCACTACAACCAGTAAATTGCCAGTGAAATTGCCTGCAAAATTGCCACGTGTGACGGTACATTAAAAGCCTCGGCTCTGAACATGGTACGTGGTAAAACAGGCACAAATAAAATGAATACAATTAAACACTGTGCAGCTGTTCGAGAAATTCTGTGCAAACTGTGGTCACACAAAAATAGGCAAATAAAAAATTCCATGAAGAGAAGGTATCATTGTAAAAATCATTAAGTGAACACGAAAACCCAATGCAAAGAATAGGTCATTTTCTATGTTGCAGTATGTGTATAAACTAAAAATTACATAAACTTGTAATTCTCATTCTGGCCACTGGGCGTTTCTTTTCCATTTGCTCTTCCTTTTATTTCAGGAAGTCACACGTGTTCATAGCCACAATGGTCAGATCTCCCAAATCTCAGATCTACTAAAACAACACAATGTAACTCCAGGTCAAATCACTCTTCAGTAAAATCAACCTGTCCAGTTATGAAGCAACGGTGATTGTTCATCAACAGGTAGAATGTTCGGCAATTAGCAAGACTCCCCTATAAAGGAGAAGTTTTGCAGATGGTGACCACAAACCACTTCTCTCTTCTCATCCTTTTTGGCTGTTGTTTTGGTCACTTTTGCATTTAGTCATTGCTCGCAACCCTAGAGGTAGCATGAGGCGGTGTCTACAACCCACAGACGTTGCTCATCCAGGATGGCAAGTCAATGCGAGCTGTGGCAAGAAGGTTAGCTGTGTCTGTCAGCACAATGGCCAGATCATGGAGCAGATACCAGGAGACATGGAGGAGGTCAAAGGAGGGCAGCAATCCAGCAGCAGGAGTGCTACCTCCCCCTTTGTAAGAGGAGGCACAGTGCCCAGAGAGAACCCAGGGCCCACTCCGCATGCATATGGTCTCTCACTGCATCTGTATGGTCAAGCAGGTTTAATGTTTGTTCAACAACATTTAGACAAGGAATTACTGGGAGAATATAATCTGGTCAGATATGGCATGCAAAGAGTTCAATTTTGCGCTTAATACACACAATGTTTGGAAGCCAAAGGCCAAATCGCCCCATAAACACCAACAGTAAAGTTTGGATGTGGAAACATCGTGGTATTGGGGCTATTGTTTTTCAGCATACAGCACTAAAAAACTTCATATCATTGAAGGAAGGATGAATGGACAAATGTACCGAGACATTCTGGATAACCTGCTGCCGTCTACCAGGATGACGAAGACACCAGGGTGGACATTTCAGTAAGACAATGGTCCCAAACAGACGAGGAAGCTCTGAACTGGCTTCAGAGAAAGCAAATAAAGCTGCTCGATTAGCCGAGCCGATCACCGGAGCTAGAAAATGTAGGAAGGCACTAAAGCTCAGAGTTCATAGAATGATCCTGGATGTGAAGTGTTTGTGTGAAAGAGTGGGCCAAAATCACATCTGAGCAATGCAGGTAAGGAGTGTCTCCATATAGGAGGCGTCGCGAAGCTTCATCACCAACAAACACTTTTGTGCAGAGTATTAAATACATTTCAGTAACTGTGTTCAATACTTTCTCTTTATTTTATTTTAAATATTGTCATACAAAAAGTAAAAATGAATATATAAAGCACAAAGCACATTGTAGTTAGGAAATAGAACTTTTTAATTAGTTGGAACTCTTTTGGCGGGAGCGGAATGTATTATGGGTATAGGTAGGTATAGTGTTTGTAAGCAGAAATTCTTTATTTGTAATAGTTGTATTATTAAAAATTGATTTACCGATTTGCTTATAAAAACTGTCAATTCTGTATCAGGAGTACAGATTGATCTTGTAAAGCTGGCACAAAATGGGTTAAATTACCTTTAGCCACGGGCATTATTAAAGAAATGGACTCCCTCTGCCTAATATCCATCACACAGTAAAACACCCATATTAAAATGGCCATAATTGTATTTTTCCTCTCGCGCCTGGTGTAATTTGGTGGTTATTCCGCTCCTCGTAGATTGAAGACATGGACGTTGAAGCGATGATTTTATAACCTGAGCTTCCGAAAGATAGATTCTCCTACAAGCAATGCATACTAATCATCATAAAGGAGATGTTGCATGACTAAATGCTTCCTCTTCATTGCATATCACAGAATACCGTCTTCACCTCTCTTCTCTCCGCCCAGAATATCTAATAGAAGTAGAAGAGAAAATCTGAACTCAATCCCTCCAGATGATGTGTTTTATTAATTTAGGAAACCAGCTGTATGATATATTGAAGAGACTCTACTTAAAGGGATCCTGTCAGGTGGTTTATGCCCCCCCCCCCCAGCTATCACTATCTGCACCTGCAGCTTCATAATACTATTCTAATCATCCCTGTCTGAGCTCAGTGTAATAGTAAAGGTGAAAATAAAGCCTTTATACACTTACCTTTACTCCTGTAAATGAGGCAGTCAGTCTACACCTCGGAGGATGTAGTCACTCTGGCAGGTTAATAGTTAACATTTCAGCCGAATGTCAGGAGATGCTGCAGGACCTGTGTGATGTCACGATCATGTGACTATAATAGGCGGAGCTAAGTCTTCATAGCACATGATTTTACTTGCTTAGCTCCGCCCACTATGGTCACATGATCGTTACATCACATAGGTCCTTTATACAAAGAAATTGGTAATGAGTTAACTATTAACCTGCCAGAATGACTACATTCTCCAAGGTGTAGTTACTCCCTCATTTATATAAGGAAATGTAAGTGTATAAATGCATAAATGCAATACATTACACTGAGCTCAGACAGGGATGGTTAGGATAGGACTAAGAAGCTGCAGGTACAGACAGTGATCGCTGGGGTGCATAAACCACCTGACAGGTTCTCTTTAAATATGTATACCAGTATTTACCCTTTTAGAGGATATTAACGCCTTTTGGGGCATTTTTTGTTACTCAAAGGGCTGTTCTATTTCAGACCATGTTTTACACTGGCTGAAGTGTGTTAAAATATAATAAACCATGCACAGGGTCCTTAATTTGTCTTCGGTTTCATGGGCTCTGATTTTTTTTTCACAGCGCCCCACCTGCCAAACCTCATGGTTTTAATTTCTAAAGGGCCCGTCACCCACAACGTCACCGGTTTGGTGATGTTGCAGGGATGTCTAAATGACATAGTGTGACACCCATCAACAATGAGTCATTGATCGCAGATTTATGAACCGGTTCATAAATCTATCGTTGGTGGCCCGCTGAATGCGCAGCATCACTGCGTGTGACAGCAGGAGACCAACGATCAGCGAGCTCCCAGTGCCGCACAGCAAGCGCTGGGAGCTGGTATCCAAGGTAAACTGCAGGTAACTAAGCGCCACACGGGGCTTAGTTACCCGCTGTTTACCTTGGATACCAGCGCGCTCGTTGGTCGGATCGCTGATGAGTCTGCCTGTGTGACAGCTCACCAGCGATCAGCCTTCAATGTCCCAGCGATCCCGATCGTTGGTGAGATCACTAGGACTTTGAAGAGTGTAACCCGGGCTTAAGTCTGAGTTCACGTCCCATAATCATCGGTCAGAACAGATCCATTGGACAAATGTCTGTAGGATCAGTTTTTGTTTTGTTTGTTTTTTTACATGGGAGTCTATGGAGAACGGATCCATTAACTTATTGCTATTTATTTTCCATTTTAAATGGATCCTGCAAGGAAAAAAAATGGACCCGTTACAAATGAAAGAATAATGGAGGCTAAATAGCGATCACTTAATGGATCCATAAATTCCCATGTTAAAAAAAACAGATCCGGCAGACATCAGTTGTGACTAATGGACAAAAACTGTTTGCACAACTTTTTTGAATTTTTAATTCAGCCCAGAAATGCCCCCAAAAGACCCACTTTTAGGTCCAGTTTGCCAAGTTTGTATATTTGACAACACAGTCCTTGGGACAGTCCTATCAGTATTGGACCATTACTTACGCAAGTCCAACACTGTAACGAATTAATAAGTTGGGTTGACGTTGGGTTGGGCATGCCTCAATAGTAAGACGGTGACCCACCTATTAGAGAGAACAGCTGGACCAACGCATTTGCCAGTTTTTACAGCATGTATGATGAATGCAGAAAGAAAACAAATGCTATGTGACAGATGTGTTAATTTTTCATGGCATCTTAGACTTGGGTTCATTAGTCGACAGTTGTTCACAGCTGGTGGTGAGGATTGCAGCCTTGGTATTCTAGTGCCATGGTCTAGTTGACGCTTATTTTTAAACGGTAGATGTCTGCTTTTAACCAAATATTGTTAAAATTAGGTGTTGAAGAATTCAACCAAGCTCAGTCCAAAATGTTTCATAAAAAAATTAAGAGGGGATTCTTTTGTTTACAAATTTGGAATTTGTTTCATGCTATTGTGATCTTTGTCAAGAAAATGGTGAATGTTCATCTTGAGCACAATGTTATGCCCCCGTCACACTAAGCGAGATCGCTAGCGAGATTGCTGCTAAATCACAAGTTTGGTGACGCAACAGGGACCTCGCCAGTGATCTCGCTATGTTTGACACTTAGCAGCGACCAGGCCCCTGCTGTGAGATCGCTGGTCGTGTCATAGTCGCCTGGACCATTTTTTGATCATTGGGGTCCCTCTGGGCAGCTGCATCGCTGTGTTTGACAGGGACAATGACCAACGACCTCAATACTACAGGTCTTAGAAACAGGGTCCCAACAACCTCCGTATCACTCCGGATCGTTGTTGCGTCGCTGGTGAGATCTGACATCTCACCAGCGATCCCAACAGCGAAGCACTGGCGATCCCTACTAGGTAGTATCACTGTCGGGATCGCTGGTGCGTCGCCAAGTGTGACGGTACCCTTACGTTGCAACTAAATGGATTCAACTTTGTTGATTCATTTAATATATCTTTATTGGAGACAGAAATTTGTTTTATTAATTCAGAATTCCAAATCGTCTGCCCGAAGATATATTGCAAACATGACGTCTGCTTGTTGGTGGGACCAAAGAGCGTCACTGCATACATATACCATATATTAGTGACTTTAGTGGAGTAGGTTTCCATTACCCCTATATGGGCTTAAAAGTTTTAAGTCACATGGAAAAAAATAGAAGTTATAGAAACCTACATCATCATTCTCACACGAGGACAATCCTATATGGCACTCCGGTGTTCGGGTGGAGGTGCTCGAGTAGGGTTCCAATCCTTAGTATGTACAGTAGTAATAGTAATAAACTCCACACCTAGGAAAGTTCTTTTGGATATTTAATTGTGATAATTCAGAATCTAACATGATTATAATAATATTGCAGTCTACAATTCACCTACATTGGATAGGTTGCTGTGGTGTAATGTACTCAGTCTTGCATAGAAGCTGTTCCTGCAGATTATGGTGTCCTGGACAAGTAAAGTTGTAAAACTGTTCCTGCACATTATGGTGTCCAGTACAGGTAAAGTTTCTTGTCCAGGACAGCATAATCCGCAGGACTGTGGATACATTCACTCACATATCTGCTTTTCCACCACAGCATGATGATCAATTGGAGACCAAAACGTTACATAATCTATGCTGTTGGATTCCGGATTGTCACTATTAAATATTCACTATATTTAAACGAACGTTCCTGAGTGCCGAGTTTATTACTATATTGTCACACATGAGGTCACCTTCCCAATGACACCATGCAGTAATTAAGTCTTACTTTTGATTTATTAATTTTAAGATTAATGAGGATACTAGTTATCATCTCCTTCACTTATCTGACTTCTAACATGTCAATAAAGCTACATTTAAGAATGCTCCTTTAAAACGATTTATGAACTCCCTTTTGCTCCTCTAGAGTAATTCTCCTAATAACCCCGGCTCTCTACACCTAGGAGGCCAGGGATACATGGCTGTGCAGAGATAGTGTATCCAGTGGATGCCCAGAACCTCTGAGCGTGCAGAGTGTGAGCGGTTTGTAAATATTCTTCAGGGGATTCAATGCGAATTCAAAGGTGATAATGATATTCAGTATGTGTCCGATCAAACAAACCTTTATGGTAGTTACTTGGGGGTGTGACAGATTGACTTTAAGAAAGAGGCAGACATACCCTGGGTGCAATCACTGCAGCCGCACAGGGGCCACTACCACCTCCCAAGCAGTCGGACCAGTGCATTATGATGAGCTAATGGTAACAGGCCACATATGTCTGCTCCTGCTTTACAAAGTAGCTAAACCTTTTTTGAGTTCATACTCCAGGCATTGCAAAGTTATGAATTTCATGATATACTTCATCACAGTAGATTGCATCCTTCTCTCCCAAACCCTATGCTTCATTGCTGTTTCCCTTTGAAGCTGCATTAATTGTTCTATTTCCAATCAGCGTAGATGTATCCCTGTCCTTGAATGACGCTGCTCTCCTCTCCTGTTCAGACAGGGAATGTTCCATGTTATGTTTGTTAATGCAGTACTGGTCTTTTTGCTGAGCAGCAGTTAAAAGCTGCTTCTAAAGAAGCCTGAACTGGACGTGTGAAACCGTATCCCAGAACGCAAAACCGAGTAATGCATATAAAAACACAATAGCTGGAGTATAATTAAATACATCTTGTTACTCTTTAAGTATAAGAATTTAATTTAGCTCATTTACATTAGTAAATGTTAGACTTTTATGTTGTGTGTAGTCTATCCTGTATGTATTTAAAGTCCATCTAATAGAAAACTCCTCTTCGCCTGGACTTGTCTTGTTCACTAATTTACTATATATCCCAACCCCATCTCTTAGAGACTTTTCGGCACAGTATGACTGTTCAAACCAAGTACAGGTGCTCAATGCTCTCTTGGTGCGGCCAGACATTTGTGCACCTTGCCATCTACTTATTTCTTGTCTATCTCCTTTCCCCTCTTCTTGTTTGACGGCTTTGGTTTACAGAGTGGCAGAAAGGCCGACATAGAGGGAGCAAAAGCAGGTGGGAAGAGGCACAACCTGTGCTTGGTTTGAACAGTCATTAAATGAAAGTGGTGGGTGTAGGTTATGAGTGCTGAAGTTTACAGAAACATTTACTTTGCTGTTAAATGTATTTCAGAAATATAGTGTTCATGGGTCATCTGGCGTTAAAATTATTCCTATTTACCGTGATAAATCTTAAAGCTTCATAGAACTCAGGAACGATCGACTGCAAAAGAGAATCTTCCTCTGATGAGTGGAAAATGGATTTTCAATATCTCTTTGGCTTTAGTTAAGAACTAGAATGATTCAGTGACTTCCTCTCTATATATAAACTTTCTGGTAAATAGATTTTATGGACAAATATATATTTAAAGGGCGGTCAGAAAATGATATTTTAATCATACATGGCTATCTATTGTAGTAATCTTTATGTATTTTCTAATGCAATTTAATTAAGTCTCTACTGTTTGCTCTTTACTGCAGCTAACTGCTTTGTTCTACCTGCTCCCGTTTTGATGAAGCTTTGTCCCGGTGCATACTGGGATACTCAAATGGGGTGACTCCCGGGGCAGAGGCTGCGGTCACTGCTGCAGCCTCTGTCCCCTCTCTTAGGCCACGGTTCCACTTGTAAAGGTACCGTCACACACAGCAATATGGCTTCCATATCGCCGTAAATTTGTATATTTCGGCGATGTGGAAACCACATCGCCTGGGCGTGGTGGCGTTAGACAGGGAGATTTTACATCATCAAATCGCCGGTGGAGCGTCGCCTGATCGCCCTACACTGCTGAGAAATCAGCCGATTTCCACCAGGCAATTTCAGCGCATCATGGCGTGTGACAGGGTGAGGGCGACGTACACAGTGATCGTGAAAGAAATCAAGTAGGCGTGCTTGGATGTAGTGGTGTCCGCGTCGCATCTGAGTGGTGAGTGGTGGGTGATACTGCGTTCCGATTGGCTGTGCGTGTCAGAGGCGCCTTATTGGATGAGCCGTGCGTTCACGCAGGGCTCACCAATGGGAACGCATTTACGTCCACCAATCTCAGGGATAGGGGCGCGGTGAGACACACTGAAGCACACCCCTATCATAACAGTATGGAGACATTGCTGCTACGATGGTGGCATGTGACACAGCGATGTGGAAAAGGGAAAATGCTTCCGGGTTTCCGGAACACTGGATCGCCAAAGAACGCAGGCGTGATCTCTGTATGACAGGGCGACGGCGATGGGTAAAAAAGTGCCCAGGACGTGCGCGCACACATCAATTTGCCAGCCATATGGTGGCGATATTGCTGCGTGTGACGGTACCTTAAGAGTGATGCGAGAGACGCGCATGTGTCTTGCATTGCATCACCCACTCTTGAATAGGCGTGTGTAAAGGCCCCATTACATGGGGCAACATCGCCGGCAACTCAGGGGCGTGGCCAAGTTGCGGCAACATCGCTGGTGAGTTGCCCTGTGTAACAAAGTGATTTCAATGGCAATAGTTGCTTCAGCAACATCGCCAGGTTTCAGGACAACGTCCTGAAACCTGGCGATGTTGCTCAGGGGATCTGCTTGAATCGCCCTGTGTGACACCGCAACAGCGATGATGCAAGCAACTTACCCCATGGACTGCCAATGGGGGAAGGATCGCTGCCAGGGTTGAATTTTACCCTGGCAGCAATAGTTGCTTTCAACATCACTGCTGCGTTGCCGGCGATGTCTCTCCATCTGACAGGAGCACAGCGATCTTGGCCAGCGGCCAAAAAACATGCGCGCTCCCGTCAGTTGCCGGCGATGTTGAAACGTGTGACTGTACCTTAAAATGAATATTTCTATTTCCGGAGAGCAGGCAGCCATGCCAGGTGATGCGAGTCACTCTCGCAAGTGGAACCCCAACCTTAGACAAAGCATCAATAGTGACATCCGTTAGAGGCTGGGCTAATCCATCCTCTGCTGAGATGCATTGGTCATTGATTCTGATGTATGCTCAATATGCGCTTTCTTATTGCTATCATATTACTTTCAATGCACAGTGACACTGTGCTCCCTTTTTTTGTCTCTAATAATAAGTGATGAGTTGAAAAGAGCGCACTGTCAGTGTGCATTGAAAGAACAGAACTCTGCAAGCAGAGACCAGCCCCATCCCGAAATGTGATATCACTATTTGGGGTGGGAGTTGGTCTCTGCTTGGCAGATTCTCTCCTTACAATGTGCAGTGCGCTCTCCTGCAAAACGTATCACTTCAATTAGAGCCGGAGAGGAAGTGCACTGTCATTGTGCATTGAAAGTAATTTCTCACAGTGACAAGGGGGGGCTCCTATTAAGCATACATTAGCATTGACAACCGATGCATCTCAGTAGAGCAGGGATTATCCCAGTCCCTGAAACGGACATCACTGATGGTGACAGGGGCTGCGACAGTGACTGCTGCCTCTGCCCCCGATCAGGTCATGAATATCCCAGCAAGCACTGGGGATTCTCAAATAAATTATCTTAAAAACAGATGTAGGAAAGAATGAACAAAAGCCAGTTAGTGTAGTGACGGAACGATGGGGAGTAATGAAATAGTTAATGGCCATCGATACCAATCAATAATGTATAATTACGTTATCTCAGGTTTGGTGACTGAAATTGATTATTGGCTTCATCAATTAAAATATTGACTCGCCCCAACTCAACCCTTCAGTCATGTATAGAGTTGACAGCCATTGGAGCTACGCTGCGGAGAACTTGATGCTCCTCTGCATTCCGTTCCTCTGTCGGGCCCCCACCTGCGGGTAGGACCTGTCTCCTGCCTGTAAATTAATTAGATCAGCCGGGGAAAGGTTGTTTACATATTGAGTAGAGTAGGAATGGATCTAGGAATAATGGGTTGTCTTTTTTTAATTTTTTTAAAGGAACCTGGTACAAGATTTTAAAATACCATTTTCCAATCAGAAAGCAAACTGAACCGTGTATTGATAAACGTCTCCTTCCGCGCAGTCTTGTGTTATACGCTGCGTAATTGGCTTGGGTTCGTTAATTGTTTTTCTCTCCTAGAGTAAAAGCCTGTCATTTTTCATTGTACATAGAAATATAAGATACTTGAGACATCAATACTCTGTTACACTCGCTGAGTTTGTGCATAATTGGGTCATTTTATACTACACTGCCTGCGAGTTACAGCATGCATGGGTCCAAACAGGCCATCAATCCTGTATAAAATGCCCGGTCTCATCAGGCTGTTCGACATTTCAACCAAATAATGTGAAGAAACTGGCCGCGTGCTATTCCTGTTTTTATTTTTTCATTTTTGTCATGTTTTTCTGAGGTATAGTCAGGGGCTTAACTACAATAAGTGCAGGGGTTGCGTAAGCACCTGGACCCTGGAGTCCTAGGGGCCCTAAAAGTCCTTTTAACCTATTTGAAATGACTAATGCTATTGAAGACTTGCAACATTGAAACAGAAGATGCGGCACTCATCCAGGCCTGGGTTGCTCTGCGGATTTATACAACCATGTGGATCCAAGCAAGGCAGGGGGTGCAAGGGAGTACGGTCACCGTTTCGCACACACTTGTGCTTCTACGGGTCCAAGTGACCAAGTGTGTGCGAAACGGTGACCGTAGTCCCTTGCACCCCCTCCCTTGCTTGGATCCGCATGGTGGTATAAATAAAACCGCAGAGCAACCCGGACCTGGATGAGTGACGCATCTTCTGTTTCAAAATTGTTCTTTTTGACTGTGCCAAGCAACCCTAGTTTCCTGAACGCCATTGTGAGTGCCCCTCCGTGAAGCCTAAGAAAGGTCAGTGCCCGGTTTCCTATCTCAGGTTTGGAAACGCTTGCAATAGTTGGGGGGGTCCCATTGAAGCTTTTACATCAGGGCCCGTGAGCTTAAAGTTATGTCACTGGGTATAGTTTCTGAGTGAGGATAGCGTGCATTCCTGTATACTAAACTGAAGCCAAGGTCTCTTCTATAAAGGGAATCTGTATATAGGTTTTTGCCATCTAATATGTAAGAAGCACAATGGAGCTTCCCTGTCTCTGCTGAAGAAAAGTCTCTCCACAGCATAATGCTGCCACCACCATGTATAATACTGGTAATGCTGTATTTATTTAGGCTCATGCATAGTGTTTTCCACAGGACATACGGTAATATTTTGCATTGAGCCCAAAAATATCTACTTTTTGAAAGGTTACTCAGCATCACACAGACAAAGCTGTGAGGCAGGGAAGTGAAGAGTACAAGGTCAAAAGGCAGGAGCGTACATCAAAGACATAAGGATAAATACAAATGGATAGTTAGAGTTTAAGTCTGGGGTCAGGTAATTAAGGTGAGAGCAAGTTATGTCAAAAAGGTAATCCAAAAGAATAGTCAAAGGTAAGTCAAAATCCAAGGTCAGGCAAAAAAGATCAAAATATCAGAAAACATAAACACCACCACTGCCGAAAGCTACAACTGGCAGTGTTCTGACCTATGCTAGCCAGCTAAATAGCCAGAGAATCACCCTGAACAGGTAACACCAGGAGAAAACCCTTCATGCTTATCCAGATATGATTGACAGCCAGGCTTGCCTAATACTGACTGCCCAGCACAACCCGGTTTCTGATTGGAATACTGGGCTGTCACTCACAATACTGACAGGCCAGCATGCCATTGATCCTATGTGGTGGCTGAGCTGTCACTCAAAGATTTCATAGGACAATGGAATCATGACAGTACTCCTTCTTTTAGAGGGACCAACAGACCGCCAGGTTTTGCAGGAAACCTCGATTGGAAAGCCCTGTCCAAATAATTGACCATACCATCATGGACTGGGTGGTAACCCAAGATCTGTCCTCCAGTTCATAACCCTTCCAATGGTTGAGATACTGGAAGGAATTTTGGACCCTCCGAGATTCCAAAATTCTCTACCTGGTAAAAAGCTATAGACTATAAACCGAAAGAGGCGGGGATGAGGGAGAAGAACACAAAGGTACAAACTCCTATAACGAATCTGTGGAAGATTTTAGAGATGCGAGATGTAGGAGCTTCAACCTAAAAGCCACCGGAGTGACCACCTCCAAAATCTCATAGGGATCAATGAACTTTGGACCCAACAGTTCTTTTAAATCTAATATTTTGGATGATAAAACTTTATCCCTTACTTTATAGGCAAGACCCATCACAAGTTTACCATCAACCATTTGGCAAATTTGAGTAGCCCCAATATCGTTTTGATCCTCCCTCTAAACGTTCCCAAGGTTCTGTATGTTGACTTCCACCCCGGGACATTCAGAACTCATCTGACCGGTGGTTTCTTAGTGTTAGGCAGAGGAAACGGACAAAACAATCACCAGTTTCTTGCAAAAAAATCTTCAGAATTTGGAGACAAATTGCACTCCCCTATCGATACAATGTTTAAGAGGAATCCCATGCAACCTCACAACATGACAAGTAATAAAATGAGCCTGTTGGCTGAATCGGTGAAGTACCACCAAACATCCACTTTTCGCCCGACAGGGGCAAATCTGTGATGAAATCCATATACAGACTAGTCCATGGCCTTTCTGGAATTGGCAATATGGCCAATACCCTGGCCAGCTGGTGATCACAGACTTTAGCGTGTGCGCAAATACCACAAGTGGTTATGAAATCTTTAATATCATTATTCATAGATGGCCGCCAAAAGAGCCTTCTTTGTAGCTTTGACCCCAGGATGACCACTTAAGATGAAATCCTGAATCTTCCTCAGCAGACCCAAGTACAAATAATTTAGACCCTGGAGTGGCGGAAGGGGTCAACGACTTGACTTTACAGATCTCTGCTTTCAACTCAAAATATCATGGATGCCCCAATGGCCTTGGGGAGAATGGAGGCTCTAGGGGAGATACTGAACCAGAGCACTGTGTGATCGTGTCAGCCTTTACATTCCTAGACCCCGACCTGAATTTGATCGAGAAATTGAATCTTATGAGATATAAGGACCATCTGGCCTGTTTAGGAATTAAGAAGTTGGCTTTATTAGGACAGCTAAACTACTATGGGCTGTGACCACAATAACTTGATGAACTGCCCCTCCAAAAGATGCCTCATTCTCAAAGGCTAATTTAACAGCGAATAACTCTCGATTCTCCACATCATAATTTCTTTCAGCAAATGAAAATGTCCTTGAAAATAATGCATATAGAAACAAATTGGGCAAAATTTTGGAGCTCTGAGTTAAACCTACTCTGAGGACTCCATCTCCACAATGTATGGTTCTTTGAGATCAGGTTGGATTTGAACAGAAGCAAGTACACCACTGAGCAGAGAGCTACAACTGGCAGTGTTCTGACCACTACCAACCAGCTAAATATCCAGATAAACACCCTGAAATAGTAACACCTGGAAGAAACCCTGCAGGCCAGGCCAGAGGGTGCAGCTGGGCTGCCAATCACAATACCGACAGCCTAGCACCCACCTGCCTCAGGTAGCACTGTGCAGTCAGTCACAATACTGATAGCCCTTGATCCTACAGGGTGGTTGAGCTGATGCCCAGTGTCCATAGGACGCCATGAGTAGTTGATTTGTGACACTTTGGTCTCATCTGACCAGAGCACCCTATTCCACATGCTAGCTGTGTCTCCACCATGGCATGATGTAGAAGGTGCAGTAGATCATCCCCTTTACTGTAAAGGTCTGTTTACACCGGACGATTTCTACCCAATAACAAATGTCGGATTATGACATACAAGTCAATCAGGGCTTGTTTAATGGCTAATTTCAAAGTCCGACACAAGCTATATGGGCATACAACAATCATGAATACTTTTGTCCTAATACCGCGCATGTATGTTGGCAACACATCCACTGTTTATAGGAGCAGATGTGCTGCCAATCACCTTGATTTTCCTGCCAGCCCCAACGATCCAATTAGTAGACTTGAATATATGGCTGAATATTCTGATCAAAGTCCTGATAAATAAAAATGGCAATTTTTCTTGTACATGGAAAATACTGCCATTAGATTGATGCTACCCCATGTGAGAGCAGCACGATGTAGGCAAAGAGACCCTGAATCATATGATATTTATATTAAATCACTGGGTGCAGCTGTCCTGACACAATCAAAGCATTTCTATTAACCATGTAGCAGAGATGAGATGGCTGCCCCCCACCCACAATAGAGAGTGACACCCCACTGTCAATGCACAATCAGTGGACAGGACGTGCTGGACATCTGTGCATGTGACAGTATAGTCCTGCAATGGTAATCACCAGGTGATTGTGCATTTAGTTTAAGTAAATAACAGCATACAGCCTGATGAGGCACACTTGAGTTGTGTTTTATTATATGCTGTCCTCCGCTTACAGAGCAAAAACCTGCTGACAGGTAGTCATCGTTTCTCCAGACCTCTTGGCTTATATTACATCCCCCCCTCCACAGTTCTGCATCACCCATTATCTCCGTCCCCATTTCAGTCTATCTGTACAATCCATTCTACAACTGATCTAAAGGCCACGTCGCACGCTTCAATATTGTGACCAATGTTAGTGATCACGTGCACGCGCAATCGCTAACAATATCGTTCAGATCACTGGTGAGCTGTCACACAGGCAGACTCGCCAGCAATCAGGACCGACGAGAACGCTGGTAACCAAGGTACACATCGGGTTACTAAGCGGCGCTTAGTAACCCGATGTGTACCATGGTTACCATCTCCCAGCATAGGCTGTGCCGCAGGGAGATTGTTCATCGCGGTGTCACACAGCACGATCCTGCAGATTGAAGGATCGTTCATCTCCAGATTTGAGAAAATGTTCACAAATCTGGGTTGAACGTTCCATTAAAGAATCATCCAGTTTGGCTGGTGACATCGCGGTGTTACACGCTACGATGTCATTCTGACATCATTCGTGTGTCACCAAACACATGACTTTTGAACGATATTGAAGTGTGTGACGTGGCCTTAAGACTAAGATCCTCCATAAAGCACTCACTGATCTCAGGTAGAGCAGTCGAGGAAACACTGCAGGCAGCCGGCTAAAGCGCTCAAACACCGTGAAATACATGGTGCATTGCCCCCTGGGAATTCTATTATGCAAATGAAGTCAGTGGAGCCTCGTTTAAGAGTCTCAAACACGGGACTAGCCAGATATCCCTCCAGGGAAGGACCTAGCCCTGGGGTGGACTCCAGAGGGATATCTGGCTGGTCCCGTGTTTGAGACTCTTAAACGAGGCTCCACAAACTCCATTTGCATGAGATCCTCCATAATCTGAAACCTCTCCAAGACTTTTCTCATGCTGCACCAGATTTATTGTAAAAAGCAGCTTTTAATTTGCATAAAAAAGGGTAAAGGAAAACACTGAAAAACTCAATGTGAACATAGCCTTAGTTTTGTGTATGTTCACAATGATGCTCGTGGCTTGCAGCATATGTCTGTCTTTCATGACCAGCTGGTGTTAAGGCCCCGTTACACGGCACAACATCGTTAACGATATCACTTTAAACGTCACAAGTTTGGAGTCGTTCAAGCAACATGGTTAGGACGTCGTTGCGTGTGACACCGGATACGACTACGATAAATCGTTGGATCGCTGATCGCAGGTTTGAGAACATGTTCTGTAATCAGACGATCCTCGCTAGCTCCCTGCGGTCCTGAATCATTAGCAGCTGTGGCTGCGTCTGGCTGCACACAGGACCGGAGGGCACATTTAGCCCTTCGGTTCTGTGTGCTGATCGGGTCAGGGTCATCCCAGACAGCCCCGGACCGGATCACACCATGGTGTGAAGCCAGCCTAACAATGTGTCCATGATTTCACTGCAACCAGAGATCTGCGAACAATCTCTGCACAATTATCTGTGTGTGTAATGGTACCTTTAGTTTACTGGATGCAGATGTTGTGCCACAATCGGTGATACATCATTGGAATCAGGTTCTCTCTTCCAATATTATGCTGCTCTCAGGTGAGGTAGCAAAAATCTGCTGATAGATTCCCTTTAAAGTGTCTGTTCTTTAGCATACAATCCCCATAATGAAGAATTTATTTTGATCACAGTCTACGCTTTTCCAGGTGCTTCAGCTTCAGTGGAGAGCAGACCAAATCCCTTCTGACAAGCCTATGTCACCTTCAGTTTGCAAGTGGTGTGATGTTTGACAGCAGTCAAATGCTCCATCTCCGCACACACGTGCCCAGGGACATATGGAATACAAGAATTGTAGATTTGTCAGTACGGTATTCCTGCCTTACGAGCAAAAACCAGAGCTCCACATTGAGGTGCAGATAAGCTGAATAGAAATCACAACTTTATACAAAGGTTTAGCCGTTTCGGTGACACAATTTGTTTGGAACCGGAACATATTCATCAAGGCCAAGCATCAATACCAGACACAACCTTTCAACAAGAGCTGCAATGATTCTGGAATAAAGCATTATCGGCTTCCTTAATAAAGTATAGAAGTGGCTATCGGAGCAAAGAAAAGTTCCCTAAAAACTTAGCTGAAAAAACCTAATACTCCTCTACTGGTACCGAGTCACTGTATTATCTACAGGAAAAAGAAGCGCCATCATTCCGCTACCGGCTGGATCGTTGCGGTCTGGAGATGGTTGCACCAATCAGATGCCTAGAGCAGGGCGTCATCTGAATTATACGACGTTCTGCTCTGGTGACATACTGGTGACATACCGCTGCAGCCAATCACAGGCTGCAGTCATCCTGCTGCTGGTGCTGCCCCCGCTTCCTCAGTTGGCAACCGTTTTAGGTGGATGCCGGAAGATGATTATTAATTACTTTATTTTTTTACAGAACCATGCCCCTGGGAAACTCTTCTTCTTTTTTTTTTTTTTTTTTCCCCTAGATGACCCCTCTTAAGGATGCTTTCACATACGCAGTTTTTGGAGTGCCCCGGAGATCTAGCTCTTTTTTTTTTTTTTTTTTTTTTTTTTTTTTAAAACCGGAATGCAAACCTGATCCAGTTTGTGCCCAATGAGATCTCCATGTACTTTCGGTTCCCAAACCGTCTTTTTTTTTACTGAGCACAAAACATGGCGTATGTAGCATTTTTTGGGATCCTCAAAAAAAAAAAACTTTCCATCAGTGTGTGGCGTACGCTGGCGTGATTTATAATCTAGCAATGGGTGCCAGATCTGGTTTAACCTGATCATTCCTGTTGTAAAACCTGGATTGGGCACGCCGACTGAGCATGCGCGGTAATGTCACACAGGTACAGTTCGAGGTCCATACCAAACAGCTGAGCGGTCGGGCACAGACCCTGAACAGGGACTCCACTGGATTAAAGCATTATACTCGCCTGTCTCACCGCTGCAGTAACTTCCGGGTCCTGCTCATTAGCCTCATGTAATATTCATTGCATTGGCTGCTGAACTGCCAATCACAGACGCCCATAATCTGTGACAATGTCTGTGATTGGCTGTGTGCCCCACCCACTGTGCCGGCAACCAATCACAGAGACCGGGCATTTGTGATTGGCTGTTCAGCAGGCAGCGAAGACCTGGACGTGACCGCAGTGGTGAGACAGGTAAGTATAATGCTTTAATGACAGACTCCGGTGTTCTAACGGAACCGGCATTCTGATCAGGTATAATACCGGTACGGTGTAATCCGGATTAAGGGCAAAAATCGTATCCAATCAAATGCGGTTTTCGCCTGATCTCACTGGATACCAGAAAACGCACATGTAAAAGCAGTTTACCATTATTCCTTTACTTTAATAAATAATGGTAAAGTAATTCAGTTACTTCTCAGATAAGTATATAATGTTGGTATCACAATAGATTCTTAATTGAACATCTGACCTGAGGTCACAGACAAAACACCTTCCCGAGAACAGAGAACACAATATCCAGACACATCCGGACCTTCCAGGCAAATGACACAAATGAGTTTCAGGCCAATCTAACACCTGAGGATCGAGCTGTCATCCTCTTTAAAGTTGCACTAAGGATAAGATCTCGCTGTCGTGTTTGTGGAGTACCTGCATTGCTCCTAAGTGCGGGTGCGCGGGAAACACTTTAGTGGGCGCCAGCAATTTACAGTAAGAGACAATGGTGTTAATGGAATGAATGTTTCCAGGCTCGATCGGTGCTTATTAATCGTGAACTGAGGCTTTGGATCCGCGGAAAACAATAGCGTATCAAAGCGAGTTCATTTCTTTCTGAACAGTAGGGGGCGCCATTGTTAATCCGGATCATTGTACAGTTTCGAACTCGAAATCTATAAAGACTATTGAAAGCCGAGTTCTGATTATTTTTCTATAATAGTCTTGATTGTTGGCATAAAGTAGAGAATTGGGTCTACAAATGAGCCATTCATTGTATCCTGCGGAGTCTTTTTGCGTTTCCTAAAGTTGCCATGCGGCAGTGTTTAGGCACAAGTTCAGGTTCCTCCTGTTCCTGCAATATCTGCTGTGTCTTGTATTTGATGAAATGCCGTTCGCTCAGCGTGTAGAGGAAGGTAATTGTGCAAGTTATTGTATTTCTCCGAGTTGTTAACATGACTAAAAGTTAAAGGGGTTATACGTTGCATGATATGATCTAAAATGCAGAATTAACCTGAGCAAACTATAACCGAAGATTTGGGTGTTTTTAATGGGGTTGGACTCCTTAACAGGGCTAATTCTGCAAACTTCGGTCCTCATAGTCCATGTTTGGGACACTCCTCTGTGCCAGAATGGATCTTTACAATAGTCGTTTTCCCCTTCAAAAAAATCCCACTAGCGTTCATGGGCTTCATCTAGTATTGCAGCTCATCGCAATTTAGAGGTTTTCCACTACTAATGTGACTTCCTTTCTTGTGTCCTAACTATTCCTACCTTATACTTTCTCAATAAGCTTCTAATACCTACCCTGCTCCTGTAAGCTTACCTCCCTAAGTTTCCTAAATACCTTTTATTGTTCTTGTTTTGATCCTTCCAGTCTGCAGATCCGGATCGGACAAGCTGAGCAGGGCACATCACTAGTGGGGCCTAAGGAGACTGAAGTGTGATCAGGGCATGCATGTCCAGACTGCTGTCACTCACAGATAAGCACCCCCGCTCCCACCAGTGATGTGCCCTGCTCAGTTGGTCCAATTCCGGTCTTCAGACCAGAAGGATCAAAGCAAGAAAAATAAAGTTATAAACGCAACGCAGATAGATAAGATTACAGAAGCAGGGTAGATGGCAGAAGTATATTAGGAAAGTGTTAAAGCCCCGTCACACCTGGCGACGGGGCTGGAGAGGTCGGCGGCGACTGGCGGGTGCGCGCATGTTGTTGGTGCCCCGCCAGTGTCACCGTCCCCCATTTACACGGGGCGACATCTCTAGCACCGCACCGGCGAGATGACAGGCAGCATCACCGCCATGGTGTCTGAAAACCCCAGCGGCGATGCAGGACAATGGGAGCCTATGGCTCCCATCGCCTGACAGGTCGCTGGCGGCCGGTTACATGGGGCGATGTGTGCACATCGCCCCATGATGGTCGCCTGGTTTCAGAGCACTGCTCTGAAACCAGGCGACCTCCCGGCGGCGCTGACATCGCCCCTTTACATGAGGCGACATAGGGGCGATGTCGCTGCCAATAGGCCACACCCCTACGTCACCTATGTAATTGGCGGCGATGTCGCCCTGTTCCTGACTCGGTTTCCCTGAATTCAACCCTACCGAAATGGACACTGACTCCATGTCTCCAACTCCACAGCCCTGACTGTGAAGACAGTAAGCCAAATCTCCGCAACTCCTCAATTTCCCTGAATCTAACTCTGAGGGCCCCTTTACACACGGCTACATTTCTAGGGTGGCTACAGGTAACTTACTGGTTGCAGTGAAATCATGGAGAGATGATTACATTTGTACACAGCAACAAGATAGAACCTTGTCTCCATGATTTCACTGCAGCCAGTAAGTTACCTGTAGCCACCCTAGAAATGTAGCCGTGTGTAAAGGGGCCCTCACTGCACCAAAATGTACACCAAGTCTATGACTCCATCTCCACAGCCATGGTTAGGAATAGTTAGGACAAATGAAAGGAGGTCACAATAGTAGTGGAAAACCTCTTTAATGAGCGAAATGAGGTGGCTGTAATGCTGAACACGGACACAAGACCAAGGACAAAATGCAGTTTCTGGAAAATAATTTTTGTAATTCTGGACAACCCCCTTTACTTCAGGACCAATGTTTGTGTCTCGTATTTGTTGCTCTACAAAATAACTAACCCACCGGTAATGAGTTCAAGGTCATACTCTCCGTGGCTCACGTTGGACACATTGGGGCTTCCTTTTCGGTTTATAATTGTTTGAACTCTTGCAATATTTAAGTGTTGTGGAAATATAAATATATTATAAACAATTATAACTATGTATCAATAAAATATTTAAAAGACTAATACAATGCACTTGGCTGATAACTTCCACCATCTCATGCGTTGTCTTGGATCTCCGGCCATTAGTTTAACACTATTACCATAGACTATTGTTAATGACGTGCTTTTAAGAGTACACCTTGCTCTGTATATCTCATCTATGGTATCAGATGTTCTATAAAGTGAAGAGCAATTTATATATCACAGTGTTAAGTACTGTACAAAGCGAAGCTTAAATAGACAATGATTGATGACTAGAGGAGGCAGTGGATGAGGAGTGGGAGGAGAGCCATCATAAACAGGAGAGAGATTGTAATACAAGGGATGAGTGGAGGAGGGAGAGCACCGAGTGGTGGGGAGAGAGCCGAATGGGATGGATCCGGTGAGATTGCATTGATTTTGTTCCATTCTTCCAAGAAGTCACAGTGCTGGTGTGTATCTATTTGCCAAAAGTGCACCGCTCCATACCGTATGGCTGTGCTTTATAATTACTGAGTGATCAAAAAGACAGGAGTGACAGAGCAAGGCATTGAAGGAATGGAAGATCAGGTGTGTGGCGGGAGAGTGTCAGGTGGGCAGAGAACAGAGCGAGGAAGAGATAGAGATGAAGAGAGAGGAGTGAAAAGAGAGATGATTGACAGGAGAGATCACTGACAAAGAAAAGGTGAGAGGAGGATAGAGAGGACAATTAAAGCAGAGAGGAGGATAAAGCAGAGAAAGGGGGGTCAGAGGACAGGCCATTGAGAGAGGCAGATAAAGGCACGGGTATATGATGTCTGCTCCAAAACCCGCCTGAAAAACGCCCAGAAAACTCTCAAAAAAACCCAAATCTGTTCATAGGTTCAGGCCTTTCAGCATCTTCTGTTTCTGGTTTCTGCAGTTGTTAAATGAAGTGAGCTAATCAGTCGTCAGGCTTTTTGTGCTCTGAAGATTTTCTATGCTTTGTAATAGAAGTCAATGGGAAAGCTCAAAAGACACCATGGGGATACTGGGAAGCTGACCCGCCCCAGGGCCGTAGGGTACCCGGTTCCGGTCATGTTGGTTCACGGGGATGTCACGGTTCTGTGGCCCTGGTGGTCGCTGAAAAGGGGAACAGTTGGTAGGAATAGTGTTGCTTGACGCCACCTGCGGCTCCAGTAAGGTTACCGCTGCTGCGGGACAGATCTCGGGGGGATGGTGAAGCAGCATTTTGGTTTTGCTCCCCGTACTCGGAGCGGGGTACCCGGGGCAGCCGTGGATGATGGCAGTTGTGAAACAGGTCAGCAACTCCTCAGGCGCAGGTGAATGAAAGGCACCACACAGTTTATAACTTGCAGCGGGTTTACTGGCAGTTCTTTAAACCGTCTTTACGGGTCTGCTTGAAACAAAAGGAAAGGTAGAGAGCGCACATGAGAGATACCCGGTGGTTTAGTGGGGGACCTGTGTTTGTGTGTATGAATGTGCCGCTCACCTGGAGAGGTTGTGCAAATCCTGCACAACCTCGGTGTTTCGCCTGGCAGCAGCGTTAGTAACTAGGACCGCACCGATTCTTCCTGGTCCCGGTCACGTGAGCGCTCCGACCACGTGACCACGCGTCAGTCTGACGTCATGGCTGGTCCTTAACTTGCAGGGAGAAATTCACCATCTCCAGCAGCTCCAGCCACAACACCCGTTTAGGGATTTATAATGCATGAGAAGATTGTGGTCAAAGGTTATAGGAGCGCTTAGGCAGAAGGGGAATAAGGGACTAGAAGTGCTTGTTGAAAACAAACCTCCTTTATTCAATTAACACCAATACGCGTTTCTACAGCGGTCAGCTGTCTTCCTCAGTTGGATTTGGTAAATCTAGGTGGAGAGCGGCAGAGTGGGGGGAGAGGTGAAGAGTAGGTGAGACGAGTGTGTGATGAAGCATTGAGGAGCTGGGTGCAAGGTGAGATGAAAATGTCATTATATTATTAGACCTTGATAAGTGACTGAATATTAATTGTTCTATTCTTACGGGGGCCTTATCCAGTGACTGCAGAATAATGCCGTTTAGTGCACTAAGGCATGTCTGCATTAGACGTGAGCTCATGCCTACAAACAACGTCCTCTAGTTCTGTTCTCTATCTGCTGAAGCTACAAGTGAGCAGTCATTCCATTCATGTTGATGATGACCTGAGCTTGGTGACATTTCCCCCAGGACATATACATATCGCACCACAATTCACCTAAGATCTGGGGCATCAGGATCTGACTTTTTGCAGTCATATTATATTTGTTATTATAAAGTTCTGCAGAAAGGATGGGAAATAAAGATGACCGAAAGGATGGTGAAGTGCGAGCAATATGTTCGAGGAGGAAGATAAATGAGAGATACAATGTTGTAAAGCGAGGCCGCTAGTCGTAGGGGGGCTGTAGTGTCACACGCCTCTCGCTTCCTAACAGGCTTCCAGCTGGCTCCGGTGTTACTCGGCCATATGTCTGCCCTGTTCTGTTGTCTAATAAATATTCAGAAAGCAGAGGGGGTACAGGGTGTTACAAATGGACGGTTAACCTGTTCTTGTGCTCGGTGCTTCGCCTGCTTGATATTTTGGCGTTCGATGATCTTTGTCCGGTTGTGGCGTCATCCATTGAAGACCATAATGTAGATAGGCTACGCAAACGAAGGGTTGATGCCGAATGTTCCACTACACTTCTGTACCGTTCAATCACAATCAGGGGAATCATGTCAAGGTTAAATATGTTAGTTTTTCCCTTTGCTTCTTGCATTATCTGTTTTTCGTTCATTTTCCTTAATACAAGATCTTACGATCGCTGACATTTCCTCCTTCTCCTTTTCAGTCCCTATTTACAATCTTGTCAGTTATACTTTCCTGTATATTTCAACCCAATTCCTTCATTATCGCTCTCCTTTTCTCTCTCAGGAGCTCCAACCAGCGAGATAATTCTAGTCTCCGGTGTCCTCGCCCTCAGCCTGAGTATCACTATCGTAATGTGTGGACTCTGCCAGTGGTGCCAGCGAAAACTGGTAAGTAAGCAGAATCCGCCTGTCTCCATCCTCTTTATTATTACTTCATGTTTGCATATTATTTGATGAGTGTGCATTCATAAAAGATGATCAAAGATGACAGGAGGAGAAACCTCATCATGTACATATTCTCCCATCACTTCTCTGATTATTTTTGTATTTTCATCTGGAACCACATTAATCATTGCAGTTACCATCCACATGGTTGGGCAGGTCTGCCTCTATATAGGCTGCAGTGATGGACGTTGCATCCAGGCCTTGGTGCCAGAGTTGGTCCCTCTGTTACATTAAAAATAACTATATTGTAAGTCAGACCAGGCAGCTGGAGGCCCTGTTACATTGGGGTCCAAGAGTTTCAGGTCATGAAATTTATACAGAGGACCCAAAGAAACGACCTACAAATCTCAAACCTGTATTATCCTTGTGTGAGTTCATGGCCAGAAGCCTTTCATCCAACACCTTCCTCAATGGTATCTTGGACTGGGCAATGTTTGGAATTGGAAAGATTTGAAGCCAGGACCATGTTCTCATCCTGCCGTGGACAGAGCTCCAGTGCACCCTACATTCTGGTTTTCCTTGACCTTAAAGGGAACCTGTCACCTCTATCTAGCCCTCTCTCCTATCACTACGTGTCCCTGCACCTTCCTAGCTGTTCCCTAACCATCCCTCTCTGAGCTAAAGGGGCCCTATAACGATGTAGAAAACTGAATTACAACTTACATATGGTCTCCATCTAGGAGACTGGAAAGGCGGGCTATGGGCTCCATGATTCCCTCCTCGCGGTGTCCAAGCACGCCCCGCTGGGTGTCATCCCTCCTGCTGCTTTGCCGCCTCCTTTTGGAATCTCCCATCCTCTCTGCCAGTGTAATGCCCGGGCTGGAACATCATATCCAGCCTAGTGCATTATGGGCCTGATCACGTGATCGGCCTGGCGCATTATGGGCCTAATCACGTGATCGGCCCTGATCCGCGCATGCTCAATGCACATATTGCAGCTGGGCCGATCACGTGATCAGGCCCATAATGCATCTGGCCAAATATGATTTTCCGGCCCAGGCATTACACTGGCAGAGAGGGCGGGAGATTCCAAAAGGAATCAGCAAAGCAGCAATGGGATGACGCCCAGCGCGGCATGCTTGGACATGACAGGTTCTGTTTAAAGCACCATCCAGCATACCTTTTCTATCCGCTGGAATGGTGCATTTAAATGTAATGGAGAGATGTATTCTAACCAAACTCATCTTTTAGTGGATGGAGGTTTGTCGCAGCATGAAAAGGAAGGTAAAACGCTGGTATAAGGCACAATTCTCCTGGTGAGCAATCGGTACAAAGCGTTATGCTACCCCGCCGCTGGTCAACCTACATACAAAAACCATTAACTTCTTAATATTGACCGCTGCTTTTACTTAAATAGGCTAAAAGAACTGACAACAGCTTGGAGGGAGGTAAGGTGGGACAGAAGTGTCCGGGTCTCGCACAGTAAGGAGAGACAGGAAGAGTATAGGCTTAAAGGGAGAAGATTGGACGGATAGCAGATATCATTGTGTAGCCAGAAAACAAGGGGAAGAATAGTACATGGCCACAAACTTTAACCCCCTTATAAGTAGGCACAACAGTTGACGCATATAGTCAATAAACTGAAATGCCCTACTGACTATAAAGATATGACCAGTTGAACAGCAAACAGAGATTTCACATGTTGTGCTCCAGAAGAAACAAATGTGAATATCTCTACAATGGAGCGATACAAACCAAAAAAAAATGGCAGAATTAGGGGAGCTCATGGAATTCTACAAGGTATTTGATTCAATTTTTTGATCACAAGACAGGTCTACTTTAAGGAGTTAATAAAAAGCGAAAACAAAACAAAGCATCTTTCTTCAAGAAATGGCACAATATGCTCATTTGTATCATTAAAGTAAATGAGGTTGAGTTGAAATACAACACAACTTGTTGATAATTTGGGTACTATTTTTGGAAGAAACTATTTTTTTAATCATGGATAACATCTTTAAGGGAATTGAGAAGGAGAAGATGGACGCTCTGTCTACATCCATCTCTTTATCTTCAAGTGTTCGGGTGCAGCTAATTGATACTGTAACGTATGGATCCGTATAGGACTCCTGAGCCCTGTGCAATGTCTTGTCCGATGTCCTTCTAGAAGAAATGCTCCATGTCCCATTTCATAGGGATAAACCTATGTAATCCAGAATGCAGGAATGGCTTGTAAGACCGGCTCGTGTCATCGATGCATTACATGGAAGTTGGGTTTCCATCTGAATGTTCCTGGTAGCTGTCACTGCAAGGACATATCTGGTTGGCTTTCGGCTGTCCCCGGCAGCATTGACTGTTGTCTGCCCGGGGTACCTGGACATGGACTTGTCAGCTTATCTTTCACAATAAGCTGTTTTGATTGATAACTTGTATTTCTTTGAATGATTTCTTCATTTTGGAGGTCCCCCAGGTGGAATATGACCTATTTGCCCTCACTATAAATAATTCCTAAATCCAACCCGTTTGCGACTCTGGGAGGAAGCCCAGGATCCCAGCCTGTAAGAGACTCCATCCCTCCCTTTACATAGTGAAGCGTAGCCATGCAAGGGCCGTTTTGCCAAGAAGTAAAGTGATCTTAATGGCTTCACATCTGTTCCAAGGAACCAAGGTAGATGCCTTTGCAGTTTAATGCAAAATACTCCAGGGAAGGGATGCAAGAAACAGAGGAGGATTGATCAGATCTAAATGGAACAAATAAACAACTGCATTTTATTGCCGGTCCTTCAACTTTTAATGTGTATTTATTCGGTGCCAGATTCTTCTTAGACTGTGACCTATCCTCAATACATTGGATTATATTAATGCTCAAAATGTGAAAGGAAATAAAATCCAATCATGTTACTATTACTGAGAATCACGGTGGAAATCCCATTGGGTCACATGGCCGGTTATCACTTGGAGCCATAGTCAGAAGCTCCAAGGTCCTAGTGCAAAATTGAAACCCACTTTGCATGTAGACGGCCATAGATGTGAGCAGGGCTGTGGAGTCGGAGTTGTAGAGTCGGGGTCCATTTTGGTGGAGTTTGTCGAATTCGGGGAAATTGAGGAGTCCGAGTCGGATGTTTTGGCTTAACGGCTCCACAGCCCTGGATGTAAGTGCACCGTACTAAAGACCTGTACGTTTTACTTACTAGAGAGTTACATTTTGGGAAAATAACCTTTACCCGTCATTGTTCCAATTTTTGTACCAATTTTATACTACTTATTGTATGAACTATTTACACCCTATGACATTTTAATTGACTCTAATAAAGATTACGATTTACATCAGAGTGTGAATGTTCTCTTACTCTTGACCATGGGCATAACATTTTCCCACCAATTCCTCTCCTGTTTAGACTATTTTGGGAAATATCCACCTCCACTTCTTTCTATAACATGTTGTCCTGATACTTTTGTTTATAGTGAATGCAGGGATGTCTCTCTCCGGAGTACCCCTCCAAGCAGCCTGTTAACTCCCACCGGTTACCATCTGTTTACCCATAGCAATATATTGAGGTCACTTTAATCCTAACACAGCCTTGGTAACGTCAAAGAGCTTGAAAGGGTTTGGCTGCAGCCTGAGATACCTTAGTGTTAGGCTACGTTCACACATTGCGCTTTTTTTGCGCGCGCTTTTCAAAAATGCGTAATGTGCCTTGTCTGCTGGCAAAGTGAATGTGAAGTACATTTTGCCGTACAGACACTGCGTAAATATACGCCGCGCTTTTTATGGGAGAAAAGCGCCAGCGCAAAAAGAATTGACATGTCAATTCTTTGCGTAGCAGCACCGGCGCTTTCTCCCATAGGAGCCCTTTATTCCCGCTGGAATTACGCATCACCATTCAGACAATGCACAACTACAGCGGGAATACACCGGCACTGATGTCACACAGGGGAGGAACAATTATGTTTCTTCTCCCCTGTGTGACATCTGTCACAGCCCATTTATGTTTAGCAGTGTGTTAATATACACTGCAAAACCCAAATTAAACTAAAGGCCCCGTCACACGGGGTGACATCGCCGCCAATTACGTAGGCCACGCCCCTATGTCGCCTCATGCAAAGGGGCGATGTCTGCGCCGCCGGGAGGTCGCCTGGTTTCAGAGCAGTGCTCTGAAACTAGGCGTCTGATCTGGGGCGATGTGTACACATCGCCCCATGTAACCGGCCGCCGGCGACCTGTCAGCCATAGGCTCCCATTGTCCTGCATCGCTGCTGGGGTTTTCAGACACCCCAGTGGCGATCCCGCCTCTCAACTCTCCAATGCGGCGCTGGAGATGTCGCCCCGTGTAAATGGGGGACGGCGACGCTGGAAGGGCGCCAAAAACGTGCGCGCACCCGCCAGTTGCCGCCGACATCTCCAGCCCCGTCGCCAGGTGTGACGGGGCCTTAAGGCAAATATGTGAAATAATAAAGAATGACTACCTCTCTGCTGAGTGTTTTGGTTACCGGGAGCCGAGAGAGGTACACGGGTACTATCCTTCCCGGACCTGTCATTGCTGATTGGCCGCTCGCGGTTATGTGATATGCACGTCACAAATCACATGACCGGGAAGAGCCTATCAGCGATCTTGCCAGGCCCTAAGTCGATACCTGTGGATCTCCCGACTCCTGGAACATCCGGCGGAGGGCAAGTATTCAATTTTTATTATTTTTAACACGTTTGCCTTTGTTAAAATACAATACAAAACCCAAAAGGGGCTGGCACACGTCACACAGGGGAGGGTTCTTCCTCCCCTGTGTGACATCACTTCTCCCCTGTTTGTTTTATGTCAATTGATCTCAATCTCTCCGCAATAAATCAGCACAGGAGCTTTTTGTCTTCTGGATGTGCCAATCATCTCCTGTACATGAAAACAAGCTATCCCATATATGCTGTATTGTTTGACTTATCATGCTGACTGTCCAAAGAGGAAAAAGGAGAAAAAACTGAAATCCTATATAGAACATGTTGGCTAATTAATTTTTCATTTGTCTGGCTGGTACTGTTTAATCGCAGCCGAAGTAGAAGTTGTATAATAGATCAGTGTTTTGCAGACGCGCACAAGTACACAGCGCTCGTCCTACTGGTGCACTAAATTCCCATCACGCATATATAAAATGGTTTTCGTGCTGTGAATCCTTTATTGGAAAATGCCAGTGAAGCTCAAGATACTTAAATTGCCTGAAAGCAAAATCATTTGCTTGAGATGAAACCAATAAAACTTTTACATGGTTAAAAGTCTAAATTAGCATGATGACGGGCCAGATGTAGATCGTAGAAAATAATGATCAAAATTGATATTCTGTGCAACAACACGCTGAGAGTTTAATGCTTACAACATTCGTGTGCACCATCCGGACCATAACGCACTACTATTAGGTGTCACAAGGGACTTTCCATTCATAACGGTAAAGCGTCCAGGCATGGAAACTCGTAGGCGTGTTACTTTTTAATGCTCCCAACATTGGGCTTCTGTATAGTTTGTATGTGGATCTTCACCAGCAGAGATCTAAGTTCAGTATTTTTAAAGGAACCATCAGCTGGGCCTAAGGGCCCTGTCACACCTGGCGACGGGGCTGAGGATGTCGGTGGCGACTGGCGGGTGCGCGCACGTTTTTGGCGCCCCGCCAGTGTTGCCCACGCCGGCGAGTGGTCAGGCAGCATTGCCGCCGGGGTGTCTGAAAACCCCAGCGGCGATGCAGGACAATGGGAGCCTATGGCTCCCATCACCTGACAGGTCGCTGGCACCCGGTTACATGGGGCGATGTGCACACATCGCCCCATGATGGTCGCCTGGTTTCAGAGCACTGCTCTGAAACCAGGCGACCGCCCGGCACTGCCGACATCGCTCCTTTACATGAGGCGACGTAGGGGCGATGTCGCTGGTGATGGGCCACGCCCCCACATTGCCTCTGTAATGGGCGGCGATGCCGCCCCATGTGACGGGGGCTTAAGGCCAGGTCCACATCCCGTTTAGGCTTTCCGTCCCAGTGGCTGCGCTTGTCATCAGCATAAATGCAATGTAACGCTTGCCTTAAAGCTGCCATAGACATGCATTGGTGAACGCATCCAAACGCAAGAGAAAATGTGCCTGCATTTGGAAATCTGCGTTTATTTGTAGCGCTATGATTAAATGCATACTTTCAAACGCATACACCTTTTTCCATCCTTTTGGATGCATGTCTATTGTAGCATTAACCCAAGCGTTGCATTGCATTCATGCTGATGACAAGCGCAGCCACTGGGACGGAAAGCCTAAACGTGATGTGGACTTGGCTTAAGACACTTTATTTTTCTAGAAAAGGCTTCCATTTTGCACCAATGGACGCCTCCCCTTCCATGTGCCATTTATAATAATGATGCCTTCCTACAGTTGCATTCTGGAATGCTGAGGCTACTTTCACATCTGTGTTTTTGGATATCCGGTGAAATTCCGCCTTTTTTGCCAAAACTGGCTGCGGCTACATTGCATTCTGCAAAATGCGTTGTTAATGGAGTTCCGGACATGTGCGGAGACTTGCGTTTTCATCGTGATCCGGCACTTCAGGCTTTTCTTAAAACTGCAGTTAGCAGCATTTTTTTGTCCAGTGCCGGATTGTGATGAAAACCTAAGTTGCCGCCTATGCCCGGAACTCCATTAACAATGCATGGCACAGAACACAATGTTGCCACATCCAATCTTTGCGGTGGAATTCCACCAGATTTGAAAAAAATCCAGATGTGAAAATAAAAAAAAACAAAACTGAAGTCCAAAAGTTTAGGATTGCCTGAAGTTACTGAACTGAAAACAAATGCAGATGTGAAAGTACCTGAAGTTGTGAAAACATGGAGTATAGAAAATTTAGACCTGCATTATTGCTAAGAAAATACAATGAAAAATTGAGACACTTAGCACATAAAAAGGCCAAATTTCTGTGAGCACAGCAACGAGCAACAAGGCATATCTCTTTGCTGGGTCCCTATCTCAGGACAGAGGCACACTATGTGAGATGCACGCAGGATGATCGCATGAGTCTCGCATGTCTCACCAGCACAGCTGCTGGCTCTCTGGACTGGAGCACGTCAGCTACTTGTGTTTCTATGCCGTTGATGCACTCTCATCCAGAGAGGCAGGGGCTGTTCTGGGTGAGTCATGCGAGACTCGTGCGAGTATCTCACCTGTATCTTGCTTAGCGTGTCTCTGACCTAATGCCTCTATCCTGGTTAATGAAAAAAAAAAACCTACAACTTATGGATGGGCAGGTATCTGCTATAAGAAAATTAAAAATGTAGCACCTGTTCACACTTGTTAGGATGTGCCATAAGTTTTTTTCAATTCTTCTTGCAGTATGTGACCACAGGTTCTTTAAGTACCTTTTGGGTGTCAGGACCGGGGTGTGACTGCTACCTTTGCACACTCCTAAAGCTACACACTCTGAGTGAATTATGCTTACAGAGGTTGGGAAAGTCTGTATTCATTGATGCTGATTTTACCTATTACTGAGGTAGGATATGACGGTGCTTACACTTCTCCATAGAACTTTATATCTGTAGTTTCAGGAGAACTTGCAGCAGAATCTGTCGCCCTCTAGCTCCTCCCTCCATAGAATGTTAAATGCACAAACTGTCGTCTCCTATCTCCATAATGGGAAAATCTGTCTTCACTGAATACATATTTTACCAATAATCTGAGAGTGAAAGGCCAATCTTGGGAGAAAGAATTGGACTTCTCCAATAAATATCAGCAACTTTGTAATAAATCTTATGTCTATTTTTGATTTATGAAAGAAAAATGTAAATGCGGATTAATCTTAAGTAATTTATTAAGAAATGGTGTTACGTCAGTGAGGATTATACTGTGCGAGAGCCCCTTTCTCATGGAAAATTAGAAATATCTGTCATTACAAACCGTGCCTGTTACAAAAAAAATCTACTTAGAATACCGTAAATTGCATTGTCCAGAGCCCCCTGGAGTGTTGGCTTTGACAGCAATTCATGCTGTCCGGTGTCCATCTCGTGTCTATGGCCAATTTTATTCTAAGTAGCTGCTATAAAATATTTTACAGTTCAGGAGTTTTACATGAAAGCAAATAAATAACGCCCTAAACCTTAAGGAAAAAAGTATATACACAAAACTTGTGAAAATACCCTGCAATAAATGAATAAAAAGAAAGTGCTGTAAAAAAAAATAAAAATAAATAAAAAATAAAAAATCAAGGCTTAAAGGTACCAAGCCATCCCACCACGTCAAGGTTACCCACTTAAGGACGGTCCCTACTCTATTTTAAAACCTGCCCCTGTGCATCCTGCTTTTACTGAAGTCAGAAGACAAAGTGTGACCTAGGACCCAAAATGGACACACAGCAATGGGAGGCGATATAAATACTCAGTAAGAGTGGTGGGGCTCTCCCGAACTTGTAATAAATCAAGGAGTTACATAGAATATATAGAAAAAAATGGATATGGCTATACAAGGTTCCAAGTAATACGTAAATGTGTCATGAGTGTCCTATGGCCAAGATGTCACTGGAAGCCAAACAACTACTGCGTTATTTATTTTATACACAAAAAACTGACTCGGAGCAGCCATTAGTGAACATGCCTGTAAGAGCACGTTCACACTGACCACCAGATAGACTAAACCTTAAGGTAAAAAGAATATACACAAATGTGTGAAAATACTCTGCAATAAATATATAAAAGAAGTACTAAATACATACGTTTAGCAAAAAGGTATGACACTCTGTATCCTGCTTTTACTGAGGTCAGCAGACCTAGGGGCAGGTTTAAAATAGAGTAGGGACTGTCCCGAAGTGGGTACACCTTGACGTGGTGGGGCGGCTTACCAAGTACTGTCTTTTTTTTTTTTTTTATAACACCTGCTTTTTATTTATTCATTGCAGGGTATTGTCACATGTTTTGTGTATATACGTTCTTCCTTAAAGTTTAGTCCGTCTGGTGGTCAGTGTGAACATGCTCTTACAGGCATGTTCACTAATGTCTGCTCGGAGTCCGTTTTTTGTTCATATAATAAATAACGCAGTAGTTATTTGGCTTCCAGTGACATCTTGGCCATAGGACTCTCATGACACATTTACAGATTACTTGAAACCTTGTATATCCTTATTATACAGGATCGATAGAAATCTTGAATGTAAAAGAACTGTTCTGCAAATCTGATCTGGTACAGTAAGTGCTGATCTAGAGATTGAGATAATAAAGTGTAGTATAGTCTAAGATACCTGCACTCTGAGAATGCATATTGGATATCAATAAGTCAGAACCCAGTGGGAGGTAAAGTGAGAACTACAACCTTGATTTCATTATATGCAGTACAAACTGGAAGACAAATGTGTATATCCATCACCCTGGTGCATCAGTACTTTATTATGAATGCATCAGATTGGAGGAATATTTAGCATTGTGCAGGTTGTTGTATCAAGCTTGTCTCATTAAACAGGCCAGCAATGTGTTTTCCTGATCTCATATATTTCCTGAAATGCTGACTCTAGCATAAATGTGCATCAGTGGTTTATTCGAGCAAACAGATTTGTTTTACTGGGAAGAATGTATTGAACCGGTATTGGAATATGGTGCATACGCCGCTCTGCCAGGGATCAGTCTCCAATAATAGTCTAGATTGCAAAAGTGATTCTTTTATTATGCATTTCAGAGCATTAATCTGTTAGATCTGTAGCATAAACAACTTAAACTGAACATACATATGATTTTCCAAAATGCAAGGGATAAATCTGTTAAGTCTCAATGAAGACCCCTTCCTTCGTCTGCAGCCTAGAAACAAAAGATCAGTCATGTTAAAATCCAATATGCCCCATCATTCTTTTTTTCTTTTTCTCAGTCACCACCATCTGGGGACTGTTCCTCCATGCAAATTGGAATCACAAAGTTTGGCTGACTTTGATCTTATGACTATGGAGTCAAAATCTGGATTATTTCCATCATTTGTATATTAGTGGTCAAGATGTATTGATTTGAATTGAATGGAGTTGATTTAGTGATAGTTAATACTTCATGTAATACTGCTAGTATGTGCCCTATTAATGTACGACCGTTCTTTTCTGTGATGGTGATTAATAATTTATTGTAATTATTGGATAGCTTTATATCTAGCTATTGTGCTGTAATAATCGTATCCAACCACCACTACGGTAGTGGCCATGTATATGTAGCTAGCTTTTTGGCTTTTTCCATCTAGAAACCATTTCTACAGTATCTACATTAGATTTTGCTAGTATTACCAAGCAACTTTAGTGTTTAACCATTGTGATGTATCAATGGTATGTTAATGTAGCAAACATTGGTGCACACACTTATGTATGCATGTGCAATATATGTAGTGTGTGTGTGTGTGTGTGTGTGTGTGTGTGTGTATATATTATATATATATATATATATATATATATATATATATATATATATATATATATATTTATAGAAAATGTATATATTTATAGAAATTATATATATATTTATAGAAATTATATATATATTATATAAAATGTGTGTGTAACTAGTTTTTTTTTGGTTCCTACATTTATACCATTATGCCATATTTATCTGCCTCAGATTTTACTATTTACCTAAGCATTTTTTTATCCTCCTCATGTATAGCTATATTTATCTATCAGGTAATATCTAGTACTTCATAGCAGTTTTTCTCTTCTTTTTTTTTTTATCATTGTTTTATGTCCATTTCTAATAAAAGTATTTAATTTTTTTAATGCACGAATCACTTAATACCTTGAGGTCTACGCTATAGTACCTTTTAAGGGTTTTGGTTTTTAGTAGTATTTCCTAAGTGTCATGCACGTTATTACTATAAAATGGTACTTATTTTCATTTGAAGTAGTTTTTCTGCAGAGAATAAAATGAAACTGGCCAATACTTGACATAAAATCTAAAATGACCAAGGTTGACCACTTTGGCGGATAAGTGTTTGGAAAATACACACAAACTGTCGGTCAAAATGGCCAGTGGCGGCCAAAATTGTGATCCCCCTAGATTGATCTTTTTTTACTTTTTGCCCATTGTTGGCTAAAAATACAGTTTGTGCAAAGTGGCAGCTGATCAGTTAACTCATGCCAAAAGCTCGCTGTCCTCTTTTATGTTTATACGCAGTGTGCAATCCAGCATACAGCTTAAACCTTCAGTGTCTTCCAAATAAACAGGCTGTTGGTTCTATAGTCTAACAGATTAACAGATTTACAAACCAATCATACTTCACTCATTGTTGACCAATAAAACTAAAAGAATACAGATAACATAAATCAGTATTGGGCATATCATATAAGAGTTACAAAGGATCATACAGCAAGATGGAGGCTTACATGTTGACTCACCGACAGAAGTAATACTCTCACCAGATATTCTTCGGCAAAGATGATGGAGGTGTTACCTATGGGCTGTCTTATGCTCATGGGTGCTGCTGTTCCTGTGGTTAAATGGAGCCTTTTTTCCCTGTCAGTGTGCGGTTCTGCAGGTGAGGTTTCTGCATGTTTGTGTGGTGGATATGACTCATGCTCAGGTGAGTTGAGGTGCGTGCCTGGGCTGGCTAAATGAAAGTTTGTGTTCACAAAATAAAGAATGATATAGTCTAGAAGACACACAAAATTTGGATTGCAGTAAAAATGGTAATCAATACTTACCATTATGGAGATCGCGAAGTAATGGCCTTAGCCTAACTGCATAATGGGATCAAATAAATTTCCAAAAAGTCAATCTGACGCACAACATTAAAATATGCCAAGATGGATACATATGTGAAACTGGATCACATATAACCAATTCCTTACTTTAAATTCTAATAAAAATATTTTGAATGAGTTGAAGTAATAATCACCGTCCTGTTCTTGACGTGGCACCTGCAGAATATGAAATGGTACCTGCTGGTTTTACTTTATCCTAAAACAAGTCATCTACAAATTATTCAATTAAAATTGGCTCAATATGATCCGGTGTCGGGTCATGATTCATTGGGGCATATTTTAGAACTATATTCTTGATGTGTGATACTCAAGTGTAGCGGAGTGGACACTTCACTCCTCAGCTGTACATCGCTGCCTCTGGTTATTGATGGACCGGTAACTCTTCCCTCGTTGACCTGTATCCCTGCGCAGGAGCGGTCATTGCGCAGGTATGTTTCATCAGACGATGAAGCCCCTGCGCAGTAAGCTCCTGATGATGTTGCAAGATCAATGGACTGGCTTCTGCAGTCTCCCTCCATGCGCCATCATTGCAATGAACCCAGACCATGAGGTTGCTGGAGCCGGTACACCATGCTATGAGGAGGTCACTGCATGGGGGAGAATCATCACTGGGGGAAGAGTGACCTGTCAATCAATGACCAGAGGGTACAAAGGGCAGTGAGGTATAACACCGCTGAGGAGTGACGTGCCCGCCCCACTGCCCTGGAGCATTAGATGTTAAGAATAGGTTTCTAAAACAAGCCCCAAATACATTCTACGATAAAATTAATACTCTAATAAGCATTAAAGGGGCTTTACACTTGTATGTTTAGTTATAGATAAGATATTCTGCTGACTGGTCCACTTTCGGAACTTATTTAAGCTCAGGGTTTAGAAGGAATGGTTGCTTGTTCCCCCCAATATTTAGGTTTCGTGATCACCTTTAGTGTTTCTGATGGTCTTGATGCGTCTTCTGCTTGTACAGCTCATCATCTAGCAACGTTACGTTAATTGCTTTCTCATCCCCATAATTGTGTTATCTCTTTACACAGACGATGTGCAAAGCTGATCAAAGTTTAATCACCCCCTTACGAAACATTATATTGGCAAATTGTAGGCGTAATATCAATACCAGGATATTTCATGAGATGTTTACTTGTAAGTGGTAAAAAATCTTATAAAGCAGGCAGGTGGGACCCCCAATCCTGTAATTGATTCTACTACGTGAGTAAAATGATACTGTGCATAGGCAGGAAACTGCCAGTCGTGTAGGAGGGGTTATACAGAGCTAATCAATATGAAGGACTACATGGCAGCAGATTTACTAGTCCTCTAGTGATGATCTCCTGCTTATAAAACAATGATTTTTATAAAAATTACACTAAGCAGCACAGTAAATGTCACATCGCTTAAAGCACCACCACAACATTTTCTTTTTCACCGCTGGAGCGGCACTTTAAATGTAAGTCCCCTTCCCCCGGTCTAATACTCATCTCTCGCCATTTGTATACTTTCCCGCTGTGGTCGTGTGGCGCCATCTTGTGCCTGTAGCTTTTGACTGGCTGTTCATTAGAAGTTACATCACAGGCGCTCAATGCAACTTTACCAGAACAAGGCTCTCATAGAATTGTACCGAGTTGTGACCTCTGGTACGCTCCATAAAGCTCTGGAACTGAAGGCAGGTCATATTTGCTGCAACATCACTGGAAAAGAACAAAGGAGGCAGAAGGTGAGTGTCAGACTGGGGGTAGAAGATTTGCATTTAAAGCACTATGGTGCAATAAAAATTAAAAGGTTGGAGTGGTGCTTTAAAGTGGGGGTCATGGCAAACACCTTGGGATCAATTCCCTTTAAAAAAAAAAAAAAAAATCTGGACCACCCCTTTAAATCAAACAGGCTTTATACTTGATAGATCCAGCAACCAGTGGTTTGGCTGCAAATAGTTTTGTCTTGTGCTGGAACCTTGTGAGCCATTACTATGTCAGCGCTTTGGTCACCAGAAGCCCCTGACAGTCGCCATGGAGTGGAGCATGCATGTATGGTTGGGCAGTGTGCATGATTGTAGCGTGGATGATGGCAGAACTTAATATTTTTGCTTTTTTTAATTCCATTTTTATTACATATTTGGAATCCGGCTGCTCTTATTTCGTATTGAAGAAGCTAGATTTACCAGCTGAGCAATCTTCATATCCACCGGACACCAAGAAAGCTCAAACTCCAATGATGACTTTTCTCTATTCTACTCTTTCAATGTCCCGTGAAGCATCCTCTATCTCCGTTTGCCGTAGATCCGTAGCAATGATGCTTTTAGCTGTCCGCTGTCCTGGTCATTGAGATCCTGATACTTCTTCCCGGAACACAAAGGTCACATGTGAGTCAGATTAATATCGACACATCTGAGCCCAGTAAGTACAGTATATATTTACAATGTATCTGATTTTCCGAAGCTCTTGAGGAGTAAACTCCAATATTGATCTTTGGGACTTGGCAATCATTTAGAGATAAGCTTAATCACCACTTTAGTGACTTCAGAGGGAACATCGTCTCCGGTAAATGTGAAGCGTAAAGTTCTCCTTCAGTCACGTAGTTGGAGACTTATTGTTTGATACTTTGCAAAAAAATGTTGTCATTTTGTTCAGTTTTGCACAATTTCTCTCCGTTGTTCTTTATGGAGTGATGTCATTAGTGACATTTCTTTGTGATGTTTGAACTCCGTTATTTAGAATGATTCCTTTTGTGCACTGGAATTATTTTTACCCTTTAGAAATATGGAATTAGTACATACAATGATTCAAAAGAATTACATTTTTCAAAGCAACTTTGAAATATCCTTTGAAATTATATTCCAGGGTTTAGAAATGTAGAAGATAATAAGTAACCGTACAGGGAGGGGTGGACGTGAGCGGTCACCGACCCCTATTGACTGGTAGCCATCTCTGGGTTTATAATAAAAATTTAAGCCTTCAAATTATTTCAGATAATTTTTGACCTTTTCTAGAGCGTACACAAGTTGAAAAGTCATTTCTAATGATCATATTCGCTGTGTATAGACTCCCCCCTCCTCCCAGCCCAGGGCCTGCAGCATTGCCCCAATCGTGCCGCCACCTGCTTCTTGCAGAGACAACCCTGTTACCTGTGATCCCGCTCCACCGCCGCCACTCCCACTTCCCCAGTGAGCTGCACTTGGCCGTTAAGACAGACTACAATGGGTATGGGAACTATTCAGAACCCGTTACATTTTTCACTCTGTGTCATTGCAGCTATTTGGTAATTTCAAAAAAGTTCATTTTTTTTCTCATTAATGTACACTCTGCACCCGATCTGGACTGAAAAAACAGAAATCTAGATATTTGTGCAAATTTATTAAAAAAATAAAAACTAAAATATCACATGGTCATAAGTATTCAGCCCCTTTGCTCAGTGTTGAGTATTTGCACCCTTTGAAGCTCGTACAGCCATGAGTCTTCTTGGGAATGATGCAACAAGTTTTCCCCTCTGGATTTGAGGATCCTCTCATTCTTCCTTGCAGATCCTCTCCAGTCCCGTCAGGTTGGATGGTGAACGTTGGTGAAGCCATTTTCAGGTCTCTCCAGAGATGCTCCATTGGGTTTAGGTCCGGGCTCTGGCTGGGCCGGTCAGGAATGGGCACAGAGTTGTGGTGAAGCCGCTCCTTTGTTATTTTAGCTGTGGCTTAGGGTCATTGTCTTGTTGGAAGGTGAATCTTCAGCCAAGACTGAGGTCCAGAGCTCTGGAGGAGGTTTTCATCCAGGAGATCTCTGTACTTGGCCGCATTCATGTTTCCTTCAATTGCAACCAGTTGTCCTGTCCCTGTAGGTGAACCCCCCCCCCCCCCCCTTTCCCCATAGCATGATGCTGCCACCACCATGTCTCACTGTTGGGATTGTGTTGGGCAGGTGATGAGCAGGGCCTGGTTTTCTCCACCGCTTAGAATTATCGCCAAAAAGTTAAATTTTCGTCTCATCAGACCAGAGAATCTTATTTCTCATAGTCTGGGAGTCCTTCATGTGTTTTTCTGTAAACTCTATGCGGGCTTTCATATGTCTTGATCAATGAAAGAAACTCACCAAAACTTGAATGCAGGGCTGGAAATGTATTCATTTTACATCTGTGCAGGGAAGGGGTGAGGCAATGTCAGACGACGGTAACACCGTTTCGCACAATTAGTACTTCCACGGGTCCTGTGACAGGATTTCCAGCACTGCTTTAAAGTTTTGGTGAGTGCCGCTCCTTCTTTCATCGACTATTCATGCAACTGTTCTTTTGAGCTGAGCAACACCATCTATGTCCACTGCTGACAGCGGCAGAGACTTTGTTTTAAGTCCTGACTCTGAGTATTGTGACTAGTGCCCGGTTTTCCACTGCTCACATAGTTTCATATGTCTTGCACTGAGGAGAGGTTTCCCACTGGCCACTCTGCCATAAAGGCCCGACTGGTGGGGGCTGCAGTTGACTTTGTTTAACTTTCTCCCATCTCCCTCCTGCATCTCTGGAGCTCAGCCACAGTGATCTTTTCTAAAGAGTCCAAAATTCCCATTGAGAGGAGTAAAGAGCTTGTGGATGGTTATAGGAAGCGATTGATTGCAGTTATTTATTCCATAGTGTGTGCAATTTGCTCCAATATACATGTTTAATCTTTTGGGTGTAACAAAATCATGTGCAATTGCAATAATTCCCTGGGAGAAATCCTTAGTTTTCTGGAACAATATCAATGACGTCAACACTTTTGGCCATGACTCTATACAGTGGCGGACCTTGTGCCCAGAGGGCCCTGGTGCGGCGGCTCATGGGGGGGGGGGGGTGCCAGCGTATGTCGACGAGGAGCGGGGTGGGGGGGGGGTTGGGGTATAGGGGTGCTAACAGGTGACGGTAAGGAGCGGGGGGGGTTCGCTATGGGTCCTCCTGCGGCTCCTGCCTGCGCCGGGCCGTGCAGTCCTGGGTGCCGGCGCGGCAGAGGAGAGGAGGGGCGGGATCAGCCAAGGGAAGCAGGAAGCTTCCCTCGATTAACCTCCTCTCCTCTGACACAGGGCACAGGGTCATGGGGGTTGGCTGGGGTGCCCCCTAGCCGGTCGGGGCCCTGGTGCAGCTGAACCAGCTGCACCACGGTAGGTCCGCCCCTGACTGTATATCAGAAATCCTTGGCTGTAAATTTCCCTCTATTGACTGGCAATGATGAGATCGGTAAGGGGTCATTTGCTGGTAACTACCATACTAGTGATCTCATGGTCTGGAATATAAATTATAATTGTGAATATAAAATCTTGGATCGGAATATTATGTTTAACATCAGGGGTCGCCAAAATAATTAGCTAATTAATAATTTATCCTGAATGATAATTTGATGAAATGTAATGTGTAGTAATGACCAACAAAGCCAATAAAACAAGCGAGCCGGAGACTGATCCGCTCTATATCATCCACAGCTGTTACTATAGCAATTTAACGCTGCATATTTTAGTGTATAGAAGCCGTTCCTTATTTTTTTTCACGTCAAAACCTCAACAAAAGGTTTCCAGACACCAGAATGGAGCCAGATTTCTGTATGAGCCGAGGCGCATTGATGGAGGAGTTACATCCGCACATGTGTCGGTACTTAAGGGCCCACAAATAGATCTCCTTCCCATTTTCGGAGTAAGCTGTTGTTTTGATATTCCGTGTGTGTCAGGGCTCCCGGAGTAACAGGGCTCATTGTGTCAGCGTAGACAGCGCCGTGATTGAAGCTTTTTTAGACAGGAGTGTTTTTTTCGGAGCACATCCACATTGGATCATTTTAAAGTGACAGCACTGGATTTCTGGGTAGGGCGTGAATACAACCACCATTAGTTATGTCCATCAGAAAAATAACAAACTGCAAGCATAAGGTAAACAATTAGCCTGATAAGCATGTGATTTATTAAAGGGATCCTAAGAATTAATTCAAGTCGGCCCAAAAAAAGGGAATCCAAATTTTAAAGAGAAAAAAGAGGAGAGACGGTAACCTAAGGGTCTCATCAGACCTGGCGACGTTCCAGTGATCCCGACAGCGATACGACCTGGTAAGGATCGCTGGAACGTCTCTACGTGGTCGCTGGTGAGATGTCAGTCAGGTCTACTCAACGATACGGCGACCCGTATAACGACCTCGGCGGTCGTTGGGACCCTGTCACACAGCAGCTAGTCCGACAATTCAGACCTACGTGACTGAGTTCTGAGTCGCCAACAAGGTCGTTGTTAAGGCGTCAAACACTGATGCATGCTGCCCAGCGGGAACCCAATGGTCAAAAAATGGTCCAGGTCATTCAGACACAACCAGCGATCTCACAGCGGGGGCCCGGCAGGAGGCAGGTTTGCAGGCTCCACACAGGGTGGGGACAAAGCAGCGGGCCTAGAGCTTCGGGGGTGTTACGGCGGTGTGCGGTGGCGGCTACCATTTTCCATGTGCCTGTATGCATTGACCTCTGCCATCCAGACTTCCAGAAAATGGCCACGGAGACGGCGCATATGCAGATCGATATCCGCAGCCATTTTCTGCAAAACTTATTTTATTCCAAGATCTATTGATTAAAGTTTTTGTTCTTGGGAAAACTCCTTTAAGTCGAAATGATGTGCACTATTGGTATTCTAGAATGAAATATTAAAAATTGTTGCAAAGTTTTCCTATACCTAATTGATTAGAATAAACTATAACCATGTCTTATGTTCTTGCACCAGATGCCCAATGACCTTGGGATCATGAAGCTCGTTATACTAATTGGTACAATATTTCCCAATCTAGGATTCATATCACAATACAAATTCCTCTTCTTCTTTAACTGCAAAAAGGACAAATCTCTACGACTTCCATGACTTTGGCATTCAGGGAGTTAAGGTTTTCTTGACGGCCGGTATATCTCCGTTCAGTATAATTTTTTTGGGACAATGTCAATATATATAAAGCCTGGAGTTCTCCGGAAAATAATTGTATCTTGTATTTGTGCTGTGATCAATATAAACATATTAATAATGTAGACTGTTGTCTGGCAAACACAGGATGAACCGGCAACTGTAAACAGCTTTCATGTCCTGGCATTTGCTAAAATGACTCGTGACTCTTGTAGCTTGTGTTTATCCTGGTCCTCTTCATTACGATGTCTACATGCTGGGCTTTACAAAGGGCAATACACTCTGGGAAAATAACAAAAAGTCGTTACAGTAACAAAGTAATCCTGAAGGCACACAAACCCTTTTTTGTAGAGATTTGCTATCCTTTTATTTAGATTTATAGCATTTAATGTGTATAGCGCTCCGAGAAGGAAGGAGGCTTACGTGTAAGACCTACATAGACTGTAGACGTGGGGCTAATCAATAAGTGCTTAACACTTTTCATACTAATTACCTCCATTATTTGCCAATTCTAGAAAGAAAAAGCCATAGAAACACATTTTAGCGTAATAGAATAGGATTATAAGAAAGGCTGAAGTGACTCAAGCAGATTGTCAATGGTTGGTTTAGATATTGGCTGGATGACATCAGATGCAAGGTCTTAATGTGAAGGTCACACGGCTTTCATACTGAAGAATAGAATACGTAGGAACATGGATAATATGGTTCAAAAAAGACAAATCAAGTTCTACCGAGGGATGGAACATGATAGAGGGAAATTCGTAGAACCGTAATGAATGAACCAGTCTGCCCCAAAAGACCTAATCTTTCCCCTTGATCCCGATTCTCGATCCACTGGACCAAACATTCAAGAAAGAACTTTACACATTTACATAAGCATTTATGTTCTTCTATAAAAGCATCTCCGCCCTTTTGGAAATCCTCAACCACTACACAACTAATTCTCTTGGCACAATCGGACATAATCAACCACTATGCAACTAATTCTCTTGACACAATCGGACACAATCAGGTCCAGTTTCTTGACATAATGGGCAACTTCAATAATTTACATCTTGTATTTCTGAAATGTAAATATTTATGTACCTCAGTAGTGTTGAGCAAAAACATACATAGGACCCTGGTCGTGCAGTCATGTTGGTAGTCCATGGCTGTCAGACCAGAACCCTACAAATCTCTTCCTACCTGCCAGGATGACTGGGGTTTCTTCTAATTAGGCTTGGCCTGACTTCATGTGTGTCACACCATAAGGGCTCACTCACCCCACCATATTAATCATTAAAAAAAAAAGCACTCGAACCAATGATATGTAAAAAGACTATGCCGATCTGCATTTTTTTCAAATAATGATTGGCGCAAATCAGATACTACTCACTTATTTAAGTCTGTGCGGGTGTGGAAATAACCAGACTGCACTCGAATGGCATCTGATTTCTATGGGTTCACCCAATGGAGAAGATGGAGACTTTTTCTTTTTCTCAGTCTTCCCTTCGAGAAGAGAATCGGATCACACTATGCTGACACTCTGCTCAATCTCTGATCAGAGTTTGATCGAAATATCATTAACCTAATCTGATGAGTGAATCTATGGATTTATGACCCCAACCTAAGGATGGTATTGCGCTTGGTTTACTAATCAGAGGCAGAGATGCTAACCGGTATAACGAGGGTCATAGTTCATGGACTACTGATATGGCACTGGACCAGAGTCCAGCAAACCTTTTTTCTCAACTCTATACCTAATGTCAAATTTTAACCACTGCTATACACAGAAATCCTTGTCAATATTCGTGAAATGGCAATGTCATACCCTAAAGCATACCTGTCATTTCAGCTGACTTTTCAGAGTTAGCTGTCGTGTGTGTAGATAAGGACTAAGACTACTTCTCACCATTATATGACTTTTATACCATAGTTTTCACCAGTTTTCTGTATCTTTTATTTTCAGTTGTCTCTAAGCTGGTGAGTGTCTCCTTTGTCTAAACACTTCAGAGACATAAGGGACTTTCCTGTGTCATTATCACTATCAGCAGCATGGCGAACCTAATACATCTGTACTGAACCAGATACACATATAGGCAAAGCTTTTTGTATCCTCCAACCTGCTGACTGTAAATATAAAGTGCTGCCATCAGACAATAGGATTCTACATAGCTTAAAGGATAACATGGACTTGGCCAGACCACAAGTTATAAAAGTGCTAATGATATTAATAGCATACAAAAAGAAAAGATGGGGAAATCCGTAACACATGATATGACTTTTCATACCATTCTACACTCACTTGCCAGCTATGATCTCTTATTGGCCAAAAGAGCTTACAACAGTTTTTAATTAAAACTCCTCATTTAGAAAAACTTTACTAATTATAAAATGTGACATCACAATATCAGAAATCCTATTTGCCAATGTCACAATCTAAAATCTAGAATTTCAATTATAATTTTTGAACCTAAAACCGTGTTTTTTCCTCAAATTAAAGGGATGGTCTGAAACACAAATGATCATCCTGAACACCTATCTTTTGTCTTAATCTAATCTCTTTTCTCATAAACTTTAATAAAAAATTCCTTATCCTTCCCTCAATACTGTACAATATCAAACTGCTTTAATCACTTATTTTACTACTTGCTTTGCAATGACATTTTGTTTGAGAATCCCCAGTGCATAATGGGATACTCACAGGGGTGTAACTACAACTGGTGCAGGAGTTGCAATTGCACCCGGCCCTGGAGCCTAGGGGCCCAAACGTCCTTTTGGCCTATAGAAAAAGACTAATGCTATTAAAGATTTACAGTAATTGGGGGCCTCATTGGAGCTTTTGAATCGGGGCCCGTGAGCTTCTAGTTACCCCACTGGATACTCAAATGAAGCGCCATGATGGGATAGAGGCTACGATAACTGGCACAGCCTCTGCTCCAGTGAATGCAAATGAAATGACATTAGTGACCCCCATTTAAGGGACTGGGCTTGTTCCTGCTGTTCTGAGCATGCGTCTGTTGTCTTTTCAGATGGAAGCTCAGTAGATTCTTGTTATTATGCACAATGCTTTTGCTTGCTGAGAAGCCATCATGACAGCTTGCTATCTTCAAAACAGACTGCCAGGTAAAGCCACAAACAAAACCCCATATGAGCTATGGAAATGCAAGAAGCCGAACCTGAAGCTCCTCAGGATATTTGGAAGCAAAACGTTTGTGTATGTTCCCCAAAGAAAAACGTTCCAAGTGGAAATCACATGTAAAGCAAGGAGTCCTGGTGGGCTATAGCGAAACTCAAAAGGGATACAGAATCCTGCACCCAGAGACCAACACAGTAACAATCAGCAGAGACTTGGTGATCGATGAGAACTCTATCACTCAAATTACATGGTTACATCAGTCATTCAAGCCAAGAAACAAGAACAAGTATTTCAATCACCAAACCCAGACACTGAAAAAGAAAACAGTGAAGTCTAAATAAGCTCAGAAGCCAGAGAGGAAGAAACAGAAGAACCAAGTCACCCTCCAGTCAGGAGATCAGAAAGATCAAAGGTATCCCAGCTAGATGCCTTTCTTATATGGTCAGAACTCTTCCTGAACCAGAGCCACAGTCATGGCAAGGAAAAAGAGCTCTCAGAAGCCAAAGGTTCGTCAAAACACCAGCAATGAGGATTACAGATAAGCAGTGGGGGCACTTCTGTATACGAGGACAACCAAGGATGTATTAAGTTTGCCAGCAGTGAGAAGATTAGTGCAAGGACTAAACACATCAACGTTAAACATCACCACTTATGTGATCTAGTGGAACTTGGTGTACTAGAGTCTTATTGCGAGTCTGACAAGATGTTAGCAGATGGTATGACAAAGCCATTACCAAGAGCCAAGTTTGAGAACTTCAGAACCGCAATGGGACTAACAGGATAAGCAGTTGTTGAGAGGGTGTTGGAATATGTTTAGTGCAAGAACTCCATTCTCAGGGGCTGGCTGGTGCATCTGGCCCTGGGTGGCAGTGTTCGTGTGCCAGCCCTGATTTGTGGACGTGGGGGGGGTGGTGCGATCAGAAATTTTTGATGACCAAGGGGGGGAGGTGCTATCAGAGTGTTCGGACCGCAGCTCACTTACCATGTCCGCTGCCACTTAGCATTCCTGTGGGGGGCGGCCCTAGATGTGGGCTATACCACGCCCCCTGCCACCTGGGCCAGTCCGCCCCTGTCCATTCCTGTGTATGTAAGTGTTCTATTGCCTATTGCTAGGTGTGTGCATTGTCTATAAAGTTAGATAAAAAAAAACACTCCTAGGAAGAACCATGTGACTGTTACCAGTTTGCTGTGTCTGTGCATGAGAGGAAAAGAAGCTTGCTGATGCTGCACAGAGACACTTAAGAGATGTATATTCCTGATTCCACAAAGCCTATGATTTATCTACCTGTTTATTGCTAATTAAAGCTCCGTTCTGTTGTCAACACGCTTTCAGAGTATCCTGAATGATCTGCTGCCAACAACAATGCACACTGATGACCCTTTGTTTCAGGGACTGGGCAGGGGAAGCGGCAGTGAACGCAGCCTCTGCATCTGATGACACCTTGAGTATCTCAGCATACACTGTAGGATCTTAAAAAAAGCATCATCAAAAAAGAAAGTAGTTAAAAATAAAGCTACCAGTGTAGTGAGGGGATGATAGGGAATTTTTAATGAAAGTGTTAACAGGTACAAGGATGCAACCGTGCAGACAATAAGAAGACATCATGTGACCAATCATCCATATGCGATTATTTTTTTTTTTTATTTTACATATACTCCAGCAGTCACTATACCTGTAAGTGTATTACACGTTGTTAGGAGTGGGCTAAGGTGTTTAATGTTATTAAAGGGCTTGTCCAGCTTTGAGATGAAAGTCTAGGTGATTGTAGGCCTCCGTATTCTCATGGCGCGTGCACTACACACTTTCAGGATTCTCCCATGTCAATGGTCTGATTGGATGGTCATGTGGACACAAGTATGTGATTTATATACTTCTGGCCACATTCTGACTAGACGCGTTCGGCCTCACACAATTCATTTAATTGATCGAAGCCTGGCATGTCTAGTCAGCACGTGACTGCATGTATGTAAATTGCAGACCTATGGTTACATGACCTTCCACTCTCACCGCCAGCACCAGACAATCCTGACAGCGGGCAGTGTGCGCTCTGTGAGAATTCAGAATTCTGCAGTCACATAGAGACACATAGAGTGACTGCAGACTCATCACAAGCTTGAGACAACGAATTTAATGCTCCTAACAAATAAAATACATAGAATCTTTAAATAAAATACATAGAACCCTTAACTTGTTAGAATGCACAACACTTTATTAACATAGCCATTGTGGGGCAGCGCCGGGATTGCAAGACAGGAAAAACGTTGAGCCCGGTAGTAGTTCCTACAGTACCTGGATTTATTGCTGAAAACACAGTGGTGGCACAAGATGCCGGAATCCAGGTCGCAACCGGGTACAATGCATACAATTCACAGATAGTAACGCAGTCCCTTCCGGTTATGAGCTCTCCGGCTGAGGTCGCACCCAGCTCCCAGCCCTCCCAGGCTAGGCCGTGTTATTACCTCACACGGCCCCTGGAGCTCTTGACCTGTCCGGTCGATAGATGCCGCTGCTTCAGCTTCAGGCCAAAACTGTCCTCAGGGAACCCTGCCCTGTCTCCTAACCAGGCTTTTAACCCTGTGTCTCCTTCCAGGGAAACCTGCAAGACCTGGAGCAGAGGGAGTGGACCGTCCCTCTTTCCTACATTCTATACCGGGCTCAATATGTGACAGTGCGCATTCTGGGGGAGACATAGCGCCCCTCGCATATGATCCCCCGCACTGTCTCACACCATGTATCAAGAAAGCTTACAAGTTATGGATTGTTAGATGTGTACAGGATCAGAACAATTAACACAAAACCACATCATCAGACGCACCAGAGGTACTGAAATACATCCATATAACCCCCATCAGGACAGAAATCACAATCCTATTCAGTACCAAAATTCATCATCAGAGCCACCATCAGTACATGGTTAAACAATTGTAATGTCGGGTCAGACCCATACACATTTGTACTGCGTGAACCTACAACTCCTACTACATCATTAGCAATGGTGAGGACATACTGGGAGTTGTTGTTACCAGCCGTCAATAAAAGCATACAGGAACCACAACACTGATGAGAATTAGTCATTATCACAAATAATCATTTACATCCTGGTACCTTATAGATGACCTTGTCTGATCGGGGTCATCTTTTTCTTTTATTCATCTTGTGCAGGCACCATGATGACTTTTCCCATCCACAGCTCGTGTCTGCAGATGTCCATCTTCTCTGATCCTCTGCAGCACATCCCGACACAATATCCTTAAAAATAGCAGAATGATCAACATATTCCTGAGTAAAAATATCTGCCCTAAACTGACCTCGGAATAAATAATTACTCCTCCTCAGTGTTACCTGCACAAAATATGATTTATACACTGTCCCTCTTCTGGTGCATGCCCTCCACACTGCCCCCTCATCACACTGCCCTCCACACTGCCCCCTCATCACACTGCCCTCCACACTGCCCTCTTCTTTCCATACTGGGCTCCCTGGTCACTCTATCCTCTACACTGTATCCTTCTATACTGCCCACGGTTTATACTGTTCTCCCTTATCAAACTCTACATACTGTCCCCGCATGATGCCCCCTCTCTATACAGCTCCACACATGCTCAGTCTCTATTCTGTGCCCCTTTACATTTTTCTCATCCCCCTACAGTTTATTCATCCCTTTCTCACTCTACATACTGTATCTACACCTATTCCCTTCTCCCTCCCCATACTGTCAGCAGCCATTTTCCCTCACTCCACATACTGTGTTCACACCCATCCCCCTCTCACTCCTCATACTGTGTCAGCAGCCATCCCTTCTCCCTCCCCATACTGTGTCCACACCCTCACTCTACGTACTGTGGCCATCCCCCTGTCACGCCTCATACTGTGTCCATACTGATCCCCCCCTCACTACATATACTGTGCCACATCCATCCCCCTTACTCCTCATTCTGTGTCCATACTGATCCCCCCCTCACTACATATACTGTGCCACATCCATCCCCCTTACTCCTCATACTGTGTACATACTGGGCAGCTCCAATGTGGCGGCTGCCTGGCACTGAGTAGTCAGACATGTCCACCATTCAGCATCGTCCACACACCACATGCAATGATCTACAGTTTGAGCATCAACAAGCCGCCACTATACTGAGCTGGGAAAATGGCGCATCTTCCCCAACAGACCATGCCTACTTCCCCCAAAACGCTGAGCCAATCACATGCACCACACACGGGGCTGTCCAGAGCCAATAGCAGGGGCTGTCCAATTAGGTTGAGCAAAGGATGTGGTAGTGGGAAGGGGGACGAGCGCCACCGATCAACCGCCGCTCAGGAGAAACATGGCTGTATGCCTGTATGTACTGAGGGGCGGCAGTGGACCTGGTGCGTAAGTTATGGCCAAGCAGTCCTGCAGCAGAGGGACAATGCATCCTGCACCAGGGGCCTACATAGCAATAATGGGGCCACATAGTAGTTCTTATTGCCCGCCCTCAAAAAAAATATTTGCCTGGGTCACATAACATATCTCACAACTTTGCAACCCTTACAAATTAATTTTCCTCCTATTGAAGCCCCATGATTCCCCTTTCGTTAGTTATAAAGTGTGATGCCAACAAAAGTGCCCCCCAAACACTGTATGATGCCCCACAGTGGATTCCTCCACACACAGTATGATGACCCTGCTGTAAGCCCCTCAACTACACTGGCACAGTATGATCTCAAACTGTGACCCCCATACAGCCCTCCACACAATATAATGGACCTACATACAGTATAATGAATGACCTGTACACCTAGTACACACGTGGCTCTGCTCCGCACGACCCATACAAGTGCAACTCTGCTCCATACACCTAGTACACAGTTGACTCTGGTCCGCACGACCCGTACACATGCGGCTCTGTTCCATATACCTAGTACACTCTCAGCTCTGCTCCGTACACCTCGTACACATGCGGCTCTGCTCTGTACACCTCGCATACGTGTGGCTCCACTCCATACACCTTGCATACACAAGGCTCTGCTCCATACGCCATGTACACACTTGCCTCCTCTCTGTACAGCTCATATACACCTGGTGCTGCTCACCCTGTACACCGCTCTGCTCGTACACTGACGCGTGGCTCTGCTCCGTACACCTTGTACACGCGTGGCTCTGCTCCGTACACCTTGTACACGCGGCTCTGCTCCGTACACCTTGTACACGCGTGGCTCTGCTCCGTACACCTTGTACACGCGTGGCTCTGCTCCGTACACCTTGTACACGCGTGGCTCTGCTCCGTACACCTTGTACACGCGTGGCTCTGCTCCGTACACCTTGTACACGCGTGGCTCTGCTCCGTACACCTTGTACACGCGTGGCTCTGCTCGACACCTGTACACCGTTGGTTGCTCGACACCTTGTCAGCGTGGCTCTGCTCCGTACACCTTGTACACGCGTGGCTCTGCTCCGTACACCTGTACACGCTGCTTGCTCCGTACACTACACGCGTGGCTCTGCTCCGTACACCTTGTACACGCGTGCTTGCTCCGTACACTTGTACACGCGTGGCTCTGCTCCGTACACCTTGTACACGCGTGGCTCTGCTCCGTACACCTTGTACACGCGTGGCTCTGCTCCGTACACCTTGTACACGCGTGGCTCTGCTCCGTACACCTTGTACACGCGTGGCTCTGCTCCGTACACCTTGTACACGCGTGGCTCTGCTCCGTACACCTTGTACACGCGTGGCTCTGCTCCGTACACCTTGTACACGCGTGGCTCTGCTCCGTACACCTTGTACACGCGTGGCTCTGCTCCGTACACCTTGTACACGCGTGGCTCTGCTCCGTACACCTTGTACACGCGTGGCTCTGCTCCGTACACCTTGTACACGCGTGGCTCTGCTCCGTACACCTTGTACACGCGTGGCTCTGCTCCGTACACCTTGTACACGCGTGGCTCTGCTCCGTACACCTTGTACACGCGTGGCTCTGCTCCGTACACCTTGTACACGCGTGGCTCTGCTCCGTACACCTTGTACACGCGTGGCTCTGCTCCGTACACCTTGTACACGCGTGGCTCTGCTCCGTACACCTTGTACACGCGTGGCTCTGCTCCGTACACCTTGTACACGCGTGGCTCTGCTCCGTACACCTTGTACACGCGTGGCTCCGCTCCGTACACCTTGCACACGCGTGGCTCTTCTACATCCACACTGTAAATCCCTCCCGACCCCACACATACACTTCACCTCATCCACCTTATGACAAACAGCACAACAGCGTCCTCAGTCCTGTATACACAGGAGCTGATCATGTGACCCCTGACTCCTCCCCTCCATTGACATCAGCACAGGTCCTCTCAGCACAGAGTACAAGTGGAGATGAATGCCGGCTCTCACTGCGGGGGGAAGGGGGCGCAATATGCGGCCGGCAGTGGAGACTGCGGGTGCTGCAGGAGGGAGCCCAGCAGCGCCCTCCGCCATCCCTCTTCCCCCCCGCGGCGCCCGGGGCTCATGCCCTGCCAGCCACCCCAGGATTCGGCCATGTTGCAAGTAAAATACAACAATTTAGACGAATGGGATTTAAATACTACTTTAATAATATTTTAATGCTATAGCTCTATCTTTATCATTACATAACAATAACAGTCACTAATGTTTTAGTCTTAATACCCCAACCCAGGAACTAATGAAAACTGGTACTGAGCCGGATCACAATGTGAACAGGTCTGTAAACAGTGTTCACACCACCAAGATTCTACATCACAAAAGAGACAGTGTAAAAAAACGTACAAAAATATATCTCTGCTATACAAGTAAAAAGCAAGTGCAAAATGTGTCGACAGCAGGGTTCTTAGTACGTTTTTTACAAAAAAGGTACAGAAGCTGTTCTGCCACTCCACCGTGACCCTTATCAGACCAGTCCCTAGACTAATGTATTTAAAACCTGATCTAATGAGAACATACCTCATAGATGCAGGATGCAGCAGGACCAGATTCATTATTGGCACACAAGCAGCACTTTGTGTCCGGGCTCAGTGAGAAGGGGTGGGGCACTTCCCAACTTGCAGGACAAGAAACTAATAAACACTAATGAAACACATGAAAAGTTTTTTACATTGTCTCTTTTGTGATGCCCAACCCAGGAACTGTTGGTGACACTACTGTACCTATCAGTTATAACTCCATAGGCTACACGAATAGTCGCATGCACCACAACAGGGATCAACAATACTACCCGCTAGGCTGCAAGTCCAAATTGGTGTGTTACAATGAACATTTGGCACACTGACCACCTTCGTTCCCTACAACAAGGACCCCATCTCCACTTGGTATTGTTCATTCATACAGGGAGCAGCAGGTCACACAAATGGTCTTCTGCTACAGCCTAGTCCTCTCTCCCTCTTTGGTCTGACTCTGTAGGGGCAGCTCTTCTCTAGGATCTGGACTTTCTTGAGTCTTCTCTCAGCTTTGGTCTCTCATGGGTCTTCTCTCAGCTCTGGTCTCTCTTAGGTTTTCTCTTGGCTCTGGTCTCTTTTGGGTCTACTTTCTTATCTGATCTCTTTTGGGTCTTCTTTTGGCTGGGTAGCTGTAAGCCAACTTCCGCTGCTCAAACGACCATTGTGCTACAGGTAAATATGCCAACTCCTCCCCTTCTCTGCCCTTCCAAGACATATATAATTAGTAACTTTGCCACAACTCTTACCTAACCTAGATCTTCAATCTCTCCCCTGAGGAAACATGCACTTCACTCTTAAGTTCCTGCTTCACCCATCTATGTAACTTCTGACCAGCAGATGGCACTGTTCACTTGTGGACACTCTGTGATACATTAACTGTGTGTCTTATAGTCTCAGGATGTGGATGTGATACATTAGAAAATAGATGAGATTCTGGCATTACACAGGCACTTAAGATGAAAATTAATTCATGTTTCGGACCACACCTTTAATAAAGAATGAACATAAAATCATAAAACATTAATTTATTATCCAAACACAATGTTCTTGTTTTTAGTGCTAAAGGAAAATGGATTTATTGTACTCGAGGGAATGATCTGAAGCTTTGAGCTTTGAACACAACAAACTAATAATTGTTTTTTACTTATTCATGAATGCTGTAAATTGTGAGCACCTTTTAGTATAAAATTCCCCTTGTGTAGAAAAATTGATATTTTTATTTATATATGGCTGCTAAAATTGCAAAGAGCTGTGAATATGATTTATTTTTATTAGGCAATTATAAAAGGAAAACCTGAATAAAATGTTCATGTAGCCACTGTGAGAACTGCAGGGCTTTGTGAGCTGTATGGTATGAGGTTGGAGCTCAATGCTTCTTCCAATCTTATTGTTAAGTATATGACATATGATAACATAACATCCCTTTAATGATTACTTGTTTAAAAACAGTTTGACTTTTTACATTTTCAGCAGGTACATGATTGAGTGAAATTTTCCAAAATACATTAAATTATGCATGCATACATACATACACACATACATACATACACACATACATACATGCATACACACATACACACACACACAGACACACACACACACATTCTCAATAATAGTAAGCTGTAGACTTCATACTGCCATACACGGAGTACCTACAACTATGGAACCTGTACTAGATGTCACAAAACAAGTGGAGTTGTGTTCTGTGGGAGGAGTGTGACAAATTATAGGAAGAGGGCGGTGATCTCTAGGGAGAGGGCGGTGCTCTCTGGGGGGAGGGCGGTGCTCTCTGGGGGGAGGGCGGTGTTCTCTGGGGGGGGGCGGTGTTCTCTGGGGGGAGGGCGGTGTTCTCTGGGGGGAGGGCGGTGTTCTCTGGGGGGAGGGCGGTGTTCTCTGGGGGGAGGGCGGTGTTCTCTGGGGGGAGGGCGGTGTTCTCTGGGGGGAGGGCGGTGCTCTCTGGGGAGAGGGCGGTGCTCTCTGGGGAGAGTGACGTGGAGTTAAGTGTATGCTGGGCACAGCAACAGACTGCAAGGAGATGCAAAATAATGGAAAATGATGCGAAGCGTTAAAGGACTGCAGAGCAGAGTCTGTGTGTTGTCCAAATCAAATTCAGGTTTATTCTTCCTATGTTGTTCCCAGACTCAGAAACCAAGTATTGAAAGTGGGAATCTGCATGACAGCCACAAAAGTCAACGGTGTCTACAAGGAAATCAAGTCGGAGGCAAGAACTAATGTCCTGACTATAGAAAAAGACTGTATTGTCACATTTAAATAATAGACTCTATCAAGGTACCTGGTCTTGCACCTATGTGGGCACATAGAGACAAATTAAGAGACTTGTGATCTATGGGGGTAACATTTCTCTATGTGGAGAGTGACATTCCTGGCACGCCTGGGTGAGGAGGTTTATAAGCCATGCAATGCTCCTCTGTAAAATTAAATATGCACATGTTCTCTTAAGGGAAATCTGTGATATGTAAAAACACAACCTGCAAATATGGGGCGTATCTTCAGTTAATAGTGTCTGAAACCTGCTCGGTGCCTGCACATTGAGCCCCGCTGCCGGAGGGAAATAACCTTAATCCTCCCGGCAGTGTTCAGGCTTCAGTCATTAGGCAGCGGCAGCACAGGTTCAGTCACCGCTCTGTGTATGGAGAGGAGCACCTGTAGCCATGTACCCTGCATTGACTGACAGCTCCTCAGCACTAGAGGGCGCTCTCGGTCAGTGAGGGGGACATGGTTACAGCCGCTCTAAATTCACAGAGTGGCGACTGAACCCACACAGGCGCCGCCCCTGTGACTGAAGCCCGAACTCTGTATAAAGTTCTTTTCCTCCTGGCGCCCAATTTGCGGGCACCGGGCGGGTGTTAAATGATATTTAGCCTGCAGATTAACCCTATATCAGGCTCTCATACAGTCAAATCAGATCTCGTGCTTTGCACTGAAGAGGGACAACTTCCCAAAAACATTGTGTCCGCCAATTCAGAGTCTGACTTTTACAGTGTCCTTAGTCATACAGTAAGGCTAGGTAAAAGGTCGATTATTGACTTTTAGGTATTGCTACTATTGCCAATAGGCAAAACGTGATGTAATCCTGTTTTCAATTGAATTAATTGACATTGTTGTAATTTATGTAGTTTCATTAAAGTTAAGGACTCCGTAGTATGGAGGCGCATAGGTTCTTCTCCACGGCCTCACAAGACCCCAAATTGACTATTGTATTTTTAGAGTAAGAAAGTTGTGCGACTCAAATTGCACATAAGACAAAGGACGTAGTTTCCTATGTGAGGTTGACCTTTACATGGCGCGAGTTATCGGGCTCAATAATCATCCTATCATTATAAATAAACGGTAGAATTTAAGTACGGGTATTTTAGTTTTGCATTTTGACAGAGCGATGGGAACGGCGTCTGCCGAAATGTGAGCTGTGAACCCTAAGGCCTGCAAATTACTCTTTCAATTTTCCCACTTAAACGCTAAGGATAAAAATTGAGGCTTTGACATTTTCAGGTCAGACTCCATATTATTCACGAAATGATTTCTAATTTAAAAAAAAAAAAGTAACTCCTAGTTGACATTCTAGTATATTCTGATCTTATTACAGTGTTCTGCTTCAGGAAGAGATCACGTCTTCATGACAAGGAGTCTTCTCTACTGTATAAATAGTTCATCAGTAACGTCATAGAAAATAGACATGTGTGTTCTGTCCCTCAAATACCTAATTTCAGAAATAGCATTAAAACTATAGAGAAAACCCTGAAAAGTCCAACATATGAAAAAGATCTGCTGATATCCTTCCTGCAAATGTTTTGGAGGTTCCTACAGATTAAAGGGGTTGCCCACTGCTGGGACATATTAAATGAAAGCGGGTGCAACTCTGCACTCCAAGACCCTGCACTCCAAGACCCTGCACTCCAAGACCCTGCACTCCAAGACCCTGTACTCACCTCCTGTTTCTCGTGCTGTAACACTAGAAGTCCCAGAAATTTCGAGCTCCCCCCTGAAGTCTCGAAAGAGGGTCAAATGACCCTTAGTCCAAACTGACAACTCTGATGGCTGCAATTAGCATCCTTTCATTTGTAAATGGGGCCTAAAATCCTTCAGGTCATTCGACCCGTCTCTAGGTTCCAAAGGTAGAAATATTAAATGACCCCTCTCTGGGACTTCTAGTGGTAAAGCGTTGTTGATAATCGCGGTTTGGGGATCATGTTACATTGTGACATCACGAGAGCCCCGCGTCCAATCACCGCCAGCTTCACTCTCCACCTTTTGGACCAAATGCGTTAATAAACAGGAATGACTCTGAGGCCGTCACTCACTTCCCGTTGATTGCCCGTTTGGTCCGAAGGCGTGACGAGAGAAGTCAGCAGTGATTGGACGCGGACTCTCGTGATGTAACGTGACTCCTGAACCGCGAGTGCCAACAGCACTGGAACGGTGCCAGAATGGGAGGGGAGTACAGAGTCTTTCATTTTAACTGGGGTCAACAAGAGAAATCAGAAGGGGTTGTCCTAGTAGTAGACAACCCTTTAAGCTATTGAGGAAGGAACACCAAAAAAACAAAATAAATAAAAAATGTCGTCCCCCCTCCCCACCACAGAGCGGCACCAGGCATAATACAATGTATGTTTGCTCGGAGATTGTTCCTTTAAATAGCCAAATGTTTTACTTTTGTATGTGTTTCCAAATGGATTGATCCCTATACCATTGCCGGTAACCAGAAAAGTACCCAGAAGAAAAATGCCCACAGGGTTTAGGTGTTAGGGTTTAGGTGTTGGGGTTTAGGTGTTGGGGTTTAGGTGTTGGGGTTTAGGTGTTGGGGTTTAGGTGTTGGGGTTTAGGTGTTGGGCTTTGGGTGTTGGGCTTTGGGTGTTGGGCTTTGGGTGTTGGGCTTTGGGTGTTGGGCTTTGGGTGTTGGGCTTTGGGGGTTCAGGGTTGCCTGTGGGCATTTTTCAGGGAGCCACCATTGCCTACTGAAGGTACTAGTTCTTTACTACAGGATCCAAATCTGAATGATCACCAATCCCCATGTTGTTGTAATCTGATATTGTCATCCATGCACAGAACCGCTCATATTTTCATTCATCCAAGGCTTCGAGAAATGTTCTCCAATATTTTCTTCTGGCCAGGCCACTTGTGATCTTAGTGATTTCTAAATTGGGTTAGCTTTTTAACAGCGCTTTTTAGTGTGCCATGGGAAACAATCAATAACATCCAATAAACAGCCGTCCACTTTTATTTTTCCCATAAGACTAATTGCTTTACCTCAGCAGCCTTCTAACCAGATTACAGCCTCCTACTCATAATGCCATTATATATTTATTATTCATGATATTTACTTATATATAATGGATGAGAAATATTTACATTAGTCGATGCTTTGGTGAAGTTCACATATATTTTCCTGAGGTCACTTTCTGTATCCCGAATGATGAACAAAAGCATGGTTGGTGCAGCAAGAGAAAAGAGTCGTCCGGTCTGAGCAAAAAGCCTCCGACTGCCATCAGCAGACACAGGGCAGCACAGGTCACTTCTTAAAGAAGCTCTACCAAAAAGAAAATTGTATGAAAATCATACAGACACCGTTTCTTAATGTATCACGTCTGGTCTGAGGCTGCAGTGGTGTCAGATTTTAATGACCACATTCTGTTCAGATTCTGTGTTCGGTAAAATGTCTGTGAAACACTGTGTGGAATTAAAGGGAATCTGTCAGTATGATCAACCCCTCTAAGCCGTCTATATGGGCATGTAGGTCATAGGAAGATGAATAAAATGATACCTTGATATTTGAAATCCGATGTTTTATTCCTGAGAAATCCACATTTTCCTTTAATATGTAAATGAGCTGTTAAGATCTATGAGCCGGACAATAGATCTCCCTGAGAATCTCCCCCCAGAGATTATTGTAAATAAAAGGAGGCGTTATCATTGTGAGAGATGTAGATTTGGAGAGCAGACTGTCAGTCATTACATGTTTTATATTGGTAACGCCTACTTTAATTTAAATTAAGATCTATAGGTCGGACTTAGATCTCCCTGAAAATCTACCTCCAGAGCTGCTTGTAAGTAGGAGGAGGGTTCCCAGTGTGAGACATATAATGACTGACAGTCTGCTCTCCTGATCTACATGTCTCACACTGGTAGTGCTCTCTCTTTCATTTAAAATGAGCAGGGTTTCCCCTCTCTCCCCACCAAACTATTGTTATGCACGTGTAGCCCTTTCTAAGCTGAGTCCAGCAATACATTCATATGACCATATATTCATATCTGAGAAATTGATGTTTGATTTTATATGCAAATAAGACTGAAAGGCTCTTTGTAGATCTAAAGCCTCTGTCACGCCAGCTTTATTCTTTGCTCAGGGCTGCCTTTGTCCCAACAATCCTTCGTAGAGCTTCAGAACAAGTGCACACCGAATCTCCAATAACGTGTTTGGCTATTAGTTTATCCAAATACAGTAGATTAATAGACAGCAGCTTCTTGTTATGTGGTCTCAGTGTACTGAGAATCATGGTTGTAGAAGGCGCCTGTCCAGACCTCTGGCCTGACACTGCACTCAACTTCATATGTGTCCTCAAGATACAAGTAGAGTGGAAATCTGTGAAAGAGCATAGAGCCATTGACTAAATGCCTCAACACTTGTTCACGTAAGAAAAGCTGCTTTAAATGGAGCCCATCATTTCCCTTAGCGCCCAGAATCACGAGCAGTTCTGTGCCCATATCTCTAATTTCTGCTTAACAGTCCCAGCATCTAGTTGCATACATAAACATAGCTTTAGAGAGAGTATTTCTAAAGACAGTTTGATATGCTGGTTAGGGCTTTGACTAGTCGAGGGGGCGTTAGTTCTCAGACTAGTCGGCCCACATAGCATGTTGTTCTGCCCATCTGGGTGTGATAATGTGTTGTACAGCGCTGCTGTTGTAAAACACCGCAGGTACTGACATCACACTTGCTGTGCCTTAAATGCAGGATAAAGAAGCAGAGCTCATTGTGGAAGCAGCTTTAGGGTTTATTCATTTTTTACACAAAGAATGGAATCACTTGAAAAGGGATATTACTATATATGGAGTCCCAGAGGGTATTGTTAATATATGGAGTCCCAGAGGGGGTATTGTTAATATATGGAGTCCCAGAGGGGGTATTGTTAATATATGGAGTCCCAGAGGGGGTATTGTTAATATATGGAGTCCCAGAGGGGGTATTGTTAATATATGGAGTCCAGAGGGGGTATTGTTAATATATGGAGTCCCAGAGGGGGTATTGTTAATATATGGAGTCCCAGAGGGGGTATTGTTAATATATGGAGTCCCAGAGGGGGTATTGTTAATATATGGAGTCCCAGAGGGGGTATTGTTAATATATGGAGTCCCAGAGGGGGTATTGTTAATATATGGAGTCCCAGAGGGGGTATTGTTAATATATGGAGTCCCAGAGGGGGTATTGTTAATATATGGAGTCCCAGAGGGGGTATTGTTAATATATGGAGTCCCAGAGGGGGTATTGTTAATATATGGAGTCCCAGAGGGGGTATTGTTAATATATGGAGTCCCAGAGGGGGTATTGTTAATATATGGAGTCCCAGAGGGGGTATTGTTAATATATGGAGTCCCAGAGGGGGTATTGTTAATATATGGAGTCCCAGAGGGGGTATTGTTAATATATGGAGTCCCAGAGGGGGTATTGTTAATATATGGAGTCCCAGAGGGGGTATTGTTAATATATGGAGTCCCAGAGGGGGTATTGTTAATATATGGAGTCCCAGAGGGGGTATTGTTAATATATGGAGTCCCAGAGGGGGTATTGTTAATATATGGAGTCCCAGAGGGGGTATTGTTAATATATGGAGTCCCAGAGGGGGTATTGTTAATATATGGAGTCCCAGAGGGGGTATTGTTAATATATGGAGTCCCAGAGGGGGTATTGTTAATATATGGAGTCCCAGAGGGGGTATTGTTAATATATGGAGTCCCAGAGGGGGGTATTGTTAATATATGGAGTCCCAGAGGGGGTATTGTTAATATATGGAGTCCCAGAGGGGGTATTGTTAATATATGGAGTCCCAGAGGGGGTATTGTTAATATATGGAGTCCCAGAGGGGGTATTGTTAATATATGGAGTCCCAGAGGGGGTATTGTTAATATATGGAGTCCCAGAGGGGGTATTGTTAATATATGGAGTCCCAGAGGGGGTATTGTTAATATATGGAGTCCCAGAGGGGGTATTGTTAATATATGGAGTCCCAGAGGGGGTATTGTTAATATATGGAGTCCCAGAGGGGGCATTGTTAATATATGGAGTCCCAGAGGGGGCATTGTTAATATATGGAGTCTCAGAGGGGGCATTGTTAATATATGGAGTCTCAGAGGGGGCATTGTTAATATATGGAGTCCCAGAGGGGGCATTGTTAATATATGGAGTCCCAGAGGGGGCATTGTTAATATATGGAGTCCCAGAGGGGGCATTGTTAATATATGGAGTCCCAGAGGGGGCATTGTTAATATATGGAGTCCCAGAGGGGGCATTGTTAATATATGGAGTCCCAGAGGGGGCATTGTTAATATATGGAGACCCGAGGTAATGTCGCACACTAGGGACCCGGGGTACTTGAGACGAGGGTGTACTGTCTCTGGGGGGGTCAAGGTGCCGGGCCCGGTCCCGTTGTCCCAGATGTGGCAAGTAAAGGGAGTATTTACAGGGGATTTGTTGTGACGCCACCCGGGGTATGTGGTCAGTGAGATCACCGTTGCTGTATTCCTGTTGGGATGGTGGAGAGGGGCAGCATGGATGGTAAGCCCTCCTCGGGTAGGGCTGAGGGTCCCCAGGGCAGGTAAAGTAGTAGTGGAGGGACGTAGTGAGGGATGGTGCTTTGTACCAGTCACTTCGTTGCTGCAGCTTCTCCAGCCAGTGTGCAGGGATGACAGTCTGTGACTCCTCAGGCAGGACTCTGCTACGACGCTGGAAGGAAGCAGTCTCAGACAATGGTGACCTTACCGGGTACTTTACTAAAAGTTCTTTAGCAGCAGTTCACAACAGTTTACAAGGCAGTTCTTTCAGCTCTTTCAAGTTAGTTCTTTACACTTTAACACTGCTCTGGGTAACTGGGTTTCTACAGCTAAGGCAGCTTTTCTGCGTTGCTTCCCTCAAGTCCTTTCAGGCTCTTTCCTTTCTCCGTCTCCTCACTCACTGGTTCGGTCTGGCCTTCGCAGGCTTTTGTGTGATGGGTCACTCTCTCTCAGGGGGTCACTAGCCCTAGTTTGATGGCTGTTTTCTTAGACCGTGGTGGTAGGTAGGCTGCAGGTCATAGAGTACCTGCCCCACGCCGGTATGTCCTGTGATTAGGGTCTTAGAGTATCCCCGGCTCTCTGGCTGTAGCTGCCTAGCCTCCAGTGTCCCAGGTATGGTTGTGGGATCACCAGGCTCCTTCGTCCTCACTGTCTCTCAGCACCAGGGTTCCTCCGGTCAGCTAAGGTGTATGCGGCTGCCGGGCCTTTGTCCTTCCACCTGTCAAGCTGTGGGGTGTGTCGGCTTGTGGCTATCATCCCCTTGCCTCTGGCTATGGAGCGAGCTTTCTCTCCTAGGAATATTGCCTCTAGGATTCTGCGTCCTCCAGGGAACCTCTCCTCCTGGGAATTACTGACTACCTGTTCTTCCTGACTGACTGTTCTGTGTAACTGTTTGTTCCCGGGTTTATTGTTGGTCTCTCCACCCACCTGTTCAGTGCTGCTCTACGCTCCATCCTCACTACTCTTAACCCCTACTACCCCTTGCCTAACCTAGAGTCCTAGTCGTAAGGTCGGTGTGTGTACCTGTGTGGGTGTTTTTTCAGTCAACCGTCTGTACCTTACCTCGCTGCAGTTCACCCTGTGGCCGCCCTGGTCGCAGGGGCGCCACATTAATATATGGAGACACAGAGGGGACATTGTTAATATATGGAAACACGGAGGGGGGGGGGGGCGTTATTAATATGTTGAGGCACAAAGGGGGACATTTTTAATTTGAATAATATGTTGACACACAAGAATATACAATACATTTATGTTTTTTTTTCAGGCTGGAAGTGAACATATGTAAACCTTGGTAGTGTCCTTGGCGCATCTAACCAGCGAGGAGGTAGTGGGTGTGAGTTGTCCTCGGTCCAAAGATCTTTAGTTATGCCCTTATCTGCTCTAAATAATACTTCAGCTGGTGGCCTTCTCATTTAGGGATGGTCCTCCCATGCCATTCCCATTCTATATTCTTTTCTATCGTTTCACAGATCTCTTTCAATGCTTTGGATCTTGTCTATCAATGTTTCATTGTATCAGGCTTTTTTGGATGTTTTCTTTCTCATAGCAGCAAATCTCCTCTTTGTGTAACACCTTTGGTATTGTATGGGGTTAAAGCAAAGTGAATGTAGAATGAAAACATTTGGCCGGTGGATTATTTTTTTAATTAAAATTCTTCTTTTTTAGATTTTTTTTGTCAATTGCCCATTTTTTGTGCTGTAATTATTTACTCTATGATGTTGCCGGTGGCGCAGGATGGTAATTAAGAACACATTTAACACTCATCTCCCAGAACTGATGTGAAATGTGAGTAAATAGACTGGCAAGATTCTATTTATCCAAGGTCATTTTTGTAATTTTTTTCATATTTTGCATAATATTTTTTTGCTTAGATAAACAATTAATTCTTTCATAGGTTTACATGGTAATACGTGACCTGATACGGAGGACCAAACTATACATCAAATGACAGGAATGAGCTTCAATGCTGCAAAGCCACAAAGAGGGCCCCTGCGGCTCCGTGCTGTGGCTGGAGGGTCTCCATGTACCGTCCCTCCATATGGGGCCATACGCTGAGATATTTATAGATGAACGTCTCTATAATGGCCTCTGATGGGACATGGCACATTCTCCTCCTTTCAGACTCCGTGTGGCCTTTATGCTTTGTGATGATGATGGCGGTCCATGAAAGCAAAGTATCTACTGAAAGCATACAGATATATATATATATACCTGGCAAAGTATTCTCTGTATCTATAGATACTCAAGGCAAAATTCAAGATCCCTTCATTAATAATAATATTAACATATCAATTGTTTTTACTTAGGAATGTGTTAATCTTTTAAAGGGGTTGTGCCACGAACAATTGTAAATTGTACCGGTAATTAAAAGATCTTAGATTAAAACTAAGTTCTACAATTGGATGTACTAAAAAAAATGTTCCTGTTCTGAGATATTGTTATAAATGTGTCCCTGTGTAATGGATGTGTCCGACAATGGAGGAACAGGTCGGATATACCACAGCTCCTGGGCAGGGGAGAAGGTAAAATAGAGTATACAGACATTACACCACAGGATCATACCTGATCTTTTTCTGTAAAGACATTTTTTGTTATAGAATGAAATCGCTCTGATTCCCTGCTGTAATGTCTGTATACTCTCATATTCTGTGATCCCCAGCTGTAATGTCTGTATACTCTTATATTCTGTGATCCCCAGCTGTAATGTCAGTATACTCTCATATTCTGTGATCCCCTGCTGTAATCTCTGTATACTCTTATATTCTGTAATCCCCGGCTGTAATGTCTGTATACTCTTATATTCTGTGATCCCCGGCTGTAATGTCTGTATACTCTTATATTCTGTGATCCCCGGCTGTAATGTCTGTATACTCTTATATCCTGTGATCCCGGCTGTAATGTCTGTATACTCTTATATTCTGTGATCCCTGGCTGTAATGTCTGTATACTCTTATATTCTATGATCCCCAGCTGTAATGTCTGTATATTCTTATATTCTGTGATCCCCAGCTGTAATGTCTGTATATTCTTATATTCTGTGATCCCCGGCTGTAATGTCTGTGTACTCTTATATTCTGTGATCCCCAGCTGTAATGTCTGTATACTCTTATATCCTGTGATCCCCAGCTGTAATGTCTGTGTACTCTTATATTCTGTGATCCCTGGCTGTAATGTCTGTATACTCTTATATTCTATGATCCCCTGCTGTAATACCTGTATACTCCTATATTCTGTGATCTCCAGCTGTAATGTCTGTATACTTTTATATTCTGTGATCCCGGCTGTAATGTCTGTATACTGTTTTACTCCCTCCCTGCCCAGGAGCTGTGGTAAATCCGACCTGTTTCTGCACGGTCGGACACATCCATTACACAGGGGCACATTCATAAGAATGTCATTACAGGAACATTTTGAACACATCCAATTATGGAACTTATTTTTACTTTAAGATTTATTAATTAAAATGTACAATTGTTCATGGCACAACCCCTTTTAAAGAGCAATAATGGAAATCAAGACAATCTGGATGCAAAAAAAAAGCAGTTCACACCTTGATGAGTGGAGAAAGGCGACATGAGAGACTGTACAAAGGAGGCTATAAATCTCCGTAAACGCCGCACACAGGGGGAGGGAGGGGTGTTGGTTTTAGATCCTGCAGACTATGACCAGAGATGATGAGACTTTCAGATTGTGACACCTATAAATTACTTAAAAGGGATCAGACAATAGTGATAAAATGAGCTGAAAAGATACTGAAAACAGGAAAGTTTCCATCCTTTTTTTTTTTTTTTTAATACCTGAATGCCAAATAAAATCCAATTATAGCAACAATGTATTGTTACCGAACAGCAAAACTATGTTAAAGGGAGCCTGTCGTGTACTTTAGATCCTGCAAGCCATCACTACCTGTCCCCGCAGCTTCCTGCTACATTCGTTAGCATCCCTGTCGGAGATAGAAGTGTAGTTGAAATAATTTAAAAAAATAAGCATTTTATAGCCTACATATTCCTCTGTTAATGAGGCACGATCTAGACTGTGGGTGTTATTTTAGATTTCCATGCCACCTTACATCCCTGGTTATGACGCTACGGTGGGCATGATAACCTAATGTACAAGCGCTGCCCCCTTCTGTGTAAATACTTATATCTATGGGCTGCTTCTAGGTATGACACCGTGGCGCGTCTTTCTGCTCCTGTGGGGGCGTGCTAGTGAGGAGCTGATGTCTCAGGTGAGGAGTGGGGGGGCTTTGCTAGTGAGTATAGGCTGCTACCTGCGCCTGCGAGTTGAGAGAAGGAGGGGGTGGGATCAGCCGTGGGGCGGGAAGCGGAAAGCTTCTCTCACTTCACCTCTAATCTGACCTCTGACACACTATCGCGGGGGGCGGCTGGAGGCATGGACCCCCCTGCAGGGAGGTGTAGGGGCCCCCCCTACAGGTGCCTGAGGGGTCCCCTAGCCGGTCAGGGCCCTGGTGCAGCTGAACCAGCTGCACCGCGGTAGGTCCGCTCCTGCCACGTGACACATCTTATACTCATGATGTTTTGTAAGTGCAGAGGCCTTTTGGTTTTAGACCATTTGATTATAGGAATTACGGTTCCATAAACCAGTAATATGATATCTGCTAAACACAAGTCTGAATTACTAATTATTGAACAACGTGAATAGTTGCTAAAATCTCTAAAGTCAGCAGAAAACAAGGCCCACTTTGTCTCAGTATCCGCTACAAACCCAATCACATCCAACGCTCCCTCCCAGATCCTCGGGGTGCTCGAATTCTGCTAAACATTCAGTCATCTAACAGGGAATCAAATCCTCTGTTCTCTTTCCCAGGCCCCATTAAAACCTGTCCTCTCCTGCCAGGCGTATTCGGAGGGGATTTAATAATTCATAAGTAAAACTATATATAAAGCGAGTTAGTCAGAGAGACGTCATGGCTGCCTGGTGTACCCGAGTTACATCTGTTTGATAATTCCGCTGAAATGCTCTGTAGTCTGTTCCCGGGTGATATGTTGGGTTCTGACAATGATGTTTATAACATGGAACTTTCTGCACCAATCTGTCGTCATTCCACTGTGTGCGATGATCTGTATCTCAACAGTCACAGATATATTGTTTAACACTTGATTAAAACTCTGTGCGATCCACAATAACGATATCCGCTATACAGCCAATCACTTTGCCATAAAATCTCCTCTATTATCTATAGCCAATAGGTGTAAGTTTCGCCCTGTGGAGAGTGCCTAGTTGGCGTAAGGAGTTATAGGCCGGGCAATGCTTCTCTGGGCATTCAAATTCAGTTTTCATTTTGGCTTCTTGCACTAATTCATGTGGCAAGGCTCTATATTAGCTTTTGAGATTGATTCTTCCAATTGCTGACGCTACAGTTCAATTGGTAATGCTCAAGAGGCTACCTGCATACTGTATCCATGACTTTTTAGGGTTAAACTACCTCCACACCCATTCGTTATCTCTCTATACCCTGTTCCTGGCCTCCTGAAAAATACAATTAGATACTGGATGTCATGTACCCATTTCTCAGCATGTGACTTGGAGTTGTGCCTGCAAGAGTTAATCTATATCCTCTTACTCAATCCAGCACTCAACCTCTGTCCTATGCTGAAAAGGGGCATAAATCACACCCCGACACAGACCATGCACCCCAGCTGCACATCACACTGCCACCACTCACCGAACATAAAGGGGCGATGAGTCAGGCAATCAACAGGATCACACACTCTCTAGAGTTATGGATTCTTTTAGAGTATATAAGGTTCAAACTTATTAAAGTTTTGAGGTTTAATAGAAAAGGTACAGTGCAAAGATATCAAATATGGAAATAAAAAGTGACATACAAATGTGCAAAACAGTTATATAATAAAATGGAGAAACTTACGGAAATATCTAAACTTTGCAGTCCAATGTTATTCTGCTTTCCTGAGGAAGGATGAGTTATGGATCACAATCAGCTCGGCTCTTTGTGGAGGGCCAAATTTATTGGCTCAGCCTGGAGAGCAGATTTCTAGACCAGCCTTTCATTTTAATATTCTAATTCCTGGTTTGTGACTGGACTAGGGTCACTTTACCAATGAATACATTATTTTTTCTAAATGCTCTTTGTCTTAACATTGTCTTTCGCATAGTAAATAGAAAATGTCAGAATGCAACTTTGGCGTCTTCCTTCAAAGGCATCAGAGGTGTGAAATGGTACAATCCTGTGCATTCTCAGAAAGGCACCCTGGGGTCTGAGACCAGGAGAGCAACCTTTGCTCAAGATGACATAGGTTATATGACCTTTTGTGAAAAGCTGCAGCCTAAGAACAGATGCTAATTTACTGCCAGTCATATATCGCCTACAAATACATATTTTCACTACACCGGAGAACATGAAACCTTCTGGAATTTCTGCTTGACATGATACTTCAGCTGGGCCCAGGAGATTATCCGATTTTTCCTGGAAGTCCTAAGGGTCTTCCCTTAGTATGGTAGCCTTCTTGATAATAGCATCGTTATGGCACTTTTCTTCCACTTAGTGGTTTGAGAGCTCTGTCGTTGAGGTATATAGGCCCCGATTCACGTTGCTGTTTCTCCAGTTGTCTGACGTACTTTGTGCCATTTTTTTGTGGCCTTTAGTATTTTCATCTTATTCTCTCTATAATTGGCACCACCTTTTTAAGTTTTCTCTTTCTTTTTTGAGACTTTTTTTTTTTATTTATTTTTCCTTAACTTATTTTTTTAGATATTTTAGATTAATGAAATGCAACTTTTACCAAATGTCACTTTTTTTGCCACTTCTCACTCCAGTAAGGTTTCTGTTCGGAGCATTTTTCACACTTGAAGGTTTTGCGACCCTTGGTTTTAAAAATTGGTAAAAACGGGTCAAAGGCAATGATAAAGTGTTTTTGATTTTGTGCCAAATTCATGAACCATGTGCACTATTTTGGAGAATTTCGCAAATAAAATTAAGCAAAAAAAACACAACACAAGACCAGAAAGAAAAGTAAATTCAATAAATTGGAAATGATGACTCCGGCCCGAGGTCTTGTGCCATTTCCGCCTTCCGTCACTGGATTCTTTGCCTGATAAATTAAAAATGATTTCCTAATAAATCGTCCCTCTAGGATTGCTACCAACCATTCTCCGACTCCAGGGCATGACATTGCTGGGTCTGTAGTTGACCGTGGAGCCGCGGTGGAGTCACTTATAGCCGGGGGCACATAATGCTTAGTAACTAACGCGGCACATCGAACCTGCTGCTTCGCGTAACTTAGAGAACACGCACCTCTTGGACCCGGCAGCTGACAATAAAACTTTTTGGGTTTATTTGAAGACCCTATAAAGTGAGAGGTCAGATCCTCCTAACGCTAAAACCTGGAGACATTAGGCATTTATCACTGTCCTCCTCCTACATCTACAGTACACGCTCAATTTACTTTACATCCTTTTGTAATACGCGAAGATAAACTTTGCTTTTTATGATTTGCTCTTGATGGTTTATTGGTGGAAGGCTTAGAAAACGTTTCATGATGTTCACTTATGTTCACTGGCTATGATAAAACATTATTGATTATTATAACTGCTGTGGCTGTTACATGTTTACCGTAAATCAGATTTAAGAGCAGCAAATTGATATTGGACTTATCTTGTCATACGTTGTATATCGCTGCCTTTTATTGTTCATTTAGTGTGTTAACCAAGTCCGGAGAACCAATGCGTAAACAAGTGTATATATATATATATACATGCCATTGTCTCGGAGTGCCCAACACCTATGCAATATGGAATTCCAATATGAAGAAACTACAAAATTCATCCACTCTGTTCTTCTGAGGTCAACTGTATCATACTCTACATACAGAGGTTATCTAAGTTTTAGGGTACCGTTACACGTCGCAACATAGCATGCAATTTCACTTCCAATTTGCTGGTTGCAGTGAAATCATGGACACATTGTTGCATTTGTACACAGCAACAAAATGTAACAATGTGTCCATGATTTCACTGCAACCAGCAAATTGCAAGTGAAATTGCATGCAATGTTGCGACGTGTAACGGTACCCTTAGGGTTCTTTAGCTATTGCGCTTTGAATTTACCAGCATATAGTTGCTAACTACCGGCCTAATCTGCCCTGCGACCATCTGCTCCAGTTCAAACTGGTCATGGACCGCTCCTACTGGCAATTCTGCTGCTTCCACTAATGTCACTTCAGCACAGCAGTTTTGTCTCTTCCGACAGGGTGACACTGCCAATGTCATGCTGATAGTCAGCCCCCCACAATGTAGACTGCAGGGAGCTACCTGTCAATCAGCATGACATCAGCAGTGACTCCCCTTGAACAAAGCAGAAGAGAAAAAGCTGTCCTGTTGATGTGGGGTCAAATGATGCCAGAGAGTCACCGCCTGAGCCAGAACAGTTCTTCACAGGGCAGAAACGTTCTTAGCCAATTAGATCTTAGCTCAATAGCCAAAAAAGCTGCAATGTCCCTAATAACTAGTGATGAGCAAATAATTTGGTAATTCAGGTTCGGATAAGTAACAGAATACTTTTTACTATTCGGATATTCATCCCGAATATTGATCATAATGCAAGTCAATAGGGAACTCGGATATTTGTTTGGAAATCTTGGCTATATGTCTGCGGAGTCTTACACAATTAATGAGTTCGACATTGACTTGAATGATGTTTTACTCCTCGGGACAATTATCCGAATAGTAAAAAGTGACATGACAGTTGGTGCTTATAAAGCTCTAAGTGGGGCCCGTCACACCAGGTGACATCGCTGGAGATGTCAGCGGCGACGGGCGGCGAGCGCGCACATTTTTGGTGCCCCGCCAGCGTCGCCATTGCATGTTTACATGTGGCAACACCTCCGGTGACGCAACGGCGATCTGACAGGCGGCATCGCCGCTGGTTTGTATAAAAACCCCAGCGGCGATCCCATCGCCTGTCAGATCGCCGTCCCCCTGTTACATGCGGCGATGTCTACACATCGCCCCTGAGTGCTCGCCTGGTTTCAGAGCACTGATGTGAAACCAGGCGACCATTCAGAGGCGATATGTAGTGCCGACATCGCCCCTTTACATTTGGCGATGCAGGGGCGATATCGGCACCGATAGGCCACGCCCCTACATCGCCTAAGAAATCGGCGGCGCCGTCGCCAGGTGTGAAGGTACCCTAAGGAGAGCTTTAACTGTCATTTCAGGAGAACTTGCAGCAGAATCTGTGTGTTGGCCTCTAGCTCCTCCCTCCAATTTCTTCTCATCCCTCCATAGAATTCCTATCTCGGTAATAGAGAAATCTGAATTCCCTTAATTGAGAATGAAATCTAAGTCTAGGATTCCATGCCTCAAGAGCCACCAACAGGTCATGTTTTCAGGATTTCCTTAGCATCGCACAGGGGTTGGAATTATCACTAGTTGAGGTGATTCAATTATAATCTGTGCAATACTAAGGAGATCCTGAAAACATGACTTATTGGTGGCCCTTGAGGCTTGGAGTTCCGCCCCCCAGGTCTAGGAGAACAAAAAAAGCTAATTTATCTGATTAAATACCGTATATTACAAAGTAGTTAATTTTAGTTTAATAAATCAGTATACATGAGAATGAAGATTACGGTTTAAGAATGTTTCAATATAGAAGTCTTTGGATAGGATGAAGGAGTAGATGTCAACGGATGACAATTTAATAAGGATTATTTCTATGTATTTCTGTTTCTTGTAGCCATACATTATCGTTATATAGGTAACATTATGTTAATGATTCACTTTATAGAAACTTTGTATTTGTAGTTAATCTACCGATACAGAAGATCAGGTCAAGTCTTGTAGAAAATTGATAAATGATGGAGAATGTTGAATGAAAGGTATAAAACTAAACCGCTAATTCCACTAGTAAAGGTAAGACACCTAACTATTGGGTAAGACACCTCTACTAGTAGAATTAACTATTTAATGTAATGCCCTTTAGGCATTTGGACTATTCAATTACTCATCATTTGGCCTACAGCTTGTTCTGGCAGGAGTTTATTGGCTCGATAATGATTGTAAGCGCCCATTCCTTTGAATGATATTGAATGAAAAGTCAAGCAGGGCTGTTGAATGTCAAGAATTCTTATCTCTAAAAAGTCAAGGTAATCCTTATTAGAAGCTGTAGAAAAGGTTTATTAACGCCTATTCTGTTCATATTTCTAGGGGAAACGCTACAAAAATTCTTTGGACACAGTAGGAACCCCGGACTCCAGTCGTGGAATCCGCAATGAAAAGAAAGCTTTAAAGTAAGTACACTTCTGTTTGGAATACCTTTATCTTGTAATAGTGCCTTAAAAGTTTGTGGAAGAACGTAAAAAAAGAGCCAGTCTTCCTGAATGACCTTAAGCATGCCCAGTCATAGGTTGTGAAACAAACCTATATGTCTTTCCCTATTGTGGTAAAACAACCCCTTCCCCAATCCTGAGAGCTAACATTTAACAATACGACAACCCCCCCCCAACAATCCCGGATAAATCGTCAGACACGCCACCTCCCGGACAATGAATGTGCTGCATTTACAGACAATTTCATTCCATTCTGACCATAGGGGAGGCGCGACAGTCACAATTCCCACCGGAGTCCTTCTAATATTTTTGCGCCAACAACTAAATCCTCCACATTACATCCCAACAGGATTTGAGTCATTTTCATGTAGGTAAACGCATTTCTCTCCTGTGAAACCTCCGCATTCCACCATGGATCATGAAGCAATCATTTTCAATGTGACTGGTATGATAAAAGCGGTTGTGCGTGGTCTCCGTTGAGCCAAGAGTCCATAGCAATCCTAGACCAATGTTAATTAAACTTGCAGGTAGACGTAAGCCTGGAACCAACTCCGTTCCTTAGTATTCTCATTCCTATCCTTCCGCTCTTGAGTTTTTCTCCTCCAGGTTTTTCTTCCTCTCGCCAATAAAGTAGAAAATAAAAATCAATCAGCAAGTAAGATTTTATTTTCTTCCCCTGCGAACATAACTAAAATATTCTTATCTCTCCCGGCTCGGAGTACAGTATAAAGTATTTAATCGGCTTTTGTCTAATCTTGGCTGATACCACTTCTCCCTTCTCTACACATAGGGATGTTTATATTTGCACATAATAGGGTTTGCTGTGTATTGAGAACCGCTATAATGTTATTCTGGGAGAAATGTAAATATGCCTCCATCTGGTTCGTCATTCTCAGGAGTTTGGACCTTTTGTTTCTCTCCTTTCAAGAGTTTCCTTTGTTATTAAGACTTGGATTATGAATGAGTTGCGAGGCCGTAAAGTATGGCTCCATCATATATCTGACGGTACCGCTCTGTGCTCTTTACAGCATAGGAAAGTGGATTGTTATGACTGTGAACAGGAAAGATATTTATCTCACTGTTCTATTCCTCATAAAAAATGTGTTGTTGAGTTTTCACAGTTCCTGTGAAATTTTCCTGAGCTCGGTACAAAGTTGTGTTAGAAGATAAATCACATGGAGAAGAATTTCGGTACTCCATATCGCCATAAGTATGAGGGGATAATGTGTTCTGATTTTCAATTGTTTGCTGGTCTCCGTTTTTTACTCTTGGGACCCCATCACATGGGGCGACGGGGCTGGGGATGTCGGCGGCGAATGGCGGGGGCGCGCACGCTCTTGCCGCCACCGCCATAGTCACCGTCCCCCGTTTAGACGGGGTGACACCTCAAGCCCCGCGCCGGCGATCTGTCATGTGCCATCGCCACCGGGGTGTCTGGAAACCCCAGCGGCGATGCAGGACAATGGGAGCCTATAGCTCCCATCGCCTGACAGGTCACCGGCGCCTGGTTACATGGGGCGATGTTTCCTTGATCGTTGTGGACATTCCGAAACAATTGTCAAGTGTGAATGTACTTCATCTTCTCGCGTATCGTAGCCTCTACTCTTTTACTTACTCAGCTCTCCATGGACAGGGCGGCCATCCCATCATCTAAAGGGACAGTAGATTTCTCTGCTATGCGTCTGACACATTGGAGGATACGATCGTGAAAATACTTCCTAGACATCGGCATTAATTACCATTTAATCACCCAATGCTGCATTTGTTTTTACTGATTGCAAACTTGTTCATGCTAAATATGCCCTGAGTACAGGAAATTATAAATAATTGAGACATTAGAGACCAAAAATTAATCCCCAAAAATTAATCAGTGTAAATGAGTTTAAGTTTTATCATGCAAATCCCTTTACTGTACATTAATATGTAGATACATTTTTTTCACCATTCGGCAGAATTCTCCTATACGGACTCTGGATTCATTATCTGACTAAAGTCGGCCTCACATTACAATTTTTACCTGTCAGGTTCTTTCCGGTGTTTTGCAGGAAGCAGCGGACAGAACCGGACAGCCCCGGACGAACAGAACCGGAGGGCAAATATGCCCTTCAATCCTCTTTTGTGCCGAAATCGTGTGTGCATGCTGGTGGCGCTGTCCAGTGCTGAAATTTCAGCATTACGGGTGCAGGGGAGCTGCCTGCGGTGCTGAAAGTTTAGCCGTTAAGCTCTCCACGTGCTGAACTTCTGCGGCGGCTATTTCAGCTGCGCTCGCTGTCCAGGTGCTGAATGAGCGCAGCTTGAACTTCAGAGCCCGCCGCTCTTTCAGCACCCAGCGTCTGGGAACTGAATCATTTATTTGCTCGATCCGGCGCCCATACGCTCCATTGTTATGGGCGCTGGATCACCCCGGATCCAGGAGGATCCGGTTTTGTTTGTTTTTTGCCCCGGACACAAAAATTGCGGCAAGCTCCGATCTTGTGTCCGGGTCAAAAAACGGAAACAACCAGATCCTCCCAGACAGACACACAACCGGACGGCAAATAACTGCCATCCGGCACCATAGGGTCGCATGGGGGCAAAACCTGATCAGGCTCTGTCTGGTGCCTCATGCAAAACACCGGACACAACCTGACTGGTCAAAATTATGGTGTGAAGCCGACCTAAATCGTATAATAGGCATTTTATTAATCCGGGAGACTTTACCTCTCTCCTCTGCTTCTTATCATCTAATACAAAGACAAAACTTATCCTCTGAAATGTCTTGCACCTCAACCTACACCAATCAGTAAACCATAGAAGTTTACTAAAAGCCGTAATAATTGTGCTAGAACTTTCCAGAACTCCTGCAATTTCTATCAATCTTTCCAGCTTGTCTACCATACTGGACATCTCCTTGCCATCCAACCTACCTACTCATGCCCTTAATAAATCGATACATCAAAGCCATTCTTTAAATTGACATTGTTGAAACTTTAAACACCAGGTCCTCAGCCTGATGGTATCTCTGGAGCCAGTGGCATAACCTCAGGCCCAAGGGCACCAACGGGGCCCCCAATTATTGCAAATCTGTAATAGTATTAGTCTTTTTCTAAAGGCCAAAGGGACTTTTGGGGCCCCCTATGCTACAGGGCCCGGGTGCCATCGCAACCCCTGCACCTATTGTAGTTACGCCCCTGTCTGGAGTCATGACTACATGATCTATCACATCTGTGAGAATTCGTAAATTAAAGGATAGGTGACCACAATTTTATATACGTATCTACAAGCGAAACCTCCTTTACTTAGGTCATGGATCTCTTACTAAATGTATTCCCTTATTCTTATTCAAAATGCAATGAAAATCCAAAGTCCTCACTAATCGTGATAGTTGTAAAAATCTACTATTATCTTCAAAAAAGACTTTCTTCAAGACAACCTGTCACTTTCCATAAACATGGGATTTCCCCCCTGCTGTTAAAAAGGAGATCTGTCAGCAGGTTTTTGATACCTTATCTGACTGCAACATAATTTAGGCAAAGAAACCATGAATCCAACGAGGTATCACATAGATTATTGGCTGCGTGCGTTCTCACACAATCGAAGAATTAAGGCTCCGTTACACGCTTCAATGTCTCAGTGATCTGACCCAACGATCCGACTTGGCCTGGATCGCTGGAACATCGTTAATTGATCGCTAGTGAAATGTCACACGTACGGATATATTGAACGACGCAGCAGCGATTCCGCGACAAGCGAATGATACTTGCAGTTGTCTGGTCGACTACGTGCTTCAGCTCTGAATAGGCGAAGTCGTAAACGTGATCGTTGGAAAGGTGTCACACACAACAATTTTGTAGGTTGAACAAAAGACGGACGACAGATTTATGGACATGTTCATAAACCTACGATCAACGATCTAACGACTTATCGTTGGTCGTATCTACGTGTCACATGCAATGACGTCATAACGACGTCGCTGCACCGCCCCAAAAGCCGTGACGTACCAATGATATATTGTTAACGATCTCCTAGCGTGTAACGGGGCCTTTAGTTTCAGGAAGGGCTCGGACACACTCATCCGAGTTTGACAGACGAGACTCGGAAAGGGCTGGAGCAGTGACCCTGAACGGCTTCTCCCTCTCTGGACGGGGCTGTCGGCTGATTGTGTTTTTATGCAGCTCCAGACTCCCCCGTCCAGAGAGGGAGAAGCTGTTCAGGGTCACTGCTCCAGCCCTTTCCGAGTCTCGTCTGTCAAACTCTGATGTAACTAGGAGACTGTGTCCGAGCCCGAACACAGCAAATCTGAACTAGTTGCTCCTGCCCACACCAGGCTCTCTATAGAGATTGTGCATTGACTGTGAGGTGTCAGACTGCCATGCACCTGACTTTGTAGTCCTACAATGTTAATCACAGGGTAATAAATCCATTAGTTTAAGTAAACAATTGCACAGACACTAATAAGAATGGCACGGTTGCTTTTTGTTTGCTTTTTTAACTCTTACATCATGCTGTCCTCGGCTTACATGGCAAAATCTTGCTGACACGTTCCCTTTTAATGTTGCTGTTCTGATTTTGGCAATGTTTGTTTTTTTTGTTTCTGTGCCTCTATATTCTTGAGATATTGCCCCCTCTTACATGTATGTAAATCTTGTCTCTTTAGCCAACTGGGCGTGGGCCTCGAGGAGTCTACTAGGGAGGACAGCTGATGATCATGCCCACTTGTCGAAAAGGACTAGATTTACCTACAGAGAAGAGAAGGCCATACCTTCAGAATGGAGAGTAGCTGGAACAGAAGGAGAACAGTGGCAGATACCGGAGAACAGAGGCTTTTATACCATTTAAGATGATACATAATTTGGGCAAATAACAGATCTTGGCCAAGCTTTCCTTATCTTCCTGTTTTAATGGGATTCATCAAGTAAATACTTTTTTGGCATAGCTCTCCATTTAATGGCCACTTTACACGTCCCGATATCGGCGTCCATCTCCGACCAAAAGTCACATGGTTCGTGCGTTGGCCCCGATATCGTTCGTGCGTTGTATAGTATAAATGACCAATACGATGCACGAACGACGCCAAAATAATATATGGGATAGAATGAGCGTGCTCTCCAACGGCCCGATATTGGATGGAGGTTGGAGCCGGATCAGGCTGTGTAAACGCCCAACTACGATGTGCAGTACAACGTCCCCTATTCTCTCCCATGTTAAATGGTCGTTCCTGGGTCGGCCGTACAAGGGGGGCGTAGGCATCGTAGAGACGTTGTATGCCGATATCGCACTGTGTAAATCTCCGATGCGATCTTGGAAATCTGGGCAGAAAAAGTGCGCTCCCGTACCGTCGTATCCAATATCGGACAGACATTGGAGCGTGTAAAGTGGCCATAAGACATTTTAGTGTCTACACCAAAAATGTCAGATTGGAAATCAATGAGTCTACGACCACTTGGAGCCCTAGTATCATGCGTTCTCTACAGTTGGATGTTTTGGAATCTCCCATAAGTTTTAATGGACGATTCTACTGCACGTATATTTGGGAATGCCCCCCCACTTTTGCCATGGAGCACCCTGTTTTTATAATCCGTGGTAGCTCATACTAGAATTGCCCTTTTATATTTGTATTAAAAAATGTGGATTATTGGAGTAGGTAATAGATGAATAACTCCCAATCAGGCCCCCTTCACCCCTGACAGTCCAATCCCCTGTCATAGATTTAGAAGACAAAGATTTTCAAGGTCTGTTCATTGAAGTTTAAAAAAATGAAGGGAAAGGAAATGGCTTCGCGGATGAGATTGTGTTGTATTATTTGCGCTGGGAGAGGATTGTGATGTGTGGTCTTTGTAGTGGCAGAGTCAATTATGCATTGTAGGAGGAAGACAGATGTGTATAATAATGACAGTGTACAAACTCATAAATTACCATTCACTGGATAGACGCTCCGAGAGTGAAGGCGCTGCGTGAAGAAAACCCGTCAAGGTTCTTCATCCGGCAGCGTTTTGACCTGATAGATTCCGCTACAATTTTTTCTATGGTTTTGGAACCTTTGGAATCCTAGCGGTTTCATGCTGTTTTTATATCGACTTTGACCTATAAACTTTAAGTAACTATAGACATCAGTGCCTAGGTGTTTGAAGGATACCGGTCACGGTTGCACTGTTCATAGAAGCCTGGCAGCTGATAACAGCATTCATGGATAGGCTTGGTACAAGACCAATACGTGAAAGATCACGGGAGTCGCCTTGGCCATCACCATTCAACCTCTGTACTCCTGTACTTACACGGGAACCCCCGAGGCTGGGGCAGCAGAGCCGGCTACAAGATGGAGGAACAAACCGGCAGCAAGACTAGAGAGCAACCATTTTAATTGTTTTCATAAATAATATGAAAATAAGAAATCTTGTGATATATTGTACACCTTCAAGTGAAGAGAGCAAACATGGCATCCACGTCGGCAAAAAGAACCTTCTTTATTAATATCTGTCATAATACAGGAAGACATCAGCATTTCAACCTTCTTATTGTGGTGGGGGCTTCCCTACACTTGCTCTTTCTCCTCATTAACTGGTTCATTTACATTTATTCTATGATCATTGAATACCAACTTTCCCATTAGTGAGATGGGAGATGACAAGTTCTATGGAGAAGTGTAAGGCTATGTTCACACACAGCATATGGCTGCATTATGTAAGGATTCGCTTTTGGTACAAAAACTGCACCAAGAACGGATCCTCACAAAGCGCAGCCTTCTGTGTGTGCTGCGCTTTACACCTGCGCTTTCTCACCTCACCACGCTACCCCGGTGACCGCCGGCGGTGTCCTGTGATCCCCAGAGGCCACAGCATCGCTGCCTCTAGGACCCTGCAGCCTGCCATGTGACCAGATGATGTCGCTCGGTCACATGGTGCTGTCCAAGGTCCTCCACAGGTCCTGCAGCATCGGAATGAGGATACATCGCTGGAGATCACCGGGGAGTGTGGCGAGGTGAGTAAAAAGCACAGCAAAAAAACGTCATGAAATTAATATGTGACTTCTTTTTATGGATCTGCTTTTCAGCCCAAAAGTGGGTCCGTATAAAGCGCAGCGTGTGGATGCCAAATAGTGAAATGCATTGACTTGGCTGTGATAGCTAACATCAATGCGTTGTACTGCATTCCACTGCAAATAGCGGATCCATACAAGCGCAGCGTGTGAACATAGCCTAAAGGCCACGTCACACGTAACGATATCGTTGCCGATATCGTTCAAAAGTCACATGGTCTGTGACGCTTGAACGATGTCAAAACAACATAGTTGCGTGCGACACTACAAACGATGAACGATCAGTCGGCTGATCGTTCATCGTGTGATTTGAGGACAGGACTTCAAATCAATCGTTGGTCACCTGGTGGACACGCAGCATCGCCGCGTGTGACACCGGGAGACGACTGATAAGCCAGCTCCCACGCCCCTCTGCAAGCGCTGGAAGCTGGTATCCAGGGTAAACCGCAGGTAACTAGGCAGCGCTCGCTGCCTAGATACCCGAAGTATACCTTGGTTACCAGCCTTTTCCACTCACCGCCTGGTATCCAAGGTACACAGCGGGTAACTAGGGACCCTAGTTACCCGCTGTATACCTTGGATACCAGCCAGTGAGCGGAAAAGGCTGGTAACCAAGGTATACATCGGGTATCTAGGCAGCACGCGCTGCCTAGGTACCCACAGTTTACCTTGGAGACCAGCCTGCTCCCGCTAACCGCAGCCTGGTAGCGGGAGCAAGACATCATGGAAACGATATTTAAATCATTTCCACGATGTCTCTGGTCCATTGATCACTGGTGAGTCTGCCTGTGTGATGCCTCACCAGCGATGTGAACGATACGGTTAGCGATCGCGCGTGCATGTGATCGCTAACAAAATTGTTCATCAGATTGATGCGTGTGACGGCACCTTAACTGTCGTTTCAGAAGAACTTGCGGCAGAATGTCGGTCTACCTCCAGCTCCTCTCTTTCCATAGAAATATAAGAGCAACAACTGCCATCTCTTATCTCAGTAATGGGAGAGTTTGTCTTCACTAAATACGGATTTTACCAATGAAATGAGAATGCTTGATCAGTCCATGAGGAAACAAAAGCAAACTTCTCTGATACGATATACAATATCTTGTAAAAGTATAAACACCCCTTTACATATTTTGTGTTTTACTCCCTCACAATTTGGAATTTCACTTTTGTTTCGAGGGTTTGCATCAGATCATGTAATGAAATTGCCTACAACTGTGAGCATTTGGTTTTGTTTTTATTGTGAAGCAAACAACAAATAGGTCAAAATAACTGAAAACTCCGTGTGCATAATTATTCACCCCCTCTACAGTCAATACTTAGTAAGCCTCCGTTTGCAGCGGTTAGAGGCATGTCGCTTTGGATCTATTAGTCTCGATTAGCTTTCAACATCTTATCACTGGGATTTTTGCTCATTCCTCAAGGCAAAACTGCTCCAGTTCCTTCATGTTAGGTGGTTTCCTCTGGTGACCAGCAATTGTCAAGTCTGACTACAGATTCTTAATTGTATTAAGGTCTGGGCTTTAACTTGGCCACTACAATACAATTACACATTTCCCCTTAATCACTGAAGTGTTACTTTAGCGGTATACTTTGGTTCATGTTGGAAGGTGAACTTCCTTCCCAGTCTCAAATTACTGACAGACTGAAACAGGTTTTGCTCAAGAATATCCTGGTTTTTCACACCATCCATCTTCACCTTGACTCAGTCCATTTTCCCTTGTCCTTACTGCTGAAAAACATCCCCACAGCACGATGCAGCCACCACCATGTTTCACTGAGGGGATGGTGTTCTTGGTGTGATGAACGGTGTTGGTTTGGCACCAGACAGAGCGTGTACCTTTAGTGGCCAAAAAGTTCAGTTTTGATTTCATCTGACCACAGCACCTTCCTCTATATACTTCCACTTGACATTTGTCAAAATCAAAACGAGCCTTTCTATTTTTGGCTGTAAGTAAAGGCTTTTTCTGCTACTCTTCCATAAAGGCCAGCTGTATAAAGTGTACGGTTTATTGTGAGTGTATGGAAAGATACTCCAATCTCTACTTGGGAACTCTGCAGCTCTTTCAGGGTTACCTTTGGTCTCTATGCTGCCCCTCTGATTACTGCCCTCCTTGTGTTATGACAATAAATAGTTAATAATTTATATAAGTTTATTGAAGCCATTCAGAAAAAAAGCCTTGCTCTTTTCCTCTAGTTAGTTCTCCCTCCTTCCTCAGGAAATTCTTCTGTCTCAAGATTATGTAGCAGTGCTGAACCGTTTTTATCAGCATGGACCGAATGTACTGTACTAATCCAAGGCTAAATTGAAACTAACTCACACAGAATATGAATTGAATGTTTTTCAGAATAAAATGTAGATTCAGCATAATAATTCAATCACCCCTAGTAACACCCCTTTTAATATCCCTTTAAGGAGCCGTATATAACTGTTAAGTCCTCCCTTAATAAAGGTCTTTGTCATTAAGCTCTACTTTGACATGGTTGTCAGCGTGGTTCTTACGGTGACGTGCACACACTCAGACAAAGCATCAATTTGGCGGCAGACAATTAAGAGGACAGCCCACCCGAAAAGGTGTGGAGGACATCCATTACACTTGCCCGGGCTCACCGTTTTGGTCAGTGGCCCTCTCTTGGTAGGTTTGTTGGGGTACCATGTTCTTTCCAATTGATGATAGTGGATTTGATGGTTCTCCAGCGAATCTTCAGAGATTGGGTTATATTTTTAGAACCCAACCCTAACTTGTACTTCTCAATGACTTTGTCTTTGACTTGTTTTGAGACCTCCTTGATCTTCATGTGGTTGTTTGGTTTGTGAGGCCTCTTCTTAATGGTGTTGCAGCCACTGTAGCCTTTCAGATGAGATGTGTATATGTACTGATCGACCATGGGCACTTAGATGGCACACAGGTGGACTTCCTATCACTAAACATGGGACTTGTGAAGATAATTGCTTGCACCAGAAAGTTTTAGGGGCTTCATAACAAAAGGGGGGATTACATATGCACATGGCAATAAATTATTTTATTCCATAAACTTAATTTTTGCCTATATTTTTCTCACTTTACTTCCCCAACTTTAGACTATTTAGTGCTGATGCATCATCTCCAAATCGGATTACAAAAATATATTTAAACACAGAAAATAGGTAAAAAGCCAAGGGGGTGAATACTTTACGGAGGCATTGTATATCATAGTTACTTATTTTCATGTGTACTTTTGATTTATGAAATATAAATTAAAATAATGGTTACTCTTTAAATATTTCATGAGACAAGTAGGAGGCATATACTAAACATGTAATACTGTATATAATATCTGCTGGGTATGTAAGTGATTTCTGAGCTAACCATGACTTGGCTCATATGAATTCTGCTCACTATAGGCTGCAGGCCACATTATCCTGTACATCACCTCTCCAATGTGACAGACGTAGCTGGAATACATTAGTATTAAGTGGATCTTGTATGTCCCCCGCCTGTGAGTTCTGTACTGGAGAGATTATTTGACCTTGAAATGCATATATCCCTGCATTGACCCACAAACTGCATGTTCTTAGATAACGCAGTGGGAGTGCAACATCTCATCTTGGAAGATGTGAGCGCCAGGACACGGAGATAATATTTTGTACACTCGCATCACTTATTTCCCTACTGACATGCGCTGCCTTTTTCTCTGAAGCGCTTGCTCTTATCACTTTGTTCCCCTCCACCTTCTCAGTAGAGGTTTCTTTTGTTCCACTATGTCAAAGCAAGAGCTGTGGATCAGATACGGAGAGACGAGAGTGCGCCTGGGTGGGAATTGGAGTGGGGGGTTATTAATTAGGCTATGATTTTCTGAGGCATGTGGATAAAGGACATGCAGCTGCCTTATAGCGCATCGATCCTCCTTTTCTTTGTGTCCCTTGTGAAGGTCAAGCTGTTACTTTGTTCTGAATGTCTACGTGTCATCAAGGGTCTCATACGAAGAGCTCTCCACAATAAGCAATACCGGCACCTAATTTAGAATGGCAACCAGTAGTGCACACAGGGACCGCACTAAACCTTAACCACCTCGGTCCAGAAGATGGCATGGTTGGCTACATTACTCCTACCTATAGGTTCCTTTAAAACGTAGACGTCTGAGGAATCGGAAGACCACAAAAATGTAGAGCGCTCCAAAGCTTGAGTCGTATACGCCTTGTTTTTACTTGGTTCCATCTGGTGCCGTCATTTATTACGGTTTGCTATTGGATAGTCATCCTGTTTTGCAATGTTTAGAAAGAAGCCATTGTATTATTTCCAAAGAAAACCCCTTGCTTTAATGCAAACTGCTTATAGACAGAACAGAATGACATATCGGCATGTGTACAAATAGAAGACTAATCAGCTGAGTAACCATGTTGAAACTGGCTCCGTGCTTTAGCGTGATGGCGTTTGGAAAGGAAGCCGTGACAGTGAAAATTATTTCTCTACTGTGACAAAAACCAAAGAAATTCCAAAGTTAAATGGAGGGATTATAATGCCTAGGTGATGCCAGAGGGCAGGCACAGACCTAACAAAGTCTACCCTGCTGTATGACACAATGGAGTTAGTAATTGGCACTTGCTACTTTCAAATGAGGTTGGTAGCGGAATTACTGAGAATATGGAGTTCTTTTTTTAAAACCTATTCATTATTGTACAATGGATTTAAATGTATTTACAGGCAGTAGCATAACTAGGGTCTGATGGGCCCCAGTGCAAAATCTGGACCTGCCCCCCCTCCTCCCATACATGTTGATTAGATGTATAGGCCCTTGTAGGGTTCTAAATCCTTTAAAGACATGCGAGTTGCCCCCCTGCCTATATTTTGTAGTAATGTAACTTATCCTATACTAATGTACCCGATCCTGAGCCCCTTCTTGGTAAATATGTCCCGACTGCTCTCTCTCTCCAGTCCCCCACGCCAAGTGCCTTGGAGTTATCCTTGATTCTTCCCTCTCTTTCAAACCCCACATCCAAGCCCTCGCCACCTCCTGCCGACTCCAGCTCAAAAACATCTCTCGGATCCACACTTTCCTTGACCACGACACCGCTAAAACCCTTATTCACGCTCTCATCATCTCCTGCCTCAACTACTGCAACCTCCTGCTCACCGACCTCCCCGCTACCTCCATTTCACCTATCCAATCTATCCTGAACTCCGCTGCCCGCCTAATCCATCTGTCTCCCCGCTGCTCCCCTGTCTTCCCCCTCTGCCAAGCCCTTCACTGGCTCCCTGCTTCCCAGAGATCCTGGTTTAAAACACTAACCATGACATTCAAAGCCATCCACAACCTGTCCCCTCCATACATCTCCGACATGGTCTCCCGATATACCTACCCTCACGCAACCTGCGATCCTCCCAAGAGCTTCTCCTCTACTCCCCCTTCATCTCCTCTTCGCAGAACCGCATACAGGACTTCTCCCATGCTTCACCCATACTCTGGAATTCGCTGCCCCACCACATCAGGCATTCCCCTACCCTGGGAACCTTCAAAAGAGGCCTGAAAACCCACCTCTTCCACCTACAACCTGCAATGAGACCCAGTCCACTGCACCTCCTCACGAACAACACCTATCCCCACCCGCCCCTCATAGACTGTAAGCCCTCGCGGACAGGATCTTCTCCCCTATTATATCTGTACGTTAGAATTGTCCACAGCCATTGTTACTTGTATTGTTACTATGTTACTTACTTGTCCTAGTCTGCCCTCTTAACATGTAAAGTGCCATGGAATATTATGGCGCTATATAAATAATAATAATAATAATACCAGTGTATAAGTCTCCCATCCTAGGCCCCATTCTGTTAAATATGTCCCGATCCTGGTGTACACATTCCCCCATCATTGCCACCAAGATAATTAGAAAGGTCTCTGTACTGTCCCCTATTTTTACATTGTAATAAGATCGCCCCTAAGCCTTTGTTTATTTCAGACTCTAACAAGATTTGATAACCTGTCTTGGTGTTGCAGTCCACCCCATTCATTCAATGACCTTGGTCGCTCTTCTCTGTCCAGCTCTGTCTTTCTTATACACTGTACAGCAGAATTGTTCACAATATTCTAAGTGTGGCCGCAATAGTGACTTGTATAGAGGTAAAACTATGTTCCTATCATCAACATCTATGCCTCTTTTAATGCATCCCATTATTTTATAAGCCTTAGCAGCAGCTGCCTGACACTGGTCAGAAAAGTTGAGTTTGCTGTCCAACTATACGCTCAAGTCTTTTTTTAGCGACAGTCCTTTACCCAGTGTTTTATCAATTAGCACATAATTATATATTTTATTTCCTCAGCCCAATTGCATGTCCTTACATTTATCTTCTTATAGTTCATAGTTATAGCCATTTCTCATCTCACATTGTGAGCCTTAAATCCCTTTGCAATATGAGATTATCCTTTCTATGTTGATTACATTGCAGAGTTTAGTATCATCTCCAAATATTGAAATGCTACTCTGTGCCCTCTGCAAGGTCATTTAATACAGCTATTAAAAAAAGAAGAGGGCCCAATACTGACCCCTATACCCAATCGGAGTGTGTTCAATTAATAACCACCCTCTGTTTCCTACCACTGAGCCAATTGTTAACCCAATAATATATTTTTTCTAGTCCCATTGTTCTCATTTGTTGTACCAACCTTTTATGCGGCACTATATCAAATGCCTTTGAGAAGTCCAGATAGACAACATCTACAGTGTTACCTTGGCTCAGTCTTGGCTCATCATAGAAGCTGATCAGATTATTTTGACAGGACCGATTTCTCATTTATCCATGCTGATGCTGGGTCATGATATTATTTTTATTATGTAGCTACAGGATAATAGCTGTAAAAAAAACACTCAAAGATGTCGCTGACAAGAGAGGTCAAACTTAAAAGCCTTATTCTATGTCTTTCATAATACAATTTTTTTAAGATCTATGGGGTGGACATGGATCTCCCTGAGAATCTGCCTCCAGAGCTCATTTTAAATGAGAGGGCATTAAAAGTGTGAGACATGTAATGACTGACAGTCTGCTCTCTCTATATATATGTATGTGTTTCACATTGGTGATGGCCCATTTCAATTAAAATTGGCTCTAACAGCTCATTTGTATAGAAGAAGACTGGATTTTTCTGGGATAAGACATTGAATCGCATATCAACACAACATTTTAATCCGCTTTCTATGACCTCCATGCCCATAGTAATTAATTAGGAGAGTTGATTCTGATGACAGATTTCCTTTTACAATCTGTATAAATTTTTGTATTTTACACCATTAGCTCAAAAATTGTATAAGATTGGGTAACCCTCTTTAGTGCATACTCTCCCTATAGTTGGTGATATCGGCCTTTATCTAACAAACCAGGGCTCATATTCTTTACTATGAAGGATAAAATGAACCAGTTTGCGGACCTCCTGGGTATTTTCCTAGCAGGCCCTCTCTGCTTTATGTAAGAACTGAAGGGTTGAATTAGGATACAGTGAGCTACAGACACACGACGCCGGTTAGATGTTGTTCACTGAATATTTACTCAAGGACACCAGAGATGGGGAGCTGGTTATAGACAATTTCTGCCCACACTTCACCAGCTCAAATGTATACGGACATAAACCCCATTCATTGGACCGGGATCAGAGTGCCATGCCAAAGACTCCATGTTGTGTATCAAGAGCCATGAGAACAATTGAACCTATTACAGAATAACTCCGGAACCCAAAGGTCTCTGCAATATAAGGTCAGTGCAAGTTGGTGCATGTGTCGTAGAGTCGGTCTCTGGTATGGAACTTTGACTTACAAAGTTAATCCAGATACCATACCCACAACACACATATACACCATGATAATTGTGGTACCCAGGTATCTAGCTAATACCGTAGTACTGTAGGAAACTCTCTCAGTTCAGCACAGACCTATGACGCTGGTTGCAGCCATTGGCTAACATTTGGCGCCAAACACTGTCCAGACTTTTGCCCACCAAATTTAAGTGCATACGCGGGGCCCAAGCTCCTGGACTTATGGTTACCTATGCAACTCCATGAGGAAAAGGAAAGTATCCATATTAGTCCTGTCACACTTCAGGAAAGTTAAAAAAAAATCAACAGCCTTCAGCGACTGGGTCACTACAATCAACGTCTCCACAAAGTTATGGGATCATCCCGACCGCTACTGCAACTTTCAGGGGAAATCCTTCTCACTGCATCCCTCTGTCTGGTAGCACACTGGTGCCTCTTTGTGCGGCGGTGGGGGGGGGTAAGCATCAGTCCAGTACCCACATCAGACAGTCCTGCCAGTAATGACCTGCGACACGACAGCCCGCCACCACCCGGTCCCCTTGCATTGCCTTTTATACCATCTGTGCTAAAGCTCCCCTAGTGGCCGGTGCAGATACTGCAGGTTGCAATTCTTGTACACCCTCACACTTTATATTCGCTCTTTTCTTTTTATTTTATACTGATACATAGAGTTCCAGCAATGAGTGTGGAAGAACGCTCCATTCTGTACTAATCGCTGTATGATATTTAGTGTCTTCATTACTTTGAGACTGTATTACGTAGACTTCATCCACTTGCTGTAAAACCAGCTCTGGGTTATGGGATACAGAGACTTCAGAGTTAATTTGTATAACACGATTATTTTTTTTATTCGCACAACAGATAGAGTGCGATGTTATCGCTGACACAAGACATTTTATTTATTCTCCTGTGCAGTGACGCATTTGTTTTGCCACGAGCATCATTAAATCTGGCTATTTTGGGTACAAATGGCTGCCCTCAGACACAGCAGATCAGCACTGTTTAATATCAATATTAATTGCTCCTGAGATTCCTGACCAGCTGCATGCAAGAGCCTCACATCTGCAGATGGCGGAGGACCCCGGCCACTCGGTGGTTAATGTGTTTGCTCTAATTTAGTCACGCATCCTAGGGGTACCAGCGCCATCCACACAATGCTACATAGAGGAGTTAAACATGGTGATTATGGGGTAATGACTTCCCGGGTGATGTGCATGCCTCTCCTCACAAATCTGAGGGTAGAGTTTGCGACACAAGCATTATAGAGTCACAACAGCTCAGGGCCACTGAGGGAATCATTGTGTCCAGTAATGGCTCTCAGCACCAGTATATCAAGGTAATAGCGAACCTACTATCTTCTGTCTGCCAGGATTGATTGGCTGCTCATACGATTGGCTGGTGGGATAATTAACTGATTGGTTGGTTGGATGATTGGCTTGACTTTTCATTTTTTAATCATTTTAGAATGTTTGTATTTTAGAATATTTCCTATTCCTGTTATTATTATGTCTTTATGTTCCTTATTCTTTCCCTCTCGACAGCAGTGCTTGTCTTACCGATTTAAGGTACCACTTCATCTTCCTTGCCCTCACTCCTTTTCTTCGCGTAGATTGCGTGTCATCGGTTTCTTGCCACCAAGGTGTCATTGATGGTCCGGGATTGTGATTGCAGGACCTGTAAATTGCTCATTATAGATTATGTGACACCATTCTCTCCCCCCCATTTGAGTAGGACTCTATAGAAAGAAGAGAAGAGAATTGCTCCTTATAGCTGGAGCTGTTGCATGGAATCCCAGTGTGTTACTTTATACAATGCCCCCCCTACGAGTAAGGATTATTCCTTTAAAATGAATTTATCGGCATAGGTCATACAAGAGCTTTCCCCCATCTGTCCGCTTTACAATCCTAAATCACGGCGTCCAGCTGTGACTATGAAGCTAGTCCTTATTTTCTTGGGGATTTTGATCAATATTGAGAATAATGCATTTTTTGGCCACCCCAATTAATCAAATCGGAGGCCGCTTTTCCCGGTGGAATAGGTTGGACGGTAATATTGTAGAATAGCCTTTTAATCTTTTTAATCTGATGATTGCTAAAAGATAATTTACTTTTGAGGCGCATTGAACAAAGCCGTCATAAATATTCAGCATGGAGTATGTACGGTATAGAAGAGTAATTAGTTCAGTGGAATCATATTGTGCGTTGATCAAAAAAAACAAAGTATCTCCTCTCTTATGGTTGTAGAAGAAACTGTATATTGTGAGGACACGGCTGGTAGCCCTTCGCTCAGAAGGTTATGAAAGCGACATTTTTTGACATTTCCTCTGGGCTACGGATGGGGTATAAGATGCAGCTTTCCGGGGAATAGGGAGAATGCTGGCACCATGCCCTGCCAGATGTATCCGTGAAATCGCGGCATCCCTACACAGAGCTTGCTTTAAATCTAATTGAAAGTTGTCGACTTTTACAAAGGCAATGCCTGATGTTTAGTTCTTGGATATTAAGAAGTAATTTAATCAAACACTCACACACATCTATGTAAATTCAATTGATGATGGCGTATGTAGTGAATGAGCCTGCACAGAAATGTAACGGCATAAAATGATAGCGAGGACTCCCAGCAGACTCCGAACCCCATACCACGTCCTTGTTTGATGGCTTAAAAATGCACATGTATAGTCAATGTGCCATCATAGTGGAAGCCATGATTAGATAGTTGTTAACTTGCTTCCTAAAAACAAAAATGTTCTGTTTTGCTACTGCAAAGTACATGTAGGTCCTCTATTTAGGGCTGTCACAACTCAATACAAGCTTCGTACAGATCTCTCTGCTCTACCTTCTCTCGGTGTTAGAGATAACAGCAGGGCGGAGGTTGTACACAGACCTCCATGGTGTGTGATGGGAGGAGGTATCTCAGGGTGGGTAGAGAAAGCAGGTTACAGAAGAGAATAGCACATGGAGAGGAAATAAGATGTTATAATATATGAAAACGAGCAGTACCCATAGCTGACGTCCAGCCTATATTACCGGGAGAGACACTCCCAATAGAGGAAAATCTAAAACTCGTAAAGTACATATCAGAGTTTGGAAATGATGAAGAAATGACAATTGCAGACTGAAACCCATTAACATGATGATGTACGTTTCACAGTTGCATTATGATTAATGCTCTCACTCGCTTGAGGAGGACTGTAGATCTGTCAGTAGGGGCATCCATTGTGTATAGGATAACGAAAGGTTCTTTGGAGTCGGAGCAGTAAAACATGGAGGAAATTCACAAAGTGTCCTTGATGCCTTCGTTGAAAAAAATATACTATAAACGTTCTAAATAATGGAGATGGGTAATTGGAGGAATTTTTCCGTGGAGCTGCTGTCACCTAGGAAGTAGACCGAAATCATGGTCCGATGGAGCAAAGGGTCAAGGCTGGGAGAGATGATCAGGCAGAGGTCAGGACAGACCGTAGATGAGGTCAAGAACACAAGCTAAATATAGATGGAAATGAAGCAGGAACACACACATGCCTACTCAGGGATGCAAATACCTTATTAATGGGAACAGGTAGCTATAAGCTTGGATTACTTAAGCATTGGCTGAAGTCAGGGACACCTTGACTTGTACATCCCAAAGCCAAAGAGGAGCATTAAATCAACATATCGGCAACCGGAGAGCTGAGCTGGCCTATCTTGACACTTTGTATCAACTCTGCTGCCAAAATAGAAGGAACTGAATGGACTGAAGATAGTTTTATCCTTACCATGTTGTATGAACTGTAGTATTCGTGGTCCTCTTTATGTTTAGGTGTAAGGCTAGCTCTAACTTAAAGGTTAGAAGTACATTGTGAAAAATAGGCTAGTTTGTCAGTCTTGGTGCAATAAGTGATATCCATCACCTCTACGAGCTTCACATTACCTTATTCCATTATTATTGACCAGGGGCCCGGCCATAAATTCGCCGAAACACCGCTATGTATCTCTATGGGAAGTGAGGCGCTATTCTGATTGGTCGCCGCCAGCACACAGCGACCAATCAGAATAGCGCCTCACTTTCAGCGGTAAATTTGAAACTCCCATAGAGATACATAGCGGTGTTTCGGGGAATTTATGGCCGGGCCCCTGGTTCTATTTTCGGCCACGGCGCTCGGCGGCACTGCTCCTGCCGGGGACCACCGCCGGAGCTCCGGCTTGTTACGGGGGGCACCGCAGAAGCTCGGCCTCCTGGCGGGGACCACCGCCGGAGGTCGGGCTTGTTACGGGGGAGCCCTGGCGGGGTTGGCGGGGTGTAGGTGGGCAATGGCCGCTTCGCGGCCATTAGTCTCGCAATGTACGCTTCGCGGCCATTGCTCGCGGCGGCCAATGCTTCGTGGGTCGTGTGGCTGCGAGGCAGCCACGTCCACGACGACGGAAGTAGCGCCGAATATGACGGAAGTGCGCTACGGCAATTATATATTAGATACAGTGGAAGGACACGAGACACTGCCCTAACAGCTGGGATTAATGAAGTTCTCATAGGGTTTTTAATCAGCTCGTATGATTGCTTCATAGATATCTGCAGTAATAAACCTAGTTAATGCAGGATATATGAGTGATCTGCTTGTGGGATCAGACACCAGAACGATGCAAAAAATAAATATCCTTGTATTAGCTGTAGAAGAGATCAGTCCGTGTCAAACAGGCGACTGAACATGAATGGAATGATTGAATCCTGGGAATTTGGGCACATTGCTATAGCCGCAATAGTTAAAAGAGGTTCCGATGTCTGCAAGGTTCCAGGCATTCATCCTGACCAGACAAAGATAGCATTGCACAAATCACTGTGTGTCCTATTTTTTTTGTTAAACTTCCATGTAACCGTGTAATGCTGTCAGCTGGACGGCAAAGATATTTTATAAAAGGGTTGGGTAAATACTGGTCTCTTTTTCTTCTAATGGAATTGGCAGGGAATTGATGGGCTTACGTGCGTTACATTAACACATATCCCTACAGATTTTTCAGTAATAGTTGTTTAGCACAGGGTGAAATAAAATAGAAAAACTTTCTAATGCAACTGCTCAGGAATTGCTTATTTGACTTGGTGGCTTTCGAGTTTCGTCTGCATTTGGGTCACCCTTAGAGGGTGGGACCCACAAGACAAATTGGCAGATTAATTACGGCACAGAACAGGAAAAGGTCCAGAGGGAGCCTTAGAACTTCGGGTTTAATTTTCTGCAGAACCAATTGACTTCAAAGCCTCAGTAAGTGTAATCTTGACCGGGCTGAGAAGAAGGAGCCGATCTGGTCCTCCATCATCATATCTAATAATCTTCAGAGCCAGATGTGGCACCTTCAGGTTCCTCAGAGCAAAGGTCCATCTACCAACGAGTGAGATCTCCGCTTAAATCCAGGCAGAAGAAAGGGATGAGGATGTAATATCTGCTCAATATCGTAGAGAGAACACGTGACAGGCCGGTGTTAATATTAGGGTAGTTCGTAGAACCGGACAGCTCACACAACTCATACCGAGAGTATATTGTGTTATCAAACCGCTCTTGTATGTCTTGCACTACGCAGTAATGTAAACTCTTGTAAGGACGGCGCACACCAATAGTTTTCTTTTCGGCACCAGAAAATTGAGAAATATTGTTTATTAAATATACATGCATTACCCGTCCCCGCATGTCCTCTGGTCATCGAAGTGCTGGAAAAGAATTATTACAATAGTTTGTTTTTTTTGTGACGGAGAAAGACTTTTCTGAAAACACAAATGAATATAAATGACCACAACCGAAGCACGAGCTCCTTTCCAACAGCCATTTAGCTATTTTGGATAATCGGAAGAAACTAAGGACTTAGGAAGGTTATACCTATTGTGAAGATCCGAAGTTGTGGGCTGTAATAATCACCTAGGCAGGTTAATGATGCAACTATTTGTATTTGTATCTGTACCTGGTATTACAGCAGCTCCAGGCAGATGGCCACAATGTGATGCCGCCAGTCCACAAGATCAGAAACCAACCGGCAACGATAGTCCTTAAGTTCCTCCAGACGACGGATATCACAACTGTAGCACATGTATCCAGGTCTAGTCGGCAAGAATAGTCCTTAGGATAGTTCCTAAAGTCCAGAAGGTAAACATCACGTCTGTAGCACATGTATCCAGATCCAGTTGGCAAGAATAGTCATTAGGGGAGTTCCTTAAGTCAAGAAGGTAAAAAATGTTTATACCTCGTTAGCCAGTAGATAGACAAATCTTGGAATCTGAGAGTCCTCAGGGGTTGATACCTTTTAATGGCGAACTGAAAAGATGGTAAATAATATCAAGCTTTCAGGACACTATGGCCTCTATACGCCACACAATAAAAGAAAGGCGTATGGAACCTACTTGTCGCCAAGCATTCTTGTAGCTCTGACCACAGGGTAACCGATATGAGGCTGCTCATTTAAAAAGTAACTTCAAATCTCGGAGAGAAGAATTTGGGAATACAAATTGATAACGACCTTCTGACACATTCAAAACAGGATTCAATGTCTCACATGGATTCATGCATTTTTACATCAATCGAAAGGGCATTTGGGGATATCACATCTCTGAACAGACTTCAGTTAGAGGACAATGAACGTTTGACACTTCTTAGTGAACTGTCTCGCATGGATTTACGGTTTTCTACATTCACTGAGGATTTTCAGGTCTTCACTGAACACTAATCATAGAACAATAATACAATCTGTTCCTCTTATCTCGTAATTTTGATTTTACCTCCCCAGCTCCTCTCCCCCTCCTTAGCCTGACTCTGCTTCATTACCTGTCATATTTACTGCATCATCCTACCCTGCATATGTATATATGTGTGTGTTCAGAATTTGTCATTAGCCTGACGAAGTGGCCACGGTGTCCTGAAAACTTGCTATGTTTACCATCTTTTCAGTTCGCCATTAAAAGGTATCAACCACTGAGGACTCTCAGATTCTAATATTTGAAGGTAGATATAATGACTGTAGAATGTGTATTCATCTCGTTTGTATAGTCCATCCATGGATTTCAGGACTCGGCCTAGCAACAGATCCCCTTGCTTCTAATTTACAGCACCAATTGACTAACTTTTTTACATGTGACCCATTCTAGAAGCCCGGTCTCCTGCTCTGTCTGCAGGATGTGTATTGGTGAACTCCCTGCAGAAAAAGGCAAAAATGCACCCTCTCCCACCACCCCCAACATCCCCCTGTATGAGCGGATTGCATTATGGTCTATGAAAACAAGCTGGAAGTGACACTCTGTCACATCCCCCTTCCCACTTCAACTTGTGAATAATAAAGTCAATGTAACTAATGATCCATGCCGGAATATTCCGATGATTGATCGTCGTCAGTCCATGGCCAGCTCCTCTCACACCATCAGATACAAACCAAGGACCATAGACATGGAAACCTACGGTGCCACCTCCTGAGTTACTCAAATTGTGCTTAACCCCTTCACCCTCGAGCCTGTTTTCACCTTCCTGACCAGGACCATTCTAAGTAAGAAGGCCATCTTCTTATTCATATTACGGCGTCAAGCCTTGTGACTGTGCACCCCTCTCCATTAGTGTTAGGTGACTTTGATTCTCGATTATCAGGTTCCTATCGGACCATACATTTGGAGGTTTTTTTTTAACCCAGAGAGAGACTTAAATTTACTGTAGGGACCCAGTAGCGAGATGCGCCATGACGTCTGCTGGGCTCACATAGACCTGGCTTGTTTGTTATGTACAGTATCTCAATTGTTCATATATTTCCTTGGCGGTGGTGCATATCCATATTCCTATGTTCATTGGTTGTGTGCCTTGGCTTGAAGAGTGCAACTGGCTGTCTGTTTTATCATTTTTCAATTCCGACCAGTGCCACTATATGTGGACTATATGTGGACTATATGTGGACTATATGTGGACTATATGTGGACTATATGTGGACTATATGTGGACTATATGTGGACTATATGTGGACTATATGTGGACTATATGTGGACTATATGGGGACTATATGGGGACTATATGTGGACTATATGGGGACTATATGGGGACTATATGGGGACTATATGGGGACTGCCTCAATGTATTTCGGTGAATCGGAGACTGTTTTTTCATGACCCGTTGTTTGTTCTTCATGTAAATTTTGGTCGATATTTGTGTTTATAAAATTGTGAAAGATGCAATTTTCTGCTCTCATTTGACTTAACTGTTGTATGGCATAAAATCCATATTATTCCTGTAGTGCGCCGGTGGTAGCGGTGAAATCAACAGCCCACATATCTCTGCTGCACAAATGCCTACGTTAATTAGAACTTTTCTAATTTTGTTAAATACGAGCAAAGCGGGAGCAATTACAATTTTCTTTATTTAGCTCTTCGACATTGCTTTTAATGCTTCTGCCTGGATTCCATGGTAATTCATTGTGGTCCAATATCAACATCACTGTCCACATCCTGGCACTAAAACATTAAGTGATGACGGACAGGGATTAAAAGTTTTCATAGGAGTCACTAATCTTTAAAGTAAAGTTTTAAATGGTTGGGATTGATCATCTCCTATTCAAAACTTATACGATTCTTTACTGCAGAGGTCCCCAACTCCAGTCCTCAAGGCACACCAACAGGTCATGGTGTCAGGATTTCCTTAGCAATTTGACAGTTGGAATCATCACCTGTGCAGGAGATTAAATTACCAACTGTTAAATGCTAAGGAAATCTTGGAGACCTGGACTGTTGGTGAGTCTTGAGGACTGGAGTTGGGGAACTTTTTCCGGCCGTGTATTTGTTATGCAATTGTACAGCGCAATATGTGTAAACTAGGCTGGATGGAAGTATTGCAATACAGAGAACTGAAACTAACCAAATGGTTCCAGAATCACAATAATTCAATTTATTGAAAAACATTTTTTATTGAATCATAGATATTAAAATACACATAAAGACATTCCAAATAACGCACTATAAATGGCGGGTGAGCAATTGCGTAAACCCTTAGTACAAAAATTGAGAGCAAAACATTTGTAATATTCATGATTTATAATACAGTATCAATACATTATTATGTAGTTCTTTATTAATCTAACTCAGGACAGTCACTAATTGTTATATCAGGATTGGTAGAATATTCAAAAGGTGGCCAAGAAAAGCATATATCACAAAATCCAACTTATAGAATATTCAAATTCCAGTATACACTAATATATAAAATTATTTATATATATATATATATATATATATATATATATATATATATATATATATATATAATATATATATATCTATCATATTATATTATATGTGTGATTGTGTATATATGTGTATGTCAAAGGTAGAGGATCCAAGTGAGCAGCCAATTACAGCCAACATTACATATACCTTTACATGCTCATTATACTCACCCACTACGCACCCAACGCACGTTTCACAATAGTTTTATCATTTGGGTGAAAACTAATATTCTATGATTTTGCAAAGGAATTTTATTTTTATTAGTATTGCAATATGTAGCAGTGGAATCGTGCACTTGGCTAAACCATAGCGCCGATCCTGTATGGCAGGGGTCCCCAACATGTGGCTCTCGGGACGATGATGTGCCGCTTGCAGCTATCTTCCAGCTTGTTGGAATAAGCGCCAGGTATAGCAAACCACTATGAAGAGCAGGATCCCAGATGGTGACTTTGAAGAGTAACCCTGCACAGAAGAGCAGATCTGAATTGGGGTAAGGTAGCACCCCCTGAATATTGGTGTATTGCCTCAGTGTGATTTCTGTGGAAGAGCTTTGGCTGTTATCATAGCAGTAATGGGGGCTCCGGATGTCACTACTGTGAATTGGCGAGAGTTTAATATAGCTCACAACCATGTTTCAGAGCGGAATGTGGCTCTCAAGGTCAGAAAGGCTGGCGACCTCTGCTGTATAGCAATGCATAGAGGCTGTAGGTTCTCCTTTAGTTCAAAGCCATACAACATCCATGGATGGCCATGAAGACTCCATCAGAATTTGTATGCATGGAGATATTCCATACCTGGTTGGGCTGTGATTTTATTGCGGTTGGAATTGAACAGAATTAATCAGAAAATCTGAATGGAGAGGTATAGGAAAGAAAAAAGTGCTTTATGGCAACCTTATAACCCCTCCATACAAAACCCAACTGTATTACAGCCAAGATTAATGAGTTTTTAGACCGACCAGCCAGAAGATGTCCATTTGTTAGTGGGTTTGGGCCACTAGTGGATCTAAACAGAGGGTGGGACCCTGTGTAAACACAATATATGGGCCCTTTTCAGTTCAATATCTTATCATAATGCACATTTCCTTCTGCTTTGGAGGTAGAAATTGGCCCCATTACCTCTTGAGCCCATTGCATCAATGATATGTCTGGTCCTGGTTTGGGAGATTAATGATAACCGAGATTTGGGCTGCATTCACACATTCTTGTTGTTACCGTCCGATAGAAAAGGAACATTTTTTTTTCTCCGTCCTAGTTGCGTCTGTTCTTTTTTTCTCATCCATTTTTCCACTGAAGCTGGTAGACTCAATCTTTTATCCAATGAATCAGTTAAAAATGGATGAAACGGTCTCCTGAGTTTGATCAGTTTTATATGGATCCACATAAACTTTAATGGTCGAATCTGATTCGCTAAATGGATGAGAATTGGATATGATCATGGACTGAAGACACAAGCCCTTTATAAAACCTATGTGTATAGATCAATGAAACTGAGTCTTTATGCTGTATGAGAAAAACATCGGGACTCACACGGACATGTCCCTCAGAAGTTTGTAATGCAGCCTTGCTAGAAGAACAGAACTACTTTATGTATTAGGATCTACTCCACCCACATTACTCCACCCACATTACTCCACCCACATTACTCCACCCACATTACTCCACCCATATTACTCCACCCACATTACTCCACCCACATTACTCCACCCACATTACTCCACCCACATTACTCCATCACTGAAGCCCAATACCAATATGTTTGTATTTTCCTTGCTTACACACAGCTTACATTGAGATCACATGTAATGAAAGCTCAGGTAATACTGAAACCGATGTGTGATGTCTGAGGCAACAGGCACAAGGCTATGGTATCTTGGACAGACTAGACACAGGTTTCTCAATTTGGTAGAAATCCTGACACCCTTTAACCGCTATACAGGATTCTGGATTTACAACAGGGTTCAAGAGATACTACCTATGGATGTCGCGTATAGTCTGCTCTGCAGTGGTTTAAATGTGCTTATTCTTGTTGGTGTCTTTGAGGTTAATGTCATTAGCTGTAGCTGTATTGCTGTCCATGATATGGCTGTGGCTCATAAGGTGAGCTGCAGCTGGGTGTGTCAGGTGACCCGGTTGTCCACTCCCCCAGCCTTTAAAGTGATCCTGATCCCACAAACTGACCCCCCCACATCTTTAGACCTGTCGCTGCACCCCCTCTTATCATTTCTAGCCATCGCTTTTGCAGAAAAAAATCGATTTTGTAAAGTAGAGAAAAGTTTATATTTACCTCGTCCTGTGTGAGTTCTCGGTTTCTGAGGAAGTCGCAATAGGCGGGCCTGCCTGCTGCTCCCTTGTAATTATGCACAACCCTCTCAGCTTGATGCCTTGGTAAGAGCCTGGCCGTGTCATGAAAGGGGGCGGGGCTCCGGTGTGGTGCTATTTTAGCCCCACCCCTTTCATGACGCGGCCAGGCTCTTAGCAAGCAGAGAGGGGCGTGCATAATTACAAGGGAGCAGCAGACAGGCCCGCCTATTGCAGCTTCCTCAGAAACAGAGAACTCACACAGGACGAGGTAAATATAAACTTTTTTCTACTTTACAAAATCGATTTTTTTTTTCTGCAAAAGGGATGGCTAGAAATTATAAGAGGGGGTGCAGGGGCAGGTCTAAAGATGCGGGGGGGGGGTTTGGTTTGTGGGTTTAGGATCACTTTAATAACTCTATTATTCTTCAGGTGGTGTCATTGAAAGAGTTCGGGCACCACTCTGACCTTCAGCTGTTTGGATGATGTGGAGTTTGTGAAATCATCCAGAAGCCTTTACCTTTGTTAGGGTCATCTTAGTGGAGTTGCTGTTTCTATCCCTGGGTGGAGGTGAGGGGGTGTTTGGGCCACCACCCGTGCCCTGCTCCTGACAAGCAGACATCCTGATTTTTGGAGGTAATTCTAGGAACTGGGTCAGCTAGGGAACCCCAGTCTACAGGGTCAGACTAGCTTCCCAGTTTCCCTTAGCCCATCTCTTCCATCCTGTCACAACTCCAACTGTCCTCTATTGCCATTCTTGCCATTCGATGGGCTGCAGTCCAGAGGCAGGAAAGTTGCTAACCAGGGTCAAAGCATCAAGGACCCGAAAAGGACAATATCAGGATATTACAGAATAGATAGGGAGCCGGCTCAAAACCAAAATGGCAGCAAGGTAAAAAATCGTCCTGCAGGAGAAGCATCCAAAAATCAGGCTGAGGTGAAACAGAAAATACACCAATACAAGACAGAAGACTAGCCAGGGAACCTTCAAGCTATTTCTGACAGCTTCCAGACGAAAGCTGAAGGTATTGTTAGGGTGTGGTGAGTTCTAAGAGGCTGAAGCTAGGAGTTGATGACTTTAGCTGAACAGCACACACTCCCACTTTGTCAGACTGTGAAGTAGTGCAGGTCCCAGCCATGCTATCCTTAGTGGATGAGTGGAGCCCGGGGCTCTCCAGAGTTTTTGGCACGGACTTCTCTACTCTATCACAAGCACCACCTGTAGTGTGTACACGGGGGTGTCTGGTGACAGAAGCGGATGTCGCAGGAGCAGGCTCTGGTGGAGATGTGACGCAATGTAAATCAGGTATTGTAGATAGTGAAAAGCTTATCTATAAATGCAATTTTCACAGCTCTGGACAACGTCCTATACAGCTTTGAGCTGGTTTGAGATAATCGTCACAAAGCGACCAGTCCCGAAGCTAGCGCCAGTAAATATTTCTCCGGTAGGGTGTTATCTGCTGGCGCTCGCTCCGGTTTTCTAAAGGTTGATTAATCACATTGAGACAACATTGTGTCCTCATCAATGAAACATAAGTATCCAAGCACAAAGAAGCAATCACTAAGGAGCAAACGATTAAGAAATGATTCCAAATTCTGGCCGGGCCGGCACGGTTTGATTGTATCGCACCTAAATCTTCTTGTAACACATTATTGTGGGGAGGGTAAATCACGGCGTAACACTCGTCTTTTCTATTAAGCCCTGTGAGTTAGGGGATTTCTAATGACAATCCTTGAGATTACAGGATTTAGCATTGTATTTATACAGGCAATTTGATGCGGGAGGCTCGGTGAATCACTAGCCGCTTCTGAAATACTTTTCTTTTTCTGATTTACCGTAATTAAAGTAGCTTCTATTTATAGAGGCTGAGAAAATCCATTTAAAGGTTAGGGGAAGCGAGCATCTTGCAACTTTATAATGAGCGGGAGGGTCAGTCACTGATCATCTCTCATCTACTGTGGCATCTTGTTTATACGGAGGAGTTGTGACCCGCGGGTACACTACGCCCTCTATTGTTGGCATAAGTGAAAGCGGCTTTTAACAGCCCCCAGACCCTCTTGATTTCGAGCACCTCTCTCCTCAGATCCCGAGTGCGGTGACTGATGCACAGAGGAGGGTAATTAATTTGGTTCATGACAAGTAAAACAGGGAAAGCCAAAAAGGAGTGGGAAGGGGGTGACGCGTCTCGGTGACATAATCAATGCATTCTTTTTTCCCTCCCTCTCTTTCAGCTTTCTGGGATCCGCTCCGCGCCGCCAACTCAACCTTCCTATATTAAACTCTTGCCTCCCTCCTCTCCTCCAGAGAACCTGGATCCGTTAATTAACAAACATACATCTTTCTCCTTTCCATGTCTCTCCCGACACTCACAGGCCACTATGTGACATTAACTCCCTTCCTCCTCGTTCGCTCCATACCGGGGATTCAGGCTTTTTCTAGTATTTCTTTTTTTTGTTTTTCTCTTTTTCTGCCAATTTAGTGATCTAGACAAAGACTTTTGGAATAACAATGACAGCACAGCCCACCAGAAATGGAGCTCTTACCCTCCAAAGGAGTTTATCCTAAACATTTCACCTTACGCCCCCTATGGTGACCCAAGGCTGGCCCTCAAGTGAGTCTTTCTATTGCCTGGTATGGTCGTTTTGTAGTGAGTATGTACAACACCCCCCAACTCCTCTCACACGCCTCCTCCCACCTGCTCCTCTAACCCTTGCTCCACTTCACCCCCATGGGCGGATAAGCCATGGAGACGAGCAACCCATCCTAGCTTCCTCTAACAGACGCAACTCCTATCTAGCCTCCTTTCGTCCTCCACTCCCTTTCCACCCAATGCCAGGAAGGGTTGCCCGTTATAGCAGAGTGTGCTCTACATCCGCACTGTGTGGTCTAATTCACTAACACGCCTCTTTCTTCCTGTGGCTGGCTAGCTGTCTGGTGCCTCTCCCGACAGATTTTCTCCATGTTAACCCTATGTTGTTTCTTGAGATGTGGAACTTTACCGTCATCATACCCAGGCTGCCGTCTTCCTCCCTCTTCTAACGAAAGATGCTTTGGGATAATTTTGTATATGTTGTATCATGCTATTGGTTTGCAGAGCTGACCTATCTCTCTTTCTCTCTTTTTTTTCTTATCTGGTGTCTTTGTGTGTGTGTATATGTTTTTTCCGCCATTGTGTGTTTCTGTCTTCACATTTGCGTGTCCTTTCTTTGCACGTGGGCGTTTTTTCAGTGGCACAGTATTGTCTGGTAGTAAATCGGCTGCATGTGGCACCTCTGGTTTATTGGATAAAGATGGTCGGATGGGGGACAAGCAGTTTCGAAGCGACAGCATGAAGATCAGTATGTCTTCCCAAAGCCATCACAGCGAACCGGGCCTGGGAAAACCAGGAAGAGGTCGTTGGCACACCGTGCAGAGTCACTTGGCATCCGGGAATCTCAGAACCAAGTGAGTGTTCGAGACGTTCAACAACTAAAATTTAATACAAGGGGATATCCCAGGTTGCTTTAGGCAACATTATTATTATTTATTTATATAGCGCCATTATATTCCATGGCGCTTTACATGCTAAAAGGGGCAGACTAGGACAAGTAACATAGTAACAATATAAGTAACAATAAATGTTGACAACTTGGACGTACAGATACTATTTATCAAAATAGAACCCTTATGTTACATAATGGGTTTTACTTGTTTTACTTTTGTTCTTCTCGTGACCAACACCAGGAATGGTTGAGAAACCTACAAAGTAGAAGAACATACAGTTGTGGCCAAAAGTATTGACACCCCTGCAATTCTGTCAGATAATACTCCGTTTCTTCCTGAAAATGATTGCAATCACAAATTCTTTGGTATTATTATCTTCATTTAATTTGCCTTCAATGAAAAAACACAAAAGAGAATGAAGCAAAACATTGATCATTTCACGCAAAACTCCAAAAATGGGCCAGACAAAAGTATTGGCACCCTCAGCCTAATACTTGGTTGCACAACCTTTAGCCAAAATAACTGCGATCAACCGCTTCCGGTAACCATCAGTGAGTTTCTTACAATGCTTTGCTGGAATTTTAGACCATTCTTCTTTGGCAAACTGCTCCAGGTCCCTGATATTTGAAGGGCGCCTTCTCCAAACTGCCATTTTTAGATCTCTCCACAGGTGTCCTATGGGATTCAGGTCTGGACTCATTGCTGGCCACCTTAGAAGTCTCCAGTGCTTTCTCTCAAACCATTTTCTGGTGCTTTTTGAAGTGTGTTTTGGGTCATTGTCCTGCTGGAAAACCCATGACCTCTGAGGGAGACCCAGCTTTCTCACACTGGGCCCTACATTATGCTGCACAATGTGTTGGTAGTCTTCAGACTTCATAATGCCATGCACACGGTCAAGCAGTCCAGTGCCAGAGGCAGCAAAGCAACCCCAAAACATCAGGGAACCTCTGCCATGTTTGACTGTAGGGACAGTGTTCTTTTCTTTGAATGCCTCTTTTTTTTTTTCTCCTGTAAACTCTATGTTGATGCCTTTGCCCAAAAAGAGAGAACATTCTTCCAAAACGTTTTAGACTTTCTCAGGTAAGTTTTGGCAAACTCCAGCCTGGCTTTCTTATTTCTCGGGTAAGAAGTGGGGTCTTCATGAGTCTCCTACCATACAGTCCCTTTTCATTCAGACTCCGACGGATAGTACGGGTTGACACTGTTGTACCCTCGGACTGCAGGGCAGCTTGAACTTGTTTGGATGTTAGTCGAGGTTCTTTATCCATCATCCGCACAATCTTGCGTTGAAATCTCTCGTCAATTTTTCTTTTCCGTCCACATCTAGGGAGGTTAGCCACAGTGCCATGGGCTTTACACTTCTTGATGACACTGTGCACGGTAGACACAGGAACATTCAGGTGTTTGGAGATGGACTTGTAGCCTTGAGATTGCTCATGCTTCCTCACAATTTGGTTTCTCAAGTCCTCAAACTGTTCTTTGGTCTTCTTTCTTTTCTCCATGCTCAATGTGGTACACACAAGGACACAGGACAGAGGTTGAGTCAACTTTAATCCATGTCAACTGGCTGCAAGTGTGATTTAGTTATTGCCAACACCTGTTAGGTGCCACAGGTAAGTTACAGGTGCTGTTAATTACACAAATTAGAGAAGCATCACATGATTGTTCTAACAGTGCCAATACTTTTGTCCACCCCCTTTTTTATGTTTGGTGGAATTAGATCCAATTTGGCTTTAGGACAATTCTTTTTGTGTTTTTTCATTGAAGACAAATTAAATGAAGATAATAATACCAAAGAATTTGTGATTGCAATCATTTTCAGGAAGAAACTGAGTATTATCTGACAGAATTGCAGGGGTGTCAACACTTTTGTCCACAACTGTATGTCCATAGAAATGATAGTTGGTCTTTTAGAAGTAATAAAACAATTTTTCTGCAACGCATCTTCAGATAAAAATATCCAGTCTTGGAGCAAATAATATAGTAGCTTGTCTCCATATTTTTTATTTCTCTGAGATCTGTATGCAGAGAACATATTGTTTTGTTCAGCAGAGAACATTTATCATGATGCCCACTTGTGTTTATTCTTAATAGGGTCCTGAGGATTTGGATTACCTGCTAATATTATTCCATTTTTGTCAGCAAATTTTATATTCAGAACGAGACGCTCCACCTAAACTATATTTGTATAAAATTCCAATGAATAATACAGGCTGAGATGAGGAATGGCCCGATCACTCTTAGTGATTGATTGTTAGCGGCACATACTCAACTTTCTTAAAGGGAACCTGTCAGGTCGTTCTATCCCCCTAGTCTACCACTACCTGTCCCTGCACCTCGCTAGCTGATCCCTAACCACCCCGGTCTCACCTAAAAGTGCCCTATAAAGATTGAGAAAAATGAGTTATAAACTGACCTAGAGTCTGAATCTGGAGACTGGAAAGGCGGGATCTGGGGGGTGCTGAATGCAAGTATGGGAGAATGGCGCCCCAGATCCCGCCTTTCTCCAGATTCAGACTCCAGGTAAGTTTATAACTCATTTTTCTCAGTTTTTATAGGGCACTTTTAGGTGAGACAGGGATGGTTAGGGATCAGCTAGCGAGGTGCAGGGACAGGTAGTGGTAGACTAGGGGGATACAACGACCTGACAGGTTCCCTTTAAAGGGATTGTCCAGGATTTAAAAGTACAATTTAAAAAAAGATCAGCTTTATATTTTCCCCAAAACAACATTTTTCTTGTCCATTAGGCATATTTGACAATGAAGCTGCAATATTTCGTACAGCCCATGGACAGAAATGGTGCTGTTTTAAGCCCCGGTTACACATAGCAATGTCCCAGCGACCCCACCAACGATGGGGGTCGCTGGGACACCGTTATCTGATCGCTGGTGAGCTGTCAAACAGGCAGACGCACCAGCGAGAATGCTGGTATCCAGGGTAAACAGCGGGTAACTAAGCAGAGCGCTGCACTTAGTTACCCGCTGTTTACCCTGGTTACCAGCTCCCAGCGTGTACTGTGCGGCGCTGGGAGGTTGTTGATCATTGGTCTCCCGCTGGCCGCCCAGCGATCAAACAATGGCCCGATTAGCAAGTTGATCACTGATTGTTGCAGCAACTTCGTTAACAATGTTGGTACGTGTAAACCCGGCTTTAGGCAAAATAAAATAAGCAGATCCTTTCTGCTTATTTTAAGAAATTGTCAGGTCGCACAATGTTGGCATTAGCCTGTCATAGCTAACATATGCTTGCAGCTCCAGACTGGTTTAATACTAAGCTAAGATCAGAGAATGGCCAAATCAAACATTTAGCTGTAGCTGTCACACTAATCATATTTATGTGAAAGGTAAATATAGGTGGAGAACCACTTTCAATGAAGTTGCAGGACGGATTTTATAAATCAAGGAGAAGAGATACAATGCATAGAGAATATAATAATTCAAAGGAGTTGTCTCCGATAAGAAAAAAATAAGTTATGCTTCTAAAAAGAAATAGTGCCACTCTTGTCCACTGGCCACACCCGGTACTGCAGCTCATTCCAAATGAGTAAATGGAACTAAGCTACAAAACCACACCTGGCTCATGGACAAAAATGATGCAAATATTTATAACTTATCATTATATCCCGTGCATATCCCAAAAATGTTTCATTAAAGTTTACATTTAATCTGTGCAATGGCTGCAATGTGGATAAAATCTTTGATTAGTCTGCAGCGTTGGAAGCAAGCGAAGGCTGTTCGGAGAAGTCAGATGACAATTGAATTTAGCCAATAAAAGCCAAATAGTTCTGGCACCTACGTATATACATTGTATCAGCCGCTGCAGCCCCTGATCAGGATGCCGATATATCCAACACTTTGTTGTCAACATTCTAAGGCTGAAATCAATGAAATCTGTACGTTCTGGTTCCAAACCTCTCAGGGTAATGTTTCTCATCAATGCAGATCTGCTATGGAGGGGAAGGGGGTTCACCGCCACCGGGCGATTATAGTGACTCCATACCAGGAGGACATAAAACATATCTGAGGATTGACAATCGTGCATCTTAATAGGATCATTTCAACTCATTAAGTAAAATGCGTAAATCATAATGACTAATCCTCAGCGGGGGATTGTTTTTGACTGTTCAATATAAGTAGAGCTGGATGTCTGGATACATACTATGTCTTCTCAGGGTTTATTTGTCACGTACCGGTGGTGGGAGCCATGTTTTCCTTAAAGCATCACTCCAGCATTTATTTTTTTCTAATAAACCGCTGGAGCGGTGCTTTAAATCTAAGTGCCCTCCCCCTGGTCTTCTAGTCCCCTCCTATCGCCACCACTCCAGTCGGTCTCTTGTGATTTGGGACTTCTCGGCAGGTCCAATAATTGGTTGTCCCAACTCAATACATTACTAAGAGAGCCTCATTCTGGCTCTCATAGAGTTGTATTAAGAACTTGTGACGTAACTTCTGACTTCCAGCCAATCAGAAGTTAGTCAGAACATGGCGCCGCAGGACTGCAGCGGTGGCGGTAAAAGGTGAAGCTGTCTGGAAGGTGAGTATATGATAGGGGGCAGGCCACCCCCACGCTGAAAAAGCAACAACATTGGAATGATGCTTTTAAATTATGGCCTATTAACAGAATTTGCCAAGGATTAGAAAAATGTTTGTCCTTTTTCTCGAGAAACCCAGGGGTGGGGAGCTCCCGGCTTCAAGAACCACCAGCAGGTCATGTTTTCAGGATTTTCTTAGCATTGCACAGGGGATGTTATCATCACATTTGCAGGTGATTCTATTATTATTAAGGAAACCCTTAAAACCTGCATTGTTGGCGGTCCTTGAGTTCTCCACCCCTGGGTTATTGGCTCTGTCTGTTGCAGCTCAGCCCTAGTCACCATATAGAGAAACCATATGGCAGCACATGGAGTGCCTGTACTTCAACAGTACAAAGCCTCATGAAAAGTGCCGTTACTTACAGGTCGTCTTGGACTTTCTTTTACTTTCCCTATGGTGCTAAGCACTTATTATCTGTCGGTTTTTAAGTATTTGCCTGTACTCCCCATCGACGATATCTACCCACTCCGAGCAGTCATGGACCATTCCTGCCGCCGATTCTCCTGCTTCCTGTGATGCGCTGTTGACACGGAAGTTCCTTCTCTTCTGCTTTGCTCTGTCAATGGAGCATCACAGGAAGCAGAAGAATCGCTGGCAAAAGCGGTCAAATATCACTGAGCAAAGACAGGTTGACGCAAGGTAGCACAAGCAGGGAGTTGGCAGCTCGCAATAAGTGCTCAGACCGGTGTTTCCCATACTCCAATCCTCATGGCCCCGAACAGGACACATTTTCAGGATTTCCTTAGGATTGGACAGGTAATGAAATCATTACCAAGGCATCACCTGGGCAATGCTAAGGAAATCCTGAAAACATGACCTGTTGGGGGCTGTGAGGACTGGAGTTTGGGAAACACTGGCTTAGACCCATAGGGAAAATAAATAAATAACCCCTTTAAAGCCTGTGGATCCAAATGAAAAATATCTAACAAGCGGGGCGTAACTACAATAGGCACAGGGGCTGCGATCGTACCCGGGCCCTGCAGCCTAGGGGAGCCCCAGAAGTCCCTTTGGCCTATAGAAAAAGACTAATACTATTAAAGATTTGCAATAATTGGGGGCCCCGTTGGAGTGTTTGCATCGGGGCCCCTGGGCCTGAAGTTACGCCACTGCTAACAGGGCTCCGACAATCACACGTCTTTAATAGTTTTGGTCTTCTCTTATGGACCAAAGAGACTAGACATGGGAGGTGTGATTCACAAGATAAGTACTCCATGACTGCTGCACAGAAGGCGGGAATGCCAGGAGGTAGGAAGGTTCACAGGTCTCCTATCCAGCAGTCATGGAGTGCTGACCTGGCTGATTGAGTGGGTACTGCAAATCGATTCTACCAGCTCTAAATACAACATTTTGGGCCTGAAGCTCCAGAGTTGGTTGAAACTGCAACCCATGGACTTACTTTAGTTTCACCCCTGCTCGGGAGCTCGGCATTCTGCCATACAGACTGAGCTGTCTCTGTATACTACTTGGGGATCTAAGGGATAACATTTGTCCTTATGGAGAGTGACACAGCACATCTGGCATGCCAAGTGCAGGATTGTTTCAATAGAAGAAGCGGCACTCACGGATCTGGTTCCAAGCTATTTATTTATCCAGATTACAGGATACATCCATCAGGGAGGGTGTGCAGGGAGGGGAAGCGTGAGCAACGGAATCCGTTTCGAGGACAATTCCTCTTCTACGGGCTCTCTTTTAGAAGATTAGAAGACTTCAAAGCCCCAATGCTCCTCTGGGGAAGGAAATATGTGAATTGTCTCTTTAAGGAGGTAGTAGACTAACTCTAGTGCCATTGGAAGTTAACTCATTAAGGGTAAGTTCACATTACCCGGCGGGTTGGTCGTCGGCGGCTGGGCGGGACCCGCCAGGAAGCTCCGGCGCCGTGCACCGGCTTCCTGGCGGGTATGTGCGGGCGGTATCCGGCGGCTGCCCAGCGGGTTCTCGGTGGCGATTCTGCAGCGGCTGGAAGCAGCACATGATTCTGCTTGCAGCCGCTGCAGAACCGCCGTTTTTTAGAACAAGCTCATTCTTTGCTAACCCGCTGGGAAACCTGCGGGTTAGCAACGGATGACGCTGGGTAACCGCCGGTGTCTGCACAGCCTTGGGCTGTTTACATTAGTTTTAATGTTAATCCAAACGCCGGTTTGGATTAACATAAATTAACATAAAACTAATGTAAACAAAACGGCGGTTTACACAGGTAAACCGCCGAAAACCCGGCCAGTGTGCACTTACCCTTAAGGGTCAGTTTTGACTTTTAGGATTGCTACTTCCAATAGGTGGCACTAGAGTTCATCTACTTCCACTCTGAAGAGGCAATTTGTATCTACGGTATATTCTTTACCCAATAGGGATTTAGAATTCTTAGAGGACTACTTGATGAAAATAATGAGATGGTAATGAGAAACTGATGATCTAGAAGATATATTGCATAATTAACACTTGAACAATTTCAGCTTTATTCTATGATCCATAAGTGCAGAATTAGAATGTCGCAGGGTGAAAGCGGTGTCCTCCTCTGCCCTGGTGCTGTCAGTACGTCAGGGCGGAGCTGACATCTGGTGACCAAGTCCCTGGATATGGACATGATGTGTCTGGAGTGCAGAACTTCTTTTTACAATCAGCTTCTGCGTCTTCCCACTTTCCCGCCTGTCTGCTCAGGTTGATTTGCAGAGCCGCGCTGATTTGGATCCAATCTCTCTGACTCTCTTTAACCTCAGATTCTTGTAGACACGTCTTCAGCATCGCTGATTGAAATGAGCACTTCTGTCAAATTGGCATTTGATCTACGCTCCCATTGCAGACGGCTTTTAGTTCAGACATGTTGACATTTCTGGTCAAGATCCTTTAATGCAATATTTCTTTATTGAAACCTGTTGATATTTGATAGAAAAGGAACGTTAACTGTATGGATTTAGATCTGAATCTATGCAATAACTATAATTTTCTAGCATATTTAACTCCTGCTAAAAAAAGAAAAAAGCCCTTACAAAGAACCTGACAATTGGGACCGGCCCGCCCGATCCACAGACGGCATGTACCGGAAGCTGGCTGTATAATCTTAGCCGAATGTGATCCACTCTAAATCTCTGCTGCGTTTTAGATTAAAAACATTCTTTAAAAGACCCCAGGACCTTGAGTCACGCTGTTGATGTAGCGCCCCGCTAGTCAGCGCGCTACAAAAGGGTACTCCACCCCTAACAGAAGGTGTAGTATGCTTTGTCCTGGTAGGGGGTAATAGAAGCCTGAAGCTACACAAACACACACACCTAGTGCTGGGGACCAATCAGATAACCTGTTACTAGGGTTGACCACTCCTGGTGGGAGGAGAGCTGGGTTATATAGTGAGTGGGGAGAGAGAGGTTAGAAAGTAATAGGAGGCAGTCGGTCAGTAGGAACAGAACAGACAAGACCGCAGAGTCAGTAAAGAGGAGAAGTAACGGGAGGGCACCTCAGCTTGGTGACCCAGACAGAGAGGGGCGGATAGAGGGTAACTGAATACCCTGGTCCAGTCCGAAACGGGGTACCGGCTCTGAAGTGGATCAGAGGACAATCCTCAAGCCACAAACACCGGCGTGGTCGAAAACTTCATAGGAGCACGATCCAGCCCAACCTACGTACGGTCCCCACCAGAAGCACCAAACTGGGTTGAGCACCCCTTAAGGTACCTTCACACGCGGCAATATTGCTAGGCAATTTCACTGGCAATTTGCTGGTTGCAGTGAAATCATGGACACATTGTTACATTTGTACACAGCAACAAACTAGAACAATGTGTCCATGATTTCACTGCAACCAGCAAATTGACAGTGAAATTGACTAGCAATATTGCTGCTTGTGAAGATACCTTAAGAGAGACAAGGGTACCTCATATCACCTGACAGGTCTGGTAGTAAGTGGGATTCGTGCAGGGCAGCGTGAGGAAGGAGTGTGCAGAGGAAGGACAGAGAAAGAGCAGGAATATCACCGGAGCTGCCAGGACCACCCAGTCCACCACCCTATCTGTAACAACTGCATACTCTGTAAGCTGCAGGTTACTGGAGTAAAGTACCCCATCCAGAGTGAACAAGTGTCTGTGTTGCTTCCTGAACAGACGTAATTCTGCACTGCGAAGCAGACACTGCGCTGCCCCATTCCCACACCGCAACAACTGCGCTACCCTGTTCCACCATCATACCTTACAGCCCCGGGGATCCCACTTCACCTGTAGGGAGTACAACACCTTGCTGCTGCCCATCACCCCGGAGGCAGCACTGGTGCCATCACTGGATCTGCAGGTGGTGTCACGATATTTCTATCCTTTTTGGGTGTCACCCAAGGGCACAGACTCGGGCACCGACCACCCGTGACATCCCTGTACCCAACCGCCCGAGATCTGAGTACCCCAGACCCTTGTGGGTGAGACATTGACTTGTCAGGCATGCGGCGTCTCGGCATCTTCTACTCATACAATGCCGTTGATTGACAAGTCTTTGCTAACATGCGAAGGAAGGCAGAGACTCTCCATTCAGGGCAGTGGGTGGGGAGAAGCCGCCTGTCCAGCTAGTCTACAGCGCACCTCAGTTCCCAGCTGCTGTTAAAGTATGTTTGCCTCTAAAACGCTGCAACGTCGGCAATAGTTAAACATGGCTGGGATCATACAGCCAGTATCTGTTACATACTGACCATGGATCTCTCAGCAGATAGGTTCTCTTTAAAGAACTCTTGTCACCGGGTCAATATTGCCCACTTTATTTTATTCTTTCCCCTGTGGCTCCCTCGACTACCCTAGTTTTCGATTCTTTAGCATCCGCCATATGGTTCCAGAGATGCGGTCCTTTTTATTTAGTGCTACTTTTCAAGCTCTTTTACCAATGGGGCGTGTCTCACAGGGTAACTATGCTGAGCAGTCTAAAGACACACCCCAGAGGATCCTTTGAGCCACGCTAAATAAAAAGGTCTGTATCTCTGGAACCATATGGTGGATTTAAAGAAAACTCAAAACAGGAATACTCAGGGAGATGGCATGCAAAAAAGTAGGGCAAAAGCTGGCCACTTCTCACCAGGTAACTCGTTATAGTTATTCTAACCAAATACCTTTATAAGAATGCCACAGCAGAGGTGATCATTTGTGATAGGTGTGAGTCACATTTTTTGGAGAAAGAGGGTTAACCATTCCCAAATCTAAGACGGCCATCCAACACCACAAATAAGAGAAATTGGGCACGTGATTAACGACGTTGGTCAGCATGTCAACCCTAACCCTTTATATATGCATTCATTTTGTAGCTAACTCTCTAAAGAAATCCCCTTGCAGAATAACGCTTGTATGTTTGATATAATAGCCTTGCAGTAATGCAAATCATGGATTGATGAGGTAGTTTGGTGATGGGGGATTGGTTATTACAACCATTAGATTGGCTGAAATTCCTTCAGCCGCGGAGCTGAAATTTCAGCACTGGACAGTTGCACTAACGAAGCTGGCAAAAAGCAGGATCGGATTTGCCCTCCAGTTCTGCTCGTCCAGTTTGCATTCTGCAAAACACCGGACAGAACTGGACAGTCAAAAATCGTGGTGTGAAGCCGTCCTAAAGGCCCCGTTACACATAGCGATATTGCTAACAACATCGCCGCAACATCATAGGTTTTTTTACATAGCAGCGACCTTGCCAGCGATATCGCTGTGTGCGACACGTAGCAGCGATCGGCTCCCCGCTGGGAGATCGTTGATGGCCTGGACCATTTTTTGGTTCGCGATCTCCCGCTGGGCATGCTGGATCGCTGTGTGTGACAGGGGCAATGACCAGCGATCCCCATTCTGCGGCTGAGAACATTGACAGATCCGAACGACCATTGGGTTGTTGTCGCATCGCTGGGTCATCGCTGGTAAGTCTGCCTGTATGGCATCTCACCAGTGACCACGTAGCGACGCACCAGCGATCCCGGTCAGGTCGGATCATTGTCAGGATCGCTGGTGCGTCGCTATGTGTAACGGGGCTTTAAGAGTTTTATAAAACCCATCCATTTTGCTGGAACTGAATGAATTGTTGTGCATGAAAATATGCAGCGAAAAAAGCAACAAATGCTCACTGTGGAAATGTAGCTCCTATTTATCAGGCTTTTATATGATGAAGTTTGGATTTTGGCAAAGTCAAAAAATCTCTTTTGGAACAAACTTTAACAAAAAATGCAAAATGGGGTTCTTTAACATTGTTCTTCAACATTATACAAGTCACAATCAGACAGAAAACATTCCCATATATCCATGACGTCATCAATGTATCTGCTCATATCTTATACTTTTTCCTAAAGTTACAGTACATATGGTTCATTCTGTAAGGCATATGTGTTTGGCGTGTTATCTGTTATATCTGAACCCATGCCATGTTACAATATCCGATACATATGGTGCAGATAATTGTTTTATTCCCTTTCTGCCTACCCAGAAAACATAGCGGCTTCCTTCTTTGATAGTTTTTTTATTCCTATCCCAGGAGACTTTTGGTGTGAGATGAGTTTACAGGGATGCTATAAAAAGCTTTGATGACATCCCACTCACCACCTGCCAACGTGGCGCACGTGCCTCGAATCGCAGGGAGCACAGTGATCACCAACATTTAACCTTTTGGTTGCCTTCGACTGTATATTCTTTTGGAAAGATGGGATGATTGTCCTGTTTTAAATCCAAGACTTCGTCAATTACATACATCTGATAATGTCAATTGGCTTCCAGCTCTTAAAGAAAATGTCAAATCTGGCATTGGTTTTAGCTAAGGGCAAAGTTATCATAAGGGCATGCACTTGCTGATGTCTGACGCATGCGGCATTGGAGGACACTGGCGCATGCTCTCTGCCCCCTCGGTATCCTACTGATAGGACATGCCATGATGGATGAGCGGACGTCTGACAATCGGGATCATCACTTCTTCTACTAATGACCTGGATTTCTATTCTGCATTTTAATGATATTATAATTTTATTTCTTCATGCAGTAGTTTGGAGCAAGGAATTGTTTGAGACTGACACGGCTGAGCACCGCCTTAATTCAGTGCCGGGTGCCAGACCTTGTGATCGGTGCAGATAAATGTTATGGGCCCAACGTAATTAAAGGGAATCGGTCACGTGGCAAAATGCTATATCTGATTATTTTGCATGTAAACAGCATTCTGACCTTGCTTGGCACCCACACATTAAACCTCTCTGCCAGGAGGAAAAGAACTTTAATCTTCCCGGCAGTGCTTTGGCTTCAGTCATGGAGGTGGCGCCAGTGCCGGGTCAGTCATCGCTCTATGTATATAGAGAGAGGTGGCTTTAATCACCGCCCTCCCCCTCACACCAACTCAGCTGTCAGTCACTGCGGGAGGGGAGGGTGAACAGTCACAGTCCGCTGCTCTTCATACACAGAGCGGTGACTGAACCTGCACCGGCACCGCCTCCATGACTGGAACCGAAACGCTGCCAAGAAGATTACAGTTCTTTTCCTCCCAGCAGCGGGGCTCTGTTTGCTAGCATTGGGTGGGTTTAGAATCCGATTAACCTGCAAATTAATCCCATCATTGTAGGTAATGGCATTTGTCCACATGATAGGTTCCCTTTAAGAGATCTGCACAGGATGATCAGGGGAGATGTGCAAAACAAAGTAATACAACAATTTGTAGTGTAGTGCAAAAAGGACATTTGTATTTGTACTCAGTATGAAGAATTAATGGAGTACGTCTATCTCACACATTAATGGCAGCCCTATAAAATATGCCATAAATATATATGAAGTAGGTCCTATTCCTCTATCTTGAGAATGGGGCTCTACCGCAGTCAGTGGAGAGGACTCCTCGCACCTCTCGATAAGACGCCATTCTCGTGATGGATTAGTGGGACCTGCATCTGCTATATATTTACAGCATATCCTGTAGATACACCTAAAGTGTATGAGGTAGCAATACCCCTTGAAGATAAGTGTATGGCTAAAGTACGGTAAAACCTTACACACCGTATGTACAGTTGTATCACACAGATTGTGTACGTCAGCTACTAAGTGATACAGGGAAGATAAATGTATGACAAATTTATCATGCAACACCCTCTACTTTGAAGTCCTCCATAGCTGTGTCCACTAGTTTTGGATGGTCATGGCTTAGTGAATGATATCATCCTTCTTTAAGACTACAATGCCTTGAAAAAGTATTCCTACCCGATGAACGTTGCCACAATTTTTCACGTTACACTCTTAAATGTGTTTTCTTGGCGTTGTGTGGGCTTGTGTGGGCTTGTGTGGGCTTGTGTGGGCTTGTGTGGGCTTGTGTGGGCTTGTGTGGGCTTGTGTGGGCTTGTGTGGGGTAGACCAACAAAATGTAGCAAGTATTCATGAAGTGTAAAGGAAATGATAAAATCTATCACGTCAACTCCCCCCTGTTCAGGTACCATTCAATCAGTGCACGGACAGAGACCGTGGACAGGCTCCCAGGTGAAGAGGATCAGGTAGAAGGCAGAAAGAAATTCAGCAACCACAATGGAAAGGACTATAAAACATTATTAGTAAGGGTATATGCCCGCGGTCCGGAGGCAGCGCGGGTTGGACGCAGCGTTTTCAGACTTGAGGAAAGCCGCAGGTGAACGCAGGGAGATCGCAGCCATCATCTGCATTGGGTGCAGGGTGACTTTTCCTTGCGTTCACCTGCAGGAGATTGCTCCCAACTCTGCAGCATGAAATGAACATGCTGCGGGGGCTGCAGGAACATGGCAACCTGCACTGCAGGAGAAATAACGGGGAGAAGCGCAGTGTGCATGGGATTTCTTGCAACTTTACAATGCAGTGTTTTGGACACCGCAGCAAAATCCTGATCATGAGTATGCACCCTCACTATTAAAGTATTGAAAGGGAAAAAATTATGAACAAACATACCATTCCTAAACTTTTCAAGCACCTAGTGCACTTAACCCTGATCGTGAGCACGTATCCTATGTAGCGTACTGGACACGACCTATTTTTGCTGCATCCGCTGGGTTCAACTTCAAACTGACATGCTGTGGACAGGAAACCTGCGCCTAAGGTCAGTTTATGCAGTGTTGAAAAGAAGCCCAGTAGGTATGAGATTCCTATGAATCCCATCCACTGTGCTTGTACTGTACTACCAAGTATTTTGGAGCAACGAAAGTACGCTGTATCCAAAACGCTACTTATCCTGATTGTGGGCACATACCCTTACTCGTACATGCCCTAGTGCTTGAAATGCATAGGCCATATGTTTTTATTATTTTAATAGTTGCGTATAAATAATGCTTTTATAGTTTGCAGTTGCTGGATATCTTTGTGCCTTAATTTTAAGAATATAAATCTGCAAACTGTGACATGCCTTTATATTCAGCCTCCTTTATTCTGATACCCCCAAGTGACCAACTGGCTCCAGAAGTCACTTGATTAGTAAATTGAGTTCACTTGTGTGTAATTAATTCTCTGTATAACTAAAGTTGTTCAGTGAAGGTCTCAGATGTTTGTTTGAACTCATTAGGGATCAAGCAACATCATGAAAACCAAGGAACACACCAGACAGGTCAGGGATAAAGTTGTGGAGTAAAGCAGGGCTAGGTTTTAATAAATAACTCAAGCTCTGAACATCGCACAGAGCAGTGTTCAATCCATCATCCAAAAATGGAAGAAGTAGGGCACAATAGCAAACCTACCAAGACGAGACATGGACGTCCACCCAAACTGAGATTCCTAGCAAGGAGAACACTAATAAGAGAAGCCGCCATAGTCCCTATTGAGGAGCTGCAGAAATCTATACTTCAGGTGGGGGATCTGTCCACATGACAATTAGTCATAAACTCGACAAATCTGTCCTTTATGGAAAAGTGACAAGAAGAAAGCCATTTATAATAGCAAGTTATAAGTCCTGTTTGCAATTTGTAAAAACCCATGTAGGGGATACAGTGAGCAGTGGAGGAAGGTGCTCTGGTCAGATGAGGCTAAAGTAGAACTTTTTGGGCTAAATGCAAAACGCTATATGTGACGGAAAACTAACCCTGCACGTAACCTTTAAAACACCATCCCACAGTCATACATGGTGGAGGCAGTCATGCTGTGGGGAGACTTTACTACAATAGGGACAGGAAGGATGGTCAGAGGTAATGGGAAGATAGATGGAGTTAAATACTGGGCAATCCTGGAGGAAAACCTGTTAGAGGCTGCAAAAGATTTGACACTGGGGCATAGGCTCACCTTCCAGAAGGACAACCCTTAACATGCTGCCAGAACTACAATGGAGGGTTGAGATCAAGGCATATTCATGTGTATGAATGGCCCAGTCCAGATCTAACTCTTATGGAGAAGCTGTGATTTTAGTAAGGAGATGGAAGCTGTGTGTATGCTCTCTATGGGGCTTGTGGCAAGTGCGGTATTGCCGCCATCAGGCACTTGTGGCAGTTGCAGCCGCGCAAAAAAAAAACCCACAGCTGACCGTGTTTTTTTTTTTGTTTTTTTTTTTTGCGGCAATACTGCACTTGCAGCATGCCCCATAGAGAATGCATGGGGCGTGCCGCAAGTGTACCGCAGATGCGGCCGTTAAGTGGCAAATGTGGTTTTCTGGCAGGATCTGCTGAATCCGGACAAGCTAGTGTGAAAGGGGCCTTAAACTGTTCATTTTGCAGCTGTATTCACTTTAGCGAATATATGGTCTGAGTGAAGGACTCTCTTCTGTCGTATTTGTGTGTCCTCATCTAGCACCATGATGACCAGCAGAGTCTAGGTTATTGAGAATCTGTGGTGAGACTTGAAAATTGCTGACCACGGACATCTCCATCCAGTCTCACTGAGGTAGAGCTATTTTGCATGGAAGAATGGGCACAAATGTCATCCTCTAGATCAGAGGTCCCCAACTCCAGGCCTCAAAGGCCGCCAACAGTGCAGGTTTTCAGGATTTCCTTAGTATTGCACAGGGGTTAATGTGATCATCTGCACAAATGATTCCAAGCCGTGTGCAATACTAAGGAAATCCTGAAAACCTGCACTGTTGGCGGCCTTTGAGGCCTGGAGTTGGGGACCTCTGATCTAGATGTGCAAAGTTGGTAGAGAACCAGAGAAATAACCCAAAAGACTTGCAGCAGTCATTTCTGCCAATGGTGGTCCTACGCAGAGAAGACTTAGGTGAGGCTCAATACAAATTTATGTCACAATTTTCAGATTTTTATTTTATAAATATTAGAAAAACATGTATCCTTTCCTTTACACTTCACAAATACTTGCTACTTAGTGTTGGTATAGAACATATAAAATCCCAATAAAATACAAGTACATTTTTGTGGGTGTAATTTGAAAAGTTCACGGGTATGAATACTTTTTCAAGGCAATGTATATTACTCTGTAAAAAGAAACAAAGTTATCTCATCTGTTCAGCTTCCAGCAATCGCATAATTGCTATGATCTGCAGCTAGCCCCTTGGCTCACCCAAGCCAATCACTCCCACAAGGATAAAGTAGCTGAATAAGTTTCCAATTGAAAAATCCAGTTTATTTAAATATCCCTTAAAATTTCAGCGTGACAAAAGACAACAAATACGTTTTGGTATTTTGCAATGAATATTTCAATAAACCATATTTTTTTTCATTGGAGACTTCACTGGCTACTTTTTCCTTCTGTAGATTAATCAGTGTCATCAGTGGCTATTCTCTCTAATTCTTATATGTAAACCTCTGTGCTCTGAACTGACGTCTGTCTGGTGTGTACTTTCAGCAATGCCTATCCTTCACCTTTTCCCTTATTTCTTTCTTTCTCCTTTTACGCTTTGTCTAAGTTATGAAGACCCTACTCTGCCAGCCGCCACTACTCTTGATCATATTCCCATCTCTGGGGGAGATCTAAAGTGTCAACGTCCTCGCACACTCCTTCGCCAGCAGAGCCTCCAACAACCTCTCAGCCTCCACCAAAAGCACAATCACTGCCAGCCAACCACCAGCCAGAGTCTGGGGCAGCTCCAGCTGCAGCAACAGCCTCCATCATCCAGCAGCAGTAACACCAGCAACCCCCGCTCCCAACGCACAGGCCAGAACCGGCCACCGACCTCAGCTGGATCCAAGTACAAGTCAGCCGGCATCAGGAACCGATCCAACCCAGGCAGCTGGGACCACGTGGTTGGTCAGATTCGCAATCGTGGCCTGGACATGAAATCTTTCCTGTAAGTTACTGTCAATTTTCTTTTTAAGCTTTTTAGTATTTCATTGTATTCTCTTCTGCTTTCCTCCTTTCCTCCTTCATTGGCAGGTGATAGATAATACATAGGAATAGTGATGAGCCATCACTTCAATGAGCGGGTGCTCAGTGCCTGAAACGAGTAGTTGGGCGCTCGGATGGGCACAACTAGAATACCCTACAATAATGGAAGGGGAACTTGAGTACCGGAAGAGTACTCTACTCTAAAAAATGCTCAAGTTCCCGATTGACTTCCATTGTCATCGGTAGTCAAGTTGCACCCAGCCAAGCATCCGGCTACTCATGTTGTGTACCGAGCGCTCGAGCGCTGCTCATCACAAACCGGGAATGATATTGTAAATACTAACCATAAGTTTATTTCATTGTCCTATATGGAACACGCCTCAGATGTTATCTTGAAAGTGTCTTAAAAGGGACTATTTTGTGATTCATTGAGCAGAAGCAATGATGTAACACCTAACGGCTCGATAATGGCTCTTATCTAAGGGTGTAACATCCATGAGACCAGATGAGAAACTCATCTCCTTTCTTGTCTTAAGGGGCAACATTTGCACAAGTAGATTTGTGTGCAGGGATCTTCAGCCAAAAGCAATTGTTTTACTTGTTGCTGCAGACTGACCTTTTCATGATACATTTTTACTAGAACTAATACCCTAATTGGGATGTCCGCCAGATCGTCTATTTGCTAATCTACAACAATAGAGTCTTGTGGGCTTTAGTTTCATTCTGCATGTTACTCCAGACTTCAGATCTTAATAGGAGTAACGTCAGCCCATCTCCGTTCTGAAGAAACTAAATTTTTTTTTACTAAATTTCATCAAAACAAAGTGAGTAGAACACGAAAGATGCAGATTTTGCACAGACAATATCCCTTACAAGACAATAGGGGCGATTGACCAAGTGTTTTCTTCAGAAAACTATAGTAAAACACTTTGAAAGGTCGCTAGATTTTTGCAAAACATGGAGTTGGGAAAAAATGTGACTTTTGATGTGTTAAAAACAGTTCAAAGTCTGTAAAATTGAGTAAAAGAGGCACATTTTGAACTAAAGAAATGTTACTCCAATTAGTATTTTCGGCGAGGTGCACAAAATTCATTAAAGGGAACCAGGCATGTTGTTTTAAATGAGTTTTATATGATGCAATGTGCATCCCTAAGGCTGCGTTCACACTTGCGTTTGTGTCTGCATGCGTATGGCATGCAGACCGCAAATGTAGTGCAAACACAGCCACATTAATGTGAACGCAGCAGAGAATGTCTGCATGCGTTCACATTAGTATGCAGCCCGGCCAGCCAATCAGCCGTCTCTGGGGGCAGCCGGAGGAGGAGATCAGCGGCAGAGATCTCCTCCTCCTGGCACAGCTGATCTCCCGCCGGTGTCAGCGCGGGAGATTTGAAGACACAGCTGATCTGACAGCTGTTTAAATCTCCCGCACCCTCACCGAATAGGTGATATCAGTGCAGGAGATAAGAAACAGCTGATCGCTGCTTCAACTCACCTATTTGGTGTCGGCGCAGGAGATTTAAACAGCTATCTGTTCAGCTGTGTCTTCAAATCTCCCACGCTGACACCGGCGGGAGATCAGTGGAGACTGTAGCTGATCCCCCTGTGGCCGCCGCTGATCACCGGTGGCCACCGGGAGAGATTTCAATGAGATCCGCAGTGTTCTCCTGCGCTGTCATGCGGAGGACACTGCGGATCCATTGACTTCAATGCATTGTTTGTGCGCTTGCAGATAAAACAAGCGCCCGTTAACGCACGAAAAAGGCAACATGATGCGTTTGGAGGGCGCTCGGGGGTGCACAAATTATGCGCATCCGAACGCAAATGCAGCCACATGCGTTCCCATGTTAAACATAGGAACGCATGTGCGCAAGCGTTTTGCTGCATTCGGTGCGCTGCGTTCCAAACACAAATGTGAAGGCAGCCTAACATGGTTTTCAAAAACAAAACTCTATGTATTTATCTTTAAAAAAATACTTTATTTGCTAGGGTGAATGCAGTACAAACCTTGGCTTCAGTCGTAGGGGAGGCGCTTTTGTTTGCTTCAGTTGCTGTCACTCGAATTCACCCAAGATGTTTTTTGGACTTCATCACGCCCCCCCCATTGTAATTGATCTGCTATAGCACCTTCAGTGATAGCAATCAGGGTTAAGGACCAGTGGTGATGTTACGACCAAGTGACTGTAATGGGTGCAGCTAAGCAGGCCTGAAGTGAAGGATATGTGGGCTTACCTCTGCACATCACCACAGGTGTTTCACCACCATTTCCCAAATTGTGACTTTTACCTATTACGGTCCCATTCTTACAGGACCTGTGGTTATGTCACAACCATGTGACCATAATGGGCGAAGGTCAGTATAGCAAAATTATAGAAGGACCTGTGGTGATGTCACGACCAGCATGAGTGAATGTTTGCAGACCATGCAGTGAGGTCCGTATATTACAATGCAGAGAACATGATGAAGTTCAAAAAATATCATGGCTGAATTTGAGTGCGAGTGGCTGAAGCAAGCAATAGCGCCTCCCGCAGTGGCGTAACGATCGTGGTCGCGGCTGAAACCGGGCTCGGACCTGTAGGGGAGCCTGCGCCTCCAGCCGCCCCCCGCGACCGCAGCTCAGCTCCGACACCCCGTATGTCAGAGGAGAGGAGGTGAAGGGAGGGAAGCCTCCTGCTTGCTACTGCTGCTCCTGCCCCTCCTCTCCTCTGATCTGCTGTCGGCCCCTGCCCCCCCCCCCCGCTCTCCATCCTCGATGAGAGGGATTGATGCACCCCTGAGGGGGGGGGGGGGTGCTCCGGTCTAAATATCGCACCGGGGCCCGCCAGACTCCGGTTACGCCACCGGCCTCCCGTATGACTGAAGCCAGGTGTGTGTGTGCAGTCACCCCAGCTTATAAAGGCTTCTTTTAAGATAAATACAGAGAATTTTAGTTTTAGAAATCCATGTTAGTGATGCGCATTCCATCATTTAAAACTCATTGGACAGTTTCACAAAACGTGACAGGTTCCCTTTAAATGGTGTTCACCTCTTAATGAATGTCGCTCTCTACTCCAGCGAGTTCTTCCTGGAGACTTCATGAATTGGCCATAATGTGTCTCACTCCTTTTACCCTAACAGTAACCTTGCTTATTGTTCTGTTATTGCATTGTAATATTACAATATTACAGTTTAGCTTTTGTTATAAGCAGCGGGGCAGGCTGGGTATGCTTTATGGCATTTGCAAGAAATCTTGAGTTTTTAAAGGGTTTTCTTAATAAATAAAGCTGTGGAATATGATATTCCACCACATTACTGTTGGTGGGAGCCACATTGATCCTGAAAAGTGAAGAGACCACAATACTGGTGTAGTGCTGCCACTTCTTCAGTATATTGTTCCAGTAACATCAGTTTGTAAGAAACACGATAAGGGGCGCAATGTGAAAAGCACCTAATGGTAGATGGGCTTTTGTGAGAGTGGGCTAAAGGGCCACTCACCTATCCTGGTTGTGCACCTCTGCACCACCGGAGTAAGAGGCACCGGGTTACTGGTTGTGCACCTCTGCACCACCGGAGTAAGAGGCACCGGGTTACTGGTTGTGCACCTCTGCACCACCGGAGTAAGAGGCACCGGGTTACTGGTTGTGCACCTCTGCACAACCGGAGTAAGAGGCACCGGGTTACTGGTTGTGCACCTCTGCACAACCGGAGTAAGAGGCACCGGGTTACTGGTTGTGCACCTCTGCACAACTGGAGTAAGAGGCACCGGGTTACTGGTTGTGCACCTCTGCACAACTGGAGTAAGAGGCACCGGGTTACTGGTTGTGCACCTCTGCACAACTGGAGTAAGAGGCACCGGGTTACTGGCTGTGCACCTCTGCACAACTGGAGTAAGAGGCACCGGGTTACTGGTTGTGCACCTCTGCACCACCGGGGTAAGAGGCACCAGGTTACTGGCTGTGCACCTCTGCACCACCGGAGTAAGAGGCACCGGGTTACTGGTTGTGCACCTCTGCACAACTGGAGTAAGAGGCACCGGGTTACTGGCTGTGCACCTCTGCACAACTGGAGTAAGAGGCACTGGGTTACTGGCTGTGCACCTCTGCACAACTGGAGTAAGAGGCACTGGGTTACTGGTTGTGCACCTCTGCACCACCGGAGTAAGAGGCACCGGGTTACTGGCTGTGCACCTCTGCACCACCGGAGTAAGAGGCACCGGGTTACTGGTTGTGCACCTCTGCACAACTGGAGTAAGAGGCACCGGGTTACTGGCTGTGCACCTCTGCACAACCAGAGTAAGAGGCACCGGGTTACTGGTTGTGCACCTCTGCACAACTGGAGTAAGAGGCACCGGGTTACTGGCTGTGCACCTCTGCACAACTGGAGTAAGAGGCACCGGGTTACTGGCTGTGCACCTCTGCACAACTGGAGTAAGAGGCATCGGGTTACTGGTTGTGCACCTCTGCACCACCGGAGTAAGAGGCACCGGGTTACTGATTGTGCACCTCTGCACCACCGGAGTAAGAGGCACCGGGTTACTGGCTGTGCACCTCTGCACCACCGGAGTAAGAGGCACCGGGTTACTGGCTGTGCACCTCTGCACCACCGGAGTAAGAGGCACCGGGTTACTGGCTGTGCACCTCTGCACAACCGGAGTAAGAGGCATCGGGTTACTGGTTGTGCACCTCTGCACAACCGGAGTAAAAGGCACCGGGTTACTGGTTGTGCACCTCTGCACCACCGGAGTAAGAGGCACCGGGTTACTGGTTGTGCACCTCTGCACAACCGGAGTAAGAGGCACCGGGTTACTGGTTGTGCACCTCTGCACAACCGGAGTAAGAGGCACCGGGTTACTGGTTGTGCACCTCTGCACCACCGGAGTAAGAGGCACCGGGTTACTGGTTGTGCACCTCTGCACCACCGGAGTAAGAGGCACCAGGTTACTGGTTGTGCACCTCTGCACAACCGGAGTAAGAGGCACTGGGTTAAGGGATCCGTGCAGGGCTGGGAGGGTCCCAGGACTGGTTCACAAGGACCACTTTGTCAGACACCTTCGTGTGCTGGGAACTGCATCCCTGCCCACTGAAATGGATAGGGATGGCTGCTGTTTCTGCGCCGGTGCATGGATGGGAGGGGTATTTAGTGATGCATCGTTCATAAGCAAGTGAGTCACTAATTCTGTTAATGGTTCTCACTGGGCATAAAACTCCAGTGTTTGGCTGATGAAACCCCCGTCCACCCAAACCAAACCCCACCCATTCATCAATGTATTTGGCTAACTGTAAAGGGGTGGGGTTTCATCAGCGAGTCGGGGGAGTTAACACCATCTTAAATATTTGTTCTCCTGGGGGGTAACACCTATTTAATTGTGATCTATTTAGGATCCAAAAAATCCAGCTCTTTTTGACAAGCGGAGCCAAGTGAGATGGATCCCCAAAAAGAGCCGGACTGCTCTCTAGTGTCGGGGGTTTGTCCAGTTTGATGTTTTTATACATTGATATCTTGTACATAAAGGTATAAAATAACAGCTGTACGTACCCACTGCCGTCCCATCAGCTGCTCTCTGTTGCTGCCAAAGGTCTTTCCCGATATGATTGCAATGGTGAAGTCAAGTCAACGTCATGGGAACAACATTAACCAAAGGAAATCGGAAGAAAAATAAGCCCAAATAAAATTAAGTTTTTATTAGCATTTAAGTCAAAACATAGATGTGAAAATGAAAAAGAAGAATGAAAACACAAATACAGGAAGGTTCATGCACCATACATTAAACAGCGAACGTCTGGGTTTATTTGGGTTTATTTTGCTTCCAATTTCCTTGGGTTACCATTATCTTTAAGACATGCCTGTTACATTACCGGGCCATTTGTAGGTATTTGTCATGTGACAAATGCAGCCAATCACTGGACTCAGTACAGATGTTGTGTAGACAGCACCAGACTTATGAAGCCAGTGATTGGTTGCAGCCGTCCAGAGGTGTGGAGGTGACGTGTCCAGCAGTTGCAGCATGACATAGGTATAGAGACCCTGATTCCAGCATTGTGCCACTTAGTTTACTGGGTCCAGCAGTTGCAGCATGACATAGGTATAGAGACCCTGATTCCAGCATTGTGTCACTTATTTTACTGGGTCCAGCAGTTACGGTTGAGTTAGTTTGCTCTGCTGCAGATTTGAGCTTTGTATAACCCTGTCCACGCCACACCTTTCTGTGTACAATGTATAGAGATGGAGAGCTGCCAATCTGTTCTGGGCCGAGGTTGGACTAGAAGGCACAAGGTGGCTAGCGTCTAGTGATAATACACTGATTGTATTGAAACAACAAAACACAGGCCAGTAAGTGACACATCACTGTAATCCTGGAAACGGAAGGGATACAAGGGCGCAATAGGGTTTTATTCTTTTTAGAACAAAATAAATCAGTGCATTCACTGCTCCCCTCATTCGGTTGTGTGACCCACTACCAGTATATTCGCCTCGTGCAGCCACTGCTGGATCCACCATTCCTCGTGGAAGGCAAGACAATGCTACTATACGGGACCAAGCGATGAAGGACAATCCGCGCTCCTGCACTTAAAAGATGAATCCTACAAGGTCTTCAGGGTGAAGGTGTTTATTGCTTCAACGCGTTTCAAGACCTTCCTGGTCTCTTCATTAGGAATACACCAAACAATGTGATGATCCTATTCTTTGGTGTGTTCCTAATGAAGAGACCAGGAAGGTCTTGAAACGCGTTGAAGCAATAAACACCTTCACCCTGAAGACCTTGTAGGATTCATCTTTTAAGTGCAGGAGCGCGGATCGTACATCATCGCTTGGCCCCATGTGGAAACATCACTGTAATCCGGCTCTCTTCCCCTAAATCATGGTTCTCTCTTATAGCAAAAACCCAGTGATGGATTTCCCTAAATGACGAACCCTTTTCCCAGTGTAAACCACAAAACTAGGAAAGATGTTGCAGAAAGCGGGAAATGTCGGCTCTGGAGTGAACCTAAGTGTCAAAATGACGATCATTAAATCTTTATATATCTAGTCACATAAACCAGGGGAAAAAGAAAAGAATAAGACCATCGAAGCAAAGCAAAAAATGTTTCTGATAACAATCTGTTAAAGTATTAAGTGTTTCTTTAAGACGTGTTTTGCTCTGTGAATGTGACTCAAGCAGTGGACAGAACAGGGAATAGAGACCTGCAAACAACCATCCTGGAAAAGAAACATTTTGTTTTAGAAAAACAAATTACTTACGGTAGATTGATTTAGTTGTCAGATTGTTGACTGATACACGTGTGTATTATTATCTATAATTACATATCTCAGATCATTTGTTATCTTGCAGAGAAAGTGGCCTTGAAAGGCGCCTGTGATTACGGAGGGAGCGCACTTATCTACTCCAGGAGTATTTCACATTCAGCTTTAGTCATGTTTTACATTGGGTTAAGAGGGAATCCGCGAGCTATTCATCTACAATGAAGTAGCGCTCTACTCATCCTTTACATAAACTGTAATTATCATTATAAACATTGTGCTTTTAGGTATAATCAGGTCTACAAACAGGTAACTAACCACCATCATTTCAGAGTGTGCCGCTATAAAACAATCATTGTTTGTAATGAAATGTATCACGTCGTCGATAATACCTATTTGTATGACACTGCACGAACCAGGGCTGTGGAGGTGGTAAGCCAAACACCAGACTCTGACTCCTCAATTTCCCTGAATCCGACTCTGACTCTGGGACTCTGACTCTGGGACTCTGACTCTGGGACTCTGACTCTGGGACTCTGACTCTGGGACTCTGACTCTGGGACTCTGACTCTGGGACTCTGACTCTGGGACTCTGACTCTGGGACTCTGACTCTGGGACTCCGACTCCTCAACCATGACTGTGCAGTCAGTAAGCCAAACATCCGACTCAAACTCCTCAATTTCCCTGAATCTGACTCTGCGACTTCGACTCTACGACTTCGACTCTACGACTTCGACTCTACGACTTCGACTCTACGACTTCGACTCTACGACTTCGACTCTACGACTTCGACTCCTCAATTTCCATGAATCCGGATCAGACTCCACCAAAATGGACTCAGACTCTACGACTCAGACTCCTCCACCATGACTGTAAAGTCAGTAAGCCAAACATCAGACTGACTCCACCAAAATGGATTCTAACACAGACTCTGACTCCACGACTCCGACTCCACAGCCATGGATGTGAATGAAGTCAATAAATCAAACTCCGACTCCTCAATTTCCCTGAATTCGTCTCAGACCACCAAAATGGACACCGCAATTCTGAATCCACAGTCCTGGCACAAACAGTCAGAGAATATGCACATTCATTTGTGAAATTCAGAACAGGACTTCATAGCTCAGACTGTCCTCCTCCAGTCTCGTGATGCAGCTTTTTGATTCATCAAAGTCATTTTTTTACTTGATAATTCATATTTATATATTTTTTGCTTTTGTATATATTTTATTTTATCATTATTTCGTAATCTTCTTTTCTGGCACAACTATTGTCTCATATAATATATTTTGCATATTGCAAATTATACTTCATTATGGTCGCCTTGAGGCCACCCTGGGGCTACAATGTATTTGATCTCTTTCTACATTATTTTTATGTGGTTGATCCTCCCATTTTTGGGGATGTTCCCAGTAACTCTCCCTTTCTATTTTATTTTAATCAACTTTAAATAAAGATCATATACGGTCATTTTTTTTTCTTTTCGTTTTATAATTAAAGGATACAAATCTTTAGGGGGCGCACAGGAATTAGGTGTATCTGGGACCCAGTGCTTCATGGAGTCACAATGCAAGTGCATAATTTCTATAATTATTACATGATAAGGAGGTAAGGAGCCAGAGGCAGTTACAGGACATCCCCCGGTCACAGGAACTTTCACCTCTGCTCAAAACTGACAACAATGCAGCCTCATTTTTAGCATTTTGGGGGCACAGTAGTGAGCAAAAATGGCGTGTCATGCCTCAGCTGACACTAGGTTAAAGTCGGCAGGACCTGATGATTTCAGGAAGTTATGTATAATGATGGCCTAGTAGATCCCACATGGTAAATATCAGGGGAAAAGAAGGATCAGGCATGCTGGAGTTTATCATGCGCAATCCTTTTTGTCCGCTAAAGGACAAGTGCTCAACTATAGATGCTGCAGCCAGGGGTGGCCGTTGCAGCCCAGCTCCGGTCCGGAGCATAAGGGACCAAAAAGTCTCCTTAGCCCATATGTGAATACGTGATTGTAACAAAGACTTGTGATATTTGATGGCATTGTTGGGGATTTTGCAGGACCATCAGCTGTGAGAATAGCAGAGATGTTCCAGAAAACACAAACAGGTCTGACTAGACCAACCTACCCATGTCTCATGCAGCCTCATTGCATGCAACAAAATGCAGGCCATTTAAGCCAGAGGTTTCCCATGTTATTCATGGATGGGCTTGGCTTCCTAGAGTGAATAATGATTGGCTAATAAAGATTCCCCTAGTCAAAAATCCCCCTCTGTGATGGCATTGGCTAAAATTGAATGAAGGAATGGAGGGAATATATAAATTCAGCAAGCAACAAATGACAGGGTTAATCTCATGTTTGTAGTATATCTTCAATCCAAATGATAGGTTGCAACCACTGGGACCCCCACTAATCTCAAAAACCATAGTTCTTCTAGGTGTTGCGATGATCGATGATCACGCACACAGTTTTGCCATTGAATCTTATGGGACTGCAGAAGATCAGCCAAGGCGAGTGTTTCACTTCCTCCAGGGGTCTCATTAAGAATGTTTCGGTACACCTAGTGAGATCCTTCAAGAACCGGGTTGGTACATGGGCTACTGGCTCCGGTCCAACTGGCAGGTGAGGCCTGTGGGAAATGGGTAGTAGAAGCACTAGAGATCGCAGGAAGGCAGGAGACCAGGAAACAGATGTAAAATCACTGGAGGTCGCAGACAGAAAGGAGACCAAGAAGCAGGTAATGGAGGCCCTCTTTCTCCTGTCAGCTTGCAGTCTAGAGTGCCTCTATTACCTGCTTCTTGGTCTCCTTTCTGTCTGCGAACTCCAGTGATTTTACATCTGCTTCCTGGTCTCCTGCCTTCCTGCGTTCTCTAGTGCTTCTACTACCCATATCCCACAGGCCTCACCTGCCAGAAGCACCAGTTTCCAAGTCTCCTGTCTGCCTGCAGCCTCCAGTGCTTCTACTACCTGCTTCATGGAGACTGCAGGCTGACAGTAGACCATGAAGCAGGTTAGTAGGAGCAATGGAGACCGCAGGCTGACAGTAGACCATGAAGCAGGTAGTAGGAGCAATGGAGACCGCAGGCAGAAAGGTGACTGGGAAGCAGGTGCAGAAGCATTGCAGGCCATGAAAGTGTGTGAATGGATCAACATTGCACATGATTGACCATTGCTACTTTCAGAAGAGCCCTGCTACTCGGGATGGGTGGAGGTCCCAGTGTTTACACCCTCCAGGGATCAGGCACTCTGCAATGGATAAGGGATAACTTACTCATTTGAGAATAACGATTTAAGATAAGTCAAAAGAAAACCTAAATAAATGTGCAGAAAGTCTCTCTCTCGTCTTCACCGTCCAGTGAGCATTTACTGATTAATTCTTCTTTTCTTTGCTGACCGGATGACCTGTTACATTACATGTAAGATGAATACGGTGACCATAAGAGCCCTCCTGCTTCTTTCTCGATATTACACCTCTCTTCATATTTTGGCCCATTTTCTCCTTTTATTGTTATGGCAAAGCACAGTGGCCCCTGAATCCCAGCCTGGAAATGAATAATTGTGTTTCCAGTCTGCTTTGTTACCAGACAGGGCCGGCCGCCTGCACTTAGGGTTACATAAAGAAGCAGAAAACACGTGTTTTATACTTTAATCTCATCAATTAACAGAGACTTCTACATGAAAGAGAACAATTAGTGTGTTGGCCAGACGAGAAAGTATCGGGAACACAGAGATCTGTTGTTCCTCTGAGCACGGCTTCATTTATTCATTCTCTTCTGTCTACATTAAAGGTGCAGTCATTGTTAAAGAGAAAACATTCATTTCATTTATCTGCCATCTGCATCCTTTCCTTTTAAAGGGAACCTAACCCCACAAACTGACCCCCCCGCATCTTTCTACCTGTCCCTGCACCCCCTCTTATCATTTCTAGCCATCCCTTTTGCAGAAAAAAATCGATTTAGTAAAGTAGAAAAGAAGTTATATTCACCGTCCTGTGTGAGTTCTCTGTAGCCTCAATAGGCGGGGCCTGTGTGCTGCAGCCTTGTAATTATGCACGCCCCTCTCTCATGACGCGGCCAGGCTCTTGGCAAGGAAAGGGGGTGTGCATAATTACAAGGCTGCAGCACACAGGCCCCGCCTATTGAGGCTGCAGAGAACTCACACAGGACGGTGAATATAACTTCTTTTCTACTTTACTAAATCGATTTTTTCTGCAAAAGGGATGGCTAGAAATGATAAGAGGGTGTGCAGGGACAGGTATAAAGATGCGGGGGGGTCAGTTTGTGAGGTTAGGTTCCCTTTAACATTCTACTTTGTGGCATGTTGCAAACAGGCGGTGACTACATCAGGGCTGTTTTCGGAAAAGTTGTTGCCAAAGACTCATCTCTTCATCGGGTCTTCAGAATTTCATGCTCTTCACTGAGAATTAGCGATCTAGGAGAACCCCCGAGTGTCATCCCATTATGTCCAATGTTAGTTCTCATTTCCATGGTTGGCACTCTGTATTTGGTGATACTTCATGGTTTCATGTTCTTCTAATTGCTTTAACCGGCAGAACTTGTTGATAGAAGTATGATGGAGATGTACTATAATTGGTATTTATCTATGAAACTCCATGAGATACTACTGTCAACATGGAGAACACTGGATTTATTCGAGGATAGGTCAAACTTAAGGGTGTTCCAAAGGTTTAACAAAGACCTCCTCAATCACAGCACCCCATGTCTTCACACCATAAACTTTTATGAAGTCTTAGGATCCTCATATAGGTTAGACTAATGTCAGCTGAAATTACTCATACTGACAGTACTGGACAATGGTGTAATGTGTATGGGGTCACCGGCCAACTGATGGTTGGGGAGATTTCCATCACAAATGTCCAATTTTGGACTAAGGATCACATTGTCCACCCTGAGATGACACATCGGCCAACACCTTTCTCAAAGAGAACACAGGAGTTCTCGGAGTAAACAAACAGCTGTTCAGTGGTCATTTAGTACCCCAAGTCAACCCAAATAAACAGCCCCTTAAACTGTAAAGGCCCATCACACCAGTCCACATCGCCGCCGATTATATAGGCAACGTAGGCCCCTACGTCGCCTAATGTAAAGAGGCGATATGGGTGGCTGTGACAGCTTGCCTGGTTTCACATCAGTGATGTGAAATCAGGTGGCCGATCTGGGGCGATGTGCACACATCGCCCCATGTAACCGGCCGCCGGCGAGCTGACAGGCTTCCATTGTGCTGCATCGTCGCTGGGGTTTTGAGACACCCCGGCGGCGATGCTGCCTGTCAGCTCGCCGCGGCATTGCCGGAGGTGTAAACGGGGGACAGCGATACTGGCGGGGCGCCAAAAGCGTGCACACTCCTGCCCGTCGCCGACATCTCCGGTGGTGTCGGATGGTGTGACGGGGCCTTTAGAAAACAGAATTTCTTAAGTGTGTAATTCCCCTAAGGCTGCTTTCACATTGCGATTTTCTTGGATCCGTGGCTGTCCGATGTGTCCCTATGGGGCAACGTATCTAATTGGATTTGGACTACTTGTCATCCGATTTGTGTCTGATCTGATTCTGTCTGATTTTTTTGCTGTACTCAAAATTGGAGACTGCTCAGGTTTTGAGTACAGCGGACCAAATCGGACAGAATGATCCGAGGCCATTAACATGGGGGCCTATGGAGCACACAGGATCATTTCTCAAACTGAGCATGCTCAGTACACTAAAACTGCACTGTTCCCCTTTAATTTCACTTCCGCAATGTATACACATACATTGCAGAAGTGAAATGAAGTAAAGCATGTGTCCCGCGCCATCTAGCTCCCGGGGCTTAAGGACCTGACGTTGCCGTGGCAACCCGATTAGCTGATGCAGTCACATGACCGCATCAGCTGATTGGGTTGTCACATGACCGCATCAGCTGATTGGGTTGTCACATGACCGCATCAGCGCGGTTTAAATCTCCTGCCCGCCGATCAATTTTGGTGGGCGCAGGATTTAAACCGCTCATCTAATGCGGTCATGTGACTGCATCAGCTGATTGTGTTGCCACGGCAATGCCAGGTCATTAAACCCTGGGAGCTAGATGGAGGCATCGGGGGACTCGCTGGAGAGGTGAGCATATATATATTTTATTTTTAACATTTGCTATTACTTATGCTCCCTCCCGCAATGTATATATATACATTGCGGGAGTGAAAGTGCCCGGCTTGCCTGCACTTTGCAGGCTCGCGCTTTCTGTGTCCAGATCCGTGAACATCATGAAATGGGATCTGGAGGTCATCTCCGATGCTGTCCTTTCCTGTCCGTGGGGTCCTGCAAAAAGTGGGATCCCCACGGAGAGGAAAAAATCGCAATGTGAAAGCAGCCTAAAGCAGCAATTAGTGGAAAAATTAAGACTTCTAGTTCTTGTTGCCCACAATTAGAAGTGGCAATCCTAAAGGCCGCGTTACACAGGGAAACATCTCCGGCAACTGACGGGAGCGCGCATGTTTTTGGCCGCTGGCGAAGATTGATGCTGAGCTGTCAGACGAGGAGACACCGCCGGCAAGCAGTGGCGATATTGAAAGCAACTATTGCTGCCAGGGTTAATTTCAACCCTGGCAGCGATCATTAACATTGCAGTCAATGGAGGAAGTTGCTTGCAACATCGCTGTTGCGATGTCACACAGGGCGATTCAGGCAGATCTCCTGAGCAACAGCGCCAGGTTTCACGACATTGTCCTGAATCCAGGCGATGCTGCTAAAGCAACTATTGTCGTTGACATCACCCTGTTACATGGGGCAACTCACCAGTGATGTCGCTTCAAAATGGCCACGCCCCTGAGTTGCCGGAGATGTTTCCCCGTGTAACGGTACCTTAAAAGTCAATGTTGACCCTTTAACGAGCCTTATCATGTGACCAAGGATTTAAGCCAAATCATATTCTCAGTTTGTAGATACGGTATTTCGGGGTGTTGCCTCTACATCAGTGCAAAGTATGAGATCTGATTTGGCTAGGTGAGAGGCTAAGGGTACTGTTACACGCAGAGATATCGCTGGGAGATCTCTAAAGATCTTGGGTGCGCACGCTCGCTGAGGACATCTGTTGGACATCGCTGGGGAGTTGTCACAAGTGCAGATATCGTGCACAACGCCCCTGCAATGTTGTGAACAGAGATCGTTGGCACAACCCGTGATCAGTCCCTGTTCATTGTGGTCAAAGGGTGAAATCTTTATCCACATCGTTATCGCGGTGTCACACGGCACAATCCTGCCAAATCGCGAGGCCTAAATTGCCAGGTTTAGCAACACTGTTGTGAAACCTGTCAACTCGCAACCTGCGATTTATCACTGTAGAGTCGCCCTGCTACACGTTGCAACGTACTTGCCACGTCTCTTCAACATCGCACAAGCCGTGATTTTTCGGCCATGTTGCAGCGTGTGACGGTACCTTAAGATTGGGGATCTAAGGTATAATGTTTCTCCTTATGAAGAGTGCCATGTCAGGTCTGATTGCTACTTGCAATAGGTGGTGCTAGAGTTCATGTCCTCTTTAAATGGGAAATTTAATATGCAAATTACCTCGAGTTGTTTAAGTCTCCCCAAACTTCCATGCTAGACCTGATGTGTCATTTCGTTCTAGCTTAGATCCATTGTTCTTGTTGAAGTTGAGTCTGTCCATGTAAGAAGCTGAGACGTGGACTGTGCCACCCCACCACTACTTCCCCCAACAGTACATTTTAGAGACACCTGTAGAATGGAATAATCCCTTTTAATAGGAAAAAGGAAAAATTCCTTTCATTTTGGAATACTTGTAATCCTCAATCAGGTCGGAGACTGGAAGAGGCGACGCCTTCTTAAAGTGAGCCGGTCTTGTATCCTTTATTTCCTCGGCACGTTGCGGTGGAAGGTTTCTCAGCCATTAAAGGGTTAAAGTGTCACACCGCTTCCATGCCATCGGTGATACATATTCATGAAAACCTAACAGCAGGATTTACACCCCGGATGAGCCATGGAAACGTTGCTCTTGTGCACATGCATAAACAGGAGGAATCAGGCTGCGGCCTCCTGTGTGGAGCGCTGAAAATAAACCCTCCAGATGCCCCCGCCGCCGCACACCGGGGACGTGTTACCAGGAGAGTGCGGCATGTCTGTGGATTAGCGAGGATCCATAAATAAGTCCAGCGCTGACAACTCAATGGAGAAATCAAAACTTTAGCAAAAGCTACTTCTTTTAATATCTTGATTGATGCTCCTAGGAATAACCTAACAACAATGGATGACCTAAATGGAATCTGTCACTAAGCTATTGCTAGGTTATCTGAAAGCAGCATGATATAGGGGCAGATACCCTGATTCCAGCGATGTCACTTACTGGGCTGCTTGCTGCAGTTTTGATAAAATCACTGTTTTCTCTGCTGCAGATCTAGCAGTTCTCTGAATACAGAGCTGTGTATAACACCCGCCCACACCACTGATTGACAGCTTTTGTGTGCGTACGCAGAAAGCTGCCTGTGGGGTGGCTGGAGTTATACAGAGCTAATGAATATGTCTGACTGGCTGGGAGCAGGTTTACTTAGGCTGGCTTCACACCATGGCGCAGTCCGGTCCGGGGCTGTCCGGTGTAAACCAGACAGCCCCGGACGGTTTTAGGCCCCATAGTAGCCGATGGAGCCGGATGGAAGCTCTCTGCCATCGGTTTCATCTCTGCGGTGGAATCCGGGAGAATTTGGATTATTTTCACCGGACACAATTGTTGCTTCCAACGTTTTTGTTTCCGGGAGAAAAATCGCCCCAAAAAGCCGGATTCGCCCAGATTGACCCGGATTCTCCCGGATCCAGGGCAATCCGGTTCTCCCTAACATGGGAGCCTATGGGGCCAGATTGCCCCGGTCCAGGAGAATCCAGGAACCGGATACCGGCGGCTGCACGCCGCTGTTGTTTCAGGACCGCGGCTAGCTCCATGCTAGCCGTGATCTTGAAAAATCAGCAGTTGCGGCTGCAATTATAGCCATCCAGCTGCACACAGGACCGGAGGGCACATTTGGCTCTCCGGTTCTGTGTGCTGATGATGTGCAGGTTCATGCCTGACCAGCCCCGGACCGGACTGCGCCGTGGTGTGAAGCCAGTCTTAGTTGCTAAATGGTAATCTCCTGCTGATAAAACAGTGATTTTTAGCAAGATTACAGCAAGCAGCCCAGTAAGTGACTCATCGCTGGAATCAGGGTCTTTGCCCCTTTATTATGCTGCTCTTAGATGAGGTAGCAAAAAAGTAGTGATGGATTCCCTTTAATGAGATCCTGCACACACATTTTATATCTATACAGTCTTAAATTCAGCAGCCAGAGCTGAGAATTGGAGGAGCTATGGAGCCAGCGAGGTGAAGGGGAAGTCGGGACAGCAGGACTGAGCCCCGAAATCAGCACAGCCCCAATTAACCCTGGACGCCTGGGAGCTATGTATATCTATTTGCTTCCAGTTTTATATATGTCCCCCGGACGCCCATTGATGGGATATGACATTGGCAGATGTTGTGTGTGTGTGGCCCCATACAGCTGTAAGGACAGCACTAATGAACTTCTTGGTCATATGCCTAACGCCTAATTATGGAGGTCATAAAATAGGGTGCACTTACTGCGTTAATTGTATTTTGTTCCATCAATTGATTGAGAAAATACAGCCAGTGTCAGACTAGTCTTAATGCAGGCAGGTTGCTGGCTGCCGGTGTCCTCAATCCATTTATAGTATCCGCCTTGATTTTTCATTAAAAAAAAGCAAGCATTTTCTCTTGTTTGGAAAATTGCTCGCCTATAAAAACCTGTTTCACATGGACAAATGCAATAATGAAAGGGCTGTAAAACGGTCAGAAAGTCGTTAATTAACCTTTCCACGCCTGGTAGTTGCCATAACAGAGCCAATGAAGACCAGAGCTGGGGACGCCTGGGAGCCAAAGCCTACAATCCCCATCAAACTTCATGAGGTTTTACCTTTACCTTCGGAAATTGCAGGTTCCAGCTTGTTTATCTGCGGCGCACCTCCTCATTAGCCGCCTTCCACTCATTACAGTCGCCTATCTTGTTCTGGAAAAGTATAGCCGGCAACTAGTCCTCGGCCTGGCAGCACGCATCTCATACATGTGACATCTCAAGTGGAAAACGTGTGCAATCAAGTGAAGCAACCAGATGTTCTACGAATCACAGGACAAACAAAGAAAGCAACAAATCTTCTGTTCGGCACATTGTTAGTCTGTGATATAATCACCTGGCAGTGACATTCATAATTTGCACATATATTAAGGATTGGCGTAGTTGTATGCTCTGTTCATATCTACGTCTTAGATTGTAAGTGGGTCGAGAGAAAAGCTAATGTTGTGGTCTCTAACCAATGTTGGCACCCCATTCTCCACATGTCCGGTTGTGCCAAGGTGACTGCATGCTGTGGAGTCTGCCGTGCCGCTGTGGTCTGTAACCGATGTTGGCACCCCAGCCTCCACATGTCCGGTTGTGCCAAGGTGACTGCATGCTGTGGAGTCTTCCGTGCCGCTGTGGTCTGTAACCGATGTTAGCACCCCAGCCTCCACATGTCCGGTTGTGCCAAGGTGACTGCATGCTGTGGAGTCTGCCGTGCCGCTGTGGTCTGTAATCGATGTTGGCACCCCAGCCTCCACGTGTCCGGTTGTGCCAAGGTGACTGCATGCTGTGGAGTCTGTCGTGCCACTGTGGTCTGTAACCGATGTTGGCACCCCAGCCTCCACATGTCCGGTTGTGCCAAGGTCACTGCATGCTGTGGAGTCTGCCGTGCCGCTGTGGTCTCTGAGGGCCACCATCTGCCATAGGCTGACCCACTTTTTAGGTGACCAGCAGGGCTTCATCAGTCACTTTGTAGGAAACCATTTTACCCAGGCTGTGTGCCCCCTGCCACTATTCTTGGCCATCTTGTGATTTATTTTATCACCTGAGATTAACCCCTACAATTTAGGGTACTGTCTGTTCAATAATTTGAAGAAAATTCCAGCACCACTTTTTCGGATCCAAATTCCTTTATTTATACCACCATGATATCCCAGACATGCCCCCTAAGGGGTAATGCTAGATGCATTTCGAGGCTATGCCCCTTAGTCGTCTAAAAATGAGTAAGAGGCACATCCTCGAAACACATCTAGCATTACCCCTGATGGTACCTTTACACGCCGCTACAGAAGGTTGGCAACAACCGGGTGTCTCACGTGCATGAGCACGTACCAACGGTTGCTAACGATGCCTTATACCGCCTTTACACGCCGCTACAAGGTGCTCTACAGAAAGTTTAATCTATCCCTGGAGACACCGCCGGGTGCCGCAGGTTACCTTCTGTAGTGTACCGTCCCTCATTTACATGCCGCTACCACAAGGTAATATGGGAGGACCTGGGGCAGCAGGGACAACACATAGGCGTGCCAGAGTTGTGGATTACGAGATGCTCGTACGGTGATTGGACAAAGCAATAGCATCATGATTGGCCAGACAGCGCAGGAAGGCTGGCTAATACATGACGCTATTGCAATTGTGTAGTGTGACTGGTCAGCTCCTTAAATATGCCGCCCTGTGCATCGACAACCAATCGTAACGCAGGAGCTTCCTCCAATGATCGCTGATGGGGCGCGGTATCCCGGAGGCTGTGTCACGCCCCAGGGATGTAACTAGGTGTTGAAAAAAACCTTCCTGTTCCTCATTTAGACGCCGCTACCATCGGGTTGAAACCAACCTGTTTTTGAGCACTGCTCTGAAACAGGTGTCGAAAGTGACGGGTGGCAACAACCTACTTAACACGCCGCTACATCGGGTTGTTTTGACGGTACAAGATACATTTGTCTCTGGCACCCGGTTGCTTCCAACCGTCTGTAGCGGCGTGTAAAGGTACCATGAGGGGGCATGTCTGGGATGATATTATGGTGGTATAAATGAAGGAATTTCGATCCAAAAAAGTGACGCTGGAGTTTTCTTCCAATTACTACTGTGGATGGAAGCCAACCATTGTCCCAGCTGCCTGGGAGTCCTGTGAGTAATTGTGGCGGAGCTGCAATCCCTTTCCTTTCCTGTTTCCTATTTGAATAGTATATTTAAGGATTGCAGATCAACTTATAAATGACAACATAATGTAATTTGTAGGCGCAGAAAACTTGCCAGGTTATCAATGGATTATCAAGCCTAAATCATCAATCCAAATACTAGGAACCAGTGAGGAGTGAGCACTACCATGCTCGGGGGCTCGGTACTTGTAACGAGCAGTTGGACACTTGGACAGATGTGATTCGTGTACAGAGTATAATGGAAGTCAACAGGGAACTTGTTCATTTTTTCCAGACCTTCCCAAAAAATGTTCAAGTTTCCCATTGATTTCCATTATACTTGGTACTCGCGTTGCGTCTGTCTGAGCATCCAATTGCTCTTTACGAATACCGAGCAACCTGGTAGTGCTCGCTCATCATTAATCTCGACCAAGCATAGCATAATAATAATCTTTATTTATATAACATATTCCGCAGTGCTTTATAATTCAGAGGTTCCTATACAAACAGTCATAAGTAAGTTATCAAAGAATATAATAAAGCAAAATAATGACAGCCCTGTTCATAAGAGCTTACAATCTAACAATGAGGTGGGGGTGACACAAAGTACAGGGGCTTATTTACAATGATGGTGCAGCCAATTTAAGGAATTAAGGAATAGATCAGAGCTGCATGAGTCATCACCAGCTGTACTTTGTAAAGCTTTGGAGTCTGGTGGAGTGAATAGGCTATGTCTAAGAGACTATGACTAGGAGCATGATAGGCCACCCTAAAGAGATAGGGAGCGCTTGAAACTATGTAAGCTGTGGATAGACCTAATTTCTTGGGGTGGAGCATTCCAGAGAATTGGTGCAGCTTGGGAGAAGTCTTGGAGTCGGGAGTGGCAGGTTCGGATTAATGCAGAAGTGGGTCTACAGACGCTTCCAGAGTGTAGAGAACGTGTGGGGTGATAAACAGAGAAGAGGGTAGAGCGGTAGGGAGGTGCTACATTGTGAAGAGCTTTGTGGGGGACAACAAGCAATTTGAATTGGATCCTATAATGTATAGGCAGCCAGTGTAATGACTGGCATATACAAGTAACGGTTAGCTAGATAGGTGACCCTGGCTGCTGCATTAAGCATGGACTGGAAAAGGGAAAGCCTAGTGAGGTGGGGGGGGGGGGTGCAATTAATAGAGAATTACAATAATCATGGCGGGAGTGAATCGGGGCCAATGTGAGGGTTTTTGTTGTTTCCAAGGTGAGAAAGGGACAGATTCTAGAGATGTTCTTCAGGTGCAAGCGGCAAGAGCGGTGAGCGATTGTATGTGCTGGTTGAAAGAAAGATCGGTGTCAAACATAACACCCAGACATCGAGCCTGCTGCCTAGGCGTTATCACAGCGAGCCTGCTGCCTAGGCACTATTGTGGTGCCGCACACCGAGAGGGAGATGACATATTAGGGAAGTTAGTGGGGGGCGGGAGCAGAAGAAGTTCAGTTTGGAAAGGTTGAGTTTCGGGTAGAGAGTGGACATGATATTGGAGACTGCGGTTACACAGTCATTGGTGTTCTGTAATACCGCAGGGGTAAGGTCAGGGGCTGAAGTGTATAATTGTGTGTCGTCAGCATAAAGATGGTACTGGAAGCCAAATCTGCTGATGGTCTGTCCAATCGGGGCCGTGTAGAGAGAGAAGAGGAGAGGAGAGGGCCAAGGATTGAACCCTGAGGGACCCCAATAGTGAGGGGAAGAGGGGAGGAAGTGGAGCCAGAGAATGATACACTGAAAGAGCGGTCAGAAAGATAGGAAGAGAACCGTGTCCCTGATGCCGGTGTCCTTTCATTTTTCAAGGATAGAATACAAAATGAAAACTGGGGTCTGGTTGTTTGAGGCAAAAAGACTATTTTGTTTCAAGGGTCCATTACACACAATGATATCGCTAATGATATCGTTGCAACGTCACTGTTTTTGTGACGTTGCAGTGATGTCGAAACGCCATCGTGTGTGTGGCACGTATCAACGATAAGTTGTTGATCGTAGATTTATGGCCAGGACCATAAATCTGTCGTTGGTTGTCCGCTGGTCAGCACACATCGGCGCATGTGACAGGGGCCAAACGACCAGCGATAAGCGGAGCAGGCTGGTAATCATGGACAGAGCTATCCCTAGTTACCCGCTGTGTACCTTGGATACCAGGCTGGTAACCAGGGTAAACATTGGGTAACTAGGCGCTGCGCGCTGCCTAGATACCCACTGTTTACCATAGTTACCAGCCTGCTCCCGCTTACAGCAGCCTGGCAAGCGGGAGCTAGACATAGTGGATAGAATATTTTATTCTTTTCCACAATATGACTAGTCCACTGCTCGCTGATGAGTCTGCCTGTGTGACAGCTCACCAGCGATCAGTTCACGATGTGGCAGCGATCCACGTTAATGGTCTGGTCGCTGCCACATTGCAGCGTGTAACGGGGCCTTTAGACAGTTTGATACAGTTTTTATAAATCTCATAGTGTTATTCAGACTGTTACCCATTACCTGTACATTAGCGTTGGAGTGGCCAGGTCAGTAAACCCTGAAACCATCTCCTTTCCAGCCGGTCACCTGCAGCTCTTCTTTTGATTATCCAGACAGGTGTGGCATCATCTTTTCGGAATAACACATGTAAATATGTCAGGCCAGCAAATCTAAAGAAGAGCTGTGGATGCCGGCCGGTGGAAGGCGATCACTGACCATTGATGTGGCCGATGGCACATGTGTCCACTCTACTGTACAGGTATGACTGCTGTATCTGGCACAGGTGAATGCCGGTGCTATGACATACGTCTGGCACTGTATTACACTGTGGTAGTGAAATAGTCAAATACATTTCTGTGTTTAACAGCTTGGCTATTTCCATGTGCATTGTTCTCTTCCTTGTGAGACTGCACATTGCTAAAAATACGCATTATTTCTTACAAGTGTCTTAAAATAGCTCCGGATGATCTGGTACAACGGCTGCCTCTTCGGAGGGTCAGCTGACTATTGCTGCCTCTTCTGGCACGAGAACAATAAACATGGCTCACTATTGTGTGATCCTCGTCTGCTGTAACATCCCCAGCCTCCTCATTCAACATCCGAAAGGGGTTAATGCAGGAGTGGCTCCATCACGTCGCTGTACAGCAAGCGAGCAGCGGCCGTATGTCTGACTACTCGTAGGAATCCTATTTCAAGCTCTTCACTGTTCCATCGCGAGGTTAATTAATCCTTTCTTGTAGTAGATTAAAACAACGGCGCCTCATACCATGTCAGGAGGAGGAACCGAACATAAAGCCGTGCCCTATGGCCGTCACAATCCATTTATACGCTCAGTGTGTACCAGGGCGGGGGCTCCTCTCGTCACAATTTGCTGATGCTGTTTACTACGCTCATGCTGTGGGTTAATATGCCATGGAAGAAGGTATTGAAGCCCCATCTGTGTTCTGATTCAGTGTGTATACTGTCCGACAGCCGGTGTATCTCCATAGTCATAACATGGATGACCACCAGTGTGTGCATTCACGAGGCCGCGCAATTGTTCAGACCACCTCATTATGGCGCATGCAATTATTTTCACCATAACAGTTTTTGGAGCTGCCAACTATGATTAATTCACTTATACATATAGAAGAATATAATACAAGTTTTACTGGATCTTTTCCAATGAACCTATATATCATCTGTTCAGCTTCTTTTCTAAGGAAGACGCTAAAGGAAAGAAGAGCGCAATAGGGTCTTATCTGGGAGAAAAAGCAGTAATGCTGAATTGCAGAGTGCTCATGGGTGGGGGTTGTGTGCCCCCCAACCACAGGAATATGCCCAAAGATGTGGTTGCTGCAGCCCCTCGGATTGCAGAGATAGAAAACGGGGAATGAAGGGTTAAAGCCAGCGCTGCCAATGGACAAGCCAAGTAGTTATATTCCGAGTAATTTATTGGGTCTACGTCAGGGTCCGATATATCACTGGTGCACTGGTGTTACCCAGGAGGTAAGGGGGCCACAACCACCTCCAAACCACACACAGCGACACGTCTTCTTCAGGACAGAAACACAACTACTACTGTAGCTTCTGTCCTGAAGTAGTAGTTTATACTTTGAAACACGTAGACATGTGAAGGACACAAACCTAAAAGGAGCCCTGTGCAAGAACAGTACATGTGCCCGTTCAGTCCATTAGTTGTCTATGACAGTCGTTGTGTGCAGCTTGGAGGTGGATGTGGCCCCTTACCTCTTGGACCCATGTGCAGCAGCTCCAATGATCTGTCCAACCCTGACGTAGACCCAATAAACTACTTGGAATATACTTACTTGGCTTGTCATTTTCTTAAATTTTTCTTCCTCAGCTATTTTTGGCCTGATCAAAAAAAAATTCTGCGTGCAAAATGGACGAGACTCGCCAATGCAAGTGTGTCGGTTTGACGTAAAAAAAAATGATAGCACACGGACCACACCAGGTACCACTTCAGGGAAGTCACTGGTACTAGCAGCTGACCCATGGGGTCAGGAGTGAGGGAGCGTACAGGTACATAAATAGGCCAGGTGAGACAGGCAGGTATTGGCAGGACAGTAGATGCACTGGACTGGTTCAGGAACACACACTGGATATAGGACAGGTATAGAACATGGGTGCAGGTTAGCGGGATAGGTACAAGGAACCTAACAACTTGCATTGAGAAGATTTATTAACTAAACACATTGCTCAGGCACCTCCAAATAGGGGAGAGTGCCTTAAATGCATAGTGTCCTCCAGCCATTGGCATGGAACACCACCAGAGTGTGCACACTGCCCCTTTAAGAAGCAGGTAGTGCATGCGCTTGCACTCTTTGGTAGCTGCCAGGACACCTGCACGGCATGCGCAGGGCCTGGGAGCAGAGAGACGCGGCGGAGATGGAGCAGAAGCAGCTGTGCGGCTGGAGCGATGAATGCTTTGGTGTCCTTGCCGAGTGAAGTGCAGGGATGCCGTCATTGATACACTATCAATGGAGCTTCATAATGATGTGGCTTATATTTTTCTTATCTATAGGTCTCATAACAATTTGGATGATAAAGAAACAGTTTTATGACCGACCCGGTCCTCAAAACTGATAATAATGAAATGAGGTCAACAGCTTCAGTCCTATAGAAATGAATAGGATCCATCAACATATCCATCACATTTTATTATACTTTTTAAAAAAAACAACAAACCCTATAGAGGAACATTTAAAAACGCAACATTTTTTTATCTTCAGAATATATAAAAACAAAATGACAAGTAAAATTTATGAATATTACAAATTTTATGGTAATTATTTTTTGCATACCAAGAACAAGTCTTGGAGGGGAGATAATGTGGCATATGGAGATGGCTTTAATTGTACATATATCATTACAGGTCACGGGAATAAAAAGATTATCTTTTAATTACATTTGCTAGTGAGAGGCTTGGAATGAAGACTCTTATTCCTTTTCATAAAAAAAAGTCAATTGTTAAAATAAAATATGAATACGATTACTATGCTATGGGATACAATGGATTTTAATAGGATTTATATTAGATGCTAAGGTATGTTCATACTGCGTCTTTTTCTGGCTATCGAAAACATCTGTTTCAAGAAAATGGTACAGGAAATTCTTTTCATTGGAGTTATGTAGACTCAAAAAGACTTTTGCTAGTGTTTTTTGGTAATTTCCTTGTTTTTTTCTGCAACATTTTGTAGATGTGTTTTAACTCCATTAAGCAATGAAGAAAGTGCTACCTTTATTTTCACAGTAAATATAAAATAATGCTTCAAGAAGCACTCGCATCAAAGTTTTTATCCTCTTACTGCATTACAATAATATTCTAGAGCACTGTGTACTTCAAATTGTTCATTTTGCCTTTCTACCCAGTTAATTCCTCTCTTTTCTCTGCCATATGTCTCTTATGTGCTGGGCACTGGTAACCAGGATAAATATCGGGTAGCTAAGCAGCGCGCTCTGCTTAGTTACCCATGTAAGCGGGAGGACGCTGGTAACCAGGGTAAAAAATGGGTAACTAAGCAGAGCGCGCTGCTGAGCTACCTGATATTTACCCTGCTTACCAGCGATCTCACTGCTGACTGGTCGCTGGTGAGTCTGACTGTTTGACAGCTCACCAGCGACTGCATAAAGACATTCCAGCGATCCCGGCCAGGTAAGATCGCTAGGGAGATCGCTGGAAAGTCTCAGCATGTAAAGGGGTCCTTAGTATTATAGATGCACAGTAGATATTGGCTGTATAGGGTGCCAGTCACACAGATACATGTAGTGCACAATGCCGCCTACAATCAATTTGTGACGCCCATACTCTGCTACTTGAAAAATCTTACTTAATATCTCTTGCTTAACTTAGACTAATTTAACTTTCATACTTCCTGACAATACAGTCTCTGACTCTGTTCTACTGGTTCTGACTTTGACTATCTCCAGACCTCGTCCCTGACTTCTGACGGTCCTGCGATGCCCTCTCTGGTCCCTGTCTAATTTTCACCTGACTTGTCAACTTTCCATTGCCAACTCGCTCAACCGGCCAGCAGTCACAGTGTGTACGTCACTCACCGGACACTGCGTTAAGTCCAGATCTCTGTACAGGGGTGAAGGTCATGGTTCCCCTGGAAAAAGTTCAGCAGTTTGGATTGAGTAAAGGTTGTACATGGACAATTTATGAAGAGCTGCCAGGTTACACCCTTAAATTTTGAGTTAATAGAGATGTATCTCGTAGAGGGTGCCCCTGCCCAAGTCTGCATTTATTGGACATCCTATTTTAATGCACATTATGTAATATTGCTTTCTCCATGTGGTGTGGTCAAGGTACTGAACACTTTCTAGCTGGATACTATTACTGATCATTGAGGGTCTCCGTAGTGGCACACCCTGTGATCAGATTATTTTCAGAGGACTCTGTGTATATCGGAATTGTCTAAAATAGACAACCTCTTTATATCATGGCTGCTAGTGATTACTAAGGGAAGGGACAAGTGGCTTTCTTAAAGGGATCCTGTCAGCAGATTCCTACTGCCCAAACCATGACCAGCATGAATTAGAGCCTGGCTGTGTGATTGAAGACAGGTATATTTGTCTCTAAAAAGAGTCACTCCAAGTGATTGACAGGTCTCTCACTATGGTAAAGACCTGTCAATGACCTGGGGCGGTGCGGAGAGAAGCCCGCTAAACTAGTATCATTTCTATTCTATGCTGGCCACATTTTTAAAGTATTGTTTCTTGGAGAGGACAGAGCAACTTAAGGAAAATATTCCCTAGGTTCAGTTATGTGCCCATGATTTGGGCATTATAAACTGGCTAGAAAGTGACATAGGCTATGTAACGTCCATCTGAGGCCAGACTCCAAAAGGCTACTTCGGGGAGACTTGGCACAAGCCACAGAATCCAGAGAAACCCCGACGCCCTTTAACCACCATAACATGGATCAGTATTTTCAACAAGAGTCCAGTGGATTTCTGCCCATAGAAGCGCTGCAGTCCAGAGGTGCAAACCAAAGGCAGGAATGGTCACCAAGCAGGGTCTAAACTGGAAGGTCACATAAAGGAAAAAAATCAGGATACATAAGAATAGTCAAATACATAAGGCGAGGTCAACACAATGGTAACGAGGCAAAGTAGACCGGACTGAGCTTGGGAAGCACTGGACTATATCTGGCAGCTTCGAGCAGTAAGCTGGAAGCTATAGCGGGGTGTGGTGCCCTCGCATAGGCTGAAGGAAGGAGCTGATGACTTCAGCTGGACAGCACATATCACATTCTATCAGACTGGAAACTACTCCATGTCCCAGCCCTTCTATCCATAGTGGATGGACAGAGCCTGCACGGTTCTGGTTCTGACATCTCTATCACCAGTACCAAGCACAGAGTGAACATGGCGGTGCCTGATGACAGAAGCAGATGTTGTAGGAGCATGTTCTGGTAGAGATGTGACACGCTGTTGGCAATACCCTATGGACATTAGTTATTCCATACTGTGATCCTGTAGTAAATGGGAAAGGGAGTGTTGAGTTAGGCAGAAGAGCCACCAAGATTATTGTCCCTTTATATATTAGGCTCCGGCATGCAACCTTGGAATTGATCTGTTTTAACCTTATGTCCGTACCTTCTTTTATGTCCTCATTACAATCTTGTGAAATGTTAGACTTAACTGGGTCAAATACCACCTGATACATTACTATTGTTAATGGGAACCCCTGCAGTGATATGTGAATGTCATGCGGTACACTCAGTGCTTCATTTATGTCCCGGAAATAACTCATGGTTAGTATTATGATTGGGTACAAAGACTGAGAAACAATGGATAAAAGTCATGGAACATGCAGAATGATGGGTTAGAGGAAGCCAAAAATTGTATCTCAGACAAAAGAAACAAGATGAAAAAGACGGGGAAAGTTAGGACTTTACATAGAGGAATTCATTAGACCGGTGACGAGTGAGTTGTGTAGAGCTAAAAAATATCGCGATCATTAGCCTATATTGAAGGTAACCAGAAAATGATTGGCCTTGGAAAATTAATAGTCTAATAGACCTGAATGGACATAGATTTATCGTGTTTGAACTCACGAATGATAGCTTAAATTTGGATCACGTGAGAGTCAAGCCTTGATCGTAAACCAAAAATGTATCTTAATATATACAGAAAATATATTCCAAATTCAGTACATTCAGCTTGTTCATTTTGTTACAATTTTAATGTAGGATCCATCAGAATTGGCCAACAATTCGGAGAGGGGTCCGCTATCAACCTAAAAATCATAGATTGTCATCACATCATCATCAATGATCACGAGGTGCTGCCAAGAGAATGATGGTCTATGAGCACGGATTGATCAGATAATCGATTGTTGTGTGTGCCCGGAAGGGCGGTCAACCGGTCTAACCGGGTTATTCAATGACAGCCCATCGGCATGATTTGGATCAGTAGTCCTTTACAGAGTCCTCCGGTTTATTTTATTCATCCCAATTATCCATACAGAATGGTATTTTAACCTTGTATTTCTTTGTAATAAATACCTCGTCTAGCTCTCCTAAGGAAAGGGAAGGCTGAGAAAATAAAATTGACTTGACTTCAACATTCTTAAAGAAATGTTAGGAATGGGGTTAGAAATGCAGGAAAATGCAAAAACTGGGATGTGAAATTATAATTAGAAAATATATCAAATTTTATTCGAGAAGTAAGATGGAAACGGAAACCCTTGGTGAGGTGTTCTTTCACCCAAGTGTTCTCCAGAACGTCATGTGAGATAATGATTCATCTGCTCGAGATTTGCTCCAATATAAAATGTAACGAGACGTGTATTCTGCTCCTGCTTCAGCTGTTTTTCATTAAATTGCCCTCTTACATGACACTTTTTTTATATATTCCCCTTCACTAAACCCATCAAGCATTTAGGAATGAAGGCCGACTTTCCTTCATCTTCACCATTGACTTGTATTCTTACTTTGCTGATGCCTCTGTGTTGTCTCTTTTCTTCCTTCTCTTCTCTCCTCCTTCGGTCTGTGGGCAGGGAAGGCCGCATGGTGGTGCTGTCCTTGGTTCTGGGTCTCTCCGAGCAGGATGACTTTGCCAATATCCCAGACCTGCAAACCAATGGCTCTCAACAGAACCAGAACACTCAGGGCGAAAAGAGGTAGGAGGGGGGAGCGCAGATGTGCCCTCCCTGTGCCGGGTAGTAATGTCAGATTTTCTATGTTGCATATGGAAAAAAATGTTCACCTAGTGTTCACTTTTGTCAGCTGTCCTTGCTTCCCATCCCTTATCACAATTATGTACAGTGTCCAACAGTCCGTGCTGGAATGACTGCAGCCGCGTGTGTCTTGTAGACTGTGATGTATGGATGTTTACGAATTTGGGAAATTGGTATCTAAAGGTATCGACTGGTTAATAGTGCATTAATGAACGATGGCTAAATACTAAATAGAATTTCTGGGAAATTGTGTTTAATGACCACTTAGAAGTATAATCATTCACTTTTACACACAGAAATAACATTTTTTTTTGGCAAAATGAAGAATGAGGAGGACTCAAATACTACTCAATGTACGTAGAAGGCCTTCTTCTATCAGCTGTCAGCCCTGTGTATTGTGGTCCATGTGAGATGAGATCTCTATCTAGACACATGACATTAGGTCACGGGTCCCCAACCTGTGGCTCGTGGGCCCATTCATATGGCTGTCTGCTAGCCTGGTGTGTTGGTACCAGGTCTACAAACTATGAAGAGCAGGTCTGTCGATGGTGAATTTTGGGAGTAGCACACATGAAAGAGCAGATCTGCATGTGCATATACTGCCCATGGGGTAATAAGATCTTTTTTTAAGTTAGACATAGGAAGATACTTCCAAATAGAGAAGTTCTTGAAGCTGGATGCAATAGCGTGAAGGGAGTACTTGAAACGAAAGTACCAAATGAGGCTAGGCGGGAACCCCTAGATGTAAGTATACTGACTATACACTGTGTAGAATTATTAGGCAAGTTGTATTTTAGAGGATTATTTTTATTATTGATCAACAACGATGTTCTCAATCAACCCAAAAGACTCATAAATATCAAAGCTTAATAATTTTGGAAGTTAGTGTTTTTTTTAGATTTGGCTCTTAGGAGGATATCTGTGTGTGCAGGTAACTATTACTGTGCAGAATTATTAGGCAACTTAATAAAAACCAAATATATTCCCATCTCACTTGTTTATTTTCACCAGGTAAACCAATATAACTGCACAAAATGTAGAAATAAACATTTCTGACATGCAAAAACAAAACCCCAAAAAAATTAGTGCCCAATATCGCCCCCTTTCTTTATGATGACACTCAGCAGCCTCCATCCGTAGATTGTGTCAGTTGCTTGATCTGTATACGATGCACATTGCTTGCAGCAGCCACCACAGCCTCCCAGACACTGTTCCCAGAGGTGTACTGTTTTCCCTCCCAGACACTGTTCCCAGAGGTGTACTGTTTTCCCTCCCAGACACTGTTCCCAGAGGTGTACTGTTTTCCCTCCCTGTAGTTCTCACATTTTAGGAGGGACCACAGATTCTCTATGGGCTTCAGATCAGGTGAACAAGGGGGCCATGTCATTATTTTTTCTTCTTTTAGACCTTTACTGGCCAGCCACGCTGTGGAGTAGTTGGATGCATGTGATGGAGCATTGTCCTGCATGAAAATCATGTTTTTCTTGAACGATCCCGACTTCTTCCTGTACCACTGCTTGAAGAAGTTGTCTTCCAGAAACTGGCAGAAGGTCCAGGAGTTGAGCTTCACTCCATCCTCAACCCGAAAAGGTCCCACAAGTTCATCTTTGATAATACCAGCCTATACCAGTACCCCACCTCCACCTGAGTCGGTATGGAGCTCTCTTCCCTTTACTGATCCAGCCTGTGGCCCATCCATCTGGCCCATCAAGAGTCACTCTCATTTCATCAGTCTAGAAAACCTTAGAAAATTCAGTCTTGAGATATTTCTTGGCCCAGTCTTGACGTTTTATCTTATGTTCCTTGTTCAGAGGTGGTGGTTTTTCAGCCTTCCTTACCTTGGCCATGTCCCTGAGTATGGCACACCTTGTGCTTTTTGATGCTCCAGTAATGTTGCAGGTCTGAAATATAGCAAAACTGGTGGCAAGTGGCATCTTGGCAGCTTCACGCTTGATTTTCCTCAATTCATGGGCAGTTATTTTGCTCCTTTTTTGCCCTCACGCTTCTTGCAACCCTGTTGGCTATTTGCCATGAAATGCTTCATTGTTCGGTGATCGCGCTTCAAAAGTTTGGCAATTTCAAGACTACTGCATCCCTCTGCAAGACCTCTCACAATTGTGGACTGTTCAGAGCCGTCACATCTCTCTTCTGACCCATTTTGCCTAAGGAAAGGCATTTGCCTAATAATTAAGCACACCTTATATAGGGTGATGATGTCATTACACCACACCCCTCCTCATTACAGAGATGCACATCACCTGATTTACTTAATTAGTAGTTGGCTCTCAAGTCTATACAGCTTGGAGAAGGACAACATGTATAAAAAGTATCGTGATCAAAATACTCATTTGCCTAATAATTCTGCACACAGTGTAATAAAGGGGGGCACAAGGTCTGAATGTGATTTCTGCAGGGAATATATATTTATAAATATTTTTCTGACTTCTATACCAGTAATGGAGGGCTCTGGATATGGTTTGTAGCTACTTGTCAGAACTGAGGGTCGCTCTTAAAGGGGGCTTCTGATCTCCAAGATCCTATCCCAATATGTAGTAGGTGTAATAATAATAACAATATTAGCAAATATCTCTAATTAGAAATGTAGTATAGTTCTCCTGATTAATACGTCTGCACATGAGGTGATAGCTAATCAGGAGAACTATTCTACATTTCTAATTGGAGGGATTTGCTAATATTATTATTGCACCTACTACATGTTGGGATAGGATCCTGGAGATGGGAATACCACTTTAAGGCAAGAAATGTTGGAGACCACTGCTGTAGGAGAACATACAAGTGCTATGACTCCAATAGAAATGATATCTATAAATCAATCATATCATATTTATGTGCTCTCACCTTGTGCCATCCTTGAGCTGCAGATAATATAGGCGATGACACCGGGGGGCTTGCCCGGGACATGAACTCAAGGCTTTGTTCGCACTGTGCTTCTACTCAGCCTTTCACTTTGTTCTAGTTGAAAGAGAATTTATTTCATATATGAAGAAATGTACAAGTATTATATTTTCTCCATTGGATATGACACTTATGAAGTAAGACCCTTTGCCTGGTTGCCATTCCTCCCAGAGCGGACAGGGCCAAGAGGTCATCGTTACTTCTTTGAGTCAGTGCCCAGAAAAGTCGGATCACCGGCACCGAGACCCCATCAATGGGAGCTTTCTAGTTAAACCTTCTCCAACTGAGAAGTGTGAAAAGAAATGCAGACATTTGGGCTGGAATCGCTCCTCCGAGTTGGCACAGTGTTAATTAAGTGGTCCAATTTTCACTCCGAGGTTATTTTTATTCTTCCTATACCACACTACATATATTAACACATTAATGCTGTCATTGAACCGCAGTCTGTCACGCAGATCTTCCAAATATAAAACCATACGAAGAAAGCCGAGCCTCCACCTAGAGCCGCCGGAGTGAAGAACATGACGTGTTTCGGTCTTGATTCCCCATCGAAATGTGGGTGGCAATTTTCACAGTTTCAATATCTGCTGATGATGTTGTGACAGTTGAGTTAATGAAGATTCATACAACTAGGTATATTTACCAAGGTATAAAAATACTTGAGACCTCCTCGCAAATGTGTTGCCTTGTAAATGAAGGTCCCAACATGAATGAAGAGAGATGACACCCACAAACCCCGGTGGATTCCAATCTGCTGCTTTCTTCCGGCTTTGTAAATTATGATTTTTTTCCAGTAGAGAAACATAATCCCCCGTGAGAAAATTAAACGTCAATGTAAAAAAAGAACCTTGTTTACCCCTTAAATAGCAAAGAATTCTCTTGATCCATCACCTCAATTACTCGATCTTTTAATTGTAGCTTAAGATATCATCTCTTGTTAACATCATCTCAGCTATATTTAAATCTAGTTAATGAGCCTACCGTCATGTGCTGATCATAACGAGATCCACAGCTAGAACATGTCAATGATAAAAATATCATTTCTTGACTTATGTTGTCTCATCCTTTGGTCACTTGGATTCCTTCATCTGTCTACTTTGAAATAAAGGCCACGTCACACGTAACGATATCGTTCAAAAGTCACGTGTTCTGTGACGCTTGAACGATGTCAAAACGACATAGTTGCGTGTGACACTACAAACGATGAACGATCGGTCAGCTGATCGTTCATCGTTTGATTTGAGGACAGGACCTCAAACCAATCGTTGGTCGCCCGGTGGACACGCAGCATCACTGCATGTGACATCAGGAGACGACCGATAAGCCAGCTCCCAGCGCCTCTCAGCAAGCGCTGGGAGCTGGTATCCAAGGTAAACTGCGGGTAACTAGGCAGCGCGAGCTACCTACCTACCCGATGTATACCCTGGTTACCAGCCTTCTCCGCTCACCGGCTGGTATCCAAGGTACACAGCGGGTAACTAGGGTCCCTAGTTACCCACTGTGTACCTTAGATACTAGCCGGTGAGCGGTTTAGGCTGGTAACCAAGGTATACATCGGGTATCTAGGCAGCGCGCGCTACATAGGCGATGCAGGGGCATGGCGTGTCGCCGGTGCGTCGCCTAGTGTAAAGAGGCTATGTCGGCGCTAATAATCGCCTCTGAGTGGTCGCCTGGTGTCCCAGCAGTGCTCTGAAACCAGGCGAGCACTCTGGGGTGATGTGTACACATCGCCCTATGTAACATGCAGATCGGCGATGTTACAGGTGATGGGAGCCATAGGCTCCCATGTTACAGCATCACCGCTGGGGTTTGTAGACACCCCAGTGGCGATGCCGCCTGTAACATCGCCGGAGGTATCGCCGTGTGTGAAAACACGACGGCCATGCTGGCGGGGTGCCAAAGATTCAGTTGTTCACTAAAAAATCAATTAAACTGATTGGCCCTGAATAAATACTAATGGCCTCCCAGCAATGATATTTTGGCAGGCACCTGACCAAGGTGACTGGTGCCAATCAGGAGAACGAAAGGCACCCGATACTGGACTACTGCCGTGCTACTGCATCTCCTGTTGGCACGGACTTTCTCAAATAGCCACTTAGAAGACCACTTATGTGACCAACCATGCCCTACAAAAAGTCACTTCTGCAGTCTGCTATTAGAGGCCCCCTAATCCATATAATAAAGTGTGAACATGGCTATACATGCCGATAAGAACTGGATTTATGTAGAGGATATTTTCCTTGCAAACTACTCAACTTTCTGTATAAAACAGACCAAATCCTGCTCCGTAGCTAAGAAACGGTGCAATCTACATGGCAAGCAGCACGGCAGGTGTCCGTCAGTTCTCCTGCCCTAGCCGAAATGCTTTCATCATCTGTTCTTTTTAGGTTTCTGCACAGAAAAAGTAGCCAGCAGACAAGGCGGTACATTCTTATACAGACACATGCATAAAATATATATATATTTTCTGTGCAACCTGCCTGGCTTAACTTGATAAACCTTCAGAAATACAGAAACTCTTACATTAGAATGTATACACCTTCTTAATCAGGGCTTGTTGTATTGCATTAGATACATTCCTAGAACAGGTAACCTGACAAGTATTTAATTTCCCTGCAGTCCTACCGTATCCGAGCGAGTAATGATGACCTGTCACTTGCCATAAATACGTCCTATTTGGCCTGATGTAAACGCCGCTGTCCTGCTGTAATTTGCTTTTTGTTCCTGCAACTCTCCATCCCAAGATATCGTCCCCCTTATTCTCTGAATGTAAATCTCGTCCTTTTATCCACCTGGGTGTTGTCTTCAAATAGACCCCATTGAGAAAAGTTGAAGATCACGCGCATTTGACTGACAATACTAGATTATCCCACAGGAGTGGAGAGGGATCAAAAGAATAAGGTGACAAATTCAGGAGAGCAATGGCATTTACATCAGTTAGAAAAATATTCATGGAAATGATCGTTCCTGTTAAAATATTAAATCGTTCTCATTTAAAGGGATTTTCTGGGAGTAACATTTTATTTTAAAAATACATTTCCATGCAAACCCTAAGCAACTATGTAATTTAGACCTCATTTAAATTGCTTACCTTTGCCCATCATATGTATTCCTTTACGGTAATCTAGCTGTGTACTGAGGCCTTGATATGTCTACTTAAGGGGGTGTTCATATTTTACTTTTAATTAGTTATACATGAAAAATAGCAAGTCTACAATTGGCTTGCTTTTTCAATCATCTGTCATTCTCCTGGAATGAGAGATTTTATCTTTTTATAGTGTAAATTCGTTTCCATGGTGCAACAGTTACATTCTAGGAGAGTGGTTAACTCTTAACATCCCAGTCAGCTCTCTCTCGTCCATTGACTTCTGCTGCTCACCTCCTTATCTTCTGAAGAGACACAGTTACAAATCACCAGCCTGCAGCTTTCACATTGGCTCTCTGCTCTGGCTGTCATGAGCCATGTGCTCTATCAAATGCCTTACCTCTGTGTAAACACAAAGATAACTATACAGGCTCTAGAGCAATCCATGAGAGCTGAATGTGTTAGGCTGGCTTCACATTTGCGTATGGGAAGGCAGCGTTTTGCTGCGTTCCCATACGCAGTTAAACGCATGCGCACTGCGTTCCTATGTTTAACATAGGAACGCATGGTGCCTGCGTTTGCTGCGTTCGGGTGCGGATGCGGACGATATCTGCTGCTTCCGGTGTCCAGCATCCGCACCCGGGACGCAGCATGTTGGGTTTTTTTGTGCGTTTGGGGAGCTTGGACAATCAGCAAGCGTCCCCAAGCGTACAAAAAAAGCATTGTCTTCAATGGGTCCGCAGTGTCCTCTGCATGACACCGCAGGAGAACGCTGTGGACCCATTGAAAAATCTCCCGGTGGCCGCCGGTGATGTCACAGGAGCTCACCGACGGCCACCGGGAGATCAGCTGACCCTCTGCTGTCCTCCTTCTCCCCGCCGCCTGTAATCTCATAGCGATGTCGGCGGGGAGAACAGCTGATCTGAAAGCTGTTTGAATCTTCCCGCGCCGACATCTCCTCACAGTGTCGGCGCGGGAAGATTCAAACAGCTCTCAGATCAGCTGTTCTCCCCGCCGACAGTCCCGGAGCTTACCGGCGGCCGGGGGGCGGAGATCTCCGGCGCTGATCTCCGCCTCCGGCCCGCCCCCGGACAGCGCCGATTGGCTGCCGGGCTCCATAGTGATGTGTCCGCAGGCGGACATTATCCGCTGCGGACACATCAAAGTGTCCCTGCTTCTGACAGCGTTTGTGTCTGCATGCCATCAGCATGCAGACACAAACGCTAATGTGAAGCCAGCCTTACAGCAGAACTTGTGCTGAGCTTTATAGTTCTACTAATACTACAATTCTATTCACCAGAGCAGTCACTTAACGATGAAAGAAACCAGCAAGTGGGGCAGGGGCGGACTGGCCCAGGTGGCAGGGGGGCAAGTGCCCCCCCGGGCTGGTGGTTTTGCCCTAATTTAGGGCCACCCCCTTAATGATATGGGCCTGCGCTGGTTAGCGGCTGCAGCGGGACTGTGTGGAGGGCAACATGCGGGTGGTGAGTCTCCGAACCTCCCCCGCTCCTCAATCAGCTGTATCCGATAGCACTCAACCCCCCTGGGTCTATCGTGTTCCTCACCCAGCCGGCGGATCCAATAGCACCCCCACCCCACCGCCCCCCCACCCCCGGTCCTCAGGGCTGAAGGATCCCAGCTAGGGATGGGCGAATCTACTCGCTAGGACTCGTTACTCGGCGAGTAGTAAGGGACTCGCAGGACTCGGTACTCTGCGAGTTTCCCAGTGATTACTCGCACGAGTCCAATGCAAATCAATATCAATCCTAGTTTTGTCAGAAACGCTGACAAAACTAGGATTGCCATTGTTTGCATTAGACTCGGCTACTGTGCCAGTGATAGCAGGGAAACTCGCAAAATAACTGCTGTTACATTGCGAGCTGAGTCCAGCTGTCTTCTCTGTGCAGCTCCAGGGTCCTAGAGCCCGCCTGCTCACAGACATGATGTAGCAGTGCTGAGATTGTTCTCAGTCTGCTCATTCCCTGTGCATAGACATCTAACTATGCACAGGGGATGTAGCAGAGAGGACATCGCGTTTTGTACTACGTCGGACGGAAGAGGATTTTTTTAATTAAAGATGGAGTCCCTAATGGCTTTTTTTTTTATTTCAAATAAAAATTTTTCTCTGTGTTGTGTTTTTTTAACCCTTTATTGGAGATTCTTAGTGGCTGGGTCAAACGTGGCCTGACATTAAGAATCTCGGGCTTAATACCAGCTTGTATAACAAAGCTGGTATTAACCCCTTTATTACCCAGCGTGCTACCGCCACCAGGGCCGCTGGAAGAGCGGGGTTCAGCGCCAGAGGATGGCGCTTCAATGAACGCGCCATCTTCTGGGGCGGCTGCGGGCTGCAATTTGCAGTGGGGGGTGCCCAGAAAGCTTGGGCATCCCTGCGCTGCGGATTCCAGCCCCCAGCTGCTTAGCTGTACCTGGCTAGACATAGAAATTGCGCGGAGCCCCACGCATTTTTTTTTTATTATTTCATGAATTTCAGAGTCTCAGAGTCAGAGTCAGAATCTCAGAATTTCATGAAATAATTAAAAAAAAAATGCGTGGGGCTCCGCGCAATTTCTATGTCTAGCCAGATACAGCTAAGCAGCTGGGGGCTGGAATCCGCAGCGCAGGGATGCCCAAGCTTTCTGGGCACCCCCCGCTGCAAATTGCAGCCCGCAGCCGCCCCAGAAGATGGCGCGTTCATTGAAGCGCCATCCTCTGGCGCTGAACCCCGCTCTTCCAGCGGCCCTGGTAGCGATGGCACGCTGGGTAATAAAGAGGTTAGGGCCAGCTTTGTATTATCAGCTGGCCCTAAGCCCGAAATTTATGGCGGTCACGCCAATATTAGACATGACCGCCATGAATTTCTATTAAATTGTTTTAAAAAAAACACAACACAAAGAAAAATTTTTATTAGAAATAAAAAAAAAAGCCATTAGGGACTCCATCTTTAATTAAAAAAATCCTCTTCCGTCCGACGCAGTCCAAAACGCGATGTCCTCTCTGCTACATCCCCTGTGTATAGATATAGATGTCTATGCACAGGGAATGAGCAGACTGAGAACAATCTCAGCTCTGCTACATCATCTCTGTGCACAGACGTTCATGTCTGTACACAGGGAATGAGCAGACTGAGAACAATCTCAGCTCTGCTACATCAGGCAGCAGGCGGGCTCTAGGACCCTGGAGCTGGCAGCCAGCACACTGAGCAGACAGGACTCTTATCTGTGCGAGTTTCCCAGAGATTACAGTTGCAAAGTAAACGAGTCCAATGCAAATAAATGACAAAACTAGGATTGCTTCAGGCTGAAGCTTCCGAGACACTTCTGCGATTTGTAAATCTCACACTACTCGCTATTACTCGCTTCCCCATTCATTAACATTGGACTCGCTAGACTCGCAACGAGTAGTGAGTCCTGGGCTCGGACTCGCTAGAGTCAAGCGATTCCGAGTAATTTAGGATTCGCCCATCACTAATCCCAGCCAGCCCTTGAAGTAGGGAGACTTTAAAGAGACTGCAGGGCTCTAAACTACTCAAGCAACAACTTGAGAATACCCCTTATGACAGACAGATAATGGGCTGATCCGGATAACATTCATACTATACTAAAGGTCCCAGATACTTTTTCTGACATTTGAAGCATTTTCAACTAAGTTAGAAAGTGGAATGAAAGTTTTCCACTACTGTGCAGTATAGAAAAACTGTCAAGTGACCCAAGGCAGGTACAACATACGTCATCCCACTCCTCCGTAATGGCATACTGGCATCCGGCTTGGTGCCTGGGTGCCAGTATACATTTACTGCATATAATCCTGTATTTGCAGTTCCATCATCAGTACTTCCATATGTCAGTAGATTTTCTTGCTTCTGGCTAATTACAATTCATGCCCTTTAAATATTTACATTAAACCTTGGAGTTTCTGTTCTCAAGGATAAGAGTTAATTTTTATTTGCAGCTCCAGTGCTAATTGCTTATTAATGTGCATGGTTGACCAAACCTGCTTGTAATCTCAGGAGATTTTCTGCATGAAGCGTCAAAGGATTATGCTAAAGCTGTAAACCCTTTACTCCAATCCTTTATGTGATTGAGGGATTTGATGAGGAACATTATGGAATATCTGCACATTCCTGCAGCTTCTTACTAATTATCCATATTAAGATCATACTGACATCGACGACCTGCGGAGTGCTCAGGGTGTCTGTGCCGGTGCGTGGACAAATCCTAAAGGCAGAGCTCAGTGCGTTATGAAACATTGCTTCATCAAGGGATACACACAGGTGTAACATGAAGCTCATGGCCCCCGATGCAAAAGCTCCAAAGAGGCCTGCAATTATTGCATATATTTAATAGCATTAGTCTTTTTCTATAGGCCAAAGGGACCTTTGGGGCCCCCTAGGCTTAGGGACCCGGGTGCCATTATAACCCCTGCACCTGTTGTAGTTCCGCCCCTGGTGGAGTGACATTTTGTTTGTTTTTGTGTGGCACGATAGGGAATACTGTGCAGAGCGGACCAGTTCTTTATGGTAGAACGGTAGCGTTTGAAGGGACCTCAAGGGCCATTGAGTGCAGGTTTTCCTAAATCATCCCAGGTATTGAAATGATAAATGTACCTTATTACAGCAGTGTAACTACAGTCATGGTGCTTGATGGGAGCCCAAAGACCTCACAGCCACATAGTAAGATATTAATATTATTATTAGTATTATAACCAGCGCATAGTAGGTAGAGGTCCTGTTACAGATCTTACATTAGAACTTGAAGATCAGGATCTTCTACTTATACCCCATTTTATAAATGGAAATTTATCTTCTTATATTTACAAACATGGAACATTTGGATGTTCCGGACTATATTCCTGCAGCTTGTATGTTTCACATGTAGAGTCTGCTCTGCAGTCTCTGGAAAATGCTCTGCAGTGGTTAAAATAGGTTTATTAGCTGTCTATGGTCTGGCTTACATAGGAAAATACAAAAATATGTCGACAGCTCAATGTAAAACGAGCAGAACGGCATTGGCCCAAGTGGGAGAAGGCAACATTTTGACTCCACTAGACAGAGCCTTTGTTTAGCTCGTCAGGGGCTGGGTGTTCTGTAGCCGAAATGCTACCGGTTTCCATCAGCCAATAAACCTCTGCCCCTTTTTGTACAAATAAAATATTATTCGAAAGCTGAATATTGTACTTCAAGATGTCAAGATAAGTTATCCTGCTGAGTGAAGCTGAATCTGTCACTGAAAGCCATTTAAAGAGCAGCCTGACAGTATATCGATGAATACAATCACATATGTGACTTAACTGTAAGGCTAAGTCACATTGAACATTACACAGTAGATTAGACTGCATGATCGTATTTGACAAGTTACGCATCATACATGAATATTTGCTTTCTTTAACAGTCTTTAAGTCATTCTTTGTATATCATCTCCAAATTCACATTCCATCATTGCAACTACCTGTCAACAGCCTCAATTTTCCAGTTTGCTCTGTAGTCACTTGTTTCATCAGTGAGCTAAAGAGTAAGGAATTACTAAACGTGCGGAACAAAAGGTGGTCATACATACGATGCCAGCACATATACACACATTCCTGGCCTTTGCTGACTAGTGCCATTTAAACAAGTCATACATATTTAATGGCAGCAGGTGAAATCAGAAGTCTTTTATGGCAAGGTTGCAAAAAAGCCAGCACCACCAGATAATAGCTTGAAATAAACAGTGCAAATTCATTCCTTCCAAACTTCCAACACTATGAAATTGAGATTTTTGGCAAAATTTTGATCAATCTTTTGAGCCACCCTGCCACATCAAGGCACTCTCATCAGGGTGGTTCTACTACGGTATACACATTTTTAGTTTAGTTGTGCCATGCGGCCTCCAACATAAACATAAAGAAGACTATTAAAAGCAGCATTTAATTGATGCATCTCAAAACCCGCTCCCATGGTGCCAGACAAGTGCATGTGAAGAAAGGCAAATCAGTCCCCAATACATGCAGCGGACATCACATATGCCTGGGCTTTTCAGAAGTAACTCTCTCAGCACCAGACCAGCACTCATGAATAAAGGCAGGGCAGGCCCAAGCAAATAAAGCTTGAAATAAACTGAGCTAACAGTTACCAAGATTTGCCACAAACAAACAAATGGAATAACAAGTGAAACCTGGTATGAAAGGCACAGTGGGGGTTAGGTAAATGCTGCTTTTAATAGTTCCGCTTTATGTGCATGTTGGAGGCCGCATGGCACAGCTAAAATGAAAATATATAAGTAAGACCACCCTGATGAGGTTACCTTGACGTGGCAGGGTGGCTCAAAAGATTAAACAATATTTTGCCAAATATCTCAATTTTATAATATTACACAGTTTGGAACTAATATGTGTATTTGCACACTTTTTTATTGCAAGCCATTTTCTGGTGGTGCTGGCTTGTTTGCATTTTGTGAAGGTTCTTTCATGGGACTAGAAACTCTCAGACTAATTTTTAAACTTGCATAACAACAGGACTAAAAAGTATTGGGCCTAAATTGTCACTTTTATTCATCAAAATAAAATACAATAATAAGATAGATGCTAAATCTTTATTTCAAACTACGTGCAACACTTTTCCAGAATGGACAACTCTCTCAATAAGGCATAAGGAAAGAAGCACGCCGGCTTCCATTATATGCTTCTCATAGGCTTATTTCCTTTTGCCTGATGAAGAGCGCAGTCCGCTCTGGAAACACGTTGCATGTAGTTTGAAATAAAGATTTTTGTTTTACCTTCATTTGGTCTGGATGGTCCCTCATCGAGTCATCGCCTTCTCTGGTAACGATCAAGTCTTCTTATCCCCTGATGGGTTTGATGACGAGTGCTGCAGTCTGTGATCTTTTCTTACATCAGTATTGTGCCGGAGATTGCGCAACAAATCTAGGTGATCCTTTCCATCACTTGGCTCGCCACCACTCACCTGTAGGTTCTATTTTCTTTTGTAGCTAGAAAACCAGTCATATTAATGGAGCTGCATATAATCCGTTAATACTGTACAGATACCCTACTGCATATAAACTTACAGGTTTATCCTGAAGAAGACCTCATGAAACGTGCGTAGGGTTGGCAGAACCAAATGGAACAGGTGTCACTTACCCCATAGTAAATTTGTATGCAGCAGGGTATGTCTACAGTATTAACTGATTACACACTGCTCTATTAATATGACTGGTTTTCGAAGTACATATTTGCGTGTCCTGTATAGCTCTCAATATTTTTGTAACCCCTACATACACTCTGTGTAGCTTATCTATATATGCCAGGCTTTTGTCTTTCTTTAATTGGCAAGCTAAGGGTGGTTTCACACTTGCATTTTTTGGTCCTGTCACCTAATGCTACCTGATCAGTCCTGTCTCCATAGACTTAGAATGGGGACGCAGGTATATGCGGTGGCATAAGGTTTCCGCTGGATCCTTACAAATGCGTCCTTTTGACTCCTCCCCAGATGCACAAACTTGTGATTTTTGAGGCTGACTAAAAAGCCTGATGTCACCGGATGCAGCGCACTACGGCCAAAAATAGAATGGGCTTCAATGAGTCCGATATGTCCAGACTGGATCCGGGTTTCACAGTGACCATGCCCGGAGCCCCTCCCAACACCCTCCCACTAGGCGTGTTCTATGTTAAAGGGAACCGGTCACCTAGATAAAGCCCCCAGGCTATCACTACCTGTCCCTGCACCTTCCTATTACTACTCTAACTATCCCTTTCTATGCTAAATGTGTGCTGTGTGTAATAAAATGTATTTATACCTTATTGGGGCGTATGTTAATGAACCGGGGGGTTACCGTTACTAGCCCCCTGGGCGTCCTCTTTGGTCCCTCTCACCGCCTCCAGGAGTTTCTATCACGTCCCGATGGGAGTGATATTGAAATCAAACTTCACGCCCCCAGCCTGGCTCCCTCCGCTCTGCTATGCAGCCTTCCTGTGGTATGACGCCGGATGCATCATTTTTGGAACTGTAGGCTCTATAGCAACCCGATATTTACCTTAGCAGCACACAGAACTGCTGAGTGGGGCCCCATAGAAACCCGATGTTTACCTAAACAAACATCGGTTTCTATGGGGCCCTGCTTAGCAGCTATGTGCGCTGGTAAGGTAAATATCGGGTTGCTATGGGGCCTGCAGTTCCAGAAATGATGCTCTCGGCGTCATACCACAGGAAGGCTGCATAGCAGAGCGGAGGGAGCCAGGCTGGGGGCGTGAAGTTTGATTTCAATATCCCTCCCATCGGGGTGTGATAGAAACTCCTGGAGGCGGCGAGAGGGACCAAAGAGGACGCCCAGGGGGCTAGCAATGGTAACCCCCCCGGTTCATTAACATACACCCCACTAAGGTATAAATACATTTTATTACACACTCACAACACACATTTAGCATAGAAAGGAATATTTAGAGTAGTAATAGGAAGGTGCAGGGACAGGTAGTGATAGCCTGGGGGGCTTTATCTAGGTGACAGGTTCCTTTTAAGTCTCAACTTTCTGACCGATCAGGCAAACAATTGTATGCAACCGCAGTAGTTTGTGCCTGATCAGACACTTAGATCAGGCATAATACAGCTGCGGCTGCATACGGTAGCACAGACAAACCCGGATGCGTTCGGACGCGTTTTCAGCCTCATCACACCTGAATGCAAGTGTTAAAGCAGCCTAACTTCTAGCCTGCATTGTGCATGTAAATTATCAGCACAGTACCTAGCTTATTGTTATTTATTGTATTTTATTTTGAATAAAAGTTACATTTCAGGCCCAATACTTTCTATTCCTGTTGTTATGTAATATTTGGTTATAGTTCATGCTCACGTGTGCTATAATTAAAGGGTCCCTGGTTCTAATTGTAAACTTGGCCAACTTCTTTTACGATTTGATCATTTGTTGGGTGACATTTACCATTTTAGTTGACATTGTCCTTCGTAATCCTCATTAGACTAATGTGCCTGCCCACCGTTAGACCTTTTGTACACGACCACGTCACATAGTTCCAAGTCTGTTCTAGACATACCGGTAGTTTTTCTGCAACTTTCCATCCCCTGCAGCTTTTTTTTTTTTTTTTTTTTTGCGAAACACATTTTTGGATTGTTTTACAGCATTTTTAGCTTATTAATAAAACAGCAGGAAAGCAGAAAACAGCGAGTTTGTAAAGGAAAACATAAATAAGAAAATGACCCTTTTCACTAGAGTATAAAACCTAAATGACGGCTTTATGCTAAATTACAGTTTCAGCCTTGAAATTTGTATTCTCAGCAATTTCTTAATGCACTTTCTACTGCCTAAATTGCTCCTTTCACAAACTGCTTCACCTGGTAAAATAAGCAGAATTTAGAGATGGTGCATGTAGGAAGCAGAGAGGAGGTTGTGATAGCCTTGAGCACATTACGCAGCCGCCATGCTGTATGTGTGCAGCTGATGGCAGAGGCCGGGTTATACATTTCACATTACTGCACTTCTCCAGTGATAGCAGGAGATGAATATACTGATTATATAGGAAGAAGTTACCTTTTATTGCATAGCACCAACATGGATAATGGAGTGGGTTCTGATGCTGATCCAGACATGCAGCACATGCAGCACATGCAGCACACACATTCACTATATATGTATGGCAGGTGCATATTTGTTACACTTAAATATTTCGGATCACCAAACAAATGTAAACACAAAATGCTGTTTATAAATGAAGGCCTTTATTATTAAGGGAAAAAGAAATCCAAACCTACAGAGCCCTGTGTGAAAAAGTGATTGCCCCCTTATCCTAATAACAGTTTAGGCAACCCTTAGCAGGAACAACTGCAATCAAGCATTTGCAATAATTGGCAATGAGACCAAGGTAAAACAAGTCAACATGAAATGCAGTTTATAGTAAAGGTCTTTATTAGTAAGGAAAAAATAAATAAAACTACAGGACTCTGTATGAAAGTGATTGCCCCCTCCCTTAAACATAAATTAATTGTAGTTTATCACATCTTTGGGAAGCAAAGTTCAGTTTAAATAGCCACACACAGGCCTGGTAACTGCCTCAGCTGTTCTCAATCAAGAAATCGCTTAAATAGGACCTGCCTGACAAGATGAAGCAGACCAAAAAAAATCCTCAAATCCTAGGGATCCTGCTGCTATCTAAAGAAATTCAGGAACACATGAGAAATAACGTAATTGAGCTATCAGGCTAGAAAAGGTGATAAAGGTATTTCTAAAGCTTTGAGACTCCAGAAAACCACAGTGAGAGCAATTAAGTACTAATGGTGAAAGCATAGAACAGTGGTGAACCTTCCCAGGAGTGGCCCACTGACCAAAATTACTTCAAAAGCACAGCAACAACTCAAAGGACCCCACAATAACATCCAAAAATGTGCAGACCTCACTTGCCTTAGTTAAGGTTCATGACTCCACCATAAGAAAGAGACTAAGCAAAAATGGCCATATGGCATGAGTTCCAAGGCAAAAACCGTTGGTGAGCAAGAAGAACATAGAGGCTCGTCTCAGCTTTGTCAGAAAACATCTTGATGGGTCTCCAAGACTTTTGGGAGAATACTCTGTGGACTGACGAGACAAAAGTTTACCTTTTTTGAAGGTGTATGTCCCATTACATCATACCAACAGTAAAATACGGTGGTGGCAGTGTGAAAGTCTGGGGCTGTTTTGCAGCTTCAGGACCTTGGAGACTTACTGTGGTAAATTGAACCATGAATTCTGCTGTCGGCCACATCCTGAAGGAGAACGTCCGGCCATGTATTCGTGACTTCAAGCTGAAACGCACTTGGGTTATGCAGCAGGAAAATGATCACCAGAAAGTCCACGTCTGGATGGCTTAAGAAAAACTAAATCATGACTTTGGAGTGGCCCAGTCAAAGTCCTGACCTTAGTCTGATTGAGAGGCTGTTGCATGACCTTAAAAAGGTGAAACCTCTCCAATGTGGCTGAATTACAACAATTCTTCAAAGAAGCAAACGCTTGATTGCAGTTGTTTCTGCTAAGGGCGGCCTAACCAGTTTATTAGGATTAGGGGACAATCACTTTTTCACACAGGGCCCTGTAGGTTTGGATTTCTTTTCCTCTTAATAATAATAAAGACTTTTATTTATAAACTGCATTTTGTGTTTACTTGTGTTACCTTTGTCTGATATTTTACATTTATTTATTTATTTGGTGCAGGGGCGGACTGTGACCCCTGGGGGCCCTGGTGCAGGGGGGGGGTGCTGCTGGCCGTCGGCGCAGGGGGGGCGTTAGATAGCTGCTGCCTGTCGCCGCGGCCCGATGGAGGGGGGGTAGACGCTTCTGGATGCTGCCGGCGCGGTGCTCTCCTACCTGGTGAGCCGCGCCGCCTGTTTGCAGCCGTCCTACGGGCCGGAGGGGCAGAAGAGAGGAGGGGCGGAATCAGGCAAGGGAAGCAGGAAGCTCTCTGCTTCCCTTTCCTGACCCTCCTCTCCTCTGACGCCGGCTTGCGGGGGTCGGCTGGGGGCCCCCCTCCAGGCTTGAAGGGCCCCCTAGCCGGTCGGGGCCCTGGTGCATCTGCACCAGCTGCACCAGTGTAGTTCCGCCCCTGATTTGGCGGCCTGAAACATTTAAGTGTCAAACATTCAAAAGAATAAGAAATCAGGAAGGGGCAAACACTTTCACCCCACTGTAGATAGATATTTGTATGGAAATTATTGCATGGGACACAGTAAGCTGAAGAGTGTTGAGTAGACCTTGGCATTTTGATTAGTCTACACTGATACAATGTCTTGTAAATGATGGGGACCGGTTTCGTTTGGACTGGACTCGCTCATTAGCTCCATGAGCTGTAAAGCTGCTGATCGTTTGGGGCTCAGAACTGGTTATTCTGCTAATCAAGATTGTACTAAATGTTTAGCCCCAATATGTGGTTTGTGGGAAATTGTCAGCAGAAGGGGGCAGCCAATATCTAATAGAATGTACAAAGAATTTGCAAGAAACTCACTTTGCTTATTTCTACTAGTATCCCTCCATCTAACCTTCACTTCCATCTTCTGGGTTAATTCAGTTCTCTCTAGGTAGAAATGTATAAGATTTAGAGCAGGGGTTGTTTTTTTTTATATGATGTCCTTGTACCCGTTGGGTTAACCTTCTACTGAATGCCGCAGGCGCTTACTGCGGTTCTGGCCTCCCTCTTGTGTGTTCCTTGGGAGTCAGGGCCGTATTTATAATATCCCTGTTTAACGGATTTTCTGTGAGCCTTGAAGGATCTCACAGTTGCGGGCTCCGGTACCCGGTTTCCTTCCTTCCTTCGTATGGGACAAACCCTTCCGTTACTTCCCCATTCAAGTGAACTCTGCCTCTAAGTTTCCTCTTTCTCTTTCTTTCTCTGTTTCCTGGGATCTTTGCTTTCTTGGGGCCCTTTTCCTTTCTTCCCGGGGTCCCTCCCACCTACTACTCTAGTGTGTGGGTGTTACTCTTGGGTTCCATCTAGTGACCATAGTCCCAATTGCAGTGGAGTACTACACCTCTTTTCTGGGTGCAGTACCCCTTTTGTGGCACCTACGTAGTGGGGCGCCACATATATTCAGTGTAACAATATACTATATGTATAGAGTACAACCCTGTAGATTGCGTTAGCAATCCTGATGCTTGACCCAGCACCATATCCAGGAGTTTCCTCCGTATTCTCCTTTCTAAGGATCATTATGACCTTGGCTATACGACCTTGATATAAGTGGGCCTGTGCGGCATCTTCTTCCCCTCTAGCGCCCGCAGCCTTGATTCGGATGTCTGTAACCAGCGCACCTCCAGCTGCCGTGATCTATAGTATGCCCTGTCTACCCACAGGGGCTTGCAGTTTAGCAACAGCTGGGTAGTCACAGGTTGCCTACGCTTATTTTAATTACTGATATTAGCCCTGTACTTTTCTATGCGTGAGTGAGCCTGTAGCTCTCCTATATCGTATCGCTCGCTATGAACCCGAGTGATCTATTTCCTAGCCCTCTTTATACCAGACTATCGCTGTTCTTCAGACAATCAGAGTATGGTAAGGAGGCCGATTGGCTGCGCGGAGAGAGCTGGAAGCTGCTTTTTTTCTGTACAGAAAGCCTGATAGCGTTCAGCAGCTGCCGTTCAAGGCCCCGGAGACTATGTGAACATGTTCGTCAGCAGAAACCCACAGAGGTAACCTACAATTTTATTTTTATCTATTTCTAGCTGGGAAAAGATACATGTGCACAGCCCAAGGGGGTTGTCTGGGATGGCGGGATGTTGTCTGCTGTCCAACCTTACGGAGCGCTACATTTGAGATAACAGGAGTTGGCTTGTAGAAATGGCCGTGTCACCGAGCCACATTGTGCTCCGCTATTTGGTGCTTTAGCCGCGTCCAGACATTTCAGTGTCCTTAATCTGATTTTATGATTGAACGTAGCCTTATGAAGCATTATCATGTTTACAGCAACGTGCAGCAAACGACATCTCGTTCAAAGTCCACAGCCAGCTGGAGATGATCGCAAGTCCACAGATTACTACAGGAGTTGGCACATGGATGACGTCTCGTCTACATTCCTTATTATTTTTATTGCAGTTTCCCCCCTCTCAATGTAGCAGGTGTAATAATTGTGATGAATCCCCTCAAAAAGGTGCAGCAAAACATAGTGGTGCTGGACTGCAGTACCGCTCAAGACCTGCAGAAAGGGGTGGTGCTGTTCTTGGAATCCTGGTTTTCAAATCCTGGACAACCCATCTAATGCAAAATGATGCTTCATTTAGGATTCTCATTCCCTACAGGAGAGGGAAGAGCAGACAAGACTCGTCATGGCGCAAAACCACTCATGGACATATTGAATCAAAACACAAACGCACATATGCCATTGATGTATTGATGTACACATCCATGTACTTCAAGGGGTATTCCCAGCTCCAAGATCCTATTCTAATATTTAGTAGGTGTGATTACAACAATATTAGCAAATATATCCAATTAGAAATGTAGTTTAGTTCTCCTGATTAGCAATGTCTTTGTAGGGCATTGCAGGACCTTAGCTATCCATGGTTGCAACCACGAACAACTAACTGACTATCCCTATATGTGTGGCCATAACTATGGATACCTAAGGTCTTGCATAAGAAAGACATGGCTAATCAGGAGAATAATACTACATTTCTAATTGGAGGTATCTGCTAATATTATTATTACACCTACTACACATTGAGATAGGAATACCCCATTAAGCAAAAGTATTGGGGCATACCTCTTAAAGGGCTGTTCTCATGATCAGTTTTTTAGGAGCTCCCTGTCGTCTGTCTTCTTGCTGGAGGAAGAGACCTCCTGTGGCTGACACTGTGAACCAGCAGTATGGCAGAGCTGCTGGCCTGGACTCTACCATGTTTCAAGCAGAGGCAGGTTTTCTTCTGCAGCATCAGAAAAGTGAATAGGAGAATTCATCCAGCTTCACACCAGCAATTACAATGGCTATAGCAAACAGCTTGTCAGCGCTGCTCTCAGGGGTGGACATATTATGGGTGGAACTGCACAGGGGGCCCAAGAGGTAAGGGAGCCCATTTCTACCTCCAAAGCCAGGAAATAGCGCATGTTCATAAGTTATTGGCCTGAAAATGTCCCATATACTGTTCTGGCACATGGGTGCCCTTTTCTATCTTTGTCTTCTAGTGCGCCTTCTCTCCTTGCCAAGGAGACAGCCGCCGCTTCTGACCACGCGGTGGTCAGTAACCTAGAAAAAAGCCATCACATTGTCTCAAAAATGGAGGAATTTTTAAGTTTATTTCTAAGAGGTTAATTGCAAATAGTTTTTACCCTTTTTTTTATTATACCCATTTATAATGAAAAACCTCTTTTAATCAGTGAATTCAGGTTTTTCATTCAATCCCTTAGCCTCCATGTATAACATCAAGGCCATCGCTATGCCGTCTACCCAACATTTGTGAAAGAAGACTGGCTCCTTATAAAGAGCTCAGTGGGTCCAGCGTGGTCCTGTAATAGGACATCATCTATGTAACAAGTCAGTACAGGATAATAATTGCTTCGTAAATACTCCACAATCAAACGTGAGTGGTATTATTGAAAGGGGAAGCATTTAGTAACTACGGCATCTCTGCCACAAAGCAGAGACCACGTAAAGTTAGAGTGGTGTTGCCGAGTTCATGAAAGTCCCCACCACTCTGCTGACTCCTTAACTGCGGAGTCAAATCCTTCTCTGGTATCAACATCAGCACAAAAACTGCCCCAAAGGGAGCCTCATGGGCGAGCAGCTGTCTGCAAGCCGTACATCACCAAGCACAATGCCAAGTGTCAGATGTAGTGATGTAAATCTGTCACCACTAGACTTGTAGCAATGTGTCCTGGAGTGACTGATCACACTTCTCTGACAGTCTGGTGGATGAGTCTGTGTTTGGTGATTATAGATGAACGTTACCCGCCTGACTGTGTTGGGCCCGATGTAGAGTTTGTTGGAGGAGGGATGAAGATTTGAGGCGGTTTCTAAGGGGTCGGCCTATGCCCCCTAGTCCCAGCGATAAATAAATCTTAATGCTTTGACACAACAAGACATTTTAGACAATTTGTTTCCCTTTTTTGGAGGAAACCGTTTGGTGAAGGCCCTTTTCAGTTCCCCATGACTGTACCCCTGAGCACAAAGCAAGGTCCATAAAGACATGATTTGGGGAGTTTAAGGAGGAAGAACAGGCAGGGGCTGGCTGGAGGAACTTAACTCGGGTGGTTACATGACCCTGTCAGCCCTGAGAGGTGGCGGTGGGGGAGTGGGGGGTAGATCGGGTCCGGCCGGGTGAGGAGCGGGAGGATGTGGGGGGGGGTGCTGTCAGGTCCGGCCGGGTGAGGATCGGGGAAGTGGGATGCCAGCAGGTCCGGCGCTCCCACCGCTGTGCTCCCGTTGTGTCTCGTTGCAGCAGCTGCGGCCGCAAACCGAGGCCGGCCCATTTCATTAAAGGGCACTTGCCCCCCTGCCACCTGGGCCAGTCCGCCCCTGAGAACCGGACAGGAGCTCGGACCTCAATCCCATCCAACACCTTTGGCATGAATTAGAATGGATATTGTAATCCCGGTACCTCCACTAACATCAAGGTCTGACCTTACACATGCTCTATTAGATGAATCTTGTAGAACGTCTTCCCAGAAGAGAAGAAGCCGTTATGTCTGTGACGAGGGAACAAGTCCATATTACAATCTATGGATTTGGAATCCGGTGTCATAAAATCTCCTTTAGGTGTAATTTTGAGGGGGGCCAACACTTTTTTCCATATCATCCATGATGCATTGATGTATAGATGCAGGAGTCCCGCATCCCTCAGCAGAGTCTCGGATACCGGGATACCCCTAAACTGCTCCTACGTATAAACAACAATGTCAATCGAATCCGAGAAATGACACATCTGACTGGTAAATAATAATAGGATCGGTATGCTTCACCCGGTTATTCTCATGTTTGTATAGATTTGGAGAAAAAGAAGACAAAGACTGTTTTGTATTCGGAGACAAGCGATCACTGAGATCTGCGGGGCGCTAATTACGGTTTTGGCATTTATTAGGCAATATATTAGTGTCTCATCCCTGCCTTATTATGGAGGTTCCTATGAAGTGTTTAGTAATGCAGCTAAGCGTTCCCCATATCCACCATGTAACCCATACTGCCGATCGATCACTCCGGGATACGGTGATCTGCACCGCTCTGCGCTTCCCGTTATGTAATCCTATATGCTTATATAAATTATTAGGGCCTGCATGGCTGACTACATCTAGTAATTAGGTCTGCGTGCCGTACAATGCAACCACCGGAACGACGTATTTATAATACACTTCATTTTTTTTCTTCGTTGTTGGACCGTGTGATGCACAGTTATGCTGATTTATTATGAAGCCTTCATATTCACATACGCAATGTAACATTCATATCTACCGGCTCATCGGGGCATGCACCGCATTATTAGCTCACATGCTCTACATCTGTTGTAAATCTGTTACAATGGACAAATTTGCGGAAGCTTCAGAGCCCTGCAGCCTAGGGGGCCCCAAAAGTACCTCTGGCCTATAGAAAAAGACTAATACTATGAAAGATTTGCAATAATTGGGGGCCCTGTTGGAGCTTTCGCATCGGGGCCCCTAGACCTGAAGTTACGCCACTGGGCAAGTCCATGCATACCTTTAGCTAACTAATCCGATCCGCCATTTGAATCAATATGCAAACGAAGCTAAAGGGCTTCCGGCATGTGGAAACACTTCCCAAGCTTCTGTCACTCCGGCTCTATTTCCTGACCATTGCTGCCTTCTGCTTGACAGACAGATCCTTTTCTGTGTGATGAAGCAAATGATCTGTCAGTGAAGCACAAGGAGGTGACGGTGAATAGAGTTGGAGTGACAGAGGATCAGGAAGAGCTTCCATGTGCCGAAAGCACTTCAATCTCATTTGCATATTGATTGAAATGATGATTTTTCTTTAGTAATGTAGGAACATACTATGTAAAGAAAGATACAGATTGATCAGTCTTTGTAAGAGCTACAGCAGCATATAGTTTGGGGGGGGGGGGGGGAAGTAAAATGCCGCCGGCAGACCTCATGGAAAACGCAATTATTTTGCACAACTTTGGAGGAAAGTGAAGATAATACTTCCCGCACCTATGGTGGCAGCTTATCTACCCTTAAAAGAAAACCAATTGGGCATTGAAATTCAACACGCACGAGCTTTCTTTTCCATGTCAGGGGAGATTCAAGAGGTCCCAATACACATACGATGGTCGGTCAGCCCTCCTGAAAGTAGTGTGTTCAGCCTTTGTATTGTAATATGTATGGATACCTTTTGTAGGTTGTTTTGCTCATATGTCCTGTGATGTTCTGTGTGGGCATGGGAACATCAAAGTTATAAAGCAATCGATAGTGGACGTGTCCTGTCCAGATGTAGGGGGTTCAGATTTTCTGGATGACCTAAAAACGCCCAACCTTATGGAGGGTTTACAGTAATCAATTTGTGGTATTATATGAGTGCTGTTCGGTAAACATTTACAGATCGGCTGTCATCTAGTTGCCTGTTTACACCGGCAGACAAACCGCCCATAACACTATGCGCTGAATGATTTACAATAGGCGGCCATTGGCTTCACCAGATTTACACGGGACAATGTGCTGCCGAGAGTAATGACACAGTAACGTTTTTGTACTGCACGGTATCAGAGGATTGGCAGCCTGTTCAGAATGCAAGATTATCCTGAAATGATTATTAGGAATGATCCTTCATGATTCTAGGAAGGATACTTCATTATCGAAGAACTGATCATTTATGACAATATTTGGAGCAATCCTTCATGATCCTTGGAATGATCATTCATGATAATTCTAGGAATGATCCTATTAATGATTCTTCATGATCCCTCATGATCCTAGGAATGATCCTTCATGGTAATCTTAGGATTGATTCTTGATTATTCTTCATGATCCTAGAAATGATCCTTCATAATCATTTTAGGAATGATCCCTCATGATCCTAGGAATGATCCTTCATGGTAATCTTAGGAATGATCCTTCATTATCCTTCATGATCCTAGGAATGATCCTTCATGGTAATCTTAGACATTATTCTTGATTATTCCTCATGATCCTAGAAATGATCCTAGAAATGATCCTAGAAATGATCCTTCATAATCTTTTTAGGAATGATCCTTCATGGTAATTTTAGGAATGATTCTTCATTATCCCTCATGATCCTAGAAATGATCCTTCATAATCATTTTAGAATGATCCTTCATGGTCCTAGGAATGATTCTTCATGATAATCTTAGGAATGATTCTTCATGAACCCTCGTGATCTTAGGAATGATCCTTCATGGTAATCTTAGGAATTATTCTTGATTATTCTTCATGATCCTAGAAATGATCCTTCATAATCATTTTAGGAATGATCCTTCATGGTCCTAGGAATGATTCTTCATGATAATCTTAGGAATGCTCCTTCGTGATTCTTCATGATAATCTTCGGAATGCTCCTTCATGATGATCTTTCACTGTGAATGGTCTTTTACCTTCATTTTTATAGGTCGATTGGGAGCTTTTCTACATGTTGACAGATGCAGAACAATGCATTCCTCCTGTTCTGTAGATGGTACATGCCCACTTTACAGTGAGCAGATAGTCCCCATGGGAAGTCTTTTGTCTTGTTTTGCTCTGTGTTTCCATCTAGAATGTTTGATTGTGTAATTCATCTTCTAGAAGAAATCTTTGCAGATGTCGATCATTCCATGCAGAGCTCCTCATTCCAGTTCTGTCAGCTAAATGTCATAAGAAAAAGACTAACACACTTGTGTGATACGTGCTGCATTACATATCTACAAGATACCAAATGCCACATCCACAGTTGTCTATTGCATTCAATCAACACTCTTTTCAATTGCAGTTCTTTTAGGAAGGGGATAAAATCCTCACAATCACTTACTAAACCCCGATAAAACTGACGTAGGAGAGGGCTACATGATGTTAGTGCCGGTGCCAAGGAGCCGGTTCAGAGGCAAATAAGATCCATGGTAGATAATGATGGTAGGAAAGTGAGATGAGAGCGGAGGTCAACCACCTTCCAAATCTCTATATTTGCAGTGAATGGATGTTGTGTACAGCTTGAGACATTATTTCTCAACTATTTCTTGTAAATTAAATAATGAATGCATTAAATGGACTGCATAGCCTAAATTGGTGATTAAAGGGAACCGGTCAGGTCATTTATGCCCCCAAATCTATCACTACAGCTTCCTACTACATCCCTAATCATCCCTGTCTGACCTAAATGTGAAGTTTAATGGTTGTAAAAATGCTGTTTATAACTTACATTTTCCCCTATTGTGTAGACCTGTGGGCAAAGTGTGGGCGGTGTCTCAGCCCTCATGTTTCTTTTGCTCCGTTGTTATGTCTCGTTGGGTGTAATGTTTCATTCAGAGGCGCGGTCCCAAGTTTCAAATGTGTGGGCAGCTCCTTCCTGGTATGACGAGGCTGCGCGTCATTTCCAGTCCAGTGCATTGTGGGGGATAATTGGATGTACTCAGGGGCTACCAAATGTGCATTGTGCACCCTCCAGAGCTGCCGAGTACACCCAATAATCCCCCACTATGCTCCGGACCGGAAGTGACTCTCAGCAGCATCTTACCAGGAAGGAGCCGCCCACAAGTTTGTAACTCAGGACCGCGCTTCTGAAATAATGATCACACCCACCAGGGTATGATACCATGGAGCAAAGAGAGACATGGATGAGCGATCGCCCGTATGTAGTCCCAGTGGCGCACCCAGAAATTTCCCAAGGTAGGGGTCCAAGAAACACACCGGCCCTGAAAGGGGGGTGTCACCCCCCAGCGGGGTTCCGAGGGGCAAAGCCCCCGGTGGGGGGGTTTGGGGGAGTGAAGCCCCCTAAAAGCAGCCTCTTTTGTGGGCCCTTGGGTGCTGTGTAATTGTTCCTGTCTCCTGACATAGGGGTCCAGCTCCTTTTGTACTGCACCACTTCTCAGGGCCGTCCAAAGGGGGGGGTCCAGACACGTAGGTCCCCCCCCCTTGGGTGTGCCTATGTGTAGTCCACAGGTCCACACAATAGGGGAAGATGTATGTTATACACAGCGTTTTTACCACCATTCTACTTCACATTCAGCTCAGACAGGGATGATTAGTGATGTAGTAGGAGGCTGCAGGGACAGATAGTGATAGGTTTGGGGGCATAAATGATATGACCGGTTCCCTTTAAGTTTGTATGTACCGTAGTTTGTAAATTAAGTTGATCCAAAAATTATGCTTAAATAGATATTTATATATCATGTATATACAGTGGCATGCAAACATTTGGGCACCCTCAGGCAAAATTACTGTTATTGTGAACAGTTAAGTTGAAGATGAGATGATCTTAAAAGGCATAAAGCTTTAGATAACACATTTTCTTTGTATTTTAGTGAAAAAAAAAAGTTAATCTTTTAAAAATTACAAAAAAAATGGGTTTATGCAAAGGTTTAGGCACCCTGCAAGTATCACAGCTTGTAAACACGTTTTTTTAGTAGCAGCCAATAGTCTTTTGAGGGCTTTTCATCCATTCTTCCTTGGAAAAGTCTTCCAGTGCTGTGAGATTCCCGGGACGTCTTGCATGCTCTGCTTTTTTGAGGTCTAGCTACAAATTTTCAATGATCAGATCAGGGGACTGTGAGGGCCATTGTAAAACCTTCAGTTTGTGTCTTTTGAGGTCGTCTGTTGTGGATGTTGACGTGTGTTTCGCATCGTTATCCATTTGTAGAAGCCATCCTCTGTTCAACTTCAGCTTTTTTACAGATGATGTTATGTTAGCATCAATTTCTTAAAATTTCATTGAATCCATTCTTCCCTCTACCCATGAAATGCTCCCCATGCCATTGGCTATAACACAACCCCAATACATGATTGATCCACCCCGATGCTTAATGGTTGGTGAGATGTTCTTTTCCTTAAATTCTGTGCCCTTTTTCCTCCACATAATCCTTTGATCATTGTAGCCAGAGAGTTCTATTTTAACTTAATGGGGGCTACTGGACCTGGGTTGCCCAAACTTTTGCATGTCACTGTATATTTAAAAAATAAAAAAGATAATTTAAAAAATCTTCTAATAGGTAAGCGAGACTAATTTTCTGAATAACAATTTATACTAAAGTTGATTGATTTTTGTTTTATTCATTTTTGCCATATTTGATTATTTTTTTCTTAAAATTAGATTATTTTTTTTTACACTACAAAGCCTCCAAGCTCTTTAAAAAGAGAGGGGAAAGTATCTACAATCTCTGGGACTGTGGCCAGAGACGAGGAGAAAAACACATGAAAAGTAAATGATAGAAAATAACTACAGAATAGAAGCTGTCCTGGGCTAATGAAGACAGCAGCATTCTGAATCTAGAGCTCACATCCAGCCTATATTTCCAGTAGGGTCACTCTCACAAGATAAAAATCTGATACATGCATCAAGCTACAAAGTGCTTATTATCAAGTCTCAAAGTAAATACAGAAATGGAGATTGTATACTGAAATTTACTGCAATGCTATTAACTAAAGGGAACCACTAAGGGTACCGTTACACGTCGCAATATCGTTCCGATATCGCATACAATTTCATGGGAGTGCGAACGTTTTTGTCACTTGTCCAAGATCGCATAGGAGATGTCACACAGGGAGATATCGGCAGGCAACACAACTACGATGTGGTACGCAACTTGTGAGCAACCCAGCGAACGAGCATGAAAGGGAACCTGACCCCTCATAATCACCCCCAAGCCTCTGAATACCTGTCCCTGCACCCCCACAAATTATTTCTAACGTTGCTCGTGTTGGAAATGCTCCCTATAAAAGATTAAATCTAGCCTTTTATACTTACTGAAAGTGCAACTTCTGCTCCATGAATAAGTCGCAGAGGCCGTTCCCTGTGCGCTCCTAAGCCGCTCATTATCATGCCCCGATGGGCGTGATAAGAAATCCAAGTCCTCCTCACCCTGCTTTATGGACGTATTAGCCGGTATGACGCAAATAGCATCATATCCGGGCAGGATGACGTCGGTACCGCCGACCTCACCATGTGCATTGTGCATGCGCGGGTTTCGCTTTACAGCCGGGGGGGCCGTAAAGCAGAAGCCGTGCATGCGCAATGCGTACGGCGTCATCCTACCCGGATATGACGCTATTTGCGTCATACCAGCTAATACACCCATAAAGCAGGGCGAGGAGGACACGTATCTTATCACGCCCATCGGGGCATGATAATGAGCGGCTTAGGAGCGCACAGGGAACGGCCTCTGCGACTTATTCAGGGAGCAGAAGTCGCACTTTCAGTAAGTATAAAAGGCTAGATCTCATCTTTTATAGGGAGCATTTCCAACAGAAGAGCAACGTTGGAAATGATTTGTGGGGGTACAGGGACAGGTATTCAGAGGCTTGGGGTGATTGAGGGGTCAGGTTCCCTTTAACATTGTAGTGAATAGGGGAAGTTGCGTTCAAAATCGTGCCAGATCGCATATGCAATGTCTTACGGTTGAAGGGCTTGCATAATCTTCTTGCAATATCGTACCTGCGCTTTATTGCAGTCGCATTGACCTTTTACACGACACAACGCACCAACGATATCAACTGCAACGACCGTACCACGTGACTTTTGGTCGATGTTGCATTGCGATATCGCGACGTGTAACGGTACCCTAAGACATGTCGAATTTATCCACGGTCTTTGACTGAAGTGATTGCAAGGAGGTGGTATGTGTGTGTTGTGAGAAGTCTTAACTCCGCCAGGATGAATGCTTCAAGGCTGAACTGTTCTGATTGTGCGGCGAGGACTTTATTAGTGATTGGTTGTCACATGCTGATTTCTTTGTCCCTGACCCTGCATTCCCTGCATTTCTCACTGTTATTTCTTCCACTGCTCTGTCGATGACTCTATAATTGAGATATTTCTGCCTCTCGTTTGCCATGTTTTCTTACAATCATAACAGCTTGCAAATGCTAATTTATTATTCATAACGGCTCGAATGCTAATCCCTCCCTAAAAATCTAAATGTACTTACAAAACCCCTCTAGACCGCTGATAACGCACATACTGGCCTAGTTTGCACATCTCAAATGTAAATCTACCACCTCCCAGGGAGCAGATCTCATATAACCACCGCTAACTACCCCTCGATAGATATTTCTGTAGCATTGGCCTAGATTCATCAAACCTGGAGACGGAGCATGTCAAAACCCCACTCATCTCGGAATGCAATGTATAAAGATGCAATGAATTGTTCGGGATTTTGGCTTGGGTTACGCTTGCCCTGACATATACCCTCCATATTTAATCTGTCTCTTATTTTGCAGCCTTGAATGTTGCTTCTTCAATGTTAACATGTTTGTCTGCTGCTCTCTCCGTGTCTGCTCTCTACCTCACCGGTGTCATGCCGGTCACATTCACTAACGTTGACCTCTCTCTCATACAGCTGTCTGTGCATCTCCCCTTATTCCTCACTGCTTTACCCCCCCCCCCTACCCCTTCCAATTTTTCTCATTCGCCTGGATTTTGAACAGGGTAGAGATCCTTTTAGCCGCTGGCTTTGTGAGATACCAGTGCTGAATCCTAATTTTGTGTAACCCCATGTCTCTTTCTCTTGTTCTGTATTCACTGTATACGCCGGTCTTTTCTCGTTGTGCTAGCGCTCTGCATGCAGGGTCTGCTGCTTCTGTCCTTCTACCCTTTAAAGTTAATGATGTCTCTGCTGACCTCCTCACCAGTGTCTAACCTCTGCTCCGTCACTTCACTCTTTCCCTTTCAGGAGGACTTTGGAACCCAAGAGACTTTCTCAAATTGCAACCAAAATCAGAGCAATTATAACTGTACAAACAGACCATTTCTTTTCTGACTATGCATATATATGTGTGTAAACATATATATGCCCTCTGTAGTGAATGTGTTATGATGTGACGGCAGTAGACCTTGCAGTAGACCTACACCTTACATGCTGGGAGATTTACCTGGATGCACCATTGATTGCTCACCAATTAATCAATTTATGCCAATTTTGTAGCATTGGTGCCAATGATGTCACACACCGTCTGCGCGCTTTACTTTGCAGGATTTAGTGGGAAGGAGCAAGGCCTACAACATTTCACCAAAATTAAAGCCAATAAAGTAAACACAAATAGTAGAGTAACTCTACAGCCGATCAGAACAAAGGTGACTAATGTGCCCAAAATGCGGAAAATTAAACATTTTATTAATAGTTTGGCCTTTCTGGAAAAGGGTTTGCCATAAGATAGTGAATTACAGTGAGTTCTAGTTCTAGAGTTGAGATTAGGTATACCGGTACATTTTTTTATGTATAGGCATTGCTAAGCTCAGTGGTGTAACTAGAGTTCAATGGGCCCCAGAGCGAAATTTGGACCTGCCCAAACCCCATCCACCACACGATGGTCAGATTTAGGGGCTCCATAAAGACTTGAAAATTACCCCGCCCCCTTCATTATGTAGCAATGTCCTCATCCTAGGGCATCTCAAAGAAGTAGAATATCATCAAAAATCAATGTGATATTGCCATGTTTCCGGGAGCCCTGACTAATAAATCAATATTATATTCACCCTTTGATGGGTTTTTTAACCCTTCATCCTCCCTACTTTAATTTTTCTGAAATAACGACCTTTGGGTTTTCATTGGCTGTAAGCCATAATCATCAACATTTACAGAAATAAACAGTTGAAATACAGCACTCTGTAATGACGCTACATAATATATACATTTCACTTTATGTATAGAATTACTGAAATAAATTAACTTTTTGATGATCCTCTAATCCATTGAGATGGTCTAGTATGTCCTCCACCCTTATATATATGGTCCTCATCCTGGGCAAATCCTGGAATATATGTCCCCCATCCTGGTATATATGGTGCCCATCCTGATCCCTAACCTGATGTAGCTATATGTTCCCCAACCTGGGTCTGTCCTAGTATATATGTTGCCATACTGGTATATATTTCCCCTATCCTGGCATGTATGATCCCCATCCTAGTATATATTTTTCCCCATTTGGGTATATATGTCCCCAAACCTGCATCTCGGTATATATGGTCCCCATCTTGGTATATATGTCCTTCATCCTGGTATATATGTTCCCCCATCCTGGCATGTATGATCCCCATCCTAGTATATATTTTTCCCCATCTGGGTATAAATGTCTCCAAATCTGCATCTTGGTATATATGGTCCCCATCTTGGTATATATGGTCCCCATCCTGGTATATATGTTCCCCATCCTGTTATATATGTCACCGTTCTGTCTCAAACACATAATTAAAAAAAAAACCAGCATTCTACTCACCTTTCCTCCACTCCCATTTTGCTTTGTGACATTGAAGTCGTACCATCAGCATCATGTGCCACCCCTGTCAAGTTACCGTCATCAGCTGCCGGCCACTCTTTGGCTAGCAGTATGTATCGTAGAGCAGGAACCCAATGGGTCTCTGTACCATGATGCATTTCGGCTGGATGTGAGTCCTCGGACATGCGCCCAGCTAAAGTAGGTGCTGGCGTTGGCTGGCCCCGAACCGATAGGCCCAGTCCTTGTGTCCACAATCGTTACGCCCCTTGGCTTTTCCAGGCTTTGTTTCCTGGCATCCTCAATCTTGATGTGCTCTGTGGTCATAAGTTAAGCTAAGAGGCGCTCAGAAAAAAAACATAAGGGAGTTACCGTACATAGCGGCAATCCATATCACCATCGTAGGGATTCTCATTCTGCAGCCAGCAATAAACAGAACAATACAGAGGCTATAGAAGGCAAGCAATGCAAAATGTTTAATGAAATTTAATTGCAAAAATTATTTAGAGCCCCAAATACATACATGTAGGCAAAAAAAAAATCCACATGTTTTCAAAAGTGCAAAACTTCTTTAAGGAGCTCCTTTCAATTGCTGCAATGCAAGATATGTTCACTGGACAATCTGCGTATGGATCGTACCCTCTGTCTGTATCGGGAAGGGGTTATGAATAGGCTCGGAGAGCTGATCCAAAATGATATATATAGAATATACCGTAACATAAATTTAGTTATTCCTTGTAGCTGATGAAAGTTTATAAAGTTATAGAAATTATAGTTGGGTTAATTCAGCTGCTCATTGATGTCTTACATTTACGTTGTCTCTTCTTACCTGGATGGAGACATAGAGAACTACGTAATAATTAGGGTCTGAGCACGGCACTAATGATCTGGCAGCTGTACGGTCTACAATGCCCGATCTGGAGTATAAACCCGACCACTTTATAGGCAGTCACATGACGACAATAAAACAATCCAAAAGGGTCACAAATACAATAATAAAATGTCATAAAGATACATAGATCTCTTGTGAAATAATCCCTTCAGATTAGAAGGAAATGTAGATGGGCCAGCATTTTTAATGTAGACGCAAGCCATCAGCACAGATCCGATGTGGTCTCTGACCTGCTGCATTGAACAGCTGAGCCTTGTGACTCCTAAATGTAACATACAGCAGGGAAACAAAAACCATGTTAGATATATGACTGAATAAACCCAATAGATAAAGCCATGGCTTGGAAGCTGCCATAGCCAGAAAAACAACAAAGCCTCTAGGGTTTGTAATATCAGTAAATCCCTGACAGCCAGTCATGTGTGCCTGACTGCCAGGGCACGGGCTGACATAACAAACCTTGACAGATTAGAAGGAGAAATAGAAAATACATAAACCATCAGTGTAAATGATACAATGTGCCTTATTATCAAGACGTTCTAAATAGCTAAGATATTCTCCAAATTCACATTCCCGTTTCTGATGGCTGGAGATAAATTGGCCTTTCAGAAAATGAAAAGTCCCCTTCTATATAGTCCATCACTCACTCCATGCCTCCCCAGACCAGGCTTTCAATAAACATCTGCTAAATGTCACAGCATGTATAGTTTACTGACTGGTTTACTGCGGAAGGTCAACTTGGGAGAACTCCAATACCCTCTCAGGATCAATGGCTGATGGCTTCCATTCATTCACCTCCCAGGCCGTGGTGTGAAAATCCAGTGCAACTTTTAACATGTGTCTTCTTTTTCTTCTTTAAGATTACCAGCAGGTGCCAAAACCACAAATACATCAGCGGTGTCGGGACAAGCGCAACCGGAAGAAGGTGACAAAAAAGCCGATCAGCGTTCTTCAGTGTCCGACCTTGTGAATTCACTGACCAGCGAGATGCTCATGGTGAGTACATTCGTCCTTAATTGTTAATTTCATGCATACCCGTATTCAGCCCTTAATTTGCACTCCGGAGCCCTCGTCTAGCACTTTGGACTCCTCTGTCATGTACAGTAGACCCACCGGCAAGGTGTCTTTTTGTATTTTCTTAAAGGGCTCGGACTTGTTAAAATAATAAAGGAAGTAATATTCACCCTCACTGTTACTTATACAGCTTCTATTTTAACATTAGCCCAATTTCTTCTGGTCTCTACCTCCTGATCGCATCTCAACACCCCACAAATGGTGAGAAATGTCCACTTAGCTAATCACTAGTTAAAGCGGGTCAATAGAGTGGACAATGGTTCCAGGGCTGTGGAGTTGATAAGCCAAACCTCCCGACTCCAACTCCGACTCTGACCTCTCAATTTCCCTGAATATGACTCCAACTCTGACTCTATCAAAATGGGCACAGACTCAGACTGTGGCAGCATGGTAGCCCAATATTTAGCACTGTTGTTTTGTAGCATTGGGATCATAGGTTCGATCCCACCCAGGTGTAATAACCTGTCAGTGGTCACCTGGCAGTTCTGAAATGGCTACCATGGACAGGCTTAGCGCAAACCACTCTGCTTACCAGATCCCAGGAGTTGGCCTGGTCTTCATCCCTTAACCCATGTACAGGAATCTGGACATAAACCGAATCCCTTAGGCTGAGGCCACGGAGTAATCTGCTGTTCGGTGGAGCAGGCTGGTAGAAATGCTCAAGTAGCTGGGTCAGAATAAGGAGGGCATGAAAAGTACAAAATCGGAAAACATTACAATAGTCAGAAACACAGCCGAGGTCAAAACAAGGAACAATAGTAGAAGGAGCAAGTGTAAGCCAGAGCAGCACAATACTATGTCTGGCAGCTTCAAGCATTAAGCTGGAAGGTTAAGTAGAGTGTGGTGCCTTCCAGTTGTCTGGAGCGGTGAACACATAACTTTAGCTGGACAGCACACACCCATACTGCCCAGCCACCCAAATATAATTGTCTGGACAAAGCCTGCCCCATCCAGACCTTCTAATTCCAATGTCTTCTCTATCACCAGCGTCACCCACAGAAAGAAAACTAAACTGTGGGCATGGTGACAAAGAAAGATACTGCAGGAGCAAGGGTCATGGTGAAGATGGGACATAAGTACAACATTTAAAAGGAGTTTGTCTGTTGTCCCCGTGTCTCTCTAGGTTTACTCTGGGTTCACTCCAAAGACATAGGGTACCTTTACACATCGCAACATTGCATGCAATTTCACTTGCAACTTACTGGTTGTAGTGAAATCATGGACATTGTTCTATCTTGTTGCTGTGTACAAATGTAACAATGTGTCCATGATTTCACTGCAACCAGTAAGTTGCAAGTGAAATTGCATGCAATGTTGCGACGTGTAAAGGTACCCTTACTGATGGGGAATTCCAATTTTGATTCCCAATAGAGACAGTGCTGATAATGTGTGTAAAGCGTTGAGGTATATGATAGCGCTATATAAGTGAAATATAATAAACCGGTATGTAGACTTTGCACTGGAAATAGATTCACAGATTGGCTACATGTCAGAACTTGAGATTTTTCGGAATCGGAGTGTGAGAGTATTGCCTCTTATGTATGTGTTAACCTGTCTGAACCCCTTACCTAAAACATTGGATTTATGTATGACTGTGAAATGTTAATCTGCCCTCACCACCTTTCACAACAATCAGCAAACTCTACAGCTTTGTCCGTCCTCTACTTTGGGCCTATATACTGTATAGGAGCCCTTTTCCTCTAGGGCTGACTACAGACCGTCTGTGCCGATATAACTAAATATTGGTAAATGTGGCACTGGTCAAATGAACTCCCCCTGCTCCAGCGGTACTAAGAGTATGGAGGTCACCCTGACAATCTTCAGTTTGGCAGATTAATGGTGGATCAATAGACATTCACTGAAAACAATGAAGTGGAGGGAACCGCTCTGTTCTTGGCATAAATCCAGACATACGAAGTAGAAATAAAATTCTAAAAAGTAAAAAAAAAAAAAATTAATAGAAAATATCTATTATAAAGCTCTTGAAAAGTTAACAAGACAAGCAGGAGGTAGAGAGAATGAGCTTAAAGAAGACCGGATAATAGCAGTGTAGGGGGTAGGGCATATCTATACCTCCGGAGAAGCCTATGAGTGGGTGCATGAGCCTAACGTAAGGGTTTAATTGCAAAAGTTGAATGACAAGACCTTGTTTCTGCTGGCCATCGTTATGGAACGCCATACATCACATCACTTTTATATCTGGCTCATGGATTGGCTCAGGCTTTCTGAAAGGTTCATGCTACTCGGACCACAGGCGTCATGAATCAGATATTGGCTGCACGATTGCGACCAAGTATATTGTTTTCTGAAACACGTAGGAATTTAAGAGAAAATATAGTTTGCATATCCGGTTGAGGAAGACTAACCCAGCCCCGCACCCCGACATCTTCTCCCGGCCACGCTCCAAATGATTGAAAACCATTGATTTTTCTCTTGCTCTGATTGATGCTGCCTGTGGGTTGGGCAGCATAAATTAAGTGAGATGTTCCCTTTAATGCCCAGTGAATTTAAAATTGCTTTGTAAACTAATACAAAAAGTTACTCATCAGTAGCCACATTATGCTAGAGCCATCTTTCCTGAACCTTAAAGGTGTTGAGGGGCCGGCTATACAGGGATTTGGTAGTCGTGGGTGATCAGGCAGGGCCCCATTTTTGTAGCGCGTGCCCAACCTGCTCCTCAGTGTAACAGTTCAGTACATGCGTACCTTTTAATACCCACTGTTCTAGTACCTCTACACTCTCTCATGCCGTGCTTTCAACACCATGATGCCTCACTGTAAATTAATATAGTCTATCTTACGGCTCCAGCCCTATCCCATTGACTGGGGTCTATCCAAAGGAACAATCAGGGCAACTGTTAGACAAAAGTTCCTTCCCTGCGTGTACCATGATGACTCTTTCGCCCGAGTCTATATTGAAGTCCACCAAAACGGTACAGCAAGGAACAGTCGCTTCACAGGATGACCCACACAATGCAGGGGTGAAGAACCAATGCCAGTGAAAGTTCCACTCGCATGCGTCCCAACTCTTGTACCCATGATGCTGGGGTGAATCGGAGGGTCTGGACAAATTGGGGCCTCTGTGCCTCCCATAGACACAGCACTTATTGTTCTTCACACATTCTCCCCTCCAGACATGTCTAACACCCAGTTTCATAACTCTTCCACTCCACCCCTAGTTGGTGGTGTCACTATCCAAACCAATAACACTATTGCTTTACTCTAAGTACCAGTGAGCGGTCTTTCACCTTGGCCATTGAATGTCAGCATACACAAAACTATAGACAGTACACACAAATCTGTAACGTCATCATAGACACAGAAACCCATAATATATGTACAAAACACAGAATTCACCAGAGACGGGGTGATTGGGCCTTGCCCTTCCCCCTTACAGGGGGGTTGTTGCCTTTTGATTAAGTTTCTACCCTGGCTGTGGCTTGTTTTAAAACAACAAACCAGGCTATACTCACCTTCCCTGGGTCCACAAGTGAGCCTCTGCCACCACCTGCATTGACATTGACAGCGTTGGGAAAGACAATGGGCTCTATTGTTCTGGAGGGGGCGTGCCATCTGCAATGTCTGCTGAGATCACCGATCGGCTGCTGCCCTGCCAAGGTGATGATGGCTCCACGACCAATGCCAGGCACTGGTAGCGGCAAAGAGTGACTGGTGGACCTGGGAAAGGTGAGAACTGCAACTAATTCTTGTTTACCAAGCTGCAACAAGGCAAAAAATAAGTGATAGAGAACAACCCCTTTAAGTGTAGAACATTGGTGGAGATGGTAACATTTCTATTCACTTTTTGAAGAATGAATGGAACATTGAATTTGTAAAGTTTTCTTTAATCCGTATTCATGGCAGGACTCATTAAACCGATTAGAGATTGCAGGGAATCTGTGACATTTTTAAAGATTTGCTCATCTCTAGTGGTCAGCAAGAATACATGGTGTAGAGTAGGGGGGTAATTAGTCCGAGGGGGAAACGGAAACCTTAAAACAATAACAAGCAATTCATCTTTTTTCTGATGGAAAGCTATTTCTAGAGTCGTAGATGGCAGATCCTGTTTCTGCAGCATTGATAAAATGGATTAAATATCTCTGGGTTGTGAAATCCAAACCAAGCTGTGGAAAACTAAATGCATTCAATTTACCGGCAGCCGCAGTGAGAGGCGCACCGTACGTGCCAGATCCTCATAAGTAGCATTCTTCAAGGGGTCGATAAAGGAGATGCAGAATGTTTGGTAAATTTTACATTTCTTAACACCATAATCGCTATTTGTGGTTAATGAGACTGGAAACTGTATGAAATGTTTAAGTTGTATGGGCCCCAAAGCTAATTGTGGACACGCGTCCTGCGCCCACCAGCTTGCTTATGTCATATACAAGGCACGGTGGGGTGGCCATGCATTGCTCCCTCCCCGAATGTGTAACTACCAGTCTGCTGGATGATTTTCCGATCTCTTTTTATTTTATGAAAGTCAGTTGTGTTGTTCCACTTTCTGTATGTAATTATGGAGACGGCCATCTTGCCTGAGTAGCTGTAAAGGCATTCAGAAATGTGTGACAGCAAAACCATTGAGCGTAAGTGACAACGTAGTGGAGACGTCTTATGGCGGATTTACACGTTGCGATATCGTAGTACGATTTCAATGAAAAGTCACGTGGTTCGATCGTTGGAGCCGATATCGTTCCTGCGTTGTATGGTGTGAACGTCCAATACGATGCAGGAACGATGTCAATGCGATATCTGGGATTGAATGAGCGTGCTATTCAATGCCCCGATATTGAAGGGAGATTGGTGTCAGATCGTGCTGTGTAAACGCACAACTATGATGCGATTTGAAACGTCACCCATTCACTCCCATGTTAAAGGATCGTTCCTGGGTTGGGGGGCGTAGACATCGCACGGACGTTTTATTCCGATATCGCAGCGTGTAAACATCCAATGCGATGCGGGAGAAACGCCATTGAGTTGCGATATCGCAACGATATTGAAGCATGTAAACCCACCATTATTCTTCACATCAATGAGAATGAGTAGTAGACATAGTATGTGACCTGTGCAGAGGTCCTGGTGTAAGGAGTCTCAACAAATAGAGTAGTGATGAACGAGCGCTACCATGCTCCGCTGCTTGGTACTCGGAACGAGCAGTTCAATAGATTAGCATGAGTACCCAAGTACAAGGTGAATTAATGGGAAACTCAAGCATTCAGAAGAGTTTCTGGAAAAATGTTGAAGTTTTCCATTTACTTCTATTATCCTCGATACATGAGTTGTACCCATCTAAGCGGCCGACTGCTCATTACGAATACCGAACACCTGCGCATGGTAGACCTCGCTCATCACTAATACAGATGAGTGTTCCTATAGTGTAGTATGTCTGTAATAATGAGTGGGGATCACAACACCACCGATACGTTAAGGTCACGCACACACGCTGAGTATTTGGTGAGTTTTTTTTACCTCAGGATTTGTAGGTGATAAATCCAGAAGTGGTGACGTGTTTCTATTAGACTTTTCCTCTGATTGCTCCACTGTTGGATTTAGCCACAAATCCTGAGGTAAAAAGCTCACTAAACACTCGGTGTGTGCACGTGGCCTAATGGGACCTCATTTGACCTCTTAGGCCACATGCACACATTGGGTATTTGTTGAGATTTTTACCTCAGGATTTGTAGCCAAACTCAGCAGTGGGTGATAAATACAGAAGTGGTGACGTGTTTCTATTACAGTTTTCCCCCCCTGGTTTTGGCTATAAATACCGAGGTAAAAAACTCAACGAATACTATGTGTTCAAGTGGCGTATGAGTTTTTGACACTATATTTGCACTGTGCAAAAACAAAACATCTTAAGGCCCCGTCACACCTGGCGATGGAGCTGGAGATGTTGGCAGCGACTGGCGAGTGAGCGCACGTTTTTGGCGCCCCGCCAGCGTCACCGTACCCCATTTACATGGGGCGACATCTCCAGCCCCGCGCCGGCGAGCTGACAGGCGGCATCGCCGCCGGGGTGTCTGAAAGCCCCAGTGGCGATGCAGGACAATGGGAGCCTATGGCTCCCATCGCCTGACAGGTTGCCGGCGGGCGGTTACATGGGGCGATGTGTGCACATCGCCCCTTTACATGAGGCGACGTAGGGGCGATGTTGTCGCCGATTGGCCACGCCCCTACGTCGCCTATGTAATTGGCGGCGATGTTGCCCCATGTGACGGAGCCTTTAGGGTACCGTTACACGTCGTGATATCGTTCCGATATTGCATACAATTTCACGGGCGCGCACACAGTTTTGGCACTTGTCCAAGATGGCATAGGAGATGTCACACAGGGAGATATCGGCAGGCAACGCAACTACGATGTTGTACGCCCCTTCTTTGCGCTGGATATGAGCAACCCAGTGACTGAGCATTAACATTGTAGTGAATAGGGGAAGTTGCAAACAAGATCGTAATTGCGCCGCCACACAGCACGATCCTGCCCGATCGCATATACAATACTGTACGGTTGAAGGGCTTGCACAATCTTCTTGCGATATCGTACCTACAATTTTTTCGAGTCGCATTGCCCATTTACACGACACAACACACGAACGATGTCAACTGCAACTACCACACCACGTGACTTTTTGTTGATGTTGCATTGCGATATCGTGACATGTAACGGTACCCTTAGGGCTCTCTCACACTAGCGTACTGTGCCGATATCTTATCGGATGGCTCTTATGGGACCGATATCGGGACCAACAACGCGGGAGCGCACTTTTTGAGCGCGCTTTTCCCGCTATCGCATCGCCGGTTTACACAGCCCGATATCGGGATACAACGTCCCAACGATGTGTACGCCCCCCAACCCAGGAACGATCATTTAACATGGGAGTGAATGGGTGACGTGGGCGTACACATCGTAGTTGGGCTGTCACACGGGACGATGCGGCTACAACGGCCATCCGATATCGGGCGGTTGAATAGCGCGCTCAGTCAACCCCGATATCGTTTTGGCATCGTTCCAGCATCGCATTGTACGTTCAAACCGTACAACGCGCGAACGATATCGGGTCCAACTCCCGAACCACGTGACTTTTGGTCGGAGTTGGATCGGAGTTGGACGCCGATATCGCGACGTGTAAACCCACCATAAGACCTGTTATACTATCAATGAAAACCGGGTGTAACCAACACAGACTTTGCTGTATTAATGAGGAGTTTTAATTAGTCAATAAATATGAAGTTTTAAAAGGACTTGGAAGACTTTGAAGCTCTTTATTTCTGTTTTCGTAGTGTGATACTATGGGGTAGTGGTGATCAGTGCTTGTGTTCGGTGATTGGCGGCATATATCGGATGGCAGCACCCATTCTAGTCTATAGGCGCTTGTGATGCATCAGACTGCACTCAGATGTCATCCGAGTATAGTCTAATACACAGACAATGGAAAGATGGAGAAATGACTTATCTCCTCCACACCTGTGATCCGATTCTCGCATGTGAGGCAATCAGAGCACAGATACACGGCAGTGCACTGGCTCACCCTCGCAGCAGAGCTTGAGCCGAGTGCCATTACCATAATCCATCCCATTGTCTGACATGAGATAATATCTGCCCGTATGAGCGCAGTCTTACAGTCCCAGCACAGTGGACGGATTTATAGAAATCTCCTGCCCGCTCGGCTTTTATTACTCTGTGTAAACTGACCTGCGGTGGATTGTTTAAATCTGCGACATGTCAATTTCTCTTGTGATTACGCTGTTTTTTTCTCTGTGAATTTCCCCCATGGAATTACATTAGATGCAGAAAATCTACAAGTAAAAAAACATATATGCATTTTTAGTGCATTTCTGCTGCAGAAACACTTTAACATTGTATGTAATCTGCACATGACAGCACTAATACAACTGTGTCATAACCAAATACCAAAAGGTAAAAACAAAAAAAGCAGTTTTACTTAAAACACGACATGAAAAATAGACAAAACTGCAGCACTAAAAATGCATGTAAAAATTGCACTCGAAAACCGTGTCCCATCTGCCAATGCATCTCTATGAGAGCCAGAACGAGGCTCTTATAGACATACATTGATTTGTGACATCCGACGCGCTCCGGTTGTAAACTGAATAACTCAGGAGGCAGCGCTAGATCAGACTGGAGCAGCACCTAAACTCCGAGTGAAAATCTGCATCCAAAAAATGAAGATGAAGATTTGACCAGGGTCTCACCACCTAGGTGACCTAGCACCAAGTCTTCTTATGTCATCATTACTTACACTTTCATTAAAAATATATATAATAATGTTTTGAATGACTATGTGAAATGGACAAGTCTATTCCTTGTGGTGCACACATCAAAAGACTTCTTTCTTCTTTCTTCTTTCTTCTTCTTTCTTCTTCTTCCTTCTTCTTCTTCTTTCTTCTTTCTTTCTTCTTTCTTCTTTCTTCTTTCTTCTTCTTCTTCTTTCTTCCTTCCTTCTTCCTTTTTCTTCTTCCTTCTTTCTTCTTCCTTCTTCTTCTTCTTTCTTCTTTTCTTCTTTCTTCCTTCTTCTTTCTTTCTTCTTCTTTCTTCTTCTTTCTTCTTCTTTCTTCTTCTTTCTTCTTCTTTCTTCTTCTTTCTTCTTCTTTCTTCTTCTTTCTTCTTCTTTCTTCTTCTTTCTTCTTCTTTCTTCCTTCCTTTTTCTTCTTCCTTCTTTCTTCTTCCTTCTTCCCTGCCGCTGGTTTAAAATAGCCAGCGGTGAAGACACTTAAGTGTTTGTACTGCTGGATTTCCCGCCAGCTATTTTAAACCAGCGGTGTCAGGGAGGAAGAGCTCAGCAGAGACGGCCAGGAGGAGGAGATCTCCGCCTCCCAGCCGCCGCCGCTGATTGGATGGCCGGGCACACTCACAGTGCCATTTCATGTGACTGCACGCGTGGAATCTCCACTGGCGACCATTGTATGTCTTTGCAATCGGCTGGTCCTCCTCAGCCGAGGGTGACCCTGCACTGTGTATTTCTATGCAGATGTCACATTCAGCTGCGAGTGTGCAACTAGGGCTTATTTTTGGAGTAGGGCTTATATTTCAATCCTACTTCAAAACGCCCGAAAAATCCTGCTAGGGCTTACTTTTGGGGTGGGGTTTATTTTTGGAGAAACAGAGTAACAATCTTTCAAAAATGCGTTTTAGCATAAAACCTTGATTTCTACACCAGGACATTATTCCTTCTGACAACAGATAAAATGGTCAAGCCAGTCTCGGTCACTGAAAACACAGTTGGGACCAGCTATAGGTTCTGCTAAGTATATTTGAAGACATGAGGGGTGATGGGAAACTGATTCTGACATAATAAATTAATGTTGAAACATCAGATCAAATGTAATTGTCATCCCATAAGCCGAGAGCTCAATCATGACACATCGGCATTCTGGTCCTATGTAGTAGTATCATTTTTGAAATGACCGGATTATTGATTGACATTACCTCGGTCGATGACGACAGGGTGAGCTGGCAGAAATATTCTGATCAGTCGACATCTGACCTTTACCGAGTTGGGGGAGATGGGGGGCATTCCTACTCTTATTAATACACCCGAATGCTACAATTCAATTATTACCCCCTTGTCTTCTAATCCTGGCTCCACCGTGCCTCCGAGGTTCTCCCCGATTCTCCAGGAACAGGTTCAGTGGAGCAGTGTGGGGGTAGTGAGATGGAAATCCTGAGTGTTATTTCATGTGACAGCCCCCAGCGGGGAGACCCAGTGGTCGTCAGTGAATGAATCGTTACTAGAAATACAGAGAAACGTAAGTGTTCAGTGGAAAGGAGAACATCCTACTATCCACAGGGGATTTGTGGTCATTCCCTCCTGTTGACCACAAGCAGGAATAAACTAATAGCCGTGAACAGACTTAGCCATTTTGCCAATCACCCAAACACATCAAACAAGCCAAGTCAACATGAACCCAATAATTGAAAAATGAGCGACAAATATGAATTTCAAGCATTTGGATCTATGAAATGAAGTCTTCTGTTGTCAGATACAGGTCTGTTAGCTTTGCGTAACCCAGAAGACGACAGAACGAGGGAAGAAAGCTCATTTCTGGATAGTTTAAACTCATTAACTCTGAGACACTGAAACTGATTATAAAGAAATGGGTCTCATAGGAGTCAGCGCAGATAGAAGTCGTCTTCTATTACTTGGCTGGGAAATGAGCGTGATTGCATTGCAAGATACAGGTGCTCCATGACATTTCACCAACGTCTAGTATCAGCACAGTAGTTGGGCAGATCATTAGCTCTCTATACAGATATTTCGGTTTAATGCACTTTACTATAAAGTACTACTATAATGAAACATCTCATACTGGGTTATGAGGACTTAGGAAATCAAGCAGAGTCTACTTAAAATGAAATGAAACTCAATAATGTTGACAAAGAAAATCAGATGTTGCAAGAATAATAGACCCCAAGACCTTCCTATGATGTCCATGCCTGACCACCCTTACCACATTATAATGAGTGCACATGTGCATTTGACCAGGGTCTCACCACCTAGGTGACCTAGAAGGCCTCCATAAACCATCCTGCCTGCCCAAGCCAGGTCACGCTATCTTATATATGCATTTAGCCACAGTTTGAGGATGGGCGGTGTATGGAGAGTGCCTTCACCGCGGTGCGGCTCACTTGTAATCCGGTAAAGGTGGACACCCGAGTCAAGGTTCCAAACAAGGCTTCAAAATGGCAAGGAATTCAGTGAAGTAAAAATCGTAAAACTTCACATTTATTCAAAGTATTAAAAACAATGGTTCCATTAAAAACCTATCCACACAAGAACTACTGACTTATGGGTTTTGACATGTAGCCTCATCATGGTTTAGGGCTATAATCTGAAAGGTGTAGGTCAGTAGACCTTGTGTGGATAGGTCTTTATTTTTGATGGAGTCGTCGTTTTTATTACTTGAATAAATGTGAATTTTACTGTTTTCACATTATAGGATCCTCTACCCTTTTCAAGCTTTTATGTCGATATCGGTATTTTCTAGTTACTTCCCTAGCAGTCACTATTTATATAGATAGTCTATAACTGGCTTAAAGGGAACCATACATAGCAGCATGTCTCAGGCATCGGCTGTATAACCTCAGTTAAGTATGTTTGACTTTGAAAGGCCATGGCATTTCAGAGAAAAACAAGCTTTAAATGTCACCAGGGGCTGAGATGTGGGAGACTAGTCAGACAGGCAGGTCTCTGGTGGTTTCTCTCAGTCTATTGCCAGTGACTGGCACAGAGAGAGACCTGTCACTCAAGAGGAGCAGGTGGGGAGAAGCTGCGGGGACCCGCCTGTTGGCGTATCTTCTATGCAGTTCAGTCCCCGGTAATTTTTAAAGCCTATTTTGTTCTGAAATACCATAGCGGTGATTCAGACATAGATGGTTGAAATCACGCAGCAAGTGTTTGACATGTGCAGCCAGTGGTCTGCTGTCCGGTTTCCCTTAAAGAGTTTCAAATGTTCGAGTTCGCCTGATTTGGCCGGGGCTTGACCCAAATTTGAGTCGAGACCCCAAACTCCTAAGGGCCGCTTCACACTGCGGCATGATCCGGTCTGGTTCTGTCTGGGAGAACCCAGACATCTGCGGACCGGATCAGCACACAGGACTGGGGGGCTATTATGCCCTCCGATCCTGTGTGCAGCGCACGCAGCTGCAGCCGCTGACAGGTCAGGACCACGGGTGCAGCTGGATCATGCCGCAGTGTGAAACGGCCCTTATAAGTCTATGGGGACTCGAACTTCTGTGCTATAAAATTGTAGTAGAAAGGGCTAGGGAAAAGCAATAGGAAGCAAACTTGGGGGTAAAAGCAGGGCAATTATATTTACTGAGTTACGGATTGTCCATGCCGCTGTCATACTGCTCCCAGGTCCACTCATTAAACCTTATGAATATTCCAGTGCCCACCCTCTGTGATAGCATCTATGATTGGTTGCAGTCAGACTGCACACCCACCCTCTGTGCTGGCATCTGAGATTGGTTTCCTTACATACAGTAGTGTAAAAATAAATAATTGGGAAAAATCAAGTGGGGTCCTCCATATTTTCATACCCAGTGCAGATAAAGCAGACAGCTGAAGCCTGCAGCCCACAGCTGTGTATTTCATCTTGGCTGGGTGTCAAAATATAGGAGACCCCACACTTTATTTTTTTTAATTCCTGAAGGCTGGTATGCTCACACTAAGGAGGCCCATAGTTATTGGACACTCCCCACGAAAAAAAAAAGCAGCTGGCCCAGAATTGGTGCATCCAAATCCTGGCGCCTTAATCTGCTCATCCCGAGTGCCCTAGTGCGGTGGCAAAAGTAATATAAGGGGTTAATGACAGCTGTGATATGTCAAAAATCAGAGCTACAATCCAGCCCTAGGTTAGTAATGGGTAGGGGTCTTTTAGACACCCTCATTACTAATCTATAAGTCAAAAGAAATACTCACAAAACCAAAAAATCCTTTATTTGAAATAAAAAACAGAGACAGCCTCTTTCACCTCTTTATTAACCCCAAACCACCCCTGCAGGTCCAAAGTCATCCATCACACGATGTCCCTCGACGATCCAGGCTCTGCTACATCTAGAAGCTACGGTGCTGGAAAACGTGACCACTCGCTGCAGCTTCTGGGATGTACTGACAGCCGCGGCGGAGGAACCAATCATGGATGGTGTCACAGAGGGTGGGGGGAGCAGTGGAATACTCATAAGGTGTAATGAGCGGACCCAGAAGTGGTGTAGCAGTGGTGCTGAAACTCGGTAAGTATAATTATCCTGCTTTGAACCTCATTTTGCACTGGTAAGGCTTGCTAATTGGCTGCGGCGCAGCCTTTCAACAAACTTTATCCGGGCCTCAGAACCCGAACAGTAACACAGAATTCCCGGTTCGCCCATCACGATAAGTGTCGGTTCAATCTGGTCTGATCTGTGCGTTTTTCTAATGCTGCTATCCTGACTAGATGCGATGTAGTGCTTGGAAGCAATGTAAGATAAAGCTTGCAAGCACTGTGCGCATGCGACCACCCCAACCAAGACAGCAGGGGCGGTCGGTCCCCATGTCAACAAATATTACAGAATAGAATGGTGACATATAGAAACAAAGTAAATTGCAAAATAGATTATATATATATAATGACTACCTAATTACCCACATTCATGCAAATGAGTGTGAATAATCCTTTATCTACGTCCCTGACTTCTATACATTCCAAGTGAAAGTCATGTGCATCAACTGTTTACCGTTGCAATAGGGGGTTGTGTGTGGGGTCTGATCTACAGTGTGACCCCCTATATGAGGTTCTGCTCTAAGCAATGACTTGGGACACGCTATCGCCATCCACCATATTATTACTAAGTGAGTCCATGAAGCCTCCAATTATTTGCATCCTCTAGGTTCAGAGTCTGAGCTTATCCAAGACTAATAGGTTTCCTGCCAGGTTTTGGTTAAATTAGTCACGTTATGCGCTGACTTGTCTAAATAAACCCGCAGCCATTTCATAGTGCACCACCCTTCATGATACATTGTTGCCTTCACATCCTATCATTGTACATTGAACAGTTAAAGAAATAACTATTGTATTTTATGACTGATGTGATATTATATAGATCTAATGAACAGATCGGGACGCATGTGGGCACAGTGGGGCTCCTCCATGCATTGTGCTATTATGTGTGTTTTTATACGTCTTCTATATTTGCATTGAGTGAAATTAGAGCAGGACATTGATGTAATTGGCTTTTATTGCCGCATACTTGGCGAGCCAATGTTTGACACATAACGCGAGTACAGTTTATTATGACATCATTTTTATTTCTTTTCTTCCTATTTTTATATCATTAATATTCTGCTGTGTGCTTTATGTTTAAGAAGGACCTTATGTTGTTTTTGAGTCGGGGTTGCGATCTCCGAGCCGCCCGGCATATCAATATATTTATGACCTTACACTCCACTGGCTCAGAATGGTGAATATATGGCTACTAAAAATAATAACTGTAAAAATAATCAGTGCAATACGGCATAAACAATTACTGTTAATGGGTCTACTACGTTCATGGAAAATACGTTCTTCAAGGGTTGCTTTGTACTCACTTTTTCCACTAGTGTTTTTTTTAACGTGTTAACTTCTACAGTGGGGAAAGGGTTAAGTGTTCAAATGGGTTCTATAAGATTTGGGATGCATGACCTCTTTTGTTCTAGATGTAGAGGCACTGAAATAGGGAACACGAGAACTCAATTCTTATAGTCAATGAGATTCCCAGAAGTGGTCATACATTAGTCATCATAGTCCAGTGTTCCCCAACTCCAGCCAAGAGTAACCTACAGGTCATGTTTTCTGGATCCCCTTAGTATTGCACAGGTGATCACCCTGAAAACATCATCCATTGGTGGCTCTTGAGGGCTGGAGTTGCAGAACACGGCCATAGGTGATATATGTTGTTTGTAGGTCAGCTCTGCTAACCACTACAGACTAAATTGAGGGTCCCATCAGTTGGACCTGCTCATCCATTAGTAAGTGACCTATCCTAGTGTTATGTAGAGCACTCCTTTTTTCACTAAGTCTATGTATGTTTGCATGTAGCACACTGTCTGTGTGTTAATTTGCTCATTTTCCGCCTCTCTGGGATCCAGCGCTGTTTTGCTCCTCTTCATAGTGGAGTCTCCGCTCTTCACACTCTCCAGGTCACTCTATTCTCGTAGTTTGAGACAGAAGTGTAAAGGCCCCGTCACACGTGGCGACATCACCGCCGATTACATAGGCGATGTAGGGGCGTGGCCTATCAGCGGCTACATCGCCCCTGCGTCGCCTAATGTAAAGGGTCGATGGCGACGCCTTTTACTGGTCGCCTGGTTTCACAGCAGCGCTCTAAAACCAGGTGGCCGATCTGGGGCGATGTGTAAATGGGGGGCGGCGACGCTGGCGGGGCACCAAAAACATGCGCGCTCCTACCATCGCCGCCGACATCTCCGGGCCCGTCGCCAGGTGTGACGGTACCCTTAGGGTACAGTCATACAAGGTGATGGCACCGCCGATTTATTAGGTGATGCAGGAGCGTGGCCTATCGGCACCGACATCGCCCCTGCATCGCCTAATGTAATTGGGCGATGGCGACGCTGTTTACTGGTCGCCTGGTTTCACAGCAGTGCTCTGAAACCAGGTGGCCGATCTGGGGTGATGTGTACACATCGCCCCATGTAAATGGCCGCCGGCGAGCTGACAGGCGATGGGAGCCATAACATAGGCTCCCATTGTACTGCATCGCCGCTGGGGTTTTGAGGCACCCCGGCGGCAATGCCACCTGTCAGCTCACCGGGGCATCGCTGGAGGTGTTAACGGGGAGCGGCGACGCTGTTGGGGCGCCAAATGCGTGCACACTCCCGCCCGTCGCCACCGACATCTCCGGCTGTGTTGCATGGTGTGACAGGGCCTTGAGAAGCCTTGTTGTGATGCTCCATACTCTTACATAGTAAAAGTCATTTTTGGGTCACACTGTGCTCTGCAGGAGCTTTTACAATGTAGGAGTATGGAGCGTCATGAGTGTCTGAAGAGCGGTGATGGATAAGACCGTGGTAGGTTAACACACACAATACATTACATACCCATGTACACAGGTTTGGCGGCGGGGGAGTTTGAGAGCTTCTTTAAACTGTCCAGAATGGATATCCCTTCACCACCTGTACTTGACTGCCATGAATTTACACCATATTACCATACATCTAACTTAAGTCAATAAAATGTGAAGATACCCAGTGTTATGCCCATAATACAGATGCGTAAATGCAGAGGTATAATGAGATTGTTCAGTAAAAGCCAGCTATTATTACCTATCTGGAGGACTTGCTGATGGGTTGGTGTCCAACTTCTGGGACCCAAATCGATCTGGGGAATTTTTATCTCTAGAAGGTGTCCTGCCGAATCATGGAGACACCAAGAGTGTGGTGCAATGCAAGAGTAACAACAGGTATGATAAAGAAGGAAGGCCCTGGCAATAGGGACAGGGGTCACCACCTGGCACTCGCCCTTCTCTCTCTAACATTCCTTTATGGGTCCTACCCACCCCCTAACTTCGCTTGCCCTGCACTAACCCAGGCTAGTGTAAAGGCTGGCGTGGACACTGGTCACATCGTTTCAATATTACAACACAAGGTAAGGGAGACAGACAGAGGGAAATATACACAAACACAGAACAACACTACAACTCCTCCAAAGCAGCTAAAACACAACTGCAATTGTCACAGCTCCCCAGCTTCTTACAGAGACCGAATCCTTCCGAAGTGGTCATCATAGAAAATCAATCTATAACTGGCACCAGACACACGGGATGAGCGAGTATGCTTGTGACTACTCGGTACTCGCATGAATATCTCGGTACTCTGGGTACTCGGCGAGTACCGAGTAATCCCGCGATGCTCCTGCTATGCTCGGGGTCCACCTCCCTGCATGTTGGCGCTCTTTTCAGATCTGGCTGCCCTGCCAAAGGGCAATACTACAACAGACCCACTTCCTTATAATGGGCACATTATATAAAGAGACCCTCATTTACGTCTCTTCCCAGGGGCATGGGAGGCCACACAATTTTTTTGAAAAAAATCTTTCATATAATCCAAAAACCTAACATCCACCAACTCTGTCTCACAAGTGGGTCTGAGCCTTAATATTTTCTCCAGGAAAATCCGTTTTGGTTTAATTTTGTAACGTTTTCTTGACAGTCCGTAAAAGTGGCGTAATAGTCTGACAGCATTGTTCACATCAGTGACCTTGGGGTGTGAAATGCTTCCAGGGGTCTTCCCCATGCTGTTCCCATGTCATTTCAGCACTGTTCTGATACTTTTGTGACATTTTTAGGGTTTTTCCATGCTGCCGGGGGTCATGTCAGAAAAATACTCAGGTTTCCCATAGGATAACATTGGGCTCGGTGCTCGGGCCGAGTACACGAGTATCTTGGGATGCTCGGCCTGAGCTTCGAGCACCCGAGCATTTTAGTACTCGCTCATCTCTAGAAGACACATGAGCTTTTATAGTGGAGGGGAATGGTCTCAAATAACTACAGCTGAGAATAAAGCTACAAAAACAGGCAGATGGGAAAGAGTTCTTAAACCCCTTCAGTACTGAAAGTAGATTCACTCCAATACAGGTTGCAAATCTGCGATTAATATGGCGTTGAGATTTTCTGATCCCAGAGTCACCAGAGGTCTCACCGGGGAGACGCACCTGTGACAACCAAACGTAGCACAGATCAGAAGCTCAATAACTGCTCCATTCATTCCTTATGGGGCTCCAGAGATGAGGCAGACCTTATTTCTATACCTATAACACACGCTGGTTCTCCTCGGTGACATTTTATTTTAGTAATCCTACATTGCTTTTTGTTCTCCATCGTACCTGACCATCAGCTGTAATATATTTCTCGGGTTCACCATACAACTCTCCATATATCACGTTCACATGTGACTGTGCCCCAGATATCAGTGTATATAGATAGCAGGAGATTACGGGGAGGGGAGGCAGTTTTTACCAGTTCCTTCCTTGTGACTGGTAAGAAGCCACATAAATGATGAGGAATATTCCCAGAGCGCCGCCACATTATAAAAATAACATCTGCACAATCCTGACCCCAGATGGAAACAGAGAATAAAACAACTGCTCCTAATGAGGCTGGCAGGTGAGAGATGTGACGGCACGAGGATGAAGCCTACACAGTGCAACAGCACACACTCCTGGAGTGAGCGGAGTACAGCACGACGTGCACACCGTGATACACGTGATGTGCACACCCTCCGTACACCGTAATACACATGTGACGTGCACACCGTAATACACATGTGACGTGCACACCGTAATACACATGACGTGCACACCGTAATACACATGTGACGTGCACACCGTAATACACATTTGACGTGCACACCGTAATACACATGTGACGTGCACACCGTAATACACATGTGACGTGCACACCGTAATACACATGTGACGTGCACACCGTAATACACATGTGACGTGCACACCGTAATACACATGTGACGTGCACACCGTAATACACATGTGACGTGCACACCGTAATACACGTGACGTGCACACCGTAATACACGTGACGTGCACACCGTAATACACGTGACGTGCACACCGTAATACACGTGACGTGCACACCGTAATACACGTGATGTGCACACCGTAATACACGTGACGTGCACACCGTAATACACGTGACGTGCACACCGTAATACACGTGACGTGCACACCGTAATACACGTGACGTGCACACCGTAATACACGTGACGTGCACACCGTAATACACGTGACGTGCACACCGTAATACACGTGACGTGCACACCGTAATACACGTGACGTGCACACCGTAATACACGTGACGTGCACACCGTAATACACGTGACGTGCACACCGTAATGCACACGTGACGTGCACACCGTAATGCACACGTGACGTGCACACCGTAATGCACACGTGACGTGCACACCGTAATGCACACGTGACGTGCACACCGTAATGCACACGTGACGTGCACACCGTAATGCACATGTGACGTGCACACCGTAATGCACATGTGACGTGCACACCGTAATGCACATGTGACGTGCACACCGTAATGCACATGTGACGTGCACACCGTAATGCACATGTGACGTGCACACCGTAATGCACATGTGACGTGCACACCGTAATGCACATGTGACGTGCACACTGTAATGCACATGTGACGTGCACACTGTAATACACATGTGACGTGCACACCCTCCGTACACCATGATACACATGTGACATGCACATCCTCTGTACACCGTAATACACCTGTGACGTGCACATCCTCTGTACACCGTAATACACCTGTGACGTGCACATCCTCCGCACACCGTAATACACCTGTGACGTGCACACCCCCGTAAACCATAATACATGTGACGTGCACATTCTCCATACACTGCAATACGTGTCATGCACATCCTCCATACACTGCAATACACGTGACGTGCACATCCTCCATACACCGTATTATATGTGTCGTGCACATCCTCCGCACACCGTAATACACATGTGACGTGCACATTCTCCATACACTGTAATACACGTGACGTGCACATTCTCCATACACTGTAATACATGTGACTTGCACATTCTTCATACACTGTGATACACATGTAACGTCCACATCATCCATACACCATGATACACGTGACGTGCACATTCTTTGTACGCTGTAAAACTCATTCTGACATACCTGGCTCCGGACTGTTAAGGGATCATTAACACGTGTCATTGATTTATTATGGTATTCATTATAAAGCTTATAAGTTAGAACAGGAACTAAATCTCCAATATATGTATATGACACAGGGGAGCTTGTCTGCCATGACCGTCTCCAGCTCCGGAGGTCCCAGCATGTGTATGCATTATACCGCAGCCTGGAGAATTGTGCAATGATTCATTTAGCCTCAGGTGGCGCTGCAGCAGAAGCCAATACTTGCTTATGGCAAAAGGCACTTTAACGCTTCCATGTTTGTGTTATTTCTCATATCCTCACCTGACATGTAGCGCAAAGCATATGCCGCCCATCTGCCATCATGCATGTAGAGTGGGGTAGCTTGTATAGCTTTGTAAGATTCAATGCCACAACCCGAGCTTTAATCCATCAATCCTCTGCTCTTTGGGATTCTGGGTCCAGTGGGCGGTCCTATCAGCTTTCCTTGTATAAAGGTGCGTATAGAGGTACCAGTCACTCACTAATAGCACCGCCCACTGGACTGAAGATCCCAGAAAAAGCCGAGGTGTAAATGACGATAAACATGTACTGAATCTTTTCACCAAACTATACATCAATGTGTTCGGCTCCTCATTCTCTACAACATGATGCCTGCAGATTGGACGACATTTTCACGGTGGCGGCTTTGTATGCATCAAACATCAGAGGTGGCAGGGATACCTGATGAGTACACATGCACATTTATATGTTTTTGTGTACTTTTTTAAAGCCTTTTGTCTTGAATTATTCTCGCATTCATTTGAGTGGGTGAAAAATGCAGCAAAAATAGTAAAAGGACAGATCTGAAAAATAGTACACTTTGATGATTTAAATCCGCAAGGAAAAAAATCGGCAACATGTCCACAAGACTTTACAAAGTAAATGGCTTTTGGGGCGGTGTAACGACGTCGTTGCGTGTGACACGTAGATACGACCAATGATAAGTCATTAGATTGTTGATCGCAGGTTTATGAACAGGACCATAAATCAGTCGTTGATCGTACGTTCGATCTGCAGCATCGTTGTGTGTGACACCTTGATAACGATGTCATTAACGACCTCGCCTATTCAGAACTGAAGGACGTAGGCGCCCAAACGACCGCAAGTATCGTTCACTTGTCGCGGAGTCGCTGCTGCGTCGTTCACGATATCTGTACATGTGACACCTCACCAGCGATCAACGACGTTCCAGCGATCCAGGTCAAGTCAGATCATTGATGGGATCGCTGGGTCATTGAGGCGTGTAACAGGCCAAGCGATGACTCTTCCATACACAGAAAGCTCGTACGGCCGAGTGCTCCAGTGTTCTCTATGAGGAATCAATATCCCTCCCTACAGTAAATGGTCAGCGGCCCCCGTACACCTCACGCTGTCGTCCTCCCTGTGGATATCGGTGGGCTGTGTGATGTGTATGGGGGACTTAAGAAGTCTTTTGCAGGGCTGGATCTCTGCACATAAGATATGCCATTTGATGATTTGGCAAGGCGAGCGTCGATTGTCTAAATGATTCACGATTCTCGTCCTGTAGAAACACTTCTATGACGTCTTTTGCTGGTCGTGAATTACCATTACCTGATGGTCAAAACCAAACTTTACACTTGTTGGGATCTTGAAAATGTACTGACGGTGAACTGTAAAAAGAGACGTTCAGACTCTGCTATAATAGTCAGCTTAAAGGGAACTGCGCCATGTAAATAACAATTCACCAGCAGATATGGGGTTAATCTGCTGTTACTAGTGTCCTGTACCTGCACATTAAGTCCCGCTGCTGGGAGGAAATTAACTTTCCGGTTTCAGTCATGGGGGCGGCGCTGGTTCAGTCACTGTTCTGTGTTTGCAGAGCAGAGGCGCTAACCGCCCCCAGTATCGACTGACCGCTTCCGGTAATACTGAGCGGCTGTCAGTCAGTTCAGGGCACGGTGACAGCTGTCGCTGTCCATACACTGAGCGGTGCAGCACCGCCTCCATGACTGAAAGTGCAACACCTGCTGGAAGGAATAAAGTTAATTAAGTTTAATGTGCAGGCGTCGGGCAGGTTAATTAACATATATCCGTATCCGCTGGCTAATAGAGTTGTACACGTGACAGGGTCCCTTTAATAAGCCTCCGATTTCACCTTGTCCTTGACTTCAGTTTCAGGTGGCGAGGTCCTAAGGGATTTCTATTTCCATTGGTGCTAGTGGAAAATGTATTTAGATTCGAGGACAAATCTGTAAAATGATCCCAACAAAACATCTGCACTGGCGGTTTTGTTCACATATATATTATATATATATATATATATAGTACCACTGGGTCTGTTGCACATCGTGAAAAATGGTCCTTGTAAGCCTCATTTCCTTTGGCGCTTCTTCTACCTGCTCAGGATATTTCTTTTCACAGTACATTGCAGAAGGCTAATGTACAGCGCTCAGCCATAAGAGCATCCTCCGAGGCAGGGGCAGCACACCATCATTAGCAGCATCGTCCCCATGAATACACAGATAAAATCTCATCAACTTCTACCATAATCGATTTCTTACGGCATTATTGCAAAAAGGGATTTCTGGCTTCTAAAACTGGTTTTCATCTACCCCCATCATGAAATATGAGTTAATAGAGGACGGTCCCTTGTTCTAGACACTGATCTATCGGTCTCAGCCGCGGAAAACGCCGCCGGTGAACTTATCGTTGGGGAATTCATAAAACAAACACTCGGAGCATTGTCTGCTGACTGATATCATCTGTCCTTCTTGTTGGTTCTTCTCTTCCTATTGTCACTTCTGGGCATCATTGTATGTAGTGAATCTAGATTCCGATCAGGCGCGGATTTGATAGTGTGAGGGATCCGCTAATCTCAAAGGACGAGAACGTGATAATTAGCTGCGTTGGTGACATTGAACCTGTTGGTAGATCTAGTTGTTCCTTGCATTCTTCTTCATTAATTGTGTTCTCCAGCTCACTCCTCTATCAATAATTTTTTATCATTTTGCCCACACATTTTTTCAAAGATAACCTATGTTTTTAATGATTCCTATTAATTCCTATCCCCTCCCTCCTCCCGCCTACATCCGAACTGATTAAATATTTCTTCCTTCCATATAAAGCACTGAGACGTTCACTCCATTAATGTACCGTTTTTTGAAGTATCCCATTACCATAATGCACATTATAATACTAATAAACGGCATATTGAGGATTATCAGAGATTCGAGTCATTATACCCTTTATGCAGTGGCCATCATAGAATGAATTACCGTATACACGACTCACAAAAAGTTAGGAATATTTGGCTTTCAGGTGAAATTTCGGGATGATCCTAAAATGCCTCTAAGGGTGCCTTCACACTGTGGCACAATCCGGTTTGGGGCTCTCAGGGGTGACCGCCCCAGACTGGATTTTGACCCCATAGTAGCCTATGGGGCCGGATGGAGCTGGGTGGTAGCTATCTGCCATCCAGCTTCCATCTCGCCGGAAGAATCCAGGAGAAGTGGGATCTTTCTCCTGGATCCAAAAACGTTGCTTGCAACGTTTGTATCTCGGGAGACCAATCTGCACCTACAGTAATTGGTGTCTCCCGGATTCCTCCGGATCCTTCCGGGGCAATCCGGCGCTCCCTTAACATAGGAGCTTATGGGGCCAGATTGCCCCGATCCGGGAACTGGATACCGGCGGCTGCACGCCGCTGTTATAATTCAGGACTGCGGCTAGCTCCCTGTGAGCCGCGGTCTTGAATAATCAGCAGCGGCAGCTGCGGCAGGATGCACACCAGACCGGAGAGCAAATTAGCCCTCCAGTTCTGTGTGCTGATCCAGTCCGCGGCTGTCGGGGTCATCCCGGACAGCCCCGGACCGGATCGTGCCCCAGTGTGAAGGCACCCTAACCTTTCCTTTTGTGACCGTCTCTACGCTTTTGCATGCTCATGTTCAACTGTTCGATGTCTCAGTACTTTTTGCACAACTTGCTGTTCTCTAACAAGGAACTTAATGGCAAAATTCACAACAGGTGTTTACTCCATGAATCGCCCAATACATTTTGTGGTTCAATTAGAATTGGTATTTTATCAGTCCTTCTCATCATGAGACCAAGACAACACCTACAATTGATCGGCAGTACTTCAGTATTATGATGCTTGAAGCTGGATGTTCTCAGATAGAGGTGGCCATTGAGCCCGGGACATCAGCAGCTGCTCAGGCTGATCACCCGGGAGAGCGGCGGCGGCCACCGAGAGAGATTTCAATGTGATCCGCAGCGTTCTCCTGCGCTGTCATGCGGAGGACACTGCAGATCCATTGAAATCCATGCATTTTTGTGTGCGCTTGCTGATAAAACAAGCCAAGCGCTCGTGAACGCACAAAAAAATGCAACAGGCTGTGCTCGGAGGGCGGAGGAGGACGCACACATTATGCACATCCGAAAGCAACCGAACACAGTGTTATCAGCAGAGAGAATGGAAGAGTCACTAAAAAGATAAAGAAAAGGACGTCCACTGCCACATCCAACACTGATGACCACTTCATTGTGTACAATGACCTGCAAAACCGGATAATGAATGCCACACAACTACGGGTATGATCCGGTCGACAGGGTAGGGGGTACTCGGATACCGGGACAGGTAATTATTTCAGTGGGGGATCATGGCTGGTCGGTTCTGTTCCCTGGACCCTCAGTGCCGGGGGTGGGGGTGATGATGATGGGGGAAATGGTATCGTGACGCCACCTGTGGTACCTGGTAAAAGGGTTACCAGCGCTGCGGCCGTCCACTGAGATGATGGGAATGCAGCTTTGGTAGTACAGCTCCACACAGGTGGAGCTGTACCTCAGGGCAGCGGGGTAGATGAGAGTAGTAGTAGTCCACACCTTGGCGTTGATGCTGAAGCCCTCCAGGTGGTGAGTGAAAGGAGTACAGACACCACTTCAGCTCAAACGGTTCTTTACTTACACCAGATGGAGACAGGTACACGGTACATTCAGGGTTAATGGGTATTGTACCCGCAGATCGTGAAGGCTTCTCCAGAGTCTGACAGTGATGCCCTCAATATGGCGCTTGTTGTTCTGTTACTCTGTTACACTCCCCTCTTAAGTCAAGTCTCTAGTCCTCGGGGTCTATTACCTAAAGTCTCTGGCTTTTCGGTGTCATGGACCCGGCTGCAAGACCGATGTTGGACTTCTTTAGGGGTGCTTCGGCTCCCTGTATGTGTCGGACCCTCAGCTTGCCGGTCTTCAGTTAGGGATGAACCTTGCATCTAACTACCTCGGCTCTGATATGCCGGTGGTGACATAGGCCTCCAGCTGGCTCCAACCAGTCCTGGAGTAACCTCCTTTCCAGTCTGGGTCGCCCCTTTCCTTAGAGGCGCCCTCCACTGTGGCCGCAGGATCCCCTGCGTCCTTCTTCCTCGCTCTCTCACACCAACTGTCTGATTGTGCGGTCACTCCCCGTCTCCCGCTCTCTAGGCTCCACCCACTGGGACCTATTAAATATACGGTCCCCTGTCTTAAAGTGGCCTGTGTATGGGTGCTGGGGTGCAGACTCTGAAGATTTCCCCACGTCTATGGCTACGGAGGCACCACATCTTTAATTGGGGTGCAGTACTTCCCTGTGGCGCCTTGCCATAGGGGCGCCACAGGTACATTTAAGGGAGGTTGGATGCATCCAAGGGTCACATCAGAACATTCAAAAACCATTTACGCACATTGTGGTATGCGTGCTAAATGACCTTCAAGGTTACCAGACCCCACCACCAGGAGCAGGCATCATCTACGCTGTATGTGGGACCAGTCATTATGCCTCCGCATGAACAACACAAGTCTAAACTCATCTTCAGGGTGATAATGCTCCAGCTCATCAAGATCATATCATTAGGGAGTGGCTGCCGGAGATTGGGGGGACCTCAAATGGAGCGGACTGTACTTTCTCCAGACCTGAATCCCATAGAAAACCTATGGGATCAGCTGAGTTACTGTGTAGAGGCTCGTAAGTCTGTATCCCTGAACCTCAATTACCTGAGAGCCGCCTATGATGAAGAGTGGGATGCCACCGCAGCAGACAATAACGCCACTTGTGAACAGCAGGAGATGTCATTGTCAAGCTGTAATTGATGCTAAGGGCCACATCCCAAGTTATTGAGACATTGACCTCTCTTGTTGGGGTATACCCAACATTGTCGTTGGCTTGTGCTTCAATAAATTGTATGGGATGAGGAAATCACCGCTGCATGCTTCCAGTTTAATGTCCTCATTTCATGATAAAATATCACTGTAGCATGAACTTTTTACTTTTTCCATAAATTTCACCGAAAGCCAAATATTCCTAATGTTTTGTGAGTAGTGTATGTACTGAATAATCTCTTTATCAGTGCGAGAAAGGACGTGAACTGTATGTAAATCCATGGAAAGTAATATTTATCTTTCTATAATTTCTGAAAAAAGAATAATTAGTGATTTATAAAACTCATTAACATGAACATTATCTAAATCACATTTACTTGTTTTATCCTCACTTGTGTAATTGAAATTTGTTTGTGTTAAATGTTTATTCTCATCTTGTTAAATGGGTAAAAATTGCAAAGTGCTTGTAAAAACAAGCAACATTGTAATGTACCTCTTATGTAAAGTCCTCTTGATCCTCCAGAACAGAGGGATTTCTAATGCTTTAGTTTACTGCTCATTGCCTAGCGTACGGACAACCTTTATAATCTACACACCTGTGGATGTATTGGAATGCACACCTGAAACACACTGTTTCTTTGTGTAGCATCATGAGAAAGTCTAAAGATATTAGCCATGATATCAGGAAGCACAAGTCTGGTTCATCATGGGTGCAATTTACAAATACCTGAAGGTGCCTCATTCATCTGTACAAACAATTATATGCAAGTACAAGCAAGATGGGGAATGTCCAGCTATCATACCGCTCAGAAAGGAGATGGGTTCTGTGTCCCAGAGATGAATTTGCTTTAGTCCAACATGTGCATATAAACCCAAGTACAAAAGCAAATGACCTTGTGAAGAGGATGGTGGAAGCTGGTAAGATTGTAGCACTGTATCAACATGGGCTGAAAGGTCACTCTGCCAGGAAGAAGCCATTGCTTCAAAAGAAACATAAAAAAGCCAGACTAGTTTTTGCACATGCACACAGGAACAAAGACGTACATTTTTGGAGATGTGTACTGTGGTCTAACGAAACTAAAATTAAACTCTTTGGCCATAATGACCATCGTTATATTTGGAGAAGAAAGGGAGAAGCTTGGAAGCCTAAAAACACCATCCCAACTGTTAAACACCGGGGTGGCAGCATCATGTTGTGTGGTTATTGCTGCAGGAGGAACTGATGCATTTCACAAAATAGATGGCATCATGAGGAAAGAAGATTGTAGCAATACTGAAGCAACATCTCAAGACATCAGTCAGGAAGTTAAAGCTTGAGTGGAAATGGGTCTTCCAAATGAACAATGAATGACATGAAGCCTACTGCCAAACTGGTTACAAAGTGGCTTAAGGATAACAAAGTCAATGTTTTGGATTGGCCGTCAAAAAGTCCTGATCTCCATCCTATTGAAAATTTAATGGGCAAAGCTGAAAAGGCTGCGAGCGACGACCTACAAACATGGCTCGGGTACACCAGTTCTGTCAGGAGGAATGGGCCCAAATTCCTACCAACTATGGTGAGTAGCTTATGGAAGGATATCCAACACGTTTGACCGAAGTCATACCATTACAGGGCAATGGTACCAAACACAAACAAAATGTATGTAAATTTCTGACTTTGTTTTAACGCATTTGTCACTTTTTGCATTCTCGCTCTCATCATTCTGGGATTTGGCAAATATTAATAATTATGGTAATCCTAATTGACCTAAGATGGGAAAGTTTTTTTTTTTAATTTCATGTCAGACAGTGAGAAAAACATGCATATGTGTTTTTATATAGCGTATGTAAACTTCTGGTTTCAACTGTAGTTCTGTGTATGAGGCGACTCTGTGGCCAAGGCAAAAAACTGCTCCCTGGTACCTTGGGTAAACTAGGGTTATATTGGCTAGTACATCCCTTATAGGTGGAATCTAAGTAATAAAACAAGCCTGCATATGTTTCCAAACAGGAGATTCCCAAGGTGTTAAATGGCTAGAGAAGTGCTGTGTCTGCGGGAAGCATAGTAGTGAGGAGCCCAGGATATAATGCGACTGGACCCTTTGGGTCACCTCTTGGGTCTATGTCCAGGATGTGAGAAAGTAGGAGTACCCCCTGCTTCGGCACTCAACCCCTGCTTGGTGTAGGTTACCCGGAAAGCGACTATTCCCTACAGTACCTCTGTGGTGGACGTCTACATAGACTTGGAAGAATGGGTTGTCAGGGTGTTTTCTATGAAGGACCTTTTGTCTAATGGCATAGTTGCTTCTCTGGATGGTTCCCTGTGGCAGAGGTAGGGCTGGTGCCATGGAGGGACTATATGAATTGGAGGCAAAGCACAATGGTGTTGGAAGGACGGCACTAGGTCGTTGAGGTTCCAGAACAGCAGGAGTAGTCTGCAATACATGATTTTAAAGTAATTGTCCCAAACAAGTAACGTTCAAGTTGAGTTTTGAAGAGACATTTGGTATCGGTGTCTGCTTTGGCTCTCACCAAGGGTAATCACGTACTCAACTGTTGCAGTTTGATCAAGATATCATTGAATAGTTTTAGCATTATGGTGACTGTCCCTAATACAATGGTTGAGCGGTGGATTTTCACTAAAAGCCTCCAGACTTTCCATGTTCTTTCCACAAACACAAAGCATTCCGGACTTCATTTATAAAAACGCAATCATTTGCAAGTTTAATTAATTGGATCTTTTCCTTCCACGTTCTCCCCGGCATTATGAAGCCGTAGCTAAGCACTGACACCTCTGAGCTGCCCATGAGTACATGTTACAAAGTCCTTATCCAGACAAATTCTGATATGTGATCTATTCATTTTGCACAACGCAGCATTTTGCTTAGTCTCCTGTACGATGTCTTTTTTTTTTCCATCACTGCTCAGTAAATGATTTGGTTGCTCTCTGTATATAGCTGTCACCCGGCTCCTCCATTATGTCTGGTGTGCCTTATTATAATGGGGGAGAAGAACAGGTGAGAGGATGATTTTCAGGAGATCGCATCTCCGGGAATTGTTGTTATAACGGATGAGGGAAGCGTGGATGCTCATTGTGAATGGCTTAGTGCAGTCAGGTCTCTCCTGTAGGATTTATCAGTGCTGATATCTATTAACCAAAGTAGGTGCAATATTACTGTGTAGTGGGTACGTTTTTGCACTTGATTTGCTGTAAAAATGTAGACCCTTTCAAACAAAGCTCCATTCTCATTAATAGCAAAACTTGTCTAATTAACAAAGTTAATTTTGCATTATGACTGCAGTGCAATATGTATTGATCTGTACTGATTGGAGGCAGCAAGGAGCACCTTCACGTGCCGGAGGATGTATAGGGTCATCACCAAGGTGCAATCTTCTCTGGCTGCTTTCACATTGCCATTTTTTTGGGATCAGTGGCTGACTGTTGTAAAACGGACAGCCACGGATCCGATTTGGCCCCCATGTATCCCTATGGCCAACGGATCAGATTTGGCCTTAATGGCATCCAATTTGTGTCGAATCCGATTGTGTCCTTTTTTTTGCTGTACCCAAAATCGGAGACTGCTCAGATTTTGGGCACAGTGGATCAAATTGGACCGAATCGGATCCGACCCGATCCACGGCAAATAACATGGGGGGCCTATGGAGCGCGGGTCCGGGAGACTAGTTAGCTGTAACTATATGGGTATAGTATAATGCTCACCTCTTGGAACCCCATCGTCTAAGAAAATAGGGTAACAATGTAAAGATTCCAAGGGAAAATGGGGTCTCTTGATGGCCATTTGGCTATCCAATCCAGCTAAGAATAAGTAGAGGGAGGCATACCTGCTTGTGACCCTCACTTTTTAAGTCAGTTATTAAGTGGCTTGGGGGACATAAGTCTCGCAAACTTTATAAGCATCTGTCAGCAGGGGTTTGGTATTTATGCTGAAAGTAAGTTAAAAAAGAAAAGTCAACTGTGCCTTTCTTTTCAGGCTCTGTGCTATCATTTACATAAACTAAAGGCTTTATCACCTGGTGATTACCATTACAGGGCCACTTTGTCACAAGGCACAGCAGTATTACACACCCACTTCTGTGATTGTCTATCCCTATTGAGAGCCTGGTGTGGGTGGGGGCAGCTCAGCTACTTGCCTAAAACTAAATGCTTTGATTGTGGCAGAATTGCTGCAGCTGGTAATCTAATGTGATACATCGTTAGTGTCAGAATCTCTCTGCCTACAACATGCTGCTCTGAGATGAGGTAGCAAAAATCTGCTGACAGATTCCCTTTCAGTAATGTGCAGTTATCGTCCCTCTATTTGGGTGCAATATAAATCAGGTGAGTTTTATATAGCCGGTAGTGTGAAGGGTAACGACACCCCCAATCTATTTCTAGGTGCACGTTAAAGGGTTTATCTCAAAAGGATAACTTTATTTCCGAAGTAAGAAGTAAAGATCCGGTAAAGATCCAGCTCCTAAATCTTAGGCCAGCTTCACACCACAGTTCTTTGGGACTGGTGTGTATCGGACAGCCCCGGATCAGATTTTGCCCCCCATGTATCACTATGGGGCCGAATGGCTATTATTTGCCATCCGGTTTGGGGCTTTTCCAGGGGGATCCGGTTTTGTCCGATTTTTGCATGGGACACAAAACTGGAGTCGGCAGCATTTTTTGTGTCCGATGCAAAAATCGGACAAAACCAGGTCCTACCAGACCCGGCGCCCATAGCATGAGAGTCTATAGGCACCAGATCCAGCAGAAAATCGTGCTGGGTCCCGGAAGCCGGGTGCTGAAAGAGCGGCAGCTGTTAAAAGCTGTCCCTGCTGAATTTCAACACCTGGAGAGCTCCATGGCTGAAATGTCAGCACTGCATCCAGCTCCGGTACTGAAATTTCAGCACTGGACAGCGCCAGCAATGAAGCCGGCAAAAATCAGTTCTGCTTGTCCGTGGCTGTCAGACTCTGTCCGGTGCATTCTGCAAAACACCAAACACAACCTGACAGTCCATAGCTGTGGTGTGAAGCACCACTGCTTTTTTTAAAGTAACGCGTGTTAATGGATCCCGCTTCAAACTAGACGCTGTCAAACCAGGCGGCTGCAAAAAGCGCATCAGGAAGAAAAATCTTTTCTGAATCCTTCAAAAACTCTTGAAGCCTCTCCAGAAAACATGTCTGAGAAAGAAGACGTCCTCCACAAAAGGAGCAAGTCCTGGAGAGGATTATCCTTAAAAAACTTGTGGTTTCTCGATTCCTCGACGTCCATGTGCACAATATCACCCGGCACGGGCACACCGAGGGTTTAAAGGAGTTTTGGAGCAGAAACTGTTTGGAAATTGTCCAATTCCTCCTCCAAACTCCTCAATAACGATCTGATCAGTCTTTGCTTCAATGAATCATTATGAGCTCAACGTTAAGAGGATTTGAGGTTTTCAGAATTGATGGCATGTCCTAGTTTTAACATTTATCCTACGTTCTCTTTAATAGGAATAATTGGGGAAAAACAAAACCTACTAATTGATGGGAGACAATTGCACATTTTAGGTGACAGATGTGTCATTCATGTTGTCACACTGCCTGGGTAAGTGTCAGTGCTACATTGTTTCACACCAAAGATAGCAGAGATGGTGACAATGTGCCACTGATGTCTCTGATACGTTGACGACTTGCTGTATATACATATATTTCTATACACGTCTGGTAATGTCTTGATCCTTTATATCAGTTAGCATTAACATAGAGGTCCTCTCAGCAATCCAACAATAAGATAAATGTGTTGGGGTCGTCATCCTCGGCTTCTCATTCAGCATCCAGACCACTTAGATCTCCTTCATTCACACCGGGAGGCTTTTCAGCTTGTCCCTGCGTTTTGCTCCCAGCACTTTAATTTTCACGTTTCCTCTCACTGGGGCATAGGTCTAGGCTAAAAAATGGTTTCTCTCTCGCTCCAGACCGGAGGAATGTGTTTCCTCCTTTATGATAAATGATCCTTTACCTATGTACGCAGGGCTCTGTTGATTCATGTCCTGTCCCCGGTGGGGTCTGTGCACCTTTCACCGTCTGCTCACTTTGTGTTGGACAAGTAATTGCATCATATAAGATTTATCCACCAGAGGGCGCTGTAGTCGTGGGTGACTTTGGGGTCTTCTATCCCGCCATAGCTTGTTACATGGAGTACATGTCCATGATGATTGTGTGGGGTGCCTGGCCCGTCTTGCTGGCCACTATATCCATGTTTCTTTCATCTCAGGATCTTCTCCATACAATATCCTGTTATAAGGACTTTATCCTTCTCCACAAGTTACTTGCTTACAACGGGCACATAGACTTCTCGGTTTATTTCCACTTGCATTATTCTTCAAGGCTGTTGTCTTCTTCTCAGACTGGTGTAGCCCTAACTGCGTCATGGCTAAACCAATTATTAACCTGCGGTGCCCTGCCCTAGGCTGAGCTACCCAGACGAGCGTTTTCTATGAGAGTCACTGCCAGAATAATTCAGAACGGACGGTGTGTCCGGGTCTGCGCTGCTGCATACAAACAAAGGGCCACAAAGGGATCTACAACGGTGTTTATTTCTCACTTGCCGCGTTTAGGAGCTCTCCCTGCTCCTTCCTCAGGAACACACCAATGAGCAGGGGCAGCTCCGAAACGCGGCAAGTGAGAAATAAACACCGTTGTAGATCCCTTTGTGGCCCTTTGTTTGTATGCAGCAGCGCTGACCAGGACACACCATCCGTTCTGAATTCTGTATCTCCACCATTGCACACGTGGAAGTATGGGTCCAGCAGCAGCTGTACAGGTATATACTGGTTGTGGGAAAGGGGTACTTCACACACAGTGATATCGCTAGAGATATTGCTGAAATCAGTGACCTTGCCAGCGATATCGCGCTGTGTGTGAAAAGCAGCAGAGACGGGGCCCCTGCTGCGAGGTCACTGATCGTTACTCAATGATCAGGACCGTTTTTTTGATGTTGGTCTCCCGCTGTGCAGCACGCATCGATGTGTGTGACGGTGGGAGACCATTGAGAATGCAGGGAGCCGGCGCTGGCAGCAGCACCACCACCAGCCGTAGCCACAGCGGGGTGCACCCGGTCGCGCAGTGCACGCTGGGACATGTAGTCTTGTGCACTGCGCGGCCGGGTTCACAGTGCGCCCAATGTGTAACCAGGGTACACATCAGGTAACTAAGCAAAGCGCTGTCCTGGTTACCAGCCTGTAAGCAGGAGAAGGCTGGTAACCAAGGTACACAGCCGGTAACTAGGACAGCGCTGTGCTTGGTTACCTGATGTGTACTTTAGTTACCAGCCTTCTCCCGCTTACCCAGCCATGTTGAGGTCGGCTCCCTGGTCACTGAGGAGATCTGCCTGTTTGAAAGCTCCCCAGCGACCACACAGCGATGTTCCAGCGATCCTTGTTGTTGGGATCACTGGAACATGGCTGTGTGTGAAGACCCTCTTGAGCCTTTGTTTGCCCCATATAGGTCTCAGTCAGAATAATGTTTGTGTCCCAGCAGAATCAAAGGATCAGGCAATTGGATTCCAACAGATCACTGCTTACATAATCTCTGATGTCATCATTTACACTAAATGGTCTCCAAAATCTGAGTTACGCCGACTTTTATTTATGTAATGTGTATTGTGCCTTCACTGTCATGTTATGCCTCAAGTTGCAGAGGATCCCTGGGTTACAGTGTTATAACACTTTGTGATTATGGGACATTCCTAACAAATTGGGATTACCAAACAAACCGTATACATTAGTGAGATTGGGGGGGTTGAAAATGTGTCCATTAAAGTAAAGCTGTCTGCAATTTATTTATCTTGTACTGAAGCCGAGGTGCTGCTGGAATTATCACGGCTTTTGTCAGCCAGACGCCTAATCACTACGCACCTTACATGCAGTAGGATATTTTACTTTTCCCAAACATTGTACTGATCCTGATATTGAAAAACCCTTAAAGTACCTTTTACACGCCGCAACCATCACCGGCAATCGGTATCAACCGTACGTGCGCGTGCACGTTTTTGACGGTTGATACCGATCGCCGATGCCGCATGTACGCGCCGCAATTGCGTCGTCAACCTAAGGGAACGTGGCTCCCCGGAAGTTGAAACTGATCCTGCGGGAAACATCCGGTTGAATCCCGTCGCCGCTTTACACGCCGCAACCACTAAGGGAATGTGGGCGTACGTGTGCAGCACCGCAAGAACATACGCGTGACAGACTTGTGTATTCCGCGCCCCAAACACGCTGATTGCACAACACAATAGCGTCATGATTGGGCAGCCTGCGCAGGAAGGCTGGCTAGTACATGACGCCATTGCCATTGTGTGGTGATGAATGGTCAGCTGTTCAAATATGGCGCCCTGTGTAGGGACAGCCAATGGAAACACAGTAGCCCCCACCAATCATCGCTGATGGGGCGCGGTATCCAGTACGCTGTGGCACGCCTCTGGGAAATCACTAGGCGACTCCGATTCCATCCCTATCGCCCGTTCACATGCCAAAACCACCTTCTGAGTTGCCTCTGGTTTTAGAACAATACTCTGAAACCGCAATCGGGAGCAACTGCAAAAATCACGATTACTTTCCCAAATTACACGCCGCAACTTCGTAGCAATTTCAAGGCAACGGTGACAAAAATCCCGATTGCCTCTCAGTTGCTACACCGTAGTTGCGGCGTGTAAAGGTACCTTTAGGGTTACGGGAGCAGGGACAGGACAATCGCAGAATGCTGGGAGATTTTGGATCGAAAGCTTTCAGATCCTTTAATGCAGCTCTAGACTATAATGCAACCTGTAACTCCGAATAATAAAAATTCATATATATACAATGCACTTAGATACCTAACTCTATATGTAAACTGTAATGTTTGGAGCATTAAAGTTAGAGAGTATCTGATAGCAAGTTTGTGCTATGTAATCTGAGAGCAGCATGATATAGGAGCTGAGAGCCTGATTCCAATTATGTCACTTATTAGGCTGTCTGTTGCTCTTTCACTAAACGTAGTGCTTTATCAGCAGTAGATTATCATTATAGGACAAACTGCCTGGTGCCTCCTAGTCAACTGCTCTGTGTAACCTGCCTCCACCACTGCTTATACACTATGTACACAGAAAGCAGCCAATCAGTGGTGAGGGTGGATTTATCTAGGGCTCAGCATTCTGAGGATTGCTAGATATGCAGGAGAGATAATAGTGTGTATCAAAATAACAGCAAGCAGCCTGGTAAGGGGTACATCACTGGAATCAGGGTCTCTGCCTTACGTAGCCATTTTAAACAAGGATAGAAGTCCTTGTCTTCACACCCCAGGCCGATATAAGTATAGATTGCAACAGTTATAGTAGTCCATATATTCATTTGATGTATAAAAGTCTAGACCAGCGGTCAAATAAAACAAATTAGTATGAAATCATCAAGTGAATGATTGTATCAGATTGTATCAAACGTAAAGTAATATTTTGGATGAAGTAGTTTTCCTTATATTTGTAGCATTGACCTTGAGGTTCCCGTTACGGCTCCGCAGCGGTACGTTATGTAATGCATTGCATACATCAGTAGAGCTGCCGTAATGTGACCGTGACCTCTGTTGTTGTCATAACCCATATGGAAATGCCATCACACAATGAAAATGGAGCATTGGTAATGGAAGAATGTCACATTGTATAATATGTCGGGCTCAGATGTATGAAGGCACAAATGTTGGAAAACCTCCGATTGTGGGGTTAGGTAATAGGAGTATTGGCCCTCGGCACTAATGTGACCTCTGACTATCCTCCCGCTGGAAATAGCCATCTACAACCTGCATTTTGTTGTTGCCATCTGGTGGACATAGAGAATATTGTAACGTTTCCATCAGCGGCTCTTCCATTCTCTTGTATTAGGCCAAGTTGGATTTCTGGTCTTAAAGTTGAACCTTCTTTCTTTGTCTTCTAGTTGTCCCCAGGGTCTGATGAAGAAGACGGTCACGACAGCTCAGGACGGGAGACTCTGGGCCGGATTCAGTTCAGTGTGGGCTACAACTTCCAGGAGTCTACGCTCACTGTAAAGATCATGAAGGCACAGGAGCTGCCGGCCAAGGACTTTAGTGGAACCAGCGACCCGTTTGTGAAGATTTATCTACTGCCTGACAAGAAGCACAAGCTGGAGACCAAGGTGAAGAGGAAAAACCTCAACCCACATTGGAACGAGACTTTCCTCTTCGAGGGTGAGATGCTCAAGGTGGAGGGGATGAAGGGATTATTTGCCCCTGCAGTACTTGCCAGATAAATGATACATCCAGGGGCGGAACTACACTGGTGCAGCTGGTGCAGCTGCAACAGGGCCCCGATCGGCTGGGGGCCCCTTCAAGCCTGGAGGGGGGGCCCCCAGCCGACCCCCGCAAGCCGCCGTCAAAGGAGAGGAGGGTCAGGCAAGGGAAGCAGAGAGCTTCCTGCTTCCCCTGCCTGATCTCGCCCCTCCTCTCCTCGGCTCCTCCGGCCCCTAGCATACATCCGGCGCGGCTCCCAGGTAAAGAGATTATCGCGCCTGCAGCTCCCAGCAGCACCCCCCCCCCCCTTCCCCCGGGTTGCGCCGACGGCCAGCGGCACCCCTCCCCCCCCGGGCCGCGCCGACGGCCAGTAGCCCCCCCCCCGTCCTCTCCTGCACCAGGGCCCCCGGGGGTGACGGTCCGCCACTGGATACATCAAAGGAGTAACTAAGGGTATGGACCACCGGAATGGAAGGCAAGAGGAACTAGATCCTCTACCATTTGCTGTAGGGCCAACAGAAGTATTAAAGTTTGAAACTTTGAGAAAATGTTAATTTCCAAAAATGATTATTCTTAGCAATAAAAGTTATCGCCTAACCAAAGAATCCCAATAACGGGGCTCTGAAGTGCAGAAATGAGAGGTGGCTGCTCATGTGCATCCCTGCTCCTCTCATTGTTCATAGGACTGCCAGAGAAATCAGAGCTTTCTCCAATATACAGTGGCGTAACTTCAGTCCCAGGGGGCCTGATGTGAAAGCTTCAATGGGGCCCCCAATTATTGCAAATCTTTAATAATATTAGTCTTTTTCTATGGGCCAATGGGACTTTTGGGGCCCCCCTAGGCTGCAGGGCCCGGGTGCGATCACAACCCCTGCACCTATTGTAGTTACGCCCCTGGTCCTATAGAGAGTAGCTCAGGCAGTGGAGCCCATGTGTGTCCAGCGCTCCAGACTGTGGAGACCCGCGTGTCTGAAATAGTGCCTTCCCCCCTCCCACCAGTCCCGCAATGAAAACATGCCTAGATAGGTTGAAACCGGTCAGTCACAGTTTATTAATGTATTGAGCAGAGAAGGGCATTTACTTTTCATAACGTGAAGTAAGCAAAAGGTTCAGCTCACCCCTTCCAGTTCCTGGCTAGCCGGTCCCAGCGCCTCCTCGCATGAGGCCGTCCCGGTCTGGACGTATTGTAATCCAAGAAAATAGGTATGTTCTAGCGAGGACCGAGCGGGTTGGGTAGGTTAGAACACGTACTTTATTGTCTTTGTGCTAAAACATCTTTTCGGCAGATAGTTGACTAATCCCAGCGACAGATTAATCCATGAATATGACGTAAGTCGAAACGCGTGGATTTGTTCTGTCGCTGGGGTTACCTGAATTTATCCCCTGTAGGACGCCCCTTCCCCTTAGATCCTATTGGCTACTTGGCAGCCGAACTGGGAAGTGGTGGAAGGAGGGAATTGGGCACTAAACCGTACTTTCCTCTAGCTTTCGTCAGATGGGCTCCACAGTCAGAGGCTCGATCCTTAATCAGTACCGTGCCTGCCATTCTGACGGGTAATATCAGGGCCTGTTCTCGGGATCGGTGGGGATCCTAGCGGTTGGACCTGCACTGATCCAAGGATAGGTGATAACTTTCAATGTCCGGAATAACCATTGAATAAGAATTTCCCAGTATGAAAGCTTTGCATTTCTCTTTTTGAAGACATAATTCCTTGATATTATACGTACGGTAGTGCGCCCAGCAATCTATAGGAAAATATACAGGTCTGAATTGTGAAAGCTGTATATACACAGAAGGCTCAATCTACAAGGAATTGACAAAATTGTTAAACTGCCATAGTAAAGCCCCCCCCCATCACAAATCAATACCGTCCTCTGATCGGGCAAAAAATTCAATCACCTACTGTAGAGTTTAATCTAATCTGATTTATGTATCATTCTTTAGAGTTGTATATCTTGAAATATTTTAGCTTAAGGAGTAAAATAAAGTTGCTACATATAAAATGTTAATACATATTCACCCGTTTCATCCCTGCCAAATCCAGCGCCGCTTCCCTATTTGTCTCTGCTGACTTCTGTTTACCCTGGCCACAGCACTCAAATCCTATATATTCTATGTGACCGCTGCAGCCAGTCACAGATCTCAGTAACATGTGGGGTATACGAAATCCTATATATTCTATGTGACCGCTGCAGCCAGTCACAGGTCTCCGTAACATGTGGGGTATACGAAATCCTATATATTCTATGTGACCGCTGCAGCCGGTCACAGATCTCAGTAACATGTGGGGTATACAAAATCCTATATATTCTATGTGACCGCTGCAGCCGGTCACAGATCTCAGTAACATGTGGGGTATACAAAATGTGACTGGTGAAATCAAAGTAAGAGTAAGACAGGAGGATCGGCAATATGGAATTTGATCTCCAGGGATGAAATGAGTTAAAGGGAACCTGTCAGGTCGTTCTACCCCCCCTAGCCTACCATTACCTGTCCCTGCACCTTGCTACCTGTTTCTTAACCATCCCTGTTCCACCTAAAAGTGCCCTATAAAGACTGTGAAAAATGAGTTATAAACTTACATGGAGTCTGAATACGAAGACTGGAAAGGCGGGATCTGGGGCTCCATTCTCCCCTCCCTGCCAGCATTCAGCACACCCCACTGGGTGTCCTTGTTCTTTGTGTTGTGCCTCCTCTTTTTTGAACTTCCCGTCCCTCTTGGTGGGATGATACGTCGGGCCGGAACGTCCTATCCAGCCCGGTGCATTGAGGGGCTGATCACATGCTCGGCCGGGCTCCGGTGCATGCACAATGCGCATATTGAAGCTCAGCCACACACGTCGTACTGCTTGGCTTCAAAATGTGCACTGCACATGCGCCGGAGACGGGCCGAGCACGTGATCAGCCCCTCAATGCATCGGGCCAGATATGATTTTCCGGCCCGGTGTATCAACGCAGCAAGGGGAGTGGGAAGTTCAAAAAAAGAGGAGGATGAGCACGAGGATCGAGGATGTGCTGAATATCAGCGAGGGGGTAACAATGGCGCCCCGGAGCCTGCTTTTTCAGTCTCCAGGTTCAGACTCTATGTAAGTTTATAACTCATTTTTCTCAGTCTTTATAGGGCACTTTTAGGTGAGACCGGGATGGTTAGGGATCAGCTAGTGAGGTGCAGGGACAGGTAGTGGTAGGTTAGGGGGGGTAGAACGACCTGACAGGTCCCCTTTAAAACATATTACCTTAATTTTAGCTTTATTGTTGCCTGCATGAAGCTTTTTAATTACCTCAAACAACCCTTTTAATTATGGGGGTAAGCTGCTACTTTTTTCAGATCCTTATGATCAATATCTGATTGGTCAGGGCGCGACATCTGGCACCCTCACTGATCAGCTGTGACCGACATTGGATAGAAGTTCTTGGACGTTGCTGGAACACAACAGCGCCATCATTTCTATAACGGCCTCTTCAGGTACTGCAGATCCAACCCCTATTCACATGACCATACTATACTGAGCCACTGTGAGTCGCTTTCACATAAGAGATGATGACACATACGTTCAGTATTGGATAGTAAAAAGTAGAATGTGTGCCAAGTAAGTGATTGCGTTTAATGGCTCCCACCCTCCTTGTGATATGGTTTTGTTAATAGTATCAACAGTCAATGAAAAATTGCTACCGTAATTTATTTTACAAAAGTAGGTTTTGCTTTAAAAAACTATTGTGAATTTAGGAGTTTTCCCTGTAGCCGATGAGTCTTGGCTTGAAGTAAGTTTTCGTGCTGCCGCAGTCTTCGCTGTGGGTGATGATGACTTTACAGCTCGCAGAGTTTATATTTTGACAAAATGTTAATAATTGTTCTTCACATAAATATTTGTGTTTCTTCCACTAATGTTTATCCACCATTTCTCTGAGACACTTGACACCAACCTGTTGGCTGGATAAGTGTTTTCATTATTAGGACTAGTTAATTATATCATTTACTTTCAGACACTTGGCAGCTCTGAATATTCTCTTTTTCATTAGCGCACCTTGTGATGTGTTTGTGCAATGCCGTGATCTTGTAGAAGGAGGAAGCAAATTTTCTTGTTAAATACAACCAGCTCTTAACCTGTTTCTCTTATAATGAGAGGTTAGAAAACTTGTCCTTGTTTGGCTTAGAAAAATTGATGTCCCGGCGATCTTATTTACATGTATAAATACACGTGTGGTCAATACAAAGTGTCTCGCCCCTGGCGGGGACCGTGAGGTGCTCGGAACGGGGCGTTCTCGTCGTTGTCTGGGGCAGAGGGATATCACAGTGGTGTGACCCGGTCCGTGATCCCCTTGTCGGGCGAGCAGGTAAAAAAAAAAAGGGAAATTGGAAAAGTGAAGAAAAATAAAAACAAAATAAGAGTGTCGTGACGCCACCCGTGAGATGCAGCCGGTATAGCCGCTGCTGCAGTCAGGACCTCTGGGGATGATGGGAGTAGCAGCAAGGATGGTTCAGCTCTCAACGGGAAGAGCAGGTCCCCAGGGCAACCGTATAGTCTATGGATATGCAGGCTCATTGGGGCTGCAGGGTTCAGTGTACGGAAGAACTGACAGACACAAGGGTAACAGTCTCCTTTACCTTTACTGTAGCAAGCAGTTGGTTCTTCCAGGGCACAATTCACAAGCGGTGTTAGGGATCCGGAGCCTGGAAGCAAGTTGGGGCTTCCACGCCTGGCAAGTTCTGAGGCCTCCCTATTGCGCTGTTCTCTGTGAGCCCTGGCTGCTTGAAGTTGTACTAAGACTCTCTCCTCACTTGTCTGTCCTGGCCGTGTGACAGGCGGCTTGAGCCTTTTTGTGTTACTTCCCCTTTCACTGTGTCTCCTGAGCTCTGTGATGCAGTTGTATCTCCTGGCCTTTCTGGTGGGCGAGCAACTTAGAATTACCCGCCCTCCGGTGTTGGTTGCTGGGCATAAAGTCCCTGGCGACCTATGCTAGGTGCTGAGGCGAGCTGGCACCGCTCCAGTCCTCACACACCTTTTCTCTACTTCCTCAGCCCCTCACCTACGGGTCACTCACGCTGGCTAGTCCGTTTCCTTGGACGGGCCTAGCACTGCTCCTGACCGTACGATGTCTTCTACAGTCCTCCTAGGAACTGAACTGCCTGACCCCCACCCCCAGACCACCCCAGACCAGAATTTATAGGTGACTTGCCCTGAAGGTGTTGTGTGTGTGTGTGTGTGTGTGTGTGTGTGTGTGTGTGTGCGCGTTACCTGAGGTGGGTGCCTTCCCTTGATTCCAAGCTTAGTATTGTGGCAACCAGACCCTGGGGCGCCACAAAAGCGTTGATGGCACATCACTTCTTCGTTCCAAGGATGTTAGAAAAAACTAGTAAACCTTCAATATGTTAAGAGGAAAGGTGGTTTTGTCATCAAAATAGGAAAGGATTCTTTACAGTTAGAGTAGTCAAACCATGGAATACTTGACCTGAAAAGATAGTAATGGCCGACACTATAACAGCATTCAGGGGGTTCTGTCCAAACCACTGGCTGCACAATTGCAGGTGGTTAGGCCATGTGCCGACAGGAAAAGAGATTATACAGTGCCTTGTGAAAGTATTCAGCCCCCTATATACAGTGCCTTGTGAAAGTATTCGGCCCCCTATATACAGTGCCTTGTGAAAGTATTCGGCCCCCCTATATACGGTGCCTTGTGAAAGTATTTGACCCCCTTGAACTTTTCAACCTTTTGCCACATTTCAGGCTTCAAACATAAAGATATAAATTAAAATTTTTTTGTGAAGAATCAACAACAAGTGGGACACAATCGTGAGGGGGAACCAAATTTATTGGATATTTTAAACTTTTTTAACAAATAAAAAACTGAGGCGTGGGACATGCAATAATATTCGGCCCCTTTACTTTCAGTGCAGCAAACTCCCTCCAGAAGTTCAGTGCGGATCTCTGAATGACCCAATGTTGTCCTAAATGACCGGTAATGATAAATAGAATCCATCTGTGTGTAATCAAGTCTCTGTATAAATGCACCTGCTCTGTGATAGGCTCAGGGGTCTGTTTATAGTTCAGAGAGCATCATGAAGACCAAGGAACACACCGGGCAGGTCCGAGATACTGTTGTGGCAAAGTTGAATTTGAATACAAAAAGATTTCCCAAGTTTTAAACATCTCAAGGAGCCACTGTGCAAGCGATCATATTGAAATGGAAGAAGGATCAGACCACTGCAAATCTACCAAGACCCGGCTGTTCCTCTAAACTTTCATCTCGAACAAGGAGAAAACTGATCAGAGATGAGGCCAAAAGGCCCATGATCACTGTGGATGAACTGCAGAGATCTACAGCTGAGGTGTGAGAGTCTGTCCATAGGACAACAATCAGTCGTACACTGCACAAATCTGGCCTTTATGGAAGAGCGGCAAGAAGAAGCCATTTCTCAAAGATATCCATAAAATGTCTGGTGTGAAGTTTGGCACAAGCCGCCTGGGAGACTCCAAACATGTGGAATAAGGTGCTCTGGTCAGAGGAAACCAAAATCAAACATTTTGGCCACAATGCAAAATGATATGTTTGGTGTAAAAGCAGCAAAGCTCATCACCCTGCTGGACTACTACTATTTTTATTGAATTGCACTTGTGCTGTACCCAGTGTTAACCTATAGTGAACGCATTTGAACTGCACACTAACTTTATTCAGACACGAACCAAGTCTGCCGATTCTTATACATTACCACCATTTGATCAGGTTTTGCATTTTTGAGCCATTTACTTCAGAGTCATTACTTGTGTGTAGGGCAAGGTATTTTTGTTGTGATACAGTGCTCTCAACACTGTATTTTAAATGCTTTCAAATGTGTCTCTGTTGTTCAGGTCCTTTCTTTGACATTTACAGTACAGACCAAAAGTTTGGACACCTTCTCAATCAAAGAGTTTTCTGTATTTTCATGACCATGAAAATTGTAGATTCACACTGAAGGCATCAAAACTGAATTATGACATGTGGAATTATATACTGAACAAAAAAGTGTGAAACAACTGAAAATATGTCTTATATTCTAGGTTCTTCACCTTTTGCTTTGATTACTGCTTTGCACATTCTTGGCATTCTCTTGATGAGCTTCAAGAGGTAGTCACCGGGAATGGTCTTCCCACAGTCTTGAAGGAGTTCCCCGAGATGCTTAGCACTTGTTGGCCCTTTTGCCTTCACTCTGTGGTCCAGTTCACCCCAAACCATCTCGATTGGGTTCAGGTCTGGTGACTGTGGAGGCCAGGTCATCTAGCGTAGCACCCCATTGCGGATCTCTGGGTGCAGTGAAATCAAGGACACATTGTTCCATTTTTTGGCCGTGTACAAATGTAACAATGTGTCCTTGATTTCACTGCAACAAGAGATCTGCGGACAATCTCTGCACAATTATCTGTGTGTAACTGGGCCTTTACTGTAATGTTTCAACCAGGCCGCCGGATGCTTCCCTCTGCCAATCTCTGGTTTCAGCGTTTTTTCTAGAACCGGGACAGTGTTGTCAAGACCCTTTAGGTGTTCCTTGCTTCTACGGTGTTTCCTTCTCTGGTGGTATTCTCAGCGCTCCTAGTTCATCTCACCTCTCCCCTCAGCGCCTCCTTACACAGAGCTCAGGTACTGACAGCCACAGGCATTTGTGGTACTGTGCCTTAGTACAGCCGCCTTCTCCAAGTTGTGCCAGGTTTGTGGCCACAGTTCCCCTTTAGGAGCTCATGGCCTCCAGTTCAAGCATGAAACCACCATGCTGTGTTCAGGGCTGGTTTCTGTGTCATCCACCAGCCCTTCTGTTCTTCGGTCAGATATGGGCGTGCAGATGATCTGGGTCTTTTCTGCACCCCTAGCGCACCCCTAGCGCTCCTCTCCTCTTCTACACCGTTCAGTCTCTCCCTCTTGGGGTGAGCATGACCGTGTTCCAGCCCGCAAGAGCTAGCTCTTCTGACCTCCTACTCCTTTGCTGTTGTCCTCCTGACTCACTAACTGTACACTTCCTTGTTGCCCCTAGTTGAGACTGAGTCCTCCCCCCGGGGTCCACCCACCATCCCATTTCAGGGTCCTAAGTGTGTGTGTGTGTGTGTGTGTGTGTGTGTGTGTGTGTGTGTGTGTCTCAACTTCACTATTCAGATACCTAGAGAACAGAAGCACTACAGTCCCGCTAAAGGAGGAGTGCAGTACCCCTGTGGCGGTCTGACCCTAAGGATGGCTTCACACCACAGCAGCGTCCAATCTGGGGCTGTCCGTTGTAAACCAGACAGCCCCGGACCGTGTTTTGACCCCATAGTATCCTATGGGGCCGGATGGAGCTGGATGTCAGCTATCTGCCATCCGGTTTCCATTTCTCCGGAAGAATCCAGGAGAATTCTGATTTTTCTCCCGGACAAAAAACCGTTGCTTGCAACGTTTTTGTGTCCGGGGAGAAAAATCTCGTGGATCCTACCGGATTAACCCGGATCCTCCCGGATCCGGTGCAATCCGGCGCTCCCTCACATGGGAGCCTATGAGGCCGGATTGCCCCGATACGGGAATCTGACACCTGTGGCACCATGCAGATGGTGCATTGCCTGTATAAGCAGAGAGTGGGCACACGCTCACTGGGGATCTAGGTGGTTAAATATATACAGAATATACAGTATACCAATGTCCAGACTTCTTTAGGTTAGTGTCTCGGTTTAAAATAGAGAATATAGATGCAATATATATTTAGAGCTAGACCTGTTAATGTTATTAATGTCATTGGGGGAAAAATTTAATTTCATCACATGAACCAAAGGCAATCTTGTGGTTTTCTGACGTTGACTCAAAAAAAAATCCCAGTATTTGTTCTGTAGATGTCAATGTTTGTATTCTGCACGGCACAAACACTAAGAAGAGCAAATGTTCCACTTCTACTCCACACCCCGTGTTCAAACACAATCCACCGTTCGGTATTGAAAGCGAAACCTGCACTTTACCTGTATATAAAAGAAAATATGGCAATTATGACATATATTGAGGGCTAATATTGGGGGGGGGGGGGCAGGCATTGGGAAATTTACCAGTGTCACCTATTACTATTAGGATTCCCAGCAATAACGAGCACAATACCAGTCCTGCATTACCAGTGCAGTTTCTGATGTTAAAAGTGCAACGTGACTATTGGGGACACCATTGTCAGAGGACCAAAGGTCTTGTACCTTGTTGGAGTCTTGAACTATTCAGCAGTAGACAGGCTGGTAGGTCTTCTATAATGTGTGTGTGTCTATGTGCCATTGTGCTCATGTACATGCTGTATGTACACGTGTGAATGTATGAGTCGTGTGCACATATATGCGTATGTGCTCTATGTATACATGTGTGCGTGTGTGAATGTAACGATGTATACATGTGTGTGTGCTCTGTGCATACGTATGTGTGTTTTGGCTCTATGTATATGTCCCACTCGGGTCGGCCTCTGATGTTAATGCTGCTGGTGCATAGCATTCCGAATGCGGACACAGGCCTGACCAGGCACGTGTGCCAGTCTTCGTCAATTGTGGGGTTAATAAGAAAAGAAAAAAAAAATAGTTAAAAGGTTTGTGACGCCAGATGGGATATTCGGCCTGCGTACGGCCAGGTCCTGCAGAAGGTCATCAGGCGTTAGGTGGTGATGAACAATGGCAGATGATTAACCCACCCAACCAAGGCTGGCTCCCAGGGAAGATGGAGGAAGAATGGTGAAGCAAAGAATAGTCAGCAGGAGACCAGGCAATCAGCTTTTACGGTTTACTGACGTTCTGCACCCAGTTCCAGAAGATTCGATACAACTCACACAACGGATTTCAATCTGACATTCATTATGATAGTTCAGTTTTTGTGCTGTGATTTAGTTTAGTCTTCCTGCTGCTAATTCCCCAACAGGGAACTCCATTCCTATTGGAACACTTATGGCCGCTTTACATGTCGCAATATCGCAATGCAACATCGATATAGCGTCATGTGGTACGGGCGTTGCAGTTGATATTGTTCATGCATTGTGTCGTGTAAATGGGCAATGCGACGCGAAAACAACCTAACTATGATATTGCAAGAAGATTGTGCAAGCCCTTCAACCGAACGATATTGTATAGGCGATGTGGCAGGATCGTGCTGTGTGACAGCGCAACTACAATTTGGAGCGCAACTTCCCCTATTCACTCCCATGTTAAATGCTCGTTCTCTGAGTTGCTCATACAGAGCGTGGGAAAGGGGCGTACGACATCGTAGTTGCGTTGCCTGCCGATATCTCCCTGTGTGACATCTACTACGCGATCTTGGACAAGTGCCAGAAACGTGCGCACTCCCGTGAGATCGTATGCAATATCTGAACGATATCGTGATGTGTAAAGCGGCCATTACTTCTGCTTACAGCAGTTTTCCAGAGTCTATATGGCTGTTGAGCTCCTGGGCCATGCAATATAATGCTCGTTATTAACAAAAACCAAGCAGTCTCTCAGTTTACCACGGACTCTGGAAGTCTGGTGGCCTAGGGACTGAAACCCCCTGCCTCTGTGTGTCTTGTCCCATCAGAGAGAACACCGCTCCTCTTCCAAGGACAGTCTCCATCTTCTCACTACATTCACCTCCTCTCCCCAATTAGGGACCCTGCACAACCCCAGTAAGGTATTGGAAGAAATGTGCGCATGCAGTTTTTCCCAGCAGAGAAACCAAACCTCACCAAAGGTGACAATACACATAAATATCACATCTGCAGCCATATTGTGGCGATTCAGACACAAGGTGCCACATATATATGTGCGTATGTGCACTGTGTATACATATGTATGTTTATGTACATAAAGTGCTCCCAGCAGCAGATATAGATCATTTGCTCATGTAACTTCAGCATAGCAGAACATTCCTCAGACAAGCATTAATAACATTATTGATAGCAATTAAGGCATGGAAGTGCAGGGAATTGAGAATAAATCAAGATGCTTTGAATACGAACATATCTATCCTGTGATTTCCAAAACTCCTTGACTTTCTTTTTGGTGCGGGAATTTCAATGTGGAGGTGTGTGAATATGCTCCAAATAAATTCTATATCAACACCATGGAAATTACCAACTTATTAGTGTTAAAAATTCTTACTTTTATTCGTATCAAAAGTTAAGTCATAGACCCACAATTTAGACAAACGCATACATACAGTATATACAGGTTAGGGAACATAGATATATTTTTGTATCCATCTGGTATTTGAAGTTGCGAAGTCATATAAATTGATCCTCCACGCTTGACGCGTTTCGCCTACTCCTATGTTAGAGGGCTCATCAGAAGTTTTTGGGGATGACCATATTTATCTATGGATAGGCACAGGATAGCTGTTTGGAGGGTTTGAGGACTCAACCGGATTAGACCATTTGACTGTGCAGATCCGGATCAAATTATAATGTGTCCTATTAGACACATCCAAAGAAGCCAAACTCCTAAGCCTCCCCTGTGCCCATCCTTTTGGATGCTGACTCTGTGACGTTTCACGGTATATCTAGGAAGATAAATATGGTCATTCTATCTCTTTGACCAATCCTTGGTATATTAGCCCATTGAAAATACCAATACTTTTGGCTTGTAGAGTCACAAGACTGAACAATAAATGTAATCCCCAAAAACTTCTGATGAGCCCTCTAACATAGGAGTAGGCGAAACGCGTCAAGCGTGGTGGATCAGTTTATATAACTTTGGGAACTTCAAATACCAGATGGAAGGTCGTCAACAAATGAATGTTCAAAACCTCTTTGGAACCTGTGTCAGGTTTTGAAATGTGATTTACTTCTTCTCCTTAAATTAGCCTCCTATTGTATTACTCCGAGAAGAGGCTTTTGAGTGCAGAATTTGCCTTATGTGGTGGCATTATCCCTTTTGGATGATGCCATCTTCAACTCCTATTTGGGTAGAGGACTAATGACCTCCCAATAATCTATTTTCAGGTAATACAAAAATCTATGTATGTATATGTATGTTCCCTAACCTGTATATATGTATGTGTTTGTCTAAATTGTGGGTCTATGACTTTTAACTTTTGATACGAATAAAAGTAAGAATTTTTAACACTAATAAGTTGGTAATTTCCATGGTGTTGATATAAATATATTACCGTACGTTACCTCCTAAATATCACTACTCAGTAAGTAAGCCAAATAAATTCTATCAATAGATATATAATATTATATGTATGTATAATACACACGTTGCTTTTAATATTGATGAATAATTGGAAATCCAATGGTGGATTATGTCTAAACATAGATATAGAATAGCATAAATAGTGATTCCCTAATGTATTGCTGTTATCCTACAGGACTGCTGGGAATTAGTTGTTGGCTTGTCTAAGTAATCGTGAAACTAAATGGAAGGGAACTACAACAGGACAAGATTTGTCCATATAGACTTATTTTGTAAAGTGTGAAATGTTCTTGATCTTTGTTCTGCTGCTGTAATACTGTAATTTCCTCCGGGATCAATAAAGTTCATCTTATCTTATCTTATCTTAGGTGCAGGTGTTGCCATCGCACCCGGGCCCCAAAAGTCCCTTTGGCCTATAGAAAAAGACTAATACTATTAAAGATTTGCAATAATTGGGGGCCCCATTGGAGCTTTTGCATCAGGGTCCTTCAGCTTAAAGTTACACCGCTGGGAGGATTTATATGAATGTCCCATGAGGTCGTCACTTTGCTATTTTACTAATTGTTTTATTTGGTCTTAATTTAAGATTTAAGCAAAACAGCAAACCTCATACAGGAGAATAAAATAGGACAAAATCTTAAGAATAATATACAGAATCTCACTGGTATTTGTCACATTGTGCTTTTTATTGCTAAAAGGATGGACATTGCTTTTCATATGGAAAAAAAATTTCCCCTGACATTTTAAAAATGCTTTTAAGCCCCGGTTACCAGAGAACTCATCTGTAGAGATATTACACTCCGCGTAACTGCTGTAATTGTATTTATGACGTTCTTGCGCTGCGTGTGACATTTTTATCAATATCTTTCAAGTCCGATGTCTTGGGAATTATTATTCTACGTGACCCTGGTTGCTACACTCATTAGTGTCAGGATTTTTATTGTCATTTTACTTTAAAGGTCCACAGGTATAGAGTGGAACCTGTACGATGGATCCCCGGTTGCCCGGCGGCCTCTATGGTCTCTATTGACTTTGTCATGCTTTCTGTCACTTTAATGGCAAGAATAAAAACACATGAAGAAATCTTTTTGCCGGCAAACCTGATGGAACTGCAAATAGAGCCCTCAATTCAGATATGATCACGGCCTTTCAGAGGTATTGTATCCTAAAAGCAATAACTCTAAAGGTGCCGTCACACGCCGCAATCTCGCCTGGCGATATGAGGCGATCTAACGTACGCGCGCACGTTTTCCATGCTCGCCTCTGATCGCGGATGGCGGCATCACACGCCACAATTTCGCCCTGAAAGTAAGGCGATGTGACGCTCCGGAAATTGCTTCACCCACAGCGGAAGCAATCCTGCCTAATCCCATCACCGGTTCACACGCCACAACCTCAAAGGCAATGTGGGCGTACATGTTCAGTGCGGCAAGGAGATAGGCGTGCCACAGTGGTTTACACCGCGTCCCATATGCGCTCATTGGACAATACAACAGCGTTACGATTGGTCAGCCTGCTCTGGAAGGCTAATACATGACGCCATTGCCATTGTGTGGTGCTGAACGGACAGCTCTTCAAATATGGCGCGGTGACAAGTGACAGCCAATGGGAACACAGTAGCCCACCCCAATCAGTTCACACTGGGCGCGGACTCCAGCACGCTGTGGCACGCCTACGGGAAATCATAGGTGACGCTCTTTCCATTACTATCACCCTATCACACGCCACAACACGGACATATCACCTTCATGGTTGCGGCTGATTTCTGAGCAGTGTTCAGGAATCAGGCGACAGGCGAGAGGCGATTTATCGCTGCAAAATAACCCCAATCACACGCCGCAACTATGAGGCAATTTCAAGGCGATTGCTCCGGGGCGACATATCGGTTTTATTATCTCCAGGCGATATTGCGGCGTGTGACGGTACCTGTAGGGAGAACAGTTCCATAGAATGGCATCAGCTGAAGAATGGCACCATAGTATTGGTTCTCTTTCTATACATGGGTGTGTATGAGCTGTATGGCATCTTGAACGTGATTTGATGGCTGTATAGTGGTACATACAGTCCCATACTCCATCTATTGAGCCTTATGGGACTTGATGTACCGGCATTCAATACTCCATCAGGTTCTGCATATATGGAGCTATTGTCCTGCAGGAAAGGAATGGAACCATAATAAAGCCATGTGCATGAGCCCTTACATTGTACATACATTTCTATGAACTCGTAAAGGGTTCCCGTAACATAAAGCGGTAAGATAGTTTCATATGTTGTATATCTAAGCTAGCCATTTAGTTAGGACTGAGAGCTTCAGATGCAAAATGTAATACTGGACTTTTCATGTTTTGCAGGATTCCCGTATGAGAAGGTTGTGCAGAGAGTCCTGTATCTCCAGGTTTTGGACTATGATCGATTCAGCAGGAATGATCCCATAGGAGAAGTATCAATTCCACTTAACAAGATAGACTTGACACAGATGCAGACGTTCTGGAAAGAGTTAAAACCGTGCAGCGATGGCAGCGTAAGGAACACCATTATTGTATTGTTTATAGGAGGTATTTTTAAAGCGGGGGTCCCTCCATTGGGATCCAACCTGGTACAATCAAAAGCGGCTGTGTCCACCATGACGTCCAGCTTTGAAGAACTAGTTGCATCTATTAGAACAAGTTAATTCCTGTGATCTTCAATGATATTGCTCAGCATCTATATTGTGGTTCCTACAAACTAGCGCAACTGGTAATAGGTGTACTCAGTCCTAAGGCCTTCAGGGACTGTCACACCACTGAATGCTAGGCAGCAGTGACAGTGTGCACCTGAGCTGTCCCTCAAGCTTGGGAGCCCTAGGCTAATCCTTGCCCCTAAGATTACTCCTGAAGGTGGTGATGCCTGGGTCTCGTACCTTGCAAAGTTCTTGGATACGACACACCCAGATGGGCAAGATGGCAAGGAAGCACACAGGCAACATAGGCAAAGCAACAGATATGAAAGGGCTCCAACATCTTCTCCAGTTGAAAGCTTTTCTGCTAAAGGAATGAAGACTTCTGCTTAATAGAAATGAGTTCCTCCATCGTTGTCAGAATAGAAATTCTATATCTGTCATAGCGTGAAGCCAGTGGTGGGTATATATAACAGAAGGGAGAGGTAATTACAATCTACAGCTGAAATGAAGGCTAAGAGAATTTTCAGCCAGTTGGAAAGTGGTCCTCTGTAGCATAGCAGGGAAAGTACATCAACAAAATAGTCAAGTGAATTCTGCAGAAGGCCTGCAATCGATTTAACACTTAGACCTCCTGACCCCAGGTCCCCCAGAGGTGACATCAGGACGCAGCACACTCATGAGAGGGATCACATTTGGATACACGATAGGAGACAAACCTGGTGGTAAAAAATAATTCTAAGATGTTAAGAACTATATCAAGATGCTATTGACTCAGGGCACCATTGACTAATGATGTAAGGTCATTGTCCAGCAGCGGGGTTTATGGCATGCTAAAAACAATGGTAGATACTCCTGACCATGAGTAATTCAGTATGACAGAACATAAATCAAATCTGTATCAGCCCTCACAAGTACAAATGATTATCTGTATGCACAAGTATAGCAGCTTATAATATATGCAGTTTTATTAGGAAGATAGAAAAGCTACAATCAATTCTGAATTACAAAAAAAAGCCTCTGCCGGTGAGAGGTTGGCTGCTTCTTGCAGATGGCAGGATTTGCACTTGTTAATATTCCGAATGCAAAGCAGAAGTATCATTCAGTGGCAACTGTGCAAGAGGCTGATTCATTCAGTAAGTCATGTTTGACGAATACGTGCATAATTACACACATGGCATGTTAATATTCTCACCTGTCTGTGACTGATAAAATAAGAGCGGGGAGAGAAGATATAGCTATAAATATACAGTATATATAAATATAGCTGCATCAGAGGAACCTATGGATGGATAGACAGACAAATATATATTTACAAAGACTGGAACCAGGGGTGGACATACTGTGGTGCAGCTGGTTCAGCTGCACCAGGGCCCTGACCGGCTAGGGGGCCCCTCAAGCCTCCAGGGGGGCCCCCAGCCAACTCCCATGACACTGTGTCAGAGGAGAGGGGGTTAACTGACGGAAGCTTCCTGCTTCCCTGATCCCGCCCCTCCTCTCCTCTGCTGCCCCGACTCCCAGGACTGCGTGGCCCGGCGCAGGTAGGAGCCGCAGCACTTCTAGCACAACCATATCGCCGTCATCTGTTAGCACACCAGTCCCCTGGGCACTCTGCTTGCAGCCATAGCTTGCCCCACCGGACCCTAGCATCCGGGCCCCCCCCCCCGCTCCTCACCATCAGCTGCTGCACTAGGGCCCTCTCGGCACAAGGTCCGCCACTGACTGGAACAGCACAAAAGAATGATGATATGGAGGGTGCAAAGCCCTAAGAATAGGCTTTATGCAAGGCAAATCAGCAGTTGAAAAATTAAGGCAGCACTCCAAAGTAGGTTAATAAAGACCACTTTTGTTTGTCTGTGGCATGGCTATTTTGACCAGAAAGGTTTGATAGCCAAAATATCTCCATGTCATTTGGGCTAATAAACTCCACATTTTTTTGGCAACTTTAGAGTGCTGCCTTCTCTTTGTCATCTAGATGGATGGATAGATGGACGGATATGACTCGCCCCAGGGCAGGGTACTCAGGGCTCGGGCTCTGTTATGGTCTGGGATGTCAGGGGTGGCTGCCCGAGGCTGTGGCCCTGGCGGTCAGTGAAAAAGGGGTTATTTACAGGGGTTTATATACAGTTTTTGTCTTCGTGACGCCACCTGCTGAGTCTGGTGATGGATCACCAGCACAGCCCCAGTCCTCCGGTGGTTGGTTGGTATTGTGGCTGAGATGGATTAGTCCCCGCAGGCGGGACTGGACCACCGGGGCAGTGATGCTGTAAGGCAAACAGTTTATATAGGAAAGATGCAACAGAGTCGGAACTTCACTTCACCAGGTAACTTTACTGACAAACTTCGCCAAAGTTATACAGTTCAGCAGTTCAATAGGTGTTATAACGGCAAATGCTCTGGATGCTGCAACTGGAATTTCTGGCTGTAGATGGAACCCTCCTTATGTTCCTTTCTGTGTCCTTCTTTCCTTGCCTCCCAGTGGCGGTGAAGTCTGACTTCTTAAAGATGACCTGACCTCCTGCTGCTTCTTGTTCTGTCTCCCTTCCTTGTACCCGTCGGGTGAACCTTTTCCTTGTCCTTCGCAGGATCCAACTGCAGGACTGATTCCCCTCTTGTGGGTTCTTTGGGAGTCGGGGCCATATCTGTAATATCCCCGTTTAGCGGATTTTCTGTGAGCCGTATAGGACCTCACAGGTGCCAGCTCTGGTACCTGGTTTCCTTCCTTTACGGGCAAACTCTCCTGTTACTCAATCCCCTACTTAGAGTGAACTCTGCCTCTGAGTTTCCTTCTCTCTTTCTTTCTCTCTGGGATCTGTGCTTTCTGGGCCCCTCAGCTGAGGAGACCCTTCTTGCTCCAGCTCTTACTCCATCTTCACTCCAACTCTTACTAACTAAGCTTGGTTCCCCCTAGAGGTCACTATCTTCCCTCCCAGGGTCCCTCCCACCTACTATTCTAGTGTGTGGGTGTTAACTCTAGGGTTCCATCTAGTGACCATTGTTCCAATTGCAGTGGGGTGACTGTACTGCTTTTCTGGGTGCAGTACCCCTTTTGCGGCACCTACGTAGTGGGGCGCCACAGATGGATGGACGGGTAGACGAGAAAAAAACGGACAGCACTTCCTAGAAAATTACAACACAGGTGCAAAGCTATAATACTGGATAATATTAAATAAAAAAACTACAGCAGCACACTGGTAAAATCAAACATATAATAATATAACAATATTTCTTAACAATATTTCTTAATTTATATATCGCTATTAATTCCATAGCACTTTACATACATCAGTCATGCTGTCCCTTTTGGGGCTGACAATCCTATCAGCATGTCTTTAGAGTGTGGGAGGAAACCGGAGAATCTGAAGGAATCCTACGCAAACACGGGGAGAACATACAAACTCCTTGCAGATGTTGTCCTTAGTGTCCTTGGTGGGAAATGAACCCTGGACCTCAGGACCCCAGTGCTGCAGAGGCTGCAGTGCTAACCACTTGAGCCAGATATGCAGCTAAAAGTATTTAGATTGATTTAAAAAAAGATTTTTTTGTTTGAGAAAAATAAAAACTTACAAGTTTAAAATAAGAAACTCAGAATTTTTTTTTTAAATTATTTCTTTTTTTTAGGTTTTTTAGCGCATATATTAGTCAATAGATGCCTGCCCATGAACCGCGTCAAGGTGACCTTAAATTTGATGGGACTCTTAACTACACAAAAACCTCTCTCAGATCCCTTAAGGATACAAACACATTAGATGGACCCCATGACTTGATGGTAGTCACGGGCTTCACAGCTAAACTCTGCACCCCTCCCTTCCCATCAAGCATTGGGGGCCATCTGATGTGTTTGTATCCTTCTGCTTCCCATGTAACAGAGGCCTTAAGGAGTCTGGGAGAGGTTTTTGTGTTATTGGGGTCCCATTAGATTTAAGGTCACCTTGCCACGGTTGATAGGCAGGCCAATATACACGTGAAGAACCTTATAAGAGTATATCTTAAAAAAAAAAATTGAGTTTTTTGAAAAAACTTGTAAGTTTTTATTTTTTCTCTAACGAAAAACTTTAATTCCCTCTAAACACTTTTAGTTACATATGTTTGGTTTTAACAATGTGCTTTATTTATTTTTTTATTTAGATAGCAATTTTTTTTTCTCGCCTAGCATCCATATGATCCTTTTTTTTTTATCAGCAGCCATTATTCTACAATCAGGAACATTTTCGTATATCTGTATTATTGGACATCATACGATGGTCTTTATGCTGTCCGGTTTTCTCGTACTCCTAGTATTGCATTGGCGAGACTCGGCCCATATATGCGGCCATACGCAGCATGCTGCAATTTCTTTCCTCAGCCCAATGTGTCCGATGGCTATCTTACATCACATATTGTACTTGTAGAGTCTTTGAGGCTTTGTCTCTGTTGTCAGGCTCAAATATGTTTTTATTGAAGGGGACGCATGGTAGGTGGAGGTCGCTATTGGAGATTTTGCATTAGATCAGGAGCTTCCCGTCGCACATCTGCACCATTCTGTGAACTTAAGTTCACATTTTTATAAACCTGAGTATTTAATATTTGGATTTTACGGTACATTGTTTTTAAACCTATGCACAAAGCAGATAAGTGAATGGAGCCTGTACAGAGAAATATTAAGTCTCTGCAGATATATAGGCCCCTATGCACCATTATTCAATGCTCTATATGGCACCACTTTGCAGCAGTAGTTTCCTTGGCATCTGGGTCTATGGTCCTGCACCCCTGCCCTGGAGGGTACCTTGTTTTTATGTTTGTGCTGGAAGACTTGTATGTTTAATTATGTGTATGTGGCCACCTAGTAGTAAAGCTAGACTGCTTTCCGGTGTTTATGAATTATGAAGGTTGTTAATAATAATTGATACTTTCTAGGGTTGGAGTCTAGTCTATAAAAGGGGTCTGCAGTTTAGAACTTAGAGGAGAGTCCCCTAATAGAGGAGAAAAGGAACCACAGGAACAGCCTGCCCCTTGTTCTGAATTGATTGGACCCTCTGGGTCACCCCAGGAACAAAGTGCGGAAACTGGGAAGTGAGCACCGGACACTGGCTACTGTCCATCATCCTGTGTTGATACATAACTCCTGCTTTTGGTGGCTTCTCGAGAAGCGATTGATCCCTCCAGTAAATAGTTTGGGTGAATGGGTCGCTGGTGATGGCGGTAAAGGAACGTTTCTCTAAAAGGTAACCCTAACCGTTCCACTGGAGTGGATCACTATGGGAAGAGCTGGGCTGGAGCCAGTAGAGACTAAATGAATTTTCAGCGGATTACTGTGGTGCTGAGCGGAGTGGATGTCAGCCTAGAGCTCCTAGATTGGCGGGAGCAGTCTGCAAAGAAATCAGTCATTGTGAATATCCCTAAGAACGAAATGTTTAAGCTATGTTACCGTGTTTCATGAGTCTGTTTAAGTAAAGAACTGTTTTCGAGCATCATTGACACATTATCTGCCTTGACCCCCAACGAAGGCAATTGTGAACTGAACTGTTGCACTGGGGAGCCGGCCGGGGCACATGCTGCAGAACTAGGGCTGCCCCACAGCTGAGACCCGGCCTCGCCCACGACTACCAAGGCCCCAAATGGCCACTACCTCAATATTTGAAAGAGGAATGCCATTTTGTTCTGTCGGATTCACACTGAATTTAACAAAAAAAAACTTTCTCTGCATCCATATGAAATGAGAAATATTCAGATATAATTATATCTCTGTCCAGAGGTTGTCTGGTTACTAATTGCTTCTCCTATTTCCCCTATTTTCCCTACTATTGAAGATGATCCGCCTAGGGGTCTTTGGGACTCTGTATCTAGGCGTAAGGGGATGTCACTGGCGGCCTGCCCGGAACCATAACCCTGGGGTCACTTGGTAAAAGGGAAAACACAATAAAAAGAATGAATATAGTCTCGTGACGCCACCTGCAGTTTCTGGTGATCTCACCAGCGCCACTGTCAAACCACCGGGGTCGGTGGTATTGCTGCCAGTTGACAATGCTCCCTGCAGGCGGAGAGGTTCCCCGGGGCAGTGTTGCTGCTGAGCTGGTTGATGTGGCAGCAGCTGCTTCTTAACTTAACGGAATAAAACACCGGAGGCTCGCTGACTCTGTACGGGTACTTTACTGGCAACCGTTCACGTCAGTTCAGATACAGTTACACAGTCTTTGCGGGTAGCTGGCTGGGTAGTCGCCGGAGAGGGTACAAAGTCTCTCTGAGGCTCTCCAAGTGTTCCTTCAACTTTACGTTCCCTGTCCTCTGTATCTTTCTTGCACCTCCTTTCTTCTGTGCGCTGCCCTGTACAACCCACTTCCTACCAGGCCCGTCAGGTGTGATGAGGTGACCCTTCTTCTCTAAGGGGCTCATCCTGGTTTGAGGATACCTGGTGGGGCTGCACATTGTGGACTAGGTCGGGGGCTGCTTGGTAGACCTGTGACCCACCGGTATTGGCGGCTCAGGGTTGGACTCGCCTGCTCCGGGACTCTGAGCCGGTACCCCATTGAGGACCGGGACTCCCCCAGACCGTTTACTCGGACAGTCTAGCACTGCGTCTCCCCCTTCTGTCTGGGTCGCCACTCCTTTTCAGGCGCCCTCCCTGTGGTGTCACTCTAGGACTTGTTCCTTGCTTCTCTCCTCAGACTAGACTACATCTGTCTGTGTGTTTCCCTCCTTCTACCCGAACACTCCTCCCACGGGGGCTGGGTCTCCCAGACAAACAGTTTAATCCTTTAGTCCCCTATTCTAGGTGTAGGGATGCTGGGATGAGAGCCTAGGTTCGACATTATCCTCTACAATGACTGGGATACCGCAAACTCTGTTTTGGGCGCAGTACCCCTACTGTGGCACACTGCTATGTGGGGCGCCACATATTCCCTCCCACCTTTATTCTTCCTGTATCCCATTCATTGTATGTTTTAAAAATTTTAAATAACCTCTATATACAAGGTGATCTGGAGCCATTACAGCTCCAGACAACCTCTGTATACAAGGTGTTATTACATATCTGTGCAGGGCCATATTCACAGATGAAGACCACGGTAACATTGCAGACATATTGGGGTTCAGGCACATTTCAGAGCTTTGTGCAGTTGAGCCAGATCAGGGAGATTAACATAACAGAAGAGTATTGGATTATTCAAAGCAATGTTAGGTGAGGATTTTACATCAGAGAAAGAGAATAACATAGTATTATCTGACTAGGGGTCAGCTGGGAATAGATAAAAGAAAGAGACAAAATCCATCTCACAGAACTGGAGACCAGACTAGAGCTTACAATAACTACTGCAAGGGTCTAATTGATGCAAGTTTATTCTCAGCCACTTCGGCTTCATTATCGTAAAGGGAATGTGTCATCAGAAAATGACCATCTATTGTCTAAATAAGGTTTTTATATTAAATATATTTATTTGAACATTTTTGGTATTTTTTTTCCTTTATGTCTAGAACAGAGGTATCCAGATAAGGGTGAAAACAGCTGGGATGTGACGCCGCGCTGACCACAAGAATAAACACAGAGTTAATCACACACTCAGTTTACTTATGACTTGTGGTCAGCGCGGCGTAACATCCCAGCTCTTTTCACCCTTATCTGGATTCTTCAATTCTCAGATGGGAGCCTGCAGCGACCTCCTGTGTGCTTTTATTGTAGTTGTGACACTCACAACTACATCAGGTGAGTTTAACCATTTGGGATCTGTGGGACCTGTATACAAGAGGTACTACTCTATGTGCACTTCCTTTCTCCTTTAATTTATATAGGACAGAGGTAGTCATGGGCTAGGCAGAACCTCAGCTGCAGAGCTGCCCTAGGTTTGCAGCGTACACCCCGGACAGTTCCCCAGCGCAACAGTCCTGTCCAGAGTCGGCGAGAGTCACAGCAAACGCGGATGGAGTGTTGCTTGACAACAGTTCTTTACTCAAACAGTCTTGTGTGGAGCCCACTGGGATGGGGTACTCAGTACAGGACCAGGGTACTACTGTGTGCAGGGGATTGTTGTTGTGAAGCCATCCACGGGTTGTGGTCAGTGAGGGGACCACCGCTACAGGGTACTTCTGTCAGGAGGATGGATGGATGCTGCAACAAGGTGGATGAGCCCGCTGCGGGTCGGGACTGCTCCTGACAGGGTGGAAAGATGGAATACAGTTCTAGTTGCAGGGAATCTCACACGGGAGACTTAAACAGGGTTCACCGGGTTTACTTGAAAGTTCTTCACAGTTAGCACAGTTTACAGCTTAGTTCACAGTACAGTTCACTCCGGTTACTCTCAACCCTCTGCAGCCAGGCTTCCTCGCTGAGACCCTTCACTCTTTCTCTGTAACCTTTCCGGCTTGTTTCTTTATCTGTTCTTCCCTGTGGGCTGTATAGCGGCAACTCGGTCCCTTTTATGTAGCTTCTCCCTGTGTGTGGGCAGCAAGCCTGGGTCCTATTGTGTTGCTGTGCTTCCAGCCCGTGTGTTGGGTAACCAGACCTGGAATCTGTGCCTCCCTGTCGGTGTGTTCGTGTACCTGCCTGTTGCTTCGGTCACCAAGAACCAACACTCTGGTCCCAGCCCCTGTCTTGCAAGGAGTCACCGGGCCCTGTCCCTACCTGTGTGTGTAATAGCCCACAGGTAACGGGATACGCAAGGACTGCACGGAACACAGAATGTTAAACAAATGCAATTTTAATGCAACTGAGGGAAAAGAAGGGGAAGGAGCGGGAAGGTGTGCAAAAGTAAATACAATGCATATAACCACTGTGCCTAGTCTGCAGCGAATGCAAGGTCTCTGAATGTCTTTAAATAAAGAAATGCAAAGTCTTTATCGAGCGAGACGCAGAGAGTTCGTTTTCTTTCTATTCCTTGTATATTGAACTGCAGAGTCTTTTCCTATCTCTCCCTAACTAAAACAGTGTGCACACTTTACTACAAGTTTTACTGCGAGGTACCTCGTTGCCGTTGGGGCCCGTAAGTCGCTGACAGGCGTGTGGAGTGCAGTCAGTCTTGGATCTCTGTCCTGGATCTCAGCTTGCACTTGCAGTCTGGCCCCTAACTCGACATCCAGTCTCTTTAGGTCTGTCTCTCTCTGCAACACACATGGAAGTTCTCTCTTCTCCTTCAGGAGACCCACCCATCCATCTCCTGGACTGTTCCATGTCATTCTCAGCAGCAGGGGGGTTCTCTGCTATCCTTTCCTTTTTGGCAGCAGGTGGCAGTATAACACAAAGAAGAGTCGACAAAACATTCCTTTAACCATATAAATAAATGTTAACAGGTCTTACATTTCCCCCCCTCTTTAACATCGGCCGTCCCGGCCGATACTCTCTTGGGGCCCTCTGCACAGGAACACACGATGGCAACCTCTGCCGTTCTTTACAACCTGTTGCCTGGGAGTCAATGTCTTACAACCGACTCCATTGACAGAATACACAAATTCATCTGCCAAGTACCGATCAGGGGAATACCAGCATTAGCCCGTTCAGTCCTACGTGGGGGTACGGCTAATTCACCAGACGCTGGTGCAGTAGCAGGGAGTACAATATCCTCGTCATCATCTCTGGAGATTGGTGGCTCATGCTCTGCAGGGGTGGCACCTGCATCTTGAACGGATGGGGGGTTGGACCCTCCCCAGTCTGTTGGGTTGGACGGGGCCCGCCACCATTCTTCATCGTCAGAGCCCTCCTCGAGAGTAGCAGGAACGGGCACGGGCACAGTCCCCGAGTCGCTTTGTCCGGTCCTGTCTTCTGAATAGCAGGGCCTCAGCATGTTACGATGCAGGATGAGGGTGCCGCCTCCCCGCTCGCTTCTCACTTCGTACACTGGCCCATTGGGAGAGACTCTTCTGGTCACAATGTACGGTTCTGGTTTCCAGCGCTCACTCAACTTGTGTCTCGGGTGTTTCTCTGCAACTAGCACTCTGTCTCCTGGTAAGAACGGGGCCTCATGTACAGGTTCCTGCCGGGGGTATATCTTTTCTTGCAACCGCTTGGTGACAATTCGATGGATAGTCTCCAGCCGTCGACGGTGACAGTCAACCCAAGACCCTACGCTCTGACTTTCACTGATCTCGGGTGGAGCCAGGTTTAGTTCTTCAATGCCTCTTCCGGCTCTTCCGAACAATAGCACATATGGGGCGTACCCAGTGGTGGAGTGGACACGGTTATTGTATGCCCATACGAGTTCTGCAAGATAACTGGGCCAGTGATTTTTACGATCATCTTCCAGTGTGCGTAGCATTTGTAGGAGGGTCTGGTTAAACCTCTCGCAGGCTCCGTTGCCCTGTGGATGATAAGGCGTGGTTCTTGACTTTTGCATCCCGTAGATCCTTTGCAGTTCTCTCATGACACTGCCCTGAAAGCAGGCCCCTTGATCAGAGTGTATCCTTTTAGGGCAGCCGTATACCCGGATAAAGTCATCACTGATGGCTCGAGCAGCCGATTCAGCCGTCTGATCTCTGGTGGGCGTCACCACCGCAAATTTTGAGAAGTGGTCTGTCATCACAAGGCAGAACTGATAGCCCCGGTGGGAGTGGCCAATCTTCAGGTAATCTATCATAAGTACTTCCAATGGCTCTTTGGTGACAATGGTCTGTACTGGTGCTCGCTGTGGGAGAGCTTTATTTAACTCGCAGGAACGACACAGTTTACAGGCCTTCTCCACTGCCCGAAGCATCTGAGGACAGTACACTATTCTTTGCAACCACTGGTAAGTCTTGTCCGGCCCAAAATGGGCTCCTCTCTCATGCGCTTCTCGGGCCAATGGTACTGCCATCTTCTGGGGTATCACCACTTGCCACCGTACTTCCAGCTCCGTAGCTAAGAGCTCCTTCACCTCTTGGTAATATTGGGTTAAGGCAATGGATTGGAAATCCATTGGGGTTTCCCCGCGCAGGTTCAGATCCTGCCGACTACGCCAAGTGTAATAGCCCACAGGTAACGGGATACGCAAGGACTGCACGGAACACAGAATGTTAAACAAATGCAATTTTAATGCAACTGAGGGAAAAGAAGGGGAAGGAGCGGGAAGGTGTGCAAAAGTAAATACAATGCATATAACCACTGTGCCTAGTCTGCAGCGAATGCAAGGTCTCTGAATGTCTTTAAATAAAGAAATGCAAAGTCTTTATCGAGCGAGACGCAGAGAGTTCGTTTTCTTTCTATTCCTTGTATATTGAACTGCAGAGTCTTTTCCTATCTCTCCCTAACTAAAACAGTGTGCACACTTTACTACAAGTTTTACTGCGAGGTACCTCGTTGCCGTTGGGGCCCGTAATTCGCTGACAGGCGTGTGGAGTGCAGTCAGTCTTGGATCTCTGTCCTGGATCTCAGCTTGCACTTGCAGTCTGGCCCCTAACTCGACATCTAGTCTCTTTAGGTCTGTCTCTCTCTGCAACACACATGGAAGTTCTCTCTTCTCCTTCAGGAGACCCACCCATCCATCTCCTGGACTGTTCCATGTCATTCTCAGCAGCAGGGGGGTTCTCTGCTATCCTTTCCTTTTTGGCAGCAGGTGGCAGTATAACACAAAGAAGAGTCGACAAAACATTCCTTTAACCATATAAATAAATGTTAACAGGTCTTACATGTGACTGCCTGATACGCCAGTGGAATCTGTCCCGCCTGTAGTCGGTCATCGCTGCCATACTCCTTGGACCCAGTGGCATCGGTCCGGTCTCTGTCCTTCTTTTCCGGGGGCTACGGACTGTAGAGCGGGCTTTCTCTCTGGGAAACTGTGTCTCTCCTGATTCTGCGCCTCCAGGGAGCCCTGACCCTTCCGGGAAAGTGTCATTTTCTGTCACAGATTTTGGCTTCTCGGCACCCACTGACCTACTCTTGGTCTTTTCTGGTTGGCTCACTCTGGTTTACTGCCTAACTCCTCCTCCTTGTTCCCCCCTTTTGTACTGGTCTGTCGCCTGACCTACCTTTCCACCTACCTCCCGTTAAACCCTACCACCACTTGCCCGCCTAGAGTCCCGGGCTCCGGGTTGGGTGTCGTGTCTGGTGGGGTTGTGTGCTGAAGGTGTTGCACAAACCGTCTCCTATCTGCTTGGCTGCGGTTCCTACCTGTGGCCACTCTGGTCGCAGGGGCGCCACACTTGTATAACACAGGCTTAATACTTAAACATTACTTTCTTAGGGGTATCCATTGCAATGCAGTTTATTGCAGACTGCTCCCGTCGTCCTGTTACATTTGGGCTCTTGATCTCTTCCCTCAGCACCAAGGTAGCCTGCTGAAAACTCATTTAAGTCTCCCTTGTGTTACATATTAACTGCCTTGCAGTATGGAAGTGCTACTGCTGTGGTTTAAATGAAGCCTTTTTTTTTTTTTTACTGCTCTGTGTGGAGAGAGGAAGCTAATGAGCGGGAGCTGAGAGTGCAGGTGTGTGTGATGAATAGGAGTCATGCTTAGGTGAGCTGAGGGGCGTGCCTGGGCTGAATGCTCCCCACCCCTCGGCCATAAATGGGTCAGCTCACATCCACCTGATGTTGCTGATTCAATTCACTTCTGGCCTGTGACCTGTTGTGAGCAGACGCTGACTTGAAGCTGCTGCTTCTTTCTCCATTGGAAGTTGCTCGGTTCCGTGGTCCATGGGTGGAGGTAGGGGCTGATGCCTAGGGCTTCTCAGGAGTTTTAGGGTCTTAGGCTGGCGGCTCGGACCTCCTCACCTTCAGAGGTACCTCTGAGTACAGGGTGAGTCAGGGACCCCAGAATCAGGGCCAGAGCAGGTTCCCCTGACTCCCTATGCCCAGCTCCGTCCTACTTCTTGGTACCCCAGCCCCCCTTTCTCCTCTTCCCCCCCGCCCCCTCCTGCATGACACCTTGGCTCCAGTCGTATCCCACTAACAGCGATCTGTCCAGAGGAACACTTTGGGCTTCTGTTAGACAAATGTTCCTTCACCACCAACACCGTGATGACCTTTTCACCCAAGTCTATGCTGAAGGCCAGGGTAGAGTATCAACAAGAGAAGGGTTGTATCCACACAAGCCACGCTCCTATACTCCAATCCTGGGATGACACAGAAGGTCTCCAAACCGCATGTTCTTTGTCTTGCTTGCTCTGAGGGACTCTCCTACTAAGCTGCACTGCAGGCACTTTTTATTGGCTGGGCCGCACCCCAAAGGAATATAATGAATTATTATTAATAACTTTTATAACTCACTGGCATCGGGGAGCAGTCTTCATTTTGACCATTAAGTGACCACAAATATAGATTTACGCTAATCAAGTTTACACATAAATGCATAACACTACAACACATACATGTATACCATGTGCTTTCCAGAGCAGGGGGAGAACCCTAGAGCCCCTTACATCTGCAGCAGTATTTGCCATGCAATTGATGAGCCAAATTTATAGTATATGGAATCCTAATCATTTTTGACCGGGGTCTTGTCCTTTGTAGTCCAGTTCCACTTACAGCCATGTTAGATCTTATGAAGCCATTTTCCATCATATCCCAGAATATCAATGCAATTGTCATAAGGATGCAGTTCTGTAAAATACAAAAAAAAAATCCGAGATATTGCTCTAAATATACAGCGAAACACATAAAATCTTTGAGAAGTTAATAACAGCTTCAATATAAGAGCTTTGTCTTAGATTAGTCAATATCAGTCCGAATATATGAATTCCCCAGTTTCCCTGAGGTCGTTCCACTCCTACGACCCGTGTTCACCAATCAATATCTGCCATCAAAAAAATCATTAACTCAGCATTTCTAGTATCTGGTAAAATTATTATCCCTAAACAGTAGAACAGAACTCCACCATTTCTGGATCGTTGGAGGGGCAGATTCGAGGAAGGAGTTGATGGGACGGGTACAACTAACCACCCTCATCATTCACTGCAAACTCTATTACAATACATTGGGGACTGAACCTCTAGAACCCCTTGTGCCCTAATTGGCTTTAATCTTTGTAGAAATTTTCAATTAAATGGCGTGAATGTGATCCTTAGGTATCATATTGTGTATGTAAGTTCTACCCATGTCTAGTCAAGAGGAAATAAGTGACAAAACCCCAACTAATTTTAAACTTCCATGGTGATCTAGGGTAAAGGAGGGGTTAATGTGTAGTTCCCTCGTGGTCTAAGATAGTAAATGGGTAAATACTTGCTTTCCCATTGATCTAGAATAGTAGAACTGTTTATACCTGTTTTCCTAATGGTTACATTTCCCAGTGTGAAGGAAGAGTTCAGACCTCCATCAATCATACATTTATCATCTTTATTGTGGAAAAGACATAAATACATGTAGTTGGAATGCGTCATCAGGAAATAACTTATTGTTTAAATTAGATTTTTAGATTATTGTGACACAATCAGAGTTCTTTTATGTAGCAGAGCTCATATTGCTGACCTCACCCACACTATGGCAATCTATGTCCATTGAATAGCGACAAAGGAGGTGGGCCTTGTTGACCCAGGGCTCGCATGAGCTGTGGTCCGGGTAGTGATGATCTAATGGTGATAAAACAGTCATTGTATTGAAACAACAGCACACAGCCTAATAAGTGACACATTGCCGAAATCTGTGTCTCGGCTCCAATCTCCTGCTGTTCTCGGATTGCATGGCAAAAACCTGCTGACAGATGCCCTTCAACTAAAGATCTGCTAGTAAGCTTGTTCTGATAGGGGAGTGTGTATCTTTTCTGTCTGTCTTTTATTAAGCCTTTATCAGCTGTGCAAAAAATGTTATGAAACCCAATTGCAAAAAAAAAAAAATATATATATATATATATATATATATATATATATATATATATATATATATATATATATATACTAGATGGTGGCCCGATTCTAAAGAATCGGGTAGTCTAGAATCTATATATAGTTTATTTAGTAATAGGGGAGTGCTGTGAAAGTAATTGTGAGTATACGGTGGCTCAGTGGTTAGCAGTGAGTGCGGTGGCTCAGTGGTAAGCAGTGAGTGCGGTGGCTCAGTGGTCAGCAATGAGTGCGGTGGCTCAGTGGTCAGCAGTGAGTGCGGTGGCTCAGTGGTCAGCAGTGAGTGCGGTGGCTCAGTGGTCAGCAGTGAGTGCGGTGGCTCAGTGGTCAGCAGTGAGTGCGGTGGCTCAGTGGTCAGCAGTGAGTGCGGTGGCTCAGTGGTCAGCAGTGAGTGCGGTGGCTCAGTGGTCAGCAGTGAGTGCGGTGGCTCAGTGGTCAGCAGTGAGTGCGGTGGCTCAGTGGTCAGCAGTGAGTGCAGCACAGGCTGGAGGGGGAGGAGGCAGAGGAGGGAGGAGGCAGAGGAGGGAGGAGGCAGAAACTGGAGGGTCAGGGAGAGCGGAGCTGGAGGGCAGAGAGAGCGGAGGCTGGAGGGCAGAGGAGAGCGGAGGCTGGAGGGCAGAGGAGAGCGGAGGGCTGGAGGGCAGAGGAGAGCGGAGGCTGGAGGGCAGAGGAGAGCGGAGGCTGGAGGGCAGAGGAGAGCGGAGGCTGGAGGGCAGAGGAGAGCGGAGGCTGGAGGGCAGAGGAGAGCGGAGGCTGGAGGGCAGAGGAGAGCGGAGGCTGGAGGGCAGAGGAGAGCGGAGGCTGGAGGGCAGAGGAGAGCGGAGGCTGGAGGGCAGAGGAGAGCGGAGGCTGGAGGGCAGAGGAGAGCGGAGGCTGGAGGGCAGAGGAGAGCGGAGGCTGGAGGGCAGAGGAGAGCGGAGGCTGGAGGGCAGAGGAGAGCGGAGGCTGGAGGGCAGAGGAGAGCGGAGGCTGGAGGGCAGAGGAGAGCGGAGGCTGGAGGGCAGAGGAGAGCGGAGGCTGGGGGCAGAGGAGAGCGGAGGCTGGGGGGCAGAGGAGAAGCGGAGGCTGGGGGGCAGAGGAGAGCGGAGGCTGGGGGGCAGAGGAGAGCGGAGGCTGGGGGGCAGAGGAGAGCGGAGGCTGGGGGGCAGAGGAGAGCGGAGGCTGGGGGGCAGAGGAGAGCGGAGGCTGGGGGGCAGAGGAGAGCGGAGGCTGGGGGGCAGAGGAGAGCGGAGGCTGGGGGGCAGAGGAGAGCGGAGGCTGGGGGGCAGAGGAGAGCGGAGGCTGGGGGGCAGAGGAGAGCGGAGGCGTGGGTGCAGAGGAGCGGGGTGGGGGGCAGAGGAGAGAGGAGCTGGCGAGAGGCGGTGGGGGGCAGAGTGAGAGCGAGGCTGGGGGGCAGAGGAGAGGGTAGGCTGGGGGCAGAGGAGAGCGGAGGCTGGGGGCAGAGGAGAGCGGAGGCTGGGGGGCAGAGGAGAGCGGAGGCTGGGGGGCAGAGGAGAGGGAGGCTGGGGGCAGAGGAGAGCGGAGGCTGGGGGGCAGAGGGAGAGCGGAGGCTGGGGGGCAGAGATGGAGAGCGGAGGCTGGGGGGCAGAGGAGAGCGGAGGCTGGGGGCAGGAGGCGGAGCTGGCGGGATCAGAGCTGGGGGCAGAGAGAGCGGAGGCTGGGGGCAGAGGAGAGCGGAGGCTGGGGGCAGAGGAGAGCGGAAGGCTGGGGGGCAGAGGAGGCGGAGGCTGGGGGCAGAGGAGAGCGGTAGGCTGGGGCAGAGGAGAGCGGAGGCTGGGGAGAGGAGAGGGAGGCTGGGGCAGAGGAGAGCGGAGGCTGGGGGGCAGAGGAGAGCGGAGGCTGGGGGGCAGAGGAGAGGGAGGCTGGGGGAAGAGGAGCGGAGGCTGGGGGCAGAGAGAGCGGAGGCTGGGGGCAGAGGAGAGCGGAGGCTGGGGGCAGAGGAGAGCGGAGGCTGGGGGCAGAGAGAGCGGAGGCTGGGGGGCAGAGGAGAGGCGGAGCTGGGGGCAGAGAGAGCGGAGGCTGGGGGGCAGAGGAGAGCGGAGGCTGGGGGCAGAGGAGAGCGGAGGCTGGGGGGCAGAGGAGAGCGGAGGCTGGGAGAGGGCAGAGGCGGGGCAGAGAGAGCGGAGGCTGGGGCAGAGGAGAGCGGAGGCTGGGGGGCAGAGAGAGCGGAGGTGGCAGAGGAGCGGAGAGCGGGGCAGAGAGAGCGAGGCTGGGAGGGCAGGAGAGCGGAGGCAGGCGGGGCAGAGGAGAGCGGGAGGCTGGGGGCAGAGGAGAGCGGAGGCTGGGGGCAGAGGAGAGCGGAGGCTGGGGGCAGAGGAGAGCGGAGGCTGGGGAGGGAGGGGGAGGGGGGAGAGAGCGGAGGCTGGGGGCAGAGGGAGGCTGGGCAGAGAGAGCGGAGGCTGGGGGCAGAGGAGAGCGGAGGCTGGGGGAGAGAGGGGGCAAGGAAGGAGGCGGGAGGCTGGGGGCAGAGGAGAGGAGCAGAGAGCGGAGGCTGGGGGGCAAGGAAGGATGAGCGAAGAGGCTGGGGGCAGAAGGAGAGCGGAGGCTGGGGGCAGAGGGAGAGCGGTGGGGCAGAGGAGAGCGGAGGCTGGGGGGCAGAGGGAGGGAGCGAGGCTGGGGGCAGAGAGAGCGGAGGCTGGGGGGCAGAGGAGAGCGGAGGCTGGGGGGCAGAGGAGAGCGGAGGCTGGGGGGCAGAGAGAGAGCGGAGGCTGGGGGGCAGAGGAGAGCGGAGGCTGGGGGGCAGAGGAGAGCGGAGGCTGGGGGCAGAGAGGCGGAGGCTGGGGGGCAGAGGAGAGCGGAGGCTGGGTGGGGGGAGAGCGGGGAGAGAGGAGCGGGGGCAGAGAGACGAGGGGGGGCTGAGAGAGAGCGGGGGCAGAGGCGAGCGGAGGAGAGCGGAGGGGCTGGGGGCAGAGGAGAGCGGAGGCTGGGGGGCAGAGGGGAGGCTGGGGGGGGCAGAGAAGACGGAGGCTGGGCGGAGGGGAGGCAGAGGAGAGCGGAGGCTGGGGGCAGAGGAGAGCGGAGGCTGGGGGGCACAGGAGAGGGAGGCTGGGGGGCAGAGGAGAGCGGAGGCTGGGGGGCAGAGGAGAGCGGGAGGCTGGGGGGCAGAGACGAGAGGCTGGGGGCAGAGAGAGCGGAGGCTGGGGGCAGAGGAGAGCGGAGGCTGGGGGGCAGAGGAGAGCGGAGGGAGCTGGGGGCAGAGGAGAGCGGAGGCTGGGGGGCAGAGGAGAGCGGAGGCTGGGGGCAGAGGAGAGCGGAGGCTGGGGGGCAGAGGAGAGCGGGCTGGGGGGCAGAGGAGAGCGGAGGCTGGGGGCAGAGGAGAGCGGAGGCTGGGGGCAGAGGAGAGCGGAGGCTGGGGGCAGAGGAGAGCGGAGGCTGGGGGGCAGAGGAAGCGGAGGCTGGGGGCAGAGGAGAGCGGAGGCAGGTGGGGGCAGAGAGAGCGGAGGCTGGGGCAGAGGAGAGCGGAGGCTGGGGGGCAGGGAGAGCGAGGCTGGGGGGCAGGAGAGAGCGGAGGCTGGGGGGCAGAGGAGCGGAGGCTGGGGGGCAGAGGAGAGCGGAGGCTGGGGGGCAGAGGAGAGCGGAGGCTGGGGGGCAGAGGAGAGCGGAGAGCGGGGGGCAGAGGAGAGCGGAGGCTGGGGGGCAGAGGAGAGCGGAGGCTGGGGGGGGCAGAGGGAGCGGAGGCGGGGGGCAGAGGAGAGCGGAGGCTGGGGCAGAGAGAGCGGAGGCTGGGGGGCAGGAGAGCGAGGCGGGGGCAGAGAGACGAGCTGGGGGGCAGAGGAGAGCGGAGGCTGGGGGGCAGAGAGAGCGGAGGCTGGGGGCAGAAGAGAGCGGAGGCTGGGGGGCAGAGGAGAGCGGAGGCTGGGGGGCAGAAGAGAGCGAGGTGGGGGAGAGAAGCGGGGCGGGGCAGAGGAGAGCGGAGCTGGGGGGCAGAAGAGAGCGGAGGCTGGGAGAGAGGCAGCGGGGGCAGAAGAGAGCGGAGGCTGGGGGGCAGAAGAGAGCGGAGGCTGGGGGCAGAGGAGAGCGGAGGCTGGGGGGCAGAGGAGAGCGGAGGCTGGGGGGCAGAGGAGAGCGGAGGCTGGGGGGCAGAGGGGAGGCTGGAGAAGAGCGGAGGCAGAAGAGAGCGGAGGCTGGGGGGCAGAGGGGAGGCAGAAGAGAGCGGAGGCTGGGGGGCAGAGGGGAGCGGAGGCTGGGGGGCAGAAGAGAGCGGAGGCTGGGGGGCAGAGGGGAGGCTGGAGAAGAGCGGAGGCAGAAGAGAGCGGAGGCTGGGGGGCAGAGGGGAGGCTGGAGAAGAGCGGAGGCAGAAGAGAGCGGAGGCTGGGGGGCAGAGGGGAGGCAGAAGAGAGCGGAGGCTGGGGGGCAGAGGGGAGCGGAGGCTGGGGGGCAGAAGAGAGCGGAGGCTGGAGGGCAGAGGAGAGCGGAGGCTGGGGGGCAGAAGGAGCGGAGGCTGGGGGGCAGAGGAGAGCGGAGGCTGGGGGGCAGAGGAGAGCGGAGGCTGGGGGCAGAGGAGAGCGGAGGCTGGGGGGCAGAGAGGGAGGCTGGAGAAGAGCGGAGCAGAGGAGAGCGGAGGCTGGGGGGGGCTGGAGAAGAGCGGAGGCAGAGGAGAGCGGAGGCAGAGGAGAGCGGAGGCTGGAGAAGAGCGGAGGCTGAGGAGAGCGGAGGCAGAGGAGAGCGGAGGCTGGGGGGGAGGCACAGGAGAGGGGAGGCTGGGGGGGCACAGGAGAGGGGAGGCTGGGGGGGCACAGGAGAGGGGAGGCTGGGGGGGCACAGGAGAGGGGAGGCTGGGGGGGCACAGGAGAGGGGAGGCTGGGGGGGCACAGGAGAGGGGAGGCTGGGGGGGCACAGGAGAGGGGAGGCTGGGGGGGCACAGGAGAGGGGAGGCTGGGGGGCACAGGAGAGAGGGAGGTGGGGGGCAGAGAACACTCACCGGGCTGTCGGCGGGGCTGTGTGCGGGGCAGGTGGCGGAATGGTGGTCCCAGAGGGAGGAGGAGAGTGGGCGGTGCCGGCGGAGGCCGCACACCGGAGTGTGGGCCGGGCCGGGCCGGTTCCCGGATGTGGGTGGGACTCAGGGTGCATCTAGGCACCCTGCCGCCGGAGCCGATCGGAGGGCGGGGGGGTGCTGGCGGGTCTGAGGGCCGCCGCCCCTGCAGCGTCCGCTCGGCCCCGCCGCCCTGCAGCCTACAGTGCCACAGCGTCCGTCTCTCCTGAGGGCGGCGCTGATGTTGGTGGCCCCGCCCCCTTCTGTGATGCCGCTCCCCCTGGCTGCCGGCGCTCTGGACTCAGGGCTCACACTGTCCAGTGGACGGTGCGGCCCTGGGTGGGAGCACACGGCACTGTGTGGGGGTGGCGGTGGCGCTTTAGCGCCCACTGCGAGCCGCTATTCAGGTTTGACAGCGGCTCGCGGTGAGCGCTACGCGCTCACCGCTCGTGGGTCTGGAACTTCCGTTTCCGGTCTGTGACACAGGGCGCAGGCCGTCACGGAAGTTGGCCAGATTCCACAGGAAGTGGCCTTCGGGTTTTATATAGTAGATATTCAACTGAAAATACATGCAAAAATAATTTCTATCATCCTTCCATGATTAATTGAAGGGATATTACCGTAAATCCTTAAAGTATAGGGTTGGCCTTTTTAAAATAAAATATGTATTTGGAGCTGAAAATAACTTTTTGAAATTGGGTTTCATTTGCTCAAATTCTTTGGAAGCTTCAGGTTCAGTTGCTAGGATCCAGTAGATCAGAGGCAATCAAAGAGGGATCCAGCAACTGACGTCTAAATCAGGTTTTTAGATACACATTATAACTTCATGTTTATTCAGTATTCCTTTAAAATCATCTGTTAAAATTGTAAATCCCTGGATGTAACATTTTACCAGCATGATTTTAAAGGAATACTGAATAAACATGAAGTTATAATGTGTATCTAAAAACCTGATTTAGACGTCAGTTGTTGGATTCCTTTTTGTTGGATTGCCACAGCCGCCTTGTCCAAGCACCGTCCTGGAGTCCACCCCAAAGCTAAAGGAATTCATCTAATGGTCAGCTGAAAAACATTTTTTTTTCTTCTATATTGACCAATAGATCAGAGGTCTTCAACCTTTCTGGTTTTGAAAGTCACATTCAGCTCTGAGAGAGGATCATGAGCCACATTCATGTCTGAGAGAGGATCATGAGCCACATTCATGTCTGAGAGAGGGTCATGAGCCACATTCATGTCTGAGAGAGGGTCATGAGCCACATTCATGTCTGAGAGAGGGTCATGAGCCACATTCATGTCTGAGAGAGGGTCACGAGCCACATTCATGTCTGAGAGAGGGTCACGAGCCACATTCAGCTCTGAGAGAGGGACACGAGCCACATTCAGCTCTGAGAGAGGGTCAGGAGCCACATTCAGCTCTGAGAGAGGGTCTTGAGCCACATTCAGCTCTGAGAGAGGGTCATGAGCCACATTCAGCTCTGAGGGAGGGTCATGAGCCACATTCAGCTCTGAGGGAGGGTCGTGAGCCACATTCAGCTCTGAGAGGGGGTCGTGAGCCACATTCAGCTCTGAGGGAGGGTCATGAGCCACATTCAGCTCTGAGAGAGAGGTCATGAGCCACATTCAGCTCTGAGAGGGGGTCGTGAGCCACATTCAGCTCTGAGAGAGGGACACGAGCCACATTCAGCTCTGAGAGAGGGTCAGGAGCCACATTCAGCTCTGAGAGAGGGTCTTGAGCCACATTCAGCTCTGAGAGAGGGTCATGAGCCACATTCAGCTCTGAGGGAGGGTCATGAGCCACATTCAGCTCTGAGGGAGGGTCATGAGCCACATTCAGCTCTGAGGGAGGGTCATGAGCCACATTCAGCTCTGAGGGAGGGTCATGAGCCACATTCAGCTCTGAGGGGGGGTCGTGAGCCACATTCAGCTCTGAGGGAGGGTCATGAGCCACATTCAGCTCTGAGGGAGGGTCATGAGCCACATTCAGCTCTGAGGGAGGGTCATGAGCCACATTCAGCTCTGAGAGGGGGTCGTGAGCCACATTCAGCTCTGAGGGAGGGTCATGAGCCACATTCAGCTCTGAGAGAGGGTCATGAGCCACATTCAGCTCTGAGGGAGGGTCATGAGCCACATTCAGCTCTGAGAGGGGGTCGTGAGCCACATTCAGCTCTGAGGGAGGGTCATGAGCCACATTCAGCTCTGAGGGAGGGTCAGGAGCCACATTCAGCTCTGAGAGAGGGTCATGGGCCACATTCAGCTCTGAGAGAGGATTGCAAGTCGCACTCAGCTCCTACCACCCTCACAGTAGTGACACCCATTACCGGTATAATGTAAAATATAAAATAGGGTGGGGGACAAGAGGCGCAATAGTGCCCTATCAATAGTGACACTGATATGATGTGGTGGTGCTATGAAGCTGCTCACCTGTTCCAGTTGTGATCCCCACAACTGGTTTGAAGGCGTTTAGGAAGCAATGTTCCAAGCTGCTGCAGGACCTCCACCTTCCACTGAATAGTGGTATCAATCAAAGAAATGATGGGAGTGCTGGTGTATCACGGTCCGCGCTGCTCCAGGGCTAAATAAAACTCACCAACGAGCCAGTCACCTTTTGATCCTTTTTATACCTCCTTCTCCTACGCGTTTCAGCTCCACACCCGGCACCGGGTGTGGCGCTGAAACGCGTAGGAGAAGGAGGAATAAAAAGGATGAAAAGGTGACTGGCTCGTTGGTGAGTTTTATTTAGCCCTGGAGCAGCGCGGACCGTGATACACCAGCACTCCCATCATTTCTTTGATTACCGGTATAATGACAGTCAAAGCATTTCCACAGAAATTACAAGGAGGCCGTATATCAAGATCCAGGGGTTCCTACCTCATCCCATTCAGATCTCCTCTTCTGTGTGCGACTACTCACAAAAGCCCCATCTGTAGACCTGTTCTTCATAGCTATTGCTAGACCTGGTGCTTATAAACCAAGCTGGAAGGCAACCATGAGCCACATATCATGGGCCCACGAGCCACATGTGGCTCCTGAGCATCAGGTTGGGGACCTCTGCCATAGATTATGCAGAATCTTTTTTTTGTCATTGTAATTGGTGCACTTTGTTACTTTTTGCAGCTCAACGACAGTGTATGGAATAGCGCTCATTCTTACAATCAATAAGTTTCAGTGGTCTCACCAATTACCTACACATTGATAGTATGTCCACTAGGCCTGCAATCAATCTTTAATAAGGAAAACTCTATTCAGCTTCTGGAATAAGAGCATCTTTATTGCACTTGTGATTACTACATACAGAAATTTGGGGCACAATGATGTTCCTGCAGCCTTTTTACAAGTGCCAACATAGCGACTCTCTGTAGTTATTAACATTTACATCCTTGAATTGGATCGCTGTTGGCCTAGTGCTTTAATACTTCAAACGCACCTTGGAATAGACGCACAGCGGTTGCCTGAACTGAAATATTCCCTTTCTGGAAACTTTTCAATGTAAGAGATTGACAGCTTCATCTTTCAGTCTTTTATAACCCAGATTGAAAATGTATTCTTAGGAAGAAAAAAACTATGTATTTGGTAGCTCATTTTTTTTTTAGAAAAGTGAATGACACCAACAGCCAAAGCCGATAATGCAAAGACAAACTATAAAGGTCATTGGTTGGGTTCTCCATTTTTGGTCACCATCGGTACTTGTTGATATGTCTCATGATGAGTTATCGGCCATCATTATATAACGCGTTACATGGTCTCCTCTGTATGTAACGTTCTCTTGTTTGTTAGTTCACTATGACTCTTGGTCATTCTCTTGCCAGTCAGTTGTATCCCTCTTGCCAATGCTCATTCCCATGTCACCGGTGATGGTGTTTTTCCAGCAGGTTCTTGACCTTCCTCTTCCTCTGGCAATGACTGATCCAAGCATGACATCTTTTTCCAACGACAAACTAGGCATAATGTGGTTAGTATATGTGTAACACAACCCAAAAACATTGTATTCAGAAAAGGCAAAAATAATTGAAAAATTCTTTCTAGTTTTTTTTTTACTATATTTTTGGCTTGTGGTTTTCATTAGCATCTTATCACCTATATAAAACAATCTATTGGGTACTTTTTTCTAGTATAGTATCTGCGCTTTATGTAAGTCTATACGTATATGTATGGATGTAAGTTACAAAATGGGTCATGAAGAAATGCTATTTTGATACATTAGTCAGTAAGGTTACCCTCGACAATCAGCTGTTGTCATTGGTGTAGGTCGGCCAAAATATATATATTTGTACCAGGCCACACAGAATGGGATCTGTTCTTGTTTAGCAGTTCTCCATTAGATGACGCTCCCAAGCCAAGAAGAAATGAATAGGGATTATTCTAAACTTTTTGTCATGTTGTTCACATACTAAAAGCTTGGTTGAAAACATTCCTATTTTTGTCTGTTACACCAACAATGGTTAGAGGGTCAGATGCTACCTCTAAAGGTACCGTCACACCTGGCGACGGGGCTGGAGATCTCGGCGGCGACTGGCGGGTGCGCGCACGTTTTTGGCGCCCCACCATCTTCGCCGTCCCCCATTAACATGGGGCGACATCTCCAGTGCCGCTTTGGCGAGCTGACAGGCGACATCGCCGCCGGGGTGTCTGAAAACCTCAGTGGCGATGCAGGACAATGGGAGCCTATGGCTCCCATCGTCTGACAGGTCGCCAACGGCCGGTTACACGGGGCGATGTGTATACATCGCCCCAGATCGGTCGCCAGGTTTTAGAGCACTGCTCTGAAACCAGGCGACCTCCTGGCGGCACCGACATCGCCCCTTTACATGAGGCGACGTAGGGGCGATGCTGCAGACGATAGGCCACGCCCCTACGTTGCCTATGTAATTGGCGGCGATGTCGCCCCGTGTGACGGGGCCGTTAGGGTCCTTTTACACGCTGAGACTTTCCAGCGATCCCACCAGCGTTCCGACCTGGCCGGGATCGCTAGAAAGTCTCACCAGCAACCAGTCAGCAGCGAGATCACTGGTAACCAGGGTAAATATGGGTTTGCTAAGTAGTGCGCTCTGCTTAGTTACCCGTTGTTTACCCTGGTTACCAGCGTCCTCCCGCTTACAGACTGGGCTAAGCTGGAGGATGCTGGTCAGTGAGGTCATTGCAGGCTGTACACTTTCCTGAAGAGATGGGTTTTCAAGTTTCATCTGAAGGATCCGAACATAGGGGATAATCAGATTTGTTGGGGTAAAGAAGTCCAGAGGATGGGGGATATTTGGGAGAAGTCTTGGAAGTGATTGGGTGAGGAACAAATAAGTGTGGAGGAGAGGAGGAGGTCTTTGGAGGAGTAGAGATTACGTGAGGAGTTGGTTTGGAGATATATAAAGGGGACACGTTATGGATGGCTTTTTAGGTTAGAGTTAGTAGTTTAAACTGCCTTGATTGGAGGCATGGGAGGCAATGGAGGGATTTGCAGAGGACAGTAGCGGAGTAGATCTTTTTTAATAACAATTCTATCAGACAGCGCTGGGGTCCCTGGTTCAAATCTCACCAATGACATCATCGGCAAGACGTTTGTGTGTTTTCACCATGTTTTCAGGGTCTCCTCCCGATTTTCCGGTTTCCTCCCACGTTCCAAAAACATACTGATAGGGAACCTAGATTTCCAGCCATAACTGGGACAACCATGATGTCTGTAAAGTGCTGTGAAATTAATGGCACTATATAAGTGAATAAATAATATTACTATAGCATAATAACAGGCAAAATATAGAAAACCAATGGGTCTAATAAACTCCAAAACAGGAAATACTATGCCGTAAAAATACAATAGGGTTTACATGAAGAATTAGGGAGATGACACACTTGCCACTTTTCCTGGCTTGAAGCTGGTGATTATCCACTTTCTATAAATCTCTGTAAGTAGAGGGCTAGACTCGAAATTCAGATTGGAAAGGATCCAGTATTGGATGTTACGAAAAACAGGAATGCAGCCAGAAGTCTCCGTACTCTATCTGTACAAAGCAAATAAACACTGATTGTAAACCGGCGCAAAGACAGACAGATAATGAGATGGATCCTTTGCCAAGTGTAGGTAGACGCCATCAAATAAGTGATATAATGTAGACCTCGCACTTATGGCTGACCCAATTGATGTCAATAACTGTAGTATCGGCGTTCTCCCGCTGACAGCTCTTCATACCGTCAGACACAATACAGGTCTACGAATACAAAGGTGTATCAATAACACAGATTAGCGAGTTCCCTTCTTCTCTAATTGACGCGGCCATTATTTTGGGTTTCTCCCTCCTTCTGCTCTTTTTCACATTTTCATTCCTTCACTCCTCATTGTCCTGGGGGCAGACGTGCTGCATCACAACATATAATTACATCCACCGAAAAGCCATCAGCCGATAGCACTCGGAGAGCCGGCGTGCTACGTTGTGTTCTTGTGTCTCCACTAGTGATATCAGTGTATAATCTCTCTGTATATATAATATATACTTGTATATTAGATCACCTGTAAGATCTTCATGAGCCAGATATCTGGAGAGCTGAGCATGCGCTTTATTGCTGCACTCCAGCCGGTGGCGGATGATAAATCCCATTACACAGAGCAGGCCCAGACCGGCACAGCAGCAACAGCGCAATTAACTGGACTTCACACGTAATATGCAAAAGTAACCCTGACACTGCACAGAGCAGCTAATAAGCAGCTAGAAAGAGTTGTCTAGAACAGGGAAAGATGCAGAATGCTGTGCAAATTATTTACAGGATTTTATATAGACGTGGAGTCAGGAGCATAGCAAAGTCTTTCCAGGTCCTAGAGCAATATATGTGTAAGGCCCCCCCATCTTTCTGTAAAGGCATGTGCACACAATCAGTATTTACACCAGATTTTTCAGAAAAACGCTGTAAAAATAGGATTAATTGCATACATTATTTATGCAGTTTTAATATTACAGTCTGCATAAATATCAGTTACAAAATAGTGCCATATGGTGCACACAAGAAACATTTATATAGACACAATAATACTGTGAATAGAATCCTAATTACAGAATTGCACAATCTTTGAATAATACTGCACCCATCACATAGGTTAGCTCTGGTTTCACACATGCGCTCCCCGCCGCAGCGTATTGCAACGGGGAAGCGCAAGCTGAGCGCAGGCACCGCGCGTCCCTATGTTTAACATGGGGACACAAGTGCCTGCGCTCGGGTGCAGATGGCCGTGAAAACCCATTGCCGGCAATATGTGATTTGTGCGCATGCGGATGCTTGCGCACATATCGCACAGTCTCGTCCGCACCAGGAACACCGGTTTAGGTTTCATTTGCTTACCCCTTGAAGAATACACTGGGTGTGTTATGTATTTCTGTATAGTTAGCATGTCTAATCATTTGTGTGTGGCCATCTAGTGGCCAAGGTGAGGACTGCTCCCTGATCCCCTTAGATTATGAGAGTTATTAAAAGATATTTAGTGACTAGCTGTGAGCCCGATGCAAATGCATCGGGTGTCTAGAATACTATACTTTGTATGAGGATTACCGCAAGCGCGCCGCAAGTGTAACGACTCGCTGGCGCCGACCAATTAGAAGCGCGGCTCAGGCAGCGACTCGCAATGGCCTCGCGGCCATTGCTCGCACTACCTGACCAGTAAATCGTTAACTTTGAGGCCGAGCCTCTGGTTCGATTTTCGGCCAGCGACTCGCAATGGCCGCTTCGCGGCCATTGCTCGTACTCAGCCTGCGCGAGCAATGGCCTCGCGGCCATTGCTCGCGCAGGCCAGCGACTCGCATTGGCCGCTACGCGGCCAATGCTTCGCCGTGCTGACGTCACAGAGTGACATAGCCACGGTCTTTTCGGGGACCGACACGGAAGTGCCTACGGCAATTATATATTAGATATTTTTTAGGGACAATGTCTAGCTAACATAAAGGGCCTGTGGTGTAGCTCCAGGAGGAGAATACCAAGATCAGAACCACTAACCAGTTACAATTTGGATGGACCCTCTGGGTCACCCCAGGATTTGAGCTCAGGTTCCAGGACATGGAGTGGAATGTAAAGTGAGTGTGCTCCTTCTGGTCCGTCCCCTCAGGGTCCTCTCTCTCCCCTCACTTTTGGCCCCTACCTGTTTGATGAAGCACTTTATTTGAATTAAACTGAAGAATACACCGTCGGTGAATGCTGCCTTTCCTTCTTTATTGCTGGCGCTCCTTCTGGTATTGGTGCTCATTCCTTGCCTCTGGCAGGTTCCCCAGATAGTGACTGTTCCCTCCAGTGTCAGTTCTGTGGATCTTGGCATAGACTTGGGTGAACAGGTCATCACGGTGCAAGCTCTGAAGGAACGATTATCTAGAGGTGGCCCTGATTTTTCCTTTGGATAGATACCTGTGGATAGGATAAGCCTGGAACCAAGAGAGACTGTATGAAATCACAGCAGGTTATAGTGAGGTCAAGGGGCAAAGTCTGAAGGTACCAGGACATGCGAAGTAGTGTGCAACAAATTGTGCTGATGTGAATATCCTTATACGTGTAACATTGAAGATGAGTGCCTGTGTTTCACCATACTGTTAAAGTAAACTTTCAATGCAAACTTTGATTGCATTTATGCCTGCTCTAGCCCTCACCAAAAGCAAACCTGAACTTAAATTTTGCATCGGGGAGCCAGCCAGGGTAAGCTCATTGAAATCGGGGCTGCTCCACAGCCGGTGCCCTGCCTTAACCTCAACTACCTGGGCCCTGTATGGCTGGCAATGCAGCAAGCACAAAGCATTAGAAAGGAAAGCTATGGTCTTCATACATTTTATGCTAAAGTCAGTTGCACCCCCTCTCCCAGGAGCAGGATCGGCCAGAAGGCTAAACTGTATGGGGATGTCTATCGGTAGATGTCAGAAGAATGAAGGATCCGGACTGATGAATTTCTAGAGGTAGATCCTCTTTGTTCTCCGGGAGATAAGTCCTTGCCAGAGTAGCCCATCAGCCGCCCTGTCATAAAGAACACAGGAGCGCTAGGCCTAACTGAGCAACCCTGTGTATGGATAAGTCAAGGCATGTAGCCTCTAGAGAGGGGCAGAATGGTGGAGACTCTACTTAATGACTATGTCAGGATAGGTAAAGGAAATCTGTAATATGATTTATGCTGCCCAAACCATGGACAGCATAATTCACAGCCTGGCCGTGTATCAACGCAGTTGAGTATCTTGTTCTCTGAAGCGTCAGTCTATGAATAGGAGGACACCTGTTAATGACCTGCTGCAGTCTTGAGAAGAGCCGGTCAGGGGTGACGTCAGAGTAGTTTGGTTTTCGGCTATGGTTCCCGGTTGGATCTTAAGACTGTTATTTCTGAAATGCCGGAGTGCTTTAGAAAATGCAACACCTATCTGCAATCGCGCAACTCGGCTTAGATTCATGCGGCCTCTTGTCTGGGCAGAATGAATCGAGTGACCGGTTTCCTTTAGATGCTACAATCCACAACTGAGCGGATTAAAACAATCATGTTACTTTTGGTTTTGAGAATCTGTCCATGTGCGATTATTGGTACAGAGCACAAGAGGATTCTTCTATGTGGTTGAGTAGATCAAAAAATATGAAGGATGACAATTGCAAACTGCTAATTCATCAGTAGGCAGGTATATATGTTGTTATAACGGATCGATTGACTTGGCAGCTGCTGGAAATTAATTGTGAGAATGAATAATTCTTAAAACATTTTATGAATTAGTTACTATGCAGCTCCAACATGTTGGGTTGACCTATATTTGTTGAATTAGAATGCTCTACATAAAAATGTAAGTACTTTTCTGAAAATATTGCATCACTTATCATCCACTTATCTGTATTATAGTCCAGAGATACAATAATAATTATGCAGACTTCAGAGCTAGTAGAACGTTTGGAAAGAGCATGCTATGGTTGCTTGCATGCCATATATTTGTGAAATATTGGGTACGACACAAAAAATACAGTATGGGCCTCTTCATGTAATGGAGGTTTATGTTCATCATAACATTTATGTGTGTCATACCTAAGGTTCGGGATGCGATCTAGTGACCTTTTGCTGCGTGGTCGGTTTCCTTCTCTGCTGAACCACATCCTGGTTGGTCTCTGGCCAACTCTTGATGGTTGTCTTAACTTTGCTTTTCTTTCCTTGCTTTGCTGCTTGTCAAGTATTTACCACTTCCCTATTTTGCCTCTGTCCTATCACAGCTTGGATGTGGCTATTGATACTTGCCTTACACCAACCTTCTTTGCTTGTTTTAGTTTTATGTTGACCTGTTCTTGGGATCATCAGATTTTTATATTTGGGGTTTTCCTTGTAAGGCTAGGTTCACACCATGGTTTCTGGCTGTCAGGTGTTTTGCAGGGTACACTGGACAGAACCTGACAAAACATAACCGGAGGGCAAATATACCCTCCGATCCTGTTTTCTGCTGGAGTCCTCCCTGCATGCGGCTGCCACTGCCCAAGTTCTGAAATGTCAGCTGGGCGCAGTGCTGATATTTAGCCGGGGAGCTCTACAGGTGCTGAAATTCAGTAGCGGCTACTTTTAGCAGCCGCCGTTGTTTGAGCACCTGGCGTCCGGGAACCAGTGCAATTTTTTGTCGATTCTGGCACCCTTAGACTCCCATGCTATGGGCACCAGATCTGGGAGGTTCCGATTTTATCCAAAAAAATGAAATCTGCCGGATCCTACCAGACAGCACAAAACCGCCCTTTAGGGATATAATAGGGCTAAAATCGAATCGGATCAGGGGCTGTCCCCGGATCCCAAAAATCGTGGTGTGAAACTGGCCTAAAAAAACACCAATTGAGTGTCTGCTCTTGTCTGTGTGTTTTCCTTCCAGCCCATTTATCCTTTAACCTCATTTTTATGTGTTTGAGTTTAGCTCACATAGGATTTCTGTTGGTTACTGCACTCCAATCTCGTCCTGTAGGCAGTGCTTTACGGCCTCCAGTCTGGTCCCTCAGAAGACAATAGAAACACTTTGATGGCTACTTATGGAGCCTGGTCCAAAGTGGTGCTGTTAGTTGTGCTAGAGTCTTTAGTCAGTACAGAGACCAGTTGAGTGTGGCCGCTTGTTCCCCTTTTCCCTCTTCCAATTGTGTCAATCTTATATGTTCATAAATTTGTGATAACATGCAAAGTTGATATGAATTTATTCCTGGGGCATTAGTGAACATAAATTTCCATTGATGGGCTACATTTACACAACCATATTTTGGGTTCTTGTACCGCAGCGCTTTATAGACCTCATCACTGTCCCAAATAGGTCTCACAATTTAATCCCCCTATCAGTATGTCTTTTGAGTGTGGGAGTAACCCGTAGAACACGAGAACACGGTGGAAACTCCCACAAACACGTAGAGAACATGCAAAGTACTTGCAGACCACTTGTCCTTGATGGGATTTGAATCCAGGACCCCAGCCTAAAGGCGGCGTCACACGCATCAATATCATGAGCGTCATCGCCGAAAAGTGACACATCAGCGATGTCGATCACGATATCGCAAGTGCGTCGTGCTGTGTAGCAGCGCGCCGCAACTGGGATCTATCGCTGGTCGCAGGTTGACAGGTTTACCAGCATGAATATAAACCTGTCAATCTGCAACCAGCGATTAGGCTGGATCGCGCTGTCTGACACCGCAATATTGATGTTGGCGCAGTATTACTGCGGATCACTCGCAGGGCTGATCCCAGCCCAGCGAGCAATGGCTCCGCCCGCATCGCTGCGGCGTCACTGGCTACATCCTGCAGTGTGACACCAAGGCTGCAATGTCGGAAGCGAGCGCGCACCCACGCATCGCTTCCGACATCACAGCTTTGGTTGCTGCGTGTGACGCCAGCTTAAGAGTGCTAACCACTGAGCCAACATGCTGCTCTGTTCCCAGAGTTTTTTAACAATACAGTGTGTGGCGGTTCACCACTCTATGATAAGGCAAATTTGCAATTCAAAAGTCTTCAATTGAGAGATGAGTTACGATTTGATAAGTTAATGTTTAAAAAAAATATATATTTTACTGTCAAGGTACCGTCACACGTGGCAATGTTGCTAGGCAATTTTACTTGCAATTTGCTGGTTGCAGTGAAATCATGGACACATTGTTACATTTGTACATGGCAACAAAATAGAACAATGTGTCCATGATTTCACTGCAACCAGCAATTTGCCAGTGAAATTGCCTAGCGAAATTGCCGCGTGTGACGGTACCTTCAGACAACCCCTTTAAGGAAACAAAGCATTATAAATGATGGAGGAAGCACTACACACAGATAAGACACTACTTTCAACTCCATTGCAGGGGCTGGTAAAGCAACTATACTTGGATATTTTCTGATCATTAAAGGGAATTTGTCAGTGGGTTTTTGCTACCTCATCAGACAGCAACATAAGGTAGGCAAGGAGATTCTAAATCCAATGATGTATCACATAGATTACTGGGTGCCACTGTTTGGTCACAAAGTATTTAGATCCAGGAACACAGCAGAGGCGGGAGAGCTGCCCCCCGCCCACACCAGACTCTATAGTGATTGTCCATTGACTGTGATGTGTCAATCATAGCAGGAGGTGTGTATGACTGCCTTGCTGGAGTTTCTGGCTGTGCAATGTTAATCGCAGGGTACTCATCCCTTTAGATTACGTAAATAGCTCACACTCGGATAAGACCCGCACAATGGCGTTTTGCTTTGTTAACCCCTACGACATGCTGTTCTCATCTTACATAGCAAAATCCTGCTGACAGATTCCCTTTAACGCTTATTCATTCAGCTGTCATGGTAGAGTGCACACAGACTGATGTACAGAAGAAAGTGTATGACGGCTAATAAAAAATAAATAAATATGGTGCCTATATTTAAAAAAGGAAAAGCCCATTATTTCCCTATAACAGACGTCTAATGACTTCAACTTAGTTATATTTTCGGATTGTTGCCAACATTGTGAGACTGGTAAGATTCTCCCCTAGGATCACACAAATATTATTAGATTTTTCAATGGATGAACACAGCCGCTGTCAATCACTCTCATCTAGAATAAAATGAATATTAATCAGAATTCCAATCTTGTTCATTTCATGTTGTATGTATATTGCAGGGAAGTCGAGGTGAATTGCTGCTGTCGCTCTGTTATAACCCCTCAACTAACGCAATCATTGTCAACATCATCAAAGCCCGGAATTTAAAAGCCATGGATATCGGGGGAACCTCAGGTCTGTACAAGCCTCAAACAAAACCCTTTTCACGTTTGCTTTTAAACAGATTTTTGAGAAAGCCTTTTATTACCAAGGACTGAAAAAAAAAAAAAAACCTCTTGTGTAATCAACCAATGTTCTCATATCTAGTGCTAAAGTGGCGGAATAGAGCAGCACCGACATAACCTAATGCCCAACGGCACTGGTCTGTAAATGAGTATTGCCAGAAAGGCTATAGTCATGAAAAATACCTCGTACACCCTCACTGAACTCTATGCTTTTACAGCCCGTAATAAGGAAACACAAAAACAGAGAGAATCCAAACAGATCAGATTCATAAATCTGTCGTCTCCATTGTGTCATCACCAGTTCTAGCAACAAAATATCCACAATAGCTGGGAAGAAAATATGGCAAAAGAAAAAAGTATATAATTAGTAAAAACTTACTTTGTTCAGTGCATTAGAAGTCCATAATAAGTTATGACGGGAGAGGTATTGCCATTGCCACAATTCAGCCAAACAGGGTCAGAATCATAAAAAGAAAGTTAAATTATTAGATGCCGAATACTTTGCGAAGATCTGTGCAATGGAGAGGTGAAATTTTAGGGGTTTTTTCCCGCTCTGCGGTCACTATTGTATTGTCCATTTCAACATGAAACATTTAGTGAATAAATGTCATTAAAAAATTAAAAAACCTCTTTGTTTATTAATGTTTGAGGCCATTTGTTTATACATAGGTTTCTTAAAGGGAACCTGACCTTAAAAATGAGCCCTCAGGCTCTTTTAAGCTGTGCCTGCACCATTGTAATTCATTTCTATCAATCCCTTTCTGTCCCTAAATTGCTATTGTAAAGTTTGTAAAAGTTCTTTTTTTTACCTGATCTTCTGCAGCTTCTCATTATATGAGAAGCCACAAAATGCAGTCTTTTGTGCTTCTCCCCACCGCGGCATGTTAATTAGGCACGCCCACATGGGAGTGCTATAGAGCAGAGATATTGCTTGTCCTGCAAGGGGGCGGTACAGGCAATATGACGCGATTTTCGTCATATCGCCTGTACCGCCCCCTGGCAGACAAGCACAGTCTCTGCTCTATAGCACACCCATGTGGGCGTGCATAATTAACATGCCGGCAGTGGGGAGAAGGGGCTTCTCACTTTTGCTGTGCGATCATATTCTTTTAGGCTAATTTCACACATTGCACTTTTTTTGGCCTTTTTTGCGTGCACTTTTCCTGAAAAAGCGCACCTGCGTCTGCGTCTGCCGGTAAAGTGAATGTAAATTCACTTTTGCCGTGCAGACACTGCGTAAATAAACGGTGCGCTTTTATGAGAGAAAGCGTGCGCGTAAAAAGAATGACCATGTCAATTGTTGATGCTTTTTGCGCGCACTTTCTCCCATAGGCCCCATTATAAGAGGTGGAATTACGCATCGCCGTTCAGACAATGCGTAGTTCCAGCGCGTATAATGCCGACGCTGCACAAAGTGATGTCACACGGGGGAGGAAGAATCCTGTGTTCCTCCCCCGTGTGACAGGTGTGACAGTCCTTTTGGCTTTAACAATGTATTAATATACACTTCGAAAGCTAAATATAAGTTTTAAAAATAAAAAATTGAATACTTACCTCTCCGGCGGCTGTTCCCGGTTACCGGGTGCCCAGACATCCACGTCTACTTTGCTGCCAGGACCTTCCAGCTCTGTGATTGGCCGAAAGCGATCATGTGATATGTGACACTACCAGACAATCACAGAGCTGGAAGGTCCTGGCAGCACAGTAGACGTGGATGTCTCGGCACCCGGTAACCGGGAACAGCCGCCGGAGAGGTAAGTATTAAATTATTTTATTTTGAACACCCTTTGATAACTCTTATTTAGCTTTCGCAATGTATATTAATACACTGTGAAAGCCAAAAGGCTGTCACACTTGTCACACGGGGGAGGAACACAGGATTCTTCCTCCGCCGTGTGACATCACTTCCTCCTGCGCTTTTGGGGGAGAAATGCGGCCGTAAAAAAACATGGTGTGTGAATGCACTGCTTTTTTTTACCTGCGCTAAATAGCGCTGCCGCAAAACGCGCGCCCCCCAAAAGCTCAGGAAATGCGCACTGTGTCAGCGTAGCCTTAAGAAGGCTTTCCTTTCACCTGAAAACTTTTTAAAACTTAATAAATAAATAAACATATTTGTTCAGTCTTTTTCTAATTGCACTGTCATGAACATGAACATGAACATTTATTATGCTGAGGCCTTTAAGGTACCGTTACACACAGAGATATCTCTGGAGACATTGCTTGCAACTCACTGGTTGCAGTGAAATCATGGACACATTGTTACATTTGTACACGGCAATAAAATGAAACAATGTGTCCATGATTTCACTGCAACCAGCGAGTTGCAAGCAATGTCTGCACAGATATCTCTGTGTGTAACGGTACCTTAAGGGTACTGTCACACCTGGCGACGGCCCCGGTGATGGCATCTTCGGCGATGGGCCGGCGAGCTGAGAGGAGTTGTCTGGAAACCCCAGCGGCGATGCAGTACAATGGGAGCCTATGGCTCCCATCGCCTGTCCGCTCGCCAGCGGCCATTTACATGGGGCGATGTGGACACATCGCCCCAGATCGGCCGCCTGATTTCAGAGCACTGCTCTGAAACCAGGCGACCAGTAAAAGGCGTCGCCATCTTCCCTTTACATTAGGCGACGCAGGGACGATGTCGCCGCCGATAGGCCACGCCCCTACTTCGCCTATGTAATTGGCGGTGATGTCGCCACGTGTGACGTGGCCTTAAGTCGTCCCAAATTGATGAACAGGGCCAACAATTGCTTCTCTAAGATCATTAATGATTTCTTTTCTCCCTCGCATTGTGTTACACATGCTTACATGCTTCAAACCAGCACACTGCCAAAACTTCTGCTTTTATAGTGGTGGATTTACATTCGGATAAACAATTATTGAAGAGCACTTGATTAGCGGCACCAGGCTGATATTCACCCTCCTAATTCTGATGTACGCAGTTAGGGAGTACTTAATTTATCAAACATGGCATCTGCATTTTGGCCTAACTTTGGTTAAAATGACACGGTGTAATTTATCATATGTTGTTGTTCACCCGAGGTATAATTATTTTAAGGCATTCTAAGGACTGGACGTTTATGTCCTGATATGTAAAACCATGGAATTCAAAGAGGGTGTGTTTAGTTTTTCCCATGACTGCACATACTTGAAGAAGGATCACAATGCAAAATATGTATGGACATCTTTCATGAAATACTAGTATTCAAGCACAGAAATGTGAAGACGTGAACCTAATGAGTACATGCGGTCCTTATATTTACCCTAATGAATAAATGCTTCAGTAGGAGAAAACCTCTATAGAACAGTATCAGAGGAAACCTGCCATCACTTTAGAGGCATTAAATTATGGATCCTATTTTTAATTTCTTTTTAATTGAAGAGGTATTCCAATCATAGTCAATAACAGTATTATGTATCTACAATATTTGCCAAAAATGTTTTATAGGTACAGGTCCCAGAGGTTGGACCCTCTGCAGAATAGGTTATCCTTGGCCTGCCGGGAGAGGGGACCACCCGTGTGCATGTCACTCTCCATTACGTTCTGCAGGATAGGATCAGATTATGGCATATCATTTGGATATGGCATAAATGTCAATAATTGGAATATTCCTGCCCTTTAATCTCTCCCCGACATCTGACGTGTGGTGGATGGGTGTCCATCGTTGCAACAAGCTCAGCAGCTGAATGCATACCATATATGTTGGGTGCCTGCTTTATTATATAGCTAGAACCTGCCTCTAACAGCAACAATCAGCATAGCCGGCAATAGCTGCTGTTAGACCACCTACGTGCCAGTGTCAAACTCTGACAATATGAAGAACTAGAAAGGAAAGAGAGCGCAATAGGGTCTTCTCTCAATGAGAATCACACGGTACAAAAGATCACTGCTCATCTGGATGGGTTGTGTAGCACAACCGGCATGCATGTAATATGGCTGCTGCAGGGTCCACACAACAACGGAAAACCGTGGTACACAAGGAAAATATAGGACTGTGTTCACCGGACCCACGCTGCTGATAGAGGAGACGGCCAAAGGAATTGTTCATTGCAAGTGGCTTTTATTACATCCGAAGTGTTTCGGAGTCAGACCCGACTCCTTCCTTTGTGTGCTCCCTGAGGAAGGAGTCGGATGTAATAAAAGCCACTTGCAATCAACAATTCCTTTGGCCGTCTCCTCTATCAGTAGCGCGGGTCCAGTAAACACAGTCCTATATTTTCCTCGTCAACTCTGACAATGGTATCTAAGTAGTGGGATACAAGGTGGAGAAATGGTCCTACTCGTGTCCATGTTACCTGTCGGCATACCGAAGGCCTATGTAGCGCCCTATCTTTGTAGTTCAAGGAAGTTCAGCCTGTGGCTGGCTTCATAGGAGTTAATAGGACATCTTTAATTTTACAACATACTGTATGGTAGTATTGCAACATATAGAACAAGCAGTCAAGTGATCACAGCATCAAGCGCCATACTGAGACTTGAAAAGTAGTCATTTTTTTTCCCATTTTTCAGCACATTACTGTGAATAGTGTTATTTAAAATTTACGTAAGAGAGGCTCTTATACCGTAATTTTGATGGAAAAATAAAAAGTTGTCATTTGGAAGGTGATGAAGAAAATGAGAAGCAAAAACAAAAAATTGCCATGTCTCAAAGGGGTTAAGATTCTGTGGAAAGAAGGCCAACATTGGAAGTCCTGAACTGTGTTAGTTAAATGCCCAAATCAGTAGATGCATGTTCAATTTTAAGTAACATTTTAAACCCAAAAAAAGACAAAAGTATTCTAGGAGTGATACCTTTATTGAATAACCAGAAAAGGTATATTTGCAGCGTCTCCCTCTGTGCTCGGAAAGCTGCAAATATAACTTTACTGGTTATCCAATACGGGTATCACTTAGAATACCTTTGTTACTTTTGGGCATAAAAGTATTTACCAGTAAATCGTTTTATCTGGCTAACATGGTACCATTTTTTATTATCATAAGTAAACACCTTGCAAATACAGCGCTTTCCAGTGGGAGCACAGTATCCCTGCAGTGCAATTTTGCATTACATTTTAATAGACTATGAAAATAGGAGACTTCTTATAGAATTACTGTCTATTTATATTTTATTTCATAAATCAATTTTGTAATAAATCTTGTTACGTAAATCTCTAGTTTTCTCCTCCTGAACTGATCATTCATTCTCAGTTTGAGGGAAATCGGTGATATCTGAATCCAACATTAAAGCATTACACCTCCTTCAGATCAGCCAGGGCGTGCCTACATGAGCCTGAAGTGTCACCAGCATATGGGGTTGCTCGTCTCCAGCTAGTAAAGTCACTGACATCCAAGATAAGAAATGAAAGACGGCACTCACCGGATTAGTGCAGCTCGTATTTATTCAATCCGAAGGTCACATCAGCGCAGGGAGGGGGAGTGGAGGACAATGGCACGCTGTTTTGCGATTTCTCCGTGAGGACCCGTTGAAGTGAAGAAACGGCAAAACAATGTGCCATTGTCCGCCGTCTCCACTCCCCCTCCCTGCACGGATGTGACCATTGGGTTGAATAAACACAAGTGGCACTAATCCCGATGAGTGCCATCTTTCATTTCTTATCTTGGATGTCAGTCTGTATTCAGTGAAGACAAATTTCTCCATTACTGAGATAGGAGACGACTATTGGTGCTTTTAAAATTCTATGGAGTGGGAGGGACTAGAAGCTGACACAGATTCTGCTGCAAGTTCTCCTGAAAGTGGTTACAAATCTTCATGGAACCTTATAAGCAGGGCTGCCACTAGGAATTTTGGGGCCCCTTACTGGCAGCATTTTGGGGCCCCCTGGGACTCCACCCATGCTCCACCCCACCAAGCCCAGCCCCACCAGGAGGACTATCTGTGGACCATTATATAGAGTCGGCTACAAATACCATAGTAATACACATGATATCATTACAATTTATCTCATATTTAATAACATCATAGTGCATATAATTGTGCATCACACACTCCCGACTAGAATAAACAGCAGGTGAAATAAGTATTGAGGACATCACCAAGAATCTAAGTAAATATTTTTCTAAAGCTGCTATTGACATGAATTTCTCCCCAGATGTCAGTAACGACTCATCCAATCCACACAGGCAAAGAAATCAAACCATAGATGTCCATAAACTATGTGTAATAATGAGAAATAACGCAGCGAGCGTTCCTTAACATTGTAGTGAATAGGGGAAGTTGCTTTCAACATTGCTATCGCGGTGTCACACAAAGCAATGGTATCAGATCACCTGAGCAGCATTGCCTGGTTTATGAACATGTTCATAAACCTGGCAACTCCGCTCAAGCAACTTATCGTCATTGAATCGCCCTGTTACACGTTGCAACGCACTAGCGATGTTTTCAACTTCGCCACGCCCTTGAGTTGCTGGCGATGTTGCCTCCTGTAACAGTACCTTTAGTGATAATAATGTCAGCTGGTTCAACTGGTGCCTCATTACCAAGGTGCCACACAAGAAACCTCTCATGATTGGTAAAACCAGTAAGCCGTCTCAAGACCTTCACAACATTATTGTTGCAACTCTAGGAGAGGGGGTCTCCAGCCTCACAGCCTCTGCACCTCCAGGAGAGGGGGTTTCCTCCAGCCCCACAGCCTCTGCACCTCCAGGAGAGGGGGTCTCCTCCAGCCCCACAGCCTCTTCACCTTTAGGAGAGGCGGTCTCCTCCAGCCCCACAGCCTCTCAACCTCCAGGAGAGGGAGTCTCCTCCAGCCCCACAGCCTCTCCACCTCCAGGAGAGGGGGTCTCTTCCAGCCCCACAGCCTCTGCACCTCCAGGAGAGGGTGTCTCCTGCAGCCCCACAGACTCTGCACCTCCAGGAGAGGGGTCTCCTCCAGCCCCCCAGCCTCTGCACCTTCAGGAGAGGGGTCTCCTCCAGCCCATCGGCCTCTGCACCTCCAGGAGAGGGGGTCTCCTCCAGCCCCACAGCCTCTGCACCTCCAGGAGAGGGGGTCTCCTCCTGCCCCACAGCCTCTGCACCTTCAGGAGAGGGGTCTCCTCCAGCCCCCCAGCCTCTGCTCTTCCAGGAGAGGCACGTCTCCTCCAGCCCCCCAGCATCTGCTCTTCCAGGAGAGGGGGGTCTCCTCCACCCCTCCCCAGCCTTATGAGCTGCCCTACAAGCCATGACTCTGAGCTCTGACATGACCGATGCCTCTGCCCTGGCTGATGACACCTGTATAGATGTGGTGGGAGAGGGGGAGGATGAGGAGCCCTTGGGCTGCCACTATGCTCAGGAGGAAGAGGAGGGAGAAGAAGAGGTGGTGGTGGCAGAGGACCTGCTGATGTCCAGGTCCTCGCAGTGCTCATCAACCAAAGAGCCCTCATACAAGCTGGGGAGCAGCAAGACCACCATGGTGAGGCCCCCCTACTCATACATTGCCTTAATCACCATGGCCATCCTGCAGAGCCACAAAAAGAGGTTGACCCTCAGTGTGATCTGTGACTTCATCAGCCAGCCTTTCCCCTATTACCAGGAGAAGTTCCCTGCCTGGCAGAACTCCAGCTGCCGCAACCTGTCCCTCAATGACTGGTTCGTCAAGATCCCCTGGGAGCTGGGCAACCCTAGCAAGGGCAACTACTGGATGCTGGACCCCCGAGTCTGTCTGTTTGATAATGGGAGTTTACTCAGGAGGAGGAAACTCTTCAAATGGCAGCAAACCCCCGAGCTGCTCCTCAGGGAGCCTGGACACTTCCTGCCAGCCTATGGCTGTGGATCGTACAGCTGTGGCTATGGCATCCAGCTGCAGCCCTATCACCCACATTCTGCCTTGATTGCCTTCCAGTCCCAACACACACATCCAACTAATGCCACTGCCATTCCAGCTCCAACCCTGCCCAGAACATGTACATTCTACCCTCACCAGCTCACCCCAGCATTGCCAGCTGCCCTCCAGACTGCCAAGACCTCCAGCTCAGATCCTCCTCCATTGAGAGCATCATAGGTGGAGACTTGGGCCCAGTCCAGTGCAGCAACTCTCCTCCAAAGCCTCTGGGGTCCCAGTTATCTCCAAGGCCCTGGTGACTTTTTCAAACACTCCTGCTGCTGCCGCCCTGTAGCCTGGAGCCATTCTTTCCAATGGTGAACCACCTGTCCCCCTCACACTCACACATGAGACAACCCCTCTCACACTCACCTGTTTACCCCCCCTCACCTGTCCCGTGGGCCTTCACACTCTCACCTGTGCTCCGCTCCTGGCTGGCCTTGTCCCTCCTCTTGCCACACGTCCATTGTCCCTACACCAGCGCCTGCAGGAGGAGGTCGGCTCCGGGTGCAGGTAGCAGCGGAGTCCGACGGTGCAGCGTGCAGTGTAGACACCGCACGTTTCCCCCTCCTGAAGTGCACACATGTAGCAGCAGCCACTGCCCGGACCAGCTACACACAGGCCGGCGGGCAGCGGGGCAGGCGGACAGACGCTCCGGACACAGTCTGGCTGGGGGGGCTGGCCTCTTTGCTCCAAATGGCCATCCTCCCCCACCCAGCATTCCTGGGCCCCCTAGCCCTGTTCAAATGGCCACACCTCCTCCATTGATTGGCGGGCCCCTTATTCATTGAGGGTTGTAACCCCCTAATGGCAGCCCTGCTTATAAGCACCAACTCACATCTCCTATCTCAGTAATGGGAAAGTCTGTATTCACTGTAGATAGATTTTACCCAAAGATTGAGAATAAAGGATCAGTCCAGGAGGAGAAAAAAAGCAAATAGATCTAGTAAGATATATTACAAAGTTTCTTATTATGCGTATTGGTGATTTATGTAAAAATAAAAGTTATACTTTAAAACTTACTTGGTTTTTCATATGAGAAGCTGTAATTTATGTCTCTTAACTCAATCGCTTATTCTGTTTTGAGGAAACCTCAATCATAAATGTAATTCCCCTATTGCTTTATTGGTTTATCTGAGATTAACCTAAAAAGCCATTAAAAGTTTTGACACTGTGTTTATGTGATGCATCATAATCATGCAGTTAAAATCTAGTAACATCTGTTTCATCTAATTCAGGAGTTTTGGCAGCCATTTTTATTTTCATAACGTAGTGTGCCAGCATTAGGCTTTATGTATATAAGCATATTCCAGATCCTCAAATTGTCCAAGTATTGTGGTGCCCACAGGGTTATGTGGAATGCTACTCTTCTGTGACACTTCTTTACACAGATTTTATACTAATGGAGAATACCTACATAATACAGCACTGTAGGCTGCACCATGCACATATAGTGACTATCACTAATTAAAAACAGGTATACCGGGACTTTGGTTGCCTTTGGGGTATATCACACATGGAGCCTCATGTGCATTGTACTGTGAGCACACATTGGCTATTGGTTTGTACTACGAACCATTAGGCACCCTGTTTCTCACAACTTCTATGAGAGAAACATGTGAATACCCAGGTAGAGGTTTGATTGTTTCTAGAGATGATCAGATCTTGCCTAATTCGAATTCTCCTTACTGCTTGGATTTTACCGGGATATTGAATTCTCCGATACTTTCTTCTATGCAAATGGAATATTCCCTCATCATACTATGGGATCAAGAATGTAAGATCAAAGAAAAAACAACTAACATTTGCCTCACCGCCTAGATCAACATACAGTACTGGACGTCTCTTCTTACTGCTGCTGATACTGAGATCTGTATGCTCGGTCAGGACTTCCAATAGTGACCATGCCTGCCACATCCCTGCACATGTGCAGAGATGTCCTAGGTCTAGTGGAGGTGGTAATTCCAGCCCGAGAATTCACATTGTAAGGTAATGACATACGTCTTGACCTCACCACAACCTTACAACATGCATGCGAAAAGATATCCAGGTCCTAGTCTTGTAAATTCTGACCTGGAGTGAACATCCTAAGGTTATTGCACATGTCAAGATGTCACATGTGCCACAATCTTACAAAGCTCACTCTAGTAGGCTTAGACTATCACATGTATCTTCCCTGAAAATCCAGCCTTGCGTGAAGATGTCCGGGATTTCAATGCGCAATGGCTGTAAGAAGAGAAACTTTTACAATTTGAGTAGAATTTAATTGCACTCCAACAGTAGTCACAGTGCAGTTTTCCAAGGGTTTTTATTAATGAATTGACGTGTACACTCTTAAAGGAGTTGTCCCAGACTATTTTTTCCTTACAATGTGCCCAAGCACTATCGGGTATGTCATTGCTATATACCATCCTCTTGTACCCGGTGCTGATCTCTGCTGGCACGAAGCGGTCACAGACCACTCCTACCGGCAATTCTGCGGCTTCCGCTCTCGGGACTTTAACTAAGCAGTGACTTCTTTTCAGCTCTGCTCTGTTGGAGTGTGACTGCTGACATGTGTGACTATCCAGCTGTCTATCAGTATGCCACCAGCAGTCATACTCTGTCGACAAAGCAATCCGGAAGAAAAAACTGTTCAGTTAGCATGGTGAGGCTGAATGGCAGACGAGAGCTGTCTGTGACCAGAGGCGGAACTACAGCAGGTGCAGGGGTCATAAGCCTAGGGGGCACCAAAAGTCCCTTTGGCTTATAAGAAAAGAATAATGCTAATCAGGTTTGCAATATTTGTGGGCCCCGTTGGAACTTTCTCATTGGGGCCTATGAGCTTACACCAAGTTACACCACTATTGTTTCTAGAGATAATCGGATCTTACCAAATTTGAATTCTCCTTACTGCTAGGATTTTACCCGGATATTCAATTCTCAGCTACTTTCTTCTATGCAAATGGAATATTCCCTTATCATACTATGGGATCAAGAATGTAAGATCAAGAAAAAAAAAAACAAACATTTGCCTCACCGCTTAGATCAACATACAGTACTGGACGTCTCTTCTTACTGCTGCTGAAACTCTAAAGGTACCATCACACGAGGCAACGGCGCTGGAGATGTCGGCTCCAACTGGCGGGAGAACGCACATTTTTGGCACCCCGCCAGTGTCGCCGTCCCCCATTTACATGGGAGACACCTCCAGCGCCACGCCGGCAATCTGACAGTCGGCATCGCCGCTGGGGTGTCTCAAAACGGCAGCGGCGATGCAGTACAATGGGAGCCAATGGCTCCCATCGCCTGTCAGGTCGCCGGCGGCGGGTTACATGGGGCGATGTGTGCACATCACCCCAGATCGGCCGCCTGGGGTCAGAGCACTGCTGTGAAACCAGACGACCAGTAAATGACGTCACTCTCGCCCATTCACATTAGGCGATGCAGGGGCGATGTCAGCGCCGATAGGCCACGCCCCTGCGTCCCCTAATAAATTGGCGGTACCGTTGCCTCGTGTGACGGTACCTTAAGATCTGTATGCTAGGTCAGGACTTCTGTATGCTAGGTCAGGCCACTCGAAGCCTGTGCCGGATATAATAGGTAGGTAGTTGCCTCTGTTAGCAACTACCTCCCTGTTAGTTTTTAGGCACATAGTTAAAAAAAAATCCAATAAAAGTCCTTTAAGAGAATGACTCAATCTGGTCAGATGACACACGGACAGTGTGAACATTCACTGACCTCCATCTACAGAAGGACACACAGCCTGGGAGTCATGTCCTCTATTCTTCCAAGAGTGTCTTTCTTATATATTCTGGAATGGGAAAGTATTGACCTGAGCCATAGAAGGTCGTGCAATTTATTTCTTTTATATGAATTCACTTCACTCCACTTTTGTCTCTGGTAACAGATACATTAACTAAAGGAGAACATAGATCAGCGAAGGAAAATAAAAAATGGAGGCAAAACATCTTGTATTTTTAAGCTTACTGACTTTGTCCCCTTCTGTTTTACAGACCCTTATGTTAAAGTTTGGCTTATGTATAAGGATAAGAGGGTCGAGAAGAAAAAAACAGTGGTCATGAAGCGGTGTTTAAATCCCATCTTTAATGAATCTTTCATCTTTGATATACCCACCGAGAAACTTAGGGAAACAACGATCATCATAACGGTCATGGACAAAGACAAGCTTAGTCGTAATGATGTAATCGGCAAGGTAAGCATCATAGGAGATATATTGACGATGTTTGTTTGGGTTTCTTTTCCATTCATTTTCAGTGACTTGCAAAGTGAATTAATAAAAGAAGAGTCTAAATAATATCAACATGTGGCGTGACCGCCTTTTTCCCTTTGCCACAACTACAGAGCAACAATTCTTCTCGGTACTCTTGTCGCTTGCACACAGTTTGCAGAGGGACTTGGCGGGAAGGCTGTTCTAAACATCTTTTGCAACAAACCACATGGGTATGGATATAGGCTTGTGCGATAATTCAGTTTCTTCATGTAATCCCTTCTCGTTAATGCTGAGATCAGGAATCTGTGGGCGTTAAATTATCAATTCCAGGACTCATTGTTCTCCTTTACGCTGAAGCTAGTTTTTCAATGGATGACAAAATGGCCACATCACACGATTCAAACAGCTGCCCGCTCTGGTCACATGTCAGGAAGAGCTGAAATCTGAAGAAACGCATCTCCCAAGAACTGTGTCTCAGCTGAGTGACGACAAGTACTGTAAGCCCACAAGCAGGTGAGTTGTGGAAGAAAGGCTGCGACAGGGGAAGAAATAAATCTGGCTGAGCATGGACAACCGAGGCAGGACAAAATTAAGCCTTGTGTGCTCATTCAGCCAAGGAGAAGATGACTTCAACTAATGTCACAGCTCTTCTCACTGAAGTACATGTGCGTAGAATACAAGTCTTTTTGCTAAGACGCAAGTCTTGGAAGATGTTTTTCTTCAGGCTGAAGCCGCATGTGACTAGGATGGGCTGCCATTTGAATTACATGACAGAAGCATGTTTATTTACATTCTTGGAGAACCCCTTTAATGTCATGTTCGGTATCCCTGATGGGATTGTGTAATGGATAGGTATCTGACTGTATTTCCAGCATTGAGGACACCAAGAATTTAGCAAATTAAAAAAAGTGGACACAGTGGTTGGCCAAGGAAACCATGCAACAGATTAAAGACACATCAAGTGTACTTCCATTCAAAATCGGAAGATTTCCAGCAGTGCTATTAGACCTGGATGGGCAACACCCTGTGAGACCCAACTGTAATCATCTAAATCTGGCCAGAAGTGGTGTTCATTGAAGCATAGTGGCTAAAATCCATACATGAAAGCAAGGCAAAGAGACTTAAAGGGATCCTGTCACCCCCCAAACGCCTCCTAAGCCATCCAAACATGTCCCTGCAGCATCCCATCACTAATCCCACACTACTTTTTGCTCAGAAAAGCATCCTGTAAAAGTGTAGAAAAACGTTTTATAACTTACTCATTAGTGATGATAATGAGCTGGGTCTATATTCTTTAGCCACTAAGATGGGCCATCTTCGTCTTAATATCACGCCTTAATAGGCGTGATCTTCAATGCATATTGTAATCAGCACCTCCCAGCCCTCCTGGGCGCTGCCTGAGCTGCAATGGGGCTGTAATGACACGAATTGTGTCATTTCTGGCATGAGGTGACATCAGTACACCCACACCGTATGCGCAGTGCAGTGCTTGAAGCCTGCAGAGCGGCGCAGGTGTACTGATGTCACCCGATGCCGGAAATGATGCGATTTGTGACATTACAGCCCCATTGCAGCCCAGGCAGAAAAATGGCAGCAGCTTTTCTGGACTAATGTGAGACATTCGGCTGTAACAGTAAGCGGTTTGTTCCTGAAGGGCTGGAGAGTGGTGCAATAATGAATGTCTGCAGGCAACAGTGAAGCATGGTGGAGGTACCCTGCTATTGTGAGCCTGCATTTTAGCAAATTGAGCTGGGCATTTGGTTAATTTTAAGAGTGTCCTTGTTGGCCTAGTTTTGTTCTTGCTCAGTCAGATGACAAGATAACCAGTGAGGCCAAACTGAAGAACTGGGCTCTCTCAACCACAAGTCCTCAGAGAAAAGAATGCACTCCGGTCGTGAGCATAACTATTCTGATTATTCCCCTGTGAGCAGCTTTCTTATACCATTTACAGACATGTAATTCCCAATAAAAACTTCCACTACTCACTAAGCCAAGAGATATAGGAAGATACAACATCATCAGGGAAGCGTCGGATGAAGTCCGAAGTTGTTGTATAGTTGGATAAAACTGTCCAGAAAAAAAGAGGGCACTCACCCATTTGGTGCTTCTTAGGAATGTATTCCCTTTTCAGGGTTCCGTTTGGGATTCCATACAGTACAATGGAGGGATGCCGGACAACGGCCCGTTTCATGCCCTGAATGGCACTTCTGCTGTTTTATAGTTGGACAACGACTATCTTCAGCATAAAGAACAATGAATGAGTTCTGGAGGTGTTGAGAAGGCCTCACAGAGCCCTGGTCTCAATATAATTGAGCCTTTCTGGGATCATATGAAGAGACAGATTTGTGGTTAGTTCTCCAAAATGTTTGGAACAATCTCCTTGCTGAGCTCCTTCAAAAACTGTGTGCAACTACAAGTGTACCTGGAATAATGAATGCAGTTTTGATGATAAAGGGTGGCCATGCCAAACATTGCTTTGATTTCAGATTTCTCTTTCATTCTTTTCTTTGTCCTGGTCTTTAATTTGATAAAAAACAAATATATTAATAACACTTCTATTTTTGAAAGCATTGTTATTTTGCAGCATTTCCATATCAATCCTTTGCTCAGTACCTGTATGTTCACATTAGCATTGCCTAGGCCTCCAATAAATATTTGATTAGACATGTTTTGTGAAGTAACTATTATCACAGCAAAGAATATCGGTTCATCATACAAAATGGACACCGCGGGGTTGGTACATGCTAAAGGGAACGCCATGACGGTGACTAAGGAGCAATAGAAATGACAGCTCTAGTACACGCACTCATAGTCACTCCCCAGGGCAGGAGTAGATGTCACTTACGTCTTACGTTAAGTATTTTTGTACCCATTTTCATTACAAGTAATTGGACCAGAAGGATCTGGGTTTGAAAATAAAATGTGTTTAAAGATTTCTATATGAGAATGGGGGATTGTAAAGGGATACATTGTAATGCAGTGAAGGGATTTTCATTACACAGAGACAGATGAGGAGGGTAACCGCAGCATTTTACTTGGATAAGGGAGAAGACAGATGTGTTAATTGGATGCCAAATATGAGGGACCTGTGAGTGGATTAACATTAGGAAGAGACATTAGAAACTGTCTGCAGCCGACTGTTAAGAAGAAAAAGACAGAAATGAAAATGTGGTTTCGTCTTTCAGTTTTGTGATAAAAAGAAGTAAGGATTGTGAATAATATAATAGAATAATTAGGACTATTTTAACTTTTTGGCTGTCAATCCGTTTATCAGGGCTGCTCTCTTGCTAATTAGTTTCAGCAGATCCTGTTGTTGTATTTTTGTCTATTCCACTAGGGCAGAGATGAAATTTGTGACTTCAGGTTAGCTGTAATGACTGTAAGAAATCTAAGGTAGTCTAAGACACACCTCCTCTCTTATCATTGGTTCAGGCTGCTGCTCACTCCCGCCCCTGCAGTTCTTGCTCTACAGACTGGCTGATAAGGATAAGCCCAGGTCGACCACATGTTCACCAGAAAGACATTGCATATGGGCAGGTTTCTACTGCAGCAAGGGCAAGATGATTATTCTTGCACAGGGAATTTTTAAGTTAAATCTGGAAATCAGGTTGTGTAAAAAATACAAACCATCCCATCTCTTCTCAAGAATTTGTATTATTGAGGTATTGTATCGTTGAAATCCAGTTTTCTCATTGCGTGTGGCTGGGGGCCCTTAATAACATCAGCATATGCATGCAACCCTGTGCAGGTGCTGATAGGGTCAAACTACAGGGCAATGGATAGGAAAGAAACTTTTTTAGATCTGTTGCATCACATAATTTATTATTATAGCGCCATTTATTCCATGGCGCTTTGCATGTGAAAAAGGGGCATACATAGACGAGCACAATATACATGAACAATACAAAGGCACAGACAGGTATAGAAGGAGAGCGGACCCTGCCTGCGAGGGCTCAGTCTACAAGGATGGGTGAAGAGAGAGGATACTGCCCACGAGGGCTCAGTCTACAAAGATGGGTGAAGAGAGAGGATACTGCCCATGAGGGCTCACAGTCTTACAAGGGATGGGTGAGGATATAATAGGTGAGGAGAGAGGACACTGCCGGGAAGGGCTCACAGTCTACAAGGGATGGGTGAGGATATAATAGGTGAGGAGAGAGGACACTGCCGGGAAGGGCTCACAGTCTACAAGGGATGGGTGAGGATATAATAGGTGAGGAGAGAGGACACTGCAGGGAAGGGCTCACAGTCTACAAGGATGGGTGAGGCTACAGTAGGTGAGGAGAGGGGACCCTGTCCTCAAGGGCTCAGTCTATAAGGGATGGGTGAGGAATACAGTAGGTGAGGGTAGAGCTGATTGTGCAGCAGTTTAGTGGACTAAGAGTCACTGCAAATTGTAGGCTTGTTGGAAGAGGTGGTTCTTCAAGTAAGTTTGATTTTAAAGGGTATTCTTAAAGTTAATGTTATTCCCTATCTATTGGGTTGTGGATTACTTAGCAACTGTTGGAAATCCAACCAGTGGAACACCAACTGATCCCACAAACCGGGGCACTTCTAAATGGAGCTGTGGTTGGCCATGTGCTCTGTCGTGCCATTCATTCCTATGGAAGTATCAAAGACCAGCCAAGCACAACGCTCCACTATCTCCAATGGTTCCGTTAAGGATAAATGAAGCATAAGTGCCCATGTTCAACCACTGCTCCATTCATATATGGAAGAGCCCTGGTTCTCAGGATCAGTGGAGGTCACAGTAGTTGGATTACTAGTGATCAAGAAGTTATTCCCTATCCTATTTTACACTAAACGTTAATCAATCAAAATCTGGATTTTTAAGCATTCTTGAAATAAGAGTGTATCCCTCTATAGTTATACTTATAAGATTTTTCACCACAAGTTCAGGAATTTCTTTTGCATTTTCAGAAGACCCCATGGTGCTTATACAGCAGCATAAAAGCCCATGCTCCAGTAGCTGATGATGGAAGTCCCGAGACATACAACAGTCTTAATACCACCAGTAACATTTTGAGTAGTTCTTGAGTGCTTCCAAAAGTTTGAAGATTTAGGGTCGTCTAAAAGAAGCACGCCCCTGTATATATTTTTTATTAAATGGGTGTATATATGAAAGTAATGTAATGTGAGTGTATTAATGTACTCACTCATTTCTGTTCTCTCCAGTGTCCAGCGCTGTTCTACTTCACTTCTAAGTGACAACATCGCATTTGTGACTCTCCGGCTCACTCTTTGTTTTATGTATGAGCCAGAAGTCCTTTTTTTACAATGAAAACATATAGAGCCTCACTCTGATTCTCTATTGGCTTATATTGTAAAAGTCAGTCCTGGGTTATGAAGGGTGCAGTGTGACCCGGTGAGTCTACAAAGAGGTGACGTCACTAAGGAGAAAAGAAGAACAGTGCTGGCCACCAGTGATCGGCATTAGGTGAGTATATGAATACGCACTCACTACATTACATGTACATATACACACATTTAATCAAATAAATATATGGTAGAGCTGTTAAAATTAATCTGTATATCATCTAACTACTAACATTCTGTCTGCAGATCTACCTGTCTTGGAAGAGTGGTCCTGGAGAGGTGAAGCACTGGAAAGATATGATATCTCATCCAAGAACAGCTGTAGCACAATGGCACCAACTCAAGGCCTGAGCTTATGGCTTTTTCTGCACTCTGTGATCTCCTGCAGTCTTCGGTTACCTCCAACTAAACCAATGCATTGGCCACGCTCTTACTGTCTGCACAAACACAGCCTGCAGGCTTGTATAAGGAATTGCCAGCTTGGAACTTTAGGTAACAGGATGCCCTTGGGCCAACCTGTGCCATCTGCAGCTCCTCAACAAGGATTGTGCTCTAAAACTGTCCATATATTTGTTATACCAGAATAAAGCTGCAGTTTTCCTTCTGGCCTCACAAGGAGCGGCACTACTTCCCAACACAGTGTTACAGAGACGCTGAAAAGGGTAGGGCGGGAACCTCCCGCGGGAAACCTCCTCTCTCTCTGGACGGCCAAGCCTGCAAACTTTCCATGGCTTCTACAAATACATGTTAGCCTCAAAAGCACTATAGTGTGCGTAAGGTGGTTAGCAATGTAACAACTCACTTTTTGTAGTGGTGCGAAGGTGCGATGAACCCTAGAATTCTTTTCAGGGTTTGTTTTTCTTTATAGAAAGCAAAAGATAAAGTGCAATACCTGTGTTATTGCGTCTTAGACACCTCCCCGTGTACCGTTTCATGGAACATGGAGGTAGAATTAGGGTGGATTCTGCTCCACAGGCTCTTTACTGTACGTGTGTGGTTGTCGGTGTCCAATGTGCGTACAGAAATGTGTGATTGTGCGTATGTTTGTATGTGTGCGTGTTCTGTTTCTCAAAGCTCACCCCTCCCCTTACCATCTCCCCTTTTCGCAGGCTGGGATGATGCTTCGGTGCACCTGCGTATCTTCGTACCGTGATTCTTTGTAGCTTTCTTTGATCGTTGCAGCCTTTTTTATTTTGAGTTCTGTTTTTCACTAAATAGGTTATTTTTCAGAGTTTCGCTAAAAAAAATGAAAAAAGGGTTTTTTTTTTTGGTTTTTTTTTTAGAAAAAAGTCGGACGATATTGTGTTGAAGAGGGAAATTCTGGTCTGAAGTTTTCATCGTTGTCTAGAAAACATTTAATATTGGGTAGCCGCATTTTGATGCCATTGAGATCCGCAGTGCATTGGTTTCAGCCCTCTTCGGCAGCAGGAAATTTATTGTTTGAGCCAAAGAGGATGCAACCATGTTGCGAAACATGGAGCTCAGTATTCCCAGCCTCTCGGAAGGAAGGATGAGTCTCTGGCCCAGTCCCCTTCTCTCCTGGTGATTACATGGTGTAACCTTTATGTATCAGGGTCCCCCTGCCTTTTGAACATCACCAGCCATTTTGTCTTCCAGGATGAGGCCTTGGACTTCCAACAGGGTCTCTGATTCTACAGGCTCCAGAGTCCCGTGTATAAAGTTTAAAACTGAGTTGTAAGTATGACATACCGATTATGGTGTCTATGTGAAAACAAGGGGAAAACCCATTGTACCCGTTAAAAGTGAATTCTTCTCACTAGTTTAATTGGATAAATCTGAACTAAGATGAAATAAACGCTGTAAAATCTGAACACAAGATATTAATGGTGTTGAGCATTCATAAATCCCAATAATGGTTGTTGGCGTCTAGCCCATTGCTCCATAGATAGTACACAAATCATTGTAATTGTTTAACCGACAAGTATTCGAAGAAATGTTGACCTTTTAGTCTCATTAGCTACCGGCCTAAATTGGCATAGTCCTTTCTGGTTTATGATAACAAGTAGCCCAGTTGTGTTTTAGGTTTCATTATGCACTCTCATACATAAAGGTTGGGAACCATATAGAATTTTCTATATTAATCTCACTTAAAATCTGTAACGGAGTAAAGTCAGTGGAAGGCTGGCGTGCTTCAAAAGTGGACACCCTTCCATGGACACACTTTACACAAGCCATTCTGTCTAGCAAGTCACAGAGAACCTTGGCTTTCATCTTTAATGCCTATACAGGGATCTGGACTTCCGCAGGGCGTTGGAGTGGACTAGCGGAGAATGATCAGAATGCTGGACCAGAACCAAGAAGTCATAGGTAGCAAAATCAATAGGCAGTCATTTAGTCTAACGAAACGCCAAAGGCAAGGACTGGAGTAAACCGGCTGACTCTGAAGAAAGAAGAAGAACCAAAAAAGGTGAAATCTATAACTGGAAAGAGAATGTTATGGGTTATATATATAGTATGGCCCTGACCAAGGATCACTACAGGGAACCCATAAGAAAACATTGCTTAACCATTAGTTGACAAGCTCCCAGCCTGGATGGCAGCACAAGTCCCAGAACGGGTTTAGTGTGCCCCCAACAATGTCCACAATGAAGGTGCTATAACTACAAAGAGTCAGAGGTAGGAGCGAGTTTGGATCTGGATGTTGCAAGAAGTCCCAGAACTACTCTAGTGTCCCCCTACAATGTTCTCAATGAAGGTGTTGGAACCACATAGATGGAGAAGTAGGGTCGAGATCGGATTTGGATGTGTTATGATCAGATTTTCATCTAAGTGCAGACAGACTAATAACTTTCCTATATTGATTAATATATTTCTTAAATTCCTTTGAAAAATCTCGTTCTATGTTAACACTGGGTAACTAGGAAATGTTGATGTAACTGGGAATAAGAGCAATGCAATGCAAAAGCCATAGTGCATACAGTGCGACAAATCACTAACAGAACATAAATATGGGCATATCTACAAATTCTTATTACACAATCACATACACATACATGGTTCCTACATACAGTACATATGAATACTTAGAGGGTTTCCACTTAATACTGAAACATGTCAATGAAATGAATTGAACCTGAGAATTCCCAGAAACATTGGCCACATAAAGGTACAGTCACACGCCACGATATCGTTGCAATATCTCCCATAATTTGACGTGAGCGCACACGTTTTTGGCACTCTCCCCAGATCGCTTCGGAGATGTCCCACATAGCGATGTCGTGTGCAACCTCCAGCGATCAGGGGTTCCTGAAATCGCCTGACCAAGACCGAAAGCGATCTTGCCTTTCCACATCGCCGCGTCACACGCTACAACCACATCAGCGATGTGGGCGTAGTGTTTGACCGTGGCAAGGAGATAGGCGTGCCAGAGAGTATTTCACCGCGCCCCTACCACTCTGATTGGCCTACACAACTGTGTTACCACCAAGCGCCGGAGATGGGGCGCTGAAAACAGCACGCTCAGGCATGCCTACGGGATTGATTTCAGGACCCACTGAAATCGTGAGGTGAACATCGCCTGACTTCACTGCAGTGCAGGGCAATCAGGTGACGCACCACCAGTGATTTCTCGCCGTTGCATCGCCTTGTCACACGCCTCAACGCACTTGCGATGTGGTTTCCACATCGCAGAATTCGTGAATTGACAGCGATATCGCGGATGATATCGTGGCGTGTGACAGTACCTTAACAGTTGAATGGCCTACCTCTACTATTAGACCCCTGGTAAATAGAATGATTCCCAATTTACTGACATCAAAACAAACCTACAGTCTCTACACAATAAGGTGGGCATATTGCCAGGAGCTTAACTATAATAGGCGCAGGAGTTGTAATCGCCCTGGAGCCTAGGAGGCTCAAAAGGTCCCTTTGACCCAAAAGGATGGACCATTAATATTAAAAGGTTGCAATAATTGGGATCTTTTGCTTTGGGGCCCACGAGCTTCAAGTTATGCCACTACATACAGGTAAAATCCCACATGCCGATACTTCTTTACATCTGCCGTCGCTGGGGAATTGAAAGACCTCCATACACATTTAATAAACCTGCAATAAAAATGAAATTGAAGGTTTTGGATAACATTATTCAAATTTGTATGGCCGACTTTCCAATGGCGATGCCTTTCTATTGGAATTACTTGATAGCAACCGTTCCTGGGGAAAGTGACTTTAGGATTGATTTCTTTTCCATTTGTTCACAATCTTATTTGTGAAGTATATTATTCCTAATCTTTTACAGTCTAATGAGCACTGATATATCAGAAATCTCATTTGATCATATGTTATGTCCATTCACTTGAATGGGGTTGAGTTGAAATACTAGATGCAGCAAATGTTATGGCTGGACATGCGGTATCTGTTACATACACAGTTACCAATATACTTATTTTTTATTTTAATTTAAGAAAAAAACATGGGTTCCCAAACTTTCTAGCATCCAATAACACTTCATCTTGTAGACAACAAAACCAAGAAGATCAAAGGACACTGCAGCAGTGTAATCCAGATACTTTTTGATCACTTTCTTGCTAACATCATGTGAACATTTTAAAGAGGATTTCCTTCACTAATGTGACTCCCATTTTGTCCTAACTCTTCCTAACTAACACTCCAAATATACTTCTGTTACCTACTCTGCTCCTGTAATATTATCTCTAAGATTCTCATAAGTACCTTTATTATTGTTGTAGCTTTTATCCTTCCAGGCTGCAGACTGGAATTGGACCAACTGAGCAGGGCACGTCACTGGTGGGAGTGGGGCTTCCTCTCTGTGAGTGACAGCAGTCTTGGCACACAGGCCAACATCACACTTTGCTCTCCTCTAAGCCCCCACCAGTGATGTGTTCAGCTCAGTTGGTCTGATTCCAGTCTCCCAACCGGAAGGAGTATTTAAGAGCCACTGAAAGATCAGCTTACAGGAACAGGGTAGGTAGCAGATGTGTTATTGGGAAAGTGATAGTTAGGAATTGTTAGTACCAAAGAAAGGGGATCACATTAATAGTCAGTTTACGTGGCTTTAAGGGTTTACATGTTCAAGTGTTTGCAATATCATGTATCACATTGATTAAAAAAAAGTTTCAAGGATACAGGTAAGTAACATTTTGGGTGGTGGGATCAACCTTCAGGAGACACTTTATTTTGCATAAGGCTTGACAATTGCTGGAAAAAGGGCTCCTGTACTCTGCTGAGCACCATGTCCTTTTAGCTCTCTGAAAAATGTGGACCTCACATGCAATACCAATTTCTGATTGGTTGATATGAGCATTGTCTATGGAGCCTGCGGTAAGTGTGCGGCAGGTGTGGTTCCGGCAGTTATGGCTGCAAACAAAAACGCTGCTGACGGCTGCCGCAACCGCACCTGCCGCACACTTACCGCAAGCCCCAAAGACAATGCATGGGGCTCGCCACAAGTGCGGCCGTTAGGCGGGACCCTCGGCAGATGCGTTTTTTTTGTCCGGATCCGGACAAAAAAAGCTAGTGTGAAATGGGCCTACGTTTTCGTGTTTCCATGTCGTGCGAACCACTGCACAGACCTGCAGGGCATTATCTTGTTTCGTTGCACAGACGTCAGTACAACCTGTACCTCTTATATGGAAAGAGTTAAATGAGCAAAAGCGGAACATTTGTGTTAGCAGCTTACAATGAATAATTTAATAATTCACATTAAAGATGGATCCTAACCATAAAATCTTTTCTTTGAAAATCCCTCACGGGCAATTCCACTGATTAAATAAATTAACATATAGATCAGGAAAGAGCAGAGTCTAGAAAACCACTCACCCGTAATAAGGCCGAGCGATTTACACTTACAGGACTTCATGTCCACGTCAACAGCGGATTTGTTCTTACTATGCAAACAATAGTAATACATTACTGAGGAAGAGATCCGTTATTGTCCACATCAGAGACTGCTCGTCATTGGAGACCACTAATGACAGATTCTTTCATCTTCTCCACAATAAGTTGAATATTTTTGTATCCATGTAGTCTTTCCCTGCACTAACAAGCCAAGTAGTGAGCCCTTGATGACATTGCAAAAAAGTATCCTACAGGCCATGCTTATATACTGTGTGACCCATTAAAAGCACAACTTGAGGATGTCAGTGACCACTGGAGAAATAGTATTAGATTACACAGACAATACCACTAGATGGGGACCAAGGGCTTAGGGTGCTTTCACATTGCGTTTTTTTTCCTGTCCGTGGGATCCCACTTTTTGCAGGATCCCATGGACAGGAAAGGACAGCATTGGAGGTGATTTTCACGGACCTAGACACAGAATACTCGACACAGACTATACATATATTGCGGAAGTGAAATAAAGTAAAAGAAGGGTTAAAAATGAAAAAAAAAATTAATGCTCACCTCTCCGGGGTGTCCCGCGATGCCTCTATCTAGCTCCTGGGACTTAAGGACCTGGCGGGGTGGAGCAAGCCGATCAGCGTCATCGGTCACATGACCGGCATCAGACGAGCGGTTTAAACTCCGTGCCCTCCAAAACCGATCGGTGGGCGGGTCACATGACTGCATCAGCTGAGCAGTTGAAATCTCCCGCCCGCCGATCGGTTTTGGCAGGCGCAGAGTTTAAACCGCTTGGCTGATGCCGGTCATGTGACCGATGACACTGATCGGCTTGCTCCGCCCAGCCAGGTCCTGTTGTCAGGAGCTACATGGAGGCATCGGGGGACACGCTGGAGAGGGGAGCATGATTTTTTTTTTATTTTTAACCCTTCTTTTACTTACTGTATGTAAATACATTGCGGAAGTGAAATTCGATGGTACAGAGCAGTTTTAGTGTACTGAGCATGCTCTGTACACTAAGATTGGGTCCGAGAAACGATCCTGTCATTTCTTGGACTTGTGCTCCATACGCCCCCATGTTAAAGGCCGCGGATCGAGTCGGATCTGATTCGTTCAGCTGTGCCCAAAATCGGAGCAGTCTCCGATTTTGGGTACAGCAAAAAATTGGACACAATCTGATCCGACACAAAAAAATCGGATCGCAATTAGGCCAAATCTGCTGTGATCCGATGCCCACAGGGATACATGGGGGCCAAATTGGATCTGTGGCTGTCCATTTTACAACGGACAGTCACGGATCCATAAAAATCGCAATGTGAAAGCAGCCTTAGATTACGGATATGTCACAACCTTGTCTCCTTGGGTTGTTACTACTATGTCATGATTGTGAACCTGTTCTTTATAGAAGACTTGCATCCAACTTAGAAGTTATAAAAAGTATAAACACATATACTGTATCAACAAAAGTATTGGGAAAAAATAAAAGTAAAATTCAGATTTTTCATTCCTATTACCAGGGCTGGATATACACATTTCTATGATGCCTAGACTAAAACACATAATTCTGGATCCCCTTCTCCCCCTGGTGCTTGTGTCACTCACTGCTACTAATTCTGCCCCCTTACGACATCATCTCTCACAATTTGAAGCTACGGTGGTGGAGATAGACTCAGAGAGCCGGCGCTGCACTCGCATCTTCCCCGGTGTCCCACCCAGGAGATCTTCAGAAGGGGCAACAATGCAAGAAACCGTAGAGATGGGCAATGTATATGCATAATGTATATCGTATATAGATATGAATTTAAAAACAACATGTTTATGGCCTTTTATCAATAGTACTGAAAAATGTGTTACTATTTACGGTAGTTATTACTTCTATATTTGCATCCCCCTGACTGCTGCATTCTACTGTTGACGAAGTTGGCCTAATGCCTTTGGTGTATAGCACCAGTCCCTCACCCGACAGTCTGGTTAGACTAACAATTGTGAAAGAATGGAGCATTCTAAAGAACGCAATGAATTTGAGCACGGTCCACTAATAAGAGCCACCGGTGTAGCAGGGCAGTTTGTGAAATTTTTTCCCTCCTAAATATTCCAAGATCAACTATGAAATAATTGGGGTATCACTGATAAGTGCATGCATTTTGGAAGCACAGTAGATCAGCTATGAAGTGGCAGACCACGGAAAGTTAGAGTGCTGTCACCGAGTGCCCTGAAAAGAAACCAAAATCACCTTCTCTCTTCCACCAACTTAACAGCTGGCAGAACGTGGCACATTCACCTGGAATTCACCAAACCCAGAATGACCAATGAGATGCCACATAGAGTAGAGTGATCCATGACGCCACAGGACACGTTTCCACTTCTCAAGTCCAGCAGCTATGGTTTTACAACACTACCTCCAATGTTTCATCTTGTGCTTGGTAATCTTAGCCAGGACTTAATGTTTCAGAATACAAAGACATTTTGGACAGTGCGAGGAAGGCACTTTTCTGATCCAGCATAACAAATCAAGGTCCATAAAGGCATGGTTGTCCGGAGTTCAGTGTGGAATAACCTGACTGACCACACAGAGTCATGATCTTAAAACCATCCAACATCTTGATATAAACTAGATTAAAGATTGTGAGCTCGGCCCTCTCCTCCAACCTCAGTGTCTGGCCTGACATGGATGAATGACAGTTCCCGAGACCAATTCCAAAATCTTGCAGAAAGTCTTCTGTGGTGCCTCTGCGACCAGGGTGGCCACATAGGGAACTGCAGCCAGGCAGAAGGTAGACCGTTTGTGCAACAAACACCCTCACAGCACACACACCCCCAGGAGCACAACATCCAACCTCGAGCCCGGGACTCTAGGCGGGCAAGGGGTGGTAGGGTTTAGAGGAAAGTGGGTGGGAAGGTAGGTCAGGTGGTAGACCAGAACAAAAGGAGGAACAATGGGAGGAGTTAGCCAGTAGGCCAAAGAGGGATGAGCTGTAAAGTCAAGACCAAGCAGAAAGACACTTCTCGGAGGGATAGGGCTCACTGGAGACGCAGGATCCAAAGAGACACAAATCCATGGAGAGAAAGCTCGTCCATAGCCTGTAGCCCACGGAGGAGTGAGGACAGAAACCAGACCGATACCACCGGGTCCGAGGAGTACGGCAGCGTTGACTGGCTGCAGGAGGGAACGGTTTCCCTGTAAGTACCTGGATAAACACAAGGGTGGGAAAGAGCTGGTGATCCCTTGCAAGATAGGGACACCTAAGCTAGGCTGAAACCAGAGTGTCGGCTCTGAGGGGGACTGCTGCTACACGCCGGCTCCCCAGACAAACCGGCGGGGAACACGGATTCCAGATCAGTGTTCCTACTACAAGGGTTGGAGGCTCAACAACACTTTAGAGGACCCAGATTTACTGCCCATACATGTAGGGAGAAGTCGCACTAAGGGACAGAGTTGCCGTCTTACAACTCACACGGAAGACTAGTGAAAGAACAAGCCGGAAAGGTTACAGAAGGAGTGAGGGGTCTCAGAGCGACAGCCTGGCTGCAGTGGGTTCAAAGTGTCCGGAGTAATCTGTGTTAAGAACTGAACCGTGTTGTAAACTGTTTGACTTGGAAGAGCTTGCAAGTAAACCCGGTGAACCCTGCTTCAGTCTCCTGTGTATAATTCCAGGTATATAGAACTTTGATTACACCTTTTACTGTGTCAGGAGCTGCCCTGACCTGCGGTGGGCTCATCCACGTTGCTGCAGCATCCATCCATCCTCCTGACAGAAGCACACTGCAGCGATGGTGCCCTTCACTGACCACAACACGTGGGTGGCGTCACGACCAACAAACTATCCCTGTAAATACCCCTTTTACTTGTGAGAATCCGGGACGCGGTCCGGACCAAGACTGCCGTGATATCCCCAGCAGTACCCCGGTCCGGTACCGAGTACCTCGTCCCAGTGGGCTCCGCACTTCCTAGAAGAGTGGAAGCTGTTATAAGTGCAAATGGGGAGACCAACTCTATATTAATATTTTAATATATATTGATTAAGAATGGGAGGTCATACAACCTCCTGTAGGCGTGATATGTAAGTGTCCCAATACTTTGTCCATATAGAATACTGTGTATATTTGGGGATGTGATTGTACCGATGAGTCCTTCATAATTCTGGTATCTTATTATGTGACGTCATGTGTGATAATTGAGGAAAGTTAAAAATATATGATCAGACTGTGGATGTGACTTCCACATCTGCACTCCATACATTTTTTACCTTTTGGTTTAAGGCTACCGCGTGCCACTTTACGAACATGTTCCTGAGCTATGGCTACTTTTTACATGACCATACTGCCAAGCTTCTATATGATCCAATAATACACATTTAACTAGTAAAGGATGGTAACAGGCATACTGACCAATGAACCTGCATAAGGCAGTTACCACACTTCTATATATGAGATTCCCCTGGTGACCTCACATGAAGATCTACTGCCCCCACAACTGGATCTACTTCTAGAGCATTAATTAGTATTTGGCCAGCACTAAAATGATTGTTTGACTCTAAATCTACCTGCAGCACATAAGTGTTTTAGGACCCCAGAAGAAGAGTAGACCCTGAATAGCTATATGCTGCTTTCAATACAAGCCCCTCTACCCCATTCTTGGTCTCCCCTTTCCACGGCTTCACCTTTTTCAAGCGTCGCTCCTGTCGTTCCCCTGTGATTTGTGACCTACCACCAGCTCCAGTGTTTCATGTAACATGCCGGAGGTCCCAACTCAATACAGGTCTATAATAGCCTTGATGTGGCTCCCATAGATATGCATTGAGCTCTTGTAATGTAATTTCTGACTTCCGGGTAGGACTGGCACAAGAGGGCGTGGGATCGGCATGGTGTTGGTAAGAGGTGAAGCTGCCAGAAGTAAAGTATATGTAGGGGGCAAGGGAATTGCATTTAAAGCACCACTCCAGGGCTGATAAAAACACCAGAACAGTGCGTTAACTCTTTGTCTGTGCAGAAGAGATTGAACTTTCCAAAAAAAAAACATTCCAAGCATTGAAAGAGAACGATATTGAAAAATTACTCTGCAATGAATTCTGAACCTATTTAGATGATAAGAAATCTCTTTTAAGGATGGATTGTAACTTTAAACTACTTGAAAATTGTATACACCTATTAATGACCGGAGCGTGGAGTGCAGATTGGAGCCAGGACATATGACGTCGGGAAGCATTCACTGTCTTCGATTGCAAATCAATGCTCGTTACTGTTTATTAATCAAACCCAAACTGAGTTGTTGAAGAGCCATAATGCTGCGCTGTCGAGGGCTGGATACTTTTATTTTCATTACTTTCAGTTAATATTACATTTTGCAGGCAGAAGTCACAGAAGTGCACGGTATTGAGCCAAGGAGAGCAATCCGTCCAGCAGATTGTGTATATTCTGTAAATGCTCAGTGCAGCAATGTCTCCTCCTTGTATCTCTTATTGAATGAGACGTGTAGAAATCTGTGTATATTCCCCTTTCGTGTGATTGGAATGGATTCTCCGTTGCAGACATCTACAGTACACCAGTACTCCGGCCAATGCTTTGCCATTGGACATCACAGTGGTGGTTGGTGATGGGACCAGAGCAATGGCTGACATCAAATGAATGGTAATTCACCATTATATTATTGGCAAAGTGAATGATTTGAGACTATCAACAGTAGCGGAATGTACAGCGTAAAAGTGATCACACTAGAGGCAAAGGGACGGCAGAGAAGAAACCTCAGAGGCCAAAAAGACACAGGCGTAGATTTTACAAGTTTTTCTATTTTTAAGAGTTAAACTAAAAGTACAAAAACTACTAAATTTCACTCAAGTGATCTCCATAAAAAGCACAATGATGTGGATATAAAGTAAAGGCTGATTCCTGGGTTCAATTTGGTATAAAAATGCAAAGTGTGCTAAATTCAACCGTCCACCATTGGGCACCTGTGGGAAGAGACGACTATTGACTATAGCTAGGGGCCTAGAGATCTAGGATGTCGGACAGAAGGTGGTCCAGGTCACTTGTCCTTGCTGTCAGCCACTAACTAGTGCATGTGCTCATAATCTCCCATCTTGACTACTGCAACCTCCTCCTCTGTGGCCTCCCTGCTAACACTCTTGCACCTCTCCAATCTGTCCTTAACTCTGCTGCCCGACTAATCCACCTCTCTCCTCGCTATTCCTTCACTTCTCCCCTCTGCAAATCCCTCCACTGGCTCCTAATTCCCCAGCGTATCCAATTCAAACTCCTAACATTGACTTACAAAGCCGTCCACAATCTGTCCCCCCATATATCTCTGACCTAATCCCCCAATATCATCCAACTCGTAATCTTCGCTCCTTCCAAGACCTCCTTCTTTCCTTCACACTTGTACGTTCTGTGGCGCCCCGCAACGAGTGCGTCACAAGAGGGTATTGCAGCCATAAATGCAGCCGCAATATTCTCTGACACGGCAGTGACCTGGTTAACTTAGAAATCCAACCCTGCATGCATCACCTAGAACAGAGGGCCAATCCTAGGTCCTGGTGGGCGGAGTGCTAGGGAAGTGTGTAGGAGAACAGACCCTTAGTCAAAGAGAGAAGGGATCTAGAACTTGACCTGAGCAGTCTAGAACTTGGAGTAGGAGCAGGGGCGCCGCACCCCGTGCAGCCCCCGGGCCGTCACCGGTCGGGTGTCAGCACCTGAGGCCTCAACAACCGGGATCGGGCATCATCACCACGGGTTCCCAAAAGACTCCCGTGCCCACAACTCACAGCCGGTTCACTGGTACCGAAGCTGGCAGCAGTTCACCTCTGCTACGCGAACCAGAAGCGTGGAGGAGCAGCTTCACAGGAGCACCCCACCACCAGCCAGTTTCCAGTCGTCTAACCAGCGGTGTACCCACTGAGGGATCCAAGGCTCCCCAGAACATCCATAACGTACAACTTGGATAGGGCATTGAAGCAGCCTCCCCGTACCCGACCTGGTATTCCTGGGCGACACTGGCAACCACTTAGTTAGAATGGAGGAACACTGCGGATCTCTGAGCGACACTATCACTGCTGAGTCCACCCAGTCCACTACCCGTAACCTGTATACCATGTACTGCCTGCTGGTTACAGTAAAGACCCGTTGCAGAGACTTTCTGTGTCCGTGCTTCCTTATGAACTGTCCGTCCGCACTACAAGGTAACCGCAGCTGCCGCACAACATCTTAAGCAGCTCCAGCCTCCGGGGATCACCGCTCAGCCTGTGGGGAGCGTTCCATCTTGCTGCTGTCCATCCCCCGGAGGTTCCGCAGCGTCGGTAACGATTACCGAAACTACTCATAGGTGGCGTCACGAATGAATTAACCCCTTTAATCTGTTCCACCAAGACGTCTTCAACCCTTTTGATCTGCACTACACCGGGCCCCACTACCGGCAGGCGCGGTCCACCCGTGACAAGGAGGAAGGAAGCATCGCCTGTCTAAACCGGAGTCCCGGCCACGGTGAGTCAGTTCCTCATCTAACTGCCTGTAAGACTTCACCCGAGCATCCCCCATTTTGTGGAATTCTGCACCCCAAAATGTCCGACTGTCCCCTACACTTGGAACCTTAGAGAAGAACCTGAAAACCCATCTCTTCAGAACAACCTACAATAACCACACTGGACCCAGCGCTCCACCACCATCGGACCTGGCACACCACCACCTGAGTAGACCCAACCTACTGTCTCTCCCCACCGCCCTGTAGAATGTAAGCCCGCAAGGGCAGGGTCCTCTCTCTCCCCTCTGTATCAGTCTGTCACTGTTAGTTTGTTCACTGTATTTTCAACTTGTTTGTATGTATTCCATTCTCATGTACAGCATGGAATCAATGGTGCTCTATAAATACTAAAAATAACAATAATAATTGAACCCTTTTACCTTAAATCACTTCTGAGTCCAATACCTGCTCTGTAACATTAGTTCCCAGCTGTGGAACCCCTTTCTTCAATTAATCACTGAGAAGTTGTATAACTTGAAGTTCATAGGCTCCAACATGACCCCCAATAATTGCAATTCTTGTTTAGCATTAGTCTTTTTCTATAGACTAAAGGGACTTTTGGGACCCCCTAGGCTCCAGGGCCCGGGTGCAATTTCAACCCCTGCACCTACTGGACTTATGTTCCTGTTTCTGATGGTCTAGCACTAGGGGTGTAACTATAATAGGTGCAGGGGTTGTAATCATACCCGGGCCCTGGAGCCTAGGGGGCCGGAAAAGTCCCTTTAACCCATATCAAAAGACCAATACTGTTAAAGACCCATCATAATAGTTGGGGGTGCTCTTACACATTTTACATCAGGAGCCATGAGATTGAAGTTTCACCCGCCACAGTCTAGCTCCATGTTAACCAATGTTTTTATTTTGGGGACATTTCCATGTGGCACAGGCCAAGCTTTGAAGGGAATCTTTCAGCAGGTTTTTCCTATGTAATCTGAGGACAGCATGATGTAGCTGTTAAAACATTGAATTCTGTGATATGTCACTTATCAGGATGTGTGTGTTTACTTACAATGAAGGTTTTAACACCAGAAGACTATCACTGCCTGGACAAGGTCTGATGTGTTAGATTAACCACGAGCCCCCTCTGTTAAGCAGCTCCCTGTCTATAGACTTTGTACATTGAGAGCTGTGGTGTGTGTGTGGTTAGCTTCCTGAGCTCTGCTACGTCTAAGAACTCTGTCACAACTGCTGCACCCAGTAAACTTAGTGATACATTGTAGAAATCAGGGTCTCTTTTCCTATAGTATTCTGCTCTCAGATGAAAAATAGATGCTGGAAGATTCCCTTTAACATTGTTCTACTCTGCTATCCCATAGGCTTGTATGGATAATGAATGGAGCGGTGGTTACGTATATTCACATTTTCATTTTCATGTGTAGCGTTGATTCATGCAATAAAAATTATAAGTACTCTAGCCCTTTAAAGCTCCGTGTGGCTGGAGGAGGGGGTCTAATTACAGTTCATTATAGCTTGTATTCAGGTCAATGGGAGCCATGAACCACGGAATACAAATTGGACCCTGTAGCAGAATTTTAACAAGTAAGTAGGAGGAAAAACAGAACATTAGTGGTTGGCATTCAACACTTTTCCTTCTTACTCTTAATGGTTTGTGCGGGAGTTTTTACTCGGCGCATTATTTGCAGAATCCGTGTCATATCTATAGGGGGTTTAAGAGGCTACAGTTGGTTCCCTTTGCTGGGGCCTTATAGGACCTAAATGCCCCTCTATTATATAGGAAACCAGTTTTATAACTGGTTGGGGTGGTGCTAAAGGGCTCCAAATGTTTTACCTGTAAATATGACTACGGCGGTAGTCATGGACAAGGGCCTTGCTCTCCTTGGCTCGGCATGCCACAGACAGCATTGGGGTATGTGTGGTACCCTATTTGTTTGAGAGGGATACCTTTAGGCCAAGAACCTCCTGTCTCTCTTTAGCCTCACCATATGTGAGACACGCCCACTCCAGGGCCGGGGAAGACTCGGTACCAGACCGTTACTAGTTGTTCTCACTTCTTCACTTCTTGATTCTTTTCACGGGGACAGACTAGGGCCGAGACCTGGTCCCGTGACCCTGGTGGTGTCCTTCAATAAAGGGGGTGATGTTAGGGAAAGTCTGAGGAGACAAGGGGGTATTCGTGATGCCACCTGCGGTATGCGGCTAGCACGTCCTCCGCTGCTGCAGAACTTCTGGGGATGATAACCGGCAGCTTAGATAGTCCCACTCCCCACAGGCGGAGTGCCTTCCCCAGGGCAGTGGAATGGTTTCCCCGGTTAGTACCTTGGCTGTTGCTCACTCATTCATTAGCACCCTCGATGTTTCAGGTGGCCTCCGCAGCCGATGGTTGCCGCTAATAAGTCTCACACACCACAGCTGCAGTTCCATTACTTTTACTTCAGGTGTTAAACATGGCCGCAAGGTACACTCTCTGCCAGTCTCTGGTACATTGCTCTTTCTACAGAGCCGGGTTGGCACAGTCAAGCCACGGTGGGTGCCCTTTCTCTACTTTCTCTTGGTGTCGCAGTCTCTGGTGGGTCTAGTCTCTTGGTGTTATAAGGGGTAACTTTTATCTGGGGCGAGCAGGTTGTCACTCTGCTCCCCGGGCTCTCAATGCCCTCGGCTACGCAGAGCTCAGGTACCGGTAGCCACGGGTGCTTCTGTGTGTCCCGGACACCATTAGGATCTCTCCTGGGCACTGCTTCAACCCACAGAAGTTGGCACAACTCCGCCTCTACACTCCTGACTACCACTTCTCCGTCAGTTGTTACTCCTCCTGTCTCCTACTACTGAACTGAACTAACACTGTTCTGTCATAGCCATAGACTAGGTCCTCCCTCAGGGTCCACCCATTGTCTCAGGGGCCTGTCACTACGTGTTTGTGTTGTGGTTCAACCATACCATCCCAATACCTGGAGAACAGGGGCACTACACCTCTTAACCGGAGAAGTGCAGAACCTCTGGAAGCGGTTTGTCTGGAAGGGCGCCACATATGCGGTACCGCTACATGCAATATCACTCGTAGAAAGTTCACAAGGGTTAGCAACTTCATTTTTTTTACTTGTAGATAATATTAAACTCAGGTTTGCACAAATAATTCTTTCCTTTTTCCACACTTGCATGAATCGTCTCTGCAGCATCGGTATTAAGCATTTTATTACACTCAATCTTAGAAGCCAACACAGAGTCAGGGGTTAGATGCTGGTAATGCATCCTACCGGTTGTTAATTGGTGAACAGGTCCAGGTGTAATGCTACGACAATTCACCTCTAGCACTGCGTTTTTACTTTTCAGGGATGCTTATCATGCCAATACTCTCATGCCAGTGTCCAACGGCCAGACAATTATTTACTCTCTAAAGTCCCCATTCTTTACTGGCTAACACTGTCTCCACACTGTTCACGCGTGCCTGTAAGAGTCCTTTTGTCTGTCACCTCTTGAGAGTTAACCCTTCATCTTTAGTAGTCGGGAAAGCAAAAGGGTGGACAGTGTAAACGGACCTGCGCTGCAAGGATCAAAGGATCAAATGGTGTTCATCATAATTTTTATTTCCGTCACGTTTCGGAGTTAGTCCCAACTCCTTCCTCAGTGAATACTACTATTCCATGAGGAAGGAGTTGGGACTAACTCCGAAACGCATCGGAAATAAGAATTATAATGCAGCGCAGGTCCGTTTACACCGTCCACCCTTTTGCTTTCCTGACTACGTTGATCGTTGTGGTGTGGATCCTTGCAGCAGCTACTGCCTTTTGCTTTGACGCTGGTTGTGTGTTACACAACCCCCCCCCCAGGTGTGTGACTAATTAAATTTAGGCCACCTTTCTATCAATGATAATACCCTATTGCGCTTTTTTCTCCCTTTTTCCAGATTAACCCTTCATCTTCAGCCTGGTCCTTTGTACTCTTTCTACTATAGCCTGCTTGCTTTGTCTCTTCACACACACTGCACTTAAATGTGAACTACATCTCCCTTTTCTTAGTTCCCTTGTCCCATCCCACTGTGAGCCGCCTCTGCTATTACCCTTGCCAAAACTATCACTCTACCTGCCATTCTGAAAAGGTAAACTCTCACCGTGTATTCTACAGGAGTGGACAGCATATGGTGACCTCTTGTAGTCATTGGCAGCACTGTGGCTGCGAAAGGGAATACCGTGCATAGGTCTTTAGCTCACCAAAAATAGGTTCATAGAACCCCCAACTCAAATTATATAATCAAAAAGGTGCGCTCCTAAAATATAACTTTTATTTCATACTTAAAATTACAAACACATATACACACTAAAAAGGGAAGAGGGATATACTCATTGCGCAGTACTCCCCCTATTATCATCCTGCCCAACAGTGGAGTTTTCAACTCCTAAAATAATATATATGGTATCCCCGCTCCACAACGGCTGATCCTAGAGACCCTAGCTAAAAGCTTACCGGTACCAAGGGACCCAGTCGGTTAAAAACAAATCCACTCAGTAGAATATGTCACAACAAAAGGTATGTATATGTGTTTGTGTGTATTGGGACATATAGTCTACTAATTTTAAGCGTCAAATAAGTTATATTTTAGGAGTACACCTTTTTGATTATATAAAGGGAATACATACTTTTCAATACGTCTACATTATAAGAGGCTTCATATCATTCTGTTTTTATAAAACTCTATACTAGGTGTTCCATAGTACTGTGTATAATATTGTGATATCATCAGGATATCATATCACATTAAACACAAACTGTTGATGTCCTCTGGGCACAAGACAGCAGGTCACCCTCTTAAATACGTCTGTGTAAAATATTGCAAAGAGAGGGTATCTGCAGAGACAGGTACTTTTCTGACTCATCGAAAGAGGAAACGGGAATTTGCTACGTTATTCGATAAAGGTTTAATAACATAATGTTACAGGGTCGTAAACGTAGACCATTGACTCTTCATCTTCAGCATGGCTCCCTGAGCTCAGGTAAGGGAGCGGAGTCATTGATCTCTCAGGTAAGTGCACTTTTCCGGGAGTCCAGCCTATGTTCATTGTCAGCAAACGGCCTGCTCCTACATATGAATTGCACTGAGATGGGACAGGAATTAATCTCACTAGATGATGATGATGTGGTGCACGGCAGATGCTCATCACGTCTATGAGATATAATATTTCAGATTTCTGCTCTTTATTTTTCTCCAGACTCATTTCATTTCAAAGACATGGGATTTCTACCTCGCCCCATAATAAAACACTTCACCACAGGCAATAAAGACTAACCTTTAGAAAACATTGCAGAGTGATTGGTTTCCTTAAAACATAAACTGGCACAAGGCAATCACCGATCTCCGAGAGGGCACAATGCAGCCGAGGACGTTTGTCAACTGATCCGCTGCCTGCAAAGTTTAAATTGCTCGTTTCCAACACTCTTGGATAGAAGATTACATTTCCTATTTAATATAAGTATTCTTATGGAAAGAGGATAGAGACTTGAAAAGAATGTATTTGGGCAATTTTTTTATATAAATATTTTAGGCAAAAAAATATCAATTTTCAGTTTTACTTAAAATTTTGGACCATTTCTCTTCTCCAGCCTCTATTTATCATTATGCATAGCAGACTGCAGAATGAGTTAACGGTGAATCTGTCAGTGAGTATGTTCTGATGGCAAGCCGTGGAAATAGTGATGAGTGAGGACTAATTTGCTTGATACTGAAATGAAGTGGGTTGGATGATCAGACAGGTTAGAGTCAAGTAAAAGTATAAGATAAGTCAATGGGAAACTCAAGCATTTTTCCAGAGGACCCTTCCTCCCCACCCCCCCATCCAGGAGGGTTGGGTAAGCCCAAAAATCGACTAAATGGATGGAAACCGTGCACAAATGGAATGGGCACAGCTGAACGTCTGAATGCATCTCCGACTCCCAGGTCACTGCTGGGAACAAAGTTGTCAGAGTATTTCACCACTTTTATGGACTAATAAGTAGGGATGAGAGAGTATAATTGGTACTCGGCGAGTAATGCGGTACTCGAAACATAGCGAGTATTTCACTACTTGCCTCGCAATATTCGGATGTCCCGCCCAGCATTACCCAATTACAGTAATGCCATAGCCGTCATACATAGGCTCTATATAAGCCCTGCCACCGACACAGCTAGTGTAGGGAGAGTGTGAGCAGCTGTAGGGAGAGTTGTGCTTGTGCAAATCGTACAGAAATCCTCTGCAAAACTCAACAGCTCTTATGAGAGCTCCCAGTATTGTAGCACTAGGTGACTATAGTGCACGGAGACAGGCAGGAGCGTTACAGAACCACATAGTACAGTCAGCAATATGTCACCTCTTCTCAGAGCTTAAACTATAAGGTCAGGGAGTAGTGACACTTTTCCCAGCTATTTTTGGGGTCACATTTACCCCTGCAGGCCAATTGTTTTGCTGCCACGGTGCTGTGTTCACACCAAATAGCACGCACGGTACTGCACAGGTGACACACAGCCAGCACCGATGTCTTGTGTGGTGACTGGTGCACATAATATATCGCCTTCAACCTCAGGGCAATTTTTTTGGTGCCGTTGCGGTGCTGTGTGTAAAACACAATACAGTACCAGGCTGTAGTGCCTCCTTCCACAAAGCACTAACTGCTCCTTGTTCCCCAATATCTGCATCTGAACATCTGCAGCTATGTCAGAAAAAACCAAATTCCTAAAAAGGCTGTTGTGAAGGGACAGGGACACGGATGTGGGGTTGTCAGTGGTGCCCAACAACGCACAGAGTCTGGGAGACAGAAGACGGTTGATGCATCTTTGTTCCTGGTGAAATTTCCCTGTCTGCAACGTAAAAGTGTCTGGAAGCCGCAAGAGCAGACCCGGTCTTGGATGGTTGATCAGGCCTCCACAAAATTTTCTAGCAGCACCTAATCGTCCATGACCACACAGTCTCCTGTCCATACAGAGAACGCTGGATCATCTTATTCTCAACCTGTTCCTAATTCGTCACCCCGTCAGGAGTCACAGCAAACATTTGACCCCAACCTTGGCCACTTCAAGGATCTGTTTGGTCCATAACCTTTCGTTGTGTGGTGCCCCTGCGACCAGGGTGGCCACATAGGGAACTGCAGCCAAGCAGAAAGATAGACGGTTTGTGTACCAAACACCCTCACAGAACACCACACACCACTAGAGGCAGGACCAAACCCGGAGCCCGAAACTCTAGGCGGGAAAGGGGTGGTGGGTTTAGAGGAAAGTAGGTGGGAAAGGATGTAGGTCAGGTGACAGAGAGCACAAATAGAGGAGAAAGAGGAGGAAGGAGTTAGTAGACCAAGGGTGCTGAACAGAAAAGACACAGTAGGCCAGAGTGAGCCGAGCAGCCAAGACACAGTGAGCTGAGCTGAAAAGACACCAAGCAGAGAGTGACACACGTCCTGGAGGGATTGGGCTACATGGAGATGCAGAATCCACAGAGTAACAGAAACCATGGAGAAAAAGCTCGGCCATAGCCAGCATCCCAGGGGAGTGTGAGGACAGAGACCGGACCAGCAGTACTGGGTCCGAGGAACACGGCAGCACTGACTAACTGGTGGAGAAGTTTTCCCTATTTGTGTTCACGGCTTAGATGGAGTCTGGTAGTGGCTTGCAGGAAAGGGTTACTGCAGACTAGGCACACACCAGAGTGTCGGCTCTGACGGGAACAGAGATTACATACCGGCTTCCCAGATTAACCGACGGGGAGTTTTAACTCCAGGTTGGAGTTCCCACAAGAAGGGTTGAAGGCACAGCAGCAACCACGAGGACCCACAAGGGTCCGAGCTGCTGCCATACAGTCCGGGGAGACGGAACATGAGAGAGAACAGCCTGAAAGGACACTTAGAAAGAGTGAGGGGTCTCAGAGTGACAGCCTGGCTGCAGAGGGTTCAGTGTTACCGGAGTAAATTGACTGTAACTTGTGTTGAAGAACTGCACTGATAACTGCTGTAAATTGTCTAAAGAGCTGACAAGTAAACCCGGTGAACCCTGCCTGAGTTTTCGTGCTTGATTCCAGGTATATTGAACTGTGTATCATACCTTTTGTCCTGTCAGGAGCAGCCCGACCCGCGGCGGGCTCATCCATCTGGCTGCAGCCCCATCATCTATCCATCCTCCTGGCCGAGCAGCGCTGCAGCGGTGGTCCCATTACTGACCAGAACCCGTGGGTGGCGTCACAACCATCTTTATCCCTGTAAATACCCCTTTACTTGTGAGAACCCGGGACACGGTCCGGACAAGGACCTCCGTGACATCTCCAGCAGTACCCCGGTCCGGCACAGAGTACCCAGTCCCAGTGGGCTCCACAGTTGCCTCTGACCGCGCGACATTGAAGAGGAACGTGAGGAGGTATTGTCTGTTTATGGCCAAATATTTAAAAACCCAAGGCCAGAAGAAAGCCACTTTCATCCACGTGATATAGCGGGTCAAGAGGTGGTGGCTGATGGTGATAATGGTACACACGGTACAAGGACAAATTTCCTTCGTTACTGTTGCAGTCACTAAGGGGTTTCAGAATTGAATCCTTCAATAGGGCCGTTGTTGATCATTTGATGGCAACATCACCCTCAGACACCGCTGCTAGCAGAGGTAACAGCATGCATTAATGGGGTCCAAAAGAGGTGGTGGTAAAATGTCCACAAACTGGGCCATCTTCAATAAACCGGCTCATCAGCAAGGGTTGGCTGGACCGGTAACAATGTCAAGGAGGGAGAAGTTGCGCAAGATGGTCAACGACTATCTAAGTGACCATACCTGCGTCCTTCCTGACGCTTCTGTTCCATTGAATTACTGGGTATGCAAGCTGCATAGTTGGCCAAATCTCTACTTATATGCCTTGGTAGGTGCTGGCCTGCCGTGCTGCTAGAGTAATGTCAGAGCATGTTTTCAGTGCCACTGGGGCAATCATCACAGATACATGCACACGGCTGACTACAGAGAATGCAGACAGGCTGACTCTGATCAAATTTAACAAGGACTGGATTTTGCAACAGTATTTAAGCCCTCCTGATGACAGCAGCCCAACCTAATGTCACCCAAAATGTGATTTTAGGCAACTGGTGATCACATCCATCCCTTCCGATAAAAACCCCTTTTCTTCTTACACGTTTTCAACTCCTGCTTCTGCCACATGTACCTCATGGTAAATAAGCTAAAAACAATGTTCTGTTAATTAATATTTCCCATCGGAGGCACTTGTGATGAGACACTCATTCAAACATAATACAGCCCCTTGGGCTACTTTTTGGAGACATAATGGCTATGCCTGGACATTGGGCACAGCAACTGTGCTAGTAGTCCTAGCTTCATAATTGTTTGGCCCTTGAAGCCTTCCTTCATCAACCATGATTCAGCCCCCTGGGATAATTTTTGGAGACACTATGCCTACACATTGTGCAGTGGCAGTAGAACAAAAATGACAGTAGTCCAAGCTGTATAATTGTAATGCCCCATGATGATGATGATGGGTGGCTTCTTCCTGTGTTAACCATCACACAGCCCCTAGGGCAGATTGCTCTCTTTGCACCACTTACACACTGAGCTGTCAGAAGATCGCCTCCATCATAACTTGCTCTCACGGCAATCATGCACCTGTTTCAGCCTTTTCCTCAGCCCCCAAGACCGCTTTTTTGGTTCCAGCAGACAATTATTCGCATTTCCCATTGACTAACATTGGACTCGCTACTTGCACTGAATACCTGAGTATTACGATCTACGGTACGAGTATAGTGATTGAGTATTTGACTACTCTCTCATCCCTATTGATAACAACACATGCAAAACAGAAAATAAAATGTTTTTTTTACAGAAAAAAATGTTAAGAAGCATTCTTGTATAATAACTTTTATATAAGGCAAAATTAAAAAAAAAAAAGACTCCTCCACCTCTTATGCTATGAGCACACAATGTTTTTACTGTGTTTTTGCCTTCATTCCTTTCAATGTTGAAAAAATGCTGCAAAAACTCTAAACTAGACATGCTACTTGTTAACAAAATGCAGCAGTTTTCCATTGTGTGCACTAGATGCATGAAATCTCTAGCTTTTGCTGCTACTGTAAAAATCAGCTTTTAATTTGCATAAAAAAGCATTAAAAACACTGCAAAGTGTGAACATAGCCTTAATAGCTGGCCCATCTCTCATCACCTATGACTACAGTAGATGACATAGTAGTAGAGGGAGAATTAAAACTATACCCACTGGTAGTCTTAGCTGTTAAATGTAGCTTTAACACTTTCCTACCTTATCTGGGCATGTGGGGGGGTGACCTGGTCAGACACATCCTGTTTAATTTATGAAGGAGGGACCCTAAACCACAAAGTCTATGCAGACAATGAAAGAACTGGCAGAAAATTAGGAGGAGGGACTCCGATACACCCTGTAGTAGACATAGAGGAGGGACTCCGATACACCCTGTAGTAGACATAGAGGAGGGACTCCGATACACCCTGTAGTAGACATAGAGGAGGGACTCCGATACACCCTGTAGTAGACATAGAGGAGGGACTCCGATACACCCTGTAGTAGACATAGAGGAGGGACTCCGATACACCCTGTAGTAGACATAGAGGAGGGACTCCGATACACCCTGTAGTAGACATAGAGGAGGGACTCCGATACACCCTGTAGTAGACATAGAGGAGGGACTCCGATACACCCTGTAGTAGACATAGAGGAGGGACTCCGATACACCCTGTAGTAGACAGAGGAGGGACTCCGATACACCCTGTAGTAGACATAAAGGAGGGCCTCAAACACATTTGGTTAGATTTGTTAGGTTGTGGGACTCCTACACTCATAAAGCCTATGCACTAAGTGCAAAAGACTGCCAAAAGTTAGATGGAGGGACTGCAATACACCCTGGAAGACATGTAGTGGAAGTCCTCAGAAAGAAATATATTTTTCCCCACTTTTAAGGAAAAGGACTCCTAGACTGGGGAAGCCGATCTGTGGTGCCCCTGCATCTGGCTGCTACAAAATAGTTTTATATATAATGTTTTATATGTGTATTCCCAGCCTTGATGGGAGTTACTATTTTTCTGCCGTATAACAAGCATCCACACAATTATTCCTGCCCCCTCACTGAGGCTGTGCACTTTTGCCTAATTTGGTGCAATACGTCCTCCCTCCAGTGCTTGGTCATAGTGTGTAGTGAAGAAGGGAGTATATGTGCTGCTCGGTGCAGGCTCCGCGAAAGGAATCTGGATCTCAGCTCCTAGGCCACCCAGGCTGGCAGAATCTAGTGGCAAGTTGAAAACTGTGTGATTTGGACAATCAACAGTGAAGCACCGATTCCACATCTTCAGCAGCATAAAAAGGTCAGAAGATAACTATTGCAACCAAGCATGTGTCCTCACAGGGTCTGCGCTGCCTGTGTGTTGGACAGTGTATAGAGTGAATCTTAGGCATTATTGATAGTTTCTTGCTTCAAGTAGCCTGTGTTCCAGGATAGGGATTTTTATATAGCAGGAGGCCCAGCAATACCACTGAGCAGAGAAGTGAAGCTCTCATCAGAGCAGCCAAATTGTAAGCCTGGGAAGGAAGTATTGTATCCTGTTAACCTGTTGGACTGCTCAGTAAATGGTAAAGTGACTATATTGTTGCTGCTTTATTCCAATTGCATCACTACCCTCATCATCTCCCTTGGGCCAGCCCTAGTTGGGAAGGGTTTTCTATCCGCGCTGCTAACGCAGGTTTACTACAGTCTCATGAAACACGAGCGCCAAGCTTAAACATTACTTTCTCAGAGGTATTCAAAGTAACCAAACTTGGTGCAGACTGTTCCCGCTGTCCTGGTATCTCCAGGATGTCACCCACTACGTTCGACATCACAGTATCCGCTGCAAGTAAATTGGATCTCTATTGGCTCCTGCATAACACTTTCCATACGCATCAGCTCCTTAGAAATGGTTAGGGCCAGATTCTAGAAGATATTCCTTTACCACCAGCACTGTGTCACTAGTTCACTCACCACACCCGTACAGAAGGATCAGCCGCTTGCTGAGAAGCCGTAATGGGTGAGGGTTGACTATCCGCACCAGGTGAGTGATTCTGGCATTTGTCCTCGGCACACTTCCCAGTTCCACTTCCTAGTTGCCCACACTCACTCCTCGGGATGATCCAGAGGGTGTAATTAAATTAGCAGAAGGGGCTTTTAGTTCCCATTGCTCCTGATTTTCACTCCTTCCTTAGGGACTCTCCTCCTGATCTATCAATGGAAACCCTTTTTTATAGATCTGGGTCCCACCCCTAGGGAGTATTAGTAAGTAATATTAACAACCTACAGGGGACCGGGGAGCAGTCATTGCCTTTAGCCACTAGGTGGCTACATACATATCATTAAATACATATCTTTCAAATGTAGACACAAACACCATGTACCCTTTGTAGCAGGGTGACAGCACCCTAGACCCTATTACGTGGGGTCCACTCAGATGTGTTGCGCCCCCAAATGAGTTGAACTCCTTACTATGCCTCTGAGTACATGTTCTAAACAGGATGATGCTCTAACAAGTGTTTTGCACGTGTGATTGTTGGCATGTTTATGCTACCAGATAATTAAGAATAAGCCTTCATATGAACGCACATTCGCTATTGCCTGTTGAAAAGAATCATAAAAGATCCTTCTCTTAACGAATTGAAAAGATATCTAACAAGTGCGGGGAACTGGACTAAGGGCGGTTTAGAGGGGAAGGATGAGAAAATGAAGACTCCGCTTTTCTGACATGACCAAATAATAAAATATGTTCCCATTACTGTATCTTTGAACAAAGCCTTAATCTATATTTCCTATCCACACATCAAATCCCTCCAAACTGTTTAATTTCTTCTCTGATGTTTTGCATTTGAGAACTATTTATTTATTCATCTGAAGAAGCTGCTTTTAACAGATGGTGAGAGGACTACAGATGGGAGAGGAGAAGAGCGGGATAGGATTCCAGACCCATTCTGAGAAAAACAGAATAAAAGAAAGTGGAGACTTCAACAACAATCTAGAAGCCGAGCACAGTAGATAATAGGAGTTGCATTGAGGACAATTCTAGGGGGTACAGTCCACTGTCAGTTGTGAGATATTGGGGCCTGGATGACCCTTAAAGGGAATTCTTCACCAGGTTGTTTCTACCTGAGAGCAGCATAATGTACAGAGAGAGACCCTGATTCCAGTAATGTGTTGCTTACCGGGCTGCTTGCTGTAATTTTAATAAATTCAGTTTTATCAGCAAGAGATTATCATTAGAGGACTGGTAAACCTGCTGCCATGTAGTCCTCCATATTCATGAGCTCTGTATAACCCCACCACCCACCAATGATTGGCAGATTTCTGCCTATGCATAGTGTCCACATAAAGCTGCCAATTAGTGGTTGGGGTGCGATAATACAGAGCTCAGCATTCTGTGAAAGCGGCTCATTCGTCTGCTCCTTTCCCGGCCGCAGCTGGGCAGTCTGCTGGGTACCGTGTCTGATAGCAGACCCTCCCCGCTCCTCACCGTGTCCGATACACACGGAACACACTGCCTCCCTGGATAGGGTGCACAAGCCCGCAGCTGACTGTGAGGTATTGTCAAGTCCTCCTGGAGACTGGAATTTCATATGGGACGATTAAGGGCTACATACAGATGAATTAAACACACTGCATGCCGGACGCTGAGCATCAACCCGTGAGCGGCAGTGATCCATCTCTAGACGCAGAACTTTTGGCAGCAACTAGAAGCAGAGAGCTCTTATCTGGGACGATGGCCATTCCCTCATCCCCCCTCCTTGCCTTATGAGGACAGGGATTCCAGAGGTAGTGCCTGAGAAGCTAGGACTTTATTTATCTGAGGGCCGGGTCTCGACCTTCGCCATGGTGAGTGTACCCCCTGAAGGTTCTCCGGACAAAGGGAAGATGGTGGTAGCCGGTTGGGTAGGGAGCTGAACATAAACTTTATTGCTGAATACCTGAAGTCGTATCAAGAGAATGTAGTAAAGATATGGGCCCGCTAGATCACATGTGAAGTCACATTATACAAACTAAAAGAGAGTTAAGAACACTCTCTCTGTGTCACTGTCTTCACCATGAATTGAGAGCTATGGTGACAGGCGGCTTGTAAGAGTGTATGACCTGCACCACACACACCGCCAGTCAGAACAGCACCAAACGGAGGGAGCTCCTCACTCATGGCCAGTGTCAGACAGGGGCGGCAGGGGCCCACCAGTAATGTTGACTCTGGGGGCTCATTGATCCACTACATGTAAATGTTACATTCACAAATCGTGATGGGCGAACCCGCCGATGAGCGGGTTCAGCAAACTTATCTCTCTGTGAGCAGACGCCCATTCTCTGTGACAGCGTCTGTGATTGGCTGTTGGGTCCCTCTGCAGTGAATATCTAGATAATAAGCAGGACCGGAAGTAGATGCAGCGGGGTGGTGGGATGCAATAAGTATAATGCTGATTAATAACTATTTTCTTTATTCTTACAGCTCCTTCGCCCCGAACCCAAACCCGAACTGTAACATGGACTTCCCAGATAAGTCTGTGTTCGAGATCTGCCCCCGAACAATAGGTGTTCAGTACGGACCCTGTACTTTACAGTTCGGGTTCACCCATCACTATTCACAAATTAACCTATCCTTCTATACAGGGGCGGACCTACTGTGGTGCAGCTGGTTCAGCTGCACCAGGGCCCCAACCGGGTAGGGGGCCCCTCAAGCACCTGTAGGGGCCCTGCACAGCCGCCCCCCGTGACCCTGTGTCAGAGGAGAGGAAGTTGACTGAGGGTTGGCTGTTCCCGCCCCTCCTCTCCATCCCGGCTCCCAATGTGTGGCTCAGCTGCACCAGGGCCCGCTAGGCTCAAGTTCCGCCACTGCTTCTTTATGATAGCAAACTGGGTAGTTTGATGATATGATTCCTGTATCTCTAAATGGTGATACAAGTATATTGGGGGTAAGTGAGAGGTCCACTGGGGGTTCCCCTGTTCACCCGCGGGCCAGTCCAAGCCTGTCCGTGGCTACCACACTGGGCCCCTTTTACAATTTACAAGAAAACAGTGATTTTATCAAAACTGCAGCAAGCAGCCCAGTAAGTGACACGTCCCTGGAATCGGGGTCTATGTCCCTAAAGCATGCTGTACTCAGATGGGGTAGCAAAAATCTGGACACAGATTCCCTTCAATACTATATATAATATAAAAAGGAGGGTAAAACAGCAATAGATAAAAACGATAGACTAGGGGGCAGCGGTAGAGCTGAAAGAGATGACATTGAGCAGGAAGAGGAGAGATGTGCGGATTTCATAGAGCATATGAGAGGGAAGAAGAGCGAGTGCAGTGAATAGCAATGAGAACAGGTGGGAAACAGTGTATGAAGCTCCACCATACAGTCATATACAGGGTACACAGAGATTGCCTGACCCACAGCACCCTCTGCTGGTAACTTTACAGACTACAGAAGGATTTCAGTAAAATGTAAAACAAAGTAATGATAAGCAAATTATGTAATGAAAATAAAATAACAGCATATACCCCAATACTATATATAAAGGTAGTGAAGTACTGCATGCTCAGGGCACACAGAGGACTCGCTTGGCAACGGAATTGGACACAAACACCAGTGTTTTTAATGCAACATAATAAAGAGCAGTTTATTTGCAACGTCATAAACCGCATATGTCACATATCACAGAACAGTGCAGTCACAGAACCTTCTTATATTAATACTAAAGGAACCTTAATCACAGCTCCAAACATCAGTCGAGATCATACATCAAACGGGAACATTAATCACATCCCCTATGGCGGTTACGGCCGTCCAGATTAGCTCGAGCAGTTCTTTTCTGGTACCGGGCAGATGTTGGGGTACACGGTACAGTCTGGGTGAACTGGGTTGGTAGCCGCAGATCTTAGAGGACTTTCCAGAGTCTGGCAGTGGTGCCTTTAATATGGCGCTGCTGGTCCTGTCCCTCTGTCTCTGTATGTATTTGCCCCTCTTGAGTCAAGTCTCTAGTCCTCGGGGTCTGTTACCTAAAGTCTCTTACTTGTCAGTGTCGTGGACCCAGCGGGGGGACCGATGTTGGGCTTCTTTAGGGGTGCTGTGGCTCCCTTGTGTTGGGCCTTCAGCTTGACGGTCTGCAGTTAGGGTTGGACCTTTTACTAGCTGCCTCGGCTCCGGTATGCCGGTGGTGACCTGGGCCTCCAGCTGGCTCCAACCAGTCCTGGAGTAACCTCCTTCAGAGTCTTGATCACCCCTCTCCAAAGAGGCGCCCTCCTGATGCAGCCGCAGGGTCCCCTGCATCTGCCTTCCTCGCTGTCTCACACTGTCTGCCTGACACTATTGTCACTCCCCGTCTCCCGCTCTCTAGGCTCTACCCCCTGGGACCTACTGAATATCAGTCCCCTGTGTTAAAGTGGCCTACTTTTTGGATGCAGGGTGCAGACTCTGTATGGTCCTCCATATCCACGGCTACAGAGGAACTACACCTTCTGTTTGGGGTGCAATGCCTCCCTGTGGCGCCTTACCATAGGGGCGCCACAATTGTCTCCCTCGGGAGGTTAATGTTGTGCTTGGAAGCAAGAGGGGGTATTCACACCAGGTAAGCCCACAGCATGCATCACTTTTTCTGACTCCAGACCAGAAGTATTCCTAGATTACCACATGTATGAGCATGAAATAGGGAGCTCCCCTATAAATTTTGCCCTGGGGGTGGGATTAGGCAGTTCAGTTCCTAGGAGGACTGTGAAGAGGTCCTGTGGACTGGAATGGAGTAAGGCTCTTCCTGGGACAGCGTGAGGCACCCGTAGGAGAGGGTCTTCGGGAGAAGAGGAGACAGCCTGGGGAGTGCAGCCAGTGACCAGGATCACCCCAGTGCAGAGCGCCAGAAGCGGACACCGTAGTCTGATGTTTTGAGGGTATTCCAGGCCCAGTAGCCAAAACTGGAGGGCGGGAGATTCCAAGTCTCCCAGCCACAACAAAGCCCAGGAGGCAAAGTGATTCACCCAGGGGTCTATGGGAACTCGGAACCCGAGCGTGGAGTTGGAGGGATGTCACTGGTAGCTGGCCAGGTCCCATAGCCCTGGTGGTCAACTGAAAATTGGGCAAAAGTAAAAGGAAATAGTCTTGTGACGCCACCTGTGGTTTCTGGTGAATGCACCAGCGCTGCTGTTGGCCTCCGGGATGATGGCCGGGCAGCTGGGTGGTATAGCTAACCACAGGCAGAGCAGAATCCACAGGGCTGTGGTGAAGTGAAAGGGATGGATGCAGGGAGTTGGCTATGCTGCTGGGCAGCTGTGACAGTCTCTGTAGCGGACAGGGTCAGGGACTGAGGAACCGACACACTCCGTAAGTTGTTTCTGTACCTTTACTGGTGGAATTGCAGGTAATGTCCAGAGTACCCTCCGGTGGTCAGGAAACAGTTCTGGATCTCCACAGTGAGTGATGGATATGGCCTCCTCGTCTCTTTTCCTTTTATGAAGCCCCTCTGTGTAACTTGGCCTGGCCTCCTCTGCTCTTCTGTCATCTGTGTGTTGTAGTGGGAAACCTTCGTGTGACTACTCTCCTGCGGAGCCTCCCGGTATCCGGGAGACTGGAGTCTCCTCGGTGAACCAGTGTTTCTCCTGGGCTAACTGCTCTCCTGCAGACTCGGACTCTGGTTTCCGGATGGCTTTCTGGGGTGAACCGGTATGGCTTCTCTGCCCCAGTCTGCTGTTTCTTTGTTACTTTACACCTTGCCTTCGTCCTAACTCTTAGGCCCCTCCACTGGCTAGGCTTGTAACTGCTCAGTTGTCAACTGGCTCGGGCCTAGCACGGCCTCGACACACCAGGACGTCTTCACAGTTCTCCTAGCGACTGCACACTCTGACTAACTTCGCCCCCAGCACCGGTATTTATAGGGGATCTTGCTTAAAGGCAGCAAGTGGAGCTCCCCCTACAGGTCTGGGGTGGAAGGTGTTGTATGTGTATGGGGTACCCACTGTGGAAATCCATCCATGTTTTAAGTAGGTCTATGGTTACCTGTACTGGCAGGGCACCACAAAAGCAGCATCAGAGCTCAGGGATAGTAACCAGAGGAGTGGTAACCGGGAAGGTCTTAAGCTGCCTGCTATATAGGTGAGAGACTTTACACAGGTAGAGTGGGTCGCAGATACCTACAGGCAGCCAGAACCAGCCAAGAGTAGTGCAACAGGGAGGCCTCAGAACTCACCAAGTGAGGAGATCCCCAACTTTCTTTCAGGCCACCTGGAATTCCAACATCTCTTGTGGACGGTAACCTGAACTAAACCTGCAACTACTGCCAGTAAAGGTAAGGAGACTACATACTATGTGCCTGTTGGTTATTTCACGCCCTCAGTCTTGCACCCCCAACGGCCTACCACTGCCATAGACTTTTCCGGTTGCCCCGGGGAACCGCTCCACCCGTGGGGAGCAATACCACCTTAGCTGCAATCCCATTATCACCGAAGGTCCCGCACCACAGCACCGGTCATCTATAGCTGATTACCATAGGTGGCGTCACAACAACCTTCCCTAAATCCCAATTCGCCAGACTTTTATTGACACCGCCAGGGTCACAGAGCTGGGCCTTGACCTCCGTGACTCCCCAGCAGAACTGTTAGCCCGGTTCTGAGTACCCCATGGCCCTGGGGGGGAGTGTTATAACACATCCATGGACTCCAGGCTGTTGCAAGGCACATAGTCACACATACAGTCCATCATAACACACACAAGGACTACAGCCTATGCAGGCCCAGATCTGGGTTTAAATCCTGAGCTCCAGTGTAAGCCAAGCGTCCCCAAGGACTCATTACGTGCTATTCAGGTCGCCAGCCACATTCAAGCCTTAGAATCCCAGGCAGACCTCCAGGACCGCGCTGCACCGACACGCCAGAGCGAGCCCCTCCAGGTTCGGCCAGTCTTCCCAACTCTAGGAGCCAACACAACCCGCTGTCTTCTGACCTCAGGCTCACACTTAAGTCAGGGGGACAGGTGTCTCCCACATGGAGAGGACAGGCTTCCCTCCACGTCCCAGAGGGATGGGACTCCTCTGACACACACCCTCACATCTCAGAGGATCTGTTCTTTCTGCTTCTCCCTGGTCTCACAGCACTAGGCAGCCTAATATCCTGCCTGCCACACCCACACCTACGATGCTGTGAGCAATCGCACATTCACTCTCAGACCTGAATGCAGTTTAAAGATTTAAACCATGCTGATGCGGTCATGTGACCCATCAGCTGATTGGGTTGCCCCGCCCCTTCCCGGTCAGCTGATTCAAGGTCTTTTAGCTGTCGGAGTTGACTCGCGGGACACATGGTGGAAATGTAAGAATTTATTTTTTACTATTCCTTGACTTAATTTCACTTCAGCAGTGTATGTAAATATACTTCTAAAGTGAATAGTGAACAGCACTGACACCACTTGTCTGGCTCGGCTTCACCCTGCTCTTTCTGTGTCCGGATCTCGAACCCAGACACAGAAATAACATCCGGAGTTGCCAATCCGGACCTGCAAAAAACAGGATCCCCACGGACAGGAACAAAATTTAGTGTGAAGCCAGTCTAAGACTCTCACAAATAACTTTATTGTTGTTGTAGCTTTGCTTTAATCTTCCGAGCTGCAGACCAGAATTAGACCAACTGAGCAGGGCAAGTCACTGGTAAGAGCTAAGAGGAGGCTAAAGTCTGACTGTTGTCATTCAGAGAATGGCAGCCATGCACCCACCAGTGACATGCCCTGCTTAGCCTGTCCAATTCTGGTCTGCAGTCCGAAAGATCAAATCTAGAACAAATAAGGTATTTACAAGCCTCAGAGATATAAGCTTACAGGAGCAGGGTAGGTAGCAGAAGTATATTGGGAACGTGTTGGTTATGAATAGTTAGAACAAAGGAAAGGGGATCACATTAGTAGTGAATAACCTCCTTTAAGTTCACTCATTAGACGCTGACAGTTAATAGGGACAGTACCTTTAAAGTGGCTGTTCACTTGTTGAACATCCCCTTCTCAATCAATGTTTCCTCCCGTTAAATTAAACCAGCACTATCCCAGCAGTGTCAGCACTCACTTTCCCGGGGCTCACATGACATTGTTACGAATTGAATATCAAGAGGGAGTCAGAGCCACATGTGGCCACTCACACATGATATTTTTGCAAGCAGGGACAGTGAAACTAGCACTGAATAAGCAGAGGGCTCATGTGACATATTAATGTCACGTGAGCCTCAGGACAGCAAGTGCCGACACCATTGGAACTGCGCCGCCACCAGAGGTGAGTATAAGTGTTGTTATTTTAAAGAGGGCAAACACTCTGAGAAGGGGTTGTCTAGTTTAGTGGACAACCCCTTTAAGAAAAAAGGTTTATGATATTACCCAGAAAACAGAAAGGACTGGTATCAAAGATAGAATATATAACATTTCATTTCATTGGTTGGATAGCATCTGGACTGTGTGAGAATTAGTATAATGTTCTGCAAATGTATACACCAATCATATATATATCTACACATTATAGTATGTACAGCATGGTCGAAAATGAGATAGGTACCGATGAATCAATGAAAGTTATCACAACAGATTATATGGGAAAGTATACACACTGGCACACAATAAAGAAGTGTATTCACATTGATTACATTGTTCATTACATTTGTCTAACACGGTTTCATCTTGTAAGCGCCTACAATGTCGTCCACCAGTGTTGCAGCATCCTTCTGTCCTGTACACTGACAAACAATACAACATAAATTCTGGTCTGCTTCAATGTCCGTAATGCTGCCAAGATTAACTCTCAATTTATCTATTATCTGCAGGGGCGGGCTGGTGCACATTGTCCCGGGAGGCAGTGACATGTTGGCAGCCCTAGCAGCAGGTGAGGAGCTGGGGGGCTCACTTACCACGCTGCCCGGCACGTCGGCTGCTCTGCCGGTCGGCTGCTGTGAAGTTTGCAGCTGCGGCCGCAAAATAGAGCCGGACCGGCCCATTTCAGTATGGGAGCGGCCCTGGATGAGGCCAATATCGCCAGCCTGGCGGGCAGTTGCCCCCCTGCCACCTGGGCCAGTTCGCCCCTGAATCTGTTTAGTTTATAAGGAAAGCTGCACTAATAAGACATGGACAACCCCTTTAACTGCCACTTCTGTACCCATAACGTCATACAATTCAATGGATTTGACTACTCCTACATTCATGAGCTCCCTGTGTAACCTCTGAACATGGACTCTGATGTCCTTGTGTAACATTGCCATAGACTTTACCCTTGTAAACACAGAAGCACAGGGCGTTTGTTGAGTCTGTTGGGAGATACTATCAAACCCTTAGCAGCTTCCTGTACAGATAAAGAGTATGTTGACCAGGGCCCATCAGTACATAAGATAAATTATTCCCTGGATGATCTATTTTTTGGAAACAAAAAAGTGACACCCTCATGTGATGGGAAACTCGTTCTATCAATTAAACATTCTCATATTAAATTCTAAACACGTTCTTGTATATCAGCAGTTACACAAGCTGGAAACTCCCAGTGAATTGGAATGAGAAGATCTGGAGATCTGAAATAAATGAAAATATATGCAGATATCGCGACACCATGCATGTGATGGGAACATACATTAAAGGGGAATTCCCATTATTCTTGCCTTAAAGGAATCTGTCACCCCCTGAGGCTTTCCAAAGTGGAAGCACCACTGAATGCAGTGTGTATGCAGCATTCAGGGAAGGTGTGTACCATGTCTCTAGCCCCGCTGTAACCCCAAAAAAACTTTAAAAAGAGTAGAGTTGAGAGGTCCGAGGGGCTTACCTGATTATGCAGTGCTCTGCCGACACAGTCATCCCCGCCTCCTGCCTGTGTGCTCCGCCTCCTCTATTGTGGGTCTGCCCTCCTCTTCAGCTCCACACACAGACACACACACAGGCAGGAGGCGGGGAGGATCGGGCTGGCAGAGCGCTCAGCAGACGGAGTATGTGATGCTTTTATTTCTATGTGTGTGAATAAACACTTCAGCAGAGGAACGACACTGGATTTTTCTCCTTAACATTATATATATATATATATAAATATATAAAGCAGAAAAAATTCCTTGCAGCACACAGCTACTACCAATGTTGTATAATGCTATAAGCCATGTGATTGAGAAAAAAGTTTAAAAACTTTTTCTGAAAACATTTTTCATTATATATTGCAGATACTTTGCTGCAATTGCACCCTCATCGCCTACAGGTGATGGAGGATACCCACTGAGAAGTGGGGGAGCGGAAAAGGAGGACTTGGGTGTCAGCGATAGGACTCATCGTGCCTGAAGTCACTTTGTCGCAGTCGATGAGCAAGCAGACCTTGGCCAATGTTTGTACTAAGAACTTCAGAATTAAAAGATAAGATTTTGAGTTTTTTCAGAAAAACGCAAGTTTTTAAACTTTTTCCTCAATCACATGGCTTATAGCATTATACAACATTGGTAATAGCTGTGTGCTGCAAGGAATTTTTTCTGCTTTATATGTCTCTGTGTCTCTGCATGCACCAGTTCACACTGGTCTGTGAGTGCAGTGCAGCTTTTTTCGTTATATATATATATATATATATATATATATAAAAAGGTGAAGCAGCACTGCTAGGCTGGTCTTTATGGGGTGCAAAGCGTACTAAGATACCCCTTCAGGTGTCTCCCATACATACAGTTTTGAAAAAAAGTCTGCAGCACTTCAATTCAATCTTTGCCAAAGGTTTATTCCGGCATAGGCACCAGTTGTGGCGACGTTTCGAGCATCAAATCAGATTGGCTGGATAAAGAGCATTTATACCCTGTATTATATGGTCATTTGTATCAAACTACTTGTAGCTCTTTACCTGACTCTACTAATAACCCTAGCTCCAGTTAGTATCTAAAAAACGTATTATGTTCATATTTTGTTGCTTTTTTAACAGGAGACTTTTATTTTTTTAATTTGGGACAGCTGACCCTGAAGGTTATTGGCTGTCATCTCTCAAAATTACTATTAAGAAGTGGGTAGCTGTGGGGAGTCACTCTGCAGTGCATATGGTTCAATACTATCTCGTTTATCTCACTTTCTCCTTATGCAGAGCGCAGCAGTCAAGATGAGTTTGTCTTCAGCTGCTGAGCTCTGCATTCGCAGCAACCAAGATTACAAAGCTCACTTAGGGCCCTTTCACATTGGCGTTTTTACCGCATCTGCCACCTGTCAGCCGCACTTGCGGCAAGCCCCATGCATTGTCTATGGGGCATGCGGTAAGTGTGCGGCAGGTGCAGCAAGTGCGGTTCCTGCAGGTACGGCCGTGAAAAAAACCACTGCTGACCGCAGGTTTTTTCGCTGCCACATCTGCCGCAACCACACTTGCTGCACCTGCCGCACATTACCACAAGCCCCATACACAATGCATGGGGCTTGCCGCAAGTGCGGCCGTTAGGCGGGACCCTCGGCAGATGCGTTTTTTTGTCCGGATCCGGCGGATCAGAACAAAACCACCAGTCTGAAAGGGGCCTTAATTAAACACAAAGTTTTATCATCTCAGCTACTGGCTTCTATACTTAGGAAAAAGCGCATTATGTGAGACGCGCGTTAGGGTGCATCTTGGTCCCAGTTTGTCTCTCCTAGCTTTAAAGGCCTTCCTTTACTGGTATTTATCATGGAAGAGTAATATATTTTTCCACACTTGTTCATTGGATGCTATAATTTGGCCACTTGCCTATACTTTTACTTTAAGTACTTCTAGAAAAAAGCAGTATATATTCCATTTTTTTGTGGTCATTCTTATATTCCTTTCTGCATCCACTTATACATTTAAAAAATTGTGATCCGTGTACCTCGCTGTACAAACGACAGCCGGAGGTTTGTGTTCATGACCCGCTTAGGTGGTAGGGGTGGTCCGGGGGGCCTGGCATTTCCTTTTGCGAAATAAATAAACGTCATGGATTTGTTTATAGTAGAAGGGGGGAACCAGGATACGACCTCCCAGGTGGTGGGCTGCATGAGGTCTTACCCCCCCCAGACCCCGATTTCCATTATAAATAGTTAAAGCAAACTAGTGGGCATGACTGCTTATTTGGTGGAAGTGGTGGTCCACACCCCCCGCACTGCACCCTGATGGGGGTCTTATCCCCAGACCTTCACATCTGTAATAAACAACTCTATGACCACATGGACGTGGAAATTAATGTTTATTCCTTCAGGTATTTCCGCGCCCACCGATGTCAACCCACGCCTACCACCTAAGCTGCTCACACTCTGCACATATGCCATAAGAAGTGCATGGACACTAGTTCTATTGGGGAATTCTAGCAACATCTAGAATGGGAATAAGCTTTGAATCAGGGATAGCTAATAAAATACTATAGAAAGCCAAGATATTTCAATAAAATCCAAAGTACACTTATACAAAGTAGACTTATACACCCTGGCTACAATCACAGCCCTGAAATGACCAGCACAGGCAACTTTAAAATGAGTTATGTCATTTTTATTTTCTCCCTTTCAGTAGGGCCCATATCATGTTAACGATCCATTTTGTACAGATCCATAATATTTGTTGATATTGTGTTGCTATGAACCCCTATATAGAAGGGGTTGGAGCTTAATGGGTTAAGCACAGGCCCACGTTACCGGGATTAAGCCAGAAGGGAAGTGTTGATAGGTTTTAGGGTGGGGGCAAAAGGTGAAGGGAAGGGATGAGGGGGGTTATATATAGGAAAAGTGTGGAAAAGAAGCCAATTTGAGGAACCCACCTATTGGAGTCCCACCCTTCCTCCCAGTTTTTTTCTTAATAAAGGTTGGGTTCTGTGCTTGGATTAAATAAAATTTAAAAAAAGAATGTTTTTCAGTGGTTGTGTCACAAAGTTGGGGATTTCTTATCAAACTTCACATCACAGTGGTTGGGTTGGTGGTGGTGGGGGTCCTTGGAGTTGGTAAAATGTGTGGTGGGTGGAATTTAGTGGATGATTCCCTCCCAAATTAGAGATGTTAGATTTGGCACTTGGTAGGGCTCTGTATGGGGGTGTACCTTTGGAGCCAGTGGTGGTGTTCATTTTATGAGACTCTCTATGGGGAAGTACTTTCCGAGTCGATGTTGGTGTTCATTTTATGGAGCTCTGTACAGGGGTGTTCCCTGGGGGCTGGTGGTGGTGTTCATTTTATGGGATTCAGCACTGGGGTGTACCCTGGGAGCCAGTGGTGGTGGTGTTCATTTTGTGGGGCTTTGGATGGGGGTGTATCCTGGGAGATGGTGGTGGTGTTCATTTTATGAGTCTCTATACCGGGGTGAACCATGAGAGCCAGTGGTGATGTTCATTGTATGGGGCTCTGTACAGGGGTGTACCCTGGGAGCCCGTGGTGATGTTCATTTTATGGGCCTCTAGATGGGGGTGTACTCTAGGAGCCGGTGGTGGTGCTCATTTTAAGGGGCTATGTTTGGGAGTGTAACCTGGAGGCCGGTAGTTGTGTTCATTTTTTGAGGCTCTGGTTGAGCGTGTACACTGGAAGCCGGTGGCGGTGTTCAGTGGTGGGGCCCTGGATGGGGGTGTACCCTGGGAGCCGGTGGTGGTGCTCATTTTGCCACTGATAGTGGTGTGGTGACCTCGAGATGATGGTGGTTTTAACAGCTGAGGGTAAACGTTATAGCTATTTAAAGTAATTTTACATGTACCAGACTCCTTTTTTTTCTTCTGTCTCCGCTTAGTTTCTAAATTGATTTAACCACTTGTCGCCTTATAAATTGGAGGACCCCGGCCTTCTCCTGCTGAGCAGAAATAGACTTACTGCATTCCATCTGTGAACCTTTTGGACACGGTTCACACACGGCACCCTGCTGCTTGTGAGGTAGATACGCACAGCAGCGGGTCTTAATATGGCTAGTGTAGGTCCGTTCCGAAGAGTGTCACCTTGTCGCGGTGGAATGGCTTAGAGTACCTTTTTTGCAAAAAAGGTATGTACCAAGTACCCTTGTTTTAGTGGCATTAGCTTTTATTTTTTTACTGCAAGGTATTTGGAGACATCTTACACACTTTTATTGTTTTCTAGTTGTTATTGCATACAGTTGGGCGTAGGTACTGAACTTGCTATATAGGGCTGTTCACACTTAGTTTCTAAATTGATGTTCCAGATCTGGTAACTTCAAGGACCTCTCCCCTCAAATCTTCGGTTATTGTTTTGTTAGTATATGTTAAATTGCAGTTGTGGCCAAATTATCCAGAAGTCTCATAGCTATTTTAAGATAAGGTTTGGGGGTTGGAAGAAAAGATAAAGGGTGGAAAAAGGTACGAAAGAACGATTTGGGCCATACACTATAACGTGCTGCTACTTGTCATGGACATGGTGGCACACACATGAGTTTTTAAAACATTGAGGCAAACTTCTAAAGGGTAGAATCAGGGCACGTTTCTTTCAGGTGGGCAAATCCACCGCTTCTTTTTTAATGGAGTTTCCCAGACCTTTTTTTGGGGGTTCAAAATAGTTTTAATGTTTTTAGGATTAGTGTTCATAACATGACCTAAAATAAAATGGGGAAGAAAAAAGATGGGGCTCAGTGAGGGGAAAACAAGATCTCCCTCACTCAGGGGAAACCAGGGCACCGGAGTTTCAATGTGCGTTGGCCATGGTGCAGATGATCAAGTCTTCAGCACCATGGAGAGCGGCGGGTACAGTACGCAATTAGCGTAAGTACCTGGGACAGCTCCCTATTCAGGACGCTGCCCAGCACTGTGCTTACGCTAATTGTGTACCATACCGCTCGCAGCTCACTGATAGGAGCCGCCAGTTTTTATGAATGATTTTCAAATGCCGACAAATAGCGGATTAACCCCTGAACTGCCAATGAAGTAAGGCAGCATGTCTCTAGGGAGTGTGGACACTCCCTGGAGACATGTTGCCAACATATAAAAAACACATTAACCCTTGAATGCCACACAGATGCTGCATATGCAGTTTAACCCTGAAAATTAGAAAGAGATGCCCAGCAGCTGGGTGTTTAATAATTATCTTGCACCGCTGACACAGCAGTGCAAGATGACTGATTACTGTATCGGGAAAGCAGTAATTTTAAACTCGCCAGATTTGACAGCCGGCGAGTTTAAAGCAATTTTTCCAGCACACTCGTGCGAATATCGCACAGTGTACTGTATGGGGGCGAGATTTTCTCGCCCCCCTGGACTTTCATTGCCTTCACGCACGTCAGAATTGCGTGCAGTCGCAGCATGCTTCTGACTCGCAATGCGAGTTAGGTGCGGGGGACTCGCACCAGTGTGTCCTGCCTGATAGGGCAACACTGGTCCAAGTGCAATGCAAGTTTCCCTTGCATTGCACTCGTGCGAGTCCCTCGCACAGTGTGCCTTCAGCCTTAAAAGTAAAGTGGCTGAGATGCAACTAGGCCGCAATACCAGATATGGCCCCAGAGAAAGATGGCGCTGTGCTTGAAACAGCTAAAGGTAGCGCAGCACTAATCATAACAACCTGTTTCTCCTTGGCTGGGACTCAGTACCAAACCTGTACAATATTGGTAGCATATTTCAGGGACATTATCAATAACTATGTGCAGATCCCCCACACCAGCTTTATTACTGCATGTGTTCATCCGGTGACAGAACACTGATTATTATTAATGACTGCAATTTAAAGACATTAATCAAGTGTACTTCCATATTGGTGATTAATATAGCCTAAGTAATGCACATATCTCATGAATGGGAAGTGTTGTGTCTGCAAAAGACTGATGACATTTTCCCAGCTTTATGCAAACAAAGATGATTCCATGCATAATGGAATATACAATTCAGATATACATTTACAGTTTACACTTTGTGCCATAATTGCATTGTTTCCAAGCTCTCTGCATGCTGTCAGTGAATGGAAGCATTCTTTCTTATGTTAAGAACAGGGACATATTTTGATGGAGGCTGAGCCCCAGTTACTGGGTGCTAGAAGCTCTAACGAACTACTCTAGATAATAAAGTGAACCTGTCATGTAAAAAAAAACACTTAACTTGCAGATATGAGGTTAATATGCAGTGTCATAGTGTTCTAAAGCCATACGACTGCCTGGCTACTGGGAGAAAATTAACTTTATTCCTCCCAGCAGCCTCTGGATTACAGTCATTGGGGCACAGCCAGCACAGCTTCAGTCACCGCTCAGTACTTCATGAGCAGTAAGCACGCCCTGACACTGACTGACAGCCGGCTCAGCACTGATAATTAGTGCTGGGACCTGGTTACAGCCAGTACTTTGTACTTACAATCATACATATGTAATGAGCAGTGACTGAAGCCACACTGACCGCTCCTCTATAACTGGCAGCAAGTGGCGGCCGGTATGAAAAAGTTAATTTCCTCCCAGACAGGCAGTTGCACAGCTTTAGAACCCCATAAATATGCAGATTAATGCCAGATCTGCAGGTTAATAACCTTTTTTGACATGACCGGTTCCCTTGAAGATAAAAGGGTATAGCAACTACCCAAATGTTTGCTCTGGATGAAGAAAGGCATAGTAATAACTGTAGTTTAAATGCTATAAACCAGAGGCGGACCTACTGTGGTGCAGCTGGTTCAGCTGCACCAGGGCCCCGACCGGCTAGGGGGCCCGCAGCCGACCCCCGTAACCCAATGTCAGAGGAGAGGAGCTTCCTGCTTCCCTTGCCTGATCTCGCCCATCCTCTCCTCTGCCCCACTGCCGCCCCGGCAGCTGCAGCACCCCCAGCCCCCCCGCCGCTCCTCACTGACGGCCGTCAGCAACCCTCCCCCCCTGCTCCTCCCCACTCCCCCGCTCCTCACCATGGCTGCACCAGGGCACCCTGGGCTCAAAGTTCGCCACTGCTATAAACCATTCTTTATCATACTGATTTGACTAGCGAGCCATGGATTTATGTCCAGTATCTCAAACTCCAGGCCTCAAGGTTTTCAGGATTTCCTTAGTATTGCACAGGTGATAATACAATCACCTGCACTGGTGATGATGATTCCACCCTTGTGCAATGGAAAGGCAATCCTGAAATCCAACAATGTTGGCGGCCCTCGAGGACTGGAGTTTGACATCCCTGATCTATGTCAACAGGATAAGAATAGTACAGAAAATGTTTTCATTATTTGACTAAAAACTTAGTTATTTACAATTAGAATTAAAAACTTGCATAAATGATAACGTTACAATTATTAAGTTTTAAACTTCTCTTTTAAGACCAAATAATTGTTAAGACCAATTGTATCAAACCTCCATTATTAGAAAGTCCTCGTGCAAATAAATATCTTCTGTACTTTTAGGATATTTATACTTGTAATTCTGCTCAATAAATTCCTTCATTAGGGTAGTATCCCTCCTCTAGGTAATACTCCTCTTCATCTAGATAGTAGTCGTCTTCATGATCACGAGAGTAACGGTCAGTTGGACGGTTTGCCTTTTCTTCAGCTTCTTCTTCGTATAGTTCCTCCTGTTCCCCTTCCCATTCACCCTCTCCTTCTGCCTCTTCAGCCTTTTGTGCCTCCTTTTCCTGCTGTTCTCTTTCTCGCTCCTCCATCTCTTCCTCCTCTATCTGTTTTCTTCGTTCCTCTCGTTCTTCCATAAACTCTTGGGCACCCTCGCCAACCAATGTGACTGTCTCTCCTACCTTAGGTGGTGCGTTTACAGGATTGTGGTCATAAGAAAGAAGCCGAAGTCCCTTCATTCCACTCATGTCTGGAAACACTGAAATCTTGTTTTTATCCAAGTCCAGAATCTCTAGTCCATGTAAGCGTAAAAGAACCCTTGGTACAAGCTCCAGTCTATTTCCATAGAGCCAGAGACCTCTGAGACCCGGCATACAAGTGGCAATGTCTCCAGGTAGACCCCTTAGCCGGTTGTCACCCATTTGTAAGCATCGCAGCGCTGGCATGTTCAGTAATACACGTGGAAAGTGGTACAAAAAATTACGCTCTATCCAAAGGGTACGCAAAGTCTGGAGACGTGCAAAAGAAGGGGGGAGACCCTGAAGACGATTTGCTCCTATGTAGAGACGACCCAGGTGTGGTAAAGAACACACAGCCTCTGGCAACTCGGGTAGTCTGTTGGCATCAAGCGCCAATGTGCGTAAGTTGTGGAGTTGATATAGGTCATCCGGTATCTCACTTACCATCGTGCCACTCAGGTACAACTTATAGAGCTCATCGGCGTGTGTGCATATTGAAACGGGAAGTCGTGCCATCTTTCGTCCACTATATTCCAAGGTGCCATCTCCAGAACTCAGCTGTTCCTCTGTGTCTTCTGGTAAAGGGTCATCTACACCTTCTCCTGCCACTGTGGGAACGGATCCACATCCTCCCATCTGCACCTGGAACCAGAGTAGACTTGCTAAACTGAGATCCAAAGACAGTTTGGAGACCTCTAATGAGCACCAACAATATCTCCAAGGGGCAAAATGTACCTTAATGATACCCTCTTCTGCAATATGAACAGTGTCTTTCCTAGTTACTATCAATTCTCCTGTATGTTCTAAAGAAACTTTATATGTCGGTGTTAAATATTTATGGATAACACCCAGGATTCTCCTATTACAATGCTACCGTATCAACTGATCACGTGTATTTCAGGTACATGACCTTGCAAAGCGATTCTAGACATTTCTCATCTACGAACACATGAGATGGGGTAAACCAGGATATTAATGATATAACATGACCTCTTATAGGAAGAGTGTGCTGAAGCCTGTAAACCTAATGCAACATTTGTACAGGGCACCACACCTACTGAATATCATTTTTTTACTATTATTATTAATTATCAATAAATATTATCTTTTATGTTGCAAAATAACTTTAGAGCACAATGACCACTGCACCGGCTATAGCTATGTCCTTGTACTTAAGTGCTGTGCTCATCACCTTCTTCATGGTTTACAGTATATTTAGCAGCCCTCAAGCATAATGTATAAAGCTCAGATCACGTCTAGTAATCATCCATTAGATCGGATCCTGCAGATATCCATTGGCAAAAACAATCTGCAAACACAATTTTTTTGTCTCTTGTTGAGATTTCTGCAGGATTTGTGTTTTTTAACATAGGAGTCTATTCAGTCTGTTCAGGTCATAGTCAACAGAAGCCCACTTTAGGTTTTTTTTCATGTATGAACAGACTTTCATCATAGTCCTATTGTTATCAGGTTTTCTCATATGTAAAAAAATGAGTGTCATGATCCATGAATAAGGTGCTTTAGCTGAAACGCGTAGGATGGCGCTTTTGTCATGCCCTTGGTAGCGGGGCTGGTGTCTCATAGACAGGGAGGCCGGTGCCCATCTAGCAGCTCTATGCGCCTCACCCACTCTGCCCCTGCTGCGGGCCGGTCTCTGCTGAGCAGGGAGATCGGTGCCCATGACGCAGCTCCGCTAGTTCTGCTTACTCTGCCCGTGGTTACATGCAGCCATCTGCTTCCTTTTTTTCCAAGAACCTGCATTCTCTTGGCAGGTCTCCTGGAAATGTTATTAAGATGCAGTCGCCGCATCCTGCACACACTTAAAAGGAACAGTGCATCTATTTCCTATTAGGGCTCTTACCCTGAGTACTGAGCTGCTCTGTGCATCAAAGACATCCTCCCCCTAAGGGAGGTGCCTGGGCAACATTGCCTCTGTCCAGGTTGCATTCCTGGAGTGTTCTGCACTAGGAAGACTTTTGCCTTGCTTTCAGCATTATTCTAACATCTCTGTCTCCACAGAATTCTCTGCTGGCAGTTCGTTATCCTGTATCTCTCTGGATGCTCCAGATTCCACCCCGGGCTGGCCAAGCCTCTCCTCCTGAAGCACACAGAACTGTCCAGATTCCTATACCATAAAAGACCAAAGAAATTGGGAGTGTGACCGCTCTCCTGTTGGCATAGAAAGAAAATTCTTCTTGACCAAAAAATTTATAATTATGTGATTTTATTTTCTACGCGTTTCAGGGTAACCAAAATACCCCATATTCAGTAAAAATCACACAGATGTACATCCAGATCCTCCTCATGCACATATATATATGTTCACATATGGTGAATTTTTCCTGAATATGCGTTTTTTTTGTTACCCTGAAACGTGTAGAAAATAAAATCACATAATTATTAATTTTTTGGTCAAGAAGAATTTTCTTTCTAGGCCAATAGGAGCACGGTCACACTCCCAATTTTTTTGGTCTTTTATGGTTTTATGCTTATAGTGGAAGATCGCATCTGACTGAAAGACCTGCTACACGTCTTTATAGCGGTTGTGACTTTCACGACTGTAAAAGGTGAGCAATTCTAATTCTAACTCAGAAAATTGTCTCTCGTGTATACACACTGTGCGCCTTTCTTTTTACAGTTATATCACTTGTCAGATTCCTATACCCGCTAGATCAGCCTTTACAGGATTGTACAGAGCTCCCAGGATTCATCCTACTGACAGAGCCAGTATTCCACAGTCTCCTCCTCTCATCTGTTTGGTCTATATGGGCCGCCCCTCTGGTCCAGGATTCGCTGCATTTAGACCTCCTAGTCCGGTACCAGATGAATCCCTATATAGGGGTTACCTCGGCGGGGCTCCGCTACAAGAGTTCGGTATTGTGATGCGAAGGGTCCTCCCCTCAGACGCCTTTCCGTTTGTTAAACTTCCTTTAATAAATATCCTTGGTTTTACTGAAGTCAATCTCCAGTCTCTTGCTGTATCGCGTATTCAGCTACCACTGCTCAACCAATGGCCCTGTCAGTCCTCTTTACATCTCCACGCCCTTCGGACGTAACAGTTTTACTGCATATATGTCTGTTGGTACAACATGCTGTCATCATAATTTTTTTTTTACTTTTTGCAAATGAACTCACATTTTTTACTATTTACTGATATCCTGCTCTTGGCCGCTGGAGACTTTTCCTTCTTCCTGTTTGGTTCCTGACCCAGACCAGGGTGGCTCCGTGCATTCACTTTGACACCTTCCAGGTGCCTGTTGAAGGGTGTGTTGACTGTGTTCCCCACCTGTTCCTATCTAACAGTCAGTGAAAATCATCCCACATTCAGATACATTCAAGCGCTGTCCAATTTGTTCACAGACCAATAGGCTTGCAGTGCCGATTTTGATCTAATCAATATCGGACATATCTCTGTGATTTTCCACAGACTGATAAAAATATCACGGACATGTGATCAGCCCCATTCACTATTAAGGTACCTTTACATGCCGCAACTATTCCCGGCGATTGTAGGCAACCGAACGTGCGCGTGCACATTTTTGACGGTTGCTACCGAACGCCAAAGCCGCATACACACGCCGCAATTGCGCCCTCAACCTAAGGTGATGTATCGTCCCCGAAGTTCCCACACCAACATTTGGAAACATCCGATTGACTCCTGACGCCGCTTCACACGCCGCACACCACAAAGGAATGTGGGCGTACCTGTTCAGTGCCGCAAGAATATAGGAATAACAGACTTGTGTATTCCGCGCCCCAAACACGCTGATTAGACAACGCAATAGCGTCATGATTGGGCAGCCTGCGCAGGAAGGCTGGCTAATAAATGACGCCATTGCAATTGTGTAGTGTGAATGGACAGCTCTTCAAATATGGCGCCCTGTGAAGGGACAGCCAATGGTTACACAGTAGCCCCCACCAATCATCGCTGATGGGGCGCGGTATCCAGCACACTGTGGCACGCCTCTGGGAAATCACTAGTTGACGCAGATTCCATACCTATCACCCGTTCACACGCCAAAACCAGGGCAAGTCACCTTCTGGGTGGCGTCTGGTTTTTGAACAATACTCTGAAACTGCAACCGGGAGCAACTTTAAAAATCACCATCGCTTTCCACAATTACACGCCGCAATTTCATAGCAATCTCAGGGCAACTGTGACGGAAATCCGGATTTCCTCTCAGTTTCTACACCGTAGTTGCGGCGTGTAAAGGTACCTTTATAGGAATGAGTGGTATTTGTGAAAAGCATTGATGGCTCTCGTACGCAAAAGAATTAATGTATGGGTAAGCCCTGAGAGTCTTGGCGGAGTCTCTTCATCGTAGATTGACCATTGTCCATTATGAACTGGACGTCAGCTCATCAGCATCATTGTGTTCAGAAGTGTTTGGAGTTTTTCAGAACTAGGAAACCATTGAATCGGACATATTCTTTGGACAAAAATGTTGAAAAGCTATCAAAATGTACTCTTATTAATTTTCATTGCCAAATACTTGAGAAAAATATTGTATAATTCACTGTGTGGGTAGATCGAAGGGATGAAAACATGGTAGTTAATTATCCAGGCAAGATGCTCTAGAGATAAAGTTTATTAGGTTAAATAGAGATTTCATTCCAAGAAAATATTGTTATGGAGATGTTGTTTGGGTTTGGATTCATGAAGCCTCTGTATGTGTGGGCTCCATGAAGAACGATTCCTCCCACAACTGAAAATGTTGTTATCTGTGAAACTTCAGTCATTCTCAGTTGGGTGTAATGGAATTTCACTGGAGGCCCAACGTGTAGCGGTGAATGGGATTTGTAGTGCTTTTACGTGGCTTGTGGTTCATGGAAGTCTTCAGTGGGAAAGTGAGCTATCGTATCAGTTGGACCAATGCTTAAGTAGGAAAAAGTCCTGTCCAGAAGGGTCAGAGTGAGAGAGAAAGGCATAGAGGTTTGTGATTCTGAGACCGTTGCAAAGAACTCAATGACTGTGTGGGTCAAAATTAGACAAAGACAGAAGTACCAGGGTAGCAAGTATAGCAGTTGCTATGGGGCCCAATAATTAAAGGTCCCATTTATAAAGGTGCCACTATGGGATGTGAGTATGTTGGGGGGGCTCTAGTAGAATAGTAGTCCTGGATTAGCAGTCCACATCATCTCCACCTCCCCAGTGCAATAGTCCTTGACACAGCCTTGCTCCTCCAAAGACACTGTAGGCACAGAGACCAGAAGTCTTTCCAACAATTGTTTACTTGAACAGTCTCGTTTAACATGGGAACAAGTCTTTACATTCATAGGGTCATTAATTTCAATACAATTTATTGCAGCCTGCTCTCGTCACCCCGACACCTCTGTACTCTTGTTCCCTCTGACCAACACTACAGTGGCTCGGCTGCCTTCAGACTTGCAGATGCATCTGCAGCGTTTTGCAGATGCATCTGCAAGCATCTGCATGCAGACCGCGGCCCCTATGTTTATAATGGAGCACACGGCGGTCTGCAGATGCTTGCGGACCGCCGTGAGCACCCATTCACTCCTATATGTGATCTGTGCGCACGCGGATGCCTGCGTACAGATCACACACTCTCGTCCGCTCCAGGGACGCGACATCTCGCGTCCATGGTGCGGGCGGGAGTGTGTGATTTGTGCGCAGGCATCCGCGTGCGCACAGATCACATATAGGAGTGAATGGGTGCGCACGGCGGTCCGCAAGCATCTGCAGACCGCCGTGCGCTCCATTATAAACATAGGGGCCGCGGTCTGCATGCAGATGCTTGCAGATGCATCTGCAAAACGCTGCAGATGCATCTGCAAGTCTGAAGCCAGCCTAAACTCATATAGTCCCACATGGCTCTAGCATTATCCCACCCACAGGCATATGTGTTCCAAGGAATAGAGGGCAACCATTAGACTAAGTTCCTTTACAGCTAGCACCTGTCATGCCAGACTCTGTTCACACTGTGGAGTCTGAGGTGCAGCCTTAAGCCACTTTTGAATGACTGAGGTTTCACAGACAACTAAGTTCTCAGTTGTGGGAGGAATTGTTCTTCATGGAGCCCACACATAGAGGTTTCATGAATCTAAACCCAAACAACATCTCTATGACAATATTTTCTTGGAATGAATTTAGGGCATCAGTGGTGGTTTGTTCACTGATATTCAGCTTTGCAGGAGTTAACGTTTACATTACTGTCAATTGAAGGTTGAGGCAGCTGGAACGCCTTCACCCTTTTGAGTATGGCTCAGAATATTCCTGGATGCCGACTATAGCATTTGCACGTCTCTTGCATATCTGTCCTGTGTTGGAGTTGTTGAAACTCTAATCTTTGCTTGGTGTCTGGTGACGTGTACCTTGTTGTTTTTTCATTCCCCATTTGTAGTTGTGTTCTACGTACACAGATATTGTATCTTCCTTATTGTTTGCTGGGTTTTGCTGTTTATTTATCCCTGTCTGACTTTAAATGTGGTTCCCATTACGATTCACATCCTGGGTTGGGGGTTTAGCAAAGGGCTGGACGGGAGAAAATGACAGGTCAGAGACTCAGCCTCCCCACCATCAAGGGTACCCCTGAGTTATGGAAAGTCCGTGTCCTCGAACTCTCCGTAACCGCACCATATCGACCAGAGTCTATGATGAAGTCCACTATACCTGGTATTGTAGGAGTCAGTTGCTTCAAAGGAAACCTCCTCAAGGCTAGAGTTGAGTACCAATGCAGGGAGGATTAAACTCATATAAGTCCTGGAACAATGTCACAACTTCTGTACTCAAGTCCCAGGGTGACACTAAGGGTCCGGCCAAATCCAATACTAGGATCTACACTACTATGCCTCCCACAGACACAGCACTCAGTATCCGTTCCACTGGCTACCACAATTAGTATTTCTTTACAATCATTTCTAATGCCATGTCTGAGAAGAATTAGAGCTCCCTCTGCTGGAAGTCTGAAGAATCCAACACAACTTGATCACTAACCAGGAGGCTGGGCACTAAAATGCCTGGATTAGGCTGTGACAATCTCTGGTTCGAAGGAAGGGTAAGGGTAGTAAAATGGAGTGTAGCAACAGGAGAGGGTTCTGTCAGGAGTGAGCTGAGAGATTACCCTGAGGGACAGAAACTGGAGGCTAGTGAGTTTCATGCTTACTAGCCACTCAAGTGGGACTTTCAAGGGCATCAGTAATATAGATGGCAAGGGAACAGTTTTGAGTGGAGCACGGATACTCACAGGGCCCGAATTACCTGCCTGGCTGGAGGTAACCTACAGCAACTAAGATGGAGTAAAGGACAGCTCAAAGGCACCTAGAAACCTACTACAAGGACAAGTCACCGGGTAGGCCACTATACTCATGCAGCAGAGTGCAATTCTTCCAAGACAGTCCGGACCATGTGTATGGCGGTGCTTGTAAACCCTGAACCTGCTTGATCATCTGCAACAAAAGGTAAACTAAAGAGACTGACTCAGTGTGCCTCCTTTCCCTCTGCACCTCATCATTGTCACCACTACTCTCATCATCCTATGGGAGCCAGCCCTAGTTGGGAAGGGTTTAACATCTGCTATACCACCTATCACCCAGGGATTATCTGCAGTGTCAGCCACCTACTGGCTGGAGATCCCAACTGACGTCATGAACTTATTATTTTCTTATTGTTTTTATGTCTCCATTTTTCCTTCCTCTTTTCAATGTGAACCAAGGCCACAGCATTGGGCACAGCCACCGTGATCTTAACCCCCTGCCCAGCTGCTGGGTACCACAGCCCTTTGCGAATAGTGGACAACCCCTTAAAGTGTCATTATTATTTGAAGGAAATAAAGTACATTCTTTTGACAAGGAAAGCTTTATACATCTACTGTGTTTGTATACTTGTCAACAGTGGTAGAAGGCAGAAAAACATCCGGTAACCTCAAAGGAAAAGGATAAAAAACATTATTTATTAGAAACTATTACAATATGAGAAGGGAGAAAATAAAAAGTAACGTACTAGGCAAACGCGTTTCGAGCACTGGGGCTCTTACTTTTTGTTGGACAGTCCGCCCAATTGGATCACAAAAGGGAGGAAGGAGAGAGGAATTCATGCAATTATGTGCTCGGGATCTGCAAACAGCAGCGATAACGTAATAAATCTGCCTTATATAATCAGATGCCACAAAGCATCAAAGCACGGCTGATTTAGCAACAGAAGATATTTACTAAGTGTAAAAAACGCTACATTTCAGATAGTGCTAGAAGCCTTCGATTGCCCTTACTCCTGAAAAGCGCTATTGATTTGCACTAACACGTTTCGAGCCCTCGCTTGCAGTTATTTTGTTGCCAGTTCAATAAATCTGTGACCTCTTAATGCTATTCACAACGACTAAAGCTCCCTATCAAATGCCTGCCGGCGATAATTACACCCTCTAAATGACAAAATACCCGGCTTGCCATAAAATCCTTTCTAAGTCTGAATGTAACATTATTATCAATAAATAGCTTATTAGAACAGTTATTTGTGATTACTACCAGCCGTGCTTGAAATGAAAAATCCTATATAGAATAGAATATTGATAACTAAAGATGGCAATGGCTTTCCTTGATGATGACAATGATAATCATTATTATGTTAGTATCTATGGGGACCTACAGTATAAATGTGCTCCTCAAATGGAAATATATGGCAGGAAAACACATTATCTAGTGCAGTGGCAGAACTTGAGCCTGGCGGGCCCTGGTGCAGCAGTTGCTGGTGAGTAGCGGGGGGGGTGCTAGCGGATGTCGGAAGGAGCGGGGTTGTAGATGATGCAGCTCCTTCCTGCGCCGAGCCGCGCATTGCAGGTCTGGGAGCTGGGGCGGCAGAGGAGAGGAGGGGTGGGATCAGCCAAGGGAAGCAGGAAGCTTCCCTCAGTTACCCTCCTCTCCTCTGACACGGGGGTTGGCTGGAAGCCCCCCTGCAGGCTTGAGGGGCCCCCTAGCCGGTCGGGGCCCTGGTGCAGCTGAACCAGCTGCACCACGGTAGGTCCACCCTGATCTAGTCCATACAGGGATAAACATGGCTAATGTTGAAGGGACAAACTGGGCAATTGCCTGGGTACCTTGAATGATTAACCCCTTCACCCCCGATTATTTTCCATTTTTTGTTTTTCCCTCCCCTTCTTCCAAGAGCCATAACTTTTTATTATTTCTCCGTCACTATAGACATATGAGGGCTTGTTTTGTTGTAGGACGAGTTTTACTTTTGAATGACATCATTCATTTTACCGTATAGTGTACTGGAAAACGGGGGGAAAAAAATCCAAGTGCGGTGAAATTGCAAAAAAGTTGTTCACTATATGGTAAACCTGACCTCACATTATGATTCCCCAGGTCAACACGAGTTTGTATTTTTATTATTTAAGTTGTGAACAAAAATTCTGAAATGTCCCTCCCCCGCCCCCCAAAATATTGCCCATTTGTTAACATTTTCTAAGACCCATAATGTTCTCATTTTTCTAGATCTAGGGTAAAGTGAGGATTTATTTTTCTAGATCTAGGGTAAAGTGAGTATTTATTTTTCTAGATCTAGGGTAAAGTGAGGATTTATTTTTCTAGATCTAGGGTAAAGTGATGATTTATTTTTCTAGATCTAGGGTAAAGTGATGATTTATTTTTCTAGATCTAGGGTAAAGTGAGGATTTATTTTTATGTCCTGAGCTGATATTTTTAATTGATGTGTATTCTATTTTTTCATAGAATTTTATCGCATTTTACTGCAATGTTGCTGCATTTAATAAAACGTAATTCTGACATTTAAAAATAAATAAATCCTGATGCTGTTTACCGATCAGATTCATTGAGTTTATATTCTGATAGATCGGACGTTTGAGTTCTGCAATATGTGAATTTTTTTTATTACTGTTTTATTTTCAATGGGGCAAAAGGGGGCGATTCATATTGGGTCAATGGGGCAAAAGGGAGGTAGTCCTATTTTTAAAAACTTTGTATTACTAGTCCCCTTAGGGAACTTGAAGCACCACTGTCCAGTCGCTTGTGCTGTACAGAGCCGTGCAGAGGGGTTTAACATCGGGGGAATACAGCAAGTGAGATGTGGCAGAATCCTGGCTTAAATCGGATCAATTAATCGTACCTTGATCTATTTGCAGGTAAGCAATAATTTGATGAACTGAACACTGGGTTCTAAGTTAACATTAATCTATTATTTGTGATTACATTTCTACAGACACAAAAAATCCCATATTCTAGACAAGACTTAGATGTCTTAAAAAAGGTGAGGAGCAAAAAAAATTATCACAATCATTTTTATTATGCATAAACATTACAATCAGAGCAAACTTCTGCATTTACTGGTATGTGGCTGTTGTGACTCGCCCCATTGGGACTGTGGGATACTCAGTGCCGGGCCTGTTGATGTGCTTGGGGAATGTCACGGTGGTGTGACCTGGTCCGTGGCCCCCTGCAAGCGGTCAATAAAAAGGGGGTATAGAGTTTTCTTTGGGGACTGGTGATGAGGGAAGGTGTCCTTAGGGAGAGGATCACTGGATTTGAGATTATTGTTCATATGACGCCACCCGTGGGTTGTGGCCAAGTTATGGCTGCCGCTGCTACACAGTTCCTCTGGGGTTGGTGACAAGGCAGATTTGTTGGAAAGCCCTCCACAGGTAGGGCTGACCCGGGGGCAGCAGATGTTACTGAGTTGGTGCTGATGTTACAGTGCATGGTGGATGGTGCAGCAAGAAAGTTCACACACACAGCAGGGTGCAGTTCTCAAGATGTTTACTCGCAGCTTTTTCGTTCGCGGTTACAGCAGTCATCACCATTGCACTAACCCGCAGTGCGTTGAGTCCTTGGAGGTGGAGAAGGGGATCCAGCTAACTCTCGGGCATTTAACCAGTACCCCCTTTTACTGTCGTCTCTTTCTCTGCGCTTGCTTTGCCCTCCTGCCCTGTGCCTCACACACAGAGCCACGAGCCAGTGACCGTGGGCCTTTGGTAGGGTTTCTACAGGTGCCAGTCCCTTGACCCTACTTGGCCACCTTTTCGGCCGGTGTGTGCGGTTCCGGCTGCGGCACTTGGAGATACTGCGGCCTCCAGGTTGCTAGCTGAGCCTAGTTGTACTCCACTAGTCTGGGGCCCGGTACCCCTACGCTGCAGCCTGTCCCTCCACACGGTTTCAGTCACTGTGGATGCGGGCGTCCTGAAGTGGATTGCTCTCTTCCGTCTTCGGCAGCACCCTTCTTTCTCTTTCTCCACTTCTCTGCCAAGTATTGTCTCCCTCTCAGGTCTTAGAACGAGCTTCCACTGCATGTTCTCTTCAGGCAGTCATCTTTATAATTTTCGTTGGAGCGACACCAAACAAAAGTTCCAGCATCATCACCTTGCCCAATGCAGATTTGCGATTCATCACTGAATATGACTTTCATCCAGTCATCCACAGTCCACGATTGCTTTTCCTTAGCCCATTGTAACCTTGTTTTATTCTGTTGAGGTGTTAATGATGGCTTTTGTTTAGCTCTTCTGTATGTAAATCCCATTTCCTTTAGGCGGTTTCTTACAGTTCGGTCACAGACATTGACTCCAGTTTCCTCCCATTCGTTCCTCATTTTTTTTGTTGTACATTTCCTGTTTTGGACACATATTGTGTCAAGTTTCCAGTCTTGATGCTTTGATGTCTTCCTTGGTCTACCAGTATGTTTCCCTTTAACAACCTTCCCATGTTGTTTGTATTTGGTCCAGATTTTAGACACAGCTGACTGTGAACAACCAACATTTTGCAACGTTGTGTGTTGATTTACCCTTTTTTAAGAGTTTGATAATCCTCTCCTTTGTTTCAATTGACATCTCTCGTGTTGGAGCCATGATTCATCTCAGTCCACTTGGTGCAGCAGCTCTCCAAGGTGCGATCACTCCTTTTTTAGATGCAGACTAACGAGCAGATCTAATTTGATGCAGGTGTTAGTTTTGGTAATGAAAATTTACAGGGTGTTTCCATAATTTTTTCCCTCTGCTTGGTCTGAAAAAAGGTACGCTTACTGACTACCATATTTTTTATCTTGATTTCTTCTACTGTTTCTTCAAAGCAGAGAGTTGCCATTTGAAATCACTTTAGTTTTGTGCCATGTCTGTGATCTGATTTTTTTCTACAAAAGTAAATTCTCCAGGTGTCCTCACGATCCATCCGGTTTGCTGCTCACTGTGTATGTCTGTTTCCATCCAGCCTGGATCTACATAGGTATGATGAATAGCTGAAAGGATGATCCAACCTTTCTGGCGCTTCACTTCAGAGCGATTCTCAATTGTTATGTAAATAATCCTCCTCCATGTGATTTTTCACAATATTTCATGTGATTTAACGCAAAGTCTGTCATTGTAGTTGAGTCCTTTATAAGAGCCAGTATATAGAGTCTTTTATACGTCTTTTATTTGTTTTATATTAACCTGATGAAACTTGCACTGTAACTGTGCAGCAGAAACGCGTTGTTTTGGTTTATTTGTGTGTCTTAATAAATATCGTGAAAAAAAAAAATACAATCGAGGAGGATTATTTGCATAATAATTCAGGATCCCTATGAGGTGAAGCGCCACAAAAGTTGGATCATCCTTTCAGAAATTCTTGTGTGTGAATGGCTCAGTCACCGTCCAGACCTAAATACCGTTGGGAATCTGGGACAAGACTTGAAAATTGCTGTTCAAAGACGTCCCCATCCAATCTCATGGAGCTAGAGCTATTCTACAAAGAAGAACGGGCAAAAATGTCATCTCTAGATGTGTAAAGCTGGTAGAGAACTAGAACCCCCAAAAGACTTGCAGCAGTAACTGTAGAGAAAGGTGATGCTACAAAGTATTAACTCAGGGGGCTGAATACAAATGCATGTCACAATTTTCATATTTATATTTTTTTTAAATATTAGAAACCATGTATCTGTGGCGCCCCTGCAACCGGGTGGTCACAGAGGAGAACTGCAGCTGGGATTGGTAAGGCGGTCACATCGCACCAACACCCACACACACACTCCGATCCTGACCCTAAGTCACTTCATGTCAGGCGAGGGATGGTGGGAGGAGCTAAGTGGTGGGTGGAAAGTAGTACAGCAACTGGGAAGGGGTGGAGGAACTGGAGTAAAAACCACTAAGTCAGGACGAGCTCTCTAGTGGGAGAGTTGGAGGACGTGGAGGACTCCTAAGCTGAAACACCCATCAGCTAAGCAGTGAATGAGACCACCCTAAGAAAAGTGGGGCCCAGCGGCTTGCACCACTGATTTGCCGGCCGGAAACTCAGGCTAAACCCGAGGAAGGACAGAAGGAGCCAGTTGTTCCCGATTAACCCGGGACATTGGTGGCTGGGCCAAAGTACTAGAGTGTCAGCTCTGTAGATGTGGCCAGTTAGCTTTTAAGCCCCATCCATGAAACCCCGGCAGGGTACAGAAACTCTATGTCCCGGAACCTAACCACTAGCAGGTGAAGGAGAAAGCCATCGTACTAGGGCTAGTGACCAAAAGAGTGGGGCAAATCACTAAAGAGCCCGTGATGGCTGGACCGTAACCACGCGTGTAGAGGAGAAAGAAAGGGCCCGAGAGGTACACTGAGGGGGGAGTGTCGCAGATGAACCGTCCCAGCTGCAGTGAGAACCCAAGCCCGTAACGAACTGTACAGAGCTGCTGTGTGAGCCCAAGTCTGTGGTAACTTCTGTAAAAGAATTGTTTAAACTGTTAAGTGAGAAGTAAAAGCCCGGTACAGCCCAGTACGGTGTGGACTCAGGAAGAAGAGAAGCCGCAGAGACTGTGAATGCTGCCTGAAGGTACGGGGTACTTTACACACCTATACTACACTACACCTTCGGATGTTCTGGGGTTAGCCCAACCTGTAGAGGGCTCACCATCTAGCTGCACCCACCATTACCCCAGCGGTCCCGATTGCAGCAGTGGCCTCATATAGCCACACACTACAGGTGGCGTCACAAATTACTTCTATAAACTTTAATTTTCCCTTTTTCTTTGAGATCCCCTTTTATTTGCCGCACTTGGGCATATGGAGCCAGGTCACGTCGCTGTGACATTCCCCCAGCAGACTGAAGAGAGGACGCGGTTCCGAGTACGTCTGCCCTGGGGTGTGACAAAACATTTCCTCTACACTTCACAAATACTACTTAGTGTTGCTATATAACATATAATCCCAATCAAATATACTTATGTTTGTGGGTGTTAGGTGAAACATGTGGAAAAGTTCACGAGGTGTGAATACTTTTTCAACGTACTTTATCTGTCTGTCTGTCTGACTGTCTGTCTGTCTGTCTGTCTGTCTGTTTGTCTGTAAGTGAAGGTCAGCACTCCAACCACAACTTTTTTCAGTGAACTCCATGAAATTGTAAATACATTCCTGATGCTTTTCTCTGAAGTTCTCTTGATTTTATTCCTCAGACGTTATAAAACATACTGATGTGTTTAACATAAAGATAATACAGTATATGTGGCCACATTCCTAAAGAGCAAAATCATGCAGAACTAAATGAATCAGTTTTCCTCCATATTATGTATGTCTGAACAGTAGCTGCACAGTATAAACTTGGTCTTGTGCAGTACACCTGACTATATGGTAATAAGGCTTTTTATTCCTATTTGTATTTCATCTCGATTCTATTAATATAGCCAAACTTCTTCTTATGAAGTAAAAGGCTTGTCACATGTGAAAGAATAATGGCATTCCAGGAAAATAGATGAAATGAACAGAATCGTACAATAAAGAAGAAACAGATCTATAAAGATACAGATTTGCTTTTTGTGAATCGGTTACAATGCTGACCTAAATGCTCAGACTTTACAGACATAGGTCCAGTCAACTATACCGGACAAGACTATGAAAGCCTTTAATATTAAAGGGAACATATCACCAGATTTTTACCCTATAAACTGCAGCCCACACCTGAGGGTAGAGCAGCAGAGCAAAGTACTGTAATGCACAGGGAAAGGTCAAAGAACACCCGCGCATGCGCTCTACAGTACTTCACTCCTCTCTCGGCAGGGCAGAGGGAAGTGCATGTGAGTAGGAGTGCAACAGAGACTGTGTGTAGATAACATAGGATGCGTCCCCCACCCGAAGCATAGGAGGACGGAGATCACAAGAAGAGAGGAGGGGCCCACGCCGGCTCAAGACCAGCAATGCCTATCAGATCTGACCTCCCCGCAAGTAACTACATTAAAAGGCATTTTATATGTCCACAGATCAACCTGGGGACTTGTATATCTCATTTTAGAATGTTCTATATAAGGGCTTACTGGTGGTGGCCACAGTTTATATGGGAAAATCCTGGAGACAGGTTCACTTTAAATATTCTCCCATTGAGTGTGTGGTGAACTACAGTGTAAGACTCAAAAAGGCAAGAACTGTAATGGCAAAATATAATATTGCAGATCACCCACTGACACCAATACACATAGAGCCACATCCACTGACACCAATACATACAGGGCCACATCCACTGACACCAATACACACAGAGCCACATCCACTGACACCAATACATACAGAGCCACATCCACTGACACCAATACAGACAGAGCCACATCCACTGACACCAATACATACAGGGCCACATCCACTGACACCAATACACTAAAGTCACACAGCACAGAGGTTAGGAGGAGGGGGTGCTGAGTGTGGAATAGAGCTGTAGGACCCCTGAATATATCATTACCTCCCTGCTGCCCCCTGAATATATTGTGAGTCTTCTCTGTGCCCCTTAGGAGGCACAGCTTCCCCAATAATATATCTAAGTATATTATTAGCCACCACTGTGCCCCCTGAATAATCTGTCTGCATGCGTCCTGAATATTTCAATATATAGTCCTGCTAATGGACCATAACAAGGAACTGGTGGCAGTACTGCCAGGCCGGCAGGACTCTATTCACTGGGGCTAATGTCCCAGCATGTCAGTGTTGTGAGGGAGTGTGGTGCCACACTGGAGGTTGCATGGATCTGCCTCCCTGTGCCCTTATGGACAGGGTGTGTGTGTGTGTAAAACCATGACAATCAAATGATGATCTCACATACCCCCAGGGTGTCTATACGGTCACGTATTGGCACATGTGACTAGGCCATATCTCATGACCTCCATGTATTAAGAGACATCAGGGCAGGGCAGCAAGGTGCGATTCGTTACAGAGGTGCATTATATTATATGGAGGACTACCGGTTGTGCATTATACTATATAGTGGTGCATTATATTATATGGAGGACAATGGGATGTGCATTTTCTTTGATTAGGCAGGCTGCCCACCACTATATAAGTGCACCCCACAGCACATACACTCCAATATACCCAACAAACACTAAAGGGCCTGGTTGCATCCTGCAGAAAAATGAAAAAATGTGCAATAAAAAGATGAAAGTTATGTATGAAATGCATGAGGTATTGGCCCATATGTTGGGCAAAGTATGCAAGCTCATACGGGTCCCTATCCTTTTAATCCCTACACTAAATTCAAAAACCGCTTCACAGAAAAGGACATGAATTCAAAATGCATCACAGAAATAGACACAGCCTTTACCAATACAAGGTCATATTACCAATGCAACAGAATGCTACAGGCGCCCATAATGAAAGTGGGGGCTGCAGAGGTCAAAATACTGACAAAATCTGACCTTGCGTTGGTAATGGCTGTTTCGTTTTCTGTGATGTTTTTGCATAACACTAGCTTTTCTATTAATTCCACTAGTATCCGTCACACTCCCTTTCCAGTCAATATATCACTTGTTCCTCACTCAGACCCTGAAAATTGCAAAAAATAAGTTGTGACTGTCTTATGATGTTGTACCCTTCATATCACACACATATTTCGATAATTAGTTTTTAGGAGTTATTGCACAAGAGAAGCAGGAGAGACATTTCTCACATTTTTATACTTTGTAACGTGTAGAGTCCTGCTCATCATTATTGGCACCCATGAAGTTTAAGTACATACAGTGCCTTGTGAAAGTATTCAGTCCCCTATATACAGTGCCTTGTGAAAGTATTCAGTCCCCTATATACAGTGCCTTGTGAAAGTATTCAGCCCCCTATCTACAGTGCCTTGTGAAAGTATTCGGCCCCCTATATACAGTGCCTTGTGAAAGTATTCGGCCCCCTATATACAGTGCCTTGTGAAAGTATTCAGCCCCCTATATACAGTGCCTTGTGAAAGTATTCGGCCCCCTATGTATATACAGTGCCTTGTGAAAGTATTCGGCCCCTTGAACTTTTCAACCTTTTGCCACATTTCAGGCTTCAAACATAAAGATAGAAATTCTAATTTTTTTGTGAAGAATCAACAACAATCGGGACACAATCGTGAGGAGGAACCAAATTTATTGGATATTTAAAAAAAATAAAAAACTGAAAAGTGGGGCGTGCAATATTATTCAGCCCTTTGGAGTTAATCCTCTGTAGCGCCCCCTTGTGCTGTGATTACAGCTGCAGTCTCTTGGGGTTTGTCTCATTCTTCCTTGCAGAACAGCATGAGCTCAGTGAGGTTGGATGGAGGCGTTTGTGATCAGCAGTTTTCAGCTCTTTCCACAGATTCTCCATTGGATTCAGGTCTGGATGTGACTCGGCCATTCTAACACCTGGATACAGTTATTTTTGAACCATTCCATTGTAGATTTTGCTTTATGTTTGGGATCATTGTCTTGTTGGAAGATAAATCTCCGTCCCAGTCTCGGGTCTTTTTCAGACTCCAGCAGGTTTTCTTCCAGAATGGTCCTGTATTTGGCTCCATCCATCTTCCCATCAATTTTAACCATCTTCCCTGTCCCTGCTGAAGAAAAGCCCAAACCATGATGCTGCCTCCACCATGTGTGACAGTGGGGATGGTGTTTTCAGGGTGATGAGCTGTGTTGCTTTTACCCCAAACATATCGTTTTGCATTGTGGCCAAAAAGTTCGATTTTGGTTTCATCTGACCAGAGCCCCTTATTCCACATGTTTGGTGTCTCCCAGGCGGCTTGTGGCAAACTTCAAACAAGACTTTTTATGGATATCTTTCAGAAATGTCTTCTTCTTGCCACTGTTCCATAAAGGCCAGATTTGTGCAGTGTATGACTGATTGTTGTCCTATGGACAGACTCTCCCCCCTCAGCTGTAGATCTCTGCAGTTCATCCAGAAGGATCATGGGCCTTTTGGCTGCATCTCTGATCAGTCAACTCCTTGTTCGAGATGAAAGTTTAGAGGGACGGCCGGGTCTTGGTAGATTTGCAGTGGTCTGATACTCCTTCCATTTCAATATGATCGCTTGCACAGCGCTCCATAAAATGTTTAAAACTTGGGAAATCTTTCTCTATCCAAATCCGGCTTTAAACTTCACCACAACAGTATCTCGGACCTGCCTGGTGAGTTCCTTGGTCTTCATGATGCTCTCTGTACTTGAAACACAACCCTGAGCCTATCACAGAGCAGGTGCATTTATACAGAAACTTGATCACACACAGGTGGATTCTATTTATCATTACCAGTCATTTAGGGCAACATTGGATCATTCAGAGATCCTCACTGAAGTTCTGGAGTGAGTTTGCTGCACTGAAAATAAAGGGGCTGAATAATATTGCACTTTTCAGTTTTTTATTTGTTAAAAAAGTTTAAAATATCCAATAAATTTCGTTCCACCTCACAATTGTGTCCCACTTGTTGTTCATTTTTCACAAAAAAATTAGAATTTATATCTTTTTGTTTGAAGCCTGAAATCTGGCAAAAGGTTGAAAAGTTCAAGGGGGCAAATACTTTCACAAGGCACTGTATATAGGGGGCCAAATACTTTCATAAGGCACTGTTATTTGGAATATCTCCTAAAAAATGAATCAAGTGAAGCAGCTTTTTTGTATGGATACTGATGCGCACCCAGGGCTCGGGTACTCAGCTCTCAGGCGGGGGAATCTGTCTGGGATGTCAGGGGTGGCTGCCTGAGGCCGTGACCCTGGTGGTCAATATAAAAAGGGGTTAAAATAAAGTATTTGCAATGTCGTCGTGATGCCCACCAGCGCAGCCACAGTCCTCTGGTGGTCGATGGTATTGCAGCTCGGATGGATTATTGCCCAACAGGTGGCACTGGACCGCTGGGGCAGCGATGCTCTAAGGAAAACAGTTTATATGGGAAAGGATGCAGCAGAGTTGGAACTTCACTTCACCGGGCACTTTACTGAAAACTTCTCCAGTCATTACAGTTTTCCAGTGCAGTAGATGGTATAATGGCAAATGCTACGGATGCTGCAAGCAGAATTTCTGGCTGATGGATGGATCCCTCCTTGTGTACCTTTCTTGTTCCTTTCTTTCCTTTTTGCCTCCCAGTGGCGGTAAAGTCTGACTTCTTAAAGATAGTCTAACCTCCTGCTGCGCCTCTTAGTCTCCTCTCCTTTGTACCCGTCGGGTGAATCTTTTACTGTTCTTCGCAGGATCCGACTGCAGAACTGATTCCCCTCTTTTGGGCTCTTTGGGAGTCAGGGCCGTATCTAAAATATCCCCATTCATCGGATTTTCTGTGAGCCGTAAAGGTGATCACAGTTGCAGGCTCCGGTACCCGGTTTCTTCCTTTTGGGGCAAACTCTTCTGTTACTCTATCCCCCTCTTAGAGTGAAATCGCGACTGAGCTATATTCTCTTTCTTTCTCTGGGATCTGTTCTGTTTTGGACCCCTCAGCCGAGGAGACCCTCCTTGCTCCCTTCAGGCTCGCAGCCTGCTCCAACCAAACTCTTCTCTCTCACTAACTGCCGCTCACTAGTTCCCCCTAGAGGCCACTATATACCCTCCCGGGGTCCCTCCCACCTACTTACCTAGTGTGTGGGTGTTGTCAGTAGGTGGAACCCTAGAGCTCATAGTTCCGCTTGCAGTGGGGTGACTACACTGCTTTTGTGGATGTAGTACCTCTTTTGTGGCAACTACATGGTGGGGCACCTCAATACTTGAGTTAAATACAAAGAGTAAATTATAAACAACAATGTAAAGTAAAAAATAATGGGAGGGAAAATAGAAAAACCTAAAACCTGCTGTGACACTGGTATTGGCACTCTTTACCTTAAATTATTATGGAAACACATTTTGACTCACGTGGTAAATCACAAATGATAATCACCTGTGATAAATTGTCGGTACCCATGTGACATAAGTTAGCCAATAAATGATGACTTCAGTGTTTTAAAAAGTCACATGTTAGGCCCTGCTCCTTTGTAACAATGGTGAAGACAAAAGTGCTGTCTGTGGACATCAGAACTGCTTCTATTAGCAAACACAAGACTTCCAAAGGGTATAAGACCATTCCAAAGACATTGGTATCCTAGTTTCAACAGTGTGCAATATTATTAAGAAGTTTGCCAAGTGTAGAACCATCAAGAACCTCCCTGGACATGAAGGAAAAAGAAAAATGGAAAAGAGATGTCTTTTAAGACATGGTGGAAAAAATACCACATCAAACATCCAAAGACTTAAAGGCCAACCTGGAACATTCTGGGGGCATAGTTTCAACACGTACCATACGCCACATACTAAGCCACGCAGAGCTTTATGGGCAAATGCCAAGGAGGAAACCATTGCTGAAGAAAATACATAAAAAGGAATCTTTGTCAAAGCATACCTTAACAAACCACAATTCTTCTGGGAAAATGTTCTGTGGACAAATGAGACAAAAATAGACCTCTTTGGCAACGCAAAGGAACAGTTTGTTTACAGACGGCGCAATGAAGCTTATGAGGAACAGAACACCCTACCAACAGTTAAGCATGGTGGAGGATCTTTAATGCTGTGGGGTTACTTTGGTGCATCTGGTACTGGAGGCCTTGACTGTATCACAGAAATCAAGAAATCAGAGAATTAAGAAACTTTAGAACGAAATGTCCTACCCAGTTTAAGAAAACATAGTTTGAGTTTTGGGTCCTCCAGCAAGACTATAACCCAAAGCACACATCCAAAAGTACATGGGAATAGTTGAAAAAGAAAAAAAATTAACTGTTTTAAAATGGCAGCAATGAGTCCTGACCTCAATCCCATTGAAAACCTTTGGAGTGAGGTGAAATCTGCTATTAGGAAAAGCAACCCTGCAACATTCAAGTGATTGAACAAACTGAAAACGAAGAGAAAATACCAGCTGAGAAGTGCAAGAAGCTTCTAGATGTCTATAAGAAACATGTGGAGACATCATCAATGCCAAAGGGTGAGCAACCAAGTATTAATTAGGGGCCTTTACTGCTGCACACAGGGACGCCGTTATGGCCTTACTGGCCTTAATGATTAAGGGACCTGCCGGTTTTTAGAGGGGCGTGGACATTTAAACAGTGGCAGGGGGGCCTGGGTGTGCTAGTGGGGGCGTGGCTGTTTGGAGCGGGCCCCGCCCCCTCTTGTTTTGTTGCATGGTGGCTGCCCCCCCCCCGACCTGTGAGGAATCACCGCTGCCGCCGCCGGGCCCCGCCCCCTGACTTTTCTCCTCCGCACCCGGGCCAGGCCAATGGAGGGGGGTGTCAGAGCAGCAGCAGTGTCCCAGAATTCATTGAATACTGCTGGGACGCTGCCACTGCATTGACCCCCCCCCCCCCCCTGCGTGCTGGCACTTCTGGGATCAATGAGTGAGCTCAGCTTGGATATCAGAGCAGCTGAGCTCCTCCTGACCCGGAAGCGCTGATGCTACGGAGGTGATGGCTGCGTGAGGACTGTCTGGGAGCAGGATCAGGACAAGGTAAGCGCCAATGAGCCGAAGAGATGTGGGGGCAGAACAGGGGCCACAAGAGGGAAGAAGCAGGGTGAGTGGAGGAGGCCACAAGAGGGGAGAAGCAGGGTGAATGGGGGGCCACAAGAGGGGAGAAGCAGGGTGAATGGGGGGCCACAAGAGGGGAGAAGCAGAAAGAATGGAGGAACCACAAGAGTGAAGAAGCAAGGTGAATGGGGGGCTACAAGAGGGGAGCAACAGGGAGAATGGGGGGCACAAGAGGGGAGAAGCAGGGGAAATGGGGGGGCACAAGTCTGAGTCCCTGCCTGTAAGTCCTCCATCCATATCTAGCCCATATGTCCCTGGCTGAGTGTGCATGGGTGTGTGCCTGGCTGGGAGTGCATGCATGGGTGTGTGCCTGGCTGGGAGTACATGTGTGTGCCTGGCTGAGTGTGCATGTGTCTGTGTGCCTGGTTGAGTGTGTATGTGTGTGTGTGCCTGGCTGATTGTGCATGTGTGTGTACCTGGCTTAGGTGTGCATGAGTGTGTGTGCCTGGCAGAGTGTGCATGAGTGTGTGTGCCTGGCTGAGTGTGCATGTGTGTGTGTGCCTGGCTGAGTGTGCATGTGTGTGTGTGCCTGGCTGAGTGTGCATGTGTGTGTGTGTTCCTGGCTGAGTGTGCACGTATGTGTGTGCCTGGCTGAGTGTTCACGTGTGTGTGTGCCTGGCTGGGTGTGCATGTGTGTGTGTACCTGGCTGGGTGTGCGTACCTGGCTGGGTGTGCGTGTGTACCTGGCTTAGGTGTGCATGTGTGTGTGAGCCTGGCTGAGTGTGCATGTGTGTGTGTGTGTGTGTGCCTGGCTGGGTGTGCATGTGTGTGTGTGCCTGGCTTTGTGTGCATGTGTGGGTGTGGCTGGCTGAGTGTACGTGTATGTGTGCATGTGTGTGTGCCTGGCTGGGTGTGCATGTGCGTGTGCCTGGCTGGGTGTGCATGTGTGTGTGCCTGGATGGGTGTGCATGTGTGTGTGTGTGCCTGGATGGGTGTGCATGTGTGTGTGTGCCTGGCTGGGTGTGCATGTGCGTGCCTGGCTGATAGTGCGTGTGTCCCTGCATGCACACACTTCCCAAGCGCTGATCAGTGGGCTGGGCACAAATATCCTTTTTAGGGTTGTGACTGACACTGCTTGGAGGGAGGGCTTACTTTTAGTGAGGAGTAGGGAGGGAGTCACAGGAGTCACTTAGTCAGACGGTGAGAGAAAGTGAGTCTGCTGACAGCCTTCGGGCTGTGCACAGTCTCCAATGTGTATACATCCCGCAGCAGTCACTAATGTGTATACAACCTGCAACAGCATTTAATGTGCATACGTCTCCCAGCAGTCTCCATTGTGCATTTGTCCCGCAGCCGTCTCCATTGTGCATTTGTCCCGTAGCCGTCTCCATTGTGCATTTGTCCCACAGCAGCAGTCTCTATTGTGTATTCTCTATTGTGTGAATAGCCCGCAGCCATCTCCATTGTCCATATGGCCAAAAGTCATCTCCATTGTCTATACGGCCCGCAGCCATATCTATTGTGTATACAGCTAGCAGCCGTCTCTATTGTGTATTCTCTAGTGTGTATACAGCTATTGTGTATTCAGCTCACAGGAGTCTCAAGTGTGTATGTGTGTAATATATAATAGAGAGAGAGTGTGTGGTGAAAAACAGCACAAAAATAAAGAAATAAGTGGACTTTATTGCCCAATGGCAAGGATTCTCCGTGGAGATGGGGCAAGGAACAAAGAGGAAGCGTTCCAGATGATGAAAGAAACCCTGACAGGAGAAGAAATCCTTGCTTACCCAGACTACAACCTGCCATTCCTGCTGTACACGGACGCCAGCAATGTGGGACTCGGAGCCGTCCATTCCCAAAAGCAAGACGGCAAGGAAAGGGTGATCGCCTATGCCAGTAGGAAGCTGCACCCCACAGAGAGGAACCCAGAGAACTATAGCTCCTTCAAGCTGGAATTCCTGGCCTTGGTCTGGGCCGTCACCGAGAGGTTCAAACACTATCTGGCCTCTAGCAAATTTACAGCCTACATGTATAACAATCCAATGACCCACCTGGAAACTACGAAGTTGGGAGCCATGGAGCAAAGATGGATGGCCAGATTGTCCAACTACCAGTTCACCATCAAGTACTGGGCTGGCACCAGAATGGAAACGCGGATGCCTTATCCAGATTGCCTCACCTGTCAGAAGAGGGCGTAGATGAAGACAAGCTAGATAAAGTGGAGTTACCTGCCTTCCATCAACTAAGAGTAACCCAGTGCCAGTAAACCCGTCAAGATCTTCGTGCAGGACAATGACCTGGCTGTCAGTTTAATCAAACAACCGATAACCCAGGAGTCAGCGAAGCTGCCTGAAAATCCCCAACCTGAAGTCAAACATCTGTGGAGCGAGCGGAGCAAGCTGTTCATATACCAGGAGAAGCTCTGCAGGAGGCACATCAACCCAAGAACACACGAGATGGTCTGGCAAATCATTGTGCCAAAATCAGAAATCCATGTGGTCTAGAAGGCCTATCACAACCAGACTGGTCACTTCGGGTGGAAGAAGCTAGAGATGCTACTGAGAGGTTCTTTTGGGTCGGCATGCGGACATCCATTGAAAGATGGTGTAAGAATTGTAAACCCTGCAGCCTGAGAAGAAAGGACCTACAGAGTCAGAAAGCACAGCTCCATCCCATCGTGACAAAACAACCTCTGGAAATAGTAGCCTTGGACCATCTAAAACTGACTCCAAGTAGATCCGGCTACACTTATGCGTTGACCATGGTAGACCATTACTCAAGATTCTTAATGGCTGCCCCCGTAAAAGACTTGACAGCTGCCACCGCTGCTAGTACATTCCAGAACGTATTCTGCAGATCATTGGGATACCCGGAACAGGCACTCACAGACCAAGGATCAGTTTTCGAAGCGGAGATCTTACAAGAGTTCTGCCATATGTATGGGTGCAAAAAGATCAGAACAACCCCATATCATCCACAAGCCAACGGACTTTGTGAGAGGATGAATCATATTATCATCGACATGCTGAAGTTCTTACCCTTAGAAGAAAGAAACCTAATGGCCGGAGAAACAACCAGATTAGGTTGACATGTACAACCACATTCCAGTAAGTTCTACCAACTGTACATCAGCTTAACTGATGAGAGCCCATGCAGGAAAGTTACCCATAGACTTGGAACTCGGAGTAGTAGACCCTAATGCAGATGATACAATTCCCAATTAGAATGCCCATCGCCTCGAACAATACAAAATGGTTCAAACCTGTGTAGAAGATAACCTGGAGAAATCCTGTGAAAAACAAGAAAGGGACTACAACAAACATGCTCCAGCAGAACCAATAACACCTGAAAGTATTGTCCTGAAGAGGAAAAAAACCCAACACAAATTGGACGACCAGTGGGAACAAGAACCCTACATTCTACTAGACTCTGGACTTGACAACAGCAGAGTCTGCCTTATCAGCAAGAACGGTGAAAAAACCACACAGACTGTATCCAGAAACCACATCAAAAAGTATCCAACTGACTGGGAAAACCAAGATCCCTCCAATCAACCAATTCAAGAAACAGAACCAGTTCAAGAACAAAGTTCAAATGAAGAATCAAAAGAAGGTAATCTCAACCATCTTAGGAGATTTCCAGAAGATTGGCCTCAACAACATGGAGCCATCATAGTGCCAGTGCTGAATTTCTACCAGCCCAATGAAGTGGTACAAAGGAATCAGGAAGACCTACCCGTTGCTAGAGAATCTGAGGATGCTGCAATTGGTACACCTGCTAGCCCTGTAGTGAGACTAAGGCAACGCAGAAGCTTACCTGCACCAAGCCCTCCACTAAAAACATCACCTGAGACAGTGACACCTGTAGTGCGTAGATCACAAAGGAGCACACAAGGTCAACCCCCGTCTAGGTATGGAGAGTGGGCACAGTAATTTAAGGTAGAACACACTAAAAAGTAAAATGTAAATACTGTATATACTCGCGTATAAGCTGAGTTTTCAGCCCAAAAATTGGGCTGAAAAGTCCCCCCCTCGGCTTATACGCGAGTCATAAGGCTTGAGTATACAGGCCGCCCGCCCGACACCCCCATCAGTATACAGGCGCCCCCCCCCCCTTGCTCCGCAAACCTGTAAAGTAAAATCATTATACTTATCACTGTCCTGTCGCCGCCGTCCCCGCCACTGCCATCGCGCTCCTCCGGCTTCATCCGTCTTCTTCCGGCTTCCTCTGGTCGGCGCAGGCAATGATGTCATTGTCTGCGCCAGAGGAGGAAGCCGGAAGACGCTGGATGAAGCCGGAGGAGCGCGATGGCAGTGGCGGGGACGGCGGCGACAGGACAGTGATAAGTATAATGATTTTATTTTACAGGTTTGCGGAGCAAGGGGGGGGGAACCCTGGATACTGATGGTGTATGCTGCTGTATATACTACTGGGGCTGCGTGTATACTACTACTGGGGCTGCGTGTATACTACTACTGGGGCTGCGTGTATACTACCACTGGGGCTACTGTATATACCTCTGGGGCTGCTGTATACTACCACTGGGGCTGCTGTATACTACCACTGGGGCTGCTGTATATACCTCTGGGGCTGCTGTATACTACCACTGGGGAGGCCTGTATACCACACTGCCGGGGGCTGTATACCTGTGCTGGGGTCCAACCTTGGCTTATACACGAGTCAATAGGTTTTCCCAGATTTTGGGGGCAAAAGTAGGGGGGTCGGCTTATACACGGGTCGGCTTATACACGAGTATATACGGTAGTCATTATAAGTAAGGAAGTGTAAATAGAGTTCAAAAGGTGAAGAGTAGGCAAAAGCCAGGTACACGACACCAAAAGAGGGGAGTTGGCGTAAGGAGCTGTCTAGGGAGAGTAAAAACGTGGCCAAGAGGTGACCCCAGGGCCAGGAGGCCTACAGCACTTATGACCGGTAGAGGCCCCCATAGTACCTAGGAATCCTACGCCGAAAACACCCGTTGTTGTGTATTTTGAACTGTTGAGCCTACAGAGACTTTACCTGTAAGGACTTATTGAACTTTTGAACTGAACTTTTCCCTTTGAACTTTTTACAATTTAAAAGGACTACAGTTTACAGGACCAATGTAGCCACGAACTCTTCAAAGCCTGCGGTGAATGGACTAGCATCGTATGGACTTACCTGTTATTCTATTTTTCCAATATTTTTTCAGTGATTTTTGTAAATTTTTATATTTTAAGACTTTGTAAATATGTTATTAATAATTGTTATTCTTTTTGTTTGAACAAAAATGCTCAGTCCAGGAGTACTGAAATTACCTAGGGGGGTATGTGACGCCCTGCTCACACAGGTAGCCACATACTTCTCTAATGCACAGTTGGGTTTTCACAGCAGGTACCTACGACATGCAACACCTTCCACCCCTGCACAGTAGGGGGAGCTCAACTTGCTGACCTTAGACAAGATCCCCTATAAATACTGCTGCTGGGGGAGGAGTTAGTCAGTGTGCAGACGCTAGGAGAGCTGCGAAGACATCCTGGTGGTCGGTGCCGCGTTTAGGCCCGAACCAGAGACCCGGAGTGGCCCTTCTGATATCCCGCAAGCCTAAGTGGGGACAGAAGGCAAGGAGCAGACAGCCTAAAGGGAGTGAGGAATTAGTGGAAGTTCACCCAAAGACGTACCGGACATCGGGGATCTGCACCTGTAGGATACTCCAGGACTACAGAGAACCCCATCACACCATGGAAACTTCAGCCACCCGGTCCCACTGTGGGTCAAGGAGAGGAGCCAGACACCGCAGTGTTCCGCCGCAGTGATCAGAGAGGGTAACCAGTGGATCGCACAGGAGGAGAGGACAGATATCAAAGTCCGGAAGAGAGAGGAGGCCGGTCTGGCTGCATGCAGGCTGGGCTTCAATTACCAAGGCGGAACAGAGGAGGCCTTATACCCACTTGCTGTGGAGACCCACTGTGCAACCTGGTCACCTGTCAGAGCCCTGGACAACTTTACCTGCCGTAACATCAGTAAAAGGTAAGAAACTTCTGCAGTGTGCGTGTGTCATTCCTCTCCGTTCCCGATGCCCCTCATAGACTGCTCCAGCACTCCCCATCCCATCTACAGCTCAACTACAAGCTACCCCTTCACACTACGCTGCCCCGAAGGTCCAGCCCTACCTGTAGAGGACTTTGCCAACTAGCTGCATTACCATCTACCGGCGGCAGACTGTGGCGGCGCTGGTGGCTCCTCACCAGAAACTAAAGGTGGCGTCATGACAACTGTAATATAATCCCCTGTAAATAATACCCCTTTTTCAAAGAAGTCCCCCAGGACACGGGATCAGGCGCGGCCATCACTCCCCGTGACACAGGAGAGTTAACCCCTTGGAGCCTGATACCCGAGTACCCCAAAGCCTGGGGCTCGACAATATGGGCACTGTATAGCGGTGAACACTTATCAGTGGCATGCTGTCAGCACATTGTCAGTATTATATGGGCACAGTATAGCGGTGAACACTTATCAGTGGCATGCTGTCAGCACATTGTCAGTATTATATGGGCACAGTATAGTGGTGAACACTTATCAGTGGCATGCTGTCAGCACATTGTCAGTATTATATGGGCACAGTATAGCGGTGAACAGGGGCGTAACTACAATAGGTGCAGGAGCTGCAATCACACCCGGGCCCTGCAGACTAGGGGGGCCCCAAAACTCCCTTTGGCCTATTGAAAAAGACTAATACTATTAAAGATTTCCAATAATTGGGGGCCCCAATGGAGCTTTCGCATCGGGGCCCCTGGGCCTGATGTTTCGCCACTGGCGGTGAACACTTATCAGTGGCATGCTGTCAGCACATTATGTCAGTATTATATGGGCACAATATAGGGGTGAACACTTATCAGTGGCATGCTGTCAGCACATTATGTCAGTATTATATGGGCACAATATAGGGGTGAACACTTATCAGTGGCATGCTGTCAGCACATTATGTCAGTATTATATGGGTACAGTATAGGGGTGAACACTTATCAGTGGCATGCTGTCAGCACTGTATGTCAGTATTATATGGGCACAGTATAGCGGTGAACACTTATCAGTGGCATGCTGTCAGCACTGTATGTCAGTATTATATAGACACAGTATAGGGGTGAACACTTATCAGTGGCATGCTGTCAGCACATTATGTCAGTATTATATAGACACAGTATAGCGGTGAACACTTATCAGTGGCATGCTGTCAGCACTGTATGTCAGTATTATATGGGCACAGTATAGTGGTGAACACTTATCAGTGGCATGCTGTCAGCACTGTATGTCAGTATTATATGGGCACAGTATAGCGGTGAACACTTATCAGTGGCATGCTGTCAGCACTGTATGTCAGTATTATATAGACACAGTATAGGGGTGAACTATCAGTGGCATGCTGTCAGCACATTATGTCAGTATTACATGGACACAGTATAGGGGTGAACACTTATCAGTGGCATGCTGTCAGCACTGTATGTCAGTATTATATGGGCACAGTATAGCGGTGAACACTTATCAGTGGCATGCTGTCAGCACTGTATGTCAGTATTATATAGACACAGTATAGGGGTGAACACTTATCAGTGGCATGCTGTCAGCACATTATGTCAGTATTATATGGGCACAGTATAGCGGTGAACACTTATCAGTGGCATGCTGTCAGCACTGTATGTCAGTATTATATGGGCACAGTATAGTGGTGAACACTTATCAGTGGCATGCTGTCAGCACATTATGTCAGTATTATATGGGCACAGTATAGGGGTGAACTATCAGTGGCATGCTGTCAGCACATTATGTCAGTATTACATGGGCACAGTATAGTGGTGAACACTTATCAGTGGCATGCTGTCAGCACATTATGTCAGTATTATATGGACACAGTATAGGGGTGAACACTTATCAGTGGCATGCTGTCAGCACATTATGTCAGTATTATATGGACACAGTATAGGGGTGAACACTTATCAGTGGCATGCTGTCAGCACATTATATCAGTATTATATGGGCACAGTATAGGGGTGAACACTTATCAGTGGCATGCTGTCAGCACATTATATCAGTATTATATGGACACAGTATAGGGGTGAACACTTATCAGTGGCATGCTGTCAGCACATTATGTCAGTATTATATGGACACAGTATAGGGGTGAACACTTATCAGTGGCATGCTGTCAGCACTTTATGTCAGGATTATATAGACACAGTATAGTGGTGAACACTTATCAGTGGCATGCTGTCAGCACATTATGTCAGTATTATATGGGTACAGTATAGTGGTGAACACTTATCAGTGGCATGCTGTCAGCACATTATGTCAGTATTATATGGACACAGTATAGGGGTGAACACTTATCAGTGGCATGCTGTCAGCACTGTATGTCAGTATTACATGGGCACAGTATAGTGGTGAACACTTATCAGTGGCATGCTGTCAGCACATTATGTCAGTATTATATGGGTACAGTATAGTGGTGAACACTTATCAGTGGCATGCTGTCAGCACATTATGTCAGTGTTATATGGGCACAGTATAGGGGTGAACACTTATCAGTGGCATGCTGTCAGCACATTATGTCAGTATTATATGGGAACAGTATAGTGGTGAACACTTATCAGTGGCATGCTGTCAGCACATTATATCAGTATTATATGGGCACAGTATAGGGTGTGAACACTTATCAGTGGCATGCTGTCAGCACATTATATCAGTATTATATGGACACAGTATAGGGGTGAACACTTATCAGTGGCATGCTGTCAGCACATTATGTCAGTATTATATGGACACAGTATAGGGGTGAACACTTATCAGTGGCATGCTGTCAGCACTGTATGTCAGTATTATATAGGCACAGTATAGGGGTGAACACTTATCAGTGGCATGCTGTCAGCACTGTATGTCAGTATTATATAGACACAGTATAGTGGTGAACACTTATCAGTGGCATGCTGTCAGCACATTATATCAGTATTATATGGGCACAGTATAGGGGTGAACACTTATCAGTGGCATGCTGTCAGCACATTATATCAGTATTATATGGACACAGTATAGGGGTGAACACTTATCAGTGGCATGCTGTCAGCACATTATGTCAGTATTATATGGACACAGTATAGGGGTGAACACTTATCAGTGGCATGCTGTCAGCACATTATGTCAGTATTATATGGGAACAGTATAGTGGTGAACACTTATCAGTGGCATGCTGTCAGCACTGTATGTCAGTATTATATAGGCACAGTATAGGGGTGAACACTTATCAGTGGCATGCTGTCAGCACTTTATGTCAGGATTATATAGACACAGTATAGCGGTGAACACTTATCAGTGGCATGCTGTCAGCACATTATGTCAGTATTATATGGGTACAGTATAGTGGTGAACACTTATCAGTGGCATGCTGTCAGCACATTATGTCAGTATTATATGGACACAGTATAGTGGTGAACACTTATCAGTGGCATGCTGTCAGCACATTATATCAGTATTATATGGGCACAGTATAGGGGTGAACACTTATCAGTGGCATGCTGTCAGCACATTATGTCAGTATTATATGGGTACAGTATAGTGGTGAACACTTATCAGTGGCATGCTGTCAGCACATTATGTCAGTATTATATAGACACAGTATAGTGGTGAACACTTATCAGTGGCATGCTGTCAGCACTTATTTCTGTACAGTATTCCTGTATTATGTTGGGTTGGCTCTTTGTATAGCAGGTTGCTGTTGCTGCTGCTGCATCCTAATGTACTCTCAGTATCTGAGCTGTGACTACAGATCCCAGGCTGCTCATAAACCCTGGTGACCTGCAGTGGTGTAACTTCAGGCCCTGGGCCCCGATGTGAAAGCTCCAGCGGGGCCCCCAATTATTGCAAATCTTTAATAGCATTAGTCTTTTTCAATAGGACAAAGGCACTTTTGGGGCCCCCCTAGGCTGCAGGGCCCGAGTGCGATCGCAACCCCTGCACATATTGTAGTAATTTACTCTCCTGGTCACCTGATCAGCCTCCATCATCATTCTCTTCTCCGGTCCCTCTTCCCTGGCATTGATGGGGTTAACCATTGACATCAAAGGAAAGAAGCTGCTGGGACCCAATCAGCGTCCAGCGCTGCTGCCGATCCCCCTCCTGTGCCCCTTCTGTGCCCCTCCTGCGCCTCCTGCCCCTTCTGTGCCCCTCCCGTGCCCCTCCTGCCTCTCCCGTGCCCCATCCGCGGCCGCTTATTTCCAGGAGGCGGAGGAGAGCGGCGCTGACCCCGGAGCCAGCAGCAGCAGCATGCAGAACGGAGACTGCACCGGAGAGCGGCCCCGGATCATCCAGATAGCCCGCACCGCCACCTTCAGCGCCTGCCACAGGCTGCACTGGTGAGTGACACTGCACTGGGGGGAGAGGAGGCTGCACTGGGGGGAGAGGAGGCTGCACTGGGGGGAGAGGAGGCTGCACTGGTGAGTGACACTGCACTGGGGGGATAGGAGGCTGCACTGGTGAGTGACACTGCACTGGGGGGATAGGAGGCTGCACTGGGGGGAGAGGAGGCTGCACTGGTGAGTGACACTGCACTGGGGGGATAGGAGGCTGCACTGGTGAGTGACACTGCACTGGGGGGAGAGGAGGCTGCACTGGGGGAGAGGAGGCTGCACTGGTGAGTGACACTGCACTGGGGGGAGAGGAGGCTGCACTGGGGGGAGAGGAGGCTGCACTGGTGAGTGACACTGCACTGGGGGGAGAGGAGGCTGCACTGGTGAGTGACACTGCACTGGGGGAGAGGAGGCTGCACTGGGGGGAGAGGAGGCTGCACTGGTGAGTGACACTGCACTGGGGGAAGAGGAGGCTGCACTGGGGGGAGAGGAGGCTGCACTGGGGGAAGAGGAGGCTGCACTGGTGAGTGACACTGCACTGGGGGGAGAGGAGGCTGCACTGGGGGGGAGAGGAGGCTGCACTGGGGGGAGAGGAGGCTGCACTGGGGGGGAGAGGAGGCTGCACTGGTGAGTGACACTGCACTGGGGGGGAGAGGAGGCTGCACTGGTGAGTGACACTGCACTGGGGGGGGAGAGGAGGCTGCACTGGTGAGTGACACTGCACTGGGGGGGGAGAGGAGGCTGCACTGGTGAGTGACACTGCACTTGGGGGGGAGAGGAGGCTGCACTGGTGAGTGACACTGCACTGGGGGGGGAGAGGAGGCTGCACTGGTGAGTGACACTGCACTGGGGGGAGAGGAGGCTGCACTGGTGAGTGACACTGCACTGGGGGGAGAGGAGGCTGCACTGGTGAGTGACACTGCACTGGGGGGAGAGGAGGCTGCACTGGTGAGTGACACTGCACTGGGGGGAGAGGAGGCTGCACTGGTGAGTGACACTGCACTGGGGGGAGAGGAGGCTGCACTGGGGGGAGAGGAGGCTGCACTGGTGAGTGACACTGCACTGGGGGGAGAGGAGGCTGCACTGGTGAGTGACACTGCACTGGGGGGAGAGGAGGCTACACTGGGGGGAGAGGAGGCTGCACTGGTGAGTGACACTGCACTGGGGAAGAGGAGGCTGCACTGGGGGGAGAGGAGGCTGCACTGGGGGGAGAGGAGGCTGCACTGGTGAGTGACACTGCACTGGGGGGGAGAGGAGGCTGCACTGTGGGGGGAGAGGAGGCTGCACTGGTGAGTGACACTGCACTGGGGGGGGAGAGGAGGCTGCACTGGTGAGTGACACTGCACTGGGGGGGAGAGGAGGCTGCACTGGTGAGTGACACTGCACTGGGGGGAGAGGAGGCTGCACTGGGGGGAGAGGAGGCTGCACTGGGGGGAGAGGAGGCTGCACTGGGGGGAGAGGAGGCTGCACTGGTGAGTGACACTGCACTGGGGGGAGAGGAGGCTGCACTGGTGAGTGACACTGCACTGGGGGGAGAGGAGGCTGCACTGGGGGGAGAGGAGGCTGCACTGGGGGAGAGGAGGCTGCACTGGGGGGAGAGGAGGCTGCACTGGGGGGAGAGGAGGCTGCACTGGGGGAGAGGAGGCTGCACTGGGGGAGAGGAGGCTGCACTGGGGGGAGAGGAGGCTGCACTGGTGAGTGACACTGCACTGGGGGGAGAGGAGGCTGCACTGGTGAGTGACACTGCACTGGGGGGAGAAGAGGCTGCACTGGGGGGAGAGGAGGCTGCACTGGGGGGAGAGGAGGCTGCACTGGTGAGTGACACTGCACTGGAGGGAGAGGAGGCTGCACTGGGGGGAGAGGAGGCTGCACTGGTGAGTGACACTGCACTGGGGGGAGAGGAGGCTGCACTGGGGGGAGAGGAGGCTGCACTGGGGGAGAGGAGGCTGCACTGGTGAGTGACACAGCACTGGGGGGAGAGGAGGCTGCACTGGTGAGTGACACTGCACTGGGGGGAGAGGAGGCTGCACTGGTGAGTGACACTGCACTGGGGGAGAGGAGGCTGCACTGGTGAGTGACACTGCACTGGGGGAGAGGAGGCTGCACTGGTGAGTGACACTGCACTGGGGGGAGAGGAGGCTGCACTGGTGAGTGACACTGCACTGGGGGGAGAGGAGGCTGCACTGGTGAGTGAGGCTGCACTGGTGAGTGACACTGCACTGGGGGGAGAGGAGGCTGCACTGGTGAGTGACACTGCACTGGGGGGAGAGGAGGCTGCACTGGTGAGTGACACTGCACTGGGGGGAGAGGAGGCTGCACTGGTGAGTGAGGCTGCACTGGGGGGAGAGGAGGCTGCACTGGGGGGAGAGGAGGCTGCACTGGTGAGTGACACTGCACTGGGGGGAGAGGAGGCTGCACTGGTGAGGTGACACTGCACTGGGGGGAGAGTAGGCTGCACTGGTGAGTGACGCTGCACTGTGGGGAGAGGAGGCTGCACTGGGGGAGAGGAGGCTGCACTGGTGAGTGACACTGCACTGGGGGGAGAGGAGGCTGCACTGGTGAGTGAGGCTGCACTGGGGGGAGAGGAGGCTGCACTGGTGAGTGACACTGCACTGGGGGAGAGGAGGCTGCACTGGTGAGTGACACTGCACTGGGGGGAGAGTAGGCTGCACTGGTGAGTGACGCTGCACTGGGGGAGAGGAGGCTGCACTGGGGGAGAGGAGGCTGCACTGGTGAGTGACACTGCACTGGGGGGAGAGGAGGCTGCACTGGTGAGTGAGGCTGCACTGGTGAGTGACACTGCACTGGGGGGAGAGGAGGCTGCACTGGTGAGTGACACTGCACTGGGGGAGAGGAGGCTGCACTGGTGAGTGAGGCTGCACCAGGGGGGGGGGGTGAGGCTCTTGCTGTAAAATAGAATGTCAAGTCTGAAATTATTTACTATTACAGATATAATACAATAACTTTAATACTGTTGTACAATAATAACTTTGCACTGAGAGCCCCGCTGCCGGGAGATGTGCTATACTTCACTGGGCAGCATCCAGCTTCCAGGCATAGGGGACTGTGACTGCCCCCGGCACTGACTGACAGCTGCTCAATATTAAAGGATTATAATGTCTATGGAGAGGAGAAAAAAGGGAAAAAATCTATGTTTGAGCGGCCCAGTTGTGTGATCCCGCCAGTCACACGTTAGTGGAGAGTATCAAGTGAAAGAACACGTGTACTGGAGACTGGGATCAAGGAGATCACTTCAAAAGAGTAATCAACACTTTATCAAAAACAGAGCGCACACAAGGCACAAAGTATAAAACCAATGAACAATGTGTACAGCGTACACCGGATACAATGTGTACGGCGTACACCGGATACAATGTGTACAGAGTACACCGGATACAATGTGTACAGAGTACACCGGATACAATGTGTACAGAGTACACCGGATACAATGTGTACAGAGTACACCGGATACAATGTGTACAGAGTACACCGGATACAATGTGTACAGAGTACACCGGATACAATGTGTACAGAGTACACCGGATACAATGTGTACAGAGTACACCGGATACAATGTGTACAGAGTACACCGGATACAATGTGTACAGAGTACACCGGATACAATGTGTACAGTGTACACCGGATACAATGTGTACAGAGTACACCGGATACAATGTGTACAGAGTACACCGGATACAATGTGTACAGAGTACACCGGATACAATGTGTACAGTGTACACCGGATACAATGTGTACAGAGTACACCGGATACAATGTGTACAGAGTACACCGGATACAATGTGTACAGAGTACACCGGATACAATGTGTACAGAGTACACCGGATACAATGTGTACAGAGTACACCGGATACAATGTGTACAGAGTACACCGGATACAATGTGTACAGAGTACACCGGATACAATGTGTACAGAGTACACCGGATACAATGTGCACAGAGTACACCGGATACAACGTGCACAGAGTACACCGGATACAACGTGCACAGAGTACACCGGATACAACGTGCACAGAGTACACCGGATACAACGTGCACAGAGTACACCGGATACAACGTGCACAGAGTACACCGGATACAACGTGTACAGAGTACACCGGATACAATGTGCCCATGCCTTAATGAGTACAAAAGTTACAATGATATAGTGCAATAAATACAGCATTCAAAATGGAAGTAGGCAAGTGATGGAATACACCACTGAGTGACAGCGCTCTGTATACACCACTGAGTGACCAAGAGCTCTGTATACACCACTGAGTGACCAAGAGCTCTGTATATACCACTGAGTGACCAAGAGCTCTGTATACACCACTGAGTGACCAAGAGCTCTGTATACACCACTGAGTGACCAAGAGCTCTGTATACACCACTGAGTGACCAAGAGCTCTGTATACACCACTGAGTGATCAAGAGCTCTGTATACACCACTGAGTGACCAAGAGCTCTGTATACACCACTGAGTGACCAAGAGCTCTGTATACACCACTGAGTGACCAAGAGCTCTGTATACACCACTGAGTGACCAAGAGCTCTGTATACACCACTGAGTGACCAAGAGCTCTGTATACTCCACTGAGTGACCAAGAGCTCTGTATACACCACTGAGTGACCAAGAGCTCTGTATACACCACTGAGTGACCAAGAGCTCTGTATACACCACTGAGTGACCAAGAGCTCTGTATACACCACTGAGTGACCAAGAGCTCTGTATACACCACTGAGTGACCAAGAGCTCTGTATACTCCACTGAGTGACCAAGAGCTCTGTATACACCACTGAGTGACCAAGAGCTCTGTATACACCAGTGAGTGACAGAGCTCTATGCCGCTCGAGGCACAGCATTAATGCTATAGTATCACTCAGTCATACACATGACGATGTGCATTGGTTGGTCAATTATGCAAAATATGACCAAAAAATACATGTAAGGGAACAGATCAATCACATAACACAAGGTGTGTCCAGGTGAAGAGAACACTTTCCCATGTGCCCATTAAATGCAGAGAATGTGAATACAGATCCCAAATAAAATCTATAGAAGACGCACAACCCGCTGAATAATGTGCAGAACTTCAGTATGAAAAATAAAAGCAAATGAAAGAAATATTGAAAAACCATGCAAAATAAAATGCTGCAAAATCACCCTGTGTGAACAAAACTTAAATACTGAGGTTAAGACACCTCAACAAATACTCAGCGTGTGCACGAGGCCTTACAAATACTGAGGTAAAAAACTCACCAAATACTGACCGTGTGCACGAGGCCTTACATATACTGAGGTAAAAAACTCACCAAATACTCAGCGAGTGCACGAGGCCTTACAAATACTGAGGTAAAAAACTCACCAAATACTGACCGTGTGCACGAGGCCTTACAAATACTGAGGTAAAAACTCACCAAATACTGAACGTGTGCACGAGGCCTTACAAATACTGAGGTAAAAACTCACCAAATACTCAGCGTGTGCACGAGGCCTTAGGGTGCGTGCACAAGGTTCCGGAGGAGCTGCGTGTTGGATGCGGCTCCTCCGGACCTGAGGGAACCCGTGGGTGGCCGCGGGGAGACCGCAGCCGCCCTGTACTCACAATGTGCGGCAGGTGCAGGGCGGCTTCTCCCTGAAGTCACCCGATGGGAGCAGCTTCCGACTCTGCAGCATGAAATTAACATGCGGAGGAGGAGCGGACTCCCGGCAACCCGCACCGCAGCTCCAAACACGCTGCGGGTGGGTTACACATAGTGAGGATGGGATTTCTTGAAATCCCATCCACTATGCTAGTACTGTACCACGCAGCGTTTTGGACGCAGCACAAAGACGCTGCGTCTCCTGATCGTGAGGATGCACCCTTACAAATGCTGAGGAAAAAACTCACCAAATACTCAGCGTGTGCACGAGGCCTTAAGGTAACGTTACACGTCGCAACATTGCATGCAATTTCACTTGCAACTTACTGATTGCAGTGAAATCATGGACACATTGTTCTATTTTGTTGCCATGTACAAATGTAACAATGTGTCCATGATTTCACTGCAACCAGTAAATTGCAAGTGAAATTGCATGCAATGTTGCGAAGTGTGAAGGTACCCTTACAGGTACTGAGGTAAAACTCTCCAAATACTCAGTGTGTGCACGAGGCCTTACAAATACTGAGGTAAATGCTCACCAAATAATCAGCGTGTGCACAAGGCCTTACATATACTGAGGTAAAAACCTCACCAAATACTGAACGTGTGCACAAGACCTTACATATACTGAGGTAAACACTCTCCAAATACTGAATGTGTGCACGAGGCCTTACAGATACTGAGGGAAAACCTCACCAAATACTCAGCGTGTGCACGAGGCCTTATGGTGGGTTTACACACACCAATCATTGTATCCAATCTCTGAACCAATCTCTGGTTGCAGTGAAATCATGGACACATAGTTCCATTTTGTGGCTGTGTACAACATGGAGCAATCTGTCCATGATTTCACTGCAACCAGAGATTGGTTCAGAGATTGGATACAATGATTGGTGTGTGTAAACCCACCATTACAGATACTGAGGTAAAACCTCACCAAATACTCAGCGTGTGCACGAGGCCTTACAGATACTGAGGTAAACACTCTCCAAATACTGAATGTGTGCACGAGGCCTTACAGATACTGAGGTAAAAGCTCACCAAATACTGAACGTGTGCATGAGGCCTTACAGATACTGAGGTAAAACCTCACCAAATACTCAGCGTGTGCACAAGGCCTTACAGATACTGAGGTAAAAACCTCACCAAATACTGAACGTGTGCACGAGGCCTTACAGATACTGAGGTAATAACTCACCCAAATACTCAGCGTGTGCACAAGGCCTTACAAATACTGAGGTAAAAACCTCACCAAATACTCAGCGTGTGCACGAGGCCTTACAGATACTGAGGTAAAAACCTCACCAAATACTCAGCGTGTGCACGAGGCCTTACAGATACTGAGGTAAAAAACTCACCAAATACTCAGCGTGTGCACAAGGCCTTACAAATACTGAGGTAAAAACCTCACCAAATACTCAGCGTGTGCATCCACTTCCCCTCCACCTTGGATATACACATGTGAAATGCCTCTACATGCTGTGTGTGCCCCTATATCTGGATATTTTGCATGAATCATGTATATATGCACTCCGTACATACATGATCCAAGGAAAATATCCACATATAGGGGCAGGACACACAGCATGTAGAGGCATTTCACATGTGTCTCTATCATGTTAATCAAGATGTGGGGGCGCAGTTTACATGGGTAAAATCTGGCAGACTGGCAGATGCAGCAGCAGGAGCAGGACAACATATCAGTACCTGTCACAGCCAGCCCAGACACGTTACCTCCTCTGTGCTCTGACTGTGTTGGACTAGGCGACCGGTCTCTCTTCAGGCAGCCCAGCCTGGAGGTGGTGGCCGGCGGCCGGTGACAGACTCAGTCAGGAGGACAGGAGTCTGGAGAGCAGGTGCAGCTGCCACGGATTGAGCAGGCCAGCAGCAGAGTGGGCAGCGTGTGTGCTCTCCTCCAGCACCCGCGGTGTGTTAGCAAGAGGGGCGTAACTACAATAGGTGCAGGGGTTGTGACCGCACCCGGGCCCTGCAGCTTAGGGGGCCCCAAAAGTTCCTTTGGCCTATAGAAAAAGACTAAATGCCCAGTTACACACACAGATATCTGTTCAGATATTGGTCTCAGATCTCTGGTTGCAGTGAAATCATGGACACATTGTTCCATTTCGTACACAGCCACAAAATGGAGCAATGTGTCCATGATTTCACTGCAACCAGAGATCTGAGACCAATATCTGAACAGATATCTGTGTGTGTAACGTGGCCTTAATACTATTAAAGATTTGCAATAATTGGAGGCCTCATTGGAGCTTCCGCACTCGTACCCATGGGCCTGAAGTTATGCCACTGGTCAGCAACATCCTCCCGTGGCCGGCTCCAGGTTTTTGTGGGTTTGTGAAAGTCTGAGGGCCCCCTTTAGCACATACTGCTGTATATATGTGTGTGTGTGTGTGTGTGTGTATGTGTATATATATATATATAATTTTTTTTTTTTTTTTTAGAAAGCTTGCGGACTATAATATATCTATATATAGATATATTGCATCTATATATCCCTTGCAAATTTAATCCCTACCATGCTGTCTCCCCAATCGTGCTGTCTCTCCCACCCTGTGCACTGCCTCTTCCATCTCTGTGCATGTCACTCCCCCCTGTGTGCAGTCTCTCCCCTTTCTGTGCCTGTAACCCTTTGTGCGTTGTATCTTCCCTCTCTATGCATTTCTCTCCCCTTGTGCGGTCTCTCCTCTCTCTGCGCAGTCTCTCTCCCCTGTGTGCTGTCTCTGTCTCTCCCTTGAGTCTGTGTTTTCCCTGTGCTTGTTCCCCTCCCTGTGTGCTGTCTCTTCCCTGCACCTGTCTCCTTCCTGTGTGCTGTGTCCCCCCTGCGCGCTTGACTCCCCCTGCGCACTGTGTCTCTCCCCTGCACTTGTCTCTACCTGCACGCTATCTTCCCATTGTGCCTGTCTCCCTCCCTATACGCTGTGTCTCCCCCCAGTACCTGTCTCCCCCCTGCCTCCCCCCTGTGCGCTATCTCTCCCCAGTACCTGTCTCTCCCTGCATGTGTCCCCAATACCTGTCTCCCCTGCATGCTGTCTTCCCCCTGCGCCTGTCTCTTCCCAGTACCTGTCTTCCCCCTGCACGCAGTCTCCCCCTGCACCTGTCTCTCTTCCCAATATCTGTTTCCCCCATGCAAGTGTCTCCCCCCTGGGTGCTGTGTAATTTGCCCCTGACAGGGCCCCCTGAGTGCTGCCCCCCACCCGAGAGCTCCCTGAACGCTGCCCCCCACCTCACTCCGGGGACCCCCTGAGCACTGCCTCCCCCTCTCTCACTTCGAACCTCAGCGCTCGGCGCTGATCGCATCCAGTGAAGTACAGCAGATCTCAGATCCCTGTGTGTGCTGCGGCCGGCGCTGATTGCAGCCTGTCATGTACAGTGTCTAGTGGCCCCCCCCCCCCACAGCATTGGGCTTGGGGCTACAGCCCATATTGACCTCATTATAATCCGCCACTGATTGTGAGCCCCAATGGGGGCAGTGATAATGTCTGTGAAGCGCTGTAGAATGTGATGGTGTGGTATAGGTAAGCCTAGATATATAATACAAGTAGAGTAGTTGGAGTATTGTTGAGTTGCTGAGTTGTGCAATGAGATTTGGCAGACATTGCATACAATGAATATCTGCGGCTCCAGACATTGACCTCTTTCATGATCTGTGCCGCTCTAAGCAATCTGGACAGTTTGGAATAAAAATGGCAGCAAAGTCAAAGATTTATTAGTAAAACCATAGAAAATTAATGCTGCGCATTTCGACCTCAGGCTGAGGCTTTTATAAGGCCTATTAAACTATCTAGATTGTATAGTAAGTTTCCACCATTGTCAACACAACGGGAGAGGGGATGGAGTAGCAGAAAAAATGTCAATTTCATCCTCAAAGTGAACTTGTAATGTACAAAATCGATATTAACCAGTAGATATGGGATTAATCTATAGGATAACAGCATTCTGAACCTGCCCGGCGTCTGTGACCCACCCCAAGGCTGTGGGGACTCGGATCCCGGGCGTTGATTACTGGGGATTGTCACGGGCAGTCGATCCCCGGGTCCGTGGCCCTGGTGGTCGCTTAAAAAGGGGGATTTTGGAAAATAAAAGGGTTTTGTTGAATATTTCATGATGCCACCTACGGTGTTTGGTGATGGCACCAGCGCTGCTGCAGACCTCCGGGGATGATGGATGGGCAGCCTGATGGTGTTGTTCGCCGTAGGTGGAGCGGGGTCCCCTGGGCAGTGATGGATTTGGTACGTGGAGGTGGCCCTGCAGGCGGGAGGTAGGTACAGTGTCAGTGCTGGACAGGATCAGGGCTGTAAGAACTGACACACACACTGGGAGTAGTTTTCCGTACCTTTACTGATGTTAAACCGGCACTGTCCAGGGTCACTCCAGGTGGTCGTAAAGCACTTCGGGATTTCCACAGTGAGTGATTTGTAAGGCCTCCTCGTTCCTGTCTTACTTGTGTTAAAGCCCTGACCTGCTTAGAACCTGGCCTGGCCTCCTCTGTGTCTCACACCTGTATAGTGGTTAGTAAGAACCTTCTGTGGATTGCCACTGGCTTTGTCTTTCCCTTGCGGTTCCTGGCTCTTGTGTTGGTTGCTGATACAGGAGGTCCAGGAGACTGGAGTCTCCTCGGTGAACGTCTTTTCTGCTGGGCTAAGTGCTCCTTAATAGACTCGTATTCCGGTGTCCGGGTTGCTTCCTGATGTGAACCGGTATGGTTCCTCTGCCACCACTCTGTCCCTCGCCCTGCCTCTGACCCTCACTCTTGGGTTCCTCACTCTGGCTAGGCTTCCTCTGGTACAAGCCTATCACGGCCCCGCTACCAGGTTGTCTTCACAGTGCTGCACCATACTGCACGGACCGACTAACTCCGCCCCCAGCACCTGTATTTACAGGGGATCTTGCCTAAGGCAGCAAGTGGAGCTCCCCCTACAGGCCTGGGATGGAAGGTGCTGTGTGTGTAAGGGCACCTGACATGGAAATCCCTCCATGCACTAGGTGTTCCTTTGACTACCTGTACTGCAGGGTGCCACATATGCACATTAAACCCTACTGCCGCAAGGAAAAGAACTTTAATCCTTGGTGGGATTTGAACCCAGGACCCTTTTAGCATAAAAAGAAAAAATGCAAAAACCTCACCAAAAACACACCGAAAACCTTGATTTTTCATGCAGTTTTTGGATGTGGATTTTAAAGGCAGAAAATGTTTTCTGTCTGCAGGATTTCACCTCCAAACTATATGCTCATGTAGCTCTTCCACAGTCGAGTCCATCAATATCTGTACATGACCAGTCCGTTCCTCCATTACTGAGAAATCAGCATTTAAAGCTGAAGGCCTCTTTGTAGATCTGAAGCCTCTGTCACTCCAGTTCTATTCCCTGCCCAGCGTTGCCGCCTTCTGTTTGACTTGCAATCTCTGTGCTGTGTGTCTTCCGGAGCTGTCAGTTAAACAGGAAGTGGTGGTGCTGGGCGGGGAATAGAGCTGGAGTGACAGAGGCTTCAGATCTACCATAAATCACCCTCATTAGGATATCAATTCAAACGCTGATGTATTATTGCACTGAATACATGCGTAATAATAGTTTACTGTGTGAAATCCTACTGACAGATTCATTTTCGAGCGCTAAAAGACATTGGAATAAACTAATGAAATCAAGAATCCTAACATTTATATAACATTACATAGCCATAATAATCTGTCTGTCTCCCGTCAACTACATTGACATGAATGTTGATTCTCATCCAATTCCCTGTAATCTTGTACATAGATCGTTACTATTGGTGGCATCTCGATATAATCACCAAAGTGGTTACTGGAACAGCAAAGCTGTTATTGATATTCCTGATTAAGTCCTTGGTTTGAGGTCAAAACATGTTATAAATAAACCTTCGGCTTTACTGCAACTTTTTAACCCAAATTTCAGCTTCTATAGATTTTTTGTTAAAGAAAACTGTAGTATTGCTCTGGTATCTTTGTGCAGGTGATCATCACCCGTGCACACTCTAATTAGCTGAAGAACTAAAGAGCAAGTTCTCATTATCCCGGGTGATGAAATAAAGCATTACATGATGTCCCATTATGGCGAGGGTTAAGGTACCGTCACATGGGGCGACGGGGCTGTCGGCGGCGACTGGCGGGTGCGCGCACGTTTTTGGCGCCCTGCCAGCGTTGCCGTCCCCCATTTACATGGGGCAACATCTCCAGCCCCGCACTGGTGAGCTGTCAGGCGGCATCACCACCGGGGTGTCTGAAAACCCCAGCGGCGATGCAGGACAATGGGAGCCTATGGCTCCCATCACCTGACAGGTCGTCGGCGCCTGGTTACATGGGGGAATGTGTGCACATCGCCCCAGATCGGTCGTCTGGTTTCAGAGCACTGCTGTGAAACCAGGCGACCTCCCGGCGGCGCCGACATCGCCCCTTTACATGAGGCGACGTAAGGGAGATGTCGCCGCCGATAGTCCACGCCTCTACGTCGCCTATGTAATAGGCGGCGATGTCGCTCCGTGTGACGGGGCCTTTAGAGGTTGAGGTGTCGCATCACAAAAAAAATTGTGCTACTTGCTGTCACGTAATTATTTTAGGGCCTTTTCACATAGGGTTTTTTTGAAAAATGCGGCAGTCACGGTATAAAAACGCATTTTCCGCCTACTTGCGGCAAGCCCCATGCATTGTCTATGGGGCTTGCGGTAAGTGTGCGGCAAGTGCGGTTCCAGCAGTTGTGGGCGCGAAAAAAAACGCGGTCAGTGGCGTTTTTTTTCCGCTGATGCAAGTGCTGGAACCGCACTTGCCGCACACTTACCGCAAGCCCCATAGACAATGCATAGGGCTTGCCGCAAGCACGGTGCAAGTGCGGCCGTTAGGCAGAAAGTGCGGTAGATGCATTTTTTTTACCGCGACTGCCACATTTTTCAAAAAACCCTATGTGACCGCACCCTTAGAACTGTGATTTTGCAGTATAATAAAAAAGCTAAATCACATGAGTCTGGTAAGGTCGATTCTTGTGACCTGACCATTAACACCAATCCTACCTCACTCTGGAAGTTCCCCCAACCCCTTCCCATGAATAAAAGCTCAGACAACAATCCATTTTTCTTTGGATAAAAATGGCCACAGCAGCCAATTTATTGACAACATAAGAAAAACATATAATTAAAACAATTAGTGAGGTCCTCGAAGCTACCAAAATCTGGTGATTTTTCCATGACATTGCCCCTGTCCAGACTGACTCCCAGCCGTGTTCACCTGCAGAAGCACCATGAAACCGAGGGGAGAGGTTGTCCTCCAATACCGTTAATATGAACCCGACGTTCCATTACCGGGTATCACCCAAAATTCCACCAAGATGAACCCGACGTTCTATTGCTGGGTATCACCCATATCTCACTTTGCTGTCCAGTGGTCTGAGGTCAAAGAGGGCCACTCAACCTCGGTCAGTCCTATTTAAGTTCCCACCTATAACCTATGTCATTATCTCCTTATCTTCAGACCACTACCCCTTGCATCACCTTTCGTCCCCCTCCCCTCATCTTCATGTCAAGCTTCCCCCTATCCCCTGCTTGGAGGGTCCAACTGATACTGAACAGTTGCACACGAGTTGCATTCGATTTGCATTGAGGTCTGTGCGAGCGAGCGGAGACCAAAACTAATTTGGAAGCATTTCCAACTCTGTGTTGCAATCACAAGAGCTCGCAGGTCACAATGTGTCACCATAGATGCGGTCACAGCACGACGCTGTATCACATGTAGCCATAATGTTTGCAGCTGCTTTCCAATGTACCAGGTGTCTAAGGAAGGCAGGGACAGCAGGTGATCCTGGGCTCAGCAGTCTGCGGGGTCTAAGGACCGTCTACCAGATTAAATGACAGCTGTGTGTTTTGAGATGTTTCGGGCTCAGTTCTTTATTAGGCTGTGCTGCTGTGGTTGCTTTGATAAAGGACAGAGTTTTGCAACTAATTGATATATCCATAGTCAGAAGGATTAACATGAACCCATTAGAAACCAGCAAGTGCTGCTGTGATCTTCAGCCGGATCTGGAGTTTACCTAACAATAGGAAAAAGGGGCATATGGATACTGGGTGATTAAAAACAAATATAATAAAACCAAATAAACAAAAAGAAAATCTGTCAATACCTGAGATAAGGAGGCTGTTGACAATTACCCTATCCTGATGTGTGACCTCTGTGTCATGCTACATCTAGCATCAGCCGCAGACAGAAGCTCAGGAGCTGTCGGTCTCTGTGGCATTAAAGCTTCCCAACCATGGAAAGGGAAAAGGTGCCACTCTGACCCCCATAGTTTCCCCCTTAATCCTACTGGGAAGATCAGGCTAGGCTTTATACAAAATTATCATTTAGGCTGGAGGCACACTGTCGTGCATCAAACATGGAGCGTGTTTGATGCACAACAGTGATGCATGTGATCTGCATGTTTTTGGGTGTGTGTGGTGCGAGTGTGGTGAGTGTGCCTGTATTCATGTGAGTGTGGTGTGAGTGCGTGTGTGGTGCGTGTGATTGTGTGTGATGCTGTCCCTGGTCCTGAAGGACAGTGGACAGCATTTGCGGTGATTGTAAACTCGCTGGCTGTGAAAGCCGGCGAGATTGAATTTACCGCTTTGCCAGTACAGTAATCAATAATGTTCTAGCGCTGTCACAGTACTGCTGAAACATTGTTTAAAAAACTCAGTTAGAAATCTAAATAATAAAGTGCTGTGTGTTTATAATCATTTTAACCCCCTCTGCAGGCTCTGCGCTACATGTCGGCATAGAGCCTGCAGATGCGGCTAATAAAAGACGGTGTCAGAAGGGTTAAACTGCAGTTAGTATGCTGTCATCATGTGTACACTCTGTGTAGACATAGTGACAACACACCCTGGCAGTGCAGGGGTTAACACCTTTATTTTACTGATCCCGGCAATTGTCGGGTGATTTTTACATTGCTGACAAGCCGCTCTCCTCCTGCACTGAGCTGTCCGTGGTCCTGAAGCTCCTGTGTGATATTACTGTAATATCACGCTGGGGTTTCAGCACCAGGGACAGCGGCTGCCATGGTACACTTTTTGCGTATGCAATTGGCGTAAGTACGCCAAAAGTGTACCATGGCAGCCGCTGTCCCTAGTGCTGAAGCTCCATCGTGATATTACAGTAATATCAAGCTGGAGCTTCAGGACCACGGACAGCTCAGTGCAGAGGAGAGCGGCTTGTCAGCAAAGTAAAATCACCCGACAATTGCCAGGAACAGTAAAATAAAGGTATTAACCCCTGCACTGCCAGGGTGTGTTGTCACTATGTCTACACAGAGTACACACTGTGTGTACACATGATGGCAGCACACTAACTGCATTTTAACCCTTCTAACACCGGCTTTTATTAGCCGCATCTGCAGGCTCTATGCCAGAGGTCCCCAAATCCAGGCCTCAAGGGCCGCCAACAGTGCAGGTTTTCAGGGTTTCCTTAGTATTGCACAGGGCTTGGAATCATTACCAGTGCAGATGATCACATTAGCACCAGTGCAATACTAAGGAAATCCTGAAAACCTGCACTGTTGGGGACCTCTGCTCTATGCTGACATGTAGCGCAGATCCTGCAGAAGGGGTTAAAATGATTAGTAACACATAGCACTTTATTATTTAGTTTTCTGAGTTTATCATTTAAAGATACAGGTCTGAGTGCAAAGTGATTTTTGTCTCGCATTACACTCGCGCGTGTCTTGCGCCAGTGTGCCTTCAGCCTCACACAGCGTATAACTTGGACAAATGCAATGCTAAAAAAAGGATTGCACTCAGACCCTTGTGATTCAATGAGGCAGAGCAAATCTGCTTTTTTTTCTCAGCTGTATTCGGCCTTAGGAATAAATTGCAGCATGTTGCGATTGGAAGAGTAAATCAGATGAGACTCGTCTATGGGTTTTAGAAAAAAATCGGATGCCACATAGGCCATCCTATTGTGATCCTAGTGTCATCGGGCCATCCTAGTGTCATCCTAGTGTGATCCTAAAATCATCGGGTCATCCTAATGTCATCCTAGTGTGATCCTAGTGTCATTGGGCCATCCTAGTGTCATCGAGCCACCCTAGTGTCATTGTGCCATCCTAGTGTCATCCTAGTGTCATCGAGCCATCCTAGTGTCATCCTAGTGTCATCGAGCCATCCTAGTGTCATCCTAGTGTCATCGAGCCATCCTAGTGTCATCCTAGGGCCATCCTAGTGTCATCCTAATGTGAGCCTATTGTCATCGGGCCATCTTAGTGTCATCGAGCCATTCTAGTGTCATCCTAGTGTCATCGGGCCATCCTAGTGCCATCGGGCCATTCTAGTGTCATCCTAGTGTCATCGAGCACTCCTAGTGTCATTGAGCCATCCTAGTGTCATCCTAGTGTGATCCTAGTGTCATCGAGCCATCCTAGTGTTATCGAGCCATCCTAGTGTCATTCTAGTGTCATCGGGTCATCCTAGTGCCATCGGGCCATCCTAGTGCCATCGGGCCATCCTAGTGGCATCCTAGTGCCATCCTAGTGTCATCGGGCCATCCTCCTAGAGTCATCGGGTCATCCTAATGTCATCCTAGTGTGATCCTAGTGTCATCGAGCACTCCTAGTGTCATTGAGCCATCCTAGTGTCATCCTAGTGTCATCCTAGTGTCATCCTAGTGTCATTCTAGTGTCATCGAGCCATCCTAGTGTCATCCTAGTGTCATATGGCCATCCTAGTGTCATTGGGCCATCCTTGTGTCATTGGGCCATCCTAGTGCCATCCTAGTGTCGTCGGGCCATCCTAGTGTCATCCTAGTGTCATCGGGCCATCCTAGTGTCATCGGTCCTTCCTAGTGCATTCCTAGTGTCATTGGGCCATCCTAGTGCCATCCTAGTGTCATCGAACCATCCTAGTGTCATCCTAGTGTCATCGGGCCATCGTAGTGCCATCCATTTTTTTAAGGACAGATTACCATTCTGGAGCACAGGACACTGTAAATGAAAGTTGATGAATAGCTGCTATGAGAAAAAAAAAACAGATGGAGAACATATGGAATATGAGAATTGATAAAAAAAATGTCCGACCTTTCTGGATGACAATTGGACTCATATATATATATTTTTTTTTAAACACTAGTATGAGCTAATGAGGTCTCTGTAAGCCGTGCTGATATGACATACTGTACAGGATTACTCATCACCTTTTTTCATCTTCCTATCTTACAGCAATTCTCTAACTGACGAGGAAAATAAAAAGATTTTTGGCAAGTGTAACAATCCTAACGGACACGGTCACAATTACAGAGGTGAGAGAATAACTATATATGCGGGAATCCAACAAGCCCATACATCCTTCTTCTCTTCCCTGGACAGCTGTCGTCTTGGGGAAGGTTACAACACCCCTATACACTCACTCATGTTCTTTTAACTGGTCCCTCCAAAAGTGTTCTGTTCAATAAATGTATCTCATGTAGTGTATGCTCCACTGTATCTCATGTAGTGTATGCTCCACTGTATCTCATGTAGTGTATGCTCCACTGTATCTCATGTAGTTTATGCTCCCACTTAGTTCATGAACTTGCAAACCTTTCACATGATGAATGTGTAATTGTCCTGTCAGGTGACTCAAGTATGATCTGTCATGTGTGTATACACTATTTCTGGCCATTATATGCATTATATGATCAGCATTCTTAACATTGATTCCCTCTGTACTAAAAACAATTCCAAATTCTCATTACAGTATTCTGTTTTAATTTCTCTCCACTTCTCCATAGGCTTTTACAGGCAGGTATTCCGTAATTAGATCTTCCAATCTTTTTTCAAACTAGAAAATGCATCGTATGATAAGATGATATGGGGAAAACAAAAGATTTGTCAATTGATCTATGGGAAAAGATAGTTGAACTGTATAAAACAGGAAAGGGATCCAAGGAATTGATAATGCCAGTCAGCATTAACAAATGGAAAATCAGGCTTTGTGTTAAAGCCAAACCACAATCAGATAGACCAAAACAAATTTCAGCCTCAACTGCCGGAAAAATTGTTCTGGATGCAAAAAAGCCACAAATAACATCAGCTAGGATCACTGAAAACTAGTGGTGTAGCTGTTTAGGCTACCTTCACATTACGATTTTTAGGGAGCCGATGCTGTCCGATATAAATTGGACAGCATCGGCTCCCTTCTGATGCCTGGAATCCCGATTCCGGCATAAAATCGCTCCCTGCGGGGTGAAATAAAAAAAAAAAAAAATGTTATTCTCACCCCCCCCCCATGGTAACCCACGGTCACATGACTGTGACATCACCGCAGGTCCTATACAGCAGAGGAAGCCCTCTGCTGACACCGGCAGCCTGCGAGAGCCACCGGGAGCCTCCAAGAAGATGGCGGAAGACGGCGGGGGCTCGTGGAGAGGTGAGAATAACATTTTTTTTTTTTTTAACACTTGTGCTCCTAGTTAGGAGCAGTTTTACTGTACTGAGCATGCTCAGTACAGTAAAACGGGGTCCGAGGAGACATCAGATGTTTCCTCGGACCCTTCTCCATAGGGCCCCATGTTATAGGGATCGGACCTAATCGGATGTGCACTAAATGCCATCCGATTTGGTCCGATCCGAATCTGTCAGATTTTATTTTCGGTGCTAAAATCGGAGCATGCTCCGATTTTAGCACCGATAATAAAATCGGACAGAATCGGATCGGACCAAATCGGATGGCATTTAGTGCACATCCGATTCGGTCCGATGCCCATAGGGCTGCATGGAGGCCAAATTCGGATTCGATTTTGATCGGACAGCATCGGAAATCCGAAAATCGTAATGTGAAAGCAGCCTTAAAGATGCACAATAACGAGGCACTTGAAGAAAAATGGGCTGCATGGTCAAGTCGCCAGAAAAAAGCCATTACTGCACAAATGCCACGAAGTATCTCACCTGCAATACGCCAAACAGCACAGAGACAAGTCTCCAAACTTCTGGAACAAGGTAATTTGGAGTGATGAGACCAAAATTGAGCTTTTTGGCCACAACCATAAACGTTACATTTAGGGAGATGTCCTAACTACAGACCTGTCTCTAATCTCTCCTTCATCTCTAAACTCCTGGAACGCTTGGTCCACTCCAGTATGATCCGCTATCTCTCCGACAATTCTCTTCTTGACCCTCTACAATCCAGCTTCTGCTCCTTACATTCTACTGAAACTGCCCTCACTAAAGTCTCTAATGATCTACTAACAGCTAAATCGAATGGTCACTACTCCCTGTTGATCCTCCTGGATTTCTCCGCTGCATTTGATACGGTGGATCACCAGTTCCTTCTCTCTATGCTCTGCTCTATTGGGGTTAAGGACACCGCTCTCTCATGGTTCTCCTCCTACCTCTCTGACCGCTTCTTCTTTGTATTTTTTGCCAGCTCCTCTTCCCCTCACGGTTGGAGTTCCTCAGGGTTGGTTCAGTCCTAGGTCCCCGTGTCTTCTCTCTATACACGGCCCCATTGGACAAACCATCAGTAGATTTGGTTTTCAGTTCCATCTCTATGCTGAAGACACCCAGTTATACACTTCTCCTGATATCACCTCCACATTACTACACAATACCAGTGATTGTCTGTCTGCTGTCTCTAGCATCATGTCTTCTCTCTACCTTAAATTGAATCTATCAAAAACTGAACTTCCCGTGTTTCCTCCCGCTCCTAATCTTCCGAAACCTAATATTGTCATTTATGTATGTGGTTTGACCGTTACTCCTCAGATGTATGCCTGCTGTCTTGGGGTTATATTTGACTTGGATCTCTCCTTCTCTCCCCAAATCCGGTTTCTCACTTGCTCATGTCACCTACACCTCAAAAACATCTGTAGAATTCGACCTTTTCTTACTGTTGACTCTGCAAAAACTCTACTGTTGCCCTTTTTCATTGAGGCCTGGATTACTGCAATTCTCTATTACTCGGTCTCCCTCTTACTAAACTCTCTCTTCTCCAATCCATCCTATCCTCAATGCAGCAGCCAGGATCATATTCCTCTCCAACCGCTTCACTGATGCCTCTATCCTAGGGTAGTTATTGCACTGGTTGCCAATTCGCTATAGAGTACAATATAAAATGATCACTCTCACCCACAAAGCCCTCCACAGTTCTATTCCGCCCTACATCTCTTCTCTCATTTCTGTCTATCGCCCTACACGTGCCCTCCGCTCCGCAAGTGACCTAAGACTGACTTCATCTACAATCCGATCCGAACCCCCCACTCCTGTCTCCAAGACTTCTCACGAGCTGCACCAATTCTCTGGAACGGATTACCAAGAACAATTCAATTAATTCCCAATACCAATAGTTTTAAGCGAGCCTTAAAAACACATCTCTTTAGACTGGCCTATCAGCTCACCTCACTTGTCTAACTATTCCTATCCTCCCTTTTCTAAATCTGACCTCTTGTGTCATCTGTCTGCACCTGCAGACTGTCTGTCTGTCCCCCATGCATAATATAGCACTTTATCTGTACTTGAACAGATCCCGACCGATGACCGATTCATGCAGCATTCCGTGAATCCCCTAATTATTATATTGATGTCTGGACCATATATGACATCTTTTGTTACTGTTACCTTTTGTGCATCCCCTATTTCCTCATACATTGTAAGCTTGTGAGCAGGATCCTCACTCCTTGTGGTTTTTGAATTTTTGTTACTCTGTATTGTCTCATATTGTCTGTACATGTTCCCTCCGAATTGTAAAGTGCTGCGTAATATGTTGGCGCTATATAAATAAAATTATTATATTATTATTATATATTATGATGAAAGGAACACCATTCCTACAGTAAAGCACAGAGGTGGATCACTGATAATGTCAGGATGTGTGAGCTACACAGGTACAGGAAACTTGGTCAAAGTTGAAGGAAATATGAGTGCAGCATGTTATCAGCAAATACTGGAGGCAAATTTGCACTCCTCAGCCCGGAAGCTGCGCATGGGATGTACTTAGACGTTCCAACATGACAACGATCCAAAACACAAGGCCACAAGGCCAAGTCGACCTGTCATTGGCTACAGCAGAACAAAGTGAAGGTTCTGGAGTGGCCATCTCAGTCTCCTGACCTCAGTATCATTGAGCCGCTCTGGGGAGAACTCAAGCCCACAGTTCAGACAAGAAAGCCCAGGAATTTACAGGAACTGGAGGCTTTTTGCCAAGAAGAATGGGCAGCTTTACCATCTGAGGAAATACAGAGCCTCATCCACAACTACCACAAAAGACTTCAAGCTGTCATTGATGTTAGAGGGGGCAATACACAGTATTAAAAACTGGGGGATGTGAACTTTTGATTGGGGTCCTTTGGATATTTTTGGTTGTCATTATGATTTTAAAAGAGAAAACGCAGTAGTTTGACAATAAATGGTTTCACCCAACTACTAACCATGAGTTTTTGAGTTATCTGTCATATTCTCTGAAAATAGGCAAAGAAAGCAAAAATCTGCTGGGGTATGTAAACTTTTGAGCACAACTGTATATGGCTCTCATCCTGGTATATACAGCCCTCATCCTGGGCTCATCCTAGTATATATAGCCCCCATCCTGGTATATATGGCCTTGTTCTTTGGCCCATCCTGGTATGTTTGGCTCTCATCCACAAAGTTTTTTGGGGGAAGTGAGCCTTATAATCCGAAAAATACAGTATTTACAAAGTTACTTCTCTTCACTTGTACTAATTTGGTAACAGTAGTACAGAACATTTATCAGCTGGAATCCTTTTGATCAGTGATTCTGATTCTTGCTATGGTGCCCGTGATGTTTTATCCTTCCCTGGACTTCACTATTCTGTATTTTTTACCTTCCTATTTTATATCTCTGAACAAATAAATGTGTTATTATAAACAAGGACGCGGCTCAACTTCTGAATCAATGAGTGTGACATCCGCTGTGGTCAGGGCTTCACTTTAAGCACAATCTGATTTGGTTTGGGAGATCAAAGCGGGCTGGGAAAGGAAGTAAAATAATTCATGAATGACAACGTTTAAATAAATTTTTTCGAAATACAAAGTACAAAGTCGTTGCAGTTAATGTCTGGATAAGAGATTATTGGAAGAGCAGACAGTTTGTAACAAGTAAACCTATTTAGGCCGATAGGAGGAGCAGTAAATTAGTAGTAAAAGAAACCCCTTTAGTTTTGGAATAATGGTGGTTGGAGAAGGAAACAACATTTTTGGCTAAATGCAGCATGAGAGCAAGTCCTGAGCATTTCCACTATCAGCTGGCAGGAATCTTTCCCTCATCTGGTAACAATATTGCTATAAGGAACATGTAACCCACTAAAAGGAACTTGTTTCTTGTTTTTCTAGTGGTTGTCACTGTGCGAGGAGAAGTAAGTATATTTTTTGTGTCTTTTTTGCAGTAAAATCCCATCTGTTTAGCACAGTCACCTCCCTAATTTTGTAATAGGATTTTAAATACAATGTTCTGCTTTATGTAACTAGTGCGGCTAGCTAACTTGATGTACTCTCTAAAGGGGCTGTCACACGCGTCAATATTGCTGCTGCACGTGATGTTGCAGCGATATTGACGCGTGTGATGGTTGCCAGGTTTTCGGACTGGACCGAAAACCTGGGGATGGTTGCCTGGTGTACACGCAGCATCGGGGGGGAGAAGGGGGTGGTGCGGGTTGGTGCTGGCGGCTGTCGGAGAGGTGTTTGCGGCGACTCTCCTACCTACTGAGCCACGCCGAGTGCGCTCCTGGGAGCCAGAGGGGCAGAGGAGAGGAAGGGCGGGATCATGCAAGCTTTCTGCTTCCCTTGCCTGAACCTCCTCTCCTCTGACAACGGCTTACGGGGTCGGCTGGGGGCCCCCCTGCAGCCTTGAAGGGGCCCTCTAGCCGGTCGGGGCCCTGGTGCAGCTGAACCAGCTGCACCACGGTAGTTCCGCCCCTGGTGGAGCCAGTAGTATGGCAATTTCTCCAAGTGTCACAGGAGTTGTTTTTCAACATGAAAACTCCAGCCCTCATGTTCCTTGTGCTAATTCAAAGTGAACCTGTCAGCAGTTTTTTTGCATGTATGGTAAACTGCAGTCACCACCAGTAAGCCATTCTACACTGCATTCTAGAATACTGTATATAAGTCCCCAAACCGATCTGTGTAATGCAAAAAAAACTGCTTTTATTATACTCACCTGGGTGGCGGTCCAATCCGATGGGTGTCACTGGTCTTGGTCCGGCACCTCCTTTCTTCTTGCGATCGCCATCTTCCACTGATTCATGGTTAGTGACACATCCTAACTCGCCCACACACAGTCTCCTCCATTACGCTCCTGCGTATGCATACTTTTCTTTGTCCTGCTGAGCAAAATACTGTAATGCACAGGTTCTGGGAAAGGGCAAAGAATGCCCACGCATGAGTACTACGTGGGCGTTCTTTGACTTTTCCCTGTGTCTGCACATTGCAGTACTTTTCCCTGCCCTCAGTAGGGCAGAGAGAAGTGTGCGTGCACAGGGCGCATGGAGGAGACTGTGTGTTGGTGAGTTAGGGTATGTGCTCAAGTTCTGCAGAAGTTGCGTGTTGGATGCGGCTCCTCCGGCACTGAGTGAACCCAAGGGTGCCTGCAGGGAGACCGCAGCTGCAATGTACTCACCATGTGCGGCGGGTGCAGGGCGGCTTCTCCCTTCGTGCACCTGATGGCAGCCACTTCTAACTCCGCAGCATGAAATGAACATGCGAAGGAGGAGCGGAATGGCGGCAACCCGCACCACAGCTAAAAGAATGCTGCAGTCAGGTTAAGCATAGTGGGTATGGGATTTCTTAAAATTCCATCCACTATGCTTATACTGTATGACGCAGCATTTTGGACTCAGCGGCAAGACACTGCGTCCAAAACACTGCGACTACTGACCGTGAATATGCAGATTTAGGATGTGTCGCCCGCATAAAGCAGAGGAAGACGGCGATCGCAAGAAGAAAGGAGGAGGTGCATAACTCTATTACTTTTGCTTCGTGATATTGTAAGCTCAATATTGAGGAGTATGTTTGTTTCAAAGAGAACATTGATTTGAGGTGTGTGTTATGTCGGTTCCCATTGCGAGTTGAACAATGTGGCACATTTTTTGATGATGTGTGACAGTGTAGGCACAATATACTTGTTTAAAATAAACCAAACGAAAGGTGGTATAAAGAACGAAAAAGTAGCGTTCACTAAATATATCAAACTGTACGTCCTTCATCTTTTGTTTTAGGCTAACTCTGTATATTCCACTTTTACTAAATCTTACCCATAGTTTAAAAACAACCTGGAAGTTAGGAGAAGGGTCATTTGGGAAGCTCCTTTGTGGAATATTCCCATCCAGCATGGGTTGACTGACAGGTCTATCTCTAAACACAAATGGGACAGACCTGTCAATCAGGTCTGGCTGGGTGCCGCCCAGATGACACTTCTTGTTTCCACCACCTACGTTTTCTCTGATAGATGGCAGAATTTCAGAGTAAGGACCCCGTCACACTGAGTGACGCTCCAGCGATCCAGACAATGATAACGACCTGCCGGGATCACTGGAGCGATGTTACGTGGTCGCTGGGGAGCCTGTCAAACAGGCAGATCTCCCCAGCGATCAGGGACCTGGGAGCCACCTCCACATCGCTGGAAGCGGGAGGACGCTGGTAACCATGATAACCAGCGGGTATCGAGGTAGCACGCGCGGCCTGGATACCCACTGTTTATCATAGTTACTAGTCTGTGAGGTCGCTGATCGTTGGTCTCTCACTGTCACACGCAGCGACGCGTGCTGAACAGCGGGAGACCAAGCACCAAAAAATGGTCCAGAATGACATGTAGCGATCAGCGACCTCACAGTAGGGGTCTGATCGCTGCTACATGTCACACATAGCGTCATCGCTGGCACGTGACAAAACCTGTCAGCAATCTCGCTATGTGTGACGGGGGCTTAAAACCTAGATGTCCACAATTATGGAGCCTGTCCCTGGTTAATGCTGCGGGTGGATTAGGCAGCAGACATCTCTGGACTGGTCTCCTTTAAAGTCTCCTTCCCTTGAGATCACACTCTTTCGCTCACATATTTATTGATCACTAGATCATTATTTTTGACCAAAGAAATACTTTTTCTCATGTATAGATTGACCCTATCACGGGGATGGTGATGAATCTGACAGACTTGAAGAAATACATGGAGGTAAGAGTTATTTTATGTAAGCAAAAGTCAGTCTGCTGAAAGCGGACAGAAGTTGTGGTGAATACGTCTACCCCATAGAAGTCAATCTAAACTTTGTTATTGGCTACTATTAGGAAGAAAAAGTTCAGCCATTTTATTTACTAGAAATAGGCCCAATGCTATTGCATCAAGAGGGCAGTCTTTGTGCCTGTGTCTCCTTGTGCTCTCTCTCCTGTTTGTGCTATCTCTTCCCCGGTGTACTCTGTCTTACTTGTGCCTTTCTCCGCTCTGTATGCTCTCAGCCCCTGTGTGCGCTTTATCTCCCCTCTGCATTCTGCCTCCCTTGTGGCTTCTCCCTCCCCTGTGCCTGCCTCCCATCACTGAGCCACCATACAATGCTCACCACTGAGCTACTGTAGAGTGCAGACCACTGAGCCACCCTACAATTCTGACTACTGTACTATGCTGACTACTGAACTATGCTAACGACTGAGCCACGGCACAGTGCTGACCACTGAGCCACCGCACACAGTTCAAACCACCATACAGTGCTAAGCATGGAACCACCATATACAGTGCTGACTACTGAGCCACCATATACAATGCTAAGCACTGAGCCACTGTATATTGCTAACCACTGAGCCACCGTACAGTGTTAACCACTGAGCTATCATACAGTGCTAACCACTGAAGCCGCTCGCGCCTTGGCGGGAGATTTGAATCCTGCTCCGCTGATTGGCTGAGCGGCACGAGATTCAAATCTCCCGCCAAGGCGCGAGCTGATTGGTCGCCGCGATCCTGTAGGTGAGATGTGGAGGCGGTCTACTTTTTCATCCTAGTGCAGATACCCCCACACGGGATTGAGACGTAGCAGATTTTCTGGTACAGATTTATGTACTGAAAATCTGCTGTGTTCACAATACTAGGATTGTGCTGACATTTCTGGTAGATGGAAGGTCATATAATTCTCTAACACTGCAGCTCCCCTTCGGATGTCCCCCACCATCACCTATTACAATTAGATAAAAGAATCAAATGGTCCAATTAAGACTATAAAACTAAATGAGTGTTAATCCCTCAACAGGAGGCTATTATGATTCCACTGGATCATAAAAATTTGGACCAGGACGTTCCTTACTTCAAAACCGTTGTGAGGTGAGTGTTAAAGTAAGTTTAACTGCAATGTATAGGTTACTAATGTAAATACAGAAATACATCCTACACCATATTGTACAAATGGCGGCTGAATTATACAGCTGGAATCTGCCTCGAACAACAGCGACCTGAGCTTGCAGTGCAGTGTTAGGCTGGCTTCAGACTTGCAGATGCATCTGCAGCGTTTTGCAGATGCATCTGCAAGCATCTGCATGCAGACCGCGGCCCCTATGTTTATAATGGAGCGTACGGCGGTCTGCAGATGCTTGCGGACCGCCGTGCGCACCCATTCACTCCTATATGTGATCTGTGCGCACGCGGATGCCTGCGCACAAATCACACACTCCCGCCCGCACCATGGACGCGAGATGTCGCGTCCCTGGTGCGGACGAGAGTGTGTGATCTGTACGCAGGCATCCGCGTGCGCACAGATCACATATAGGAGCTGTAACCACAGCCTGACTGACTGACAGCTGGCTTTACACAGATGCAGTGTAGACCCAGTCAGTGTCGAGCTGTGGTTATAGCCGCAGTTCACTATATACTGAGCTGTTACTTAAAGTCTAAGCTTTGCTTTCATTTTTATTTCATAAAATAATAATACACATGAAAATAAGTAACTGTCATATCTTATCAGAGAAATCTGCTTATTTGTCTGCTACAATTGATCACATTCTGAGAAATCTGTATTCAGTGGAGACTTTACCATCACTGAGATAGGAGATGTCAGCTGTTACTGATGAGTTGATGATGGAAGGGTGGAGCTAAAGCCAGAGGGAGGAGCTAGAGGTAAAGTTCTGCCCCTTACTCTTCTATCTCCTATCTCAGTGATGGGAAATTCCTTACTGAATACAGATTTTGATGACTGATCAATTCTAGTAGAGAAAGAAGCAGATTTCTCTGATAATATGAATTACAAAGTTGCTTATTTTCATGTGTATTATTGATTTAGCAAACAAAAATTGTAATGACTATTAGGCTGCGTTCACACATTGCATATTTTGCCGCGCTTTTCAAAATACGCAATGTATTTTGTGTCTGCAGTGCAGACAGTGCGTAAAAATACGCAGTGCTTTTTCAGGGAGAAAACGCAGTTGCGTAAAGAATTGAGATGTCAATTCTTTACGCAGCTGCTCCTGCGTTTTCTCCCTCTGATGTCACAGAGGGGAGGAAGAATCCTGCTTCCTCCTCCCCTCTGTGCCATGTGTGACCGCCCCCATTAGATTTCGCAGTGTATTAATATACACTGCGAAATCTAAATGAAATAAAGCCAAATGTATGAAAAATAAAAAAGAATGAAATACTTTACCTCTCTGACGCCTTTTCCTGGTGTCCGGTAATGAGGCCAGGCGAGGTGTATTCTGCCTGGAGCTGCCGTGATGTTAGAGGGGCCAATATCACATGACCGCGAGCGGCCAATCAGCGCCGGGAACGCCCCTCACATCACGGCAGGCTCTTGCAGGACACAGATCTCCTGGCCTCAGCATCGGACACCGGGAAAGGGCGTCGGAGAGGTAAAGTATTTTATTCTTTTTTATTTTTCATACGTTTGGCTTTATTTAATTTAGATTTCGCAGTGTATATTAATACACTGCGAAATCTAATGGGGGGTCACACATGGCACAGAGGGGAGGAGGAAGCAGGATTCTTCCTCCCCTCTGTGACATCACTGTGCTTTCTGGAGTAAAGAAAGTGCAGTGTGTGAAAGCCCCTGCGTATTTTGTTGCGTTTTTTTGCGCGGCCGGAAAATGTAGCAAAAAGCGCAACAAAATACGCTGTGTGTGAACGTAGCCTTACACTTTAAATCACTTTTCTGCACTTCTGTGACTGAAATTGCAAGCCTGCCAGCAGAAATAAAGTTCGTTGTCCTTCCAGTGCTTTGACTGGACAGTTTAGAACACTATTAACCTGCAAATTAACCCCCATGTCTGCAGGTTAATAGTGTTATTTTTTTCTTTAAGTGAAGACCCCCCATGTTTGGAAAATGAAAATACTAATGTGATATTAGCCTCATACAGAAATGATGGTATTCTCCTCCCAGAGTATAAACACTCCGATAAAACGCCTACGTGGTGTTGTTCCATTGCAGGGTAAGATTAACCCCCTTTTATTGTCCAGTTCTGTAGAGAACCTGACTGTATTCATCTGGGACAATCTTCAGAAGATGCTAGCACCAGGCCTGCTTTATGAAGTGTGTGTGCACGAGACGGACTGCAACAGCGCCACGTATAGGGGGGAGTGACTGCGCCTGCCTGAATCCGGAGGCTTCGTGTATCTATAGCACCTGTGTGTCCACATTTCTCTTCTATCAGATCTTAAACTATTTTAGGAGTTTACAGATACAACTTATATTTTCTTATCCAACTTTACTATTGCTTTTTAACGTTTTAGCATTCTTTTTACTATCCAGACTTCTGATCACACATTTGTACCAGTGAGTATTTTAAAGGCGAAGGTCTATTTTGCAAAGAAATAGTATATAAAAAAATTGTCTAATATATTTTAATATTAATATGATATAGAACCAGTAATCTGTGCTTTCTCCCCTGGGTTTCCCTATTATATGTAGGAGTTTAGATATATAGTATTATAATTTCATGTGACGCTCTGCTCCATTACAGTATTTCAGGGTTGATGATACTGTATCCTCGGCAGGATACTTTGTAACAAATCAGGCAGAGGTGTAATTCAGGACAGGGATAAAATCAAATCAAGGTTCTGATACTAAAAGTGAATGGAATGTTTTTTTTTCAGAACCTACATGAAGGAAGGTAGCAATCAACTAGCTTTAACTGATTGGACTTATAACTCTGATCATTGTGCAAGGAGGATGAGAAAGTAAGCAATGCCCTATTCTGAATGGTGGTTCCTATTTTATCTAGTGTCTATAGAGTGTTTACCATTCATTATAATCCTACCTGTAAAGATAATGAGACAACTGAAAACGCATCTGTACAAAACAGGAAGAGTGAGTCTAGCATTAGGCTTAATGAGATAATTAAAAAGGAGATGCAGATACTGTATGGTAATAAGAGATAAAAAAAACACACCGAGCCGAGCATCACTACACTTAGACAAGAAGTATTCAACTTAGAACATTAAGGAGATGCAAGGCAGTATGCAGGTGGTGCACGGTCCAGTGAGCAAGTCACCATATATATACACGAGAAGAAGAAGAAAAAAAGACGGCACTCACCAGCAGATACAGTCTTCACCTTCATCCAAAGTAAACAAGGGGCGGCAGGGAAGGGGGCAGGAACGACTGACATTTGTGCTCCCCTTCCCTGCTGACCTTTTTCTTTACTTCGGATGAAAGTGAAGACTCTATCTGCTGGTGAGTGCCATCTTTTTTTTTTCTTCTGCTTAGATTGACATAGTAGTATTACCCTATTATACATTACATTATAATATAAATAAATATATAGTGATGTGGAAAAATTTGGCCCCATTCCAATTTCTTATTCTTTTGCATATTTGTCACATCTAAATGTTTCAGATCACCAAACGAATATAAACATTACACAAATAACACAAGTAAACAGAATGCAGTTTATAAATGAAGGTCTTTATTATTAAGGGAAAAAGAAATCCAAACCTACAGGGCCCTGTGTGAAAGTGATTGACCCCTCCCATCCCTCAAAACACAAATTAACTGGTTTATCACATCTTTGGGCAGCTGAATTCAATTTCCCTAGCCATACCCAAGCCTGATTACTGCCATACTTGTTCTCAAATCAAGAAATCACTTAAATAGGACCTGCCCGACAAAGTGAAGTGGACCAAAAGATCCTCAAAAGCTAGATGTCATGCCGCAATGCAAAGAAATTCAGGAACAAATGAGAAACTAATTGCGATCTATCAGTCTGGAAAAGATTATAAAGCCATTTCTAAAGCTTTGGTATTCCAGTGTACTACAGGGAGAGCCATTATGTACGAATGGTGAAAACATGGACCAGTGGTGAACCTTCCCAGGAGTGCAGCGACAACTCATCGAAGAGGTCACAAAAGACCCCACAACATCCAAAGATCTGCAGGCCTCAACTAAGGCCTCCAGCATTAGAAAGAGACTGAGCAAAAATGGCCGCATAGCAGAGTTCCAAGATGAAAAACGCTGCTAAGCAAAGAGAACATAGAAGTTTGTCTCAATTTTGCCAGAAAATATTTTGATGATCCCCAAGACTTTTGGGAGAATACTCTGTGGACTGATGGGACAAACGTAGCTTTTGGAAAGGGCATGCTCCATTGCAACTGTTGTAGAAGTAACACAGCATTTCAGAAAAGGAACATCATACCAACAGTAAAATATGGTGGTGGTAGTGTGATGGTTTGGGGCTGTTTGCTGTTTCAGGACTTGGACGACTTGCTGTGGGAAATGGAACCATGAATTCTGCTGTCTACCACTAAATCCTGAAGGAGAGTGTCCAGCCATCTTTAGGCCCAGTTACACACAGATAATGGTGCAGATTGTTCACAGATCTCTGGTTGCAGTGAAATCATGGACACATTGTTACATTTTGTACAAAATGTAACAATGTGTCCATGATTTCACTGCAACCAGAGATCTGTGAACAATCTCTGCACAATTATGTGTGTGTGTGTAACTGGGCCTTTTCAGTGACTTCCAGCTGAAGCACACTTGGGCAATGCAGCAGGACAATGATCCAAAACAGAAAGTCACCTCTGAATGGATTAAACTAAATTAAGACTTTGGATTGGCCTAGTAAAAGTCCTGACCTTAATCCGACTGAGATGCTGTGGCTGGACCTTAGCAAGGTGGTTAATGCTTGGAAGCCTCAAATGTGCCTGAATTACAACAATTCTGCAAAGAGGAGTGGCCAGATTTCCTCCAGAACGTTGTAAAGTCTCATTGCCAGTTATCGCAAATGCTTGATTACAGTTGTTGCTGCTAAGGGCGGCCCCACCAGTAATTAGGTTTGGGGGCAATCACTTTTTCACACAGGGCCCTGTAGGTTTAGATTTCTTTTTCCCTTAATATTCAATAATGATGTATATATAAAGTGCTCTTTAAAAAAAGAAATGGAAGCCGTGTAGGATCCAAAACACCACTATATCCCTGAATATTAATGCTGCAATAAAGTGACAGTAAATACTAAAATGAACTGCAGGCTAAATGTATAAGGAGTGAAAGTTGCAGCAAATCAAAGAGTAATAAAATTAGTATGATGTTCTACTCTTGCTGCAATGGCACCAGACCCGACGTGCGTTTCAGTGTCATTGTAGTCCTGCCTGTAAAGATCATGAGACAGTTGAAAAGTCAACTATAGAAAACAGGAAGTGTGAGTCTAGCACTAGTGGAAAAACTGCAATATTCCTATTCCTATCAGGGAAACAGCTGATTCATTCTGCCTGAATCACGGGCAGCACTAATCACACTGGATCCGTTATTGCGGCAATGTAAATTTTAAATGCTGAAGCTTTTTAGAGAAAACAGACTTTTAAAATTCAGCCGGACTTGATGCATCTCCGGTAACCATGCCAAGAGGCAGGTCCCCACAGCTTCTCCCTGCCCTGCTCCCTAGGCTAACAGCTCTTTACCTGTACACCCCCATAGGGAGAGACTTGTCCAGCAGTGGCGGGGGGACCCGCCTCTTGGACTAGTCATCCGAGTTCCATCATCCTCGACTGGTTTAAAAGTACTATCTGAAACACTGCGGCATATCAGACTGGAGTGCACTTGGCTGTGATAACAGAGCCATTGTCGGATTCATATTGCCTGTGGTTCAGGCAGCATGAAGCAGCTGTTAGTTATATGGAAAATTTTTAAATAATAAAAAACAATTTTTAAGTAGGTTTCACATAAAACCTTGCTCCCTTTTACATAAATCCAATCTGTTAATTTCTTGATGTGGACATCATACAGTGCACCATCCTCTAGAAGTAATGATGGCGAGCAGCTTAGACAAGGCGATGTGTATTGATGAATTCTGCATCTCACCACAGCTATAGGGTGATAATACGGTATCATATCCATGAAAATTAGAAAATGAAATAGATTCCTATATACAGATCATGTCCATAGCTGATCATCCCTCCCACCTTACTGTCTGAGATTGGAACAAGTATAGCGCTGTATCAGCAATTCAGAGCACATGTTCGTATACAACCATAGGAAACTATCATATATTAGTATAAAACATTGTACTGTATCAACCAAAGACATGTATTGGTACCAACTGAATTGCAGCGATTGACTGTATCTTCTGATCTCTAAATAAATAAAATAAAGTTGCCAAATAGAGATGGTTACAAGTATCTTATGATTTGGCGTCTATCCAGTATGTTACTTTCATGCTTCTGAAGCTTTTGGTTTGGGGTAATTAGACCTGGAAATTACAGTCATAATATGGACAAACACAGCATAGATATAATCATGTGAGGCTGCCCACAGACAGCTGTCAGCCGACCACTATTACTGCCAACCCATGACTTGGCCAAGCATGGATGTGCTCCCAAATAATACAGGGGAGTAAGCTCCTGCCAAATACATGTGACAAGGATCCGATCGGACTTGTTAAGATTGAAGAGCCCCGATCTGATGGAACAGGAATCATTCATCCCTGCTGAGATCGTCAGGTCCACACTACGTACATCTAAGGCCCAAGTCACAGGTCTGGTTTCAGATCAGCACACAGACACCTGAGCTATATTCACATGAGTGTTGCTTTATTTTCTAGACTAAACCCCACAAAAAATGGGGGGGGGGGTCTGATATGGGGACCATATTTGCCAATTCTAATTGTTAGAAGTCTCCCGTGGACCACACACGATCACCACAATTAGGCCTAAGTTGTACGTGCACCTATAAAAATGTATTTTCTACAAATGGTGCGAGGAGACTTATAGGCCAAACAATGTTCTACTGGGAATATAAATATGCAAATAACCTCTTTATAGAGGTGGAGGATGGGAACTCCTGTGTCTTGTATTGGATGTAGCAATTCTACAAGTCATTATCAACCATATGACAAGCCGTGCCACATGACTTGAAATAACGAGCCAAACCAGACATTTACAGACATGTTCAGGGTCTTTGCCCCACATCTGTGTAAAGCAGAAGGTCTGATGACAGGATGTCTCAAGGGGGAACCATGCTCCTTGTGGATGTTGCCATGGTGGTATAAGGTGACTTTTATAGGCCATGCAATGTTCTTCAAGAGGAGCTTGGTACTTGGCATTCTCCACAAAGAGAAACATTCCCTCTTCCCTCAGGCCTCTCACACAGCCAAATCAGAGTTTCTGCATTGCACTGATGATGTGTTTCAAGGTGTTTGCCCCTCGAAACACATCTACACATGGAGTGTCTGGTTTGTAAAATAGTTTGTAAACTCACATTTCTGCATCCAGTCCTCGCTGTGCGAGGACTGAGTGGGCTGGGATCTTGTGTCTGGTTCCCCGCCCTGTCTGTGAGCAGACGCCCTAATGGGCGTGGGAAGGTGTCCCCCTTGCGCGCTCCCCACTGTATGTGCCCGTGTTTTAGGCGCTCCCGCGGGCATGCGCCTTCTGCACCTGCGCACTAGCGCAGGTCTCCTCGCGCCGTGTGCCGCTTGTCAGATGACGCGGCGGCCGCGTCATTTCCGGCCATTCTTTTCAGTGTGAGCCGCATAAGGGCCGCCTCTCCTGATGACTCACTCCGATGGCCGGAAATGACGCGGCCGCCGCATCATCAGACAAGCGGCACACAGCGCGAGGAGACCTGCGCTAGTGCGCAGGTGCAGAAGGCCCATGCCCGCGGGAGCGCCTAAAACACGGACACATACAGTGGGGAGCGCGCAAGGGGGACACCTTCCCACGCCCATTAGGGCGTCTGCTCACAGACAGGTCGGGGAAACAGACACAAGATCCCAGTCCACTCAGTCCTCGCACAGCGAGGACTGGATGCAGAAATGTGAGTTTACAAACTATTTTACAACAACTATATAGTACTGGATTAGGGCACACAGGGATGGTTAGGAATGTTTGTGGAAGCTGCAGGGACAGGTAACAATACATTAGGAGCCCAAATCCTGGTGACAGGTTCCCTTTAAAGCTTGTTTACACGGTTGATACTAACTTTTAGGATTGCTATTGCAATAGATTCCCTGTCCTCTTCCTCTCTAAAAGTTGATTTATATATTTAAATTCTTAGAGAAGCCTTGCATAAATCTCCTTTCACCAGCTTGGCACTCTCCATAAGTAAAAAATGTTTTCCCTTAGACCATGTCAGAGGTCTATGACCCAGCCAAAACAGCTCTCCTGCTTTGCACCAATGTGAGGCAACAACCTGAAACATGCGTCTGCAAACAGAGCCGCTGGTTTGGCTTCCTATTTTAAGTAATGTGGCAAAATGATTTAGCGGGTCTATATTGACTTTTAGGATTGCTACTCCAATAGTGGCATGACATGCAAATATGGCCTTTGACTAATCGGCCCACTTAGCCTGTTAACACACCCATTATCACTTACAATACTTGGCATCATTGCCAGCCCTATACAAAGCTTGTGCATGTGCGCAGCTCTGTTCCTTCACAGCATTGAGCTTCTGGAGCCAGGTGTACATGGTATGGCTTCAGAGAGGGTAGTGTGCATGATCGAAAGTCGATCATATGGTCATGCACCCTACGCCTCTTTTGAAGCCGTGACACATACATAACTTACAAGACCTGGCATCATCGTCAGTGCTATACAAAGCTTGCGCATGCTCGCGGCTTGGTTCCCTCATGACATTGAGCTTCTGAAGCTGGGTGTACATATGACGCCGTTCACTCTGCTCAGCAGCAGTGAAGATTAGGGATAACTATATGGAGAATGCCGGGATTCTTTCTAAGAACTTTCCACTATAAAGTGCGGTTTCTAAATACCAAACGTGCCACATAGCAGAGAAACTCTGCAAAATAATTGGAAGCACTTTTATCAGGAATGTTAAAAAATTGTATTTAAATAGTAATAGAATTTGGGTGAAAACAATTTATGCTTACGGATTTATCGTCAATATAACAAGACGGCTCCGAGTGATCTGACGGAGATCGGTTTACTCATTTATTAAAAAAGAAAAAACAAAACCAAAGGTAAATTAGCAGTCCGAGCTGCTGAAGTGTGTCATTAAAGTGCCAAGATCATGTTCTTTTTTTATATCCAGCCAAAAGCCCCTCCGTGTCTGTACAAAACCAACGTCTCTTACGGTGAGTCAACGGCCATCACGTGCTGGCCCGCATCACAAGGTAATACAGGATGAAGAACAGTCCAACAAGCCCGGCTGACACATAGCACAAGAGCTTGCGATTATCCCGCCCAGAACGCGCCATTCCTGTGAATCGCTTTACACTGCCACTCAGGAGGCCGGTCACACTCATGAAGTCCGAGTCCTGGGGAATAAGGAAAATCCATAACAGTAACTTACAACATTGTATAATGTTAATATTGGGCATATAACACACCAGACACACAGGCAGCATCTATAAGGGGTGGTCCTATTTGGAACAGTTATGGCATTTACATAGGAATACCCCTTTAATTTTTCCAAAACTGGTTTTATTTTTAGAGTGGATACACATTTTATTTGCTGTAATCCTCACTCAGATGAATAAAAAAGGTGGCAGAAATGTCTTCTACAACGTTTTTCAGTTGTTTTGTTTTTTAAAGTATCCACTGTATATTAGTTTTATTATATTAAATCCATGTTTCAGAAAATGCAAAAAAAAAATAAAAAATAGGTGTCCCAATGACACTGTATACTAATATGTGTACGATTCAATATCTCTACAAATACATGTAATAAGCATTATGGCCCAAATATAACTATAAACCATAAATTTACTCCAGAAAAAAGGCACAATTAGTCACCTTTAGGTTTGTGCATTACTCATTATTACATTTGGGCCCATTTTAAAGGCTGGGTTTCACGCTTCAATGTGTCGGTGAACCAACGATTCGACTTGACCTACATCGCTCGGGGAGGAGGGACCGTGAACACAGCCTGCACTAAGGCTGGCTTCAGACTTACGGACCCTCCGGAGCGTCCCGCGGAGGGGATCCGCAAGCTGACCGCAGCCCCTATGTTTATAATGAGAACGCACGGTGCTGCGCAGGTCTGCGCATGACCGTGTGCTCCCATTCACTGCAATATGTGATTTGCACGCAGGCGGATGCCCGCACACAAATCACACACTCTCGTCCGCACGAGGAACGCAACCATGTACCAGACACTTGGTTTTAGTTTGTTCATTAAATGCAGTTTACAGGGTTAAATGGCAGAGGTGAGAGATTTCACTAATCTCTGTATAGTTGGGGTGCAGCCATGCATTTGAGCCTTTGTACTCTCAGGACCCTGCAGGCACAGCGGTGTCATCAAGAGATCTGAACCAACTTTCACCTGTGTAAACAGATCAGTCCAGAATCGGGAAAAGAAAAAAAAAAAGGAGGGGGGGGAAGGTTTGCTTCTCCCCTCCCCCTGTCCCCCATACCCCCCCCCCCCACCGCCCCCCGAGACAGCAGCTGATCTCTCCAAGGTATTGCAGTCAGTCCAATTAAATGAAATGCAATACAGACATGGTCCATGTAGAAGCATGACATTTTACGGGAAAAAGTAGACTATAGGTTTTCTTTTAATTTTGTTCAACCTCCCTAATGTGATCCCGTTTTCTTGGACCACTCGGCAGTAGATCCTGGAACCTCACCATGCCATCCAGGTAATTGTTATGGTCGTCCGCTTCTCTGTCAATGTCCAGTGCAAGCTGCAGAAAAAACACCAGTCCATTATCAATAAGAGACCAAGATCAGATGATGTAAAGCTGCACCTAATGGCTTTAAGATCTACATCAGAAACTGCAATGACTTCAAGATAAAACATGAGTAACTACTCCATAAAATAGACTGCATGTGATGCCTTTATGGAGAAACACACCACTCTTGTCTACTGGCTGTGTCTGGTATTGCAGCATAGCCTCTTAAAACCCAGACCCACTGGAGTGTAACAGTTCACACTACATGTTAGATCAATCTGCATTCTGGGGTCAAGCCTTCTCTCTGTGCAGCACCCCTCCCACCCACTTGCCATAGGTGATCTATTAGCAGGTCTCTACTCGCCCACACAAATTGACTGTTTATTTAAACCCAGGGAGAAGCATTGACTTAGTTTAGGTACCCAGTAAGGAGACACGCCTCGACGTGGTGACTGGATGGATATATAAATGGCAATTTTATATGCTGAGTGTCTCAATTTCTTTCCCACGTTTCCTTAGCTATAATGCAGTCCTATATTCTTATATTCTTCGTTTGTGTGTCTTAGCATTACGAGTGCATTTGTCTCTTTGTTATAATGTGTTATGTTCAGTTATGCACCTGTTCACATTGCATGTTAGAGGGTGCTGACAGTCTTTTCATGTTTAGTTTCTAAGTGACCCGGGCCTATAGATAAGAGTGATGACGATTCAGGACAAAGCCTTTATGATTTCACACACCACCATGAACAGGCTGTGCTTACTTATATATTTATAAAACCCTATAAAAACTTGTGAGTGATAAGGGGCGAGCAGATGCCAGGAAAAAGATGCAGCAAAATCATTTTTTGAACAGTATGGAGATTTTAATTAAGGTGAATCTGTCATCAGGTTTTTCCCCTATAAATCGCAGCCACCACCATTAGCCCTCATAAATGGTATTCTAGAATTCTGTAAATAAGTCCCCAGGCCGATCTGTATAACATAAAAAAGAGCTTTTATTATACTCTCCTGCGGGGCAGTCCAATCTGATGGGAGTCTCTTTGTCTTGATCCGGCACCTGCTTGCGATTGCCGTCCTCCTTCTCTGCTTCATGTGGATGATGCGTCCTACCTCATCACTGTCCTCCATTGCACTCCTGCGCATGTGCACTTCTCCCTGCCCTACTGAGGGCGGAGCAAAGTATTGTAATGCATGTGGAGACATTCTTCAACCTTTCCCAGCGTCTGCACACAACACTTTGCTCAGCCCTCAGTAGGGCAGACAGGCGTGCACAGGAGCACAATGGAGGACAATGATGACGTAGGATGCATCGTCCACATGAAGCAGAGGAGGACCGCAATTGCAGGCAGAGAGGAGGCGCCGGATCAAAATCAGTAACGGCAACTGGGCCATCCTGCAGATGAGTAGAATAAAAGTTATTTTTAAAATTATACAGATCGACCTGGAAACTTGTATACAGTATTCCAGAAAGCTTTATATAAGGCTTTACTGATGGTGGCTGCAGCTTAGGCTGGTTTCACACTACGGATTTTGCAAATCCGATAAAAATCGGACAGCATCGGATCCGAATTTGGCCCCATGCAGCCTTATGGGCATCGGACCGAATCGGATGTGCACTAAATGCCATCCGATTTGGTCCGATCCAATTCTGTCCGATTTTATCGGTGCAAAAAATAGGAGCATGCTCCGATTTTTGCACCGAAAATAAAATCGGATCGGACCAAATCGGATGGCATTTAGTGCACATCCGATTCGGTCCGATCAATTTAACATGGGGTCCTATGGAGCAGGGTCCGAGGGAACATCTGATGTCTCCTCGGACCCGACTTTAGTTTACTGAGCATGCTCAGTACACTAAATTAGCTCCTAACAGGAAAGTAAGGGGTTAACAAAAGAAAAAAAAAAAAAAAAACTATGCTCACCTGTCCACGAGGCCCCCCGGTGTCTCCCGCGCATCTCCCGTGTCTCCAGGTGTCTTGCTGACAGGACCTGCCGTGATGTCACAATCACATGACCGCCAGTAACCAATAACTGGCAGTCATGTGGTTGTGACGTCAAGAGAGGTCCTGTTAGCACAGAACAACAAGACATCGGGAGATGCGCGGGACCGTGCAGGAGTCGTGGACAGGTGAGAAAAGATTGAAGGACCGGGGGACAAGAGGGGAGGAGGGGGAGCACATCAGAGGACCGGGGGACAAGAAGTGAGGAGGGGGGAGCACATCGGAGGACCGGGGGACAAGAAGTGAGGACGGGGGAGCACATCAGAGGACCGGGGGACAAGAGGGGAGGACGGGGGTGCAGAGAGGAGACACAGGGAGAAGAGGAGAGGACCGGGGGAGAGACAGCTGACAGGAGTGAGGTGACAGGAGGGCGGGCATCAGATAAAATGTCGGAATCGGACGCCTATTTGGCATCCGATTCCAGGCATCAGAAGAATCCGATGCTGTCCGATGGACAGCATCGGATTTTACAAAAATCGTAGTGTGAAAGTAGCCTTGCAGGGGAAAAACCTGGTGACGGCTTCACTTTCAGCTTTGCCCATAAAACCCTGCCATATGCAGCAGAAGTGGCCTTGTTTATCAGCGCATGTCTTGTATTTATTACACTCACCGTTTTCAGCCGCGTCACTTTGGAGGAAAGGTTTTCTGAAAGACGTTTATTCTCTGCATCAAGCATCTCATCCACTGCTCCTGTATTGGAACCTGAAAGAAGGGGTAAAGGAAAATCAGAGTTGTAGTACCTCCACGGGGTCCTACATGGCAGTGTATAGGTGACAGATGCCCTGATCTCATTACTTTGTCTATGTGAAGTCCAGATCAGTACATACACCCAATAAATACCTCCGATATAGGCCAATATATAGGATATAGGTTGTGATTCCTTTCACCACTCATACTACTGATGGACTTATTAAAGGCTCAAGGGGACAAAGTGACGAGTCTCCAACAGCAGGAGGAAGTTGTTTTGGAGCATGTTGTGAACCGCCGCCTTCATCCTGCCATTGATGACTCTCCACTTTGCCTCTCTGGATAAATTAAGTCTAAAGATGCCTGAGAAATAGGATTAGTGAGTTTATGAATCCTATTTGTGTATCCATACACCCCCAGCTGTGCTGAGCCAGTAACTCGCCTGGTCAAAGATGGGTCATATCCATCCGTATACAGAAGTCCTCCTAAGCAATCTATATGGGCATGTATCATAGGTCATAGAAAGCTGAATAAAATGATACCTTGATATCTGCGATCTGATGTTTTATTCCAGAGAAATCCATGTTTTTAATATGTAAATGAGCTGTTGAGATGTATGGGCCGGACGTAAATCTCCCCGAGAATCTGCTCCAGAGATTATTATTAATGATGGGAGGCCATACCAGTGTGAGACATGGAGAGCAGACTGTCGGTCATTACATGTCTCACACTGGTAATGCCTCCCATCATTTATATTACTCTCTGAATCCGATTCTCAGGGAAATCTATGTCCGGCCCATAGATCTTACCAGCTCATTTACATATAAGAACAATGTGGATTTCTCTGGAATAAGACATCAGATCGCAGATATCAAGGTATCCCTATATTCAGCTTTCTATAACCTGCCTGCCCATATAGATGGTTTGGGATGGAGGATCTTACAGATTCCCCTTAAGCTTCTCAGACACATTAGAAGACTGTCCGATAAACGCTGCTTTGTCTATCATCCTCAGCCGTCTCCCCCTCACACTAGATGATCTCGATCAGTCTGACGCTCCTGTGTTCTCAATGAGAACCTCTGACTGATGCTCTGGCAGGTGACTAGTGTGACCAGCACTCTGAAATCACACAAGCCCTATCAGCATCTCCCCTAACAATCAGTGGGCTGGCACTGCCCATACACAGTCCATGGGGTGAACCTATTGGTATCACCATTACTCTAACATGTACGAGGGCCTTTAAAGGGAACCTGATCTTCATGCTGGATGTTATAAAGGAGGAGTTGATCATAGCCATAGGATTGTGGGAAACATTTCCGGATAACCTGTACTTTACTCACTGAAGTCCCCGGGTGTTGTGTGTGTGAGTCCAGTGGACAGGCCTGCTAATGACTGTGACTGCAGAGATAGCCATCAATCACTGATAGCCCCACCCCCTGGACTCAAACACACACTGAGGATTTCATTGTCATGTGCTGCCTCTTTCCACAGCCCTGTGTGTATGTGACTCTGCTCTGTACCGGGCTGTGCACAGATCTTCTATGATGACCGGGTAGCACTGTGATGATTATCCTTGGCGCTGCACACACTTGTGCCAGTCCTCCAGCCATCGTGACATTATCCAAACAGCAGCTGTATTTGTCAGATCCCAGGGGGAAATATCAGGCACCAGTGGATGAATGTCACACACGGGTCTCACAAAGGAATAATAAGAAGGGTTTTTATGTTTCCACCCCTCCTGGAGGGGGCATTGCTCAGGGGTGGCAGGTGACTGCCAGCTCCAGTGGGGCCCAGGCATACACATCATCACAGGGCTATGATGGTCTGGACTCCTGGGTGTGATCTGTGGACACCTAGAAGGCAGCCAGTGACATCAACAGGCACAATCCAGGGCTGGGCACTCACAGACCTTCACAACTACAACTCCCAACATAGCCCCACACCACAGACTCAGAACATGCTGGGAGGTGTAGGTTCACAACAGCAAGAGGCCACAGAGCGGGCACGCACACGGGCAGCAAGAGGCCACAGAGCGCGCACGCACACGGGCAGCAAGAGGCCACAGAGCGCGCACGCACACGGGCAGCAAGAGGCCACAGAGCGCGCACGCACACGGGCAGCAAGAGGCCACAGAGCGCGCACGCACACGGGCAGCAAGAGGCCACAGAGCGCGCACGCACACGGGCAGCAAGAGGCCACAGAGCGCGCACGCACACGGGCAGCAAGAGGCCACAGAGCGCACACGGGCAGCAAGAGGCCACAGAGCGCGCACGCACACGGGCAGCAAGAGGCCACAGAGCGCGCACGCACACGGGCAGCAAGAGGCCACAGAGCGCGCAGCGCACACGGGCAGCAAGAGGCCACAGAGCGCACACGGGCAGCAAGAGGCCACAGAGCGCACACGGGCAGCAAGAGGCCACAGAGCGCACACGGGCAGCAAGAGGCCACAGAGCGCACACGGGCAGCAAGAGGCCACAGAGCGCGCACGCACACGGGCAGCAAGAGGCCACAGAGCGCGCACGCACACGGGCAGCAAGAGGCCACAGAGCGCGCACGCACACGGGCAGCAAGAGGCCACAGAGCGCGCACGCACACGGGCAGCAAGAGGCCACAGAGCGCGCACGCACACGGGCAGCAAGAGGCCACAGAGCGCGCACGCACACGGGCAGCAAGAGGCCACAGAGCGCGCACGCACACGGGCAGCAAGAGGCCACAGAGCGCCGCACAGGGCAGCAGACCAAGAGCGGCACGACAGGCAGCAAGAGGCCACAGAGCGCGCACGCACACGGGCAGCAAGAGGCCACAGAGCGCGCACGCACACGGGCAGCAAGAGGCCACAGAGCGCGCACGCACACGCAGCAGGGCCACAAGCGCCAAGCAAGGGAAGGCCACAGAGCGCGCACGCACACGGGCAGCAAGAGGCCACAGAGCGCGCACGCACACGGGCAGCAAGAGGCCACAGAGCGCGCACGCACACGGGCAGCAAGAGGCCACAGAGCGCGCACGCACACGGGCAGCAAGAGGCCACAGAGCGCGCACGCACACGGGCAGCAAGAGGCCACAGAGCGCGCACGCACACGGGCAGCAAGAGGCCACAGAGCGCACGCACACGGGCAGCAAGAGGCCACAGAGCGCCACGCACACGGGCAGCAAGAGGCCACAGAGCGCGCACGCACACGGGCAGCAGGAGCCCAGCCCAGACACTGCCCCTGAAAACCTTGCCAGATCACAGCGTTATTCTGCGTGGACTTCCCCTTTAAGCCATAACATTTACGACACCGTCACAAAGCGATGACACGAATCCCATCACACAGCGCCCGGGCTACTCTCCAGGCTACACACAATGTGACCGCCGGGCACAGCTACCCCCCCCGGCCCCAGCGCGGAGATACCTCGGCCCCAGTCCGCCATGTTTGTTTGCTTCCTGTCAGTGAGCTGGCAGGATCTGCGACGTCACACCGCCCGCCCCCGCTACGTCACATGACCCGCCCCCGCTACGTCACACCGCCCGCCCCCGCTACGTCACATGACCCGCCCCCGCTACGTCACATGACTCGCCTCTACCTGACGTCAACGACCCACCCCCTTACTAGACATCACCAACAAAAGGCGGGACTGGAGCTGAAACCTGAAGCCACGCCCTGTATGCAAATTCGGCGTCACCGCTTGGTTTCTGGATGGAATTGCTACAGTCGTTCTCTGCCGCCCTCTACTGGACGCTTTACTTATTACAGATTAAAAAATAACAGTTTCCACTTCATTATAATTATCAGTAGAAAACAAGAAAAATACCAAAGTGCAGGGGAGTAACTACAACAGGCAGGGGACTAACTACAACAGGTGCAGGGGAGTAACTACAACAGGTGCAGGGGAGTAACTACAACAGCCAGGGGAGTAACTACAACAGGCAGGGGAGTAACTACAACAGGTGCAGGGGAGTAACTACAACAGGTGCAGGGGAGTAACTACAACAGGTGCAGGGGAGTAACTACAACAGCCAGGGGAGTAACTACAACAGGCAGGGGAGTAACTACAACAGGTGCAGGGGAGTAACTACAACAGGTGCAGGGGAGTAACTACAACAGGTGCAGGGGAGTAACTACAACAGCCAGGGGAGTAACTACAACAGGCAGGGGAGTAACTACAACAGGTGCAGGGGAGTAACTACAACAGGTGCAGGGGAGTAACTACAACAGGCAGGGGCGGGAGTAACTACAACAGGTGCAGGGGAGTAACTACAACAGGTGCAGGGGAGTAACTACAACAGGTGCAGGGGAGTAACTACAACAGGCAGGGGAGTAACTACAACAGGTGCAGGGGAGTAACTACAACAGTGCAGGGGAGTAACTACAACAGGTCCAGGGGAGTAACTACAACAGGGCAGGGGAGTAACTACAACACCAGGCCCAGGGGACTAACTACAACAGCAGGAGACAACTACAACAGGCGGGACTAACTACAACAGGTGCAGGGATCACACCCGGCCCTGGAGTCTAGGGGGGCCCCAGATGTCCCTTTGGCCTATAGAAAAAGACTAATACTATTAAAGATTTGCAATAATTGGGGGCCCCGTTGGAGCGTTCACATCGGGGCCCCTGAAGTTACACCGCTGCCAAAGTGTGTAAGTAGTTCAGTGAGGTGTGCTGGAATGAGAAGTGTCAGGTGATAGAGAGTCACAGTGCCAGGAAGATGAGCATAGAAGCTGCATTATACAATGTGTACGGGGTGGGTACAGGGTCACATCTACACATGACATCATCAGTGGTATTGTTATAATGTATAGAGTGTTATGTCCTGCATTATTCTATGGTATGCAATGCAGCATAGGATTGTGAGAAGTGGACAATATATGGTTGTCTGGCAATAGGGAAAGATAGAGTTAATGGTTGGGAGCAGCCCACAATGGGAGGGGTAAGTGCGAGGATCAGATAGGGCTCAGCACTGCAGGGAGCAGACCTAAGGTCTGAATAGTCCACAGAGCCACATGACGTGGGGTCCCTGGAGTAAGACTGAAGCAGAGGATAGAGACATCCTGAGGAGCAAATCACAGAGAGAGACCAAGATGAAGAGCTCAGCACTGCAGTGAGCAGACCTAAGGTCTGAATAGTCCACAGAGCCACATGACGCCAGTGTGCATAGAGCGAGACTGAAGCAAAGGATAGAGACATCCTGAGGAGCAAATCACAGAGAGAGACCAAGATAATGCACTCAGCACTGCAGTGAGCAGACCTAAGGTCTGAATAGGCCACAGAGCCACATGACGCGGGGTCCCTGGAGCGAGACTGAAGCAGAGGATAGAGACATCCTGAGCAAATCACAGAGAGAGACCAAGATGAAGAGCTCAGCACTGCAGTGAGCAGACCTGAGGCCTGAATAGTCCACAGAGCCACATGACGCGGGTCCTTTGAGCGAGACTGAAGCAGAGGATAGAGACATCCTGAGGAGCAAATCACAGAGAGAGACCAAGATGAAGAGCTCAGCACTGCAGGGAGCAGACCTGAGGCCTGAATAGTCCACAGAGCCACATGACGCGGGGTCCCTGGAGTAAGACTGAAGCAGAGGATAGAGACATCCTGAGCAAATCACAGAGAGAGGTTGAAAAGTTCAAGGGGGCCAAATACTTTCACAAGGCCCTGTAAATAGTCATATAGTGTTCATACAAAGAGGAATTCAATGTTTTCATCTATAGTGCCCTCATACTTCATGGGGTTGTCAAGTGAAGTGATTATGACTTATCCACAGGAGAGGTGATGTAGATTGGCGGAGTTCTGACCGCAGGGACCTGCACTATAGGCAGAACAGGGCAATTTATACCTCTTGGCATTGACCACAGCTTCATTCATTACCCATATGGCCGCTTTTCCCGGCACTTCTATAGAGAATGACTGCAGCATCAATTTAGTGTCTGACAATTGCAACATTTTTTAAAGGGGGTAAATGTTGGTGATAAAAATGACCCATTCTTCTGATTGGTGTTCAGAGACCTCAAATAATCAGCCAGTTCTTATCTATGAAAGGGACAGGTGATAAAGGGATTGTCCAGGGAAAACAACTTTACGCTCCTGGATTGTTAGCAGGTTTCTACGAGAATGAAGACCCCTAGACGTCCTGCAGACAGTTTTCGAGATGTGACCGGTGCGTGTAGTGATGAGTACAGAGACCTGTGGACGTAACGCTCCCTGCGGCTCAGAAGAGGCAGTGGAGCCGGCATTATTGTAGTCTATTGGGTTAATAAGGATACAATTAGAGGTTAACGGGTAACTCCAGTAAAACAAAAGTCAGAACCATGTAAGGCCAAAAGGTTCACTTACTTTATTTTTTGACCTATAAATAATTATAAACAGCAGAGATATAAAACACTAAGAAATTCATAAGTTTATTGTAGAGCGTGCCCTGGTGCTGATTCCTTATCTCCCAGGTGAAGTGTACAGGCTCCACTCAGAAGTCACAGTATTAAAGTATGGGAACAGTTACAATGGAAAATGTATCTGGGTGGAGTACCGCCATGTGTTGTATATCATCCTGATGTATTCTTGGGCAGCAGTGGAGCATTTGGGTCTCATTAGGCTCCAGGTGCGACTCCTCCTTCTGCACCCCATATAGTTACCCCCTCTATGTGCTCCTAATTTCCTTGTATTAACGATACAGAACAGACATCATTACATCTACACCCACAATGTCTGAGACCTTGACACCTTCCCACTATGTATGTAAGGCGGCCGTCACATGGAACGATTTCTTGCCCGATATCGTTTAAGCGATCTCCTTTTTGATCGCTTAAGCGATATCGGGCAAGAAATCGTTGCATGTAATCAAGCGATTTACGATGTTAAATCGCTTGATCGTGACATCGCTGATCTGAGCTCCGGAGCTCAGATCTAGCGATGAACGATGTCACGATCTCCTTCATCGTGGTGTATAACACCACGATGAACGATCTCCCAGCGGCAGAGCCTATGCTGGGAGATGGTAACTATGGTACACGTCGGGTAACTAAGCGACGCGCGGCCCTAGTTACCCGATGTGTACCATAGTAACGAGCGAGATCGCGGCTCCGCATCGCTGGTGAGTCTGTCTGTGTGACATCTCACCAGCGATGTGAGCGATATTGTTAGCGATTGCGCGTGCACGTGATCGCTTACAATATCGCTAAAGATATCTGTGCGTGTGACGGCCGCCTAACTGATATCTCACATCAGCGCTACAAACACGGTTGGAAATGTCATCTCATCCCCAGCAGATCGGCCTCAGATTCATTCTGATCATGGATGAAGTCTTCAATTACAAAGTTCTGAAACAGAAAGAAGATGAACAGTTTTTTGTAATATGAAAGGTTTGTCGATCAGACTTTATACTTGACCCAATAATACAATGTCGTCCTTTCTTTATACATACCTTGTTATTTTTTTCCTATCTCCTCCAGTTCACGATCCCATCCCAGTAGCTGTACAAGTCTCTTCACCCCGGTGGTGACCTCTCCTAACTCCACTACATTGAGCCCATCTGAATTGTCCAGAAAAGGTCCCACCGGGTCTCGATTGATGAGGACTCGTGGTGTAGAGCTCCGCACCGCGTACACCAGACTGGCAAAAGGTTCCACCTACAAGATCATATAGGTTTTAGATATCGGATAAAAACAAGCTTTAAAGTAGATAAAAATGATCTTTCCTTAGATGGGTCTTATGAGACTAAGATCTATCCACAGGGGCAGCACGGTGGCTCAATGGTTAGCAGTACGGTCCTGCATCCAAGTCCTACCAAGGACATCTGCAAGGATTTAGTAAGTTTTTCCTGTGTTTGTGCGGGTTTCCTCCAGGTTTCTTGTGTGGGTTTCTTCCCACACTGCAAAGACATACTGATAAGATGTTTAGATTGTGAGCCCCAATGTGGACAGTGATGATGAAGTCAGTAAAGCGCTGTGGAATATGATGGCTTCCTATAAATGGTCCTTCTCTATCTGCTAAATATGGTTGTAAATCACCTGTGTACAGCACTGTTGGTTGTATAGCATTGCCATATGAATATATCAGCCTGCCTGTCTCATGTATAGTAAAGGGAGTCTATCACATGATTCATGCTGCCTGGACCACCATGAATTACAGGCCGGCTCTTGCATTACAAACATATCTGTGTTATTCAGAAATACTCGGTGATAATGACCAGTGTTTCCCTATAGACAAAAGCAGAGACCTGTCTGTATATCTGAGTAGAGGGAGAGAAGCGGTCAGGAGCATGCCTCCTGGACTAGTCGCCTTGTTCCGGCATGCTGTAAGCTAGGTTTTCTCAGAAATGTTGCAGTATTTCAGAGTAATAGCATTTGTAATGCAGGAGCCGGTCTCTGATCTATGATGCCTGAGGTCCGGCCAGCATAAATCAGCTCACAAATTACCATTAACATGTGACTTCTATTAAGCACATCTGGACAAAGCAAATGAATCTACTTTTCTGCTGCCGGTCTTACCTCAAGTGATGTGCCCATGACAATCAGGAGATCGGCTCTGGGAAAATCAGTCAGGTGGAGGAAAAATCGGGCCGGTAGCTGCTCTCCAAAAAAGACGATGTCGGGTTTCACGAGACCACCACAAGCTGAACAGCGAGGGACTTCAGACCTCATTACAGCATCCTGTAAACATGCAAAAATGGAAACATTTTGATTAGATTTTATCGGTATAACAGCACACATCCTATTATACGTAAGCAAATCCTGAACATACTGTCACACAGGTCTCCTGTGCTTTGGAGACTTGTGACAAGTCTTTCCTTTGGGAGACTCTGGATATTCAAATTGCTTGTTGTCCCCCACAAAGCTCTTCACAGTGCAGCACCTCCCTACCTCTCCACCCTCATCTCTGTCTATCACCCCACCTGCTCTCTTCACAGTGCAGCACCTCCCTACCTCTCCACCCTCATCTGTCTATCACCCCACCTGTTCTCTTCACAGTGCAGCACCTCCCTAACTCTCCTCCCTCATCTCTATCTATCACCCCACCTGTTCTCTTCACATTGCAGCACCTCCCTACCTCTCCACCCTCATCTGTCTATCACCCCACCTGTTCTCTTCACAGTGCAGCACCTCCCTAACTCTCCACCCTCATCTGTCTATCACCCCACCTGTTCTCTTCGCTCTGGAAGTGACCTTAGATTCACTTCTGCATTAATCCGAACCTCGTACTCCCGACTCCAAGACTTCTCCCGAGCTGCACCAATTCTCTTACATAGTTTCAGGCGCTCCCTAAAAACTATAATGCCCCCTAGTCAGTCACTCAGACATGGCCTATTCACTCCACCAGACACAAAATGCTTGACAAAGAATGGTTGGCGGCCACTCATGCAGCTCTTATCTGGTCCCCACTTCCTTAAGTTGGCTGCACCATCATTGTAAATAAGCCCCTGTACTCTGCTATTATATTGATGTCTGGACCATATACGACGGCACTTTTTATCATTTACCCGATTTCCTCATAGATTGGAAGCTCGCGAGCACTTCGTGGTTTATGAGATTTTTGTTACGTTTTGTCTCAAATCGTGTGTATATGTCCCCTCTGAATTGTAAAGCGCTGCGGAATATGTTGGCGCTATATAAATAAAATTATTATTATTACTCCACAGGTTTTCCTTTCCTTTGGTGCTGCAAGGGTTAATGTCAGTTTTGCTGCTAGCAGCATTGATAACTTTCTTTTCATGTGATTTCGGCTGGTGATCATACCCATCACCTTTATATAGCCCTATGTACCACCAGAGGGTGCCCTTTATAGGGGTTCCTTATAAGCCATGGAGGAGAAAGGTTGTGCTGCAGCTGGAGACCTTGCCGACTTTAAAGTTCCTCTGTTGAAAGTGTTGCAGGCTGCGGTCCTGGTGTCTGACTGTAGCCGTGAAATTTATGTCATATCCTTTTCGTTATCCCCCTGTTTGTGTTCCTTCCTTTAGTGTTTATTAGTGCAGTGGTGGGACTAGTACTCTCACTTGACCAGCTCCCTAGTGACGGTTAGATCAGGGCTAGCGAGGAAGTAGGTATCATGCTTGGCGACGAGGTGAACTAACAGATATAGGGACGCTAGGGATTTCAGGGTACACCCTCAGGCGAGTACAGGAAGTGCCCCTTGCCCCGTTCCCTACCGACAGGGTCTGCCATTGTTATTGTGTCTTCAGTGTTCCCTTGTTTGTGGTGGCACACGTCAGGGGTTTCCTCTGTATCTGGAGGAACCCAGGTAGTCATACCGTATGAGAATGTGTAGCTCTATTATTCTCCCGAAAGAGGCCATGGCCACAGGGCATACCGGTGATCTGCAGCAGTGTGTAAGCAGGTGGCATGTGTCAGAGAAGCATCCACATGATGCCCAGACCCCGGATATCCCAGCAGAACACTGTCTAGAGCATCTGCCATCGCGGCCTTGACTTTTCCCCACAATTGGTGCTGCCATCTCTTCTCCAGCTAAGAGAAAAACATGCTGTCCGCATCATGAACAAGAGAACATGATCCATCATACCCGGCCATCTTCATCCATTGTCCTACGGTCCAGAGCTGATGTTCACCTGCCCAATGGTGAGACTTTCAGAGTGGGCAAATATCAGCAGGGGCAGCATGACCGGCCTGTGGATACATAGCCCCATATACCACAAACTGGGATGTGCTGTGTGAGCTGAAAACTTTCTACCACAACCAGCATTAACTTTTAAAAACAATTTTGCACCAGTAACTCTTCTGTGGGACTGGCCGGACAGGCTAAGCTTCCATCTACTGACACATCTATGAGCATTGGATGACCATGACCTGGGTCACCAGTTCACCAAATGACCTTTCCACTACCTCCTTTGTAGGTACTAAAGGCCCTGTCTCATATAACCATATCGTTAGAGAGATCGTTGTAACTGTGACGTTACAACGATCTCTCCAGCGATGCTGTTCTGTGTGACACTCAGCAGCGATCAGGCCCCTGCTGTGAGGTCACTGATCGCTGCAAAGTGCTGCGGGTCATTTTTTGATCGTTGGTTTCCCGCTGGTCAGCACACAGCGAGAAACTAGCGATCAGTGACCTCACTGGCTGGTAACCATGGTAAACAACGGGTGTCTGGGCAGCGTGCGCTGCCTAGATACCTGGTGTTTACCATGGTTATCAGCATCCTCCCTGCCTAGCACTGCCTGTAAGCAGGGAGGACGCTGGAAACTATGATAGACAGCGGGTATCCAGGCAGCGCGCGCTGCCTGGATACCCGCTGTTTATCATAGTTACCAGCGTTCTCCCTGCTTAGCGCTGCCTATAAGGCAGCGCTAAGCAGGGAGGACGCTGACATCGCCTTCAGCGATGTGGGAGGTGGCTCCCATGGCCCTGATCGCTGGGGAGATCTGCCTGTTTGACAGCTCCCCAGCGATCAGGTAACGACACTCCAGCAATCCCGGCAGGTCGTTATCACTGTTGGGATCGCTGGAGTGATCGTTATGTGAGACAAGGCCTTAAGACTTGTGCAGTGAGAAGATACCACAAGACCTACAGTTTTGGAGATGCCCTGATTCAGTCAACTAGACTTCATGCCTAACTCCGTGTCATAGTCGCTCAGCTTTTCCATTTTGGTTGCGGTGAGAACTAGGCTAGCTTTTCTGTAGCTATCTATTCACATCTACTTTGGGAAAATAAACCTGAAAAAAAATAATATATGCTGCTCTATTTTTTAACTAATCGGATAAGCATGATCACAGAAGCCAGTTGAAATCCATTATAGTCAATGAGGTCTATCAGGCGCCATTTGTGTCCACATGTGAATCCGAACCATTCGTAAAACAGGATTACAAAAGTTAATGTTTTTCAGAAATGACACCCGAATAATACAGAATGACTATTATTGCAATATTTCCCCCACAGGATGCAGCACAATAGGTACCACTTACACTGAAGGTCTCCCCGGGGTATTCTTTGAGGCACATTGTGCATGTGGATGACGCAAATGAGCCATGGGCCTCTACCAACATTTCAGCGGGAATACCTGCAGCTGAAATTCAAAGTATTATCAATCAGCAATTATAGTGATATTTCGTAAAATCTAGTGATATCTTGATAAATCTACATACACGGTAAAATTGTTAGCACCTTCTGTTAAAGTAAGAAAACCCCACAATAGTGACTTAAATAACTTGAAACTAACAAAAGTAGTTTTGAATTTAAATTTCATGAAACTATTGAAAATCAGACATTGTTTTTGAGGTTTAGTTCAGCAGAAAAAAAAAAAAAAAAAAATAGTACTACAAATGGCAAGACCAAAACGATAGTAACTGGAAAGATTGCAAATAACTTGACCTTGGGGACATGTTAACCTGAAGTGTGTCCTGCAATTAGTCTACCTATTTACAGGGTGCAAAGTAGTCCCTGTGATGTTTGGTATCATGGTGTTTATCACACTGAACATAAACCAAAGCAAGTAAGGAGAGCGTTGCCTCAGGAGGTGAGCAAGAAAATTATAGGTAGACATGTTAAAAGTTTTTAAAATTTATTTGGTGTACAAGGGGGAGTCAGGGCGTAACAGACACTTTCTTAGAATACAGCATAGGTGCTGCTGAAGGTGGCACTTTTCATTTTACACACCCAAATCTGGTGACAGGTTCACTTTAAACGCGATGTCAATGAGGCCATCTCCAAACCGCTTGATGTTCCTATGACTACAGTTGCACGTGTTATTCAGAAATTTAAAGTCTTTGGGACAGTCGCCAATCGCCCTGGACATCACCACAAGAGGAAAACTGATGACAAACTGAAGAGACAGATAATTCTAATGGTAACTAAAGAGCTCAGAACAACTTCCAAAGAGATCACAGGTGAATTCCAAGGTTAATGTACATTAGTGTCAGATTGCACCACCCGTCACTGTCTGGGCCAAAGTGGACTTCATGCCAGATGATTGAGGAGGAAACCACTGCTGAAAGCAATTTATAGAAAAGAGAAACAGGAATTTGCCAAAATACATATTGACAAGCCATAAATCCTCTGGGAGAATGTATTTTAGATGAATGAGAAAACATGAGGTTTTGGAAAGTTACATTAGCTCTATATTTCCAGAGACAAAAATGAAGCCTACAAAGAAAAGACCATTATACTTAGGCTGGTTTCACACTTGCGGACCCCTCCGCAGAGTCCTGCAGAGGGGATCCGCAAGCTGAGCGCAGGCACCGCAAGTCCCTACGTTTAACATGGGGACGCAGGTGCCTGCGTTCTGATGCAGATTGGCGTGTGCACCCTATGCACACCCATTCACTACAATGTATGATTTGTACACAGGCGGATGACTGCGCACAAATCACACACTCTCGCACCGCACCCTGAACACAACATGTCGCGCTCCTGGTGCGGACAAGACTGTGTGATTTGTGTGCAAGCATCCGCATGCGCACAAATCACATGTTGCCGGCAATGGGTGCGCACGGCCATCTGCCCCCGAGTGCAGGCACTTGCATCCCCATGTTAAACATAGGGACTTGCGGTGCCTGCGCTCAGCTTCGGATCCCCTCCACAGGACGCTGTGGAGGGGTCCGCAAGTGAGAAACCAGCCTAAGTGTGACACAAGGCTCAGTTATGCTTGCTTTGCTGCTTCAAGTACAAAGTGTCTTGAATCTGAGCAGGGTACAGTAAAATCTCAAGACTATCAAGACATTCTAGAGTGTTATGTGCTGCTCAGTGTCAGAAAGCTTGGTCTGTCACAGGTTATGGGTCCTCCAAGAGGATAAAGACGCAAAGCAGAAACCTAAAAACATCAAAGAATGTGTGGCACCACAGGGGTTAATGTGCCACAGTAACATCACACGGGTTCCCTCCCCACAACACACTGACTTACACTAGCACCTCTGGGCCAGGAGGGGGAGCACAACCTGCTCTCTTATATACTCCAGCTCACGAGGAAGTTTCAGTTCCTGGGAGAACTGAGAGAGGCTGAAGTGTCAAAGAAGCTGTGCCAAGCTTCTCTACAGTCTGCTCACGATTCCAGGCCTAGTTAGGGTCTGCGGAGAGGAGAACGAAGAGACAGAGAAACATCTGGGAGCTTGAGTGCCATCACCACTAGCCCCAGAGGAGCGCACAGAACGGACACCGGATCCGACACTGTGACTGACACACACAGCACAGTGAATCCAGGAGTAGTGGAGTCTATAGACCACCACAGTACCAGAGCAAAGCAACACGGCGGGGTCAGCACAGCACAGACGACTCAAGTTGCCTAGCCAAGTGGTACCAGCTGAGAGAAAGAGAGAGTGAGACAGTGCCAGCAGCTCAGCTAGAGGCAGCAGGGACACACACACACAGCGCAGCACGAGGAAGCTGATGACCCGGACAGGGTGGGAGAAACCCAGCCCAGTACAGACTCCATGGACTATAATCTGCAATAACATCGCAGTAAAGCTTTGGAAACTACAGAAACGTGAGTGTGTGTTTCTTAACCCGTCTCCACTATCATCCCCTACCATTACATCCACCATAGACTATACCAACCCACTGCCCCGGGGACCTTGCTTCTACCTACAGAGAGCAGTACCATCTAAGCTGCCTAACATCATCCCCGGAGGTTCTGCAGCAGCGGTGGTTCCCCATACTGACCACACACCGTGGGTGGCGTCACGATAAACTCTATCCCCTGTACATATCCCCTTATTATTGCCAGGGCCCGGGACACGGTCCGGATCAGGACCTCCGTGACATTCCCCGCAGCATCGCGGCCTGGTACATAGTACCCTCGTCCCAGTGGGCTCGACAAACCGCTAAGAGCGAAGACTCTTCTGAAGTGATCTTATATGAGCCGTGATCTAAATCCTATTGAACATTTGTGAGAAGGAGTTGAATCCTGCAGTCTGGAGAAGCCACCTTCACACCTGAGGCACAAAGAGCAGTTTGCTTACAAGGATTTATTATAAGAAAGTTACCTGCTGCGACACTAAACACTATGTGCACTTTAATGAGTGCAAGCAGTGGCTAAACTGCACAGCTAATACAGAAACAATGTGAATAGGGGTATAGCAATCACTGCTCTAGATACAATGCAAAATGGAAGACTTAGCTTCAACAGTAGCTACTGCGGAGTGCCCGGTGACAAGCGCCAAGATGCTTCCGTCTCACCGGGTCCTAACGCTAGGACTAATGGTGGTATGCAAGGTGTATGGGTTTATATGCCTCAATTTCTAATTAAAAACAAGAAAAGTATGTGTTGGACTCCAACAAAATGGAGACCTCAGCTGACCCCTTATCCCATGTGCACACATTCAGTATTTGGTGAGATTTTTACCTCAGGATTTGTATAATCCCAGCAGTGGGTTATAAATACAGAAGTGGGGACGTGTTTCTATTAGATTTTTCCTCTCATTGTTCCACTCCTGGTTTTGGCTACAAATACTGAGGTAAAAAACTCACCAAATACTCATCGTGTGAACTTGGCCTAAGGGGTCTGGTGAGGTCCTATTAGACCACCTTCACATGTTCAGTATTTGGTGAGTTTTTTACCTCAGGATTTGTAGCCAAACCCAGCAGTGGGTGATAAATCCAGAGGTGGTGAGGTGTTTCTATTAGATTTTTCCTCTCATTGTTCCACTCCTGGTTTTGGCTACAAATCCTGAGGTAAAAAACTCACCAAATACCCAATGTGTGCACATGGCCTTACTGCAAAAAAGGTTGCAATGTAGTCACAAACAATGTAATGCCTCACACTGGCCTAGTCCTACAGGATATCCAAGGTCCAGGATTTCCTATGACTAGTCTATAGCACCTCACCTCTCTCCAGCCCATCAATGTTCTGTGTGTAGAGACGTAGTAATAATCCTTTGTCATGTAGGAGACGCAGAAAATAATGCGCTGAGTTGGGGTGATGACGCCCAGGTAGCAGCTCTTGGGACAGACGCAAGAAGGGTTTGGGTTCACGTAAAAAGAAGCTGAGATCAAATATGGCTTCTGGATATGGGAGGGAATATTCCTGCAGTTTGCTGTATAGTCCACTAGTAGGCGACCTGGAGAAAGAAAGAAACGGGATAAATTACAAATGGCTGACCACCTGCATCTTGCACAGGAGCGGGCATTATAATACCTGCTGTGTCACTATCTGGTAGTTGTGTTGTAGGTTACTCATATGCCTCTACATTCCTTAATATAACCCCTCCTTAAAATTATTTACATAAATGATGTTTTAACGAACCAGACATAGTCCTCAAGATTAAGACTAAACACCCCTGGCTAAAAAAAACAAGATGTACAACAAGGGAAGATGGCGCCATATCACTGGAGCAAAAGAAAAAACTTCAGATTCAGTTGAATAGTGGGAAAAAATGACACATATTTTTGGCAAGTGACAGGTCCTCCTTAAAGGGAATTTGTCAGCAGAATTACATCCCCCAAGTTATTTATATGCGCACATAGCTCTTTCAAAGACAAGACCAGCAATACCTTTACATGGCCAGTCCATTACTCAGTTACTGAGAAATCATCATTACATTTATATGAAAATGAGGCTAAATAGCTATCTGTAGATCTGAAGCCTCTGTCAATCCAGCTCTATGTCTGGTCCGGCGCCACTGTCTCCTCCTAGACTGACAGACTATCGGGTTTAACTTCAGGCAATTGAGCCATGAGTCAAGTAGGAGGAGGCAGCGCTGGGTGGGGAATAGAGCTGGAGTGACAGATGCTTCAGATATACAGATAGCTCTCCTGTCTAATTTGCATATTAATTCAAACGTTAAATTCTCAGTAATGGAGGAACACACAGGCCATGTAAAGGAATCACTGGCCTTGTCATAAAAGAGCTAAATGCTCATATAAATAAAGACGTGAAATCCTGCCGACAGTTTTCCTTTAGACTGGCCATATGCTGAGGTTTTCTGAACAATTTATGTTCATGCTTGTGTGGCGCCCCGCCATGCTGGCGTCACAGAGGGGTACTGCACCCGTAAAAGAGGTGCAGATACTCCAGCTGCAAGCGGATTCAAGGATGGTGGGTGGAACCCATACACTAGCACTACCACACTAGATTACATGGTGGGAGGGTAACCGGAAGGGAATAAAACCACCTCTAGGGGGAACAAGGAGGGCTCTCAGGAGAATGGCAAACTAGGAGCAGTTACCGGGCACCGGAGCCCACACCTGTGGGATACTATAGGACCACAGAAAATCCGGAGTCCTGGGGAGTGTACAAGTCACCCAGGCACCTAAGCAACCAGAAGAGGGAACCAGGCACCGCCGAAGGAGCAGGCGGCCAGCCAGTAGAGGGTTACCTGACAGTAGCAAGGGTGAGAGAAAGAGTGGAGGTCAAGCTGATTGCAAGTCACCGGGCTTCATATAATCACTGGGAAGCAGGAAGACATAGACGGGAAAGAAGGCACACACCAAGGGTTCCATCATCCTACCTGGGATCCACTTGCAGCCACTCGTTAGCAACCTGTTTTAACATCTTATGCTGAACTGTAAACTGCAACTTGCAATGCCGAAAGTTTCCAGTAAAGTACCCGGAGAGAAGTGAACTTGACTCTGCTGCATTTCCTTGCGAATGACTTTGTTCCCCTACAGGAACGCTGCCCCGGAGGTCTAGTTCTGCCTGCGGAGGACTTTTCCACACTAGCTGCAATACCATCTACCTCCGGCGGACTGTGGCAGCGCTAGTGGCATCTCACTTGATACTGCAGGTGGCGTCACGACAAACTTTGTACATAGTCCCCTGCAAATATAACCCCTTTTTGAAAGATAGGCCCAGGACACAGGTTCAGGCGCGGCCGCCATTCCCTGTGACAAACCGGAACATTAACCCTCGCCTCCTGACACCTGAGTACCCCATAGCCTGGGCGCGACACTTGGTCTGTGACAATGTTCCGGATATTTAGACATGAAATGAATGTTTGATCACTGTAGTGATCTGTGACAGATCTTCATTGATGAGATAAGATCCAAGAACAACTTTTCAGCTGCAGTGTGGTACCAGACAATGAACCAAAGCTAAATAAAATGCAGATTGACTTGACAGATGTCTGAGTTCACACTGCATCTTCATGTTCTGATGAGAAAATGGCCTATATCAATATACATGTAGATCAACTTTTTTTATACGTCCAAAATCTATGCTCTATGACCACCAATCACCACATCATGATCTCCAATCATTTTCTGCAATGGACAAAGTCTTAAATTGTTCTAGTCATGAATATACTTATTAGGTATGTGGTACCAGGTGCCTGTGGCGTAACTTAAATCTCATGGGCCCCGATGCGAAAGCTACAAAGGGGCCCCCGAATTATTGCAAATCTTTAATAGTATTAGTATTTTTCTATAGGCCAAAGGGACTTTTGGCGCCCCCTAGGCTCCAGGGCCCGGGTGCGATTGCAACCCCTGCACCTATTGTAGTTACGCCCCTGGTGGTGACTTATTGTATGACACAGAACACAGTGTGCTTACACCTATGGGGCACACGTTTGTGTCCACATTTGTCCTACTTACCTGAAATCTGGGATCCCGCTGTCTGTGCTGATTCCAGCTCCAACCATGACTAATATTCGCTGGTAGACGCCATCCCTTATTTTCTCGGCCACATCGGTGAGGGACAGAGGAGTGCTCTTAATGCTATGTGCTCGCACCAAACTGTAAGAAAGCAGAGATGACGGTAATTCTGGTAAACATTCAGATCATGCAATGTAAACTCATGTACCGTGGAGACACAGTCTGTTTATATGCAATGTCCCAACAATCATAAAAGTTGTACATGTTCTCTTACATTTCAGTTCAGGAGAGCTGGTGACCTCCCCAAAGGCCGGAGCCTCATCGTCTGGCAAAGCATGTCCAGGAATAATACAGCTCCTGCTCCTAAGGCTACGTTCACACAAGCACGTTAGCGTTTCATGCACAAAACTGGGACATTTTCTCACTTGTTGCCTTTATGCAATGATTGTTTTATTACAGAATTTACAAGACTATTTACAGTTTCCTATGTTAAAGAATTTGCAATAAATCTGTAAAAATCAGACTAGACTGTCTCTGGATGACATCCAAATGTTTGTGCCATCCCTAGACTTGAATGGGTGTCTCATCTGACACATAGAAGAAATTAGTACACGGCCATTTTTCACATGCAGACTCAGTCCATGAAAAACAAAACCTGTCCTCTGCACTGCCCCATTGAATAGGATTGGTCCGAGCACTGTCTGAACACACGGTCGAGTGGCTCGTGTAGACAACTGTACTATCAGTCCAAGTGCGATCTAACAAAACATCAGATGTTACGACCAATGTTATTCTACGGGGCCTTGCACAGGTCCAATTTATTTTTCCGAGTCTGTCAGAGGAAAAATATTGCAGCATGCTCCAGTTGCCTCCATAAATTAGAATTGCAAAACAAACAACTGACTGCACTTGAATGATAACTAAGTACCCTCCGATTTTCACACACTGACAATGGAGAAGATATTTTTCTCTTCAATTTTCGCCACAGCTGAGAAAATCAGATCACATTCAGATCAGGCTGTGATTAACACAATTGATATTAATTTATTATGAGTGCTACTATAGTTCCATCATATTCCGTAGCACTTTACAGACATCACCACTGTCCCCATCGGGACTCACAATCTAAATTCCCGATCACTATATCTTTGCAGTGTGGGAGGAAACCGGAAAACCTGGAGGAAACCCACAAAAACACGAGAAGAACATTCAAAGTCCTTGCAGATGTTGTCCTAGGTGGAATTTCAACCCACGACCCAGAGCTGTAAGGCTGCAGAGCTAACCACTGAGAAACTGATGCACCCCCAGGCTTATGGGGTACTCGAGAACCGGGCCGATGCGGTCTCTCTGGGAATCACGGTAGTCGTGACCCGGTCCCGTGGCCTATGATCAGTCCAAAAAGGAGGTATTTACAGGGGATTTGTCATGACGCCACCCGGGGTATGTGGTTAGTAGAACCACCGCTGCCGTATTCCTGCTGGGGACGGGGACTTGGGGCAGAGTGGATGGTAAGCCCTCCTCAGGTAGGGCTGAGGGTCCCCAGGGCAGGAGTAGTAGTATTGCTAGGGCCTGGTGAGGGACGGTGCTGGCTGTGATTCACTTACTTTAAAGCTGCAGCTCTCCACGGTGCTGGTCGTCCCCGGTTGTAGCACTATGAAGGAACAGTGTCAAGCCGGATTGAGCTTACTGGTTACTTTACTTTAGGTCTTTCCAGAACAACAGTTCACAACAGTTCCCGGTTACAGCTTTCTCACGTTCTTACAAGTTCAAACAATTTACACTCTTCCCCGTTCCGGGTCACAAGTCTCATGCAGCTCAGGTGGCGTTTCTGGGCTGTTCCCTCAAAGTTTTTTCAGGCCTCTCAGTCTCAACGTAGTACCTCACCAACGGGTTCAGTCTGGTCATCGCAGACTCACGGGTGAATGTTTCCCTCACAGTCAGGGTCACCAGTCCTAGTATGACGACTGTGTTCTTAGACCGTGGTGGAAAGTTGGGCTGCAGGTCATAGAGCACCTGCCCCACACCGGTGTGTCTCGTGATTAGGGTCTGGATTATCCCCGGTCACCTCTACAGAGCCGGTTCTCTGGTCGTGACCTAACCTCCAGTGTCCCAGGTTCAGATATTTGCAGCTCCAAAAGATAATGTGATATAATGAGCGCTAAGGTACACACAAGGACTCGGCCAGTGAATAGTTTACCTTTCAGCTTTAATCGACAAATAGATCCCTCTAGCCACAACGCGTTTCAACGTGATCACTTGAGAAAGACGCTATATGCGTTGAAACGCGTTGTGGCTAGAGGGATCTATTTGTCGATTAAAGCTGAAAGGTAAACTATTCACTGGCCGAGTCCTTGTGTGTACCTTAGCGCTCATTATATCACATTATCTTTTGGAGCTGCATATACTTTCTTCCCGGCTGGGAAGTGTGATAGCCAGCAGCTCTGGGCCGCAAGACCTTGACAGACATCATTACACCACTCCCTTGGAACAGTTACTTGCAGAGAGAGATACGGAGGGCACGTGCAGGTTCCATCCCGCCGCTCATATTCAACTAGGAGAGCCCAGCAGCACGAGCGTTTAATCCAGTTGTGCGGACTTGCACAACTCGAGAAGGTGAGCGGAGGGGTTAATAAACCGGCCCCATGTATTGATCCATAACAGTTTGGCGCAAACGATTTAGTTTTTTCCCCTTTTAGGTTCAGATATTTGGAAGATGATGGAAAAAAAAGGTGTGTCACGGTCCGCGCTGCTCAAGTCCAAAAAAACTCTCATGAGAGTCAGAGTTTCATAAAGCAGATTCTTATTCTTTATTCTTCTACTCCGACGCGTTTCGGTGCCCCACCTGGCACCTTCCTCAGGGATATCCCTGAGGAAGGTGCCAGGTGGGGCACCGAAACGCGTTGGAGTAGAAGAATAAAGAATAAGAATCTGCTTTATGAAACTGACTCTCATGAGAGTTTTTTTGGACTTGAGCAGCGCGGACCGTGACACACCTTTTTTCCCCATCATTTTCTGGATTTCACCACGTGTGAGTGGTCTGTGGAGGTCCTGCGGCAGCTGGAGTACTGATGCTCTTTAAACCAGTTGTGGGGATCACAACTGTATAAGGTGAGTGGTTCCATAGCACCACCTCAACATCCTGTAGTGTCTCTAGTGATAGGGCACTATTGCGCCTCTTGTCCCCCACCCCTCTTGTATTTATACAGGTTCAGATATTTGGGCACACCAGGCTCCTTCTGTCTGTCACTGCTTCAGCTCAGGGTTCCTCTGGTCAGCTAAGATGTGTGCGGCTGCCGGGCCCTTGTTCTCCCACCTTCCTTCAACTGTGAGGTGCCTTTCAGCCTCTCTCTCTTTCCCATCACCTCCAGGCTATGGAGTGGGATTTCTTGCTTCGTGGCTATGCCTCACGGGATTCTGTGCCTCCAGGGAACCCAAAACCTCCTGGGAAGACTCTCACACTACTTCTGTCCTTCTTCTTGACTTCTGCTTCTCCTCACTGCCCGTGTGTGTTCCTGGGTTTTCTAGTGTTGGTCTCTCCACCCACTTTGTCAGTGCTACTCTACGATCCACCCACTTTGCTACACCCGCCACCCCTTGCCCAACCTAGAGTCCTAGGCGTAGGGTCGGTGTGTGCTGCAGTGTGGGTGTGTTTTGTCAACCGTCTTGCCTTACCTGGCTGCACTTCCTCCTGTGGCCTCCTGGTCGCAGGGGCGCCACACCACCATACAGTGCTAACCACTGAGCTACTGTGAATTTTTTTTCTATTAACTGCTCTATGTAATTAACATCAATGTGACTTCTTTCAGAACTATAGGACAGTAGTCTTGATTAGGGTGAGTTAGCGGCCAGGTTAACCAGCCAAGTGCCAGGACCACTGCACCCAGATTTCCTTTTTTGTAATACCTGAAATATGGGGATGTGTACACTACATGATTTGAGCATGCTCAGGAGCTGAACCCGCTCTTTAAAGCTGGTCGGGTATATACGACTCAAATCTAACATGCAGTCATTATAGCCAGCTCTGACCACCGTGTGCCACTTTGTATCAGTTCCACCCCATCTGTATTTTTGACACCACAAATATTGGCCCTGGGGACTCTGTCGCCCAAGGGCCCACAGTATAGACTAAGCATTGCATTTTGGAAACCCACTAATGTGAATTATGTTGGGCTTATAATAGCTCTGATGTTTTTAGGCATTATTCTCAGCTTGGTATAATCCCACACTGTATTCTTCAGTATGGATGACGTGATTACAGTATGTTTAATTATTTTTACTGAAATTTCCACCAAAAAAAAAAAAAAAAGGATACATTGACATAGTACAAGATAAATAGTTGCTTCAATACAAATTCAGCATTAACAATTCAATATATAACAATTCAATATATATACACACATTAAAATACTTTCTCACAAGGGATTATACATAAGAGATGTATTCTTAGCAGCAATACAAAAATAAAAAAAATAAAATTACATAACAAGAAAATAAATAAACAAGGAAAGAAAATTAAGAAATACACTAACATCAGTGACACGAATTCTAGTCAAGGCTGTAATAGAGCAAAATACACAGTTACAGTATAAGTCATAGACAAAACAAAAAACGCCAATGAATTATGCGTATTTATTCTTTCTTTTATGGTGGGTTTACACATCCCGATATCGGCGTCCAACTCCGACCAAAAGTCACGTGGTTCGTGCGTTGGAGCAGATATCGTACGTGCGTTGAACGGTGTGAACGTCCAATACGATGCAGGAACGATGGCAAACCGATATCGGGGGTCGAATGAGCGTGCTATTCGACCGCCCGATATCGCATGCCGGTTGGAGCCGGATCGTCCCGTGTGACAGCCCAACTCCGATGTGCAGTACAACGTCCTCCATTGACTCACATGTTAAATGGTCGTTCCTGGGTCGGGGGCGTAGACATCGTAGGGACGTTGTATCCAGAAATCGCAACGTGTAAACCTCCGATGCGATTCTTTGAAAACCGGGCACAAAATGCGCGCTCCCGCGTCGTCGGATCCGATATCGGAACGATATTGCAACGTGTAAACGCACCATTAGACCCTGAAAGCTTGGAGAACAAGCCTGCTTCCAATATGACGTGATTCCAGTATACACAGACAACAGCTGGGGAATAGACATGATTACTTACCGGTAATTGTGTTTTATGGAGTCCACGACAGCACCCACATGAGAGAGGGGATCCGCCCACCAGGACAGGAAACCTACAGATAAAAAGGGGCGGTCCCCCTCGCTCCCTCAGTTTGTTTACAGAGTATGAGGGGAACCGCAGAGTTAAGAGAAGCATAACACATATCAAAGAAACATCACACGTACAAACCCAAGAAACCCCGGGCAAGGCCCAAGGAGTAAAGTGCACACACACCAAATAACGTGACAAGGGAGGGAAGTGAGTGGGTGCTGTCGTGGACTCCATAAAACACAATTACCGGTAAGTAATCATGTCTTTTCTACTCGCCACGACAGCACCCACATGAGAGAATTGCAGAGAGCAAGACTAGGGAGGGACAACAGTGCTGAGGACAGATCTCCCGAAAGCCAAGTCAGAGTCAGAAGACAAAGACAAGCGATAGTGGTTATAAAAGGTAGAAGGGGATGACCAAGTGGCAGCCTTACAAATAGCTTCAATAGAGACCGCAGCGCGCTCGGCCCGCGAAGAAGCCATAGCCCTAGTAGAATGCGCCCGCACACCTTCCGGAGGATTGCGTCCCGTCACCGAGTAGGCCAAGCAGATGGCATCCCGGATCCATCTAGACAACGTGCTCTTAGTAACAGCAAACCCCCGACGAGGACCCTGAAAGGACACAAACAGAGCCCTACTCTGTCGATAGGGCCTAGTCCTATCAAGGTAGTGTAACACTAATCTCCTGACATCTAGCGTATGAAACCGTTGTTCCTCAGGAGAACCCGGAGTAGGAAAAAAGGAAGGGAGGAAGATCTCCTGACTCCGATGAAACCGGGAAGCGACCTTAGGGAGGTAGGAAGGATCCGGCTTCAAGACAAGCCTATCAGGCAAGACGGACAAAAAAGGAGGATCTATAGACAAAGCCTGGAGATCACCCACCCGCCTAGCCGAAGTAAGGGCCACTAGCAGAGCCGTCTTGAGAGACAGGGACCTAAGGGAGGCTGCCTCAAGGGGTTCAAAGGGGGGCCCCATCAGGGCGTCAAGGACCAGATCCAAATCCCACGGGGCCAATCGAGCAACATGAACCGGGGTGCTACGCTCACAAGCCGCTATAAACCGAGACACCCATCTGTCACCCGCCACATCTGATCCATACAATGCCCCAAGGCCGAAACATGGACCTTAAGGGTGTTGACTGAAAGCCCCAACTCCCGACCTTTCTGAAGAAACTCCAGAATAGAAGGGATGGGAACAAGTGGAGTAAAAGGAGCAGTATGGAACTGAAGAAATTTCCGCCAGACCCTAGCATAAATCCTTGTTGTAACCTCCTTCCTACTCAAGAGAAGGGTGGAAATAAGCTGTTCTGAAAACCCACGCAATCTTAACAGGCTCCTTTCAAGTTCCAAGCCGTCAAGTGGAGCCCCTGCACCTGAGGGTGACGGCAAGGACCCTGAGAGAGCAGGCCTGGAACAGAAGGAAGTAGCCACGGGTCGGACACTGACATGGCTCTGAGCCAGGAAAACCACGGCCTCTTGGGCCAAAATGGGGCAATGAGAATCACCCTCGCCCCGTCGTCCCTGATCTTCCGGATGACTACTGGAAGCAAGTTCATGGGAGGAAACGCATAGGCCAGCCGAAAGGCCCAAGGGAACTGGAGGGAATCCAACAACTCTGGCTCGTCCGTGAAATCCAGGGAGGCAAACCGGCTGACTTGCCTGTTGGCCCTGGTTGCAAACAAATCTATTTCCGGAAGACCCCACAAGGCAACTATCTTCTGGAAGGTCCGACGGCAGAGGGCCCACTCGCCCTGATGGAGGGTATGGCGACTCAGAAAGTCCGCTGTTGAGTTGTCGACACCCCGGATGTGGAGGGCCGAAAGGGACAACAAGTTGGTCTCTGCCAGGTTGAGGATAGTCATTGCAGTAGACAGCAGCGTCCGGGATCGAGTACCTCCCTGCTTGTTGATATATGCCACCGACGTGGTGTTGTCTGACAAGATCCGGACGTGCGACCCCCGCAGCTGTGGGAGAAAATGAAGGAGAGCAAGGTGGATAGCCTTCAACTCCCGTACGTTGGAAGAATCTGAAGAGTCCTCCGCCGACCATTGACCCTGAGCTAAACCGGTCCCCAGGTGAGCCCCCCACCCATCTGGACTGGCATCAGTCAGAAGGATCTTAGAAGGCCGAACTACCCAGGGAACCCCCCTTGAAAGGTGAAGCGGGTCTACCCACCAGGTAAGAGATTCCACAGCGTCCGGAGGCAAGGTAAGACGACCCTGAAGCCGACCCTGCAAGGCAACCTCCGCCAGCAAAACCGCCTGCTGCAATGGCCGCGTATGAAACTGCGCCCATTGAACTGCCGGGATGCAAGACGAAAGGGAACCCAACAGGGACATGGCCTCCCGCAATGACAGGGAAGGGTGAGCAATAACCTGGCTGACCCTAGTCCTGATATGAGAAATCTTGTCATCTGGAAGGAGGCAGAGCTGACTTACAGAGTCCAGAAGGAGACCCAGAAAAGATTGACGAGTCACGGGAGTTAGTCTGGACTTCCCCCAGTTGATGATCCAGCCCAAGTCCTGCAAAGATGAGATGACATGAAGCACACGGGCCTGACACTGTTCGAAAGAGTTACCCACTATCAAAAAGTCATCCAAATACGGCACAATGAGCGTGTCCTGGTGCCGCAAAAAAGCCATCACCTCGGACATTAGCTTGGTGAAGACACGAGGAGCCGTTGAAAGACCAAAAGGCATTGCCGTAAATTGGAAATGTCGAGTCCGTCCCTCCCAGACGACTGCTACCCGCAGAAACTGCTGGTAATCGACGTGGATGGCGACATGATAATAAGCATCCTTGAGGTCCAGTACTGCCATGAAACATCGAGGGAATAATAATTTGATCGTGGAATTAATTGATTCCATTTTGAAGGACCGGACCGCCAGGAAGGAATTTAATTTCTTTAAATTAATTATGGTCCGAAAGGAACCATCTGGCTTAGACACCAGAAACAAGGGGGAGTAAAACCCCTTTCCTTCCTGGCCTACCGGAACCTCAACAAGAACACGTTTGGACAACAGGGATTGAATTTCCAGGACCAGGGCACGCTGATGATGCAACGGAGGGGAGGTAAGGACAAACGAATCTGGAGGAAAACGGGCAAAGTCCAGAGTAAGACCGGAGGCAATCAACCTCAGAATCCAGGGACTAGAGGAGATAAAAGCCCAACGATCAGAAAAAACCGACAACCTACCCCCCACTGGAGATCCGACCTAACGGTACTTCTTTCCAGGTTTAAAGGAGGAGGACCCCCCAAACAGGGCACCCCGTTGTTTACCCTCCTTGGGTTCCCAACGGTCTCGGTTCTCCCTATACGACCTCTTCTGGCCGAATGGACGTCTCCTGAAGGCTCTCCTATAAGACGGAACAGGAGGGTTAGGGAACCCCCTCTTACGGTCAGCTGCCTTAGCCAGAATATCATCCAAGTCAGGGCCGAAGAGGTACTCACCACGGAAGGGGAGCGTACATAACTTGGACTTGGATTGAGAATCGCCCTTCCACCCTTTAAGCCATAGGGCCCGACGAGCCGAGTTGGTCAGACCCGCAGACCGCGCTGCCAGGCGCAGGGAATCAGCAGACACATCCGCCAGATAAGCCGAGGCCCCACGGATCAATGGAAAAGATGACAGCAACTGGTCCCTGGGAACCCCTGACCTAATCTGATCCTCAAGCTGATCTACCCAGACCAACAGGGATCTGGCAGTACATGTAGCTGAAATAGCGGGTTTAAAGGCCCCTGTGCAGGATTCCCAAGTGCGCTTAAGCAACATCTCGGCTTTTCGGTCTAGCGGATCAGCCAGCAACCCAGCATCCTCTACCGGGAGGGTGGAACGCTTAGACGTGGAGGCGACCGCAGCGTCCACCTTCGGAATCTTGGACCACGTAGCTAAGTCCCCATCATCGAAGGGATATCTCCGCTTGGAAGATGAAGGAAGAGCCCCCCGTCTGTCCTGCTTATCCCATTCCCGATAAACCAGATCTTTTAGGGCCGCCACCACCGGGATAGCACGCCTCTTCTTTTCAGAGAGGCCGGTGAACATGATATCCTGCGCTGAACGAGATTCCCTCGAATCAGGCACTTCCATCGTGTGGCGGATGGACTTGACAAGATTGTCCACACCGTCCAGGGGGAAACAGGACTTTCCCTCATCATCCGATGAGGAAGAAGAAGCAGGAGAGGCTGATGGGGACCGGAAGACCCCCTGAGACCTGACCGGGCTGCCCTCTGGGGAGGACACACTAGGGGACACAGGCTTCCTAGCCCTGGAGGAACACGGCCGAGAACGAGCCACCTCGCTGAAGGACAACAACTCCTCCCGGATCATAGAGCGAATGTCCGCCGTCTTAACAGAGGACTCCTCCTGCAAAGTCTGATTAATACAGGCCTGACACAGACGCTTCACATATGTCTCGGGAAGAGGATGCGTACACAAAGCGCATTCTTCATGCTTCAGTTTTTTACCCTTCTTAGCCTGAGAAAGACAGAAAGGGAGGAGATCAGCAGAGGAGCAGAGGACACACTCACCCCGTGAAGCTGTGCATACTGACCGGCTCAGGAGGTGTAGGACCAGCCTGTGATGGTTGACCAGCCTTAGTCCGGTCACTTCTGTCAGCAGACCCAGCCTCCTTGCTGCGCCCACTGCCACCACGAGTCTTGCTGGATGGCTGCACATCAGTGTCAGGCTGCTGCAGCCCTCCTGCCCCAGGAGACGACATCATAGGGATCAGAACACCAGCGGCGCTGCTGCCGCACTGTCTATTACCTCCCGCGCTGGGGCCACCTCCCCGGCCGCCCGGAAGCACAGCCGCAGTACTTCCGGGTCAGAAGCGCTTCAGGCTACTGCGCAGGCGCCGGCGCGGCCCGGAAGCCGGCGCAGCGATTTAGAAAGGCGGCCGAACGCCGCGGCCGCAGACTCCCCACACTCCCCAGGAGAGCCCGGACTCCACCGCGCCGACACCCCGCCCCAGCACCGGGAGACACGGACCCGCCCGCCACCGGGCACGGCCCCCATCCCCCGCGAACTGCGGCAAAATGACCGCGCCATAGAGCCACAGCCCCCCAGGAAGTGCAGGCACTGCAACCGCCGGAGACAGCCAGCTAACCAGCCCGTCATCTACATACCTCTGGGCCCCCTGGCTGCCCCTGGAGACCACCATGGATGAATGCAGCTTGTCCAGACTACACCGCGCTCCCACGAGTCAGGGTGGAAATCCAGCGCTGACATCGTGACATCCCAGTCAGACGAGGGGAGAGCCGGAAACCGGACTTCCCGACGCTGCTTCTGGAGTTCCAGGCCCTGCCGTTCGCAAAGAGACCGCACAGAGGCTGATTGAACCCAGGTAAGCCTTTTTGCTGCAGGTTCCCCTCAGGACAGGAAACCAAACTGAGGGAGCGAGGGGGACCGCCCCTTTTTATCTGTAGGTTTCCTGTCCTGGTGGGCGGATCCCCTCTCTCATGTGGGTGCTGTCGTGGCGAGTAGAAAACATGGCATAGTGAGAGTATATTTATACATACTGTGAGCAAATTGGAAAGTTCGTTATTTGATATTGTATGATTTATGAACTCTGAATACACTGTTAAGTCCCTGTGCACATAATGCATTTTTACCACAATTTTTGATGCATTGTTTAGTACATTGTTTTTTATTTAAAAACAAACCCAGCAAAGTCAGTGAGAATCCGGACATTTTGGGCACATGTTGCTTATTTTTCCCTTGCAAATGTGCTGCAGAAATAATTCTGAAGCATGTAAATTCTTTCCGTGTTTTTACAAAGTTATCCCCCCCCCCCCCCCCCAAGAATGCACAAAAAACACAAATGGATGGACCGAACATGTGTCAAAAACATGTATTTTTTCTACTAGAAGATGCAAATTTGATGCTGAAATTTCTGCAACAAATACTCATATGTGCACAGATATCACACTAGTAAGGTATTATTCAAGCTTTATATTGGATAATACAGAACATGACATATCCAGCGTTGGGATAGATGGCCATTTACCATTTACATTACTTGCCTTGGACACGGGATAAGCCTGGTTTTACAGTCATTCAATAATGAAATCTTGTCTCTTCCAGTACGTGCCAGCAACCGTAACAGGCCGGAGTGGATCTTCTGAACTGAAGGAAAGAGTTAAAAGATTAAGAATGTGGCGTAAAGAGAGCGCGGCGTAAAGAGAGCGCGGCGTAAAGAGAGCGCGGCGTAAAGAGAGCGCGGCGTAAAGAGAAGATGAAGTAAAGAGAGCGCGGTGTAAAGAGAGCGCGGTGTAAAGAGAGCGCGGTGTAAAGAGAGCGCGGTGTAAAGAGAGCGCGGAGTAAAGAGAGCGCGGAGTAAAGAGAGCGCGGAGTAAAGAGAGCGCGGAGTAAAGAGAGCGCGGAGTAAAGAGAGCGCGGAGTAAAGAGAGCGCGGTGTAAAGAGAGCGCGGTGTAAAGAGAGCGCGGTGTAAAGAGTGCAGTGTAAAGAGAGCGCGGGGTAAAGAGAGCGTGGGGTAAAGAGAGCGCGGAGTAAAGAGAGCGCGGAGTAAAGAGAGCGCGGAGTAAAGAGTGTGCGGAGTAAAGAGAGTGCAAAGTAAAGAGTGCAGTGTAAAGAGCGCGGAGTAAAGAGAGTGCGGTGTAAAGAGAGCGCGGAGTAAAGAGAGCGCGGGGTAAAGAGAGCGCGGGGTAAAGAGAGCGCGGGGTAAAGAGAGCGCGGGGTAAAGAGAGCGCGGAGTAAAGAGTGTGCGGAGTAAAGAGAGTGCAAAGTAAAGAGTGCAGTGTAAAGAGCGCGGAGTAAAGAGAGTGCGGTGTAAAGAGTGAAGATGTCGCTATATACAAGTTCTTCACCCTATATAGGAGACCGTCCTCACCTCTCAGCGGTTGGGAGGATGCCGCCACCAGGACCATTCTCCTGACGGGTTGGTAAGAAACACACAGCAAAGCCATATCCTCACTGTGAGACTGCACAGAATAAAGAATCAGGAGGAGGTATTTATATGTAATGAGAATCTATGGCTGCTTTCCCTGACTATAGACAATGGTGACCCTACAGCAGCCGCTGTCCTGTGTATACAGGGGGTCATGTGTATACAGAGGTGTGTCCTGAGCTGTCATGTGTCAGTGTCCTCCCCCCATACACTCACCCAATAGGCTCCAGGGCAGGCAGTCTGCAGCCGCCCTTCATTAACCTCTGAGATACTGGAAGAAGACAATTACATGGAAAGCAGCTATACAGTATTTCACCCAACAAGTACAGTATACTCATCACACAGTATATACTGTATGGAATATGGTTCACTGCTTCATACAACACAAATACCAAGTAACAAGCTATAGATCACAATATACACATAACAGGGCTGCATCCTCTCAATATAGAAAATAAAGATACTAGATAACGTTATATACAGAGGCGGTGATGCCATGGATATCTCCTTACACAGAAGACGGGTGGGACTACGGCTGTAAAGACTCTGCCATAAATAGCAATTATATATATATATATATATATATATACCTGATGGCGTCAATGACCGTGCTGCAGCGACCCGAACTGACTCAATCAATTTATGTGTCTGGGATTCCTCAAAGCAAATCAATAGTGTTCCAACAACACCCAAATAGTTTATGATTAAAAAGATGAACACTTTATTGATAAATATACAAAAAAACTCCCAAAACAGTTACAATAAACATAAAAATCCTCGATAGCAACAGCATCCAGACGGGTTACCAAGAATCCCCGCGCTGATCTACACAGGCCCTAATACCTGCCCCTGCCTGACAACAGAGGATTCCCCGTCCTTTGTACTGATGCCCCACACCATGGGGGCTGTCCCTCATGGAGACACTAATCACTTTTCTTATGTCTTGCGAGGGAAATGCGAGTTCAATCGTGAATGGCCAATGTAAGTATATGGGTGCGAGAAAATCTTGCATCCACACAGCACACTGTATGAGTCTGAGAAGGTCGAGGACCTGGAAAACAAGTCGAGGCGCAACAACCTAAGGCTGATGGGGCTCCCTGAGTCAGTCCCTGCAGCTGAACTACAAAGACTTTGCGAAAGAGACCTACCAATGGCCCTGGGAATTAATCACGGTTGTAGGGTAGAAAGGATTCACAGAGTTGGGCCAGATCTACGATCTCACAATCAAGGATCTGATGAGCGGACACCCAGACCACGTCAAGGCGTCACGAAATTCCTGGACTATAATGATAAGTTTGACATAATGAGAGCATGTAGAAGATGCCCCAGGCAGTGACTTTGAGGGGGATGAAAGTCCTATTATTGGAAGATTATTCTGAGGAGGTAGAAAATGCAGGAGAGCCTTTAGTAAAATATGTGCAGGACTCTATCAAGCAAAGAAAGTTTTGCACTGCAAATCCTGGCGACACTGAGGATTTTCCAAAATGACGGTTATAACCTCATCTACAAATCGGCAAGCGATGCAGAAAAAGACATGGAAAAAATACTGTGCAACGCAAAAAGCAACGAACAAAGAAGAGGTCGTGAGGAAGACAGCTTCCCCTCAACACCAAAGCCCCAGAGGGCATCTGGCCGTCACAGATGAAGCACCATTGAAATGGACTGCATCATATACATCTTGCTCTTGATGGGTCTCCCCCCCCCCTCCCCTTCTTCTACAAACAGGACAGTGTCTCCCCAAGGTGACTGGATGCCGTTGGTAACGTGTAGAGTACTGACAATTGATATATGTTGCGCCTCAATGAAGATGGGTTTTTGCGGGAAATGCCCATCTGCCCCTTATTTGGGGAAGGGACCAGGGTTTTGGAGGGGTGGTGGGCAAAGAGTTATGCAATGGATCAGGGTGGAGGAGAAGATGCAGATGGCAGTTTGACAATTATTTATAATGTGTGGTGTGGGATATGCTTCTTCCCACAGGTTTCTCTTTTTTTTTGGTAGCCCTTACAACGCTATTAGTGGTGTAAGAAGCTAGAAATACACTACAGCGTATTGAGAGCTCACCGTTTATTTGTTTTAAGGTTTAAATCTCTATGCCCTTTCATATCTTTAAGTCTTTTTTCTTTCTGTTCTACCCTTCTCTAACCACCTGAAGATTTTCTTTTAATCACTAGAACACCCATAAGAAAAACAAAGCAAGAGGTAATAGGCTGTAGTGACAGGGACTATAAAAGGTCCTCTCCTGGAATGTGAGAGGCCTAAGGGTACCGTCACACGCCGCAATCTCGCCTGGCGATATGAGGCGATCTAACGTGCACGTGCACATTTTTCATGGTCGCCTCAGATCACGGATGGCGGCCTCACACGCCGCAATCTCGCCCTGAAAGTAAGGGGATGTGTCGCTCCGGAAATCGCCTTACCTACAGCGGAAACAATCCTGCCGAATCCCATCGCCGCTTCACACGCCGCAATCCAAAGGCAATGTGGGCGTACATGTTCAGCGCGGCGAGGAGATAGGCGTGCCACAGTGGTTTACACCGCACCCTATACGCGCTCATTGGACAATGCAACAGCGTTATGATTGCTCAGCCTGCTCTGGAAGGCTAATACATGACGCTATTAAAGATGTGTGTGGTGCTGAACGGACAGCTCTTCAAATATGGCGCCCTGTCAGCTCTTCAAATATGGCGCCCTGTCAACTGTCAGCCAATGGGAACACAGTAGCCCACACCAATCATCGCAGACGGGGCGCGGACTACAGATCGGTTGAGGCACGCCTACGGGAAATTATAGGCAACACTGTTTCCATCACTATCGCCCGTTCCCACGCCACAGCACGGAAATATCGCCTTCATGGTTGCGGCTGATTTCTGAGCAGTGTTCAGGAATCAGGCGATGGGCGATTTATCGCCGTGAAATTCCCCAATGACACGCCACAACTATGAGGCAATTTCACTGCGATTGCTCCGGGGCGACATATCGCCTTTATGATTCCCAGGTGAGATTGCGGCGTGTGACGGTACCTTAAGAGCCCCGAATAAAAGAGTAAAGATACTGAGACATCTGAAAAAGGTACTCGTCCGATATTGTATTGCTTCAGGAAACCCATCTAAAGAAGGAGGATTGTTTTAGGCTCAGTAAATTGTCGGTGGGGAAAGTAGCGGGCTCGTCAGCACAAGGTAGACACGCAGGGGGAGTGATACTGTTCCACCGTAATTTTGTATTTAATCTGCTGTCCCAGGAGTGTGGTGATCAGGGGAGGTGGGTTTGGGTCACCAAAGAGCATGGAGGAGAAGTCTATTCAATCTACAATGTTTATGGACCTAATGGTCTAAACAGAGTCCTCTTTGATGACCTGGAGAGGAAGATTGTCCTGGACAACTCAATTACTGGGGGAGACTTGAACACGGTTCACAATGTGGAGGAGGACAGAAAGAGCCAGAGCCTGACTCCTCCAAAAAGACAGACTCTCCTCCCCTCCTTCCTTGAAGAAACTGGATTCAGGGAAGTTTGGCAATGGTTACATTCAGAGGATAGAGAGTTTACCCACTTCTCCCATGCCCACCAATCCTGGTCAAGGATAGACTATCTGCTGATCTCGGAGAGACTGTTAAATAGAATGAAGTCAGTGGAGATCTACAACCAGGTCATATCTGACCATGCTCCGGTGGGTATGGAACTGGTAGATAACCAGATAAAAGGAACACGTTACATGTGGAAATTTCCATCTTATCTTACAAAAGATGAGGGATTTAATGACAACTTATGGGGCAGGTGGGAGGAATTTGAACGGGACAACAAGGAACATGCAAACCAACACTCGTACTGAAATACGGCGAAAGCGATGGTAAGAAGCAAAATGATGGTGTTTGTGGCCTCATTCAAGAAAAGAGTAGCAGAAAAATACTCAGATTGTAGTGCAAAGCTTATAAATATATATACAGAGTTCCAGGGGCGCAGCTATAAAGAGGCAATTTGAGCTTATTGCCTCAGGTGCTGCCACCTGGTGGGCGGCAGTGGGAACACTCAGTGCAGGAGACTGGATGTACAAAGTCCAGAGCATTGCTCCTGTCTCCTGTATGGAGCTCAGTGCCACTTCCAGCACTGGCTCCTTTATGGTCTTATCTCCCCCCTCACCCTTCGGCTGATCAGGACATCGGCATTGTAGGCATCCCTTTGTGTAAAAAAAATTGTATTTGTAAAGTATCTAAAAGTGCTTTTATTAGATTGCTTTCTGCAGCTTCTCATTGCTTGAGAAGTCGCACAGGGCGTTCCCTGTGGCTTCTCAGCACAGTCTGCAGATCAATTATTCATGCCCAGATGGGCGTGCTAATGTATTGTGAGCTCCCTCGCCCCCCTCCATGGGCGGTATAGGCTGTACGGCGCTATTCGCGTCATATCCATACCATAGGACTCCGCGCTGCACATTGCGCATGCGCAAGTTGGCTCTGCGGCAGCTAATCCCAGACTAGCTGCCGTAGAGCAAACTCGCGCATGCGCAATGTGCAGCGCGGAGTCCTATGGTATGGATATGATGCGAATAGCGCCGTACAGCCTATACTGCCCATGGAGGGGGGCGAGGGAGCTCACAATACATTAGCACGCCCATCTGGGCATGAGTAATTGATCTGCAGGCTGTGCTGAGAAGCCACAGGGAACGCCCTGTGCGACTTCTCAAGCACTGAGAAGCTGCAGAAAGCAAGGTAATAAAAGCACTTTTAGATACTTTACAAATACAGTTTTTGTTTTTTTTTTTACACAAAGGGATGCCTACAATGCATTCCTGGAGGTGCAAGGATAGGTATAAATGGTCTGGGGGCTGATTTTTAGGGGTCAGGTTCCCTTTAAATGAATGACAGAGTGTCTGCTTAACATGATCCAATAATCTCACAAGAGAATCAGGGCACACTGAGGAGAACATGGAGAAAAAAAAAATTCTCTCTCTCTTATCCCACTTATCACTTTGCGGAAATCAGACTGCATTCAGATGTCATCTGAGTGCAATCCAATGTTGTGCATGCACTCACTGACTTGAATGTTTGCATGCCGTCCAATATACCCTGCTACTCAGCATGCTGTGATTTTTTTTTCTCCTACCAATTCAGTATAAGTAAAAGACACTAGTCCCCACTGCCCAAAAGTAAATGGAGAGAGCCGCACATGAGCAGCCATCTTTTTTTCTGGGAGAGATCACTGGATATACTGGCGTAACTTGAAGCTCATGGACCGCAATTAAAAAATTCCAACGGGTTCCCCAATTATTGCAAGACTTTAATAACATTGGTCTTTTCACATGGGCTAAAAGTACTTTTGGGCCCCTTAGGCATGATTGCAACCCTGCACTTGTTGTAGTTACGCCTCTAGCCGGATCTGTATTTTACTTTTTCCCTTCATCAGTGTGACCTGCATTTATTGTACATGCGCAATATGACATATCCTTTGAATTTGCCATAAATGTCCCAAATGGGACAATCTTTAAGTATTACATATTCTCTTTTCTTATTGTGGTGATGATGTGGTTTATAGGTTTCATAGGGAGTCGATCACTCCCAAAATGCATATTAAACTAGTTAACTAGTAAACTAGGGACTTGGTTATATAAAGCCCATAGTAGCACAGTACATTATAAGGTGCAGAGACAAAGAAAACGACTTCACTAAAATACAAATGAAGGGGCTTTGGGGCATATTTGTCTTGGCCAAGAAATCAATCACCATTACTCCCACTCTAAGGCTGCATACTCATGATCAGTAATCATCAGTGAATGAACATGCTGCGGAGTCGGAATAGATAAACATCGGGTGCACGCAGGGAGAAGCAGTCCCCAGGTAACAGCGTCACCAGACCCCCAGGTAACAGGGTCACCAGACCCCCAAGTAACAGGGTCACCAGACCCCAGGTAACAGCGTCGCCAGACCCCAGGTAACAGCGTCGCCAGACCCCAGGTAACAGCGTCGCCAGACCCCAGGTATCAGGGTCACCAGACCCCAAGTATCAGGGTCACCAGTCCCCAAGTAACAGGGTCACCAGTCCCCAAGTAACAGGGTCACCAGACCCCAAGTAACAGAGTCACCAGACCCCAAGTAACAGCGTCACCAGACCACAAGTAACAGAGTCACCAGACCACAAGTAACAGAGTCACCAGTCCCCAAGTAACAGGGGCACCAGTCCCCAAGTAACAGAGTCACCAGACCCCAAGTAACAGAGTCACCAGACCCCAAGTAACAGCGTCACCAGACCCCAGGTAACAGCGTCACCAGACCCCAGGTAACAGCGTCACCAGACCCCAAGTAACAGCGTCACCAGACCCCAAGTAACAGGGTCACCAGACCCCAAGTAACAGGGTCACCAGACCCCAGGTAACAGGGTCACCAGTCCTCAAGTAACAGAGTCACCAGACCCCAAGTAACAGCGTCACCAGACCCCAGTAACAGGGGCACCAGACCCCAAGTAACAGGGTCACCAGACCCAAGTAACAGCGTCACCAGACCCCAAGTAACAGCGTCACCAGACCCCAAGTAACAGCGTCACCAGACCCCAAGTAACAGCGTCACCAGACCCCAAGTAACAGAGTCACCAGACCCCAAGTAACAGCGTCACCAGACCCCAAGTAACAGAGTCACCAGACCCCAAGTAACAGCGTCACCAGACCCCAAGTAACAGCGTCACCAGACCCCAAGTAACAGCGTCACCAGACCCCAAGTAACAGAGTCACCAGACCCCAAGTAACAGCGTCACCAGACCCCAAGTAACAGCGTCACCAGACCCCAAGTAACGGTCACCAGACCCCAAGTAACAGCGTCACCAGACCCCAAGTAACAGCGTCACCAGACCCCAAGTAACAGCGTCACCAGACCCCAAGTAACAGCGTCACCAGACTCCAAGTAACAGAGTCACCAGACCCCAAGTAACAGAGTCACCAGACCCCAAGTAACAGAGTCACCAGACCCCAAGTAACAGAGTCACCAGACCCCAAGTAACAGCGTCACCAGTCCCCAAGTAACAGCGTCACCAGACCCCAAGTAACAGGGTCACCAGACCCCAAGTAACAGCGTCACCAGTCCCCAGGTAACAGCGTCACCAGTCCCCAGGTAACAGCGTCACCAGACCCCAAGTAACAGCGTCACCAGACCCCAAGTAACAGCGTCACCAGACCCAAGTAACAGCGTCACCATTCCCCAAGTAACAGCGTCACCATTCCCCAAGTAACAGCGTCACCATTCCCCAAGTAACAGCGTCACCATTCCCCAAGTAACAGCGTCACCAGTCCCCAAGTAACAGGGTCACCAGTCCCCAAGTAACAGGGTCACCAGTCCCCAAGTAACAGCGTCACCAGACCCCAAGTAACAGCGTCACCAGACCCCAAGTAACAGCGTCACCAGACCCCAAGTAACAGGGTCACCAGACCCCAAGTAACAGGGGCACCAGACCCCAAGTAACAGCGTCACCAGACCCCAAGTAACAGAGTCACCAGTCCCCAAGTAACAGGGTCACCAGACCCCAAGTAACAGGGGCACCAGACCCCAAGTAACAGCGTCACCAGACCCCAAGTAACAGCGTCACCAGACCCCAAGTAACAGCGTCACCAGACCCCAAGTAACAGGGTCACCAGACCCCAAGTAACAGAGTCACCAGACCCCCAAGTAACAGCGTCACCAGACCCCAAGTAACAGCGTCACCAGACCCCAAGTAACAGGGTCACCAGACCCCAAGTAACAGGGGCACCAGACCCCAAGTAACAGGGGCACCAGTCCCCAAGTAACAGGGTCACCAGACCCCAAGTAACAGGGTCACCAGACTCCACTTTGTCCCCTACAGCGTCACCGCATAGTGTGACGTCAGAGCGGAGCGCACCACAAAGCTTTATTGGCCAGATAGATTACGCGCAACACACGGAACCTGAGGTGGTTTGTCCCGTGTTGCTCCTGTAGTTACCGGAAGTTCCTCCTACTTCGCATAGTTACAGTTGCTATGGCTGCGAGGACGCCGGGAAATGTAGTTCCGCGCTGACGCTTTACGGTTGTGATTGTCGCATGTTGGCGGAAGTGAGTGTGCAGCTTGCTCTGACACTTCCGGTGGTGGCGGCCGGTGTTTCTTCCACGTTATTTTTTTTACCCTAAGCAGATTGCTCTTAATTCAGAGAAATGAGGGACGTGACCGGCTTCCTACAGCAGCAGCAGAGTCAGAGCACAACGCCCGAGACTGCGGCAGTATGGCACCGGCTGGAGGAGCTGTACAACAAGAAGTGAGTGCAGGGAGAGCGCACAATGCCAGGCAGGGGCACACCGAGCCGCCATGTGGAGACAGGGCATAGGCTCCTGGATAAGCCAATCAGGATCCGGCTTATATGTCTCCCCAAGGTTAGAAGATACAAGCAGGGCGCTGATTGGCTGCTCTGTGCTCAGCCCTGTGGCCTGTGTCCACTGTAACCAATCACAGTGCAGCTTTTATTTAACCTATGCAGCTTAAGAAATGACAGCTGAGCTCTGATTGGCTGCTGTGAGCAGCATGGTTTTTATTGTCACAATTTAGGTGAATAATGTGTTTATTGTCTGCAGTAATGCTGCAGAAGAGCCATCATGGGCCCCTAGTGACTATAGAGGGGCCCATCATGGCATTTCATTATCAGGGCTGGGTTATGGCTTTGTATTGATGTCAATAGAAGGATTAATTTGTAATTGGACTGACGGCTCGCTCTGGGATCAGGGGTGTGTGCAGACTTTCCCATTACTGAGATAGGAGATGACAGTTGGTGCTTGTAACGTTCTATGGAGAATGTCTGCATCCAGCTCCTCCTACAATATTAACCCCTCCATGACAGACTGATAACATTTTGGGGTACATATAATGGTTTGATCACCTCTTATTGCATTTCATTAGGGCTAATAAACAACTTAATTGTGGAGTATTGAATATTACTTTTGTTTATGCTTACCGATCGGATTCATTTATTTTATACTTTGATAGATCAGACCTTTCTGTACACACAATACCAGATATGTGGGGGGGGGGGGGGGGTTATTTGAACCTCTGTGTTTGTTTTCTCATATACTTAATGTTTTTTTTGTTTGTTTTTAACTAGTCCTTTTGGGGGACTTGAAGCTGTGATCATCCGCTCTCTTGTGCTGTACAGATTAGTGCATCAGCCCTGCTTTGTATAACAGAAATCACAATCTCCTATGAATGCCATTGCTTAGCCAGCATTCACAGGAGGATGAATATGGCAGACACAGGAGTCATCAGGTGACACTCCACAGTCACACCACTGGGCTGCCAATGGGAGCTGAGAATGTCACGCTGCCTGCTGGCGCGTTTTAATTCCCTCTGTCAGAGATTGGCAGTGGGAATTAACTGGTTAACAGGGCATGGGCAGAACGCAGATCCACCTGTTTCTATTAGAGGCACATGATGGCTCATTAAATCAGCCATCATGTGCAGGGAAAAGATGTGGGTTCGGAGTGTTTGTCTGCATCAAAGCAAGGAACACGACAAATGTAATGGTGGGTTTACACACACCAATTTATCTGTTCAATCTCTGAACCAATCTCTGGTTGCAGTGAAATCATGGATACATTGCTCCATTTTGTGGCTGTATACAACATGGAGCAATGTATCCATGATTTCACTGCAACCAGAGATTGGTTCAGATATTGAACGGATAAATTGGTGTGTGTAAACCCACCATAAGTGAACGTGAAATGTCATGAAAGGGTTATAAGCACCAACTGCAGTTTCCTATCTCAGTAATGAACAGATGAACAGAGAGTGAATGGTCAAGGCCAGTTTACACACACCAACTTATCTGTCCAACTTCTGACCAACTTGCTGGTTGCAGTGAAAACATGGACACATTGCTCCATTTTGTGGCTGTGTCCATGATTTCACTGCACCCAGCAAGTTGGTCAGAAGTTGGACAGATAAGTTGGTGTGTGTAAAGTGGCCCTCAGTCCTGAGGAGCAGATTTCTCTGATACAATATAAATTCTTATTTTCCCATGAATTATTGATTGATGAAGAAATGCTGCCTACTCGTTTCAGTGAGCTGTAGAGCAGATATATCAGGTGAATGCTCTATCTACTGTCAGCGATCTCTCAGCCTCTATTTCCCCATGCACATGCATGCTCCTATCAGTTGAGTGTGCATACGTTCTGTATGAGCAGAGTGGTGTACACCCGGTACCAGAGCTCTCTTCAGGATGCCTTTGATCCTTCTCTCCTCTAACAGTTGAGGATGAGCTTGAAATATTAAACTATGCAAAAAAAACAAACCAGGCCCCATGTATGGGCCCCAAAAGTGAAAGTCATGATGTTTAATTGGCCACAATTTTATGACTTGGATCAGAAGGACATGTTCTTTCCATCTGTCTATTTAGGCCATTGGGAAGGAGTCCTTCGATCCCCATATACAGTGACTCGGACAGTCTGGGCTCAGCCTTTGGATTGCACACAGTCAGCCATTGCTTTTTTGTTTTCTGAAACTGGGCCTACTTGAATCAGCTCATCCCCCGGACCAATGTCTTGTAATTGTTCTCCAATATGTGCAAAATGGGATCTCTAAACCCCAGTGTCCGTCATCCATAGATGAACCTAAGAGGTTGATTACAGAAAGCGGGGTCTGCGTGCACCCACCCACATTAGATGATGGGGTTCACTGTAACGTGGTTTAATTCAATATCACAGAATCATTTCTAACTTATTATCCATATTCTCATTTTCAGGCTTTGGCATCAGTTAACTCTTCAGCTTCTGGACTTCGTACAGGATCCCGAATGCTCCAAAGGAGATGGGCTTATCAAAGTAAGGAGTGCACTCATCAGGGGGGTGTTAGATAATTGTTTGGGAGCACTGTGTACATCGATACTCATGTACTCTGTGTGATGCAGGAGCTTGCTGCATTGCAAATATGCATGCTGGGACTTGTTGTTCAGCAAGATCTGCTCTGTGATAGAAACCAGGAACGGTCTCTATGGGACTTTTGGTGCCATAAGGGTTAAGTTTGCAAGTTGGTGAGATGTGGGTGTGGCTCATACCTTATAACGTGTGTTTGTGTGAGCACATGTGAGCTGACAGAGAGACCATGGATGTCTGGAGAGACTGGCTTAACCTGTGAGGTCTTGGTCTCTGTGTTTGGAGCAGCCATTCTTGTGGAAGGCTCCTGAGTTGGAATGGTTGGGAGTGGCTGGCATCCTGGAAGACACGCGGTGAGGAGACCATGGGGGAGCCTGGACTGTCTCGGTGTTCAGGAAGCTTCAGACCTGCTGAGGGTCTGGAGGCGACAGGAGTTGGTGATCCCAGTGAGGCAGTTTCCAGGATGGTAGACTATGAGGTCAGTGTGTGTGGGTTGTGATGCTTGCGCTGACACTCTTTAAAGAACTGTGAAAGTAAATGCCAGACATTGGAACAGACTGGTCACTAATGTTTCATTGATATGTTTTAAATGGGCTGTGCACCTTATGCAGTTTATAATGTGCTAGTCTGCTAGACTTTGTTTTATGGAAAAATGTGCCTGTTTTGCTCAATCCTGCAACCCTTTGAGTGTGTGCCAACACACCCGGTGAGCGAATCCCTACAGCTGCCATTGATTTCCAAGGTCTCTCCTTATTCCTTGGGTCAGTTTTCAAGTAACAGAAATGTCTAAATTGTACTAAAGACCTATCTCCTTCCTGACGTTTTGCCGTAATTAAGATTTCGTTTTGCCGTAATTAAGATTTGTATTCCTTGTAAAGCAACTATTTTGTAATCTCTTTGTTTTTCATGGAACTCTGTTTTCTGACATTCTTCTGTTATTGCAGAGAAAATAGAAGATGCAGCCATGGTGGAATTTCCCCAAAGTATCTATTAGTCCTTCTTAAGGCCCAGTCACACATAACGATATCGTCAGAGAGATCGTTGTAACTGTGACGTTACAACGATCTCTCCAGCGATGTCGTTTTGTGTGACACGTTGCAGCGATCAGCCCCCTGCTGGGCGGTCGCTGATCGCTGCAAAGTGCTGCGGTCATTTTCTGATCATTGGTTTCCCGCTGGTCAGCACGCATCGCTGCGTGTGACAGCGAGAAATCAGTGACCTCCCAGGGCTGGTAACCATGGTAAACACCAGGTATCTAGGCAGCGTGCACTGCCTAGATACCCAGTTTTTACCATGGTTACCAGCGTTCTCTCTGCTTAGCACTGCCTGTAGGCAGGGAACACGCTGGTAACTATGATAAACAGCGGGTATCCAGGCAGCGCGCGCTGCCTGGATACCTGCTGTTTATCATAGTTACCAGCGTTCTCCCTGCTTAGCGCTGTCTGTAAGCAGGGAGAACGCTGACATCGCCTTCAGCGATGTGGGAGGTGGCTCCCATGGCCCTGATCTCTGGGGAGATCTGCCTGTTTGACAGCTCCCCAGCGATCAGGTCGTTATCACTGTCTGGATCGCTGGAGTGGTCGTTATGTGAGACAGGGCCTTTACTGTAAGAATGTAAACGCAGAGCAGGAGCCTATGATCATTCTGCTCCTGTTTGTTTCATTCCTTCCATTAATGTGTCCTTTGTCAATGAAGCTATTCCCCGCACGCGCTTACATTGCAGAGTCAGTACTTAGTGGAGTGACTGGACAATTGACAAGGTAAATGGTAATACACTGCCAATTTACTCACACATTTCTGGGTGGATTAAGACTATGTACACACCTAGTGTTTTTGTGCAGATTTTCTAAAATATGCCAGGGGAAACGCATGCCAGCAAAGAAAATGAGAATCCTGAAGGGATGTGTCCACCTTCATGTTTTTTTTTATCTTTCCAGATTTTGGTGCAGAAAAAAAGCAACATGTTAATTCTTTCTGCTTTTTTTTTTTCCCCATAGATTATACAATAGAAACACAGGAAAAAACACATAAAATGCTAAGAATGCAGCCTTTTTCCTGCCAGAACCAATCGGTTAGGTGTGCACATAGCCTTACAGAGGAGTGGCATGATGCAGATTTCTTAGTTTAATTGATATCAGACATGATGGTAGATGAACTTTAAGGAGTAACTGTGATTGTCATTGATTTACATTCTTGAATGTGCTGGCCATCGGTGGGGGTCTAATTCCTGAGACCCGCTCCCCTTCTGCTGCTCTTACCGCTGCAGTCACCATCGCTCCGCTCTTGCATGAGTACAGCGCGGACTCGGTAGATGGTCTTTGAGCCTGTACACAAGGTGCAGTACAGAAGGGATTTCTTTTGAGCGACTGATGACGGACTCAGGACCCAAACACTCACTAATGGTCAGCAAATTAAAGTTTGTAAATCAGAGGTCCCCAACCTTTCTGATCTTGAGAACCACATTCAGGTCTGAAAGAAGGTCACAATCCACATCCAGCTCTCGCCCCGTCACAGTAGTGACTCCCAGAGACCCAATTACCGGTATAATGACAGCCAAAGCTTTTTCCCAGAAATCACACTGAGGCAGTTACCAAGATCCAGGGGTTCCTACCTTACCCCTATTCAGATTTTTTTTCTTCTATGTGGGGCTACTCACAAAAGCCACCATCTGAAAAAGAAAAAAAAGAAAACCCTTCAAATGTACCTGGTCAGGATGGGGTTAAATGTCCTGGACTTGATATGGTTAAAATTGTGTAGAAAAGTATAATGAGGTTCAGTGATTGTTTCTTTTCTCATTTTACAGATTTATGAGAACTTCATCAGTGACTTTGAGCACAGGTATGAAGGCCATTTTATTTATTTCCCTTGATTAATAATTCTCTTATTTCTATGAATTATGGATTTTATTTTGTACAAGGGATGTACAGAGTTTCTCCACCGAGATACTGGAAATTCTCCTGGCAAAGCTGGAGGACACTGACTTGGATGCCTGGACAGCTCCTGCAATGAGCTACACCGGTGTCCTCAGAGGGCTCATAAACCCCTGAAGACCCCAGTGTATGTGGCGAAACGTGTCAGGGGATTAGTGTTCATTAGACCTGTTGGATCAAATGTAAAATTCCCAATAAACAGTTATCAAAATTTTTTATTGAGAAGTAAGATTTATCCCTGAGTATAAATTCTCCATTATGTATTCTCACACCGGTGTCATAGGTTTCTATTCTATATTGTTTCAGAATTAACCCCTTATCTCTGGTTGAGATAATCCTTCATGTAGTGCGACAGATGACAGGTAAGGAAATGATTAATAAATATGTGAAATTCACTGTTGGCATCCACATAAAAGAAGTTAGGTATTTAGGTAACATTTTCTGATCTAAAAGCCTAGAAAAGTCAATGTAAAGTCAGTGTAGATGAGCGCGGCGTCCAGCACATGTCAGCACCAGGAAACCTGAGGCATCAGTGTTATTGTTATTAATCAGAGTTTGGTCATTGTCACTTTCTACCATTAGTTTGGTCAGTTTCATCCGCTTTTCTTCCGGCGGTGTCCGTGCGTCTGATGAAGGTCCGGGATCCGACCTATATGTTGTGCACTGAGTGGTGGATCGCACCTCTAGATAAAAGACATCACTGAGCAACTTTCTACAAGTTACTTAGCTTTAGTTAACACCTTTATGCTCAATATTAATTGTTATGGATGCATAGCCGGGGAAGGGTGCCGTATATACTCGAGTATAAGCCGGGGCCCCTAATTTTACCCTCCAAAACTAGGAAAACGTATTGACTTTGAGTATAAACCTAGGGTGAGAAATGCAGCAGACCCCCATCCTGTTATATAGCGCCCCTCAGCAGGGGCATGAAGCGCCCCTCAGCAGTGGCATGTAGCGCCCCCCAGCAGGGGCATACAGGGCTCCCCAGCAGGGGTATACAGGCCCCCTAACTAGTATCTGGCCCCCATGCTGCGGCAATAACAAACATTTTATACATTACCTTTCCGGCGACTCCTTGCTTGCACCGCCGCTCCTCTGGTCTCCCGGCTTCTGCCTGCTTGTGCCGGTGTAATGTGACCGCTGCAGCAGCAATGACGTCATCGCTGCGCCGGTCACATGACACCAGCACAAGCAGGCAGAAGCCGGGAGACCAGAGGAGCGGCGGTGCAAGCAAGGAGTCGCCGGAAAGGTAATGTATAAAATGTTTGTTATTTTAACATGTGTCGCATCATGATGGCCAGATACTAGGGAGGGGCGCTATATACCACAGCTGGGGGGCCAGTGTAGTGCTATATGCACCGCTACCCCCACCGCTGATGGACGGGGGATGCAGTGCATATTCATTACACTAATGAGCGGGAGCACGTGACCGCCCGCGGTCACTGCGGCCCCCTCCTGCCTCCTCCAGCCCCCGGTCACAGCTCCCCCCCCCTCCCAAGCCAACACCGAGTGACTCGAGTATAAGCAAAGGGGGGCACTTCTCAGCACAAAAAGTGTCCTGAAAAACTCTGCTTATACTCGAGGATATATGGTATATTTATAAATATAAGGTTTATGTATTGATTCTAATTGTTTTTTATCACTGATACATTTTCTTTTCTTTTCTAGATCCTACAGTGGCTCTTACTTTCCTGGAGAAAACTCGGGAGAAGGTGAACAGATCCCCCAGGCATTTTATATTGACACAGGCTTTGTTCTGGTCTCTGTGTATTGGTGGGGGAGAGAGCTGTGGGAATCTAGGATTAGGCAGTGTAACTAACATGTGCTGGCTGTGCCCATACAGCGTCATCTAAATTCAATGAGCATGAAACAAAAAGTTAAAATCATAGGACTGGTACGTCCAGGTCAATTGCTGCTAGTGTCCATGATCCTTGATGGGGACTCTAGACCATGGGATGCCAGTGTGCACATATACTACACACCTGCCCTCTCCTCGCCTGTTGGTTACCCATCTATGTGTGCTTTGTGTGTGTGGTATCCGCACATCTACACTCTTCTGTGAAGCCATACATACAATTAAGTGTAAAGTTGCACAGCAGTGTTACTCATCCATGTGCTGTATAGTTTTGAAAACCGAAATCAAATGGATCCTCAAAATATAATGGAATGAATTATGCATCTGATTTATTTATTTATTTTTTTTCGTTTAATGGATTCTTTGTGTCAGATCTGTTAAATTTGGCGCTCGCCCTGTTCACGCAGCTCCGAATTGACCATTTAAGTCTATAGGGACCTGGTATAAAATGAGGAAGGACATCCATTTTAGCTTGAGTTCACATTGTCCAGTAATCATCTTTTGGAACAGATCCTTTAGAGATCCATTGGCAGAAAAATTCTGCAGACACAGTTTTTGTTTTTAGTTGAAAAATAATTGGTGTCTGCAGGATCCATTTTTTTGCTTACTGGATCCGTTTCAAATGGAAAATAAATAGTGATCCGTTAACGGATCCGTTCTCCTTAGACACCAATATTAAGAAAGACGAATCCTGCAGAAATCGGTTATTAAACAGACAAAGAAGTTGTGTTTGCAGAACTTTTTTGCAACAGATCTCTGCAGGATCTGATCTAACGGACGATTACCAGACACGGGATCTCAGCCTTAATGACTATGAAAAAAGTTCAGACAGCCTAATGTGTAAAGCCCGGATGGGAGGACAGCCTGATTGCTTTGATAGACGTCCCTGGCTTTCCTCTACTTGGGGCATCTTACACAGTCCCCTCCAGTAGTGGCGGGATCTATTAGGGCTTGTTCATGGTGTTTTATTTAGCTTTGTTTTATTTTTTAAAACTTGTAATTTCATTCAGAATATACGGTGATTTCACTTTCCAGTCTTTAAAAAAAAATCTCTTGGGATCAAGCAAAGTTTTTTTTTTTTTGTTTGTTTTTTTCATGGAAAGTTTTGTGGGTGAAAGCAGGGGGTGTGTCTTATAGCCCGAATGTATGGAGGGTGGGTGCAGGGGGAGGATGGAGGCATCTCTGTACTGAGTCCGGGGCTGGGGGCTGCAGGACCCAGTGGTTGGTCTCCTGCTCCCGCTCATTTAATATGCACTGCCGCTGTCGCATCACCGTGGTGCTGAAACTGCACCGTGGTGATGGACTGGGGGAGCAGCGCATATTAAACTGTCTGTGCCTTCCCCTGTGATGGCACATGCCCCCCCCATCCCATGTTAGATATGGCCCCCCATGCTGCTGCCAATTATAAAATAACCACATTGCTCACCTTTTCCAGCGATGTCCTGGCTCCCTCCATGCAGCTGTGCTCCTCCACTTCCTGCTTCTTCTCTGTAATGCCGATCATGTGATCGGGTGCATAGATAGGATGTCACTGCTGAGCCGATCTATGCACCCGATCACATGACCGGCGTTACAGAGAAGAAGCAAGAAGTGGAGGAGCGCAGCTGCATGGAGGGAGCCAGGACATCACTGGAAAGGGTGAGTAATGTGGTTGTTATTTTATAATTGGCAGCAGCATGGGGGGCCATATCTAAATGGGGGAGGGGTGTGTGTGTGTGTGTGTGTGTGTGTCAGCCCTAACCAGAATAAGGGAGCCATATCTCAATTTCTCATTAAAAATTATTATTTTTTCTCTTTTCCTTCACCAAATTTGGGGCTGCGTCTTATAATCCGGTGCGTCTTATAAAGCGAAAAATACGGTAATTATTTGGAGAATGGTGCAGGGGTTGTCATAGATAATTCCTCCTAAAAGCTGAAACAGATGGCATAGAAACTGCACCCCCATAAACCGTTCTCCTATCATCCCAGACTTGTAACTATGGTCCGTCACAGACTGACGACTTCTGCTGAACATATAAAACATGTAAAGCTTTTTTTGACTTTTTTGTTATAGGTGAAAAGCAGCGATGAGGCGGTGATCCTCTGCAGGACGGCCATTGGAGCGTTGAAGCTGAACATTGGAGACTTACAAGCCACCAAGGTGTGTGAAGAGAATTGTCATATAGAATAGGCACCGATTCACTGTGATGAAGATGGAGTTTTGTTTTTTTTGTATTTGATTTTGGTAGTTTGTAATTTTTTAGACAAATAGACTATGGTCGTCATACATTTATTGATAAAGTGAACCTATCACTAGAACAAACATCTAATGTCACCACATAGCAAAGTTTATTAAAGGAGACCATTCACCAGTTCAGGATGTGTAACTGGCTGCCATCATGGGATAGCGGCTGCTGAGCAAACCATGGTGTTGGCTTATAAAGTTCAGGTTATCATTAGCCCGAGGAGACGTTACTGGAGGTTTGTCTATGGAGGTGTGAACTTCTTCACCCACATGAGGTTGACCAATCATAAGCAAGTGATGTCATGCAGGGGAGAAAAGAACACTCCCTCTCCAGCAGAGCTCCATGTAACACTGCAGCTGTCGGGCAGGCACAGGAAAAGAATAAACCACTGATTACTCGCCCTCCAGTGCTTGGTGCTCACATCTCACCGCTTTCATCCTCTGTGCTGCTCGGCATCTGGTCATGTGACTGGGCTGTGAGCCCTGATCACATGATCAGAAGATGCGGGCACAGAGACAGGAAGACAGCAACGAGATGTGAGCACCAAGCACCAGAGGTAATGAATCAGCTGTTTATTATTTTACTGGGTGTGCGCCAACATTGGTACATAATGAGTGATGGGGGCATGGAGGGGATGAGCTCAGGATGGGGGGCCATATCCAAGGTGGGAGGAAGTGAGTGCAGGACAGGGGGCTTTGTACCATCACTGGGGGGCCATAGCCAGGATGGAGGTGCTGTGTGTACCATCACTGGGGGTCATATGCAGGATGGGGGGCTGTGTGTACCATCACTGAGGGCCATATCCAGCATGGAGTGGGGGGGGGAGCTTGTACCAGGATGGAGGATATATATACCAGGATGGGGGGGCCATGTACCAAGATGGGGGACATATACTGATTTGTAAGACTGGTCCCATTTAACATTAAAAATGTTTTTATCTCTTCTCTTTCACCAAATTTGGGGGTGCGTTTTATAATCCAGTGCGTTTTATAATGTGCTTAATATGGTACTGAGCAATCTGAAAGGATTATAGAGCCATTCCGGGATAAATTTGGTGAGCAAGTACCTCATCCTCAGTAAGACTAAGTGATCTATTCCATGGGGTATGCAGATTGTATTGTTGAATCTGGTGACAGATCCTCTAACTTTTAGATCTCTGCAGTTGCACAACTGAGGCTCCTGTAAAGGTACCTTTACATGTCGCAACATTGCATGCAATTTCACTTGAAAACTAGAAAGTAGAAAAGCGCACATAGGGTCTTATCCGGGTGTAACCGGGGTGTTGTATTGTGTGCTGTTGCACTAACCTTATGTTGTTGTGAGAGTCACAACAGCTATTGAAGCATAAGCCGGCTTGCAGCACTCCGCCCAATGGAAACCGATTAAAGCATTAGATGAAAGGTGGCAATTTGTGCGCTGCCGTCTGTCCGTTGGTTCCAAACCTTTGTGGATCTCTGATGAAGTGGTCTGAAGTACCATGAAACGCGTAAGAATTAGACAGTGAAGGTATTGATTTTAACATCTTGTGATTCCTTGGATTTCTTGGAACCAACGGACAGACGGCAGCGCACAAATTGCCACCTTCCATCTAATGCTTTAATGCAATTTCACTTTCAACTTACTGGTTGCAGTGAAATCATGGACTCATTGTTCCATTTTGCTGCTGTGTACAAATGTAACAATGTGTCCATGATTTCACTGCAGCCAGCAAATTGCAAGTGAAATTGCCTAGCAAAATTGCTGTGTGTGATGGTACCTTTAATCACTATAATAGGAGAACATATGATAAAAATGACTTCATCTGCATTATCCCAGCTCCCTGGCGCGGTGCCAGCCCTCAGATGTCCTCTGTTCGGCTAGAAGAAAGGTGATGAATGATTGTAGCCAGCGTTCACCGCTAGCCGTGCTATGGGACTGTCGCCTCATTCTCACACTTGTGTTTTTTCTTTTTCTTGCCTTTTTTGTGTGTTAATTATTTCAGTGTTTTCTGCCCATTGTAATGAACGAGGGAAATAGGAGGTAAAACAAACAAAAAATGCACAAAAACTCATGTATTTTACACAGCAGTTTTCCTCTGGATTTTGTGGCAGAAAAAAACATGTTGCAAAAAAGCCACGTGCCCGTCTTTTTCCATGCACCCCCATAATATATCAGTCTTGGTGTGTATAATGTGTTGCAGCCACCTGGAGTATCAGTGTCTGTATGGAGGTCTCTTCAAGTGAATATTCTACATACATTAATCACATATAATAATGCGTGCAGTCTGATGGCTTATACCACGCCCTTTAGTTGACTTTCTTTTATTTGTAGATTCTGAACTGCTTGTGTTTTATTTGCAGGAAACGATAGAAGGTGTGGAGGAGATGCTCGGAGCATTGCCCGGGGTCACATCCGTGCACAGCCGCTTCTATGACCTGTCTAGCAAGTATTATCAGACCATTGGAAATCATGCCTCCTATTATAAAGATGCTCTTCGGTTCTTGGGTTGCACAGAACTAAAAGACTTACCAGGTAACATCTTGGGACTTGATCAGTTCCTTTTTTCTTACTTGCTATCAAGTCTTCTTCCCATGCTGAGTTCGTCCTGTGACAAGCGGCTTCTATAAGAGGGTTCAGGATGAAGCAACGTAACCGTTGTCATATTGCTCTTATTTACCACAGTCATTAAAGCACGACTGCAGTGTTTTTTGGTTTTTTTTTTTTTTTTGTGTTGGAGTGGTCCTCTAAATGTAAGTCCCCTGACCCCTGTATAATACTCTCCCTCAATTGACTTAATCTCTTACTGACCCACCTCTGGTCCTGCGGAACCTTCTTGTGCCCATAACTTGTGACTAGCCAAAAGTCAGGAGTTATGTCACAAGCACAATGCAAGTCTATGAGAGCCAGAATAAGGCTTCCATAGAGTTGTATTGAAGAGTGACCACTGGGATGCTCCATGAAACACTCTAGCTGTCGGACAGTCACAAATCACCGGAAACGAACCAGAGCGCCACTGAAAAAGGATGAAGACGGCGGAAGGTGAGTATCAGACAGGTCAGGTGTCTTGCAATTAAAGCACCACTTCAGCTGTTCAATAAAAAAAGAAAAACTGCCAGGGTGGGGCTTTAAGACTTAATAGACATATTTAACCTTTTGCTCTGATTGTGAGAGGTTTTACATTGATTGCAGTATATCTGTGGCTGCCTGGTATTGTTATAGCGTAGTGTATGAATACATAGTCCTGAGGGACTACACCAAATGAAGAGATGTAGCAATATCTGAGGATCGCCCTCATTACATGACCATCTGTAATTGCAGTATCAGAGCAGCAGGACAGAGCATTCACTCTCGGACTGGCAGGTCTTCTTGGAGACGGGGTCTATAACTTTGGAGAACTGGTAAGTTATTTTACATATCCTCTGCTAACAAGAATTTGCACCAATTCTAATGTAAAGCAAAGATCCCCTCCGTATCTACTGCCTGTAGTATAACACCAGTGATCCCTAAGGGTCTGATTACATTACCTGATCTGTGGCACAAAGTTACTGCTGATCAGCTACTTGTTCGCTAATCATCGGGTGTTTGATAGCCTGTTTAAAGAGGACCTGTCACCCCCCTGGTGCATGGCAAACTAAATGCAGCACTGAATGTAGCATGTCTACTGCATTCAGGGAAGGGGTCCCCCATGTCTCTGGCCCCCCTGTAAGCTTTAAAAAGACATTAGAAACCTTACAGTTAAGATGTCGCCTGGGTGAGATCTTATTAAGAGGTCCTGACTGCTGGCACAGTCCTCCCTGCCGCCTCCTTGTGTGTTCTGCCCCCTCTATGTGTCTACTGTCGCCTCCTCTTCTTCTGGGTCTGCCCTCCTCTTCTTCTGGGTCTGCCCTCCTCTTCTTCTGGGTCTGCCCTCCTCTTCTTCTGGGTCTGCCCTCCTCTTCTTCTGGGTCTGCCCTCCTCTTCTTCTGGGTCTGCCCTCCTCTTCTTCTGGGTCTGCCCTCCTCTTCTTCTGGGTCTGCCCTCCTCTTCTTCTGGGTCTGCCCTCCTCTTCTTCTGGGTCTGCCCTCCTCTTCTTCTGGGTCTGCCCTCCTCTTCTTCTGGGTCTGCCCTCCTGCTCTGTGTGATGTCAGGAGCAGAAGAGGAGGCGGCGGTAGACACATAGAGGAGGCAGGACACACAAGGAAAAGGTAGGGAGGACTGTGCCAGCAGCCAGGACCTCTTAAGATCCCACCCAGGCGACCTCTTAACTGGAAGGTTTCTAAAGTCTTTTTTTAAAGCTTACAGGGAGGCTAGAGACATAGGGGGAGCCCTTCAATGAATGATGCTGCATTCAGTGCTGCACTCAGTTTGCCATGCACCAGGGGGGTGACGGGTCCTCTTTAAACAGGCACTGCAGATCATTTTGCTCCTTCATCGGGCGATCACCAACCTGTTTACATTGTACGATTATCGAGAGAATTTCTAGGAATTATATAGTGCACAGTCTTTGTACTTTATCCAGAATGCAGATTATTAAATCCAGGTATAACACACCTGTCAGGATGAGGCTTCATGTAGCCAGAATGACTGATCTGGCTCACTCCATACATTCACCTCTCTCCTCAGCTGATGCATCCAGTCCTGGAGTCCTTACGTAAGTCTGAGCGGCAGTGGCTGATAGATACGCTTTATGCCTTCAACAGCGGCAATGTAGAAACCTTCCGAGGCTTGAAAACTGCGTGGGGACAACAGGTTTGGGGCCAGTTTTGTGTTCTCATCCTTCTTTCCAGACACCCCCTCCCCTTTGTCGCTGACTTGTTTTCCTTATGTTTCGTCTTTGCCTTCAGCCTGATCTCGCTGCCAATGAAGCCCTGTTACTTAAGAAAATTCAGCTTCTCTGTTTAATGGAGGTGAGTGATTGTTGGGTGCACCCAGCCTCTGCAGCCTGTCCATTGCAGTAGATCATGTGTATTAGCATTAGATTAATAGATGTGTATAGAATAATGTATTGTACTATATACTGTAAACTACCGTCCGGTGTTTGTCTGTCCTAAGATGACGTTCACACGGCCAGCGAACCATCGTCAGCTGACATTTGAAGAGATTGCGAAGAGCGCACAGGTCAACGTAAATGATGTGAGTTGAGCTTCTATACCGCTATGTTAAAGCACCACTCGTGCATTCTTTGTGTCCACCATTGAAGTAGCGCTTTTAATCTAAGTCCCATTCACATACTCTTATACTTATCCTAAGACGTCTCCACCTTTTTATTGAAGCCACGCAAGTCTCCAAGTGACTACAATGCCTGATTCTGTAGAAGTCAGATGTTGCATACAAACGCTCAATATAAGTCTAAAAGCCAGAACAAGGCTCTCATAGACTTGCATTGGGTTGTGACCTCTGGCGTGCTCCATGAAACACTGGAGCTGCAGCAGGTCACAAACTGATAGAGGCTGATGGGAGCGGCAGCGATACTGAGTTTCTCCGAAAATAAGACAGCGTCTTATATTAATTTTTGCTCCTAAAGATGCGCCATGTCTTATTTTCGGGGGGTGTCTTACTTTTATCATCCCCTTGCGGCCCCCAGTAAAGTAACCCCATCATCCCACTATATGGTATCAGGGACACACACACAGGGGCACACGCACGCACGGAGACGCACACACAAACAGGGGCACACACACACAAACAGGGGCACACACTTATGGAGACGCACGCACGGAAACGCACGGAGACACACACACACACGGGCACACACAAACATAGGGGCCGCACACACACACACACTTGTCACCGGTCCCTGCTGCATTCTGGCGCCGCTCTCAGCTGCCTGCCGCTGTCCCGGTGCTCGACGCTGCAAAGAGGATGGCACCACTCTCATCTCCTTGCCGCAGGTGCCGTAGGTGTACAGTGCCACCGGCCCAGCTATTCACAGGCCAGGAGCCAACTGGGCAGCCAATCACAAGCCAGAAGCCGACGTTATGCAGCGAATGGCTTGTGATTGGCCGCTGGGCAGTTCCTGGTTGTGATTGGCCAGGACAGTGGCGGGGGCTTGAAAAATAGAGCGGTGCCAGTCTACGTGCATCTGCAGCACCGCTCACAGCGATGGGCACTGGGACCCAAGCGGGGGGCAGGCTGGAAGCGGGGGCGGGCTGGAGGAGTTACAGCTGCATGCTGTGGTAAAATATTGTAAAATAGAGACATGCCTTATTTTCAGGGGGTGCCTTATATTTACAGGCACATTAAACCCCCTGGCATGCCTTACTTTCGGGGAGTGCCCTATTTTCGGGGAAACAGGGAAGATGAAACTGACAGAAGGTGGGTATTAGACAGGGCAGCAGCCTTAGATTTAAAGTCACTACTCCAGTGTGGGAAAACAATGCTGGAGTGATGCTTTAATTTTGTGTGTCCTTTTTGGCTGTTTTCTATCTGACCTGCACCTTTGTGCACACAGCTACATTTGGAACCATGCAGTATGGATCCATGACATGCTGCTCATATCCTAGGTACCTATAGTGGCACATATATAGGTTTTGTCTTATATGAAAATATTACAAAATAAAAGTTGTGACCTCTTCATCAGGTATCTTACTATATTGCTTCCAGGCAACATACAGTGGCCCATGGAGACCATTTAAAACTCTAATCTAGAGCCCTAATACCCTCGTGCCAATACAAAAGATCCTTCCACAATTTTTTGTGCCCATAGTAGCCCAACTTTATAATCATAGTGTGGGGCATTTCTGACCCCTCTACACCAGGTGTGGGCAAATTGCCACATTGTTTTTTCCTAATCGTTTAATCTGGCCCAGAGGGCTGGAAGCTGGCGGCCTCCCGGTCAACCTCTCATACAGTGAAACAGGGAGCAGATGCCTGCAATATTCAGCTTGTGTGAGTGTCTCCGCCAATGATCATGGCATCACTAGATTGCGCCTGCTGTCCGGAGCCTGAGTCTACGCGCTGCACAGACCAGAGGAGCGCATGAGTGGGAGCCGGGTTAGGTGAGTAATTCTTATTTTTTTTTGTCATTCATGTTGGGGGGTAACTGTGGGATCCGTCATACTGTGTTGGGGGTTGTGGTGTCCATCATTCTGTGTATAAGGACGCAATCTAAAGGCCCCGACACACCTGGGGATGGGGCTGGAGATGTCGGCGGCGACTGGCGGATGCGTGCACGTTTTTGGCGCCCCGCCAGCGTCGCCGTCCCCCATTTCAGTGTCTGAAAACCCCAGCGGCGATGCAGGACAATGGGAGCCTATGGCTCCCATCGCCTGACAGGTCGCCGGTGGCTGGTTACATGGGGCGATGTGTGCACATCGCCCCAGATCGGCCCCTGGTTTCAGAGCACTGCTGTGAAACCAGGCGACCTCCCAGCAGCACCGACGTCGCCCCTTTACATGAGGCGACGTAGGGGCGATGTCGCCGCCGATAGGCCACGCCCCTACGTCGCCTATGTAATTGGTGGCGATGTCGCCACGTGTAACGTGGCCTTTATAGTTTGGGGGATCAAGGTGCAAGGACTGAATATCAGGAGAAGTATAATTCACTGCTACTTATAACAAGCTACCATTTTATTGAAGTTTTGCTTACCTGGCTGCTACTGAAAAGAATACATGTTCTATTAAAGCACCACTCCAGTGGTATTTTTACATTGGAGTGGTGCTTTTAAGTCCTCCACCCCTGTCTTATACTCGCCCTCCGTTGTCGCTCTGGTCCCGTAGTGTGATCTTGTGACTGTTTAGTGGCCTGAAGTCCTACGTTACATCACAAGTAATGATGTGCAAACACTAAAGTGCTCGGTAATCGAATCGGGCAGGTCGGACGCTCTGACGGGCTCCACTTTAGTAACAACTATAATAGAAGTCAATTAGTGATGGGCAGCCCGGCTCTCCACCCACATACAGCCAGCCAAGACCTAGAGCATTTTCGAGGGGTAGGTTGGGCATTTTAACACCTGGCACTTGTACACGTTGAATTTACCCCCAGTGAGAGCCATTCAGAGACTGCATGCGGCTCCCATCATTCACCGAACAGAAATGGCTCTTTGTGTCGGATTATTCACAAATGACACATTCGCGCAACCACAATACTCGAGCCCCCCAATGCTTGGTTGTGTATTCAGCAGGGGAGAGCATGCTCGCTCATAACAAGCGCTCTATGCAAGTATATGAGAGCCAGAACAAGGCCGTCATAGACTTGTATTGAGTTGTGACCACCCGTACACTCCATGAAAAACTGGAGCTGCCAGCAGGTTACAAATCACCGTAGACTGACTGGAGCGGCACTGATGAAAGGTGAAACTGTCATGGTGGGTTTACACGCCGCGATATCTGCGTCCAACTCCGACCCAACTCCGACAAAAAGTCACGTGGGTTGCGAGTTGGACCCGATATCGTGTGCGCGTTGTACTGTTTGGGCGTACAACGCGATGCTGGAACGATGCCAAAACGATATCGGAGTCCCCGATATCGCATGGCCGTTGTAGCAGCATCGCAGCGTGTGACAGCCCAACTCCGATGTGTACTCGCACCTCACCCATTAACTCCCATGTTAACTGGTCGTTACTGGGTTGGTGGGTGTACACATCGGAGGGACGTTGTTTCCCGATATCGCAGCGTGTAAACCGCCGATGCGATATCGGGAAAAGGGCTGAAAAAATGCACGCTCCCGCGCCGTTGCCTCCGATATCGCCGCGATATCGGGATGTGTAACCCCACCATTAGAGGTTGAGTTTAAGACAATTAGATGAAAAGCGCCACCTAGTGGTGAAAAAAAACCTCTTTAATGGAATCCTGCAGTAGCACTAAGGCCGTCTTCACATAGCGGGTCTGATCTGATCCGTGGCTGTCAGGGTGAACCTGACAGCCCTGGACCAGATTTTGGCCCCATAGTATCCTATGGAGCCAGATGCCAGCTCTCTGCCATCCGGTTTCCATCTCTCCAGGAGAATCCAGATTTCTCTCACGGATGTTGTTTGCAACGTTTTTGTGTCAGAGAGGAGAAAAATCTCCCCTAATTGCCTACTCCCAAATTCTCCTGGATCCGGGGCAATCCGGCGCAGGGTGGGAGGATCTGGGAACCAGACACCTGCGGCTTGCACGCCACTGTTGTTTCAGGACCGCGGCTAGCTCCCCGCGAGCTGCTGTCCTGATTCATCAGCAACGGCAGCACATCGGACCCGGAGGGCATATTAGCTCTCCGGTTCTGTGTGCTGATCCGATCCGGGGCTGTCAGGTTCACCCCCGACAGCCACGGATCGGATCAGACCCGCTATGTGAAGCCGGCCTCAGCCTATGGACTTAATTCTGTATAATATTAAGTGCTAAAATTTATAATATTGGACAGCATTAATTTCAGCCTATTGGTCTAGCTCTCCACAACAGTCGTGGTCTCTTATGTTGCCCCTTGTCCACCCCCAGCCCATGACCACCTCCCAGCATCATATTTGGCAAACCTTACTCCAGGGGTATTTTGGCTTATGAAACCTTCGTTATTTTTTTGATTCTGCCAATGATCCATTCATTAGATGAGCGCATCACATATAACACAAACCATTCTGCACCCCTGTGATCTTACATTCTGTAGTAGACAAGCGTATTGGATACATCTGGTGATTTATCAGTTAAATCACACATACAAGTGTAACATTTGCTCAGTAATTTTTTAGATGGCCTTGACCCCAACCATAGTGTTTCACATGGAGAACTGATCGGGTTCTCATATTGTACATGAGGAAATGCCTGATGTCCGCTCCCCGCTCTTTCTCCTGTCGCAGGTGGAGCTCCTGGTCATGAAGGCGCTGTCAGTGGGTTTGCTGCGGGGAAGCATTGATGAAGTGGATAAGCGGGTGCACATCACATGGGTCCAGCCCCGAGTTCTTGATTTGCAACAGGTATGATATCGGCTTCTCTCCTGATATTTCAATTATGTGTTTGTTTGTTTTTGTTCCATAATTATCCTAAATAAATTGATCACCGCTTCAAGCTAGGTAACCCTTCTAAATATCCATTAACGGAGCTGTACAGTGGAGAGGTCATCGATAGGATGGTCAATAACTTATAGATGGGTTGGGGGTCATAGTGGTGGGTCCCTCACTGATTGGCAGAAGAGGGCACCTGCAGTGCACATGCTCAGAACAGGAATGTGAGCTGTCAATCCATTTCCCATCTGTTACCTCCCTGTGTGCACATGGCCACTTTTCTTCACTGAATAACCTCTTTATGTTATTGTGCTCTTTACCTTTCAGATCAAAGGAATGAAAGACCGCCTGGAGTTCTGGTGCACGGATGTGAAGAGCATGGAGATGCTGGTAGAACATCAGGCCCATGACATCCTGACGTAGACCCCTCTGATCACAGATCTTACCAGTCTTCGTCACCAGTTGCCGCTGCAGTTGTAAGCATGGTATATGGGATGTAGCAGGACTCATGGGGAGGTGATTGAAGCCCCCGCTGCCCGTCACACCAAGCGGTGTTCTGGTTTCATTCAGAGGATGCAGCCTTTTTATGTTCTAGGGTTTGTGCCTGCACTGATAATGGCAATGAGCAAATAAACCAGTCTCTGTCAACTTCTTAACAGCTGTTGTGGCCTCTTGCGTTCCCCCGCGGCATGACAACCTGATGTCACCTTTACTCCGCAGATAATATTGCATTCTCTCATTTAAGAACTCTGCAAGCCTAAATATTCTAGTATACGTGTAATGAAGGCTGAGTGCAGAACATTAATTTGCTCTCATTTATAAATTGGATTTTCTTCAATTTATTTCCAATAGTTTTGCAGAATGTCTGAATCACTTTCATATACTCTCATTTTTCTGACACCAAACAGTTAAAGGGATTGTCCAGGACCCTCGCTGACACATTGGGGGTGAGCGGTGCCGATAACATCACATGTACACAGTCAGCAGGTATTGAGTGACACAGGCCGGCCGCCTCCTCATCATGGGTCATATTATCACCTGTACCACTCACCTCTGATGTAGCATCGAGCGGGGCTGAGCATCCCCTTAAAGAGTCTAAACCTGAGCTGAATTATTCTATTATAATAATCCATAATATAGAAATTGCCTTTACTCTATTTAACTGTGGAAAATGTCTTTTTAACAAAATAATTTGACGTGTGAGAAAGAAATGGTCTGAGAATGATGCGGGCACACATGGGGCGCTGTGACTTACTCTTTATTACAGCACATGTGTGTGTTGTGCTCACTGTTTATGGCAAAGCACTGAAAGATTTGCTGGGATTTTGGAAGAAATGTGCTGCTGATCCATCAGTGTTTACAATGGAAAAATGACGCAGAACACTGAATTGTCACAAAATTCTGGCGTTATGCAAAATTGTTGCACCGCAGGGGAGGAGACGAAGCACGGCTGTGCCCACCTTTTAAATTCAGGGACAATGTTTGCATGCATTACACCAGAAGTATTACTCCAGTCTCTGAATGGAGTAACATTTCTGGCGAGGTGCACGCCACTGATGAGAGATGCACTAGATTCATTAAGTGTCATATGTCGTTGAACCCCTTCACAACCAAAGACATGCAGGTACATCATAAGTCACCTCCCTCCCTTTGATGTGAGCTCATACGCTGAGCTTGCATCATTCCCTGCACATGTCAGCTCATCTCATCAACCAACAGGTGCTAGTGGATCAGTGATCCGCCCTTTGCTGTTAACCCCTTTGACACTGACCGCTAAATCTAAAGCGCTTCAGCGGGGATCGCGCTATTCCTCACCGCTATCAGCGACCCCCATGACATGATTACTGGGCACTGCTGTATTGCTATGACGGCAAGGAGGCAGGTGATGACTCCCTGTCGTGTCATGTGAGTGTCCGGCAAGCCCCTGCATTCACAGGAGAGGATGATGTCTGCAGTACAGAGTCGTGGATCATCAATCTTTTTATCCCCATTTACCAGTACATTATATGGTAAAATGAATGATGTCATTCAAAGGTACAACTCATCCTGCAAAAAAAAAGCTCTCATATGTCTATATTGAGGGAAAACATAGTTATTTGAGTAATTCTCGAACATGTTGGAAAGTAAAGCTCTGCTCCACCACTAGGTGGTGCACTGTCCTGTAGTTCTGTGAATAGTACTATACATTGGAATGTGCTCTACCTGCAATGCGGAGCCGTCTGTGGCTGCTCACCTGTCAATCGTATGGACTGTACATTTCAGACAACCACAAAGGGGATCTCTCCTTTACAATGATGCCCACTCCACTCCACAAAGCAGGTTCAGAATAATTTTATTAAGTATAAAAAATACACAAGGGGGACCGGACACCCCAGAAGCTGATCTAGACCATGCCGTTCATTCGGTCCCGAGCTGTCAATCTTCCACATCATCCAGTGCCAGTGACTGATCCACATAGGTCGGGTATCTTCCTTTATTCTGGTCGCCTCTTGTAGTGATCCAAGTGAGACAGGATCCAGCCAGAAGGAACCAGGAAGACGGAGAAGAGCACCCCGAGGCCAATCGCTTGTTCCTGTACAGACACAAGGGTTCATGGGGTTAGTTTACTGTCCAAGTTATGCTCTTCCAACGGCTTGGGTATCAATTTTAACAACTTTTGACATGTACTTCACAAGTTGTACAAAGCACAATATACAACTTAAATGGATTTTTATTAATGAATAAAACTTTTCCATAAAATTGGGAGCGATATACAAAGGAGAACACTAAAGGGGGTTAATAATTCAGATACAGTGCATTCAATTACAAGGCAAACTATTGACAACCCAGGTCATATACTATGTGCATACATAAGCACTTCAGTAAACTACTATGAAAGCATAAATATTACATTACCAGTCTGGCCCTCTAAGGTAAGCAGTGATATCCCATGAAAAGATGTGGGTATTCCCTCCATGAGGATATTAAAGGGAACCAACCAGCAGGATTCAGGCCTATAAAGTGAAGCCAGTGCCTTAAAGCCTCTGGGATACCGAGTGCAATCAGACCTTTACTTGACTGCAGAGAAAAGAGTCATAAAACTCCAGGAAAACAGGGCAGCAGATGATTGATGTGCACACCACTGTGTCACTAGTAGTTTGTGTTTTTCTTTCCTCCTCTGTGGGCATGCATATTGGCCGTAAGCTCTGTGGGCATGCATATTGGATGTAAGCTCTGTGGGCATGCATATTGGCTGCAAGCTCTGTGGGCATGCATATTGGCTGCAAGCTCTGTGGGCATGCATATTGGCTGTAAGCTCTGTGGGCATGCATATTGGATGTAAGCTCTGTGGGCATGCATATTGGATGTAAGCTCTGTGGGCATGCATATTGGCCGTAAGCCAAACCCTCCTCCACTTGGTTTTATCTCTTTCAGTTTCCGGCTCCTGAGCACTGTCACTATACTCCAGCCGCAGGGTGCCTGACCAAGCTGAAAGTAGAGAGGAGGGAGGGCTTGGCTTACAGTCGAAAAGCATTTTCACACAGGAGGAGGAAAAACAAAACAACCCAAAATAGTGAGATGGTGCTGCACACATCCATCATCTGCTGCCCTGTTTTCCAGGAGTGTTATGACTCTCCTCTCTGCAATCAAACACGGAATCATTAAAGTAAAGGTACGATTGCACTCAGTATCCCAGAGCCTGTAGGGCACCAGCTTCACTTTATAGCCTAAGTCATGCTGGTTGGTTCGTGTTAAAGCAAAGTGTGGACAAATCCATCAGCAGCCTTGTATGATCCGCATGCGGTGCGCAGTATGAATTAGTCAATAGATGAAGATCAGGTAGATACAGCACTCGCCAGCCACATTTGAAAGCAATAAAATGCACTTTTTGTTTTCTGTATATGCACAGCAGGTGGAAGGAAATACAAAATAGCCCTACAGTGGTTTCACGCAGTCAGGGCTTCCTCAAGGTAAGGAGTGAGCCCCTTCTATCAGATACTAAACTGTGCACAAATCAGCAGTCACTAAAAGGTAGGCTGGATACTACTAGCAAAACAGTATTAGGAGTTAGAATATCCTTATAGACCATGTGGTGGCGAAACCTCCCCTACACACACACACGTTTCGCCTTGCTTCATCACGGGGAATAGATTAACTTTTTATACAGAGTGAATTTAACTTTAATTCTAGTGCGATCCCTAAGGGGTTGACACCTAAAATCTTTAATGGTCTAGAATGGTGAATGGCTTAACTTAACACATCAGTTTTGATGCCTTAGGGTGGTTATGGGTTAAAACCTAATATCACAGGAGGTGTGTGGTAAAGATTATGGCCGTATTCACACATCAGTGTTTCACAGACTGCAATATGTGTGTATCACCAATAAGTAGATGTGTGATATAGATCATAAAAATAAGCAATGTTTGCTTTTTAAAAAGCTGTAAAAACAGATGAAGTGAGGCATCATGACATTCCCTTAGTATGGTGTCATCTGGTGTTCATTGTGTGTAGTACTGATGAGCAGAGCGCAGGTCTCTCCCGCACATGCTTCTGTATAGTGATCCTTACAGATGGGGCTTTATGTCCTAGTCATGAGCAAAGGATCAGGACCTCTGCTGTAATAGAACTGAATACTGGTGAAATAGGAAGACACTACATTGTCAACTGCCAGATGGGGAAGGAGACTGATTCTGTAGAAAGCAGAGCAACCTGAAGACCCGTCCCTTTGGTATAAACCATACAAATGAGCACCAAATAAAAAGGCCCTTATCTCTGAACCCGTAAGAAGGATTTAGGAGAGCATTGGGTGTTAAATAAGAACAAAGCTCCACATGAGTGCATAGTAGTGAGACCCCCATCTGCAGTGTGAGGTCTGATGAGCGCTACCTACGCTCACTGTTCTGGATCTGAGCTGTGTACAGGATGTAACTCACCAAAAACCAGCCAGGTCAAATATCCATTGCACCCAGCTCCACTGAAGGGTAACATAGATGTCTGAATACCGGTGCTCAGTCCCCTGCAACCCAAGCAATGGGGGTGGTTGTGGCACCTGCGTCCGGCCATGCTAACAAGGAGGAGACTGGTGGTATCAATAGACACCAGGTCACCAAAAGAGCGTCAGTCGCACACGTACATGTAAAGCACAGTGTCCGAGCCAAGCCTGTTGGTCACACCCATGCTATAAGGCCAGGTGGGTGACTCCGCATCAATATATGCATCACAAATGACAGACGCCCCCCAGAGGGCTCAACCTCAAACTGCAAAAGGATAAAAAGATGCAACAAAACACTATAGATAAAATGTGAGGTGTTAGTGGATACTTTGCCCAAAATAAAGTAAACTTGTAACCCACCGTCAAGAGCCTTCATGCTGACGAGTCCTAACACCGAAACAGGACATTAAACTCAGAAAAACTCACCAAAAATCAGCGAGGTTAAATATCAATTGTACTTAGCAGCAGGCTGCCGGCTCCACTGGGAGGTAACATGTCTGAATACCGGTGCTCAGTCCCCTGCAACCCAAGCATAGGGGCGGTTGTGGCACCTGCGTCCAGCCATGCTATCAAGGAGGAGATTGGTGGCGTATGTAGACACAAGGCTACCATTGGGCGTCGGTCACATTGGTATACATGATGCATAGTGTCAGACTGCAGCCTATTGGTCACCCCCAGCTATTACATGTATCATGTACAGGATGCACTTAACCACTTTCACCTTCCTGTTCCCTACAGATGTTTCTATGACTTATGTATATTATACAGCCGCTTATTCTTTTAATCACTTCACTATTTGGCATTGTCACTGATGATAACACTTACGCTGCTCTCACATCAGCAGTTTTCCATAATTGCGACAGATCCGGCAGATTTTGTCACATCTGCTGCGTAACGGCCGACTTGCGGCACGAATCCGGCAAGCCCCGTTCATTCTATGAGTCTAGCGGTCAGGTGCGGTTTTGCCAGATCTGGCACTTGCGGCTGCACGAAAAAACTGCGAGCACCTGATCACTAGACTCATAGAATGAATGGGGCTTGCCGGATTCGTGCCGCAAGTCGGCTGTTACGCAGCAGATGCGACAAAATCTGCCGGATCTGTCGCAATTATGGAAAACCGCTGATGTGAACGGTCCCTTACTCTTGTTATTTTCCATGTTGGAAACTTTGGAGCATTACTTTGTGTCTAACGGAATTCTAAACTGATGTGGAATGTACTTCCGGTCTCCTAAGGCTACGTTCACACTGTGCGGTTTTGCATCCGTTTATTGTGATCCGTTTTTTTTGCACTGCACAAAATAGATCACTTAAATGAGTTCCCAGCCAAGTCAATGGGTTTTCACTTTAGGCCATTCAGACTGGGAATTGTTTGACTGATCCGTTTTTCCTAAGTGCATGTTAGTTTCTGTGGCATTTTTCTCCTCTGTTTTTTCTCATAGGAACCATTCTAAATGGGGAAAAAAACGGATGCAAAAATGCACAGTGTGAATGGGTGGTGCGTTTTTTGGAAAACTGATCAGTTCAGCAGCTTAAAAATAGATCACAAGAGAAAAGAAAAAAAAATGTTTAACTGGGAACCTCAAGTGGCAGAAAATCATATTATAGGGATGAAGCCAGTCGGAGGCTGACATATCACACTTTTCACCTGTGTTTGATGAATGGAGCATTACAGTATGCGAGAGGAGAAATGACCAGGGTGGACTGTAGGCTGGGTCTGCACGTCGCCTTACCTGCATTTACCGGATGGAGATTGTGAAGTGCTGGTTGCGTTAAATCATGCTAGCACTATACCTTTAATACCTTTAACTGGTACAGTGCCTGAGAAAATAACTACTCATATGCAAAAGAGGTGTAAGTGTACCCTTGGTGTGGCCAAGAGTTTGGTGTGCCGTTACGCCGCCTCATTTGGGGCCTTTCCTCTGATTCTGATTGACAGTTCTCACTTCCCAGTGCAGGCACTAATGCTGCCTATGTGTACTGCCTGCCTCCAGCACCGGGTGCACATTGGGTGGGCACGTTCTCCTCCCTGTCTTCTCTCTGCTGACGGTCGCTACCAGGTCGTATCGTCGTCTGGATCGCTGGAACGTCGCCAAGTGTAACGGCACCCTTAGACTCACAAAGATATCCTAGTATCTTGCCCTCGTTAGAGCGGAGGACTGACTCTATACAGGGTTCCCGTGTTCAGATGCTTAATTATAAAGATCTTTTCACTTGTGTGATTTCCTTGTTGTAATTGAGCCATGATTTCTTTCAGCAGATTGCAGCTCCAAATGCTATAATGGTGTGATACAACGCTCTCACATGTTGTGGACAGGTGGTGACCAAAACCACGCCAACACGGAGATCGCGGCAGTGGAGTGTACATAATAGTATTGTCATTGTTAATGAACTGCTATCTAGCGGTATCATTGTGCCTCCATTAATGGGAATCTGTCAGCAGGAGTTCTCCCCTTCCAAATCATTGATATGCATATGTAGCTCTTTAATACATAAGTCCAGCAATACCTCTACATTGTTTTTCAGTTCCTCCATTACTGAGAAATCAGCATGTGAATTGATATAGAAATGAGGCTCTTGTAGATCTGAAGCCTCTGTCACTCCAGCTCTATTCTCCGCCCAGTACCACCTCTTCCTCTAAAGTGTGTGACTTCAGGTAAGGCTACTACGTTTTGTTCCTGTTCGTGGGGATCCTGTTTTTTGCATGACTTCACGAACAGGAACGGACCGGTCCGGATTGGCAACTCCGGATGCCATTTCTGTGTGTGGGTCCGGGATCCGGACCCAGAAAGAGCAGGTGGGAGGCGATCCAGACAAGTGGTGTCGGCGCCGTTCACTGTCACTGTGGCAGTGTATTTACATACAATGCTAAATTGAAATTAAGTCAAGGAATGGTAAAAAATAAATTCTCACCTCTCCGCCGTGTGACCCGCGATGTATTCACCTCCGACGGCTAAAGGACCTTGAATCAGCTTTATAGCTTTAAACTGCACTGAGGTGGTCATGTGACCCATCAGCTGATTGGGTTGCCCCACCCCTTCCCGGTCAGCTGATTCAAGGTCCTTTAGCCATCGCAGGACACACGGCGGAGAGGTGAGAATTTTTTTATTATTATTTTTTTTACCATTCCTTGACCTAATTTCACTTTAGCATTGTATGTAAATACACTTCTAAAGTGAAATTACACACATATACCTCGGGTACAGAGCAGTGCTCTATACCCTGGAACCTGATCCGGGAAATAATTTTGTTTTTACCCCATATCCGGCTCCAAAGGTCCCCATGTTAAGTGTCCCGGACCTCACCAGATACGTTTCTGTCCGGTTTTGTCACCGGAGCCCAAAAACAGTGCACACTTCATGTGAAAGACAAGACAGAAACGAATCCGGGGACTGAATTCACAAAACCGGATGCCAAATATGGCCAATCCGGCACCATAGAGATGTATGGGAGGCAAAAAATGATCCTGTTCTGTTTGTTTAAGAAACGAAAAGAACAGAATCCCAAAAACCGTAGTGTGAAGCCAGATTAAAGGAGACATTAGTCCAGCAGGAAGATGCGGTGTGGGGAATAGAGCTGGAGTGACAGAGGCTTCAGGTCTACCAGAGCCCTTCAGCCTCATTTCCATATCAATTCTAATGCTGATATCTTAGTAAAGCGGCCGTCACACGCTAAGATATCGCTTGCAATATTGTAAGCGATCACGTGCACGCGCGATCGCTTACAATATCACTCACATCGCTGGTGAGATGTCACACAGACAGACTCACCAGCGATGTGGACCAGCGAGATCTTTGGTAACTATGGTAAACATCGGGTTACTAGGCGCCGCGCGTTGCATAGTAACCCGACGTGTACCATAGTTACCATCTCCCAGCATAGGCTCTGCTGCTGGGAGATCGTTCATCGTGGTGTATAACAGACAGATCGTGAAATCGCTCATCGCCAGATCTGAGGTCCGGAGCTCAGATCACGATCTTGCGATTTCATCAATTCTCGCTCGTCGTATCCTGCCGTCACACGCAGAGACATCGTTCACGCGATGTTAAATCTGGCGCGTTCAAGCGATATCTTTCGCGATATCTTAGCGTGTGACGGCCGCTTTACAGTGGAATGGACTGGACATGTCAAGATATTACTGGACTTATCTATGAAAGAGCTACGTGTGCATGGAAATAGTCTGGGGGAGAATCCTGCTGACAGATTCCCTTTAAAAATAGCTGAAAGCAGTTTATAAATTAATCTGTAATGGTGGGTTTACACACACCAATCATTGTATCCAATATCTGAACCAATCTCTGGTTGCAGTGAAATCATGGACAGATTGCTCCATGTTGTACACAGCCACAAAATGGAACTATGTGTCCATGATTTCACTGCAACCAGAGATCTGTTCAGATATTGGATACAATGATTGGTGTGTGTAAACCCACCATAAAACTACCTGAAATGTGAAAGTCTTGGTGCAGTTTTGGCCTCTTTCCACATTATTACCCTACAGACCGTATCCTGGGTTGGCACATGGGTTTATGTTGTTTGCACAGGATATATATAATAGCACTGCCCAATATAGTAAATATATGAGGACCAATCATTTCTATGGTACAGGTAATAATTTTTTAACCCATTCACAATCAATAACATAATGTGTCCCCGGATTGATGCGGCCTCACGCGCTGAGCCCGCACCTTTTCCTGTACGTCGGCAAATCTAATAAGCCGACATGTGCAGCTAACAGGCGCAGGTGGATTGGAGGTCTGTGCCCGCACCTTTTAACTACTTAAATCCTGCTGTTAATCTCTGACAGCGGGATTTAACAGGCGCCGCTGGGAACACATCATTCCCTGCTCCCATTGGTGCTCCTGTGACGTGATCGCCGGGCATCGATAGGTTGGCATGACAGCCAGGGATCAGCTGATGACCCGTGCTTCCTGTGAACACCGGTTATGCCCGGCTATAGATGAATCATTTGTGCTTTATGGAGCCATGCTGATGCAGCGCTGCACAGGACAAGACATCAAAGAGTGGCAGCTTCAAGTTACTGAAAATATGAAAAAATAAAAAAACACAAGTTCAATCACCCGCTTTTGCCCCATTGAAAATAAAATACACAAATTTGGTGTCACCGCATTCCGAAATGTCTGATCTATCAAAATATAAATGAATCCAATACGCAAACTGCGTAACGGGAAAAAAAATAAATGCCAGAATTACGCTTTTTTTTTGTTTGCTGCAACAATGCTGTAAGAGGTGATAAAAACATTAAATATACACCACAGTGGTATTTCTGAAAACATATAGCTTAAGGGGCCGTCACATGCGTCAATATCGCGTGCAATATCGCTGCTGCACGTGACGTTGCAGCGATGTTGACGCATGTCACATGGCATATCAGCCAGCGATAAATCGGACAGGACCGAAAACCTGACGATGGTCGCCCAGTGTACACGCAGCATCACAAGACGGGAGACGCGCGATCAGCCAGCTCCCAGCGCCTTTCAGCAAGCGCTGGGAGCTGGTATCCAGGGTAAAATGCCTGTATCTAGGCAGCGCGTGCTGCCTAGATACCCGAAGCATATCTTAGTTACCAGGCTTCTCCACTCATTGGCTGGTATCCAAGGTACATAGCGGGTAACTAGGGACCCTAGTTACCCGCTGTGTACTTTGGATACCAGCCTGTGAGCGGAGAAGGCTGGTAACCATGGTATACATCGGGTATCTAGGCAGCGCGCGCAGCCTAGATACCCACAGTTTACCATGGAGACCAGCCTGCTCCCGCTAACTGCAGCCTGGACGCGGGAGCAAGACATTATGGAAACGATATTTAAATCATTTCCACGATGTCGCTGGTCCAATGATCGCTGGTGAGTCTGCCTGTGTGACAGCTCACTAGCGACATTGACGTGTGTGACACAGGCTTAAGTGCACAAAAGATAAGCCTTCACCTATCCTCAGATCCTAAAAAATAAGGCCCCTTTCACATCTGTGCGTTTGCTGCATTTTGCTTCATTTGTGGTTTTTATGGGTTTTTACCGCAAAAACGCATCAAAACGCATGCGTTTTTGTCCCCATTGATTTTAATGGGAACGCATGAAAAACGCATGTCAAAACGCATGCGTTTTTGCAAACGCAGCTCAAAACGTGGCAAACAACGTTTTGGGCTGCGTTTTGCAAAAACGCATGCGTTTTTGCAAACGCACATGCGTTTTGACATGCGTTATGCGGTAAAAACGCATAAAAAACGCAGAAAACGCACAGATGTGAAAGGGGCCTAAGAGTGTCACAGGTCTCAGAAAATACCGCAAACAGGCATTTTGTTTTTGACAAATTTCTTAATTATCTTTCACAACTTAACTAATAATAATTTATACATGTTTGGTATCTATGAACTTGTACCGAGCTGGAGAATCATACTGACACATCTGTTTTACCATATTGTGAACATGTAAGTAAAAAACAAACCAGGCCCCGTGGTCATCACTGCAGCCTTGCAGCACTGAGGTCCTGGGTTCAGGGCTGCACTGTCGACATTGGACAATGTGAGCCTTAGCCTCAGGCGGCGAGGAGGCAGGGGGGGTAGCAGTGCTGAAGGGGGCGGCACTCAGCACATTCAGTGATTATGTGGATGTTGGCTGCAGCAGGGCGGCAGGTACAATAATCATGTCAACCTATACCGGCAGCCGCCGCCAGCAGCCCCCCCTCTCGCGGCTCCTCACCCACCCAAATCCTAGTCTGAATGCAATAAAACAGAGGACCATAGATGACCAATCTGGCACCATAGAGATTCATGAGAGGCAAAAAAGGATCCTGCTCTGTCCTTATCAAAACAGACAGAACAGGATTCCAAAAAACGTAGTGATAAGCCGGCCTAATGGGGATGTCACACGCGTCAATAGCGAGTGCAATATTGCTGCTGCACATGACGTTGCAGCGATATTGACGTGTGTGACATGTGACAGGGCGATAAATTGCTGGTTGGTGGTCGCCAGGTTTTAGAACCTGCTCTAAAACCTGGCAATGGTCGCCTGGTGGACACGTGGCATCGCTGTGAGTGACACCGGGAGACGAGCGAGAAGCCAGCTCCCAGCGTCGCGCAGCAAGCGCTGGGAGCTAGTATCCATGGTGAACTGCGGGTATATAGGCAGCATGCGCTGCCTAGATACCTGATGTATACCTTGGTTACCAGCCTGCTCCCGCTTCCTGCAGCCTGGCAGCGGGAGCAAGACATCGTGGAAACGACATTTTAATGATTTCCACGATGTCCCTGGTACTGATCGCTGGTGAGTCTGCCTGTGTGACAGCTCACCAGTGACCCGCCATCAATGTCGCCACAGATGAGATCGCTACCGATATTGACGCGTGTGACGGCCCCATAAGGAGTTTGTATGTTGTCCCTGTGTTTGCGTGGGTTTCCTCCGGGCACTCCGGTTTCCTCCCACACTCCAAAAACATACTGATTGGATGTTTAGATTGTGAGCTCCAATGGGGACAGTGTTGCTGATGTATGTAAAGTGCTATGGAATTAATGTAATGGCACTCAATAAATGAAATTATTATTATTATTATTATTAACTATTGTGTAATTGCACTTTTTTTTTTTTTTTTTTTTTTTTGCTATTTCACCGCATTTGGAATGTTTTTTCCCATTTTTCAGTATATGGTGAAATGAATGATGTCATTCCAAAGTACAACTCGTCCTGCAAAAAACAAGCCTTCATTTTTCGACATTGATGTAAAAATAAAAAGTTCTGGCTCTCGGATGAAGGGGCAAGAAAAAAATGAAAAATGGCAAATTGCCCAGGGGTGAAGGGGTTAAGGAGGTCGTCATTGACAGAGACGGGACTTGGGCCTTTTATTTTTATCCTTGAAGGACGTTTGGAGGATGAAGCTCCACCGGGCGGCCGCTCTCTAATCCTCGTCCTTCCATCCAGAATTAATGAATGTCTCAAAATAATTCCGACTGCTCACGGAAGGTCTATATGTGACGAGAGGCCGCGTTCTCCAGAATCTGGGGCACTTGTGTCCAGGGGCGCTTTGTTGTGTTATTGCAATCATTTTTTATACTCTCCTACATTCTCATCCATTGAAGACGTCCCTGGTCTGGATCATCATCATTAGCCGGGACATTACACTGTCTAGGAAACGCTGTAGATCCACCACAGACGACCACTAATGAGGTGACAACTCCACCTATTAATCATCAAGATGAGGGATTTCATTACTGTAGCGTCCGGACCCTCACAGAGCCACCTGCCTTTACTTTTATTAGACCTACTATTCCACAAATGGCAGTATTCTCAGGCTGGGGGTACAATGGTGATTTTGGTATTACAACCGGCAAGGTACCATGGTGGTAAGGGGACCTTTACACGTCGCAACATTGCATGCAATTTCACTTGCAACTCACTGGGTGCAGTGAAATCATGGACACATTGTTACATTTGTACAAAGCCACAAAATAGAACAATGTGTCCATGATTTCACTGCAACTATTAAGTTGCAAGTGAAATTGCATGCAATGTTGCGACATGTAACGGTACCCTAAAAGTCAGAATTTAGTTGGTAGTTTTGTACCTAGTTTGTTGCAGTCCTAATACCTTACAGGAGGCAATGTGACCCCCATTTACCTAAAGTAATGTAGCAGCGACTCAGAGCCAGTGTATGGGTCAAAGTCACTATGTAGCCATCACCGGAACCAATGTAACAGCTCGGTTCATTACATGTCTTCCTAAAGCTTCTATGACCACCTGAGTGATGTTTTTGAAACATGGGAGCATTTAGGAACCACAGCAACTAAGCAACAAAGTACAGGCCCTGGAACGTTACACGGTCGCTGAGTGCAGGTAGCGTTCTGCTGACTCCATAACCGGCATTAACATCAGCACCAAGAGTCCCACAGGTGGGTTTCCATGCTGAGCAGCTGAATGCAAGCCTTACATTACCAAGCACAATGTTAAGTGTCGGATGGAGTGATGTAAAGTCGCCGTCACGGGACTCTAGGGCAGTAGAAATATGTTCTTTGAAGTGGTGGATCACACCTCTCTGGAATCTTATGGATGAGTCTGAGTTTGGCAAATACCAGGAGTCTAGACGTTACCCACCTGACTGCATTGTGTGAAGATTAAAGTTTGGTGGAGGAGTCCCATTGCGGGCTTGTGCCTAGGCCACTTGGATCTAAAGACAGGAAATCCTAATGCAGGATATTTTGGAAAATTCTAGCTTTCATCTTTGTGGGAACTGTTTAGGGAGGCCCATATATGTTCCCAACAACTGTGCTCAATGCAGAAAGAAAGGGCCATAAAATATAGTTGGTATATTCTGGTAACGAAAAACGTGAGCCCGGACCTCAACCCCATCCACCATTTTTAGGATGAACTAATCAGGATTGTGAGTTCAAAGGAAAGAAAGACAGGCTGGGCGCTCCTTTAGGTATTACCCAGTGGTCTAGTGGAGGGGGGGGTTCAATGATTGCACTGACCTGTCCTGGGTGTACCTATTCACCTGATGAAGGCGGGCACTACCGCCGAAACGTGTTCTGATTAAACACCCTATGCCTTAAGAACCACTATCTCCGGCCCCCGGACACACCATTCTCATTACTTTGATTGAGGGTTGTGAGTTCGGCCCTCTTGATCAATATCCGGATCTGCACTCACAGATGCTCTTCTGGGTGAATCGGCGAATATTCCCACAGACACCTCCAATATCTTGTAGAGAATATTCCCAGTAGAGTGCAAGCTCTTATATCTGCAAACGGAAGGACCAACTCCATACTAATACAATGGATTTAGAATAGGAGGCCATAAAGGTTCCCGTAGGGTAATGTGGGGGGGGCACAATAATTGGATGTAGTCCGTAAGGCCTTCCAGAACCATTACTTTTCTTGTCGGGAGGGTATATAAAGTATATATAGTATATAAAGTATTGTTATCAGTGTAGTGGATGGGTTTGACATACAAAACAACTGTTCCTGGAAATTGCAATGTCATCAGCTGGCGTCTATGGGGATTTCTCACCACTGTATCCGGCAGCAGCTGTAGGCCTCGGCTTGGTGACCGGGACACTTCCCAAGGTCGTCAGCCTCGTGCTGTACACCCTCCCCCCCATCTCATTGAACATTAACACAGGTCTCTGGCAGGAGGTTTATGCGCTGTATGTTATGAGCGTATGTTACAGGGAGGGGATGCAGCTGCCAGCACTTATTTCATAGAGAAGCTTAAGGATGAAGAATTAATAAGTATTAATGTAGCATTGACTTAGGGGCTACATGTGATGAGAATATCAAAGAAGTACAACTACATTTACTTTGTAACCCTGCATCATATCTGATGTCATAAGTCATTACCTGCAGTTCTATGATAGATCTTAGATACCACATGACCCAAAGATGACAAACGATCATTGATTCGCTTGGTCTACGGTTGGTCTAGATTATGAAGTGACATCAATTAGAAGCAGTAATTGCACATCCCTCCAGGAAACAGATGTACAAACTACATGGACCCACAATGCGCCTGTATGAGAAGTGGAGGGTGCTCCAGCTGACCTCAACATGACTCAATCTAAACCGTCTTTGGCCTTTATCTTACCCTTGCAATGAGATGGAAATGTACATAAAGCAAGCTCCAGCTTCTCGTAAGACAAGGCTACATACCCTTCTAGAGTCCTCAACCCTGCCCTATGTTGGAAGAAGCCAAATCCAAGTGCCTGGACGATGACCGATGGACACTGGTGTTGGCTAATGAAGATCTCACAATTGGTCAAACAGAAATGTACATAAAGCAAGCTCCAGCTTCTCGTAAGACAAGGCTACATACCCGTCTAGAGTCCGCAACCCTGCCCTATGTTGGAAGAAGCCAAGTCCAAGTGCCTGGACGATGACCGATGGACACTGGTGTTGGCTAATGAAGATCTCACAATTGGTCAAACAGAAACTTTTCAGGAAAAAAAATTGCAAAATGGAAAGTTTAAACTAATCCCCAGAATACAAAATAATCATAAAATATGTCCTCTCCGACCCTTCGAGATAATGAGCCCCGGTTTCACTTACCACTGCGGAGAGGTCTTGGGATTTGGGTTGGTGTGATGCCCAGGCTTTGTTCATAACTTGGGGAGATCTTGATTGGCGCAGAAGGCCGAGGGCCCGGGTAAACAGTGGCATTGCTGCTGTGTGTAGGTGAGGCTGTGCGATTGATGTCAGGGACAGGTGTAAAGTCCACTCTACAACCCTCAATGCCTCCACCAGGGAGGGGTTTACTTGTCTCCGGCTCTAATTGGTGAGTTGCATTCTGGCAGCGCAGAGGTTAAAGTAAGACGTTGTGTTGAGCACGTACATTGATCTCGATATTTATAGACCGGGGAGGGGTTGAAGTAAAAGGGCGGCTACCGATCGGCCCTTTACATCTGCTCCATACACAACCACATTGCTACAAGTTTCGCACCTTGTGTCCTGATGGTCAATGCAGAGCTTCTTCCCAGGTTCCCCCATGTTCGACTCCTTACGTCTTCCTTACATCCAAATGCCTTATTTTCTTTTTCGGATACAGAATGGATTACGATGACAGCTGTGCCTGTCACTCAAGCTGTCACTCTACGTCTCCGGCTGCTCCCCATAGAAAGCCTTCTGTTACCGTCGCCGAGTATTTCTCAGCATTATTAGATTGTCCGCGAGCTCTTGCTCTTGTTCTCATTGTCACCGGCAGTTTGTCTTCCTTGAAGTGTTTGTTCCATTTTGTGCTTTCCTCCTTCCTCCTTCGCACTTCACTGTGCCTGGACTTGCTCAGTCGCTCTCCCCCTCCCCACATAGTCACAGGGCTCTGGTTATTACTATGTCATGGAATCCTGCGATGTACAATGTATCCAGTGAAGAATGCGAGAGCGTTCCTTCATACATTGCATTGTGGTTATTATCGTTGTTTAACAAGCCCCGAAGCCATTTGTACATACAAAGCTCTGATGTGCGGAGTCGTTACTCGCTTTCCTGCTGCCTGAGGCGAAAACTGAAATGTCACCTTCCTCGCTGAGCAGTATACCCATACAGTGCATAAATGCAAAGCTGTCACTATTGTGTGCTGTTATGGTAAAAAATGACCCGATTCTCCAGACCGGTGCAACTAGGGGCTGTAAAGATTTTTTTAGGATTTTTTGGGGGGGGGCTGTGATGACTTTACTGAGATTTGTTTTATCATTTTACTTTTTTTTTTACAGAAGTACCCCTCTCATGCCTCACCCCCCCCCCCCCCCTCCAATTCTGGCATTTTGCTCCCCTTTATTATCCCCTTTAACCCCCTTGGGTTACTTGAACTTTGTAATTGTCCAATCTCTTATACTGGTATTAGAGTATACAGGACCAATCCCAACCTCTTAATGACGCTCAGCCTTTGGTTCTGTAGGGCCAAAATTGCAGAAACTGGGACTTCTATAGTACCCCGGCTGGCGGGCAACCCATTGGTACCCTGTGAACGTGTTCCTAGAGGACGATGGGGGCCGGTGCACACCGCGATCGCTCCTTTTAAATGTCGCTGTGAGACATTGACAGAGGCATCTAAATAGTTAAAGCACTCCCATTCAAATGTTTATCCTCTTAATATATGGCAGTAGTTATCCTATTAATTTAATTGCTCATTTTGCCCTTCTACCCAGTTAATTCTTCTCTTTTCCAGTAGATCTATGACATCAAGTAATTACAAACAGACTAGCTGAATCCTTCTATGCTCGGTGTAGAGACAGGAACTCTGTTTTCCCTGCATGAGTCAACACTGTAAACGTCAGAAGGAGGAGGGGGTGATGACTCATGCAAAAAAATAAAAGTGGTTTTCTGTTTCTACATAAAGTTTAGAAGGATTCAGACAGCTTGTTTTTAATCACGTGATTTCACACCATTGCATGTCTCCCAAAAAATTCTAAGCTTGGTAAAAAAAAAGAATAGTTTTTTTGTATCCATTTTCTGATTTTTTATTTGACATTTTTCCATCAATAGAGGGGGATTCTGTTTTGCATTTTGAGCTGTAGTTCTTAATGCCACCATTTGTTTTGATTGCTGTGAGGATTGTAATAACTCCATGAAATGGTAATTTTGGCATTTCTATTTTTTTCTATTACAATGTTTATTGCATGGGTTAAGCAGTATTATAATTTTATAGACCTTGACAGACACGGCACTATCGAATATAGATGTTTTAATTTTTTTCTGTTTTTGGCTGGCGAAAAGTGTATCGACATATTTTTAGCTTCTTTTAGGGTACTGTCTCACGTGGCGACGGTACCGCCGATTTCTTAGGCAATGCAGGGGCGTGGCCTATCGGCACCAATATCGCCAATGCATCGCCTAATGTAAATAGGTGATGGCGACGCCTTTTACTGGTCGCCTGATTTCACAGCAGCGCTCTGAAACCAGGCAACCATCAGGGGGCGATGTGCACACATCGCCCCATGTATACGGCCAACAGCGACCTGACAGGCGATGGGAGCCATAGGCTCCCATTGTACTGCATCGCCGCTGGGGTTTTGAGACTCCCCGGTTTAATAAGCTATTATCTCAGGGTACCAGCCGCCATCAGACATGGGGGACCCCTTTCTGAGTGCTGCCCTTAGATTGTAATATTTGGGGGGGGGTGACAGGTTCTCTTTAATGATACAACTTCTGGAGAAACACATAATATATATATATACAAATGCAGGATGGGATAATGCAATACATAACACTGGTGATGTGAAGCCTGTAGTGGTCAGTTGGGAGGGGGAAGGAGCAGCTTGGGAAGGTGAATCCTAGATAAGAGGAACAGACAGTTTTATAGTCCTTTGAGTAGTGGTTGGTCACTGGGGGGAGGGTGTCCGGCCGGATCATACACCATAAATGTTGTGGTTAAGATAACAGTTCAGGTAAGTGTCAAAGTTTATTCAGGAGTCTGTTTACAGATGTGATATCCCCAAATACCCTTTCAATTGATGTAGAAAGACATGAATCCATGTGAAACATTCCATCCTGCTTTGAGGGGGAGGGAATGGCTCCCCCATCAATCGAGCTCACTCCAACCACAGGGAATGCCTTCATGGCTTCTTACAGTGAGTTTTCCTAAGGCTATATCTCAGGGTACACAACACACAGACACATGGGGGACCCCTTCCCTGAATGCAGCAAACATGCTGTATTCAGTGCTGCATTTAGATTGCCATGCACCAGGGGGGGTGACAGGTTCTCTTTAGGGTCTATGGGCCAGACATAGATCTCCCTGAGAATCTCCTTCCAGGGGTTATTGTAACTGAATGGAGGCATTACCAGTGTGAGACATGTAATAACTGACCGTCTGCTCTCCTGATCTACATGTCTCAGTCTGGTGACGATCTCTTTCTTTTAAAATATTCTCTTGAGGCAGATTCTCAGGGAGATCGAATTCCGGCCCATTGATCTTAAGGCTATGTTCACACATAAGGATTTGCTGCGTTTTTTGGGTCAGGTTTTGCCTTGGTTTTATGATAATCTAATTCTGGGCTTTTGGTTTCCAGCAAAACCTCTGTGATTTAGGAAAAGCTGTGCACACACACATTGGTTTTATTTCTCTGCAGAAAGTGTCAACACCCCGGGATTTTGCTGTGTTTTTGCTGCAGCAAAACAGTGTGGAAGCATGCATACCCGCACAGCTTTTACATATTAAGGGAAATGTGCATTTCTATGGAATAAAACATCAGATTGCAGGTATCACGGTGGCATTTTATTCATCTCTCTATACCCTACACATCCATATAGATGGCTGAGGAGGTGCTTCTCTAAAAGCTTTGATTGCAGATTTAGGGTGCGTGCACACGGTCCGGAGGAGCAGCGTGTTGGATGCGGCTCCTCCGGACCTGAGGGAAGCCGCGGGTGCCTGCAGGGAGACTGCAGCCGCCCTGTACTCACCATGTGCGGCGGGTACGGGGCGGCTTCTCGCTGCAGTCACCCGATGGCAGCTGCTTCTGACTCCACAGCATGAAATAAACATGCTGCGGAGGAGGAGCGGACTCCCGGCAACCAGCACCGCAGCTCCAAACACGCTGCGGGTGGGTTACGCATAGTGAGGATGGGATTTCTTGAAATCCCATCCACTATGCTAGTACTGTACGACGCAGCGTTTTGGACGCAGCAGCAAGACTCTGCATCCAAAACGCTGCGTACACTGATCGTGTGCACGCACCCTTATAGTAAATTATAGCAGTTTCTTGCCCACATATGTATGTTAATGCCCTGGTCAAGTCAGAAATATTAGCTGCTGGCAGTGGCGTAACATTAATCACGTTGGCCCAATGCAAAGACTCCAACGGGGCCCCCAATATTTGCAAATCCCCAGAGGGAATCAGTCAGCAGGTTTTTGCTATGTAATCTGAAGACAGCATGCTTCAAGAGTTAATGCACAGAATTCAGGGATGCCGGTCATGTCAAGGTGCGATCTGCTGTGTTCCTGGAATGTTTGTTTTAGCAGCAGGATGGATCATTGCTTGGACTGTATTGTTTTATGAGTAAAAGTCCTAAACGCCTGTTCTCTGATACCTCACTGTCACTGTGCAATGTCTATACAGAGCCTGGTGAGGACAGGGGCGCTCTCCCAGCTCAGCTACATGCCTAAGTCTAAACACTCTGTGTCAGAACCGCTGCACCCATTGATATAAGTGACACATCGTTGGATTCAGAGTGTCTTTGTTTACATCATGCTGCTCTCAGATGTGGTAACAAGAACCTGCGGACAGATTGCCTTTAATAGCATTTGTATTTTTTCATATAGGCCAAAAGGACTTTTGTGCCCCCCTAGGCTGCAGGGCCCTGGTGTGATTGCATCCCCTGCACCCATTGTAATGTTGCCCCTACTTGCTGGTACCATCATTGACTCTGATCTCCCGAAGCTCTGCCCTAACTAATGTACAGTTGTGGCCAAAAGTGTTGACACCCCTGCAATTCTGTCAGATAATCCTCAGTTTCCTCCTGAAAATGATTGCAATCACAAATTCTTTGGTATTATTATCTTCATTTAATTTGTCTTCAATGAAAAAACACAAAAAGAATTGTCCTAAAGCCAAATTGGATCTAATTCCACCAAACATAAAAAAGGGGGTGGACAAAAGTATTGGCACTGTTAGAAAAATCATGTGATGCTTCTTTAATTTGTGTAATTAACAGCACCTGTAACTTACCTGTGGCCCCTAACAGGTGTTGGCAATAACTAAATCACACTTGCAGCCAGTTGACATGGATTAAAGTTGACTCAACCTCTGTCCTGTGTCCTTGTGTGTACCACATTGAGCATGGAGAAAAGAAATAAGACCAAAGAACTGTCTGAGGACTTGAGAAACCAAATTGTGAGGAAGCATGAGCAATCTCAAGGCTACAAGTCCATCTCCAAAGCCCTGAATATTCCTGTGTCTACCGTGCGCAGTGTCATCAAGAAGTGTAAAGCCCATGGCACTGTGGCTAACCTCCCTAGATGTGGACGGAAAAGAAAAATTGACGAGAGATTTCAATGCAAGATTGTGCGGATGGTGGATAAAGAACCTCGACTAACATCCAAACAAGTTCAAGCTGCCCTGCTGTCCGAGGGTACAACAGTGTCAACCCGTACTATCCGTCGGCGTCTGAATGAAAAGGGACTGTATGGTAGGAGACCCAGGAAGACCCCACTTCTTACCCCGAGACATAGAAAAGCCAGGCTGGAGTTTGCCAAAACGTACCTGAGAAAGCCTAAAACATTTTGGAAGAATGTTCTCTGGTCAGATGAGACAAAAGTAGAGATTTATGGGCAAAGGCATCAACATAGAGTTTACAGGAGAAAAAAAGAGACATTCAAAGAAAAGAACACGCTCCCTACAGTCAAACATGGCGGAGGCTCCCTGATGTTTTGGGGTTGCTTTGCTGCCTCTGGCACTGGACTGCTTGACCGTGTGCATGGCATTATGAAGTCTGAAGACTACCAACACATTGTGCAGCATAATGTAGGGCCCAGTGTGAGAAAGCTGGGTCTCCCTCAGAGCTCATGGGTCTTCCAGCAGGACAATGACCCAAAACACACTTCAAAAAGCACCAGAAAATGGTTTGAGAGAAAGCACTGGAGACTTCTAAGGTGGCAGCAATGAGTCCAGACCTGAATCCCATAGATCACCTGTGGAGAGATCTAACAATGGCAGTTTGGAGAAGGCGCCTTCAAATATCAGGGACCTGGAGCAGTTTGCCAAAGAAGAATGGTCTAAAATTCCAGCAGAGCATTGTAATAAACTCATTGATGGTTACCGGAAGCGGTTGATCGCAGTTATTTTGGCTAAAGGTTGTGCAACCAAGTATTAGGCTGAGGGTGCCAATACTTTTGTCCGGCCCATGTTTGGAGTTTTGTGTGAAATGATCAATGTTTTGCTTTTTGCTTCATTCTCTTTTGTGTTTTTCCATTGAAGACAAATTAAATGAAGATAATAATAGCAAAGAATTTGTGATTGCAATCATTTTCAGGAAGAAACTGAGTATTATCTGACAGAATTGCAGGGGTGTCAATACTTTTGGCCACAACTGTACATAATAGCAGAAGTGGTGTCCAGTAACTGCCCAGCCCTCGTCTCACATTGCTGTTCAGTAATTGAAGGTTTCAATGAACATTATCTTGAAGTGCTGTCTGCAGGCGGGGACGTATTGTGCTGAATATGACCATTTACTGGACAGGCGACATACTGATAGGGCAAAGCAAGAAAATGCAAGTAACTGGCGGAATGTGCCCGTATACGATATCACTGCCTACAGCAGGAACTACAGGACACTGGCACCCAAACAATCTATTCCCTGTTACAGCCATTCAATGCTGTCCATGTGCTGATTTGTAATGGATAAGAAAATTACATGAAATATGTCTGTTCCGTGATCACATATTATGTCACTATGGCAATTGTGAGAACCTCGGAAAACTCTCCAATGTATACTGTAGCAGCTGCACTGACGGTTGTAGCCAAGACGCTAATCGTTCCGCCCAGTCTTACAAAGCAGAAATGCAGGGGGTCCATATGATTATGTTTATCATCAAGCTACTTGTCTGATCCCAAACCACTAAGGATACCACAGATTAACAGGAACACAAGGGAAGCAATAATCATGAGTCATGCAATACTGAGGACAGCAGTATCTATAAAAATGTATACATATATATTCAATATTATTGCTTTCATGTGTATACTTTAGGAACTGTACCACAAGATCACTTTTAGGCAGGGTTGTAGAAAAATGTTGCAACAATTCATTCATAAATAGATGTTTAATGTTTATTTTATGAATGAACAAAATGCAAAATGATGAACAAAAAAAAAAAGACCAGCCAATGAATCAGTATTTGCTGTGACCATCATTCTCCTTGTTCAGGGTTTAATCTATCTCAGGAAATGTATCAAATTTCTGATGGTTGGCGCTGCAAAACCAACATCCCTGTGTATCAGGTGATTTCTGGTTTTGGCAGCCATTGTAACTCCTCAGTTGCGGAGCTGTTACAGACCTGATACCTGTATAGTGTCCACGTCCGAGTCCTGAATACCCGGCCTCTATTCTGATCTGCAGCCACCATTGATGGAGCCGTGCTGTGCAGCTCCATAACCGAGTAGATCTGTCTGCCGCCAGGACTGTGAACACCAATCCCACCGGTCAGACATTGCTTACCTTTCCTGAGGACAGGCCATCAAAATTAAAGTCCTAAGGTACCGTCACACGCGTCAGTATTGCATGCAATTTCACTGGCAATTTGCAGGTTGCAGTGAAATCATGGACACATTGTTCTATTTTGTGGCTGTGTACAAATGTAACAATGTGTCCATGATTTCACTGCAACCTGCAAATTGCAAGCAATATTGCTGTGTGTGACGGTACCTTTAGACAATCCCTGTAAAAACAGCATCTAAGTATCATTGTACAGTTTTTGAAGGAAGTTGTTCCAAACATCTTGGAGAATTAACCACAGATCTTCAGTAGATGCACGGTCTCCACTTCATGGCTGAGTTGCTCTCGAATATGAATGTGGAATATTTAGGAGGCAGAAATGTCGGGAGCCGATTTCTCACCCCGGTGGCCGCTATTACAGGACTGTGCTGGTATCAGTGACGTTTTCCCACCAACCATTCTGTCATGTCATGTTCTATGTGTATGGGGGGAATAGGTGAGGTACATGTACCAGTCTACCCACATCTGCTGTCCATATAGACTTATTTTGTAAAGTGTGAAATGTTCTTGATCTTTGTTCTGCTGCTGTAATACTGTAATTTCCTCCGGGATCAATAAAGTAAAGTTTATCTTATCTTATCTTATGTTAGTAAAGGCAGACGGCACGGCGAGGGGTTGGTGCTATACATCTGTGGTAATAGGCTAGAGCGAATCGCCGGCTTTTAACGATTAAGGCTCCGTTCACATCACATTTTTGGAACACATCAATGTGAAGCCTTGAAAACAGGATTCAGGAGGATCTGCCGACAGGGCCATGGAGTTTAATGAAGCAGATGGAGCTGCTCTGTGCTCTCTGACCTCCTTAGTAGTATCCACCCTTTCAAGAAGGGCACAGAAGTGTAATTGACCATCTGTTTATTGAAGTCAGTGGTAAATAAAACACCCAAAGAAACTATTCCGGAATTGCATTTTTTTAGCTGCACTCAGAATTTGCGTCTTGCGATCCTTTACATCACGTGATACAATGGATGACGTCATTCAAAAGCAAAACTCGTCCCGCAACAAAAACTATCCCACACAGCAATGGTGACAGAAAGGATTAAGGGAAGGAAAAAACGAGAGTGCAAAAGTGGAAAATCGACCACTGGACTGGTTGTGAGTGCACGTGTTTATGCCCTGGATGGAGGTAACTAGTTGATGTGATGTCCCTGTGGATTCTGTCAGCGGTGTAACTAGGTTTGCCGGCACCCGGGGCAAAGATCTGTTTTGGCGGGGGTATGGGGTTTCCAGCCCTGCCCCCCTATTGCAGCCCAGGTTGAGGAGCGGGAGGGGGGGGAGGTGCCACCGGCGCCCCCCGCTGGGTTGCGCCCGGAGCAAAAGGTCCGGCTGCACCCCCCTAGATACACCCCTGGATTCTGTATTTCAGCTTTACAGCAAGAAAACTATATACTGTATGGCGTCCTCCTGAATACAATGGTAACAGATGGGGTCAGTAAACCTTCCCAGTAATGGAGAGCCGGAAATGATACAAGTGCGTTCCTTTCTTTAGACAAGAAAAGGCGGCACATGGCGACCATTGTCCAAATACTAGAGGTAGTGTAAGGTAATCTGACCCTATAGATGGCGCGCATGAAGGAGGCCTCCCTGTGAGCACACAGTCACAACTAAGTTACCGCAGAACATCACATACACGGAGGCATTAAAGAATAATGACGTTAATCCGCGCAGCGATCAATGCGTTCCAGATGATCAGATAATAGAGGCCCATTCACACTTACAGGGTGAACATATTGCAGGATATTTTTCTTGCTTCCATTTATCTACAATTAAAAATGAAATAAAAGGGTGATTATTATTATTATTATTATTATTATTATTATTATTATTATCATCCCAGTGTTTTATATATTCAGCTCCTGTGCAGATCGATGTGTCTTAATTTTTCCTGATTACAAACAATTCCAGTGTATCTTGGAGTTGAGCGTTACTTTCCAGCCTCAGGAGGGGGAGAGGGGGATATACCAGAGGTGTGACCCCAACTAGTGCAGGGGTTTAATAGCATTGGTCTTCTCCTATGGACCAAAGAGACCGCTCCAGGACATAGTTGTGACTGCATCCCCTCCATCCCTTATGGCCACTTTACACACGGCAACAGGAAGATAGAAAACGGCAGGTGTCGGAGACAATTGTACCTTTTACCTTCAAAACACCTTGCAGATACCTGAATTACACGCAGCCACTTCAAGGTGTTTTGAAGGTAAAAGGTACAATTGTCTCCGACACCTGCCGGTTTCTATCTTCCTGTTGCCACGTGTAAAGTGGCCATTATACTTTTGCAGCTGGAATATACTTAGAAAATTAGATAATACAGGATTTATGTAGTCTAGCCATGGAAAAATCTAAGACTGCAGAGGAATGATAATAACACAAAATGGTAGGATATTTCTAGACAAGAAAATGTACAGAATTGCTTCCGTTTTTAGTTAAAGAGAATCTGTCATGTAATTTGAGAGCATTGTAATGTAGGGGCAGAGACCCTGATATCAACGATGTGTCACTTAACAGTCTGCTTGCTGCAGATTGTGTAAAATCATTATTTTATCAGCAGGAGATTATCACTATAGGACTAGTAAACCTGCTGCCATGTAATCCTCCATATCGTTTCCTCATCTGGTGAGGTAGATCTTCCAAGCTCAAGTTCCAGGTGGATACATGGGCCATGGGCGTCAGTGTAGCAGGCAGATGAGTGAGGCACTCGGGAAACAGATGTAGCACCCCAGGGTATGGGAGCTTGGATGTCTGGGCCTCTTTCTCTCCAAAGGGGAATGCCGCAGGTGGTCTGCCCAGCTGCCCAGATCCGTGGCCCCGGGGACAGCCCTGAAAGAATGATGGTTGTTTTTGGGTATTTACAGTCTTTGTCTTGTGACGCCACCTGTAGTACCTGGTGACTAGACACCAGCGCCTCCACCGTCCTCTGGAGGGTGGTGGTATTGTGGCTAGGGTGGAGCAGCTCCTTACAGGTAGAGCTAATCCTCCGGGGCAGTGTTACCTGGTACCAGCACTCTGCAGACCATTGAGAAAGTCAATGAAGCAGGACAGAGAGACAGAGGCACTTCACTCTTCCAGGTACTTTATTTGCAGTTACTGATCAAGGTGATGATACAGTCCACAGTACTCCAGCAGAACGGCCGGCCGGGTAGTCGCAGCAGAATGCAGAATCTGTGGATGTCTCTGGCGGTACCTTCTTGGATCTACCCTTGTCCTGTCCCTTCTCTCCTCTCGTGGTCTGCTTCTTGGGCAGTGTTACGTCCCAGGGGATGAACACCCTCAGGATATCTTCGGAGCCGGGACGAGTACGGTCGGAGGGTGAACACTCCAGGCCGCGTTGTCAGACCTGTGCACTCCGGGGGAACAAGTCAGGACCTTTCTGTCTGGGCTACTTCTCTCTCTAGCCCTCTTTTGAAGCCCCTTTCTGTCTCGGGTAAGCTCCCGTTCTCCGCCTTTCCTCGGGGATGACACTCCTGAAGACTCCCCGTGCGTTTCACCTTGCTCCTCTCACACTTTTCCACACTCTCTAACTCCTTTTGGGACCTGCCTCCGGAGTCTAGGTGGGTGTGTGTTGGGATCAGATCCTTCCAATTGTTCTGCATTCTTCTTGCAACAGGGATAACCACACGCTCATCTTTGGGTGCAGTACCCCACTTGTGACGCCTGACCAGTGGGGCGCCACATAGAGAGCAGAGGTACTCAAAGCCGCAAGCAGACAGGAGACCAGCTAGCAGGTATCCAATACTAGAAACCACAGAAAGACAGGAGAATGGTATTAGAGCTACTGGAAACCACAGGCAGACAGGAGACCTGTAGCAGAGGTACTGGAAGCTGCAAGCAGTCAGGAGACTGGTAGTAGAGGTATGGAAGCTGCAGGCAGACCAGAGACCTGTAGCAGAGGTACTGGAAGCCGCAGGCAGATAGGAGACTGGTAACAGAGGTACGGGAAACTGCAGGCAGACAGCAGACTGGTAGTAGAGGTACTGAATGCCACAGGCAGGCAGGAGACCTGTAGCAGAGCTACTGGAAGTTGCAGGTAGGAAACTTCAAGCAGAGGTACTTGAACCTGCAGGCAGACATGAGACAGGTAGCAGAGGTACTGGAAGCTGCAGGCAGTCAGGAGACTGGTAGTAGAGGTATGGAAGCTGCAGGCAGACCAGAGACCTGTAGTAGAGGTACTGGAAGCCGCAGGCAGATAGGAGAATGGTAACAGAGGAACGGGAAACTGCAGGCAGACAGCAGACTGGTAGTAGAGGTACTGAATGCCACAGGCAGGCAGGAGACCTGTAGCAGAGCTACTGGAAGTTGCAGGTAGGAAACTTCAAGCAGAGGTACTTGAACCTGCAGGCAGACATGAGACAGGTAGCAGAGGTACTGGAAGCTGCAGGCAGTCAGGAGACTGGTAGTAGAGGTATGGAAGCTGCAGGCAGACCAGAGACCTGTAGTAGAGGTACTGGAAGCCGCAGGCAGATAGGAGAATGGTAACAGAGGAACGGGAAACTGCAGGCAGACAGCAGACTGGTAGTAGAGGTACTGAATGCCACAGGCAGGCAGGAGACCTGTAGCAGAGCTACTGGAAGTTGCAGGTAGGAAACTTTAAGCAGAGGTACTTGAACCTGCAGGCAGACCAGAGACAGGTAGCAGAGGTACTGGAAGCTGGAAGCAGTGCTCATGAATATTAAATATCTTAATACCAAGGCACAGGTATGTGTCTTAAGGAGCGTTATATAAACCTAGGCAGAGGATCACATGCGAGCACGCTGGGCCACCTGCAAAATGCTTCATGAAGCAAAACAAAGTTCAGGGTAAGGGAAGGAAAGCCAAATGTGTAATACATATTCATGAGATCTGAGTGGCAGCATTCTGTGTATACTGTACACAGGCAGAAAGCTATCAATCAGTGCTGGGAGAGGGGTTATACACAGGTCATCAATATGGAGGACTACATGGCAGCAGGATTCCTGATAATCTCCTGCTGATAAAACTATGAATTTATCACAACTGCTACAAGCAGCCCAATAATGGACACATCACTGGAATCAGGGTCTCTGTCTCTATATTATCTTTCCTCAGACTGCACGGTGAAAACCTTGTTTCTTTTAAAGGAATGAAGGAATGAAAATCCTGTCCATCTGCCACAATAGTGTAATAATCTGTCAAGAGCACATAAGCTCATTTAATAGTGACTGATTCTCTCATTAGTCTCGTGTTCCATCTCCTGCTGAGTTTATAGGTCACGTATGGAGTAATGAATTCCGGATAGTTTCATTAGGTGAATGCAATGTCCTCCGGCATCGTCCGGCTTTCAGTCTTGCTGTTTCATGCACTTGACATAAGCTCAATACACCAATAATTATAGTGGTATTATTAGTAGCAGAGGCTATAAGGTGTCAATAAGCACAAACATTGGTTTTCCCTGGAATTTCTACCCTCAAGCTTTCCATAGACAGGATCATTTTTTCACAGCAATTTTACTAAATATTCAAAGAAGTGACCTGAATGACCAACTGACCCTACGTGTCTCTGTGCCGCCTCTGCGCCAGCCATTCACAGCCATAATATTACTTTATAAAGTATTTCTCATCCAAAAAATTCCTTAAAGGCAATCTGTCACCAGGTTTTTGCTATCTCATCTAAGAGCAGCACAATGTAGAGATAGAGACACTGATTCCGGTGATGTATCATTTACTGGGCTGCTTGCTGTCATTTTGATGAAATTACTGTTTTCTGTGCTGCAGATTTAGCCATTATTTGAATGCGGAGCTCTATAACTCCGCCCACATCACTGATTGGCAGCTTTCTTTGTACACTGTAATTAGTGGTGGGGGCGGGGTTATACAGGCTCATGAATCTGCTGGACTGCCTGCGGCAGCCAAGTAGTCCTGTAATGATAATCTCCAGCTGATTAAACTCTGATTTTATCAAAACAACACTGAGCAGCCCCATAAGTGACACATCACTGGAATCAGGATCTCTGTCTCTACATTATGCTGCTCTCCGATTAGGTTGCAAAAACCTGGTGACAGATTCCCTTTAAAGCATGGCATCCTGGTTGAATATGGTGCTTTCCAGTATTGAGGAACACTATGGATGGCTGTCATTGTAATAAGCAACAAAAATGTTACATGTGAACGAGCTCTTATGGTTTTGGTGATAGAGTCAGGGGCACAGCGCACAATGCATGATTAAGACAGATAATCCTAATGACATGGAACCTGTGAGCCAGCCCCCACCGTCTCCTATAGCGTGCTAAATAAATGACTTTGCATTGAAGGTCAGGGTCCTCCTGTTCTACTGGAATTCATATAACAGAATGTATGAATCCATATAACTATCTAGAGAATACGCGTACAGCATGCAGACGTGCTCACAATATAGGAGACAGTGCTGAGGATTACACATGACATACAGAGAATACCGAGCAGTGGATCATACAGAATAAGAAGGATTATGGAGCTCCATGCAGCCGACACCCATGACCCACATCCCTATACATACCTGACAATGCACCGCAGAGAAGACTGACGCCGCTCACTGGGAATCAGCCTTAGTTTATCATTATAACAGTGGATTTAGACAATGCAGAAAATAACATATTATTGACACATTATTTGCTGAACCTAAAGGAATATACCATAATAAAAAAAAACTTAAACAGAGCTCCCAATATAAGGTTATTATAACCTCTCACTGCCCAGCATTGCTTTACACCATTTTTAATATGGGAAGTTTAACCCCTTCACCCCCGGGCGATTTTCTGTTTTTCATTTTCGTAATTTTTTTTATTTTTCCGTCAATATAGACATATGACATCTTGTTGTTTGCGGGACGATATGTGCTTTCATATGCAATCATTTATTTTACCATATAGTGTACTGGGAAATTGCAAAAAAATTCTAAATGCAGTGAAATTGCAAAAAAAGTGCAATAACACGTTTGTTTTTTGGGTATTTTAGTCGCCATGTTCACTATATGGTAACACTGACGTGACGGGGTGATACCTCGGATCGGTACGAGTTCGTAGACCCCCAACATGTTACCTTTATTGGTATCTAAGTGCTGAAAAAAATTCAGAAGTTTGCAAAAAACAAAAACAGACTTTTTGCTCCATGTTCTGCGACCTGTAGCGTCCTCATGTTTCGGGATCTGGGGCTGTGTGATGGCTTAATTTTTGCGTCTTGAGCTAACGTTTCTAATGATATCATATTTGGGGGGATCCGCAGTTTTGAGCGCCCGTTATTGCATTTTATAGCAATGTTGCGGCGACCAAAAAAACAGAATTTTGGCGTTTGGACCATTGTTTTCCATTACGGAGTTCACAGCTCTCATTAACAGATTTAATATGATGATAGATCGGGCGATTCTGAACGCGGCGATACCAAACGTGTGTATTTTTAATACTTTTATTATGATTGGGGGAAAAGGGGGGTAATTTGAACTTTTATGTTTTGTTTTTTACAGGTTTTTAAAAACTTTATTAATCAATTCATTCATTTTTTTACACTGCTCCATAGAGAGGCACCCTGCTGCACAGTCCGATCGCTTCTGGGAGATACAGATGAGCTGCAGCTCATCTGTATCTCCCAGAATCGCGGACCTGCTGTGGTTGGCAGCGCCTGCCAACCACAGCAGGAAACTGTGCTCTGACAGCATCCGGGGTCTAGCCAGGACCCTGGGCTGTCACATGAGCACCGGAGATCCCGTGATACTATCGCGGGATCTCCAGAGCAGGCGGGGAACAGCCCATTCCCCGCCGCGGCCGCCTTGGATCCTGCTGTCAGAGATTGACGGTGGGATCCAAGGGGTTAACAGCGCCGATTGGATCCCGGATCCGATCGGCGCTGTTACCCCGACATCTCAGCTGATGAGATCAGTTGAGATGTTGGTGCTTTGATGTGAGCTCCGCGCCGGAGCTCACATCAAAGCTCCCTTACCGGCCCAGGACGTTGTACAATGTCCTGTGTGGGCAAGGGGTTAAACTCACATGACTTATATGAAGCTTGATCGGCCGAGGTGCTGACAGTTGACCGTCCACTAATGTAATGTACTGGTCAAAAAGATTAAGGGAACACTTTTACAGGTTTTCCACTACTAGTGTGACCCCTTTTCTTCTGTATTAACTCTTCCTAACTAACACTTGGAATATACTTCTGCTACCTACCCTGCTCCTTTTATTTCTTATCTTTAAGAGGCTCGTAAATATTGTTGTCGCTGTTACTCTTCCAGGCTGCAGACCGGAATGGGACCAACTGAGCAGGACACGTCATTGGTGGAGGTGGGGCTGCCTCTCTGTCAGTGACAGCAGTCTGGCCACACATGCCCAGATCACACTTCACTCATCTCTCACCAGTGATGTGCTCTGCTCAGTTGGGCTGATTCTGGTCCGCAGGCCGGAAGGATGAAACTTATAAGGATAAAAGTATTTACAAGCTGAGATCAGCTTACAGGAGCAGGAGAGATAGTAGAAGGATATTGGGAAAGTGTTAGTTAGGATAAAGGAAAGGCAATCACATTAGTAGTGGAACCTGACAGCTGATACATGATTCCCTATCCACTGTAGCATGAATCAGATGCTGGCTGCATGATTTCAGCTGGGTATGCATATCTCTGAAACACTGTGGCTTCCCCAACCCACTACCCTTTAGTAACAGGTCTCTCCCGGCATGTATGTATATAGAGAGAGGCCTATCACTAAAGAGAGCAGGCAGGCAAAAGCTGCTGGCTTCACATCTACATTATTCTCTGAAATGCTGCAGTGTTCAGAGATCAGCATACCTGGCTGAGATCATACATCCATTGCCTGATCCATGCTCTGTGGATCAGGGAGAATTTATCAGCTGTCAAATTCCCTTTAACCCCTTCACGACCTATGACCTATTGGAATGTCATAGGTCACCTCCCTCACTTGCTGAGCTTGCATCATCCCCCACACATCAGTTGATCAGATCAGCTTGACATGTAGTTAACAGCGATTAGTGATCCTATCGGCACAGGTAACCGTTTGAATCGTGCTGTCAATCACTGACCAATTTTTGCACCGCGATGGGGATTGCGCTGTTCCGCCACCGGCATCGCTCATGCGATCACAGGACCTCGATGTGTTGCCATGACAGCCTGGAGTCCGGTGAAGTCTCAGGGATGCTGTCATGACTTGCTTCTTGTGGATGCCCGGTCAGCGCCTGCAAACACAGAAAGTGATCATTTGTCCTGTTCATAGCCATGCAGAAGCTCATCTGTGTACAGGAGAAGCGATCTGGACACTGCACCAGAAATGGTATCTTTAGTAATGTCAGCTCAAGTCGCAAAATATAAGCTGTTACACAGCCCCATATCCCGAAAAATGAGAATGCTGTGGATTGCAGAAAATGGCTTAAAAGCACAATTCTTTTTCTTTAAAAACTTCTGAATTTTTCTACCACTTATATAAAAGTAAACGTGGACACACTATCGGTAAGTTTGTCTGCCTAGTTATCTGTGTTTTTTTAGAACTGTAAATAGGTAAATGGTAATACCCCTTCCTTAGGATAGATCATTACTGCCACATTGGTGGGGGTCTCCAGCCCGCACCCCACCATTCACGTATTATAAACTCTAGTAGCAGCTGGTTGTATACAGCAAACAGCGCAGAGTAGCCCAGCGCCCACATACTGTGTAGTCGCTGGTCCTGGGTACTGCAGCTCAACTCTATATGAATGGAATAGGAGCTGATCTGCAACATCAAAGCCATACATAGCGCATAGACCTTTAACTTCTGGAATTGAGCAACTGTAGGAAAAGAAACAGGCAGTCTGGAGATGGTCTTACCTTTAAAATGTTGGTCTATAATCTTGTTTCTAATCTCCTGAGGGCAGCTCTCTCTCCTTACTTTCTTTGATCAGTGTTCAGTGTGGTACATGCCATGATAACAAACAGCACATTGACTACTTTTCTCCCTGTAAATAGTCAAACTGACTGCTTACTAGTTTGTAGACACCTGTGATGCTAATTACAAGATACACCTTAGTGTAACATACCCCTATGGTCAAATCATTTTCAATCTTTTCTAGGCATACCATTATTTTTGTCTAGCTATTTTCATTATTTTTTTTTTCTTTTTTGGTTGATCAAAAATTCTAAAGTAATCTTTGATTCTCATCACTTGTACTTGATCTTCATTAGATTGAATTTAAAAGTTACTTTTGGTCAGTTTCAAGTTATTTCACTGACCCCTGTGGGTGTTTCTAAGGGCTCATTCACACGGCGCATTTGTGCTCTGTTTTCGATGCAGTTTCTGCACCAAAATACGGATCCTCATTTTTTGTAAAAAAAAGCATCACAAATGCATCATCTGTTTGTGTTGCTTTTTTGCTTTGTTTTCAGGGAACACAGACAGACACACAGACAGAGACACAGATCAGTGGCGGACCTACAGCCATGTGGGCCCCGATGCAACTGTTTCCAGGGGACCGGGGGGAGGGGGTGAAGGTGATACTGAGGAGCAGGAAGGGGGGGGGCAAGCTGCATTCCCGGGTGAGGAGGGGGGGTGCTAGCAAAGGGCAGGGGTGGAGAGGAGGGGCAGGATCAGCCGCGGGTAGCAGGGAGCTCTCCTCTGACACGCTGTCGCGGTCTCCGTGCCCCCTGCAGCGAGGTGGAGGGGCCCCCTACAGGAGCCTGAGAGGTCCCCTAGCTGGTCAGGGCCCTGGTGCTGCACCGCGGTAGGTCTGCCCCTTACACAGATACACACACACTGTATTACCCTCCCCAGCGATCCCACGGTGAGCCCCGGCTATGTCGTCCTTCTGAGGACCGGCACGGCCTGCCCATGTGACTCTCAGGATGACAATCCCATTCACTTTGCTGCAGACGCAGTGACAGACGCAGTGACTGATCTGTTTTTGGTGCAGTTTAAAAAGAAAAAAAAATGCAGCACCAAAACCGGATCACAAACGTCTAGTGTGAACATAGACTTACTCTGACACAAGGGACCGACAATTGTGTCAACATCTGTAAGTTATCAATGTTGGAAGCCTGAAATGATCCTTTAAGGAGCCGCTGCCGTTTGTCCACACACAGGATACAAAGTGACCGATATCTAGGACTATATGAGTACAGTATATGATCTGTATTTCTAATTGACCTCTCTCCCGGAGGTAAGTGCTTGTCTGTTTGCTGTCACCATTGTACCAGTAAGAGGTATATAGTGTTGAAAGTAGAAAACGCTCCAAATGCAAAAGGCTATTGCAAGTTACTAAGGGTTAAAGTCCCTCTGTGTGGACGTAGCCAGAGCAAACAAGTGGTTTAACAACCTGTCAAAGTTCCCAACTCCTGGAATTGTTGACTAGTCACACAGCGCCCCCTAATGGCCATTACTGTCATTTCTCCACTCTCTATGGCTTCACCCCTGCTATTAGGTTATTCGCTTCCTAAATAATGTCCCTCTTTGAATCTGGGGTGCATTATCTATTTTGATATACTAATTAAAACCAGATACTGATGATTTTTTCTATTTAATTTTTTAATTTTTATTGCAGAATTTTTCTCTTACTTGTGACATGAATATGGGGGGCAGCCATCTTGCCCGATAGTAACGGTATTTCTAGATATGATTCAGTTTATCACAGCTACGTGGGCCATAGGAAGCAATGGAAATGATCTCACTCATTGACTCTATGGGAGAATATTGTGGGCATGCTCTGCGACCTGTGCAGAGGTCTTGGGTTGGAGAAGGCTCTGCACAACTCGGCATATTATAGGGATATAGGATATGAGGGGAAAGGCTAGCACTTGATTTGTGGCTTCTGACCACTATGTCTCCCACTGCTCCTATGAATAAAGAGTTTTGTCTCCAGTCTAAGTGTTGAATGATGAGTGTCATAGTCACCCTTTGTTCTCACGTCACTGTGTGCACGGCTCCTCTTCCCCATCTCAGCAGACCCATCCTTTTCCCAGCCTCTCTATGTGGTGTCCTACTTGCCAACAGGGACCTTTATTGCTGCCTCTAACCTGCCATTACTGACTATTGGCTCCTTCAAGAGCCGCCACGTGTCAATGCTCATACTCCAGCACTGACCTTTCACTCTAGGTTTTTTAATGACCCTTCCTCCATTTCATTTTGTCTTCACATTGTTGAATAAGGAACAATTAATTTCTAAGTAGTCTCAATCATGGGTCTGCAACCTGTGGCTCGCAAGCCTGTGATCTGTAGCTCGCAGTCCTGTGATCTGTGGCTCGCGGGCCTGTGATCTGTGGCTCACGTGCCTGTGATCTGTGGCTCGCGGGCCTGTGTTCTGTAGCTCGCAGTCCTGTGATCTGTGGCTCACGGGTCTGTGATCTGTGGCTCACGGGCCTGTGATCTGTGGCTCGCGGGCCTGTGATCTGTAGCTCGCAGTCCTATTATCTGTGGCTCGCGGGCCTGTGATCTGTGGCTAGCGGGCCTGTGATCTGTGGCTCGCGGGCCTGTGATCTGTGGCTCGCAGTCCTGTGATCTGTAGCTCGCAGTCCTGTGATCTGTGGCTAGCAGGCCTGTGATCTGTGGCTCGCGGGCCTGTGATCTGTGGCTCGCAGTCCTGTGATCTGTAGCTCGCAGTCCTGTGATCTGTGGCTCGCGGGCCTGTGATCTGTGGCTAGCAGGCCTGTGATCTGTAGCTCGCGGGCCTGTGATCTGTGGCTCGCGGGCCTGTGATCTGTGGCTTGCGGGCCTGTGATCTGTGGCTTGCGGGCCTGTGATCTGTAGCTCGCAGTCCGGTGATCTGTGGCTCGCGGGCCTGTGATCTATGGCTCGCGGGCCTGTGATCTGTGGCTCGCGGGCCTGTGATCTGTGGCTCGCGGGCCTGTGATCTGTGGCTCGCGGGCCTGTGATCTGTGGCTCGCGGGCCTGTGATCTGTGGCTCACGGGCCTGTGATCTGTGGCTCGCGGGCCTGTGATCTGTAGCTCGCAGTCCTGTGATCTGTGGCTCGCCGGCCTGTGATCTGTGGCTTGCGGGCCTGTGATCTGTGGCTTGCGGGCCTGTGATCTGTAGCTCGCAGTCCGGTGATCTGTGGCTCACGGGCCTGTGATCTGTGGCTCACGGGCTTGTGATCTGTGGCTCACGGGCCTGTGATCTGTGGCTCACGGGCCTGTGATCTGTAGCTCGCAGGCCTGTGATCTGTGGCTCGCGGGCCTGTGATCTGTAGCTCGCAGTCCTGTGATCTGTAGCTCACAGTCCTGTGATCTGTGGCTCGCGGGCCTGTGATCTGTGGCTCGCCGGCCTGTGATCTGTGGCTCGCGGGCCTGTGATCTGTGGCTCGTGGGCCTGTGATCTGTAGCTCGCAATCCTGTGATCTGTAGCTCGCAGTTGTCCTCCAGCTTGGTTCATTATCCCCAGGTCTAGCAAACAGCTATGAAGAGCAGGTCTCCGGATGGTGACTTATGTGAGTAGCTCCACATATAAGAGCAGATTTGGTTGAGCATACACTGTCCTTGGAGGGATTACAGATAGGCCGATTCTGCCAGATAGGGGGCCCTTATGGCTCAATGTGATAGTGTGGTGGGAGTTCTTGATACAAGAATACTGATTCGGTGTATGGTGGGACCCCCTGGATGTTACTGTCTCAGTGGGATTTCTCTGGCAACTCTTTGGTTGTCAATATATTGATAATGGAGGCTTTGGGTGTCGGTACTGTGATGGTTGTTAGCGGACAGTTTGTCTAGATGTGGCTAGTGACCCGCTCTCAGACCTGAATGTGAATATCCAGGTAGAGAAGGTTGGGGACCACTAGTCCAAATGGACCCAGATTGTATCCTGACCTTGACTCTTGTCTGCTTCTCACCATCATTTTTTGCTTGTCTCGGGATATTCCTCCCACTTATTATTTATTTCCACCTCGAGCCTTGGCGACTTGATGGATAAACGCTCTGTAGGAAGATGGATCTTGCGGTTCCCTGGATATTCCAGCTCAGCCTCATTTTAGTGTCTTTTGTCTCCATCATGGTAACAATGTCTTTTCCAGAGAAAGATGTCACAAAATCAACGGTTTTCCTCATTAGGCAGCAATATTACATTATATAATAATGGTTGTGGCTCCTATGTCAAACCCGGTGGAGCCCACACTCATGTGCTGGCCCCACTGACCGGTCATCCATGTATCATCAGTAATAATCATCATTGTTCTTTTATTCTGGGATAAGAGTCACAACTCAACAATCCAGAGGAAGCCAAAGACAAACCCTGGAGAACTTCAACTCAAGGAAAAAATGGTAATTTTCCATTATGGGGGTACAGTAAATGGAGCAGGCTCAGGCAGTACACTGATATAACTTATGGAGGGCTCTTATTTACAAGGTAAACAGCATCCTATATGTTCCACCATTTATTAGTCATTGATGCTGGTGTGGCGCCCCACCGGGTAAACCGCCACTAGAGGTACTGCATTCCTGTGGTTAGGGAGTGTAGTGCCCCTGCTCTCCGGATTCTGGGATTGTGTGGCTGAGCCCAAAATACACAAACAGTACACAAATACATAGGTCCTGGGACAATGGGAGGACCCCGAGGGAGGGCCTAGGATGTAAAAAGGGGAACAGGCAGGGCCGCACCATCCATTGGACAGTGTGAGCCCTGTCATTCAGGTGGCAAGAGGCTGTGCAGAAGGGGGCGGCACCACATCCACACAGCGTCCCCCTGTCATGGTGCCGGCGGCTCCGGTCAGGCAAGGCCCGCCGAGCGGCGCTGCTCATTCCACCCCCCACCCCGGTCCTCTAGCTCAGCACAAGGGTAAGAGGTGCGGGGACCTGTCAGCACCCCCCCCGGTCATCAGTCCAAGCACAAGGGGCGGCGGTGCGGGAATCTGCCAGCACCCCCCTATCCCCCCTCCGGCCATCAGTCCATCAGTCTGACAGGCTGAGCACACAAGGGGCGGCGGTGCGGGGATCCACCAGCACCCCCCCCCGGTCATCAGCTGCTGCGGCTCAGGCGGCAGTGGGGCTTGGTGCACCCCTGGGAACAGGAAGTGTTAGACAAGAGAGGAGAGTAGAGGAGAGGGGTGGTAGAGGGGTAGAGTGGAGGAAGCAGCAACAGGAGGGTGCAGAGTTGGGGTGGTGCCAGCTCCCGGGGCTCGGAGCACGACCACACTCGCCGCGGTAGGGAGAGACCAGAAGGGTGGAAGGAGAGAAGAGCCCTAGGGGTGTGGAAGAGACACTGATTCCCTGTACGCCCGAATCTGACGAGACAGAGGGGTGGTGGACGACACAGAGAACCGTCCCTGAACATGGTGCGGATACTTCAAGCTCGAGCTGTAAATCCGGAGGCCCCTGACTTCTAACGGGAGCTGTGCCTGAACACCCGACACATCTTGGGGAAGGCGGCTGAACTAGAGAGCAGTGCCCGGGAGAGTGACCTAATGGCGCCTGGGACACAATAAGCACTCGAGGCTGTCAGTGCTTGAGCTCTGTGCTTCGGAGAGCGTTGAGAGGCTGAGGGGCAGGGCAACGATATGCTGGCCTCAGAAGAGAACTACCCCTTATAGTGCTGAGAGAGAAAATGTAGACCCACCAGAGATAGACCACCTAGTGAGAAAGAGAGAGGACACCAACCAAGGAGCAGTAACACCAACCCAGTCCTGGAGAAAACTCTGAACCGGAGCCTGGCAAGGGATGTACCCGGCAGCCATGTTGAAACACCAAGTAAAAGTAACGGAACTGCAGCCGTTGTGTGTGTGTGACTTTCTTGAGCATCGACCACCGGCTGCAGAGGCCGCCTGAAACACCGGGGTATCGATGTTCCATGGAACATCTGCCAAGGTACGGACTGACTCCTCCATTCTGCTGTCCTGGCGACCGTGCTCCGCTTGCAGGGAGCGAAACCATCCAAGCTACAGGTCACCGTCCCCAGAGGTTCTGAAGCAGCGGCGGCCACCCTGGCTGCATACCACAGGTGGCATCACGAATACCCCCTTTATCCCCTCAGACTTTCCCTGTCATCATTCCCCATTTATTTTAAATGACACCGCCAGGGTGACGGGACCAGGTGAAGAGAACTGAAAAGTGAAGAAGAGGGAACACCTAGTAACTGCCCTGTTCCCGTGTCTTCCCCGAATCTGGGCGACGATCCCCGCACACAGGTACTAGTCAGTGAGGGGAGCGCTCGTCACGCAGCTCAGGGGGCCACCTAGCTCAAAATGGCCACACCCACCACCGACATGGCCGGGCCCCCCTGCCCCTGTCCGATAGCCACGCCCCCTGCGGTCTGGCCCCGGGCCCCTTACTGCAGTAAGGGCTGTAACCCCCTAATGGCGGCCCTGCTGGGCGTACACCAATATGTGGGATTTTTAACTAATTCGCCACTGCCTGTTCTCCATCTCTGAGAGTTTAGTTCGCTGCTCTATTTTCACCCATAAAATTCCTGAAATAAGTAAATGACAATGTGTCCTTATGTGACACCGTGGACTGTGAATTTAGATGTGACATACAAATATTACTGCTGAAAGAATTTTTAAGCTTTAATATTCAAGAAAAGAAATGTAAAAAGTTGCAACTTTCGGTAAATAAATTTCAGCTAAATGTCATCATGCAAATGGCAGAACTTTCTTAAAGTGTCCAGTCAATTAGGGGTTACCCGTGCAATAAAATATCTTGTAAACTCACAGAGTTCTATGACGACATCAGACAAATATGGAATCAAAATCCACCGGGTTTTGTTTTCAGGGAAGAAAAGTCACTGCCAGATGTGTCTGTCGGAGGCTTTGCTCTATCTCCCGTGGAGTTGAGCACTCATGTATGGGGGAGACAGGGGAGATAGCGGTTTGCTGAATGAGCAGTCATACAACAGAGATCCCATGTATGTAACCAGCTTAAGAGCTTACACTCTATTCTGCTATTCCTTGCTTAGTCCAGAAGATAGTCCATTTTAACAATGCATTAATATAAAAGTATTCTGATGGGCTGTCTTTCTGTATATCCCCTAACATTCAGGTTGATTTGATTTACTTTTTAACTACTAATTGATACTCCAGAATATTTGGTAGGGGTACCAGTTTCTAAGCCGGGAATGGACTGCAATTATGCGGAATGCATATTCCCTGCAATAACAAGACTAATTGGCGCAGCCTGGCTCAATGCAAGTGTATGGAGTGGGCCCGTCTGACTAGTGCTCCATACACTTGTATTGAGTGAGGCTGTGCCCAATAGTCAGGGACTCTAGCCGGGAACATGCATACCATATAACTGCGGTCCGTTCCTGGTTTAGAAACCGGTGGATCCTCGCAGTACGCAGTGCGGACACTGGGAGGATTGATCAGTCTGCAGTCACACAGAGAGACTGCAGAATTAGCAGTTTGGACCGGACAACCCCTTTAACATAACTGTCTGTGCAGACAACGCTCTTTAAATTCTTCTACCCCTAGCTTGTGTACTCTCCTGATTTATACTGTGGTAACTGCATATAAGGGCTCGTGCAGACATTTGTATTTTGCAGTCCAATGAAACATCATCTCGCACTCAGACCAATGTAATTCAATGGGGCTGCGCACGTGTCCGATTTTTTCCGAGTCTGTCCAAGGAATTAATCGACGCATGCATGATCTACATGTATAAATCAGATGACGCTTGGCCATACAAGTCAATGGGTCTGTGAAAAAAATCGGGTCGCATTCGGATGACATCTGATTTTCATGGACTGACAGAGTTCTCCACTTCCGACACTATCTGAGACACTATGAATAGTTTGATCAGCGTGTGAGTAAGGCCGGCTTCACACTGTGGCGTGATCCGGTCCGGGATGCCCCTGACAGCCGAGGACCGGATCAGCACACAGGACTGGGGGGCTAATATGCCCTCCGGTCCAGTGTGCAGCGTACGCAGCTGCAGCCGCTGACAGGTCAGGACCGCGGCGCCCGCGGTACCTGACTTATCAGCAGTGGGAACTGCGTGCGCTGCACACCGGACTGGATGGCATATTAGCCCCCCAGTCCTGTGTGCTGATCCGGTCCATGGCTGTCAGGGTCATCCCGGACAGCCCCGGACCAGATCACGCCGCAGTGTGAAGCCGGCCTTAGGGTACCTTTACACATCGCAACATTGCATGCAATTTCACTTGCCACTTACTGGTTGCAGTTAAAACCTGGACACATTGTTACATTTGTACACGCAGTGGCGGACCGTGCCACTGGGGGGCCCTGGTGCAGACGGTGAGGACACTGAGAACCGGGGGGGGGTGCTATCTAACGATCGCGGCCGCGGGCGAGGACTGGGGGGGAGTTTCTGCTGCCGCGGCCGCCGGCGAGGATGGGGGGGGGGTATTGATGCGGCCGCCGGCTCCTACCTGCATCCTGCATCGTGCGAGCCCCTGGGAGCCGGAGCAGCAACAGAGGAGAGGAGGGGCGGGCTCAGCCGGGGGGATGCAGGAAGCTTCCCTCGGTTAACCCCCTCTCCGCTGGCACACTGGCACAGGGTCATGGGGGCGGCTGGGGGCCCCCCTGCAGGCTCAAGGGGCCCCCTAGCAGGTCGGGGCCCTGGTGCAGCTGCACAGGCTGCACCATGGTAGTTCCGCCCCTGTGTACACGGCAACAAAATAGAACAATGTGTCCATGATTTCACTGCAACCAGTAAGCTGCCAGTGAAATTGCATGCAATGTTGCGATGTGTAAAGGTTCCCAAACATCATTGGAGCGATGTGCGCTGATGAAGAGCCTGAGTTATCGTGTGATCGCGGTCATTGTGTTACTGTAGAGTAAAAATCTAAGAAACACAGAATCAATCTCATGTTAAAAAAAATACATGTACACAGCGGCTTGTAGCCACATGTGGGAGCAGTTAGAGAGGGAATATATAGCTTAATTACAGAACAGGCATCCATGAGCTACATGGTGCGCTCCCTAACCACCAGCACAAGACACCTCCTAAAATACCGGGTACAGAAAAAGGTTTAAACATACAAGAACAAAAAAGACGAAATGTTTACAAGCCGCCCCCCGTATAATCATAGAGACTTCAGATGGGTCAGTTATTTTAAAACTTCACAGCGACTTCACACATACCGTAATCCTGGATATAAATATAAAGGTAGACAGGAATGTGCAGCCATAGGACTGCTGGCAGATTTACAGCAAACGTTACCCTTTTTATAATATTTGTATAAGAAAGAAAAAAGAATATTCAGATTGATACAATTGAAGGGTGCGAGGAAGGAGCTCAGTACTGCACACAGTCATGGCCAACACTGCTGACACCACTGATGTTCCAGAGATTGAAGTATTTCTCCCAGAAAATGATTGCAATTACAAGTTATGTTATACATGTGTATTTCCTTTTGTGTTTATTGTAATGTCGAGCCCACTGGGACGAGGATTCTCGGTACCGCACCGGGTCTGCTGCTGGGGAATGTCACGGGTGGTCCTGGTCCGGACCATGTCCCAGGCCCTGGCAATAATAAGGGGAATATTTACAGTGGATGGAGTTTGTCGTGACTCCACCCACGGCTTGTGGTCAATATGGGGGACCACCGCTGCTGCAGAACCTCCGGGGATGATGTTATAGCAGCTTGGGATGGAATAGTTCTCCGCGGGTAGAACTGGGTTCCCCGGGGCAGTGATGATGAAGTCTATGGTGTAGTGTGTGGTGCAGGCCTATGATGGGTGCAGTGCACTTACTGTCCTGATGCTGCAGAATCTTCAGAGTTCAGAGCTGACAAGCTGTGGCTCTCCAGGTTGTAATCTTCTGCAGACCTGTTGGAGGGAATCATGTGCAGGGAGAATCATGCAAGGGAGTCAGAGTCAGGGTTCACCGTGTTTACTTCTAAACTTTCTCAGTTACAGTTCAGTCACAGTTCCAGTTCCAGTTTACAGCACAAATCTCTACACGGGCACAACTCTCTCCTCTGGGTTCCTTTACTCCCTGCAGCCAGGTCGTTCCTCTCTGTGACCCCTCACTCTTTCTCTGTCCTTTCCAGGCTTTTACTCTCTCTCTTCTGCTTGGTGTGTGTGTCTCCGGACAGTATGGCGGTGGCTCGGACCCCTGTGGGTCCTCGTGGTTGCCACTGAGCTGCCCGTCCTTTGGGGTAGGAACCCTAACTTGAAGCTAGAGTCCCCCGTCGGTTAATCTGGGGATACCGGGTGGATCAACAGTCCCCTTCAGAGCCGACACTCTGCTGCTAGCCTAGCCTCCAATAGTCCTCCTGGGTGAGGCTCTACCTGGCTCCTTCTAACTGTGTCTTTGGGTTCAATAGGAGGGCTACTCCGCCTGCAGTCTGCCTTCTCAGCCATGTTTCTAGGACCCAGTGCTACTGGTCCTCTTGTCCCTCACACTCCTGGGGTGCTGGCTCCGGATGGGCTTTCTCTCTGTGGCTCACACTGGCTCTCCAGATTCTGCGCTCCTTCCACCCCACTCTTTCAGGACGTGTGCTTCTTGTCTGTACTGCTCAGCCTACCTCGGCCTACTGACTCCTTCCTCCTCCCCTTCTCTATTTCTACCCTCTGTCACCTGACCTGCTTGCTGGCCCACCCACTGTCTCTAAACCCACCACCCCTTTCCCGCCTAGAGTTCCCGGGCTCCGGGTTGGGTGCTGCCCTCTAGTGGTGCGTGGGATGTCTGTGAGGGTGTTGTGGTGCAACTGTCTTTCCTCCTACCTGGCTGCAGTTCCCTTTGTGGCCTCCTGGTCGCAGGGGCGCCACAGTAACATCACAAAAAAAGAGGAAAAAAGGCAAATTAGAGCCCACTGAATTCATTATAAATCAAGACCGGGATGTAGTGGCCACTGATCTTATAAGTCACTGACTTGATTGATAATAAGCTCTAAGTGCTGGAGACATTTTAGAAGCACTTGTTCTTGTAATTAAATAGGGAAATATGCCCCACCACTCACTCTGCCCACTCACCCTGAGCTCACTGTGCCCCATGCTCACTATACCTGCACTCTGCCCCACCACTCACTCTTCCTGCACTCTGCCCCAGCACTCATTCAGCTCCGCACTCATCCTGCCCCGCGCTCACTCACCCTACACCATGGTTACCATGCACTCACCCAGCCCTCACTCATTCAGCCTACACCACGGTTACTCCACACTCACTCAACCTGCACTCACTCTGCCCGCACACACCCTGTACTCACTCACCCTACCTGCTCAGCCTGCACTCACTCCACTCAGCCCGCACTCACCCCACTCAGTCTGCACCCGGCTCACCGCACTCACCTCGCTCACCTCACTCACCCTGCGCCAGGCTGAACAAGGAACTGCGCCAGTTCCTCATGCCACCATCCTCTGCCGCCACATTAGACAAAGCACAGAGGAGGGGGGCAGAGACCAACGAGCAAAAATCACCACGCAGGGGACAGACAGCACAGGGTGAAGTGACAGCTGCTGCCCCCAGTGCCAAACAGCCCGCCCCCATCTTGATGTCACCACACTCCCGATAGCATAGGGCCTTTTTACTAGTCTACTAATAAGAGGAGTTGATTTATCATTTAAGTAAGCTGACAGAAGTGCCATCATTATATTCATTGCTATGTAATGTCATAGGCTATAGATTACTTACATTAGGGCATTATGGCCCAGCTGTTCATAGCTCTGCATTCCAGACCATTGTGACATTATAACTGTGAATCAATAATAAATCTTATCAGCACAGATATTCTCCAGCCAGTATGGGTCTACACTGAGATGACGATGGAGGCGGATGTGGACTTATTTCAAGATTATATTAATTGGATTGAAGGATTTGGGGATAATGGTAAGTGAGAAATCCAGATTGATAGCAGAGGTGTGACTTGATATTTTTGGACCCCAACAGCCGTTACCTATCATGTATGATATATAATACTGGTGACTATTTAGCAGAGAAGCCTAAGGACGCCATGTAGACACTGCTGCCAGGGGGACCTTTGGAGGCTCAATGTATCCATGAGAATTGTAACCTATTAAACAATCTCATCATCCTACAGATCCCTGCAGATAGGCCCTATAGAAGCAGGGAGTCCAGTATTCAGTATAATGGTGACCAAGATCCTTGCACCTAGGCCCTATAGAAGCAGGAAGTCCAGTATTAAATATAATGGTGACCAACATCCCTGTAGATAGGCCCTATAGAAGTAGGAAGTCCAGTATTCAGTATAATGGTGACCAACATACCTCCAGATAGGCCCTTTAGAATCAGGGAGGCCAGTATTCAGTATAATGGTGACCAACATCCCTCCAGATAGGCCCTATAGAATCAGGGAGTCCAGTATTCAGTACAATGGTGATGAAGATCCCTGCAGATAGTCCCTATAGAAGCAGGGAGTCCAGTATTCAGTATAATGGTGACCAACATCCCTCCAGATAGGCCCTATAGAATCAGGGAGTCCAGTATTCAGTATACTGGTGACCAACACCCTGCAGATAGGCCCGATAGAAGCAGGGAGTCCAGTATTCATTACAATGGTGATCAACATCCCTCCAGATAGGCCCTATAGAATCAGGGAGTCCAGTATTCAGTATAATGGTGACCAACATCCCTGCAGATAGGCCCTATAGAATCATGGAGTCCAGTATTCATTACAATGGTGATGAAGATCCCTGCAGATGACCCGCCCAGGACGGGGTACTCAGAGCTCGGGCACGGTGTCAGGGGACACTATCACGGGTGGTTGCACCCGAGTCCATGGCGCTGCTGGGGGTCTGTGACTCAAAAAATACAGTTTTTTAGAAAGTTTTTTTTTTCACAAAGACACACGACAGTCTCTGGCTACTATATCATTAGTCCAGGCTCAAACAAACATTATTACCGGGGACAGAGTTCCACAATTAAGTCTATGGGTTCATAGTTCAAAACAAAAGGGGCAATGTTCATTATGCAGCAGTAAAAAAAGGGGCTATATACAAATTAAGTCTTTTTTGAAAAGGTCTATTTAAGACGGGACACACGGATGGCAAACCACCCCATCGGTCCTGCGTGTCTCTCAAATGTCACATGCTCACCTCGGTAAAGATCACGATCAGGGTGACCACGCTGCAAGTCCGATTTTACGTCTCTCCTTGTCACAAAAATGTCTTCATCTAATCCGGGCTCTCAAATAAATCCCCATCCTTCTTCGCCTTCCACCACGACATCCGGCTCCTCTGGGGATGGTTGCGCTGTCTCAATCTGGGGATGGTTGCTGGGCCGGGACGGTGGATCAATAGGGGCTTCCGTCTGAGTCCCTGCGTCCCGGGTTTGGACGGGTGGTGGAATAGGTATTAACGAGGCGTGGTACTCCACAACGGCTCATGCTGCTGTCCAGCCCAGGCCCTGGGGGTACTCGGATCACTCAGGCGTAGGTCTCTGGGGGTAGTCACGGGTAGCGGTGCCTGAGGCCGTGGGCCCGGGGGATGCAGATAAAAAAAGGATGAAGATGGCAGTTAAATAATAAAATGTCTGTCGTGACGCCACCTGTAGGGGTCCGGTGATGGCACCGGCGCTGCTTTAGCCTCCGGGGGGATGTGTGGCAACTAGATGGAACTGCTCTCTACAGGATGAGTGGAGTTCCCCGGGGCAGTTAATGGAGTTGAGGGGAATAGGGTAGCGCGGTCGATGTAGTTCGGATGGAAGGAGGGACACGCACACATATAGTCTTTTGGTAACTTTACTGGTGTTGTTGACGGGTACACTCGACCGGAGATGAGGTAGACACTTTAGGACTTTCCACAGCATGCAGGGTTGTAGGCTTCCTTGTGTCTGTTACTCTGCTGGAGTCTGGCAGGAATGGAACCCAACCAGACCGTTACTTCACTTTCTGTGTGTGACTCTCCATACCCAGATTTGCTGCACTGAGGGCACTTCTATGGGACTTCCTGTCTGGCCTAGACTCTGGGCTCTCATTTGGTGGTGCTTCAGGTGTCCGGGGAGCTAAACCCCCTATTTGTAGTGCTGGTTTCTCTGCAAGGTCTATACTGTGTCCCTGTAGCTCGGACCCAGTGAAAGGAACTCTGTTAGGGTGAGTCGGGATGACACCTCTGCCCCTTTTGGTACTTGCTTCTCTCCTGTTCCTGTGACCCCTACTCTGAGGGTCTACCACTGTTCTCAGGTGTTTCTGGTATGGGCCTAGCGTGGCTCCAGTACCAGGTCAGCGCACTCAGCTCTTCACAGTTCTGTAGTGACTGCACACCCTGGTGTTTCTCCCTCCAGGACCCGTATTTATAGGGGGAACTGGCTTAAGGCAACTAGTGGAGCTCCCCCTACAGGCCTGGGGTGAAAGGTGTTGTGTGTTAGTGGGGTCTGCTTGCTGTGTACCATCCTTCCATGTCCCAAGGGAGTCTGTGGTGACCTGGCACAGGGTGCCACATCCCCCCCTCGTTAACTTCAGTTCTCCCAGACTGAGCAAAGGTTTTTGTTACAACTTCAAACATATATATACATTTAACAACCGGTATTTACAGAGTCTCAAATTGAAAACATACAAAAAGCACTGAAAAAGAAGGAAAAATATGAAAAAGCAGTCCTTACGGCACTAGTCCATCTGCCGCAGGCTGGGAAAAGGGAACGAAAAACTGTTTTTGTCACACTAGTCCTGTGACCATAGTCCGGGTTCAAATAAACGGGAAAAAGGTAAAGTCCAGCAGTGAAGTCTCTGATGGCTTGAACACATTTACGGGTACACACTTTAAACTTTACACTTTACCCCTGGCACTTTCTATTCTCAACTTGATATGCTTGGGGCTGTGCCCAGTTCCTCCACCCTTCTATACACTACTATTCACACTTGCGGACTAAAGTCACTTATTTACATTTTTCCATTTTGATACTGTACAGTTTACTGTCTGTATCTTAAGGGTAACTGTCCAAAGGTACTACGTGTAGATCTGTGCAGTATTGGTGTGTCTATGTCTGCTTCTGGTGTAGTGCGTGCACTATCTCTTCCTCTATTGGATTTACGTGATTCTGGTATACCGTAGTAGGCATGTAATCTTTCTAATGGACTGACAGGTTCACCGATTATAGGAATCTCTGGTTCCGGTATAACAGGCTGCATTTCTTGCAATTGAATGGGTTCTTCTTGTCTTCCTGGTTCAGGTATTGGTTCTTGATTTTCTACAGGTTGATAGAACGAAATGACTGGTATGATAACTGCTCCATTGTATTGAGGCCAGTCTGCTGGTAAATCTCCAATTTCAGTATGAATTACATCTTCTTTAGGTTCTTCAACTGTTGATAAGGGATAAACTGTTTGTTGGGGTTTCAATTGATCAGGGCATCTCTTTAAATGATCTCTTGATACGGTTGCAGTTGTTCTTCCTTGATCTTTGCTGATTACACAAGTTTTGGAGTTATCAAAATTAGATTGCATAACTGTATAGGGTTCTGATTCCCAATTGTCATCTAGTTTGTCTGTTTTTCTCTTTCTCTTGAGAACTAGTTCACCTGGTGTTAAGGGTTCTGCTGAAGCGTGTTTGTTGAAGTCATGTTCTTGCTTGCTTCTGCTTTGGTTTAAGTTCTTTTCAACACTTTCTTGTACTTTCCTGTATTGTTCTTGGCGATTGTAATTCCAGTCCTCATCTGAAGATTCTTGGGTTGGTTCTACTGTTCCCATCTCTAAGTCAATTGGTAGTTTTCCTGGTCTTGCTCGCATTAAGTAGGCTGGTGCGTAGCTGGTAGAACTGACAGGGATATGATTGTAAATATCAACTAAGTCAGGTAGCTTTTCTGGCCACTGATTTCTCTCGTCAAGTGGTAAGGTTTTCAACATATCGATCCCGATGTTGTTCATCTTTTCGCACAGACCATTTGTTTGTGGATGATACGGTGTGGTCCTTATCTTCTTACATCCATATAATCCTAAGTGTGCGTGGAATAGTTCTGACTCGAATGCTGGTCCTTGATCAGTCAACACTTGATCTGGATATCCGTGCGGGCGACAAAAGTAACTCTGGAAGGTCTTGGCTGCGACTTCTGCAGTTAAGTCTTTAACTGGTACTACTACTAGGAACCTTCAGTAGTGGTCAACCATTGTGAGTGCATAAGTGTAACCTGTTCTGTTGGTGTTAGCTTCACATGGTCTAGAGCTAGAGAGGTCTCTTGGTAATGATTGGCTGTAACGGAGCCTTTTGACTTTGCTGGTCTTTTCTTCTCAGGTTACACGGTCCACAGTTCTTGCACCATCTTTCAATAGAACCTCTCATGCCGACCCAGTAGAAACGGTCTTTTAACAGCATCTCTAGTTTCTTCCAACCAGAGTGTCCTGCATCATTGTAGTAGGCTTCTAGTATCATCTTGACATCTGTTTTTGGAACTACTATCTGCCACATAAGTTCATGAGTTCTGGGGTTCAGGTAACATCTGCATAGCTTTCCTTGGTAGACGAATAACTTTCCTTTTTCTTTCCACAGGCGTTTGGCATCTTGCAAAGCATCTGAACTCAGACTGGAGTGTTCCTTGGTTATCAGCTCTTTGATTAAGCTAACATCTGGGTCACTGGCTTGAGTTTCTTTCCAGTCATGGTGGGATAACGGATTCACAGTTCTCTCTTATGCCCCCAGTCCTGTGTGCAGATCCGGTCCACGGCTGTCTGGGTCCTCCCGGACAGAACCGGACCGGATCACGCCGCAGTGTGAAGCGGCCCTTAGCCAACTTTAGTCTATGTGTATGGAGTTCCTCACTACTATCTGAAGGCTACGGGCACTGACATCTGTGAACCCCCTGAGTGCTGGAATTCAGAAAAAAGTTAGGACACACAGTTAAAAAGGAAAACCTCAAAAGACTGAGCAGCAATCCGTTCATACAATGCCATGCATGAGTTAATTCTTTTTAGCATTTATTTGTTCCTTTTTCCGGCGGAAACCTGAGCGGATCTGCCTGAAAAATAAAATGCTGTGTCTACATATTAGTCAGACTGATCGGGGGGGCGGTGCGACTGCTGAAAGTGCTTAGGGTGGCAGGAACTACGGCTCTGGGTGTCGTCACAATATGGGGGGTAATGAGGATGTGAACTGGGGATGGCAGCAACTCATTAAATAATTAACTACTGACTTTTAATGACAATTAGCAAAGTATTAAATGAAACATGTTAGTGTGGCGCCCTGCTCACACAGGTAGCCACAGACTTCTCTAATGCACAGTTGGGTTTTCACAGCAGGTACCTACTACATACAACACCTTCCACCCCGGCACAGTAGGGGGAGCACCACTTGCTGCCCTTAGGCAAGATCCCCTATAAATACTGCTGCTGGGGGCGGAGTTAGTCAGAGTGTGCAGACGCTAGGAGAGCTGTGAAGACGTCCTGGTGATCGGTGCCGTTGTTAAGGCCTGAACCAGTGACCCGGAGTGGCCCTTCTACGTCCCGCATGCCTAAGTGGGGACAGAAGGCGAGGAGCAGATAGCCAAGAGGGAGTGAGGAACTTGAGGAAGTTCGCCCAAAGAAGCACCTGACATCGAGGATCCGCACCTGTAGGATACTCCAGATCCACAGAAAACCCTGTCACACCGAGGAGACTTCAGTCGCCCAGTTCCCCTGTGGGTCAAGTGAGGGAGCCAGACACTGCAGTGCATCACCGCAGTGATCAGAGAGGGTAACCCGGAGACCGCGCAGGAGGAGAGACAGACATCAAAGTCAGGAAGAGAGAGGAGGCAAGTCTTGCAGCATGCAGGCTGAGCTTCGATCACTAAAAAGGAACAGAGGAGGCCTTATACCCACTTGCTGTGGGGACCCACTGTGCAACCTGGTCACCTGTCAGTGCCCTGGATCATTTTACCTGTGTACCATCAGTAAAAGGTAAAAGAGACTTTGCAGTCTGCGTGTATCATTCCTCTCCGTTCCCGGTACCCCTCATAGACTGCTCCAGCACTTCCCTTCCCAGCCACAGCTCCAATACAAGCTGCCCCCTTCTCACTACGCTGCCCCGGAGGTCCAGTCCTACCTGTGGACGACTTTACCACACTAGCCGCATTACCAACTACCTCCGGTGGACTGTGGCGGCGCTGGTGAATCATCACCAGAAACTACAGGTGGCGTCACGACAAACTGTATATAATCCCCTGTAAATAGTACCCCTTTTTTGGAAGATAGTCCCAGGACACGGGATCAGGCGTGGCCACCACTCCCCGTGACAACAGGAGCGTTAACCCCTTGGAACCTGACACCCGAGTACCCCAAAGCCTGGGCTCGACATTAGTAAAATACCGTAAATAACTAATCTCTGCTGCATTGAAATGCAGGGATAACTGGAGAATGTACAGGATGATATCTGTGGTAGAGCAGTAAATTCACATAACGTAGAAGATCTTCACCTGAAGTCAATGATTGTCATGAAAACCATTTTCTCCCCCTATGTACATTCATCTGTGATTGATTTGCCATTTTTCTGTAGACTTAAACAACTTACTGGAAGGAGAGGAACAAAGACTGGAGGATCAACGAGGCGGTAAGTCACCATTTATATATAGACAAACAATGGATTGTAAATAAAATGAAGCATTGACTATAATAGTTTACATTAAGGTTCTTTTTGGCCTCTTGTTGGTCTAGGGAATGCATTGTGACCCACCCCATGGCCATGGGGTACCCAGTTCCAGGCGTTAATTAACTGGGGATGTCACAGGGGCCTTGTGCCCGGTCCCGTGGCCCTGGCGGTTGCTGAAAAGGGGATTAAAAATAAAATAAGAAGAGTTTGTGATGCCACCTACGGAATCCAGTAATGATACCGCTGCTGCTTGCAGACCTCCGGGGTGATGATGAAGCAGCTTTGTTGGTAACGCTCCCCGTAGGTGAAGCAGGGTCCCCAGGGCAGTGATGGATGAATAGGGATTTTACACAGGGAGGCGGCTCTGTCACAGTCTTAGCAAGGGAACAAGTGTGCGGCTCCTCAGGCTGGCCTGTCAGCACTGCTAGGAAGGAAGGTGGCTCTGCAGGCAGAGATGCTGGCACACAGTCTATGTTAAGGGCAAGATCAGGGGCCGCAATAACAGACACGCACACACTGGAAGTTGTTTCCGTACCTTTTACTGGTGATGCTGAAGCAAGGTAACATCCAGTGTGCTGTCCAGGTGGTCGGGGGTGGCAGTTCAGGATTTCCACCACCGATGAGTTGTGAGGCCTCCTTGTTTCCGTGTGTGTGTGCTTAAGTCTAGGCCTGTCTGAAACCTGGCCCTGACTTCTCTTATGTCCCTCACTCAGCCGGCGGTGAAAACCTTCTGTTGGGCCCCGCTAACTCCTCTGCGGTCCCTGGCTCTGTTGTTGGCTGTGCTATGTCGAGCCCCAGGCCCTGGGGTACTCGGATATTAGGCTCAGTGGGTGTTCTCACGGGGATGTCAAAGATGGCAGCGCCTGAGCCCGTGGCCTGGGTGACACTTCAATAAGGGGTTATATACAGGGGATAAGAGTTTGTCATGTGACGCCACCTGTAGTACCTGGTGATGGTTCACCAGCGCCGCCACAGTCCGCCGGAGGTAGATGGTAGTGCGGCTGAGATGGCAAAGCTCCCTACAGGTGGAGCTGGTCCTCCGGGGCAGCATTCCTGCAAGGGAACAGGTAGATGTAGAAACTCACACACAGGCAAAGTCACGTTCTCCCGGGTACTTTACTGTCAACTTGTAGCAGCATCATACAAAGTTCACAGTCCAGCATCAGATGTTAAATTAACAGGTAGCTCTACGGGTGGCTGCAAGTGGATCCCAGGTGATATGATGGAACCCGTGGTGTACCTTAGTTGATGAACCCGTGTCCTTTCTTCCCCGCCTAGGATGGGCCTATACCCAATGGCTTCGTGTAGTATTTGGGGTCCTCTCCCTCGTGCTGAGGAAGCAGGCAGACCGCTCCGTCTGGCAGGGTGATGTGGCGATATACGGACCTCGGCAGCCAGATGCCGACTGCAAAGATGGACTTTGGCCGGATCCTCGGGCCCGGCATTCCCGTGGTGGACTGGAGGATCCCCTGAAGTATGGTGCTCCACTCATCTCTCTAGGGCCTCGACACTCCAATCGTCGGGCGCCCTCTTTCAGGATCTCCTCAAGACCCCTCCTCCTTCCCTCCGGATCAGCTTGAAACTGTCCGGGTAACCCTTCCGCCTTGTTCCACACTCTTTCCAGCTTTCCTCCTTCTTCGACTGTTCCGACCCTCTCTCTCTCTCATCGACTAGAGAGAGACTACTTTTTCTCCTAGCTGGCCATTCTGCTGAAGACTTTCCTTATCCCCCTAGAGGTGAGTATATCCCCTCCTGGGTAACCTCCCACCGCTCAGCTAATGTGGGAGTGCTGGGAATGGGTCCCACCCACCAACCTAGGGTCCACTTGCAGCTGGGGCAACTGCACCTCTTTTATGGGCGCAATACCCCTCTGTGACGCCTGACTACATGGGGCGCCACACCTACAAGTGTCCACCAGGAGACTGAAGTCTCCCTGGTCCTCCGGTCTTTTCTGCTGGGCTAACTGGACCCATGCAGTCTTAGACTCCGGTGTTCAGGTTGCTTCTACTACTTCTCTGGGGTGAACCGGTATGGTTCCTCTGCTCCCTCTCCATCTCTGGTACGCCTTGCCTCCGACACTCACTCTTGAGTCCCTTACACTGGCTAGGCTTCCTTCTAGTATGGGCCTAGCGCGGCTCCGTTCACTAGGTGCCTTCCTTAGTACTGCTCCAAACTGAACTACCTAACTCCACCCCCGGGCCTGAATTTATAGGGGACCTTACCTGAAGTCGGCAAGTAGAGCTCCCCCTTCAGATCTGGGGTGGAAGGTGTTGCATGTGTCAGCTTACCTGATGTGGAAATCCCTCCCTGCACCAGGTGTTCCTGTGCCACAATTGCATTGGCCTTTATAAAATATTGGAAACTTGACAGCGATACCCAAACAAACACAAGAGTGTAATATGTTATTGTGTGCGGCCTCATCATATGTGATCAACATTGCTCTTCTGCTGTAGATTATAGAACAATGGGGGACGGAGAGGACGAAGTGATAGATGAAAACATCAGAAATGGAGATTTAAGGGAGAGAAGACCAAGGAGGCCACGTGTGGGTAAGTCATTATTTGCATCATAATTAGTGATGAACGAGTAGCAATAATCGTAACGAGTAGTTTTTAATACTTGGATATTCGTCCGAATAGCGAGTCCAATGTTAGTCAATTAGTGATATACTCCGCCCACAAACAACCGGTCATAAAACGAGTATTTCCGGGACAGGGCAGGAGGGTGGAGGCTGTTTTGCGTTTCTACTGCATAAAACACCTTGCTGTGCCCCCCCAAAGAGACCCTAACATTTAGATTGTTCACGATCAACACATCACTCACGAGCACCAGCGATACTCGCCAAGTAACGAGTATCGCGAATACCATACTATTCGTGCGAGTAATGAATAATCACAATTACACTTGCTCAACCCTAATCATAATATCAGATACTTAGAATAAATCCATTTATAATGAACACTGGTTGTTCATTAGTGTGCAGCTAATCAAGACCTTTTATGTCAGTATTCTGCCAGATTATGGAAAGTGGTTGGGAAAGTGGCCCTGGTTAGTCTAAGGTCAGAGACACACTTACGGGAGCTACATGCGAGTGTCTCGCATGCATCTGTGGCGCCCCACTGCTTGGAACGCCACGAAGGGGTACTGCACCCGAAGCAGTGAGTGTGGTATCCCTGTGACCAGGGAATTGGGATGTTAATCTGGGTCCCTCATCACACGCATTCACACACCTAGAGCCAGGGGATCAATTGGTTAACCTGTTACTAAGGAACCAATCCCAGTGGATGGAGTTTAGGTGGGAAGTGAAGAGCGGGGAGAGGAGTTAGCCAGATCGTGAGGAAAGCTGAAGAAGAGGGGACCCTGTGAGTGGCGCAGAGGAGGGCATCTAAAGAGAGGTGGCCCAGACAGAAGGGGGATCCCCGGGTGTCAGTTAACACCCTAATCCGGACCGGCACGATACCCGTCCCTGAGGGACTCAGTCTAACAACGGAGGACCAGCTCCGAGAGCGGTGCAGGTGTTCATTCCTGAGCCGCCGCCACCCGGAGGGACGCAAGCTGCCTTAGGAAGTTGCGACCAATCCCTGCACATCCCCAAAAGCCCCCGTATAGGACCAAGGAGTCCCACAACTAGGAAATCTCCGTGAGGATCTGTGGGGACTGGCGAAGGGCTCTGTGCAGGGAAGCACTGGGAAGTATCAGGAGGGATAAAACACAGAAAGAGGACAGGGAGATACCAGCAGGAGCACCACTGAGGGCCTCAAAAAGACATTCTATCCCTGGTGACTACCCAGGCCAGCTACCCATGACTGTGTATACCTGAAAGCTGCCTGAAGTTCCAGTAAACCCGTGCAGCGCCTAAGCCATGTGTGGTGCCTTATTTCCATCGTGCCGGGGACGTACATTCCAGTCTCTTTAGCATAGACTGCATCAAGCCTCCACCTGCGGAGCCGCCTTCCTTTGTGAGTTCTCTACATCCATCACTGCCCCAGGGATCCTGCTCCACCTGCAGGGAGCATTACCATTCAGCTGCCTACCATCATCCCTGGAGGTCTGAAAGCAGCGCTGGTATCTTTAACAGGTACCGTAGGTGGCGTCACGAACACTTTATTTTATTCTTTTCTTTTTACATATTTTTCAGCGACCACCAGGGCCATGGGCCCGGGCACCAGCCACCAGTGACAGCACCCTTAATCAAAGCCCAGGATCCGAGTACCCCATGGCCCTGGGGTGGGTCACATCTCTCATGAGTCACTTGGCCTGTCCCCTGCCGCTGTGGACGGGAGCATGGAGATGATTGTGTTTCTATGGAGCTCCACACTCCCTTTCAGAGGGGCAGGGGCCTGGCCGGGTGAGTCATGTGAGATGTATGCAAGATACTCACATGCATCTCGCATAGTGTGTTTCCACCCGTAAACCAGATTAATTAATTATAACTCTAAAAACTTGCTACAGAGTAGCAATTCCTACACCAACCAAATGGAAAACATCAAAATTAGAGAAATATTCCAAAAACAGTAGCGCTATTTGTAGAGGCATCAGATTAATTAAACATCATGCAACACTTTCATGATTTTGATGTAATGACAATGTAACCTTCAACAAAACTGGCTTCAAAAATACTTTTCATGATAAATTTCCCCCTAAGGTACAGCCACATTGTATAGGAGCGTCCAAATCTGACAGTACGCCGGTGTATACAGTGACAGACTCGATTGTGAAAACATAGATCCTGTATACCGCATGGCACACTTATTTACTTGAATGCCTTTGTATAAGTGAGTTTAGTCAACAACACTATTCTATGACCTTCGCATTAAGATAAACAATACATACTGACCAGAAAAGGCCAAAAAGACAATTTTTGGGGGCCACTGTTGGGCGAATGGGGGACTATAAACATAACGAGAGAGAATTACCAGTGATACATAGGAGGTATTTTTCTTAAGTGTCTAAAGATATAGAGATACCAACTTCAAAAATATATAATAAAAACAAATCTTTATTGTACTAATCGAAAAGGTTCAGGGACCAATATAGGTCGGCAAACAAAGTCAAGCAGATTCTCTATGACGCCAGGATTCTGTTCTACCGTTATGCGGTAGATGCGACAATACTGCCGGATCTGACGCGATTGAAAACAAATGCTCCACATTCTGGACTCTGGTTAGAGGTTTTACAATAGATGTTCATATGTGAATTTATAATGAAATATTGGACATAAAGATTCTTGTAATGTTTTCTTTTCAGATTTACAAGAACGTAGGAGGGCCTGGATGGAGTATGACAAGCTGGAGTCCACTGGAGACCCCTGTAAGTACTGTGCCCCTTATTCTTGAAACCCTGAAGGTGCCGTCACACGCCTCCATATCGCCGGTGAGAACGCTGGCAATTCCCGAATTCGGCAACGTGGAAACCACATCGTATGTGTGTAGTGGCGTGTGGCGTGCTCTGCAGTGAAATCAGGCGATATCCACCAGGCGATATCAGCGCATCCTGGCTTGTCATAGTGACGTACACAGCGATCCTGAAATCAATCCGGTAGGCGTGCTTGGATTTTTTTGCGCCGCATCTGCGGCAATTGGTGGGTGATACTGCGTTCCAATTGGATGGCCGTGTCCGAGGTGTTTTATTTGATGACTCGTGCGTTCACGCAAGGCTGACCAATGGGAATGCAGATCCGTCCACCAATCGCGGTGATAGGGGCACGGTGAAACACACTCCCCTATCAAAACAGTATGGCCACATTGCTGCTATGATTGTGGCGTGTGACGCGGCGATGTGTGAAGGGAAGATCACTTCCGGTCCCCTGCAGGCGATTTCCGGAACGCAGGATCGCCGAAGATGGCACGCTAGATAGCTACGTGTGACAGCTCCACAGCGATCTGAAAAAAGTGCCCGAAACGTGCGCACTAACGTCAAATCACCGGCGATATGGAAGCCATATGGCGGCGTGTTACGGTACCTTGATTGTAGACTGACTGCACAATTACACAATGTTCAGCTGTTATTAAATATCCCAAACCTATTGATGGAGACTATCCATATGTGGCCTTCTGTCTGCTCCCCTTTTCTATGACATGGTTAGGTTCCCCATTGACCAGACATTCATTGCACAGTAAATCAATAAGCTTGGTTGCCAACATTGATCTTGTTTGTAGCAGGATATTATACATCGTTAAATAAAGTATTATTTAACTTTTACTCAATCCTAATATTAAAGGGTGTAAAAAAAACTCCAAAGTGTAACCCCATCATCAGTTTGATGAGTCCAGATCATTATTCTGCTAATGGGATTAAAGTCTGAATTTATATTTCAGCTTTTTCTAATTCATCATGTAAATAAGATGTATAATATACAGTTTAGTGCGGCACATAAACATTTGGAATCTGTGTAACCATGTATAACTTCAAACAGCAGCTGCCAAGAGGAAACGGACTGGAGAAGAAACTGAGTGAGGCGAAACATCTGAGCAACCGAAGAAGCAAAAACCTAGAAAACAGAAGAGGCGAAACATCAATAAAAGAAAGTGATGAGGGTCTGCATGCAAATGAGAGTTGTCTGGTTATGTGTGTCATTCAGTGCGCAGTGAACATAGGACGCCGGACATGGGTTGGATCCTTGGAGTGTCACGGGTGGTGGTGGCCGTGCCCGGTGCACTGAAAAGAACATGGCTGTAGATGTGTGGGGGTTATTAAAGGGACTTCACTCTTTCCCTGTAGCTAGTTGTTTAGTTCGGCCTGCCTGGCTTTTCATTAGCATAGGCCGAGCTTCAGCACTGGAGGGATACGGAACTGTCCTCGCACTCGTGGAGGCTTTTGCAACCCAAAAGGAACAAACAATCATCAGGAGTCCAAGGTGGCCCAACAGAAGTTTCCACACATGTGAAGAAAGGGAACTGGCTCACTTGGTAGGTGCAGGTTGTCTAGGTTGGCAGGAATGGCAGCAATCAATGGAGATGACCATTCAGGGGCACCATAGGCTTCATGTCCCATTCTTTCTCTTTTCAGAACTGTCCATGCAACCCACCATACTAGGGTCAGGTGGCGGCATTCTACACCCATGCAACCCGCCATACTAGGGTCAGGTGGCGGCATTCTATGCCCATGCAACCCACCATACTAGGGTCAGGTGGCGGCATTCTATGCCCATGCAACCCACCATACTAGGGTCAGGTGGCGGCATTCTATGCCCATGCAACCCGCCATACTAGGGTCAGGTGGCGGCATTCTATGCCCATGCAACCCACCATACTAGGGTCAGGTGGCGGCATTCTATGCCCATGCAACCCGCCATACTAGGGTCAGGTGGCGGCATTCTATGCCCATGCAACCCACCATACTAGGGTCAGGTGGCGGCATTCTATGCCCATGCAACCCACCATACTAGGGTCAGGTGGCGGCATTCTATGCCCATGCAACCCGCCATACTAGGGTCAGGTGGCGGCATTCTATGCCCATGCAACCCACCATACTAGGGTCAGGTGGCGGCATTCTATGCCCATGCAACCCGCCATACTAGGGTCAGGTGGCGGCATTCTATGCCCATGCAACCGCCATACTAGGGTCAGGTGGCGGAATTCTACGCCCATGCAACCCGCCATACTAGGGTCAGGTGGCGGCATTCTATGCCCATGCAACCCACCATACTAGGGTCAGGTGGCGGCATTCTATGCCCATGCAACCCGCCATACTAGGGTCAGGTGGCGGCATTCTATGCCCATGCAACCCACCATACTAGGGTCAGGTGGCGGCATTCTATGCCCATGCAACCCACCATACTAGGGTCAGGTGGCGGCATTCTATGCCCATGCAACCCGCCATACTAGGGTCAGGTGGCGGCATTCTATGCCCATGCAACCCACCATACTAGGGTCAGGTGGCGGCATTCTATGCCCATGCAACCCGCCATACTAGGGTCAGGTGGCGGCATTCTATGCCCATGCAACCCGCCATACTAGGGTCAGGTGGCGGAATTCTACGCCCATGCAACCCGCCATACTAGGGTCAGGTGGCGGCATTCTATGCCCATGCAACCCACCATACTAGGGTCAGGTGGCGGCATTCTATGCCCATGCAACCCGCCATACTAGGGTCAGGTGGCGGCATTCTACGCCCATGCAACCCGCGATGCTCGGGTCAGGTGTCGGTATCGCACATACTGTCAGCATTCTGGACAACTGCCCTGGAGTAGCAGGTACTGAGGACAGGACTGGGGAATGTGGTAACATGGCTACACTTACCTGGGGTACGATATCAGGGGTATCTCTACTGCAACGCTGTGAGGCCTGGTCCATCAGACGCTCTGCCTCTTTCGTGGTTTCCGGTGCCACGGCCTCCTCTGTTGTGGGGAATGGAGCCGGTAGCAGAGTGAATGGCTTCTCCGGTCTGAGTGGTGGTGCAGTGAGCACCTCTTTTGGTGCTGCATCTCCTGGTGTGGTCGATGAAGACGTGGTGGTAGCCATGTGCCCAAGCATTGGTTTTCCACCACTTATGAAGTATTGTATTGGCGTACTCAGTCAGGAGAAATTTCTCCAGTTACCAGTGTGGAAATACAAAATATTTTTAACAATGTAACTTTGGGCGTTTTCTGTCATGTTACGCCCCTTAAACGCACTTTAAATGTGATGTGGTCCTTTGTAAATTTACTGAAATAATGAGAAATTGCTGATAAACTTTTAACCCTTCCAACTTCCAAACGAAAAAAAAATGTTTAAAAAATGATGCCGATGTCAAGGAGACAAGTGGGAGATGGTATTTATTACATTTTTTGTGTGACATTAATGAATCAGAAAATTCAGAGAGTGAAGGGCATAAAAATTAATAATAGTTCAAAAATTATGAAATTTTCAAAGTTTTTGACAAATTTACAATATTTTCACAAATTAAATTTACCACCGATGTGAAGTCCAATACGTCATGGAAAAACATCCTCAGAATCACTGGGATCCGTTAAAACGTTGTTATAACCTCGTAAAGTGACGCTGGTCAGAATTAAAAAAAAAAAATGGCCTGGTCAGGAAAGTGCAAAGTAGCCAAGAGGTGAAAGGGTTAAACTGCAGTCCATGGAGTAGAAAAGGTTGTGCACCCTCGCTATAATGTAACATAACATCCTTTTCGGTTTGATACATATCTTTATTGTACTATTAACACAAAGGGTGAAAATACAAATCATTGTTGTGAACCCCAAACGGAGGGGGGGGGGAGGGTTTAGAGAAAAAAGAAGATAAAACGTAATTATAACCTAGAATTAAGACAACCTCATTGACAGAACTATATGTTATAAGCACAAAGAAAGTAATTACAGTCATTTTTAGCCTAAGATCCACCAAAGTAATCGCTAACATAGCTGATTAAAGGAGTAGTCCGGTCTTGGCGTACAAGTCTGCAGTCACTGTATGTAACTGCAGACTTGTGTATCCTCAGAGCTGTCAGGATTCTCTAGTGCCAGCTTGGAAACTGTTGGTCATGTGACCTCGAGTATGCGATTTACATACTTCCGGCAAAGTATCCGGCCTCACTCAATTCACTTGTACTGAGCGAGACTGTGCAGGTCTAGTCACCATGTGACTCTATGTATGCAAGTCACATACGAGCGCTGGGGAATCCTGATAGCAAGAACACTGTGCTGTGAGCAGTGGCGGAACTTGAGCCTGGTGCAGCTGTAAGTGAGGAGCGGAGGGGGTGCTAGCAGCTGTAGGTGAGGAGCGGGGGGGGGTTTGCGGGCGGCTCCTACCTGCGCCGGGCCGCGCATTGCTGGTCTGGGAGCCGGGGCGGCAGAGGAGAGGGGGGGGCGGGAACAGCCACGGGAAGCTAACCTCCTCTCCTCTGGCACAGGGTCACGGGGGGCAGCTGTGCAGGGCCCCCTACAGGTGCTTTAGGGGCCCCCTACCCAGTCGGGGCCCTTGTGCAGCTGAACCAGCTGCACCACGGTAGGTCCGTCCCTGGCTGTGAGGATTCACAAGTCTGCAGTCACATAGAGTGATACATAGACTGACGGCAGACTCTAAGGCCGGACAACTCCTTTCATTTCCCCTGGCTCTCTCAGGAGTTTATGTAGCCCCCATACATACCATATGGTCGGCATCTCATCAGAATCAGCAGAAATTAAAATCAATAACTTAAAGGTTTGTCATGTGAGACATCATGTGGATAACCCTGAAATACATCAGAAAACACTGAGCTCTAAACCAAATGTGCCGTTCTGGTGAATATAGAATATTTTGATCACCTGTTATTGCACTTTATTGCAATGTTGTTGTGGCCAAAAAAACATAATTCTGGTGCTTAAACTATTTTTGTGTTATGCTGTTTACAGATCGGATTCATTAATATTTTGATACAATGGACACTTCTGAACGCAGCAATACCAGATACGTGTGAGCCTGCATTAAAGGAAGGGACACAACATATGAAGTACGTTTACGTCATATATCGTCAAGGGGTTAACAACAAACAAACTCTACTTGTACGTTAGAAAAACAAACAGTCCCGGGTCCCAGCACCGCTGCTCCCGGTGTCTGTTACTGTCTGAAGGTGCTGGCGTCACATTGACAGTGACGGTTTAGACAGAACCGCTGAGCTCAATTACTGGCTGTACCGCTATCAACGTTGCGTCAGCTCCTTCAGACAATAACAGGTACTCGGAGCAGCGGCAGAGAATCAACCCTACACCTGGGAAGGGTGAGCAATGCACTCAAACAAGAGGGGCGTCCTGAAACCACAAATCCTTTAAAGGGAACCAACCACCAGGATTTAACCACCTGTAAATCAGTGCAACATTGACTTGTGCAGCATGACATCACTATTTATTTATTTTTATTCCTCCCTGTGGGTTTGGCATTCTTCTGTAATCCTGGATGAGAGGGAGGGAGTTTGGTTTACAGCAGACTACCAAGCCCACAGGGGAGGAATAAAAAAGAATAGTGATGTCATGCTGCACGTGTCAATCAACCCAATACATTTATGCTTTACGTGGACAGCCCATATATTTCAAAAGGAATCTTGTTATCCCTAATTTCCCATGTCGTGGAACTATAGAGATATTTTAACAATAACCAAAAACATAAAGTTCATTGCTTGAGGTCCTCAACATCCTATCATACTTTTATTGTTGGACGTCCTGCTAACAATGTGGTGGTGTCCAAAGTGGACAAGAACGGGACAATTACATCATGACTAACAGTAATAACTCAAAAAACTCCAAATGTTCAATTTTATTAGAAGATAAGTATGATGAATGAAAGCAATAGCCTTGATATCACCACTGACGGTGGCTTGTTGAAGTGATCTGACATTATATCTTGTTATATAATAGCTATCTTAATGGAAGAATAGTCCATGATCTTCTCATTGTCCATCGTCTAGCATTATCATGTAGTAAATATATTAATATTCTTATGACCTTCACTTGATAAGTATTCTTTCTGGATTCCCTTGACCATGTTGGCTGAGGCAATACCTTCTAATCTAACAAGACTTAGTAGGAGTCTTATCCTGTACTGATGAGGCAGGAGGAAGAAGAAACAGTCCCAAATCACATACAGAGCTTAGCCTTTGACTTCATTTGTGAGGGAAACACCACATCAAAGTGCTGTCTTATATTGATTAATTGTTCTTGCAAAAAAACAAGTGACTTGTTTCTTTTGCATTGTTTGAACAGTCAATGCCATGAATATCATTAGCTGTTTTCAAGCTTCCACTATGCTAGTTGTTCGGCGTGTGACTCTCGTTTTTCTCTTGCTCAGTTAGTCATCATCCGTATTGCCCATGAAGCTTCGAAGATTGAAGAAGTCAAGGGATGTATTTACCACATGTGACAAGTGGACAATGCCTGTGATCACCAGAGCCAGTATGAAAGCGGGCAGGGCAATGTTCCAGACGGTAGCCAGGATATTGTAACAACGTGCCTTCCGACCGTAGCGCCGAGCGGCCATTTCATTCCCTTGTACCTTCTGGTCTCGTGACTAGGAGAAAAGAAGACATAGATCATCATCATGGAACATTCAGAGACTGAGTTCACTCTGTGCCTCCCCGCAGACCTTGTGGTCATCCCGTCCATCTGTGCTTCCTTCTGCTGGACTTTAGCATAGAACGAAGAGGCAGATGGAAAGGAGTAACACATAGGCCTCCATAGGAGTACACAAGGCAGTACTATACAGTCATGGTGGAACATGTTGGCACTCTTGAAATTGTTCCAGAAATAGAAGGATTTCTACCAGAAAATTATTGCAATCACGCATATTTTTTCGTGCACGTTTATTTCTGAAAAAATATAAATTTGACAAAATTTCTGATAATAAAACAAAAAAAATGGGCTGGATAAAAGTGTTGACACCTCTCCAAAATTGTGGGTAAAACAACTTTGTTGGGGGGCCCTGACTGTGCAAGGCATCATGAAATCTGAAGATTACCAAAGGCTTTTGGGCTGCAATGTAGAGCCCGGTGTCACACAAAGCTGGGTGTGTGTCCTAGGTCATGGGTCTTCCAGCAGGACAATGACCCTAATCATACCTCAGGAAACCTGTAGAAATGGATGGAAACAAAGTCCTGGAGAGATTTGAAGTGGCAGCAATGAGTCCAGATCTAAATCCCATTGATCACCTGTGGAGAGATCTGAAGTGGCAGCAATGAGTGCAGATCTAAATCCCATTGATCACCTGTGGAGAGATCTGAAGTGGCAGCAATGAGTCCAGATCTAAATCCCATTGATCACCTGTGGAGAGATCTGAAGTGGCAGCAATGAGTCCAGATCTAAATCCCATTGATCACCTGTGGAGAGATCTGAAGTGGCAGCAATGAGTCCAGATCTAAATCCCATTGATCACCTGAGGAGAGATCTGAAGTGGCAGCAATGAGTCCAGATCTAAATCCCATTGATCATCTGAGGAGAGATTTTAAAATTGGTGTTGAGAGAAGACACCTTCATATATGAGGGACCTGGATCAAAATAAGAGTGGTCCAAAATTCCAAGTGAGAGGAGTAAGAACAGGGGCGTAACTACAACAGGTGCAGGGGTTGCGATCGCACCCGGGCCCTGCAGCCTAGGGGGGGTCCCAAAAGTCCCTTTGGCCCATAGAAAAAGACTAATACTATCAAAGATTTGCAATAATTGGGGGCCCCGTTGGAGTTTTCGCATCTGAAGTTACGCCACTGAGTAAGAAGCTTGTTGATTATAGCAAGTGATTAATTGCAGTTATTTATTCCAAAGGATGTGCAACCAAATATTAAGTTGAAGGTGCCAACAATTTTGTCCGACCCATTTTGGGGTTCTATGTGAAATATTGTCCAATTTGTCTTTATTTTCTCTGTTTCTCTGTTTCACACAAAATAAATAAATGCATATAACAAAAAACGTGTAATTGCAATAATGTTCTGGGAGAAATACCATACTTCATTTTCTGGAACAATTTCAGGGTGACAACACTGTATAGTGACTGTATAGTTATCCAAATTATTGGCAAAAGTAACAGACTGATGGCGGGTTTACACGTTGCGATATCGGCGTCCAATTTCAATGAAAAGTCACGTGGTTCGATCGTTGGAGCCGATATCGTTCCTGCGTTGTATGGTGTGAACGTCCAATACGATGCAGGAACGATGTCAATGCGATATCGGGGATTGAATGAGCGTGCTATTCAATGCTCCGATATTGAATAGAGATTGGAGCCGGATCGTGCTGTGTGACAGCCCAACTACGATGTGAAGTTCTACGTCACCCATTCACTCCCATGTTAAATGGTCGTTCCTGGGTTGGGGGGCGTACACATCGCACGAACGTTGGATTCAGAAAGCGCAACGTGTAAACCTCCTATGCGATGCGGGAGAAACGTGCACTAAATGCGCGCTCCCGAGCCATTGAATTGCGATATCGCAACGATATTGAAACGTGTAAAGCGGCCATAAATTCAGCATGAACACCCAGATCTGCTTTCAGAGAGAACGATCAAAGTATAAACTCCAGGGGCTCCAGGTATTGGCTGACAGTCACTAATAAAACATAAACTTTTACTAACAATAAAGCGAGCTCCAACCCTGAAATACCAATGTGTCGTTGAATTGTAAACACCATATGACGAGTCAAATCTCACATTGTACGTTGTTCTGCAATATACATATACATTGGCATTTCGGGGCTAGTACTTGTATCGATTGTGATTGAAAGCCTTCATTATTATTATCTGCCGGTTACATACCAGTACAGCCCAGAGTGTTATACATTGAGATTATATTGGAATAGCTCCTTCATACCCTTGTCAAATCCAAACTAGAGGAGTTACCTGCTGTATATATAGAATGTCAAACTTCTTGTGTATTCTATTCTTATTCCAAAAATCACAAGTTTCTGCTCCAGTGAAACCACATAGAAATGAACGCACAGGCTGAGGAGCCAAAACTAATTCAGACGTCATCGGCGCATGATGAACGTATTACTAATATGCCAAAAATGGTGGAAAATATGTATGTAAAACACAACAAATGTAGAAAGGGTTTAGAATAATTCTGGATATTTTTCCAATGTAGGGTGGCAGCAAAAAATAACTTGATTTGTGTTGCATAAAGTGTTATACCCAGAATTCTAAGTTATGTAACTAATCCCCTATCCATTGGATAGGATGTTAGGCCGGCTTCACACCACGGCGCAGTCCGGTCCGAGGCTGTCAGGCATGAACCTGACAGCCCCAGACCGGATCAGCACACAGAACCTGGAGGGCCAAATGTGCCACCCCGGTCCTGTGTGCAGCCGGATGGCTATAATTGCAGCCGCAGCTGCTGATTTTTCAAGATCGCAGCTAGCATGGAGCTGAAACAACAGCGGGGTGCAGCTGCCGGTATCCGGTTCCCAGATTCGCCTGGACCGGGGCAATCCGGCCCCATAGGCTCCCATGTTAGGGAGAACTGGGTTGCCCTGGATCAGGGAGAATCCGGGGCAATCCGGGATCCGGCTTCTTGGGGAGATTTTTCTCCCCGGACACAAAAACGTTCCAAGCAATGTTTTTGTGTACGGTGAGTAAAATCCGATTTCTCCCGGATTCCACCTCAGAGATGGAAACCGGATGGCAGAGAGCTGCCATCTGGCTCCATCCGGCCCCATAGGCTACTATGGGGCCAAAAACCGGTCTGGGGCTGTCTGGTTTACACCGGACAGCCCAGGACCGGACTGCGCCGTGGTGTGAAGCCAGCCTTACTTATTTTTGTTTTATCATGGGGCATCACAGCCATAATAAGAGGGCTTGGCAAAGCCATCCTGAATGGAGTGAAGGTGCGCAAGCTCATCCGCCGCTCCACTCTATGTCTATGGGATCAGACTACAGCACTTGGCCATTTCTGACAGTCCCATAGACAATGAATGAAGTGGAGGTTGAGCATTTGTACTTCCACTCCATTCAGAGTGGAGCTCTGGAAAGCACAGTCCAGGAACCCTGTTTTCTGAATCACTAGGGATCCTTGCACTTGAAACCTCAGCGATCAATAAGTTACCAAATACTATAGATGGAGGATAACTTTTCCTAAAAACTAAGATTGTAGACTGTCACTAAAATACATGAAAGGCGTCACCCTTCCACCGGTGGAAGTTATCCCATAACACCGGCTCCCTTTATATCAATGATCAGCTAATTGTCATACGTTTGGCTTCTGAAGCCCCTACTGATAGCATCATTGGGAAGATTGTGGCAATCGGTTCTCAGGCAGGAGTTATTACCGCTGTCGTGTATTATTACATGCCCGCCACACATATGAATGGCCAGCTACATGGGCAACCTAGGTATATGTTGTTCTTTATTGGTGCCAGTGGATCCCGGAGCACGCCCACCTGGATCCTGACAACCCAGGGGCCTCAGTGTGGAGCTGACTTTGAAGTCAATGATTACTAGCTTCTTGTGTGACCTAAAATGTACAACATAGGTTGGATTTAGATTTTCTTATTTTGCACCATTGGTTTGCAGCGATCCGAGTCTTGTGTCCTCAATGTCAATTACAAGAGAGGGGGCCGCACATTGTGCCTTCTACATGGGCCACACTGCAAAATACAGGACGTTCTTCCCCTGAATTATAGAAGATTGCCGGGTTGTTAAATCACAGCCGCAAAATGACAGAGAAGCAAAACCAGAGGACAAACCTATGATGTCATTAAAAGTTGTTTGGAGCCGTTGGACCATATCTTGACATGCCGCTGAAGATGCTAAAAATGATCCTTTTTGTTGTTTCAAGGTTTTTTTCTTCATTTACAAGTGCATTCGGTATGATAATAATAATGATGATGATGATGATGATGAAAAAACACATTATAAAGGAACATAAGAAGGTCAAAGCTGAAATCTCTGAAATAGTGACCAGATTAAGGAGCCGGAGTGTTATCTATGGTCTGTAGACAAGAAATGAAATTACAGCAACTGCTGGAAATGAGCCATGAACGCCGGCCTCAAGAGCTCGCAATCTTTATTGGAATGGTATAATTCCACCAAATGAGCAAAAGACCATGGCCAACGCTACGTGCCGGAGTCTTATTATATAACCCCATCACTCTTATCAGGACATATTTGTACTATGACATACCCAAGACAGCACCAGTGCAATGATGCAAGGGACAGCAGCACTCAGCGGATCACTTCATGTCAGTAATTAGTGGAGGTCTCAGCCTTCAGACTCACTAACATCTCACTATAGGCAAACCAATAGGCTGAAATTAATTTAGCTCAATATTAATATTAAAATATTCATTATATGGTTTATTTTACATTGATATTCATTGTATCACTTAATATTGAGCAGAATTAGGTATGCTGACATCCCCCAACATACAGCATGATCTCCTACACAGTCCCCCTATATACAGTATTAGTCCTCAGATAGTGTCTCTATACATAGTATGAGCCCCCACACAGTCCCTCTATATACAGTATGAGCCCCCAAATAGTCTCCTTATACACAGTATGACACTCAAATAGCTCCATTAATGCAGTATGAGCTTCCAGATATCCCCCAATATACAGTATGAGCCCTCAAATAGCCCCCTATATACAGTATTAGCTTGCTATATAGAGTATTAACCCTCACAGAGTCCCCCTATTACAGATGAAGCCTTTGCATAATCTCTTTATACAGAGTATGAGCCTTTCAAATAGTCCCTGTATATACAGTATGAGCCCCACATAGCTTCCTACTATACAGTATGAGCCCCTATATATAGTCTGAGTCCCCTAATAATCTTCTTATACACTGTATGAGCCCCCACGCAGTGTGTGCCCCCCAAATAGTCTCCTTATATACAGTAGGAGACTCCTTATAAACAATTTGGGGCTTTGCCTAGACTCTTATATATGTCATGAGCCCCACATAGCCTGCTATATATTATGGGCCACCACATAGCCCCTATACATGATTCCCCACACAGTCCTTATGTGTACTGCAACACATCTCACATAGAACCCCCCCCCCCCACATACTAAGCTCCCTTGTGTTCCCCCAGCGATGTGCCCCGCTCTGGTCTCCGGCTCACTGACAAAGCAGACGTGATTCCATGACGTCATTGTGTCTGCTGTCTCAGTCGCACATGGTGATTCGTGGAAGACAGAGCTGACGATTATATCCTCCACCAATTTTTTCACTACTATTGGCATCCTCAGAATGCAGATAGCGGCGATATTGGGATGCATGCAGGGGATGGCACGGTGTGGCCCATGGGCCAATGGTTGCAGCCCTTTGGCTGTCTCGGTCAGTGGGTCGGACTGGAATATCCAGAGGGACGGATGTGGTCTGAGGGCCGTCCTTTGCCTACCCCAGCATTAGAGGATAGTTTACAACACTTTGACAATAACAACATATAATAAATCTCCCTACAGCCCTCCATATGCTTTACCGGAAGTGTGCCAGTATTGTGCATGAACTTGCCTAATTATCAAACGTATGTCTATAATATGATCAATGCAGCCTCTTATGTCTTATTGGGGATACATATGTTTGTCCCCCCCAAAAAATGGGCTCCGTAAATAGAACCTTGGTAATTGTCAAGGTAAATATCTAAAATGTCAAATAAGTCCAATAATGTCCACACAATACTGGCCCCTTTGTAGTGTTCAGACTCAGTAGTCCCAGTAAAGCAAATTTAAATTAGGCGCCGAATTTTGACAGTGACCCCTCCAATATCCCAATATTAATGTTGCCCCATTTTCTCTTACCTTGACAGAGTAGACCAACGCCATGAATCCAAGACAGCAGAGGTTCAGGTAGACGGTGTTACACACAGACCAGAGAAGGTGATCTCTAGAAGCTGGAGGACCTCCGACATCAACAATGGTGTGGGCATTGTCTGGCTTATTGGGGTGGCTCATGAAAATGTCTTCACGGGGGTAGGAGGTGTCCATATCGGGCAGACAGATGCGTTAATGGGACCAAGAGAAAGGAGGAAGAAGAGGACAGGAGGGTACAGGTATTAGATGCCTGAGAGAGGCAGGTAAGATAGAAGTAGGTGGGCAGGCGAGGTAGTAAGAGCTGTCTACTGGGAAGAGAATGATGGCCATACATGTCCCCTTTATACACATCACTGCCCGGGCCGCGTCTGTCCCCTCCCTGCTTCTATTACAGGGTCTCTTTCACTACATACTCATTTTGGTCGCCCTGTAGCTGTTTTTGGCTCCTCTGGTTGCTGAGCCCGCCCGCGCTTACATTTCTTTCTTTCATTCTCATGCAATCCATTTCTCGGCTTCCCTGACGCGTCTATTTTAGTCATTCATTTTATTCCCTAGGAAATAGCAATTCTGAAACACTTTATTTTATAATTCGGCATTGTGCTCATCTTCTTCTTTTATTCCCCTTCCAAATTCACAAATAATTTGACAACAGGGTTTGTGTTACAATTCCTTTGGTCAAATGGGTGTGTCACTACACAGTCTGGCATTGTAAGGGTGCCTTCACACTGCGGTCAGGTCTGGTCCAGGGCTGTCAGGGGTGAACCTGGCAACCCCGGACCGGATCAGCACACAGAACCGGAGGGCTAAGGGTGCCTTCACACTGCAGTCAGGTCTGAACCTGACAGCCCCGGACCGGATCAGCACACAGAACCGGAGGGCTAAGGGTGCCTTCACACTGCAGTCAGGTCTGAACCTGACAGCCCCGGACCGGATCAGCACACAGAACCGGAGGGCTAAGGCTGCCTTCACACTGCAGTCAGGTCTGAACCTGACAGAGTCGGACCGGATCAGCACACAGAACCGGAGGGCTAAGGCTGCCTTCACACTGTGGTCAGGTCTGGTCCGGGGCTGTCAGGGGTGAACCTGGCAACCCCCGGACCGGATCAGCACACAGAACCGGAGGGCTAAGGCTGCCTTCACACTGCAGTCAGGTCTGAACCTGACAGCCCCGGACCAGATCAGCACACAGAACCGGAGGGCTAAGGGTGCCTTCACACTGCAGTCAGGTCTGGTCCGGGGCTGTCAGGGGTGAACCTGACAGCCCCGGACCGGATCAGCACACAGAACCGGAGGGCTAATATGCCCTCCGGTCCAGTGTGCATCCTGCCGCAGCTGCCGCTCCTGATTATTCAAGACCGCGGCTCGCAGGGAGCTAGCCGCGGTCCTGAATTATAACAGCGGCGTGCAGCCGCCAGTATCCGGATCCTCCCAGATCCTCCTAGATCCTCCCGGATCAGGGCAATCCGGCCCCATAGGCTCCCATGTTAAGGGAGTGCTGGATTGCCCGGAAGGATCTGGGGGAATCCGGTAGGATCCGAGGGAATCTGGGAGACACCAATTAGGTGCAGATTGGTCTCCCCGGACACAAAAACGTTGCAAGCAACGTTTTTGGATCCGGGAGAAAGATCCCACTTCTCCTGGATTCTTCCGGCGAGATGGCTGCCATCCGGCTCCATCCGGCCCCATAGGCTACTATGGAGCCAAAATCCGGTCCAGGGCTGTCACCCCTGACAGTCCCGGACCGGATCGTGCCACAGTGTGAAGGGACCCTCAGATGAATGGTCAGTATCAGAATTTGCAGGGACACCCCCCCAATCGGTAACCAGTTACCAATTTATTCATAAATCACTAGGACTCATTTAGATGTCAGTGATATTTCATTTACACATTGAACACACCAAGTACTATCAGTTATTTGACGTGATTTTCAGGTATGAATAAAATAACTAAATAAGGCCCCTTTCACATAGGCGTTTTTTGCGGCAGATTCACAGCATCTGCCGCCTAACAGTCACACTTCCGGCACACATGCGGCAAGTCTCATGCATTGTCTGTGGGGTTTGCGGCAGGTGCAGCAAGTGCGGTATAGTCGCGGTTCCAGCACTTGCAGCAGTTGCAGCTGCGAAAAAAACACGGTCAGCAGAGTTTTTTTTTCGCAGCTGCAACTACTGCAAGTGCCATAACCGCGACTATACCGCACTTGCCGCACCTGCCGCAAACCCACAGACAATGCATGGGACTTGCCACAAGTGCGGCTGTTTGACAGCAGATGCAGTAAATCTGCCGCAATTTGCAAAAAACGCTAGTGTGAAAGGGGCCTAAATTGCAAAGACGTCTGCGTCTGTTGATAGGGAATCATCTTAGGGCCGCTTTACACACACCAACTTCTGTGACCAACTTCTGAACAGATCTCTGGTTGCAGTGAAATCATGGACACATTGTTACATTGTACACAGCCACAAAATGGAACAATGTGTCCATGATTTCACTGCAACCAGAGATCTGTTCAGAAGTTGGTCACAGAAGTTGGTGTGTGTAAAGCGGCCCTAAGGGTACCTTTACACGTCGCAACATTGCATGCAATTTCACTTGCAACTTACTGGTTGCAGTGAAATCATGGACACATTGTTCTATTTTGTTGCCTTGTACAAATGTAACAATGTGTCCATAATTTCACTGTAGCCAGTAAGTTGCAAGTGAAATTGCATGCAATGTTGCGACGTGTAACGGTACCCTAAGACACAGCTAGAGTGACTAATAGGCTGCCTGTATAATAACACTCACATATTAACTTGCAGAAGCAGTTATATCAGGTGCTGAAAATCAAAGGCAGGGGGCAAGGGTTTCAAGATGAACTCTTCTTTAAGGGTCATTTATCACAGGGTCAGTTCATCACTACATGATATGTAAAACATAGGAATGAACTGACCCTGTGATAAATGACCATTAAAGAAGAGTTCATCTTGAAATCCTTGCCCCCCGCCTTCGATTTTGAGCGACTGATATAAATGTGGCACCCCAGAGTCCAGATACCACAATGTCATTATCTCCCCGAGGAATACCTGAGAGCAACGGAGGGTATTCACACCAGGCAAACTGAAAGCACACAACACTTTTCTGCCTCTAGGCCTGAATGGGGAGCTCTAAAGCTCGGGTTCAGGGAAGCTCCCCTATAAATTCTGGTCTCGGGCGGAGTTAGTCAGTTCAGTTCCTAGGAGGACTGAGGAAAACATCCTGTGGACTTAAGCAGTGCTAAGCTCGTCCCAGGAGAGCTAGACTTAGCTTGAGTGACCCGTAGGAAAGGGTCTGAGGAAGTAAAGGAGAGCCTGGGTAGCAAAGCGGTGTAGAGCTTCCCCCCAGAGGACTAAGCGCCAAGAAACAGACACCGAAGTCCGAGGCTGTGCAGGGCCTAACGTCCTGGCAGCCAATACCAGATGGTGGGGCTTCCAAGTCCCCCAGCCACACCAAAGTGCCCGGAGGCAAAGCAGCGTGAAGAGCCTAGTAGCAGCCACCAGAGATGTAGGGCTGAAGAAGGACACCAGCTGCCTGTCATACAGCACACTGCAGGAGAGAGATAGAGAGGGTCGCAGCTTAGCTTACAGCCGCAGGGACCCGCTAGGGAAGCGCAGCAGGGAGACCTCAGAACTTGCCGGGTGAGGAGAACCCCGAGTTGCTCCCAGGTTCCATCTGTCCTTGTGCCAGTATCACCAGTAAAAGACTTGAGGAACCAACAAACCGTGAGTCTGTCATCTACATTGCGCCCGCCAATCTGCACCCTACCCCCTTCCAACATCCATTGCCCTGGGAATCCGCTCCACCTGTGGGTCAGTCACTACATCCTAGCTGCCCATCGTCCCCAGGTTATGCAGCAGCGGTAGCCACTAATAGCAACAAACTACGGGTGGCATCACGACTAATACTCCCTTTAAACCACCCTATTTCCAAAAACTCTTTTAAAGCTGAACCCAGGGTCACGGAACCCGGACTCGACCCCTGTGACTCCCCAGAAGCACCGCTGCCCGGTTCCGAGTACCCCACGGCCCTGGGGCACATCAGTTTTTGGCATCACGAATAGGATCCAGTAGCCCGCTACCACCGGGTACTGTATGCCATGAACTTTATTGAACTGCGTGTTTGTGTTAATACGCAAGGTGCGCAAAGCTGAGGGGGCATGTCATCATGCAATGAGCGCAAAGAGAAGCCCAACCTGCGCTTTGATGACATCCAGTGGGGACGAGAAACCCTGTCACACCGGCGGAACTAAAGCTGATCATCCCCATGGAAGTGAAGGACCTGGAGGGCTAAGGTTCAACAGGGGGGAAGAGAATGTCGGAGCCAGGTGGAGAAGAGTCCGCGCGAAGGGCGGTTGCAGCCCAGCCTGCAGCGCCTTTACCGGTCGGAGTCCCAGCTGCCGCTGCCGCGGTACCAGCCATATCCCTGGTAATGCCGTTCCTGATGCCGTACACACCAGGGGGCGACTTGGTTGCCGTAATACTCAGGCAGGGGTGGACTGGCCCAGGTGGCAGGGGGGAAAGTGCCCCACAGGCTGGTGGTATTGCTGTAATTTAGGGCCGCCCCTTAATGATAAGAGCTGCTCGGGCTTGTTTTGCGGCTGCAGCTGCTGCAATGATAGCGGGACTCGGGAAGGGGACAGCGCTCCCCCCTGCTCCTCACCTGGCTCTAATAGCGGCACACCCCCCCATCCCCGCTCCGTAATTGCTGCCAGGGCCGGAGGACTCAGACTGCCACCTAGGGCTAGGTCCACCAGCCAGCCCATGTACTCAGGGGAACCAAATACCCAGACAGACTTCAGGGAAAGACTGGATAGTTTCTATAGAGTGTACCCCCTCGCGGAGGATTAGCGAGTTAGTATGTTAATGGGGCAATTAACTGGTGCAGCCCAGCGGAAAGTAAAGTCCAGGTCGAACACTGATAAAGACACTGTTGAACATCTAATGGTCAGACTGAAAGTCACCTTTGATACCCGTATTGCTGAAAAGATGAAAATAAGATTCTTCGGGTGTAAACAGAGAGTGCAGGAGAGTACAAGAGACTTTGCTTTAAACCTCCAAGAAGGGCTGAGGGCAATGAAACAGACAGACCCTAATGGTGTGCCAGAAGAGAACAAATTGCTCATTGAACAGTTAATTAAGGGGCTCCTATCCCCTGCCCACAGAGTCCAACTGTGTATGATGGCCATACAGAACCCTGATCTATAAACTAAAAAGAAGAAGCGAGCGCAGATAGGGTCTTATCTTTTTAACAATCGGTGGCTTAAAGGGCCTGTCACACGCATCAATATCGCCTGCACGATATCGGCTGCACGTGACGTTGCAGCGATATTGATGCGTGTGACATAGTGAATCAACCAGCGATAAATCGCTGGTTGATGATCGCCAGGTTTTAGAATCTGTCCTAAAACCTGGCGATTGTCGCCCGGTGGACACGCAGCATCGCTGCGTGTGACACCGGGAGTAGCGATATTCCAGCTCCCACCGCCTGTCACAAGCGCTGGGAGCTGGTATCCAAGGTAAACTGCGGGTATCTAGGCAGCGCGCGCTGCCTAGATACCTGACGTGTACCTTAGTTACCAGCCTCCTCCTCTCACCGGCTGGTATCTAAGGTACACAGCGGGTAACTAGGGACCCTAGTTACCCGCTGTGTACCTTAGATACCAGCCGGTGAGCGGAGGAGGCTGGTAACTAAGGTACACGTCGGGTATCTAGGCAGCGCGCGCTGCCTAGATACCCGCAGTTTACCTTGGAGACCAGCCTGCTCCCGCTTCCAGCAGCCTGGCAGCGGGAGCAAGACATCGTGGAAACGATATTTAAATCGTTTCCACGATGTCTCTGGTCCATTGATCGCTGGTGAGTCTGTCTGTGTGACAGCTCACCAGCGATCAGCCATCAATGTCGTCAGCGATCAGATCGCTGACGACATTGACACGTGTGACAGGCCCTTAAGAGCCGTAATGATCACTGCTCACCTGGTCTAGTTGTGTGACACACAACCAGTATAGAAAGCATGTAATGGCGGCTACTGCTGGACCCACACCTCCACGTGCTATGTGGTCGAATTCCAGATTTTTCCAGGGACAATACACTCATAATTCCCTGATGAAGGAGCAAAGCAGGCTCCGAAACGCGTTGGATGGATCCAAATAAAGGTATAGAGTGAACTTTTGATTTGAGTTATTGTGGCAGCACGGACCGACGACACATTGTCCCTGGAAAAATGTAGAACCCTGATCTAGACTTTGCACAATTTAAGGACAGGGCCATCAGGATACTGCAAGAAGAAACGGTCAGTGGCCCAGAACCTGCACAACGCCTGGCCATAATATACCTCCAAGAGGGGGTGCAAACCCCACAGACCATGGCGGGGGCCAATGCACAGACTCTTGAGCCTATCACTACTGAGGCTCTGCACTTAAAGGTTGAGGCACTAAGAGCATGGCTGAGATGGCCAAAGCTGTGCAGGAGATGCAGGGATCCAAGCCGGCGAAGAAGATCGAGTTGGCTTCCAGTCGAGATGACTTCCCTTGGATGCGACAGAGGAGGAACCCACTGACCAGAGGACGACCTAGCGATCGCTATGACCCCAAAGGAAAGCCCATCTGCTGCTGCCGAGAAAAGCCAGGCCATATTGCAAGACTCTGTACTTTAAAAGAGGATACCCTGGGGCAGTGGGCCTCCCCTCAGGAATGAGACAACCTGACCCACCGAACTGGCATGACAGGTACATGGGAGGACGACTTTGCTTCACAGGTGACATCAATACCGTATATCCTTTATAAGAAATATTGGGCAGACTCAGACATTTTACACCACCCAGATGAAAATGTTACTATCTATGCTAGTAATGGTCAGCCTGTGCCACAGATGGAATTCGAAGAGGTGACCATAAAGGTGGGGCAGGTGGAATTAAAAGCCCAGGGATTGATAATTGTTGTTGTTGATCAACGAGAAAGTAACCCAATGATAACCTTAATATTAGGTCCCCTGGCACCGCCTCCCAGCTCACCTCTCCTGGGTCTGTATCCTCTGCTCCTCTACCAATTGGGCATCCGGCGTCCAGGCGTGCTGTATCTCAGAGCCATCGCTGGGTCCCGTTCCTGTCTGCTGACTACCGGGCTCACATATCAGCACACTACAATGGTCGGAGTCATGAACCTAATCAGCAGTGCACTAGGCGCGGTCGCGCTCCTCCCCTGTGAATGTAGGGGTCGGCACGGCTCAACCTGGCACTCCCCTTGACCAATAGCTGTCTGTCCTCCGGTATATCAGGCCACCTCCACTGATGGGAGGTGCCTGATTATTGAGTTAGTGTGCTGCTGCTTCTCTGGCTGTTAGTCAGACCCTTCTTGTGCTCTCCTCCGGTAGACCCATTCCTGCTCTCCTAGCCTCGGGCTCTGATCCCACGAATACTCCTTAGCTATACTGTAGTATAGGCTAACCCTACGAGCCGCCCCCCTGTTACTAGCAGCTGTGGTATTTAGACCCCCTGGGCTTGCTCCTGACAATCCCTGTATAGGGGTTGGTTAAACTAGGATCCGCTCACCCAGGGGAGTTCGTTACCATGGCCCAGTGGGTCCACTCTAGGACGCCTTCCCCTGGAAGTGTGACACTTAGGCAATAATGTTATTGAGAATTGTCTTGGGGAGATTATTGTCTTGTTAAAACAGGATGCCGAAACTACCAACCACGGGCAGCAGTGGGTCCTGCAGAAAGAAATAAAGGCCCTGATGCTGAGGCAGCAGGTAGAGCTGTCCGGAGGAGAAGTCGGCAGTATAAGAGTAAGTGATTCAGTACCCATTGTAATACCCCCGAGAAGTGAAAGGTTAATCTGGTGTAGGGCAACAATAGGCTTTGGAGGGCAAGATTACCAAGCCCTGGTAGAGCCCGTGTATTCAGACAGTAGGCCCACTGTCCTGATGGCCAGAGGAGTAGTTGATGTTCGCAAGGGGAAGGTAACAGTACGTATCTTAAACTGTGGTGAAGAAGTCAAACTGCCTAGGCATGCTACCATTGCTAAATTGTACATTGTCAATAACAATTCCATCAAGGCAGTAGAACCCTTAAACCCGTCTGACGAGGCGGAGGACAATGGCTCTGAGGGAAAGCTTTAGGATTGGTGCCAGAAGTTACATATAGGCACTGACTCCACTCCTTCATACCAAAAGCATTGAATTTAGTGCAGGAATATGAACAAGTCTTTAGTAAACATCCTTTAGACTTTGGGCATGTAAAAGGGGTTCAACAACCCTAAAGGTGATCATCCACCCATTAAAGAAAGATACAGGCCTGTACCGCCAGCTCACTATCAATGTGCCAAAGAGATGTTACGAGAGATGAAGGAGGGTGGGGTGATAAGAGATAGTTGTAGCCCCTGGGCAGCTCCTCTAGTTCTCGTGCAAAAGAAGGATAGTACAATGAGAATTTATTATTATTATATATATTTTTTTATATAGCGCCATTAGGTTCCATGGCGCTTTACATGAGGATGAGGGAGACAAGAACAAGTACACTAAATCTAGGCGATCAGGACGTACAGGTACAGGAGGGGCAGGGACCCTGTCCACGAGGGCTCACAGTCTATGAGGGGCGGGTTAGGATACAGTAGGATGGGGGAACGTCAGGTATGGGGTGGTCTCCTGGGTCTCATGGCAAGTTGTAGGCTTGACGGAACAGATGAGTCTTCAGGTTACACTTGAAGCTTCTCAGGGTAGGAGAGTGTCTGACGTGTTCGGGCAGGGAGTTCCAGAATTTGGCAGATGCCCGGGAGAAGTCCTGGACTCGGTTGTGCGAAGAGGTGATGAGGGGGGAGCAGAGGAGGAGTTCTTGGGAGGAGCGGAGATTGCGTGAAGGTAGGTATCGGGAGACCAGGTCGGAGATGCATGGTGGGGCCAGGTTGTGTATGGCTCTGTACGCCATGGTTAGTGTTTTGAATTGGGATCTCTTGGAGACGGGGAGCCAGGGAAGGGCTTGGCAGAGGGGGGAGACAGGGGAGTAGCGGGAGGACAGGTAGATTAGTCGGGCAGCGGAGTTGAGGATAGACTGGAGAGGTGTGAGGGAGTTAGCCGGGAGGCCATTGAGAAGGAGGTTGCAGTAGTCAAGGCGGGAGATAAGAGCATGGATGACTGTTTTAGCGGTGTCCTGGGTGAGGAAGGAGCGGATCCGTGAGATGTTCTTGAGCTGGAGCCGGAGGGATGTGTTGAGGGCCTCGATGTGGGGCTTGAAGGATAGGGAGGAGTCAAGGATTACCCCGAGGTACTTGGCTTGGGGGACTGGGGAGAGGGCGCAGTCGTTGATGCAGATGGATAGGTTGGGAGGTGGGGTGGAATTTCTTGGGGGGAAGACTATGAATTCAGTTTTGTCCATGTTGAGTTTAAGGAAGCGAGCAGAGAAGAAGGATGAGATGGCGGAAAGGCATTGAGGGATTTTGGAGAGTAGGGAGGTGATGTCAGGGCCGGACAGGTAGATTTGAGTGTCGTCGGCGTAGAGGTGGTACTGGAGGCCGTGGGACTCAATGAGTTGCCCTAGGCCGAGAGTGTAAATGGAGAAAAGTAGGGGTCTCTAGAATGTGTGTAGATTACAGGCAGATTAACCACATTACACATAAGGATGCTTACCCATTACCCAGAATTGAGGAGTCAATGGCTGCATTAAGAACTGCTAACTACTTTTCCACCTTAGATCTTACCAGTGGGTATTGGCAAGTTCCTGTAGCAGAGGCAGACTGAGAGAAGACAGCGTTTGCCACGCCAATGGGCCTCTGTGAGTTCAACTGCTGTACCGACTCTGTACCGCATGGGGAACATTCCAGAGGTTGATGGAGAGCTGCCTGGGGCACAAGAACTTTAAAACCGTCTTACTGTACCTGGATGACGTCATAGTCTACTGCAAGACATATGAAGACCATCTGAAGCACTTGGCTGCAGTGTTTGAAACATTGTCCATCTATGGCATGAAAGTAAAGCCATCCAAGTGTCACCTATTTTAGCCAAAGGTACAGTACCTCGGACATATTGTCAGTGCTGAAGGTGTAGCACCAGATCCTGAGAAAGTCACTGTCATTATGGACTGGCCAAGACCCACCACAGTCAAAGAAGTGAGGCAGTTCTTGGGGCTGTTAGGATACTATCGGAGATTCATCAAGGGGTTTACGAAGATGGCTGCACCGCAGCAAGACCTCCTGGTAGGCCAGTCCAAGAAGACTAAGAACCCGAGTCCTCCCATTTGAGTGGAGCAGTAAAGAAGAAGACTCCTTCAATCAGTTAAAGTGGGCCCTGACGGGGGATGAGATCCTAGCCTATCCTGATTACAGCCAGCCATTTGTCTTGTATACTGATGCCAGCAATGTGGGATTAAGAGCAGTATTGTCCCAGGTGCAAAGAGGCAGAGAAAGAGTGATTGCCTATACCAGTAGGACGCTCCGTCCTACAGAAAGGAACCCAGAGAACTACAGCTCGTGCAAGTTAGAGTTCCTAGCCGTAGTCTGGGCGGTCACAGAACGTTTCAGGCATTATCTGGCGGCAGCAAATTCACCATCTTCACAGACAACAATCCGTTGACTCACTTGCAGACAGCAAAGCTAGGTGCATTAGAACAGCGATGGATGGCCCATCCTTATATATCTGTCCTCCATCCTAGGTCCATCCTGATATATGTGTCCTCCATCTTAGGCCCATCCTGGTATATATGTTCCCAATCCTGGTATATATGTCCACCATCCTGGACCCATCCTCATATATATGTCCTCCATGCTGGTCCCATCCTGATATATGTGTCCTCCATCTTAGGCCCATCCTAGTATATATGTTCCCAATCCTGGTATATATGTCCTCCATGCTGGGCCCATCCTTATATATCTGTCCTCCATCCTGGAACCATCCTGATATATGTGTCCTCAATCCTAGGCTCATCCTGGTATATATGCATGCCGTTCTGCTGCTGTGTTTTAACACATCAAATAAATAAACGGTTCCACTAACCTTCCCTTCACTCTCCCAATGCGTGGAGTCCACTTTTGAAACCGGCAACTGACTTCAACATGCTAGTGATGGCCAGCACATGATGTTACTGCAATGCATCAGCCTATGTTACTGCGATGCATCAGCCTATGTTACTGCGATGCATCAGCCTATGTGACTGCGATGCATCACCCTATTTTACTGCGATGCATCAGCCTATGTTACTGCGATGCATCAGCCTATGTTACTGCGATGCATCACCCTATGTTACTGCGATGCATCACCCTATGTTACTGCGATGCATCAGCCTATGTTACTGCAATGCATCATCCTATGTTACTGCGATGCATCAGCCTATGTTACTGCAATGCATCATCCTATGTTACTGCGATGCATCAGCCTATGTTACTGCGATGCATCAGCCTATGTTACTGCGATGCATCAGCCTATGTTACTGCGATGCATCACCCTATGTTACTGCGATGCATCAGCCTTTGTTACTGCGATGCATCAGCCTATGTTACTGCAATGCATCACCCTATGTTACTGCGATGCATCAGCCTATGTTACTGCGATGCATCACCCTATGTTACTGCGATGCATCAGCCTTTGTTACTGCGATGCATCAGCCTATGTTACTGCGATGCATCAGCCTATGTTACTGCGATGCATCAGCCTTTGTTACTGCGATGCATCACCCTATGTTACTGCGATGCATCAGCCTATGTTACTGCGATGCATCACCCTATGTTACTGCGATGCATCAGCCTTTGTTACTGCGATGCATCAGCCTATGTTACTGCGATGCATCAGCCTATGTTACTGCGATGCATCACCCTATGTTACTGGGATGCATCAGCCTATGTTACTGCGATGCATCAGCCTTTGTTACTGCGATGCATCAGCCTATGTTACTGCAATGCATCACCCTATGTTACTGCGATGCATCAGCCTATGTTACTGCAATGCATCAGCCTATGTTACTGCGATGCATCAGCCTATGTTACTGCGATGCATCAGCCTATGTTACTGCGATGCATCCGCCTATGTTACTGCGATGCATCAGCCTATGTCAGCTGCTGGCCTCTGATTGGCTGGCAGTTTTTATTGCTGTGCAGGGACCTGTAGGACTTCTGTTCAGCAATACACTTCAGCTGAAAGTGCATCTGAGGACTCACATCCAGCTGAATATTCACTGGCGCCGGCATAATGAAAGTCATGAACTGTGATGGCTGTGTCAGCTAGGAGACCCAAAGTTCCAGTGACTTTGGTGGGGTTTTCAAACTCGTAACACTTTTGGCCGCAGGGTTCAGAAAATCACTGACATACGCATGAGACCTAAGGCTATGTGCACATGACGCTTTTGAGACACCGGAGTATACTTCAAGTTTTCCAAGCAAAAAATGCTTCATGAAAATGTCGTTGGTGTTTCCTAAAACGTTTTTTATTTGCCTGCACTTACGTATTTATGAGATGGCTGCCGTAGTTTTTTTTTTTTTACATTAACACATATCTTCTAACCAGTAGTGGTGGTAGAGTTACATGGAATGCAAGACCTAGTCAGGCAGTGATAATCTCCTTCAGTTAAAACACTGTATTGAAACTACAGCACACAGCCTAATAAGTGACACATTGCTGGAACCAGGCTCTCTTGCTCTTTATTATGCTGCTCTCAGATTAAAAAAGCAAAAACCTGCTGCCAGATTCCCTTTAAGCGTTTAGAAGATGCTCACTGAGACTGAACATATGCATAGCCAGTTGTATTGACATTGCAGGGCACAGTTATACTTTTTATTATTTTTAACTGCTTTTTTCAGGCTGAATTCAGAGTGAATCTGCCTAAGAAGTCATTGTGTGCACATACTCCTAGACCTATGGGAGCTCAGCCAACTAAGCAGGCTGTCACTATTTCTAAATGTAACCTGGATAAAAAAAACAAATGAGCAAATACCCTGCAGTGAGTAAATAGTAAAAGTACATGTAAGTAATATAGGGTATACAGGGTACTGAGCTGACACTATTCTGATCCAAAGAGCGTAAAATCACCCAACGTCGCGGTGGGATGACTTTTATGCTCTTTTGATCAAAATAGTGTCAACTTAATACTATGTTATTTATATGGACTATTACTCCTTATTTATTCACTTATTGCAGGGTATTTGCTCATTTGTTCTTATCCTGGGCTTCTCTGTTAATGGCCACAGTGTGAATGTGCACCTACACGTTGCATGTGTACCAACAGGTGTGCTGCTCATTTACTCTGTTTTGCTCCAAATAGACTACAAAGAAATAAAATAACCTGTCCCGCACCTTTGAACACAATGAAGCGAGTCGCCTTGTCGTGGCTAGTGGGCATACACAAATTGGCCAATGTGTGCACTAAATACCTTCATTTTATAAGCTTATTCTGAATAGCAGAAATGCAGTTTAGATTTCACATAATCAATATTTGCACACATCTCAGCGTAGACAGCGTGCTGCTGCTGCTGCTGCGCTCCTTGGTTTCTATATAATACAGTCACAGCAGCTTCACCTGTTCATACTTGCTTCATTCGGTTAGAAAGGACTAATCAATGTTATGTTTCTTTGTAGGAGCAATCACACTAAGCGCTCTGTGCAACAATCTTCGCCAATTTACTTCGCTGGAAAGTTACATTAGTGTACCCCTAGTGACCACTTTATAGTAAATTCAGAAATACAGTGTGGATTGTGAAATTATTGTTACCAATTGCACTAGAATTAATGTGATGGCACTATTTTGTGAGTAATACGCCTACCAAAATGATAGTTTATTCTGATTTGTTTTACCAAAGAATTATTATTACTGTTTCCCGACCTTCAGCTCAATCTGGAGCTATGACGACTTGATGGATAAAATACTCTGCAGGAAGATCGATCTTGTGCACCCTAGATAGGTCCATAAGGGTCTTCTCCAAGTCTTGACAGGTCCACCAGGGTCTTCAAGCCTAGATAGGTCCATCAGGGTCTTTTCCAAGCCTAGATAGGTCCATCAGGGACTTCTCAAAGTCTTGACAGGTCCACCAGGGTCTTCAAGCCTAGATAGGTCCATCAGGGTCTTCTCCAAGCCCAGATAGGTCTACCAGGTTCTTCAAGCCTAGATAGGTTCACCAAGGTCAGCTCCAAGCCTAGATAGGTCCACCTGGGTCTTCCCTAAGCCTATAAAGGTCCACCATTGTCTTCTCCAAGCCTAGATGTGTCTAACACTGTCTTCCCTAAACCTAGATAGGTCCACCAAGATCTTCTTCTCTACTGTAAAGCCAGTATCGGCCACCTACGGCTTCCCTCAGGTCCGGAGGAGCTGCGTCCAACACGCAGCTCCTCCGGACCGTGTGCACGCACCCTTAGTCAGTGAGGAAGACTGCCATTCCTGTCAATCAAGACTGGATCTTTATCGTTGTCGGGATCGCTGTTGCGTCGTTGTTTGTGACGGGACCTTAAGGTCAGAGAAACTTAATCCTGTTAGAATGCCATTGTATTACGATTGTTGACTCTATGTAAATGCTCCATTGTTTAAAGTTATGGATTGCAGACTAAATGTATCCTGCTAGGTGCTATGTCAATCAGTATGTGGCTCTCCCTTTACAGGACTGCAATACTAGTAGAAATATTTTAGGCTTGAGATTCAGCCAATGAGAAGACAGTTTAATTCCACCAACTGTGAAGTCCCCAATATCCTGCAATGAGGGCTGAGGGTATATAAGGAGACCTGTTGATTAACGAGGGTGAGTTTTGGAGATTCTGTCTAGTGCCCTCAGTCTAGAGGTTTCGGTCCCGGCTAGAGGTGCACTAGATTGGATACAGGCAGCTAATCTAGGATCATCGGATCCGATTGGCATTTCGGTGCGGACCAAGGGGATCAGAGCCTGCATTATAATTCTACAAGGACTTCAGCATTGAATGTTTGGATTCGGCTGGGATGACAAATACTGCATAAGGAAGCAATCCAGGTTGGACGATCCAGTTACCTGGCTACAGACTTTGCTGTGCTATATTCTAATCCCTGGTGAGCCAGCGGAAGGGTGAGAGTCTGTTGCCTGTTACATTGTTGTGTTTTGCTGGTTATGTGTTGTATGCTGTTAACTGTTTGGGGAACCAATAAGGCCTTAATATTGTTTCCTCACCCTGTGTTGTCTGAGTAGTGTTCTGCCCACGGTTAAGGCGCTCGGGCGCTCAGTTTGGGGATGAGCTCTGGTCCAGGCACCCACTGACCCCCGGGTCTCCTCACCATCCACAAGAGGTGTTGGGAATCCGGGGGGCCTGGAAGCAAGTTGGGGATCTCCTCACCCCCAGTGAGTTCTGAGGCCTCCCTGCTGCACTACTCCTTGCTGGTCCTGGCTGCCTGTAGCTAAGCTGCGACCCTCTCTCTCTGCTTGTAAGACTCTCACCCGTATGGCAGGCAGCTTGAGCTCTTCCCAGGCACCACTCCTCTGACAACTGGCCCTGAACTCTCCCATGCTGCTGTGCCTCCAGGTGCTTTGCTGTGGCAGGCAGACTTGCAATCTCCTGTCCTCTGATTTTGGCTGCTGGGCCTTAAGTCCTCTCACAGTCTTGAACTCCGGTGTCCATTTTTGGTGCTCTGCTCTGGGGTGAACCGGTATCTGGTTCCACTCTCCAGGCCTGATTCTCTCCTTCCTCAGACCCTCTCCTACGAGTCCCTCACGCTTGCTGTTCCTTTTCTCTACACTACCTGGGACGAGCTTACCACTGCTCCAGTCCACAGATTGTCTTCATAGTCCTCCTAGGAACTGAACTCACTAACCCCAGGCCAGAATTTATAGGGGAGCTGCCCTGAACTCAGGTTTCAGAGCTCCCCCTTCTGGTCTGGAGTCAGGAAAAGTGTTGCCTGCAGTGGGTTTACCTGGTGTGGATACCCTTTCTTGCTTCCAAGCACGGCATTACCCCCGAGGGAGGCAATGCCATTGTTGCAACCGGACTCTGGGGGCCACACATGCATTGTGATAATTTCTTCATGATTATTATGCAGCCAACACCGTGATCTATTGGTCAATGTCAGATTTCTAAATGGTCAATATGGACTGAGACATCTAAGTGGTAAGACAGAAGGAGCCCTCTTCCTCTGTCACTACACAATTGTGGCTGAGATGGACATACCACATAGGCAGTTGGTTCAGTAACATAGGGACCCGTGGGGGGAAGGGACCCACAGTTTGTCACAATTATGTGTCTACCTAATCTGATTACATAGGGCAAGACAAGACAGAGGCAAGGTTTAAATTCAAGTCTACATTATTCACATGTGCAACAAAACAGGTTCTGATGAAGGAGCAGCAAACAAAGGAGCTGGGCAAATATGAGAGGGATGAAATAAGTGCTTCAGTAAACAGTTATGAAACCCGGCAAGGCCGGTATAGTGGAGATAATCCAAATACACAGTCCACACAGCAAGCTGGTAACACAAACGGTCTTTAAGTATTAGTTCACATAGTACAAGGATGGTAACATACATTAGCACAGTGCGCTGAAGCTAGTACGAGAGTCCCGAACAGTCCAGAGCACTGCACTGATTAATAATAAACAAACAAACTAAATCGTAGAAGCCGAGCTTTAATTGTAGCAGAGCAGACTAAAGGTAACCAGCAGCAGGAACAATTCATTACTGAGCACAGCTTGTTGCTGGAAAGCAATCTGAGAACAGGTGAGGCCAGCAGAGCAGATGACTGCAGAGTAGATACCAGAAGCGACCTGGAGAAGTTGGAGACAAAGCAACCTCAGATGATGCACTGAAGAGCCAGAACTGAAGCAAAATACTCAAGCCTGGCCTGGATGTCAGACCAAATAAACAGGAAGGCAGGAAACACATGGACATGATGAGTCAGCAGACACCATCTTGGATAAGGGCGAGGAGAGACAGACGTTAACCTGGAAGAGCTGGAATCCTGGTAATTCATTATGTACACTATATGTCCTGTGGGGGGGGTTTATGTTGGGGAGACAAGACAACGTCTAAGAGTAAGGATGAGGTCTCATCGTCACACAATTACAGACAAAAAAAATCAATTTACCAGTAGCCAAGCATTTTTGTGGTCAAGGACATAGGATTGAAAGTTATGGCTGTTGCAACTATTTTAACAAAATTATCATCTGGTATCCTGCACAAGTGCATCACAAAGATGTCAGTGTGTATATGCATGTTGTGTGTTTATACATATCTCATTTATGCTTGTGGATATGCATGTACTATCTATGTGCATGTGTGTATTATGTACATGCATGTGTGCATTATCCATTTGCATGTGTGTATGTACATGTGTGTACTCTATGTATGTGAATGCGTGTACTATGTATGTGCATGTGTGTACTATGTATGCGCATGTGTTTATTACGCATGTGAATGTGTGTAATATCCATGTGTATACTACGTATGTACATGTGTGTACTATGTATGTTCATGTGTATACTGCGTATGTACATCTGTGTATGATGTATGTACATGTGTGTACTACGTATGCGCATGTGTGTACTATGTGTGTGTATGTGTGTACTGTGTTTGTGCATGTACTATTTCTATGTATCTGTATACTATTTCTGTGCATGTGTGTACTGTGTATGTGCATGTGTACTGTGTATATACACAGGTGTTATATATGTGTCTGCATATCTTGTTATTTTGCTCCTAATAAGTATAAGCATGTAAATGTGCGCGTGTATATGGTGGTTGGCCTGATGAAGGATGGGATGAAGACCAACCACAAGATCTGCACAGGGGCCCTTCACTGTCAGTGTCCATCCTTGGATCATGAGGTTTTAATGGGTTGCTATGAATGCAATGTCAGAAGTATACCATAACTCATGTGCAATTTTAGTGACTAGTCAAATCCCCCGAGTTCAGTCTGTGTGACACGCCACTCCAAGGCCTTAGGATACTCAGAACCGGGCTTTGAGGCTTCTTCACAGGAGTCACGGGTGAGACCCAGCTCCATGACCCTGGCGGAGTCATTAAAAGTTCGGTGTGGGTGACTCTCTCTCTTAGGGACGGTTATCTGGCGTGGAAGGTTCATTTGGGAAGGGATGACCGGACTTGGGGATACTTGTTAATTTTACATGATGCCACCCGCAGGTTGCAGCTATAGATGGCCACTGCTGCACAACAGTTCCTCTGGGGGCCGATGGTTGGGAGGCGGCAATGTTGTTAAGCCCTCTACGGGTAGGGCTGACCCCCAGAGCAGCAGAAGGTACCTGAGTGAGTTGTTAGTTATGTTTCTGTTGCTCATGATGCTTCAAGAATGATCACAGACACAGCGGGGTGCAGTCTTCAGGTCTTTTACTCACAGTCACTCTGCAACAACCCGCTGAGCACTGGGTTCTCGGGAATAGGGATCCAGCTACTCCCGGGAGGAGGATGACACATAACTGGTACCTCTTCTCTGTCCTTTTTCTGATGTCTCCCACTGTGCTTGCTTCACCCTCCTGCCTTGCGCCTCGCCACACAGAGCTCTGAGCCAGTGACTGTGGGGTTTTCTTAGGGTCAATCTGCAGTATCTCCCATTAACCCTCTCTTTGCCACCTTTTCAGAAGATGTGAGCAGTTGTTGACTGTGTCACTATGGAAGTACCACAGTCTCCGGGTTGTTAGCTGAACCTTGTCTGTCTTCTCCACTAGTCTTGGGGTCCCGATGCCCCTTTCTTGCGGCCTAGTCCCTCCACTGCCTGCGCCTGACAATGGATACGAGTCCCACGGGTGGATTGTTCACTGCCCGTGCCTCTGTGACCCTCTCTTCCTCCTGGAGCCACCTTGTTCTCTTTCTTTGCTCCTCATTCTGGCCTCAGGACGAGCTCCCACTAGCTTCAGTCCTCTGGACACTTCTCTCACGTTCTTTTCCTTCTGTGACAGGCGTTCTTTCTCTAGCTTACCTCCAACTTGACTCTAGCTGTTTTACTCTCCTTTGCTGTTTAATGGTCTCTCTCCTCTCTGCTGTTCAACTGTCTCTCCTCCTTTCTGGATCTTTCCCACTCTATTTATACTCTATGTCACGTGTCCCACGTCATCTACATGTGTGCTTCCTAACTTCACTCCTCCCAAGTGCTCCCTTTAACTACTTCCTCTCCACCAATTCCCACTACCCTGTTTCCTCTTCCAGACAGGATCAGGGACTGTGTTCTCCCGTAGGAGCAATCTCGCCCTAACCCTGACCTTGACCTAGTGTAGTGCGTGGCCTGGGTGTCCTGGCACCGGTCTGTGACCCTCTTACCTGAGAGTGGGATACTACACCCTAACAGGGGTGCAGTACCTCTTTAGCGACTGGATCCGCAGGGTCGCCACATATTTCTGTAGGTTTGCAGTAACATGACAATGGAATTGTTGGCAGGGCTGTAGAGTTGGAGTCATGGAGTCGGTGTCTATTTTGGTGGAGTCAGATTCAGGGAAATTGAAGAGTCAGAGTCTGTTGCTTGGCTTACTGACTTCACAGCCATCCATGGTCGTGGAGTTGGAGTTGTGGAGTCAAAGTCAACGTCAATGTCCATTTTGGTGTAGTTGGAGTCAGAGAAGGATTCAGTTATGATTGTTGGCCATGACTGGAGAGGATGCATGTGATGCGCCCCCAGGCTATGGGGTACTCGGGAACAGAATCGGTGCTGTCTCTCTGGGGTATCATGTTAGTTGTGACCCGGTCCCATGGCCTGGAATCAGTCCAAAAAGGGGGTATTTACAGGGGATTTGTCGTGATGTCACCCGGAGTGTTGTGGCCAATGGAGCCACCACTGCCTGGTCGCTGCTGGGGACAGTGACTTAGGGGCAGCTGAGATGGCAAGCCCTCTCCGGGTAGGGCTGGAAGTCTCCAGGGCAGGAGTAATAGTCTATGATTGGGCTGGTGAGGGATTACAGTTCACACAGTCACTTACTTGAAAGCTGCAGCTTCTCCAGCCAGAGTGTAGGGACGACAGTCTGTGGCTCCTCAGGTAGGGTTCTGTTATAGAGCACAGTGCAATACACGTAATTAACACACACAGACTCCTGATAGCCGTTTCTCAGTCTGTTTACTGGAGTTAAAGCAGATGTTATAAGCTGTCCCTGTAGCCTGGAGAACAGTTCAGGGTATTTCTCACCCGGCCGGGTCGTGTTGGCTTCCCTCACTGCGCTTGTGTGGTGGCCCCTGCAGTTGCTTAATCTAGGCTGCTGGCCCTGTCTCTGTCTGCATCTACCAGTATGGCAGGCAACTCGAGTCCTTCACTTTTCTACCCCACCCTGGGAAGTCAGTGTTACTGGATTCTATACGTTGCTGTGTCCCTGGTACCGTGTAGCTGGAGAATCTGGAGTCCCCCACTCTCCGGTGTTGACTGTCGGTGTGTGTGAACCTGCACAGTCTCAGGCTCCGGTGTCCGTTCTTGCGTTGTTCCTCTCGCGGAGGGGAAGCACAGGGTGGTGCAGCCTCTGGGTAGGTTTCTGTCTCTTCCCTTTCCTCAGACCCTAGCCTTAGGCCTGGTGTTCAGCAGTGGACCTTGGGATGAGCCTGGCACAGCTCGTTTACACCCAGGTCTGGTTCTCAGTTTGCACAGAACCTGTCCTCTTCACAGTCCTCACAGGAGCTGAACTGAACTTGTTTCTCCTCAGACCAGAATATATAGGGGAGCTCACCCTGAAGCCGGGCTTGGTCTCCCCCTTCTGGCTGGGAGGTGTTGGTGTTGTTTGTGTGTTGGAATACCCCTTACTGCTCTCTGGTGACACCTAACAATGGTGACACTGTGGCACTGTGACTCTGGGGTGCCACTTATCCTATTGGCAGTAGGTTAGGAAGAATAGAGGCAAATTTAGGTAAAGGAACATGACCACAGGATCAACTACACACGGGGTTTCCCGGTAGTTTTGTGATAGAAATGAAAAACACATTTGTTGCAAAACTCCACATCGCCTTCATTGCCGCCACTTCCATTGTTCTCTGCCTTTAGATCATTTCCTAATAACCTTTGCTCCCTACAGTTACTATAAGCTCCTTTTCCCATGAGGTTCTTCACAGAACAATTACTGTAAGCAGTATAAGCATTACGGAGGAAGTCTCAGTATACGTAAAGGTAATTTGTAGGTGTGGTGTAAGTTGTTTGGAAATAATTACTATACAATGAGGCGTCACCTATGTCAAAAACAAAATGTACAGTAAAACCTTAGATGGTTCTGTCAAAGTATTTAGAATGGAAACGTTCCCATCTTTCCTGTATTATGTAAATGAATGTATTAAAGTTTTGGTGCAAAACATTCATGTTATACTTTAGTTGTGCCTTAGTTGTGCCTCTATGTCCAAATTTTGTCCAGAAGCTTTAATGGGTACCACCAGCAGGGGGCAGCATATCAGAAGCTTTAATGCATGCTACCAGCAGAGGGCATCATAACTCTCCTGCACATTGCAGAACACTTTAGAAACCGCGAGCGAAGGTAAGGAAAGTTGGCCTTGTGGGGTACGAACTGAGGCCCTGATTCATCATTGCTGTGTCTCCCGTTATCCGGAGTAATTCACTCCTTTATTTCGTGTCTTTAGTATTTGCACCTTATTCTGTGTATGTTTTCCAAAACCTTTTTAAAGTCTTTATCTTTTAAAGTCTTTTTTGATTATCCCTCCACAACTTTGCTTATCCAGATCTTTTAACATCTTCATTCCCCCCCCCCGGGCGTGGGGTGGTGAAATTGCAATAAGAAGTGCAATTACACATTTGCTTTTTGGGTTTTTTATTTACCATGTTCAGTATATGGTAAAACTGATGTGTCGGTGTGATGCCTCGGGTCGGTACGAGTTCCTAGATACCAAACATGTATACCTTTACTGGTATCTAAATGCTGAAAATAGAAAAAAGAATTGGGCTTTTTGCGCTATGTTCCACGACCTGTAGCGTCCTCACTTTGCGGGATCTGGGGTGTGTGACGGCTTGTTTTTTGCGTCTTGAGCTAACGATTCTAATGATACCATACCTGAATAGATACGCTCTTTTGATCGCTTGTTATTGCATTTTAATTGCAATTTGCGGCGACCAAGAAAAAAGTATTTTTGACATATGGACTTTTTTTCCGTTTACCGATCTCATTGATTGATGTTATATTTTGATAGTTCGGGCATTTCTGAATGCAGTGATACCAAATACGTTTATTTTTTTTTATTTTATTAATATTTTTATTTTCAATGGAGCAAAAAGGGGGTGATTTGAACTTTTGTGTTTTTTCTATACTTTTAAAAACTTGATGTATTTATTTTTTCATTATTTTACACTGGCCCCTAGAGGGCCTCAGTGCTGCACACTGCGATCGCTTTCCTTGTCTTTAGATGGGCTACAGCCCATCTGAAGACAGGAGAAGTGATCACTCGTTGCTGGTGGTGTCACTGGGACATCACAGGGAGGTCATTACAGGACCCCGGGAGGTCCAGGTAACAGCATACAGGTCCTGTGATTGCTTCAGGGGATCTGCGATCACGGCGGGGAACAGTGCGATCCCCGCCAGGTGCTTTGGATCGCGCTGTCAATCCCTGACAGCGCAATCCAAATGGTTAACAGCGCCGATTTGGAAGGCTGATCTGATTGACGCTCTTAGATACACATCTCAGCTGATGAGATCAGCACAATCTACAGTCATAGGCAGCAGGCTCACTGTCTGGGTGTTATGTTTGACACCGATCTCTCCTTCTCCTCCCACACACAATCTCGTCCGCTCCTGTCGCTTACTCTTGAAAAATATCTCCGGCCGTTTCTCACCATGGAAACAACAAAAACCCTCACCGTAGCCCTAATCCATTCCCGTCTTGACTATTGCAATTCTCTATTAAGCGGCCTCCCCCTTACCAGACTTTCTCCTCTCCAGTCCATCCTTAATGCAGCAGCCAGGATCACCCATCTGGCCAATCATTACTCAGACGCCTCTGCTCTGTGCCAGTCATTGCACTGGCTGCCCGTACACTACAGGATCAAATTCAAATTGCTTGTTCTCACCCACAAAGCTCTTCACAGTGCAGCTCCCCCCTACCTCTCCTCCCTCATCTCTGTCTATCACCCTACCCGTTCTCCACGTTCTTCAAATGACCTTCGACTAACATCTGCACTAATCCGATCCTCCCACTCCCGGCTCCAAGACTTCTCCAGAGCTGCACCAAACCTCTGGAATGCTTTACCCCAAGAAATCAGGACTATCCACAACTTGCATGGCTTCAGACGATCCCTAAAAACACATCTTTTTAAGGCGGCCTATCATACTCCCTAATAGAAGTCCTTTGTACTGTAGATAGTGAATGGGCGATCTCTCTTGACATTACTCTTCTACAAACTCCACCAAACCAAAAAGCTCTACACAGACTGTCTGATGACCATCCATGTAAGCTTAGCCCTATGCCCCATTTCCTCAAGATGCCTGGACCATCAGTGCAATAAGCCCCGGCACCTTGTGCAACCCCTATCCCGTTGTAGATTGTAAGCTCTTTTGAGCAGGGTCACCTTCATTTCTTGCTTTATTTATTGTATTTTCTTTGTTACATTGATTCTATGCCTATTGTTTTGTATCCAATTATTGTACTTTATTTGTTCTCTACTGTAATTACTTACTGTATTATATTTTCTGTACTCTAACCCTACATTGTAAAGCGCTGCGGAATATGTTGGCGCTATATAAATAAAGTATTATCATTATTAATCTAGGCACTGGATCTATATGGGCAATGTATGATCCTATATGGTTAAAGTATAACAATTCAGGTACGGATAAACATGTGGAACAGCAACAAAATCTTTCTGTTTCTACAATATTCACATTAATACCAATGTTTAAAAACTCCATTATTTGCAAACAGCTCATACAAGAGAACGATACATGTGTCCTAGGTATTTTGATGTTCATAATAAAAATTGTTATATGCTTTGCTTTCTTTTAAATGATATTGGCTGCACGCTAATCAATCAAAGACATTGGAGAAAAAGTGCAGTTAGAAATCATAAACAGAATCTACATCAAGAAACACAAATAATAGAATGAGATCTGTCTAATTCAGAGATTTGACTCCTTTCTCTGTGTTTATTCTCCATATAAAGATGAAGAGTTTAAAATGATTCTGGTTCGCGATACATTTGCAAGAAATTTGATCAATAAATATAATTTCTTGGAACATGAACAGGGAACGAGTGAGAAAAATGAAATGAATCGTGTTCCTATAGAACAGACAATAGATCATTGTCACCTGTTCTTTAAAGAACAACAACATCTAAAATGCCTAAAAATAATAGAGGCTAAAACATTAAAGCAAGTACAAAGCTAAATGACAATATCATCAGCATTAATCCCTATTTCTATCTACTACAGTCACAAACAGGGAGACATGGAGAGTACTATAAAAATCACATAGGAGACACTGAAGGTACCTTCACACGCCGCAATCTCGCCTGGCGATATGAGGCGATCTAACGTGCGCGTGCACGTTATTCCATGGTCGCCCCAGATCGCCGATGGCGGCATCACACGCCGCAATCTCGCCCTGAAAGTATGGGGATGTGTCGCTCCGGAAATCGCCTAACGTACAGCGGAAGCAATCCTGCCTAATCCCATCCCCGGTTCACACGCTGCAATCTCAAAGGCAATGATCGTACATGTTCAGCGCGGCGAGGAGATAGGCGTGCCACAGTGGTTTACACTGCGCCCCATACACACTCATTGGCCAACGCAACAGCGTTCCGATTGGTCAGCCTGCTCTGGAAGGCTAATACATGACGCCATTGCCATTGTGTGGTGCTGAACGTACAGCTCATCAAATATGGCGCGGTGTCAAGTGACAGCCAATGGGAATGCAGTAGCCCACATCAATCAGCTCACACGGGGCGCGGACTCCAGCACGCTGAGGCACGCCTGCGGGAAATCATAATGGACAACTCTCTTTCCATCACTATCGCCCTATCACACGCCACAACCCGGAAATATCGCCTTCATGATTGAGGCAGATTTCAGAGGAGTGCTCAGGAATCGGGCAACGGCCGAGAGGCGATTCATCACCGCGAAATTCCCCAATCACACGCCGCAACTATGAGGCAATTTCACAGCGATTGCTTCGGGGCGACATATCACCTTTAGGATTGCCAGGCGATATTGCGGCGTGTGACGGTACCTTGAGGCTGCTTTATATACATCACATAGGAGACACTGAGGTTGCTGCATATACATCACAAAGCAGACACTGAGGCTGCTGTTTATACATCACATAGGAGACACCGAAGTTGCTGTATATACAGTATATTACATAGAAGATACTGAGGCTGCTATGTAAATCACACAAGAGGCACTGAGGTTGCTCTTCATAAATCACATGAGAGATCACTGAGGCTTCTGTTTAAATCACTTCAGAGACACTAAGGGTATCTTTACACGCCACAACCGGGGAAGACATTTTTGGAGGTGATATTTCTCTCTGGAAATATCGCTGCCAAATTGCCTCCTTATTGCGGCGTGTAATTCAGGAATTTGTCGGCGATAAGACAAATGTCGCCTGGTTTCAATTTTAGAGCAGTGCTGTAAAATCTAAACCAGGAGACATTTGTCTTATTGCCGCCAAATTCCCGAATTACACGCCGCAATAAGGAGGCAATTTGGCAGCGATATTTCCAGAGAGAAATATCACCTCTAAAAATGTCTCCCGCGGTGGTGGCGTGTAAAGGTACCCTAAAGGTACCGTCACACGCGGCAATCTTGCTAGGCAATTTCACTGGCAATTTGCTGGTTGCAGTGAAATTATGGACACATTGTTCTATTTTGTTGCCGTGTACAAATGTAACAATGTGTCCATGATTTCACTGCAACTAGCAAATTGCCAGTGAAATTGCAAGCAATGTTGCCACATGTGACGGTACCTTTAGGTTGTTAGATATACCTCAGATAAGAGACACTGAAACTGCTGTATAAATCGCATAGGAAACACTAAAGGTACCGTCACACATGGCAATATTGCTAGGCAATTTTACTGGCAATTTGCTGGTTGCAGTGAAATCATGGAAACATTGTTCTATTTTGTTGCTGTGTACAAATGTAACAATATGTTCATGATTTCACTGCAACCAGCAAATTGCCAGTGAAATTGCCTAGCAAAATTGCCGTGTGTGACGGTACCTTAAGGCTTCTGTATATACCTCAGATAAGAGACACAGAAATTGTTGTATACATCACATAGCAGACACTGGGACTCCTGTATATACATCACATAGGAAACATTGAGGACGCTGTATATACATCACATAGAAGACACAGAGGCTAATTATTACATCACATAGGAGACACTGAGGCTGATGTTTATACATCACATAGGATACACTGAAACTGATGTATAAGTCACATAGGAGATACTAAGGCTGTTGTGTTGGATGGGGTTGAGAGGTCAGACCTCTTTGCAGTTGGTCAAGTTGTTCCACACCAAACTCCCCCAACCATGGCTTTATGGCCCATGCATTGTAAACTAGGGTATATTAAATATTTTATACCTGATGATTGTGGCATAGACAGCCGAAACGCATTGTATTTTAACAAATAAATCTTTTATAATCAGCACGTGTTTGCTTGTCTGGATCCTCAGTGGTAGGGGTGTTTTGGAGGATATGTTACTTTTTATCCTGGTCTATTGTCTCTGGTATTCCGGAGGAGGAATGTCTTCGTAGCCACCCCTGTCACCTGCACACCAATACTGATGATCATCACCTAATATATTATATGATCTTTATCACCACAAAGAGGTGTCACATCTCACACACTACACCTCGATCAGCGACCTGTCATAGACTGTGCTGGCTTCAGGATAGACATGCAGATTTGGATGCAGATTTAGTCAAATCTGAGTTAAAAAAAAATTAAAAAAAAGCATCAAACAACGCACCGGGGGCACAGGGCCTTTGGCTGTGCACAGAGTATTTTGAGGAGTTTTGGGAGCAGAAGCTGAGTGGAAACTCTCCAAATCCTTCGTAAGGGTATGTGCATATGACCCCACCCCAGGGCCGTGGGATACTCGGAACTGGGCCATAGTTCTGTTGTGGGAATAACAGGGGTCGAGACCCGGCTTCGTGACACTGGCAATGTCAATAAAAGTTCATGGGTATTGGGGTTTGAAGAGAAATGGGGTTTAGGGTATGGCTGTCATGACACCACCTGTGTCGTTCAGCTATTAATGGCCGACGTTGCGGTGCGGGACCTCTGGGGATGATGGATTTGCAGCTTTGGTGGTTTCGCTCCCCACAAGTGGAGCGGTTCCCCAGGCATCCGTTGTAGTGTTCGGTGATGGGAGGTCAGAGGTCTGTTCTGACTGGAGAGGGGGATTGCAGCGTCCCACAGGCAGGTCTTGCGTGGCCTGTGCGTCTTATCAGTCTACCACTCAGCAGGCCGTAAATTAGCAGTCTCACACACAGTTCTGGAGTCCTATATCCGGTTTACTTAGCTTCCACTTTAGCGATGACGCCGGGTACTGTCCTTGCCAGGTCTCAGTCCAGATCGTCCCCACAGAAGCGGGATAGTTTGTCCAGGACACCGCCTTATGTTCCTGTCTCTCACGGGTTTCCCTCTCTCTCAGCCCTAACTCTTCTGCTTGTGCCTCCGCATGCAGTGCCACAGGTCCTGTCGGGCGACCGGTACCAAGTCCCCTGACCCTAGTATGGCTACCTTTTCGGCGGATGTGTCGGGTGTCAGCCACAGTTCTTCTAGATCTAGTGGCCTCCGTTTCTGTGGTTGGAGCGTAGAGTCTCCTCGCCACCTTCAGGGCCGGTCCCCTGGTTCCCAACCAGCCCTTCCGTTCAACTCAGATTCGGGCGCATAGGTGGAGCGCTCTCTGCCCATGCCCCTAGGGCTCCCTCTGTCTCGCTTGCTCTCTGTTGTTCCGGGACCCAGGACGAGCTCCTCGCTGCTCAAGTCCTCTAGATCCTCACTCCTCCTTCTCTGACTCTCTTTGACTGACTACCCCTCAAACTAACTTCCCACCCTCCACCTTCCTTCCTACCGTCCCCTGTCTGAGCCCTCTCTCTATCGGGTCCACCCACTGTCCCTGGGACCAGTTGTGTTGGGTGTTTGTCAGTTGTCTGGACTTATCATCCCGTTTCCCTGAGAACAGGAATACCACACCTGTTGAATGGGTGCAGTACTATTTGTGGCCACCAGACTGCAGGGGTGCCACACATATGATCCGGAGACAGTGCATCCTGGATGCAGTCCCCCGGACCTGTGGGAAGCTGTGGGTGAACGCAGGGATACCGCAGCCGTCCTGTACTCACGATCTACGGTGGGTATAGGGTGACTTCTCCCTGCATTTACCAGCTGAGATCGCTTCTGACTCTGCAGCATTAAATTAACATGCTGTGGAGATGTGGAAGTCCAGCAACCTGCATCGCAGGTGACATAATGCCACAATGGGGAGAAGCATAGCAGGCATAGGATTTCTAGAAATCCCATCCATTATGCTGGTACTGTACTACGTAGCATTATGGATGCAGCGGCAATACGCAGCTAATCCGGATTGCGAGTATGCAGCCTTAAAATGCAAAACTCCTTAAAAATTTGGCGGTTGCACTCATTTTCCTTTACACTCTCCCCATCGCCAATAAAATGACTGGCTGTGGAAGTAGATGTTGTGTGGAGTCACTTTTCTGTTGCCAGTGACTCGCCCCAGCGGGGACCGTGGGGTACTCGGAACCAGGCCCTGTCGATGTCGTCGGGGCTGTGGGATGCTGTCACGGTGGCGTGACCCGGTCCGTGGTCCCCTATTGGACAGTCAGTAAAAAGGAGATTGAAAAGGGGTAAAAATAAAAATAAAAAGAGTTTGCCGTGACACCACCTGTGAAGGTGGCCGATAGGGGACGATGGAGTTGCAGCTGTGAAGGTGAAGTTCCCCATGGGAGGAGCGGGTCCCCAGGGCATCCAGGGTCAAGGTGATTTGGGGTGATGGAGAGCCAACAGGGCTTAGTTGTGGCTGCTGGGCAGTAACGGGAATACTCTCAGACAGGCTTCTGCTGCCTGTGCGGCGTTTCAGTCTACCGCTCCTCAGGCGTGAAATGAACAGTGTGACGCAATGCTGAGTTTCAACCCAGTTTACTTGGCTTTTCTCGGCAGGTGCTTCAGGTTACAGCAAACGTACATTGGTAGCCCGTGTAGTCCTTGGCAACCAGGATGGCTTGTCCAGTTCACCACCTTTTGTGTTCCTTTTTCTTGGGCTTCTTTTCTTAGCGCTGCCTATTCTCCTCCTTCCTGCATACGCCTCTGCACACACAGCCCCAATCCTGCAGCCATGGGCCTTCTTGGGTGTCTAGCAAGGTCTCCTGGCCCTGGTACGGCAGCCTTCTATGCGCTGCGTCAGGAGTTGGCCACGACTCTTAAAGCCTTCCCGCCACCTTCAGGGCTGGGCCCCTGGTTCTCGCCCTGTTCTTTTGCTTCACAGCTGATTTGGGAGTGCGGGTGGATCGCTCACTGCCCGCAACCCTAGGACTCCCTCCGTCTTTCTGCGGTCCGTAGCCCCGGGATAGGCCTCATCGTAACTCGGGCCTCCGGGTTCATGATCTCTGTCCCTAGTCCTCCTCCGACTGACTTGACTACTTCCCGTGGTGTCTTCCCTTTGTTCTCTTCCTACTCACTTCCCACCCACCACCTGTCTTCCCCCGCTGTCCCACAGCTGCCTGCGCTGTCCCACTACCTGGGTTCACCTGCTCGCTCTGGGATCGGGGTGTGTAGGGTGCGTTTGTGGGTGACTGGACTTGCCGATCCCAGTTGCTGCAAACTAATAGTGGCGACTGGACCGCAGGGGCGCCACACCAACGTCTCCAGGACATTGATTTCCTTTGTGGCCGGTTCATTCCCCAACTTCTTCTTTTTAATTATTTACGACTTCCCCAATATGAAATTCTGAAATCTCATCGAGCCTTTGGACGTGTCGTGTGGTGATGAGCGGGCGCTGCCCCGGGAGGTGCTTGAAACGAGCAGGTCGAATGGGCGTGACTGGAGTACTGAGTATAATGGAAGTCAATGGGCACTCCAGCATCTTCCGGAATCTTCCCAATGACTTCCATTATATTCGGTACTCGAATTGTGTGCGCCATCCGATGTTTCAAGCCCCCGAGCATGGCACGGCTCGCTCATCACTAGTGTCCTGCTTTCGCTCCTTTATATTCGTTTTCATTATTATTTATTGTGATTTTTACTATTTGTCAGTAATAATTGACATCTAATTTCTGCCTAGAAATTGACAAATCCCGGGTGGCCCCGCGGCCTGTGGAGCACAAACATGGCGGCGTTACCCATGGCAACCAATCATGCATATGTGCAGATTACAAAATGAAAGCAGTGATGTGATAGGTTGCTATTGGCAACTGCAGCAGCTGTTCTACATCAGCCCGAGCACCAGGGAGGTTGTGTCCTCCATCCGGGCTTTCCCCGCTACACCATGACGTCACGACTATCCCCGCGCTCCGTCACGGTGGTGGCGCAGTTGCCATGAATACCGCCGGTGCAGGGAGGGGGAAGGAGGTTCCGGAAGTGACGTAAGGTCCCGCCCCGGTGCGGACGTGCCGCTGCGCCGGGATCACGGAAAGAAGGAGCAGGAGAGTGGGCGGCATGGAGCCTCCGGGAGGTGAGAACAGTGATGGAGCTGCAGAGGTGGATGGGAAATGTGGAGCCCCGAGCTGGCGGAGCGCGGGGAGGAGCAGGGCCCGGGGGCAGCTGTGCATGATGTCACTGGGCAGAGGTGACAGCTGGGAGTCCCGCCGGCACCGCGCTCCTGCAGCCGGGAGTCCCGCCGGCACCGCGCTCCTGCAGCCGGGAGTCCCGCCGGCACCGCGCTCCTGCAGCCGGGAGTCCCGCCGGCACCGCGCTCCTGCAGCCGGGAGTCCCGCCGGCACCGCGCTCCTGCAGCCGGGAGTCCCGCCGGCACCGCGCTCCTGCAGCCGGGAGTCCCGCCGGCACCGCGCTCCTGACACCTATCACAGCCCAGCATCCTCACACTGCCGCGGACAGGAGAAAGCACCGCTGACGGGAGGATGCAACCACTGACTGCTACAGGCACAAATGTCTGATAGAGGCTCCTACAGATGGGGCAGAGCTATAGACAGTCAGCAGGTGCTGATCATCAGTGATAGAGGCTCCTATAGAGGAGCAGAGGTATGGAGACAGTCAGCAGGTGCTGATCATCAGTGATACATGAGCAGAGGTATGGAGACAGTCAGCAGGTGCTGATCCTCAGTGATAGAGGCTCCTATAGAGGAGCAGAGGTATGGAGACAGTCAGCAGGTGCTGATCCTCAGTGGGAGATGCTCCTGCAGATGGGGCAGAGCTATGGAGACAGTCAGCAGGTGCTGATCCTCAGTGATAGAGGCTCCTATAGATGGAGCAGAGCTATGGAGACAGTCAGCAGGTGCTGATCATCAGTGATACATGAGCAGAGGTATGGAGACAGTCAGCAGGTGCTGATCATCAGTGATACATGAGCAGAGGTATGGAGACAGTCAGCAGGTGCTGATCATCAGTGATACATGAGCAGAGGTATGGAGACAGTCAGCAGGTGCTGATCATCAGTGATACATGAGCAGAGGTATGGAGACAGTCAGCAGGTGCTGATCATCAGTGATACATGGGCAGAGCTATGGAGACAGTCAGCAGGTGCTGATCCTCAGTGATAGAGGCTCCTATAGATGGAGCAGAGCTACGGAGACAGCAGGTGCTGATCATCAGTGATACATGGGCAGAGCTACGGAGACAGTCAGCAGGTGCTGATCATCAGTGATACATGGGCTGAGCTATGGAGACAGTCAGCAGGTGCTAATCCTCAGTGGGAGATGCTCCTGCAGATGGGGCAGAGCTATGGACACAGTCAGCAGGTGCTGATCATCAGTGATACATGGGCAGAGCTATAGAGACAGTCAGCAGGTGCTGATCCTCAGTGATAGAGGCTCCTATAGATGGAGCAGAGCTATGGAGACAGTCAGCAGGTGCTGATCATCAATGATACATGGGCAGAGCTATGGAGACAGTCAGCAGGTGCTGATCATCAGTTATAGATGATCCTACAGATGGGGAAGAGCTATGGAGATAGTCAGCAGGTGCTGATCAACAATGATACATGGGCAGAGCTACGGAGACAGTCATCAGGTGCTGATCATCAATGATACATGGGCAGAGCTATGGAGACAGTCATCAGGTGCTGATCATCAGTGATGGAGGCTCCTATAGAGGAGCAGAGCTATGGAGACAGTCAGCAGGTGCTGATCATCAGTGATACATGGGCTGAGCTATGGAGACAGTCAGCAGGTGCTGATCATCAATGATACATGGGCAGAGCTATGGAGACAGTCATCAGGTGCTGATCATCAGTGATAGAGGCTCCTACAGATGGGGCAGAGCTATGAAGACAGTCAGCAGGTGCTGATCCTCAGTGATAGAGGCTCCTATAGATGGAGCAGAGCTATGGAGACAGTCAGCAGGTGCTGATCATCCGTGATACATGGGCAGAGCTATGGAGACAGTCAGCAGTTGCTGATCATCAGTGATAGAGGCTCCTACAGATGGGGCAGAGCTATGAAGACAGTCAGCAGGTGCTGATCCTCAGTGATAGAGGCTCCTATAGATGGAGCAGAGCTATGGAGACAGTCAGCAGTTGCTGATCATCAGTGATGGATGCTGCTATAGATGGAGCAGAGCTATGGAGACAGTCAGCAGGTGCTGATCATCAGTGGGAGATGCTCCTGCAGATGGGGTATATCTATGGAGACAGGTGCTGATCTGTACAACTTGGAAAAAGTATATTGTGTATTGACATATTGGATAAAAAGTATATTCTTGTATCTGTGTGTTTTTTTTTTGTTTTTTTTTTCCATTTTTTTTTAAATAAGTGAAAAGAGAAACCATAATCTGATTAAATCCATGTTCCCATCATTTTCCTTAGAGGATACTTGTATTTACTAATAGACATGTCTGGAGAGGTGACAGATTCCTTCAAATTTCTGTTTCTGGGAGAGCAGTGTGACTACCAATATGAGCTCTATCACAGCTTCCACCCTGATTGTCTGATCTAGTGATATCGTTGCGGGCTCGTGCATCGTCAGTTGGCAGGTCGAGCGCTGTTAGTGTTGCAAGGTCGTGTTTCGTCAGTTGCAGAGTTATGGTGGGTTTACACACACCAATTTATCTGTTCAATATCTGAACAGATCTCTGGTTGCAGTGAAATCATGGACACATTGTATCATTTGTACACAGCCACAAAATGGAACAATGTGTCCATGATTTCACTGCAACCAGAGATCTGTTCAGATATTGAACAGATAAATTGGTGTGTGTAAACCCACCATTATGCGTTGCCGGTGAAAGCTAGAATAGAAGCGCTGTGCTTTGGCTACATTCACACGGTGTGCTGTTGCACCATTCGGGTCCGCTTCGTACGGATCCGCTATTGCAGTGAAAAGCATTGACGTTGTCTGTCCCAGCCAAGTCAATGCATTTTACTATTTTGCATTCACATGCTGCGCTTTTTACTGACCCGCTTTTGGGCTGAAAAGTGGGTCCATAAAAATAATCAGCATGTCAATTCTTTGGCGCTTTTTTTGTGCTGCGTTTTTACTTGCCTCGCCGTGCTCCCATGCTGATCTCTCCTCATCCCTGACGCCATAGGAACTGTTAAGGACCTTAAACAGCACCATGTTACTGAGTGACGTCACCCGGTCACATGGTGCTGCAGGGTACTAGAGGCCGTGCTCTCTGCAGCATTCAGGGATGAGAGGAGAACACAATGCTGCGCATAGTGAGGATCCGTTCTTGGTGCAGTTTTTGCACCAAAAACGCATTCTCACAAAACGCAGCAATACGCAACCTAGGCTGCGTTCACTTACAGCATATTGCAGTGTTATGTGAGGATCCGGTTTTGGTGCAAAAACTGCACCAACATTGGATACTCACAAAGGGCAGTGTTCTGTGTGTGAACGCCGCTGCGCTATTCGCCTGTGCTTATTCACCTTGCCGTGCTGCCCCGGTGACCACCGCTGATCTTCTCATCCCCGGAGGCTGCAGCGAGGGCGGTCTCTAGGACCCTGCAGCACCATGTGACCGCGTGATATCGCCCAGTCACATGGTACTGTTTAAAGGTCCTTCACAGGTCCAGGCCAAAGAATTGGCATGCCTATTCTTTTTAGACACCCTAGTTTTCAGCCCAAAAGCATGTCCGTAAAAAGCACAGCATGTAAATGGAAAACAGTGAAATGCATTGACTTGGCTTTGACGGCCAACGTCAATGCGTTTCACTGCAATGGTGGATTTGTACAAAGTGGACCTGAATGGTGCAATAATGCACCATGTGAATGTAGCCTAAAGGGCCTGTTACACGCTTCAATGTCCCAGTTATCGGACCAACGATCCGACTTTGCCTGAATCGCTTGAACGTCGTTGATTGATCGCTAGTGAAATGTCACACGTATGGATATATTGAACGACGCAGCAACGACAAGCGAATGATACTTGCGGTTGTTTGGTCGCCTACGTCCTTCAGTTCTGAATAGGCGAAGTCTTAAACGAGATCGTTGGAAAGGTGTCACACCGATGCTGCAGGTTGAACGAATGGCGGACGACTGATTTATGGACCTGTTCATAAACCTGCGGTCAGCCAACTTATCGTTGGTTGTATCTACGTGTCGCACGCAAGGACGTCGCTACACAGCCCCAAATGCCGTGACGTACCAACGATATTGTTAACGATATCGTAGCGTGTAACGGGCCCTTAAGTGTTCGATCTGATGGCATCAGCTGCATCTCGCCACATACAACCACAACACGAGGTTGAGGCCTTCAGCTCACCACAGAGTGTGACTAGAACTGGCTGGGATTCAGTTGACATAAACTTTATTTCCTGATTGAAATCCTCGTGCCTTGAAGGCTTCTGATGAAATTTCCCAGTTACATAAGTAAATAATTCTTCTGTGAGGTGTGTTTTGTACAGGGGCGGAGTGCCGTGTTACCTGTGCTGGGAGCCATGCTCCTCTGTCCGGGGGTGTGATGAAGATGTGGTCGGCCAGGTTATGGCATGTGTTATTTGGAAGAAGCCCAGGTTGCATTTGTTGTTCAGTTTAGGGGCGCCCCGTCCATCCTGTGTTGGAGATATTTTCCTTCTGGCATTGGCTATTATTCTGTGTATGCGGGTCAGATTCATTTTTCTTGTGCATTAGGCCGTATCTTGTAGTGCCACATTCCTTCTGGGCTCCTGAAGAGTACGAGCCGGTGACGGATGATGAAGGTAGTGCCTGCTGCTATAACAGTCATGTCTGAATAGCTGCTGTTATTTTGTTGGGAGAATTGCTCAATTAGCAACTCCCTAATATTCTGGTAATCTAGCACCACTGCCTGGGCTATTTTGATGACCTGTAGCTCTTCACATTGCTCCATTCGTGTTGGCTACCTGTCAGCAGACGTCAGTGGTTTATCAGCAGACTATAGGCTGCCATAAAACAGATTTGTTTCTGCTAATGGTTTTAGTTCTTTCCCTGCAGGTTATCTTATCACTTCTTAAGGTGAGAGTACACTTTTGATTTTAGCTGCATGGATGACTTTGGTCTGTTTTCTGGTTGCCTCCAGATTCTAAAGGCCCCGTCACACGGGGCGACATCGCCGCCAACTACATAGGCCATGCCCCTACGTCGCCTATCAGCGGCAACATCGCTCCTACGTCGCCTCATGTAAAGGGGTGATGTCGGCGCCGCCAGGAGGTCGCCTGGAGCAGGCGGCCGATCTGGGGCGATGTGTACACATCGCCCCACGTAACCGGCCGCCGGCGATCTGACAGGCGATGGGAGTCATAGGCTCCCATTGTCCTGCATCGCCGTTGGGGTTTTCAGATACCCCGGCGGTGATGCCACCTGTCAGCTCGCCGGCGCGGCGCTGGAGATGTCACCCCATGTAAATGGGGGACGGCGACGCTGGCAGGGCGCCAATAACGTGCGCGCACTCGCCCGTCACCGCTGACATCCCCAGCCCCTTCGCCTCGTGTGACGGGGCCTTAATGGGAGTCAAGGGAGGAAAGTATCAGGCATGTTGGATTTCAATGCCCTTGGTCATGTGCATATGTTGAGTATTTGGTGAGTTTTTTTACCTCAGTAGTTGTTCCACTCCTGGTTTTGGGTTACAATTGGAGGAAAAGTAGAATAGAAACACGTCTCCACTTTTCCATCATTTTATTTACTCACGCCGGGTTTTTTCTTACAAATCCTGAGGTAAAAAATGCACCAAATACTGGTGAGGTCCTGTTAGGCCATGTGCACATGTTCAGTACTTGAGTTTTTTTACCTCAGTATTTGTAGCCAAAACCAGGAGAGGAGCAATATGAGGTAAAGTATAATAGAAACATGTCACCACCTCTGTATTTATCACCCACTGCTGGTTTTGGCTACAAATCGTGAGGTAAAATATTGCCAAATACTGAACATGTGCACGCGGCCTAATGCAAGTCTATGGGGAAAATCATCGTACATAAGGCCATGTGCACACATTCAGTATTTGGTGAGTTTTTTTTACCTCAGGATTTGTATAAACCAGCAGTGGGTGATAAATACAGAAGTGGTGACGTGATTCTATTATACTTTCTCTCTGATTGTTCCACACCTGATTTTGGCTACAAATCCTGAGGTAAAAACTTCCTAAATGCTCAGTGTGTGCACGAGGCCTTATTCTTTTCTTTCAGCAGACTTCTCCCCTCACACACGATCAGCCGAGCATACTCCTATATGAGGCAGTAGGAGAGATGGCTTATAGCCGAGTGAGTGTTTATGACGGATATCTGACGTATATGGCGAGGAAGGCCTATTCTATACATACAAGAACCCCACAAGCCCTGAGTTTATAGTGGCAGAATATGGCCACCTACGGCCCTGCTGTGCACCTTTGATTTCGGCCATGTTGATGTTTCATGGCCAGATGTGAAGACGATCTGTCAGGATCCCAGGGTGTAATTGAAGCATCCTGTCATGGGAAAATAGGATTTATTTTTCTTTGTGATTACTCCAATTTGCACTGAAGAGATTTCTTTGCATAAAGGGGCTTTGTGCTGCTAGTTGCCGGTGTCGGTCATGTCCCCTGTTGACTGTAGGTCCCCACACATGTGATAAGTTGCCTGACCATATAATTGTGTGGGGTCCTCCCATCTCTCCCTGATGATCCAGGAGAGGAGGATCTACCTCATTCAGTTTCAATAGTCGATCCTTTTGTTTGGCAGTGTGATGAGCTGCCACCAGAGGTGTTTGGCCGTCGCCTTCTAGTAGATCATACAAGGGCCACTATGTATGGGGGAGTCGGAGGAGAGACCCATCCACTGAATGAGCCATTGTTTGACAGATATCTAATGTGTGGCCAGAGTAATGGACCACAGCAAGTGTGGCTAACAGGATTCCTGGTCAGCCGTTGGTGGGTTCTCTCTGCCCCTATAATTCAATCCACATAAAACAGTGGGCGTCTGTGCCAAGCTCAAAGGCCAGTCCTGTATAATGAGCCATTCTAGGCCATATCCTGTATAATGAGCCATTCTAGGCCATATTCTGTATGGCGTTATAAGGGAAACCTCCCCGCAGTACGCTGCATCCATACAGCTGGCTGAAATGTTCATCTGCTGACCCCCTCCCTTTTTTTTTTGCCTGGATGGCACATGAAATCTTTAAGTAAAATTGACGTATTGACGCATCCATAAAAATATACATCCATGAAACTGAGGGTGTCCTGTTCTAATAGATCTTTAAGAAACAGAATAGGACATGCTCCATGGATCTGTTGGTGCAAGATCGGACCATACAAGTGTGTGAATACAGTCCTACCTGAATGTTCCCTAGTAGGCAATATCGCAAACAGTTGGTCAAAGAAGAGAAGACCTTTACATTTAACTTCACAGAATGTTTCTACATATGGAAGTATTGGTAAGTGGTATAGCTGTACAGGAGCTAGTCCGCAATAAAAATTACACCTATTATTGTAGAGATTCAATGTTAGTCATGAGAGATGTAGCACAAAAGATGGAAGTGTCCTTGGGGTGGGGCGTATTGCTACAAAGGGGCTGTAAGTGTCCTGGGCACATGTTACTGCATGGGGGGGTGTCGATGCGCCAGGGGTGGAAGTGTCCCGGGCAAGTGTTGCTGCACAGGGCCTGGAAGTGTTTTTGGGTGGGTGTTGCTTCGTGGGGGTGGAGATGTTGTCGGGGATGGAGGTGTTGTGGGATGTGCATCACTGCGCAGGGTCAAGAAGTGTTCGGGAAGGGGGCAGCATGTGCGTGTTACTGGGCTGGGATTAGAGGTGTCCTGGGGAAGGCATGTTCCTGCAAAGGGACTGGATTTTCCCTGGAGGGGTGGTTGTCGCTACATGGGGGCTGGAAGTATCCTGGATGTGTCTTGTTGGGGGGAGGTGGAGGGCTCGTGTGTGTTGCTGCACAGGGGCTGGAAGTGTCTGGGTGGGGGAGGGTGTACGCATGTTGCTCTGCAGCTGGTGGAAGTGTTGTCAAGGGGATTGTCGCTGTGCCGATGCTGGAAGCATTAGGGGGGCCTATTGTTGTGCGGGGGTAGCAGTGTCCTTGGGTGAGTGTCACTGCATGTGGATGAAGCACCTCCAGCCCGCGAGCAGTGACGTGACCCCCATGGCGGCAGTGTTCCGGCCTGTGAGCAGTGACGTGACCCCCATGGCGGCAGTGTTCTGGCCTGCGAGCAGTGACGTGACCCCCATGGCGGCAGTGTTCCGGCCTGTGAGCAGTGACGTGACCCCCATGGCGGCAGTGTTCTGGCCTGCGAGCAGTGACGTGACCCCCATGGCGGCAGTGTTCTGGCCTGCGAGCAGTGACGTGACCCCCAGGGCGGTAGTGTTCCGGCCTGTGAGCAGTGACGCGCGCCCTGGGGCGGCAGTGTTCCGGCCCGCGAGCAGTGACGCCCCCCCGGGGCGGCAGTATTCCGGCCCGCGAGCAGTGACGCTCCCCAGGGCATTACTAGCTTCTATGCTACATTTTGTATGGCAAGCACATTGAATCTCTTCATAAAAGGTGTGCTGTTTTTATTTATTTGGGTGGATAAGTGCCTGTACAGCGATGCCACTACTTCCATATGCAGAACCTTGCTGATGGGTTCTCTGAAATTTTCAGGCTGTTGGTTTAATATCAGGCAAAATCAGATTGTCCAGTCTTGTGTATGTAATTGCCTCATATAATATTTAAAGTGTCACTTTGAGGAGGAGCGTGACTTTTATAGTTTCTAAATGACACGTCATCAATTATTTCCTAGCCTGCTGGCTCTTCTCGGGCACGGCGGAGGCCTCGTATATTCTCTATTCTTTAATTACAGTTGTGTAAACAGATTAGCTGAGATTTTATTACACTCAAGTTAGTACACCTAAAGATTATTACAGCCTCAGCCAAATCACCGAGATCAGAAGGCCGAACTGTGTGGACTGTCTTCATGTATCTTAAGGGTATGGAAAATGATTGGAGGAGGTCAGTAAAGATGTGCGGAGAATACATAGGAAATGACTAATCAAGGCATCCTGTTATGGCTCTTCATGACATTGTAAAGTTGTGACATCTTTCTGATAGGCTATGTGGGACCCTGAGAGGAGACTTTGAAGGGAAGCTGTGTACCCTGATCCTCTCCGAAGGATAAAAAGCTAAATGTGGTTTTTGAACCTGTCCTTGGTCTTATTTGCACCCATAGGATCTTACTTATTTCACCTGCGCCCCATGTAATCTGCTGCTTAAGCAACTCTTTACAGCTGCCCATGCCACATACCGTAATAATTATTCTTTCAATTTTTCATGAGAAAGCTTGTAAATGACATCGTGTCGCCAACGCAGGGTATTGGCTCACGATGAGTTGGACCTCGGGCTAGGCCTGCTCCGCATACTATTCTTTTCTCCATTAGCTATAATAGACTTTGCTTCATGCTGCTCTTTGACTTTCTTGTTGAATTTTTTAATTCAATTAACTCTAATCTTCCTTTAAAGCAAACCTGGTACTTTGAACTCATATCTGTGGACAGCATGTCATGGAGCAGGAGGAGCTGAGCAGATTTATTCATTTTAATTACTGCTTTTTCTATGCTTGGGAGTCCAGTGGGTGGGGCTACTCACTGATTGACAGCTATCTCTGTAAGCCCGCTTGTAGAATGGAGGATGTCAATTACTAATAAGATTGTCTGTTGTGGGCAGCTCTTAGTCAGTTTGACAGCCTTCAATGTATAACTGCTGTGGGGTCCGTCCAAGTTTATAGGCACAAAAGGGGTGTATCGAGCAGACTAGGCAGAACCCCAAGAAACCCTTACACACTTTAACCCCTATACAGGGATCTGGATTTAAAACAGGGTCGAGGAGATTGCTGCCTTTGGAAGGGCTGCAGTCCTCAGAAAAGTCACCAAGCATTGTGAAAGCTGGAAGGTCAGGAAAAGGACTAAGGGCCCTTTCATATCAGCGGTTTATGGCTGGTGGCGCCACATCTGCCGCCTAACGGCCAACTTGCAGCCCTGATCCGGCAAGCCCCATGTATTGTCTATGGGGCTTGCAGTCCAGTGTGGCAAGTGTGGTTCTGCCGGATGCAGCAGATCTGGCATTTGCAGACACGAAAAAAAAAAACGCCGCTTGCAGCGTTTTTCTCGTGGCCGCAAGTGCTGGATCTGCTGCATCCAGCTGAACCGCGCTTGCCACACTGGACTGCAAGCCCCATAGACAATACATGGGGCTTGCTGGATAAGGGCCGCAAGTCGGCAGATGCGGCGCCACCTGCCAGATCTGCCGCACATCAGCGTAAACTGCTGATTTGAAAGAAGCCTAAATTGGGATCCGTTAGTTGTCAGGAAGCTGGTTTAAAACCAAGATGGCCACAAGGTACAAAATTGGTAGGCAGATGAAGCATCCAAAAACGGGCTGAGAAACACAGGAAAAACACCAATTTAAGACAGGATACTAGTCGGGGAAACCAAAAACTATTTCTGAAAGCTTCTAGCAGAAAGCTGCATGTATTAGGAGGTTGTGGTGCTTTCCAATAGGCTAAATGTAGTAGTTGATGACGTCAGCTGGACAGCACAAACATGTATAGTGCGCATGTATGCAGTTTTTACTCCTTCATCCTCCCTACTTTAATTTTCTGAGATAATGACCTGTGAGTTTTCATTGGCTGTAAGCCATGATCATCAACATTAACAGAAATAAACACGTGAAATAGATCACTCTGTTTGTAATGCCTCTATATAATATATACTTCACTTAATGTATTGAGTTACTGAAATAAATCAACTTTTTGATGATCTTCTAATTCATTGAGGTGCACCTGTATCGGTATCTATCTGCTCAGCTTTTTCCTGCTGTGTATCATGCTGCATGAAGATTACATAGTATTTTAAAGCTGACATTTTTGTATTTTAAGGTAAATTCACACACAGCAAATATGCAGTTTTTTTTTCCACCCTATAATTGCATGTGGTAGGTACACGGTATATTATAGCAACAAAAAGAGGGTTCAATGTTACAAAAATCTCAGCCACACACATCTCAAACCATTCACAGCTTCTTTTTACCGCATATTTGAAATGTATAAAATCGGCTGCATTTTTGCAATTAAATTTCTTACAAAAATTTGCACAATTTGATTCTGTTTTTTGATGATGTGGGTTTTTTGCTGAAGTAAACTAGAGATATTTCAGTCTCGTGTAGATATGTAGTATTATGCAAACGATTTAGGCAGGCATGTGAAAAATGCTGTAAAGTAAGAATGGTTTCAAAAATAGAAGTGTAAATAGTTTTTGATCAGTTTAAAAATGTAAAGTGAATGAGAGAGAATCCATATCACATCAATATTTGGTGACTGTCCTTTGCCTTAAATACAGCATCAGTTCTTCTAGGACACTTGTCACTTGCACACACTGCAGGAGATTGTGCCAAACATCTTGGAGAGCTAACCACAGATCTTGTGTCTTGTGCAAACCCTTCTGTCTCTTTGTGTAATCTCAGACTTCATGATCTGAGATCAGGGCTTTGTGGGGCTGGACCATCACTTCTGGGACTTCTTGTTCTTCATGCTGAAGATGGTTATTAATGACATCAGCAGGATGTTTAGGGTCTTTGGATCCAAATTTATTTTGCGGCAGGACAGTTGATTCCCTCCCTGATGATGGTTTTGTACGATACATACAAATATGCCTGTATTTCTCAGCATTGAGGAAGAAATGAGCAACATTGAGGACTGTAGACACACTGATTGGCCAAAGAAACGTATGGTGGGTTTACACGCTAGGTCTAGGATATCCTGAACGATATCCTTGAAACGTCACAGATTTGTGATCGTTGAAAAGATATCGTTCGGGCGTCGTTGCGTGTAAACCAAAGATATAGGATGAAAAGATCGTTGGATCGTTCATCCTAGATTTGAGATCCTGACCTCAAATCTATCGTTCGTCGTCCAATTAACGCTGCTTCAGGAAGCCGCATCGTTCAGTGTGACACCATGATGAACGATATCATTCAAAAAGCTCCTATTCCTGTCGCTTTATTACATCGCTCAGTCCTTCCTCTCCTATTTAACCGTTGCGCTGCCTCATAGGGTAGCTTTACACGTCACAGCATTGCATGCAATTTCACTTGCAACTAACTGGTTGCAGTGAAATCATGGACACATTGTTACATTTGTACACTGCAACAAAATAGAGCAATGTGTCCATGATTTCACTGCAACCAGTAAGTTGCAAGTGAAATTGCATGCAATGTTGTGACGTGAAAAGCTACCCATAGGATATCGTAAACGATATCCTTGTGTGTGACAGCGCACTAACGATGTCGGAACGATCACGGTCACGTGATCATTACAAGGATATTGTTTATGATATCCTAGCGTGTAAACCCACCATGAGTGTAGCAGATGAGACACATCAGGCTGATTTTCTTAATCAGAAGATGTCTAGCGGTGCCATCAGGTCAGAACTCAAGGGAATCAGGGGGTTCACACCCGCATTGCTGCCAAATGATCTGGATCCAGAGATGGTGATAAAATATGGCGCGTGATGGTGATTGATTTGACGCATTGTGAAGCCTGTCCCCGTATCTTCAACAGGAAAAACACCAATCAGGTCAGAAGTGTCAGCAGTGAGACCCAGCTACAGCCGTCTACTGCTCAGTAGTCTTCAGGGAAGAATTGCTACCAAAAGCTATACCTTCCACATGGGAACTGGGGTGCAGAAAAATGACAGCAGGATTCCCTTCAGGTTTTGGGACAAATCTCCACCAAAATGAGTGATACAAACTGTGTGCACACAGCGTAAAGCAGACCTGTTTTCTTCTGGACAGTCCCTTTAAGATTGCTCTCCGGTAAAATAAACCTTTATTGTTGTAGTAATGGAGCATGGAGAGCTGGCCAAAATCGTATCTGAATTGTAAGTCAAGCGGAGGGCAGGAGTCCCTTATATCACTTTATTTTATTTCTCTGTGGCTGTGTTTCTGAGCGTTCACTATCCGTCTTGCACTCTTCCTTGTTTCCGCCTTCAGCCATCATAAAAGCCGCCCTGACTAAATATCCCTATGGCATATTGACATTTCTCACTGTATGACAAATATGGTGCAGGATATAGGGACTGTTTGCAGCTGAACAGGCTACACAAGATGGACCATGGGTATTTTATTACCTGCTTTCCTGAAAAGTTATCCTGACTTTTCTTGCTGTCTCTTATTTACCATATTCAAGGATCATGAGATTATTTCCCCATAACCTAAATAGACAGGGGCGTAACTAAAATATGTGCAGGGGTTACGATCGCACCCGGGCCCTGCAGCCTAGGGGGGCCCCGAAATTCCCTCTGGCCTATAGAAAGAGACTAATACTATTAAAGATTTGCAATAATTGGGGGGGCCCCGTTGGAGCTTTCGCATCGGGGCGCCTGGGCCTGAAGTTACGCCACTGTAAATAGACTTTGTAGTTCGTCTTAAAAGAGCGATAAAGGGCTGCAGGAATCTTCAGCACTTTTCCACGGTCCACGCGGTAAGCGATTGTTGTAGTATTGCCTAAAAAGGGCAAGGATCCCAGCACCAGCCTCGTGTCGCCCGATTTCCTTATTAACGGTAGACCTCAAGCTTCTGGCCAAATTGATGGCTAACGGGCTTGGCAGGGTTATTACCTCTATCATACACCCTGACCAAGCAGGTTTCATGCCTAACAAATCCACAACCACCACGGCCACCAATCTCAGCAGATTGTTCCTTAATATGCAGGCCAGTGCGGACAGTGTTGGACACAGGGCCAATCTCTCCCTGGACACTGCCAAAGCTTTTGACAGTGTGGAGTGGAGATACCTGCGAGCCACCATGCGAGATATGGGCTTTGGGGAGAAATTTATATTATGGTCTCAATTGCTCTACACTACCAATAGAGCTAGATTCCAGGTCAATGGACCGTTATCTGAGGATTTCCCTTTTCAGGGGACGAGACAGGGGTGCCCTATGTCCCCTCTGTTTTTCACCATTGCCATCAAGCTGCTAGCGGCAGTCATACGGCGGGATCAGGATATTGTGGGATTCCAGTATGTGACGCATGAGGAAAAGGTGGCGCTTTACACGGATGATATGCTTCTGTTTTTGGGAGATGCGGGCAGCTTTTTGAGAGCATTTGTCAGGGTGCTGGATGCTTACGGTGCTGTGTCTGGGATTTTAATAAATTGGGACAAATCATTGTATCCTTCCGCTGGACCAGATAACGGCTGTAGAAATGGATCCATTGATTCCGATACGAGTAGTCAGGGAGTTCTGTTATCTTGGAATTCAAATATCGGCTGATATAGATGGTTATGAGTAACTAGCTGTGAGCCCGATGCAAATGCATCGGGTGTCTAGAATATTTTTTTTTTTTTTTTTTAGATTTTCAAATAGATTTTCACTTGCCGCACCTGCCGCAAGTTCCCCTATACTTTCTATGGGGATTACCGCAACCGCGCCGCAAGTGTAGCGACTCGCAATGGCCTCGCGGCCATTGCTCGCGCTACACAGCGAGTCGCAATAGATCCCCATTGAAAGTATAGGGGGAGTTGCGGCAGGTACGCGGTTGCGGTAATCCTTATGGAAGCGAGCATTGCGATTCGCTGGCCGAAAATAGAACCAGAGGCTCGGCCACAAAGCTAGCGATTTCCCGCTGAGGCTAGCGACTCGCTACCTGAGCGGGAAATCGCTAGCTTTGTGGCCGAGCCTCTGGTTCTATTTTCGGCCAGCGACTCGCAATGGCCGCTTCGCGGCCATTGCTCGCACTAAAGCTAGCGACTCGCAATGGCCTCGCGGCCATTGCTCGCGCAGCTGACGCCTCGCATTGGCCGCTACGCGGCCAATGCTTCGCCGTGGTGACGTCACAGTGTGACATATCCACGGCACGTTTTCTTGGTCCGACACGAAAATGTCTTAGACAATTATATAGTAGATTAAATTTAAATCCCCTGTTTTGTAAATTTATACAGAAGATTGTGGCTTGGTGCAGACTATACATCTTAGTGGCAGGAAGGGCAAACCCGCTAAAAATGATCATTATGCCCCAGCTCCTCTGTCTTACACAACGCTCCGGTGTGATTTCCACAAAACAGGTTCTAGAGAATCAACAGCATCTTCAGGGATTTGATCTGGAAGGGAAGGCAGGCACACATCAAACTAGAGTGTCTGCAGCATGCCAAGGAAGATGGGGGTAGTGATGATATGGAAGGTGTGGCAGAAAATATAACAGTGGAGGGGGATTACTTGTTTCACCAGATATACCTCCATTTGGCATGACCCCAGACTGACTGAGTTGTTGCAACTGTGGAATTTTGGCCAGTGGAGAATCGGGATATGGTATGTTTCGCAGCTGCCAAATGGTAACACGCTCAAATCATTTGAAGAGTTGGGGAAGGAGTTTCCCCTAGAGCGCAACGTTCTACCAATATCTGCAGCTGCGACATGTATTTGTCAAGCAAAACAGACGGTGACAGATACGGGTCCAGGTAGATAGCGTACTACTTATCAGGTCACAGAGAGGCACCAGGGGGATTATCTCCTTGTTGTATCGGGCCTTGCTAGGGACTTTCCTGGAAAGGCACCCACTGATGGCTAAATTAAAATGGTCCGAAGACCCGAGGCCTACATCAGACACACAATGGGAAGACATTCTGCAATATATCCTTATGATCTCCATGAGTGAATCCAGATGAATGTCACAACTGTTCACTGTACACAGAGTGTACAGGACCCCTGTATGGATGTGTAGAGTGGGATTGAGGGAGGACTCTGATTGTCCTTGGTGTGGGATAGAGGAAGCCGATGTTGTTGTTATGCTCTGGTCCTGCCCTCAACTGCAAACCTTCTGGATAGTTGTTTTAAATCTCATACAAGGTGTGATGGGTGTGAATGTGACCCAAGACCCACTGACGTGCATTTTGAAGCATGTACACCATGTGCAGAATTAGGCAAATGAGTATTTTGATCACATGATACTTTTTATCCATGTTGTCCTCCTCCAAGCTGTATAGGCTTTAGAGCCAGCTACCAATTAAGTAAATCAGGTGATGTACATCTCTGTAATGGGGAGGGTTGTGGTGTAATGACATCAACACCCTATATAAGGTGTGCTTAATTATTAGGCAAATGCCTTTCCTTAAGCAAAATGGGTCGGAAGAGAGATTTGATGGGCTCTGAAAAGTCCAAAATTGTGAGATGTCTTGTAGAGGGATGCAGCAGTCTTGAAATTGCCAAACTTTTGAAGCGTGATCACTGAAAAAGCAAGTGTTTCATGGCAAATAGCCAACAAGGTCGCAAGTTGCGTGTTGGGCAAAAAAAGGTGCAAAATAACTGCCCATGAATTGAGGAAAATCAAGCGTGAAGCTGCCAAGATGCCATTTGCCACCAGTTTTGCCATATTTCAGAGCTGCAACATTACTGGAGTATCAAAAAGCACAAGGTGTGCCATACTCAGGGACATGGCCAAGGTGAGGAAGGCTGAAAAATGACCACCTCTGAACAAGAAACATAAGATAAAACGTCAAGACTGGGCCAAGAAATATCTTAAGACTGATTTATCAAAGGTTTTATGGACTGATGAAATGAGAGCGATTCTTGATGGGCCAGATGGATGGGCCAGAGGCTGGATCAGTAAAGGGCAGAGAGCTCCACTCCGACTCAGACGCCAGCAAGGTGGAGGTGAGGTACTGGTATGGGCTGGGATCATCAAAGATCAACTTGTGGGACCTTTTCGGGTTGAGGATGGAGTGAAGCTCAACTCCCGGACCTACTGCCAGTTTCTGGAAGACAACTTCTTCAAGCAGTGGTACAGGAAGAAGTCGGTATCATTCAATAAAAACATGATTTTCATGCAGGACAATGCTGCATCACATGCATCCAACTACTCCACAGCGCGGCTGGCCAGTAAAGGTCTAAAAGAAGAAAAAATAATGATCTGGCCCCCTTGTTCACCAGATCTGAACCCCATAGAGAACCTGTGGTCTCCTCATGAAATGTGAGATCTACAGGGAGGGAAAACAGTACACCTCTGGGAATAGTCTGGGAGGCTGTGGTGGCTGCTGCACGCAATGTTGATTGTAAACAGATCAAGCAACTGACAGAATCCATGGGTGGAAGGCTGTTGAGTGTTGTCATAAATAAGGTTATATTGGGATGAAGTGTCTCAGGATCTGCGCTGCTGAATGAATAAAACCAGAAACTGGAACACTGGTTTCAACGGGTGTTCTCCATGCTCCTTCCTCAGGGTCAAAAAAAAAAAAATCACAGATAAGCTGCTGAAAAGTAACCTCACGAATGCACAATGCTCATCGCGAGGCCCTCAATACACCCAATGGGTGTACCGACGTCATGATTGCCGGATATGATGCGATTAGTGTCATACCGGCTAATCCGCCCATGGAGCTGGGTGAGGAAGATCAGTAAGGTTTTATCACGCCCATCGGGGCGTGAATAATTGCAGTAAAGGCGGCGGAGAAAAGCCACAGGGAACGTCCTGTGTGACTTCTCAAGGGCTCAGAAGCTGCAGATGAGGCGGTAATAAAAGCACTTTTATAAACTTTCTACATATGTTTAGATTGTGAGCCTCAATAGGGACGGCATTACTGATGTATGTAAAGTGCTATGGAATTAATAGCGCTACATAAATAAATGAATTATTATTTTTATTATTACATACGCAATTTTTACACAAAGGGATAGCTAGAATAGCATAATGATGGTGCAGGGACAGGTATTAGTAGGCTGGGGGGGTGATTTTTAGGGGTCAGGTTCCCTTTAAGCTTTGATATTTGAGTCTTTTGGGTTGATTGAGAACATAGTTGGTGATCAATAATAAAAATAATCCTCTACAATACAACTTGCCTAATAATTCTGCACATGGTGTAGGAGATCTGATGACAGATGAATGGGCAAAGCTGGCAGTTGAGAGAATGCTATATATTGCGCATGTGATAATCACCCTACAGTGGCTTGATGAGAATCCCCGATGTGGAAAGAATTTGTACATAAAGTCAACTTTATTATTCTCAAGAAACGTAACATCTACACTAAACGGGGCAGGCTGAGTCAGTATGAAAACGTTTGGGGGGTTGGCTAGATTACCCAAGGCTGGCGTCCTTCAGTTTATTAAGAGACAGAGTATTGGGATTGTAATCCAATAGGAGTAAGGGGAGGAATGTACTTATACATTTTTATGTATGGAATCTGAAGTGATTCGAATAACCTGGATCCTTATACCTTAGTGTTGATGCGTTGGGTTGGGAGGGGGGTGGGGGGCTGGTTCGCTCGATCTCTGTTGGGGCTGTTTTTGAAAATTGTGAATCTCCAGCATTATATACTGCTATGACTGTCCTGACTTATCAGCAGCGGGAACTGCGTGCGCTGCACACAGGACCGGAGTGCATAATAGCCCCCCAGTCCTGTGTGCTGATCCGGTCCGCAGCTGTCTGGGTCCTCCTGGACAGAACCGGATCGGATCATGCCACAGTGTGAAGCCGCCCTAAGAAATCAGAAAGGGGGAAAGTACTTTCAGTGTGTGGGTGTAATCCTACTATATAATCGCCTTATCGTGTCTGTCTGTCTCTGTAACAGAAATCCTGCGTCGCTGAATGGTTGCTGCTGAGCACGGCGAACAATCAGCGACAAGCGCTGTCCAGCCGCGAATTGGCGCTGGATTTGAACCACGCATGCTACCGCTAACGTCTGGAGATCAGCGGTGCTAGCCACTGATCTCCCAATGGTAGCCGCAGGTCATCTCCTGCTGCACGGAGGGCAGCAGTGACGCAGCCGGGAGATGACTGGCTTTAGCCAGTCATGTCCCGGCTGTTTGCAGCGGAAGTACCCTGACCGGCGCTAGCGATCTCGCTCAGCATGACACGCAGCAGCGACCAGGCCCCCGCTGTGAGATCGCTGATCCTGTCATGGAGGTCAGTGGCGACGCAGCCGGGGGATGACCAGCATCAGCCGGTCATCTCCCGGCTGCCCGTAGCGTAAGTTCCCCGACCGGTGCTAGCGATCTCGCTCAGTGTGACACGCAGCAGCGACCACGTACTGATGCTCCAGCGATCCCTACCAGGTTGCATTGTTTGTCAGGATCGCTGGAGCGTCGCCAAGTGTGACGGTACCTTATTGAGATGTATATTATACTGACCTATGTTGTGTATAATTATACACATTTTCATTTATTCATATATGAAATACCTTCTAGATGACAATATGGTTGACATAATTGTCCTTTTTTTATGCAAAACTGATACGTTTTCATATGTTTATATTAACTTTATGGTGAGCTTCAGGTCTAATTTGAAGGGTGCTAATGGAAGAGTTAGTGGGGTCTAATAAAGCTAGCGGTCGCCAAACTACCTGTGAAATCTGAATGCACCAAAGTTAATCCTGGTAGTAAACCTTGAGCTGGAGATCTTTCTGTGTTTGGGTAAGGCCCGTTTCACATCACGTTTTGATCTGATCCGGGGCTGTCCGTTGTGAACCGGATCAGATTTCAGCCCCATAGCATTCTATGGAGCCGGATGGACCCGGATGGCAGCTACCTCTGGTTCTGTGTCCAGATCCGGTCTGGGGCTGTCAGGTTCACCCCTGACAGCTCCGGATCAGATCTGGCCGTGATGTGATACCGGCCTTAGTGGGCCAGCCCTGGTGGCAGACGGTGTTCCTGAAGAGGGTTAAATGATCTCATGTCACCCTCTATGATCCATTGTGTTTTGGGGAGATAAGTGGTGGCTGTAATCCCGGCCAGCTGCTTATCGCCCATATTGAAAACCTATTATGGCAACTAATGAAGATAATTTGTGAGATGGATGTAATCATGATATCCAGATAAGACTAAGGCGGCCGTCACACGCTTCAATTTAATGCACGATATCGCTTTAGTGATCTGTGTTTTGATCACTTAAGCGATATTGTTTGTGCGTCGCTGCGTGTAATCAGGTGATTTTACAATGTAAAATCGCTTGATCGTTCGATCGCAGATTTGTGAGCCGGAGCTCATATCAAGCGATAATCGCTTGATCAATCTGCCTCATCGTGGTGTGTGACACCACGATGATCGATCTCCCAGCGGCAGAGCCTATGCTGGGAGATGGTATCTATGGTAAACGTCGGGTTACTAAGCGCCGCGCGGCGCCTAGCAACCTGATGTGTACCATAGTTACCTGCGATCTCGCTGCTCCACATCGCTGGTGAGTCTGTCTGTGTGACATCTCACCAACGATGTGAGCGATATTGTTAGCGATCGCGCGTGCATGTGATCGCTAATGGTGGGTTTACACACACCAATCATTGTATCCAATCTCTGAACCAATCTCTGGTTGCAGTGAAATCATGGACAGATTGCTCCATGTTGTACACAGCCACAAAATGGAACTATGTGTCCATGATTTCACTGCAACCAGAGATTGGTTCAGAGATTGGATACAATGATTGGTGTGTGTAAACCCACCATTACAATATCGCTAACAATATCGCTAACGATATTGAAGCGTGTGACGGCCGCCTAATGTAACATTTGAGATAAAATCTAGCGCTGGATATAAGGCAACTATCAGAGAGACTCGGGCCAGGAATAGTTAAATACCTGACGGAACAGGGCATTGTGCCTGCTTCACCAGGCAAAGATCAAATCGTCAATACTGATGTAAAAGTCAATAGTCCAGATCTAGAGGAGACGGAGAGCACAGCGCGGGCATATGAGACCGCAGCAGGTACTGCACCGATACTAATCAGGCAGAGGGGTACAGGGGCAGAGATTGCATCATTTATCGGGGGCTTCCAGGCTGGGAATACCTTTGGGACAGGATTTTGCAGGCATTGAACGCATTAGTAATGTTGAAGTTCACCAGTTTCATGTTTGCACTCAACATCCAGAAAATCGATGATTGACGGCTATTAACCCCTGCATTATCTAACCCCATGTCTCACCCAAGGCTTTTATTTGGAGGGGTCCTCAAGTCTAGAGAGCTTCTTTCCCCATGAAATGGAGAAAACACTACAGTCAATAGGGAATTTCTCATCGTGACTAACCAAATTCCTCTGCTGCCTCAGACAAAAAAAATCAATTTTGACTCATTAACCCGAGACCCTTTTGTAAGGAAAGGAAAATCAGGTGACGACATGACATGGGCATGCTCTCCAAAGTGAGAACCCAAGCAGACCCCCCCCATATCTCCGCCACCTGGGCGGCAGGATTTTATTTAGGTTTTTAGATCACAGCCTGTAATGTAACACATGTCCGCGTCCTCTTCACAAGTCTTTAATCTGTGGCTTGTGAGCCGAGTACAAAGTTCCAGAGAGCAGGTTATGTAACGGGAGCAGCAAACCGGACAGATGCTGCGCACCCTGGAATGAAGTGAGTCTTGTGGGATTTCTTTTACTGTGAAAGTGACCCACCTGTAAGGGGTTAATTGTGTTTGCATGAAATGGTTATATTTGGGCTGGATTGACATGTTACCATGAATGTCAGATTATAGCTGTCATCTCTATTTGTAAATAGTCTAGGAAGGTTTAATCCTAATCACAGACGCGGATTCTTTACTGTCAGGCCGGCTGCGTGCGGCTATGGATCAGCACTGTGTCCCTATGTTTAACATGGAGATGCATTGTGGATGCGTTTCCATGCATTTGTGTATCATTGCGTTTTTTTTCTCAGCCGGTGCAAAAACGAAATTTGCAGTAATTTTTGTGCGTTCAAGGCTGCATGATTTATACGCATTCATCCTGAAGAACACAAAGATTACATGGAGTCCAATGGAGGCGCATTGGACTCCGGATGGCAGCGCTAGCAAACGCATGGTGAAACATCCCTCTCCCACTCTCCATCTCCCTCAGACCAGTGAGACTATGGAACCCTCTGCCATATGCTACTACTAAGATTCAAAAGGCCTGGATGCCTTTCTTGAAAAGTACAATATTACTGGTTATGTGCAGTAGATTCTGTGATAGGGCATTGATCCATGTAACTAGTCTGATTGCCGTATGTGGAGTTGGGAAGGAAAGTTCCTCTAGTACAAGGGCGGGGAACCTCAGGCCCTCGATTACTTTTTTGCGGCCCCCGGGCAGATTCCTGGGGGCCGCAGTGCTCAGGCGGCAGACACTTTTTGCTGACTGTCTGTTCTTTAAATCCAGCTCTCCAGTGGTCTCTATGTCCCAGCCTCAGCCTGCCCTAGTGAGGTATATGCCCCCAGCCTCTCCTGTGATGTCTAAGGCTCTAGCAAACCTGGAAAAGCAGTTGAGAAGACACATGACCATTATCACCCACGCCAAAGAGAAGAGCCCCAGCCACCACAGTACGGCCCCCGAAGGATTGTAGAACTCTCCAAATTTCCAAATGGCCCTCAGCAGAAAAATTGTTCCCCGCCACTGCCCTAGTATGTGGCTTAGCGTCTACCCCATGGTTTTTTTTTTGCCCTCTTCTGGATCAACATGTTAGGCTATAGGTTGAACTCTATGAACTAAGGCTGCTTTCACACTTTCATTTTTTTTTTTTGTCCAAATCAGGCAACATCAGGTTTTTGGCTGAAGGCACACTGTCGTGCATCAGACATGGAGCGTGTTTGATGCATGACAGTGATGCGAGTGCTGTGCGTGTTTGTGGGTGTGTGGTGTGCGAGTGTGGTGAGTGTGGCTGGCTGTATGTATGTTAGTGTGCTGCGATTGTGAGGTGTGAGCGTGTGTGTGCTGCATGATTGTGATGCTGTCCACGGTCCTGAAGTATCGCAGACAGCATTTGTCATTTCTGTAATGTACAGTGAAAGCCGGCGGGTCCTGCCTGTCACAGCGCGGTACCTACGCAATTACATTGCTGGCAGCGTCCTCAATGAGGAGCTGTACCAGGTACTTACGCAAATTGCGTAGTGAAGCTGCTGCTCTCCATGAAGCTGAATATTTCAACATCACCTCCATGGCCGGAGTTTCAATGTGCACTGGCCTTGGAGGTGATGCTGAAATCGCAAAATCGCGGTTGGCAAGGTATGAGGCAACCCAGGACAGGGCAAGGTCATGCCGGCAATTCTGAAATTTGGCCATTTAACCCCTGAACTACCAATGATTTTACGCACCATGTCTCTAGGGAGGGTGGTCACTCCCTAGAGACATGGTGCCAACATATTTGCCATATATTAACCCTTTATTACAGGGGTTAAATACCGCATATGCATCATCTGTGCTCACATGCCGCACAGATGCTGCATATGCAATTTAACCTTTAAAAATAAACATTAGTGCCCAGCAGCTGGGTGCTTATTAATCATCTTGCACTGCTAACCCAGCGATACAAGATGATTACTTACTGTACCGGCAAAGCGGTCATTTTAAACTTGCTGGCTTTGACAGCCGGCGAGTTTAAAGCGTTTTTGCCTGCACACTCACACTGTGTGCTGTACGGGGGCGAGATTTTCTCGCCCCCCCCCCATACACTTGCATTGCGCTCGCGCGCGTCAGTCGCGTGGGGTCACAGCATGCTGCAACTGCACTCGCTTCTGATTCGCATTGCGAGTTAGGTGCGGGGAACTCGCACCAGTGTGCCCTGCCTGATAGGGCAACACTGGTCTGAGTGCAATGTGAGCTTCCCTCGCCCGGTGTGATTTCAGCCTTTCGGCCAAAAAAACGGATCCTTTCTGTATCCAGTTTTTTACCTATTCACTTTAAGATTCCTTCAGGTTGCTAACCTGACACCATTAAAGTGAATGAGCAAAAAACTGGATCCTGAAAGGATCCGATTTTTGCTGAAAAACCTGATGTTGCCTGATTTAAATAAAGAAAAATAAATAAATAAAAAAAATAAAAATGCAAGTGTGAACCCAGCCTTAAGTCTACCGTGAGCCTTAAAAACTCTGAAAGCCTTGTTTGGTGAATGTAATCATAACCCTGATTAATGCAATAGTGAAGACTTCTACTGAAGCAGTCAGTCCCTTAGTGCAAATTGCAAACTTGGATTTCCCATAATTTTTCTTTCTTAATCCATCTGACTCAGATCCTGCCTGAAAGTGGGTGACTCATACAACCACCATCAGTGCGCCCTCATAGGAAGAACTCTCCTTGAGCCAGAGCAACTGATTAAAGGGACCCTGTCAGCACAAAATGATTGCGCAAACCAAGCACAGATGCTCATTCATCCGTGGCGGGCAAATCATTACAGAGCACCTTCCCAGCTATGTCTGCCTTTATCAGGCTCTATGAAGCCAAAGCTGTCGAAGGGTGGAGACTGGGCGGAAAGAGAGTGGGGGAAAAGGTGCACATAAATGTTTGGGAGCGCCATGATGCACCGAGCGCCTGTGCTTGGTTTGAACAGTCATTCTGTGCTGACCTTCCCTATGACTATGTTAACACTGCAGCCAGGGTGGGCATTTAGTTATATACATTGGGTAATGCTCCTGACGTATATACAACAAGTGGTCAGGTCTCCTGTGCCTTTTCTTTGTTTTTTTTATTAGGGAGGTGACATATGGATAAATAATGTAACTGTACATTAGTTCTACTATTTCAAGCTTTTTTTGTTAATGGTGTAGATACATTGAGAAATATTCTGGCTCATCGGTCACCCAGTGTAAGGGCTTGTTAAGATGTGACTGATGTGCTGCAGAACTTGTCTCTGAATGTTCACTGCATCCAATACCAGTAAAATGAATGAGATATCGCAACCACAATTTTCTTTAATATTCTGGCCAAAAAATTGACCCCTTGAGCAAATGTTTCAATTCACTTCACGTCAATTCTGCCTGATAATTTGTTTTTTGGGGGGAGGATTTTGATCATAAATAGGGGGTGGTTTTAATAGTAACTACACTTCTATATTATATATGATATATAATTATGAATCGTAGAGGGAGAGATTTTTTTTTTCATAAATGAGCAGCACAGGTGTGACATGAAACTATTCATTACGAATGCCACTATTCACTACTTAGGCTGGCTTCACACCACGGTAAGGTCCGGTCCGGGGCTGTCCGGTGTAAACCAGACAGCCCCTGACCGGTTTTTGGCCCCATAATATGGGGCTGGATGGCAGCTCTCTGCCATCCGGTTTCATCTCTGCGGTGGAATCCGGGAGAATTCAGATTATTCTCACCGGACACAAAAATGTTGCTTGCGTCCGGGGAGAAAAATCACCCCAAAAAGCCGGATCCTGGATTCTCCCAGGGCGGGGCAATCCGGTTCTCCCTAACATGGGAGCCTATGGGGCTCCATGCTAGCCGTGATCTTGAAAAATCAGCAGCTGCAATTACAGTCATCCGGCTTCACACAGGACTGAAGGGCGCATTTGGCCCTCCGATTTTGTGTGCTGATCCAGTCCGGGGCTGTCAGGTCCATGCCTGACAGCCATGGACCGGACCTTGCTGTGGTGTGAAGCCGGCCTTACAAGTCACTTTTTTTTGCTTCTCAAAAACTTCTCAAATATGTCTACAAGTCTGTCTGTAATTCTGACTAAAATGACCCCCTGCTGCCAATAGAAACCTCTGGACAGTGGAAAGGAGGAAAACCAAAGCAGAAGGGAACAAGAAAAAAAAAAAGAACTGTCCTATAAATCTGCTGTAAAATCCTGTTACATTGTAGACCCGTTCCATCCCACAGGGCCACTTCAGCCAATCCAGTATAAAGCAGTGGATGAGGAAGGAGGCAGATCTCGGGACTCCTGTCTGATGCCCACAGATCACTGACATGGCCGATGGACCAGGTCCTACATGTCAATTCCCACCTAAATGCCAGGGATTTCTTGGTGCAGATCATCGACTATGCACAACAGATGAAGTGTGATGTCCTGTATATTTCTAGGGAGAACAAAACGAGATTCTTTACTCCTTTATATTGGATTGCGGTAAAACAGACGTCAGCCTTCCCCAAATAAGCGAGAAAGTGCCAGCAGAAGCTAATCTAGTAACAAATCGTAGGCTGTTTTCACATAACGATTTTCGGTCATCCGATTGTATCCGTTCCAAAACGGATACAATCGGATCCGAAATCGGACCCCATGTTCACCTATGGGAATCGGATCGGATGTGCCACTATTGGCATCCGATTTTGGCACCATCCGATCCCATCCGATGTAATCACGGGCACAAAATCGCAGCCTGCTACGATTTTGTGTCCGTGACTCACATCGGACAGCCTCGGATCACTGCTGATCCGAGGCTGATCCTAGTGCCCACAGCATGAGAGCCTATGGACATCGGATCCGAGCTCACCTCGGATCCGATGTCGGCTCCGTATCCCCTGTCTTTCCCTGCTCTGCTCCTCCATCTTCTGCCCTCTCCTATTCTATATGCTGTGCCCCCGCTATTCTATTTTGTGTCCCCCGCTATTCTATCCTCCTTTATCCCTATCCTGCCCCCTGTCCTCTTCCCTGTCCTCTCCCTGTGTGTATAAAAATAAAAAAAACCTCCTCCCGGAGGATACATCACCTGTCACCGCTCCAACGCTTCCGCACGATCAGGACTGAAGAGCCTGTGATGATGTAAGAGACCCGGTCAGCTGACCGGGTCATGTGACTCTGACATCATCACAGGTCCTTCAGTCCTGATCGTGCGACAGCGTTGGAGCGCTGACAGGTGATGTATCCTCCGGGAGGAGGTTTTTTTATTTTTATACACACAGGGAGAGGACAGGGAAGAGGACAGGGGGCAGGATAGGGATAGTGGACGATAGAATAGTGGGGGCACAGCAAAGAATAGCAGGGGGACAGAGTAGCATAGGAGAGGGAAGACTATGGAAGAGGCAGGAGTAGGGAGAGACAGGGGACCGCAGGATCCACACGGATCCTGCAGATCGGATGGCTATTTGCCATCCGATTGCAGGGATCCGTATGCATCCGTGCCTGTCCGTGGGGTCCCCCTTCAAAGTCGGATCCCACGGACAGGCACAAAATCGTTATGTGAAACCAGACAGATGAAGTCGTTTATCTGTAAGGAAGTGGGACACCGCAGCGCTCTAGCGGCTTCTGATCGGGGTTAGATAAGCTGTGTGGTTAACAGACAAGATCATTAATACAAATAGTAGAGAAAATAAAGGAATAATACATGAGGCTAGAACCCTGGCAATAGGACGTGGGGCCCCGGCAGGTGGACACGGGACTCCGGCACTTGTGGCGCAGGTGCGGCTGCTTTAGAAATCCTCCTCGGAGGGGATAGGAATGGATGTGGTGGGCGCCGATCTGAGTAGGAACAGAGGCCACTTGTTATCTAGAGGCTTCACTGTACATTCACAATTGTTCTAGGCAAGGCCTGGGGCGGCAGACGAAGCCGGAGTCCAATACTTTCATTAGCAGTAAATGTATAGTCCCATACTATTATGAAAGGCCAGATTGTAAAGTGTGCGGATAAGACTGTGTTTGCGGTGATGTAACGTCTAACTTGTATAATTGTAATACCATCCTGTACTATTAACATCTGCTGTGCTCACAGGGAAGGTAAATTAGTCTCCTGTAATGCTACATAGATGATCCCATTGGTTAGATCTTTACATTTGATCATATCCACATCCTGATACGTCTGATTGTAGAGTTGTGCAACATTATAGGAGGAGGGTGAAATGAGTATGGATCTTCACTCGGGGCTTCAGGAACACCCCCCAGTAACCCCTGTAAGGTTTCCAATAATGATTGGCCCCTAGCTTGTACGTTTTTTAATATTTACCATTTTACATCCATTTACCATAGTGTTTTTTGTTTTTTTTCCCCCCATTCCTGCAGATAGTAAAGGCAGGCCACGGTGACACCGTGTTGGCTGCTCACCATGCCGGGGATTGTCGTGTTTCGTCGGCGCTGGTCTGTGGGCAGCGATGATTTGGTTTTGCCGGGAATCTTCCTCTTTGTTTTGCACAGCACGTGGTGAGTAAGAAGGTTTATCGTATAACCCTGATAATCTGCAATGCTTGGGAGGCGAGCCTGGTAATCTTTAGGCCTAAAAGCGGATTGTGTAACATGATGGAGCCTTTTCTCCTAAGCAGATAAGAGGCTACAGAAGATCAGTAAACTGAAGACCGCCATGTAGAGGAAGATCTGATCACAACACGATCAACATGGACAAATATATTTCTTATAATCAATCATTTTGTATCATGGGAAATATTGACCTAAATGCATGTCTCCTGGGCAATACTTTATTGAGGATTATAAATGTAGTGTTTAAAATCAAAATGTATTTTCTGGTGCAGATGTTTAGTAATGTTTCCTCGGCAGCTTGCATGTATTGAAACACACTAAGAGCTGCTCGATGCTGTTCATAATCCGTCCCGACTGCAGGAACTCCCTGTAAACTCAGTCCAGGCTCCATTCTCATCACACTAAATTACAAGTAAGCTTAGATTCATGTTCAGGAGAAAAGGTGATAGGCTTGAGACCGAGCTTAGAGGAGTCAGGCCTCGGGATCAACATTTCAATGCATTGTCATATATGCAAGCTTTAGGCTGCAGTCACTTGTCCCGCTCATGCTGTGACATTTTACTGAAACAGCCCGGTGCCGCTGATGTCTACTTTTCAATTTCCATGCACAAACACTTAATCTTGCAAGGAAACTGCTGTTTCACCGCCAAAACCACTCAACCATGATGATCGGCCACAACCTTACACACAAAACAGTAAATGCTCCGAAAACTAGTTTCGCTCTGTTTTATTTTTCATATAATGCATTGAAAAGGAAATGACCTTTAAAAGGGTATAAACCTCTTTTTTTATTTTTTTATTTTTTTTTATTTTCTTTTGTATCTAAAACTGTAAAGTTTTAGCCTCACTCTGGTAGTTGAGGGTCTGAGTCCTAAAACTCCACTAATCTATCAAAAAGAAGGATCAATATGATCAGCGCATCTTTCGGCACAAGTTGGGTGGACCTACATGCTTAATACAAAGCTATGAGTCTGAACACTGCTCTGCTTGCTCTCCAAGGGTTAGCTATTGTCTTTACTTTTTCAGTTTAGCAATAGTTGTGGGTGTCAGGGCCTGGACCCCTCCGATCAACACTGCTATTCAGTTGCTACATTTTATCAAAGCTGTTTTCACAGTATAGCTGGCCTTTTAAGTGAAAGAATGAACAATGGTCTAGTCTGCAGTTAGAATGGAATTTCCCTGAAGTTCCCTATTCTGCTGTTGACTGGATGAGCAGATCACAGGAGGGCCGAAAGGTCTAACCCCCCCAAATATGCCAATAATTTATCAGATGTTATCAGATAAAAAAAAAAAACATTTTATTCACCCCAAGACACAATTTTTTTTCTCCAGGTAATTTTATTATGTTTTACTGGTACATAACATGGGTGTGTTTAGCTCTTAGGGTACCTTTACACGCCGCAACCGCGGTGAGGAATGTTGACGGCGATATGTCGCCCTGCAATAACCGCCGTCAAAATCCCTCCCAATTGTGGCGTGTAATTGGGGAATTTGGCGCACTGCTCTGAAATCAGGCGACCGGGGCGAGGCGATTTATCGCCGCCAAATTCCCCAATTACACGCCGCAATTGGGAGGGATTTTGACGGCGGTTATTGCAGGGCGACAGCATTCCTCGGCGCAGTTGCGGCGTGTAAAGGTACCTCAACAGATAATTGTGGCCACTTTTATTTGACTTATTTTCCTTGTTATGCCTCTTACCATTTGACATGCCTATGCTGCTGCTGCTTGGCATTGAGTGCTTTTGGTTAGCTTGCTGATAAGTGTACCCATGATTGCTGTAATGACTTCAGGAAGGGCACATTCTTATGATATAGAGGTTATGCGTTGCAGCATTTTATATACTATTGTTTCTCACAGGTTTGTTATCCTATCTGTGGTTCTCTTTGGACTGACCTATAACCCGCATGAGACATGCTCCCTGAATCTGGTGGATCACGGCCGGGGGTATCTGGGCATTTTACTCAGTTGCATGATTGCAGAGGTGGCCATCATCTGGTTGAGCATGCGAGGGGGAATCCTGTACACCGAACCTAGAGACTCCATGCAGTATGTGCTATACGTCCGGCTTGGTGAGTAAGAGTTAACAGCAAGATTTTTCTCTGTATAATGAGCAAATAAATAATTTACTTACCCTGTCTCCCATCCCTTGTAGCAATTCTGGTGATTGAGTTTATTTATGCCATCGTGGGGATTGTCTGGCTCGCTCAGTATTACACATCCTGCAATGATGTCACCGCGAAGAACGTTACTCTGGGTGAGCGCAGTCACAGCCTTTAACCCCATAAGTAGTAAACCAGTCTTGGTGTTCAGGTTTGCAAAAAGTTTTAATCAGCAACTATTAACTTTAATTTTCAGCCGATGTAACCTTATTTATGACATATACATGCAGGATGAATTGTTCAATGTTTTAAACCTTTCATAAAAACTCCTCTGTGCACTCTCTCCTCCCTGTGGTGCCCAAAGATAGCGGCGGCTTCAGTACGTGTGCATGTGCGCTGGGTATATGCATGCGCACTTACTCAGATGGTGATGTGGCTGCGGTTCCAGGTGGCAGTGGGCTCCATATTTGCACACACCTCACTCTCTGCCCCCAGGTATGCGCTCTGTGCTTGAACCCCATCCCCCCGCAGGTGCGCTCTGTGCTTGAACCCCCTCCCCCCGCAGGTGCGCTCTGTGCTTGGCCTCCCTTCTCAGGTGCATGAAGAGTTTAGATGTGGTTATAGCTTGAGACAAAGCTGTCACCTATTAATATCTATTATGTTGTAATGATGATTTTGTTCTCCTTCTTCTCATACAGGGATGGTGGTCTGTAACTGGGTGGTCATACTTAGTGTCTGCATTACGGTTCTCTGTGTGTTTGATCCGACTGGAAGAACGTTTGTGAAGCTGCGCGCAACAAAGAGAAGACAAAGGAACTTACGCACTTACAACTTGCGGTAAATGAACTTTCCTCCTTTTTTACCCCTCACCTTCTCCTCCCATGTTTTATATTTCTCAGCTTCACCCCTTTTTCTATGGTCTTAGACACCGTCTAGAGGAAGGTCAGGCCAGTAGCTGGACCCGTCGTCTGAAAGTCTTTCTATGCTGCACTCGTACAAAGGACTCCCAGTCTGTAAGTAAATACAATGACATTCCTCTAATTCCCTCATCTGACAATCCAGCATAAGGATACCCAATAAGAAAATTCATCTGGTTGTAAAAGATGTTTAATGGACTATTGATCGATGGGAACCTTACTGCCTGGATGCCCACTAATTCCATATATGAAAGAGCTGAAGCTATTGACGTTCCCTTCCGTAATACCCTCAACTTCTGACTTTACAGGGAAATACAACATGTATTGGTGTAGGTCCAACTGTTAATAATAAGAGTTGTTACCTTTCTATATATGTAAATTGCCTCCTCAGAGAGGAAGAGGACTTTAACTCTAATGCCACCTATTGGAAGTAGCAATCCTATAGTTAATGTCAACCCTTTAACAAGCCTTACAATATGACTTTGGGGGGGGGAAAGAGAGAGTCAAACCAAATCTCAATTTGGAGACCTATGTTTCGGGGTTGTTTCCCCTTCTCAGTGCAAAGCATGATATCTAATTTGGTTGTATAAGAGGCTTCTGACTGGAGTGTTTCTTGTTTTCAATGTTTTGCGGCTGACCGCGGTTTTTTTCGCTGCCGCACCTGCCGCAAGTGCAAAACCGCACTTGCCGCATCTGCCGCAAGTCCCCCTATACTTTGTATGGGAAAAACCGCAACCGCGCCGCAAGTGGAACGGTTATGCGGCAAACGCGGCAGATGCGGTTTTTTCACCGCATCTGCCGCGAATTACGAAAAACGCTGATGTGAAAGGGCCTTAAGATGGTCAATGAGACTTCCCCTCTTCTTCACCCCCCCCCCCCCTCCCAGAAGGCCTGTATTACTGACCAAGTCCCCCATATGTGGATAAAGGTGCCTTTACCCACTCCACATCTCCAGCAGTGTTCCTGGGAATTGGGGGGCGAAATATGGACCTGGGAGGGGGGTTATGTGCCATCTTGATGTTATTTTGTAGGAGTTTTGGTGCAGTCTAACACAGGAGAGAAGGCCCATATGAAGCTCGGTAAATATAATTAACTAGATGGCGGCCCGATTCTAAAGAATCGGATATTCTAGCCTATGGTTAGCAGGGTATTCGGGGGCTCAGTGGTTAGCAGACTATACAGCGGCTCTGTGGTTAGCAGAGTATAGAGGCGGCTCTGTGGTTAGCAGAGTATAGAGGCGGCTCTGTGGTCAGCAGAGTATCGAGGCGGCTCTGTGGTCAGCAGAGTATCGAGGCGGCTCTGTGGTCAGCAGAGTATCGAGGCGGCTCTGTGGTCAGCAGAGTATCGAGGCGGCTCTGTGGTTGGCAGAGTATCGCGGCGGCGGCTCTGTGGTTGGCAGAGTATCGCGGCGGCGGCTCTGTGGTTGGCAGAGTATCGCGGCGGCGGCTCTGTGGTTGGCAGAGTATCGCGGCGGCGGCTCTGTGGTTGGCAGAGTATCGCGGCGGCGGCGGCGCTCTGTGGTTGGCAGAGTATCGCGGCGGCGGCGGCTCTGTGGTTGGCAGAGTATCGCGGCGGCGGCGGCTCTGTGGTTGGCAGAGTATCGCGGCGGCGGCGGCTCTGTGGTTGGCAGAGTATCGCGGCGGCGGCGGCTCTGTGGTTGGCAGAGTATCGCGGCGGCGGCGGCTCTGTGGTTGGCAGAGTATCGCGGCGGCGGCGGCTCTGTGGTTGGCAGAGTATCGCGGCGGCGGCGGCTCTGTGGTTGGCAGAGTATCGCGGCGGCGGCGGCTCTGTGGTTGGCAGAGTATCGCGGCGGCGGCGGCTCTGTGGTTGGCAGAGTATCGCGGCGGCGGCGGCTCTGTGGTTGGCAGAGTATCGCGGCGGCGGCGGCTCTGTGGTTGGCAGAGTATCGCGGCGGCGGCGGCTCTGTGGTTGGCAGAGTATCGCGGCGGCGGCGGCTCTGTGGTTGGCAGAGTATCGCGGCGGCGGCGGCTCTGTGGTTGGCAGAGTATCGCGGCGGCTCTGTGGTTGGCAGAGTATCGCGGCGGCTCTGTGGTTGGCAGAGTATCGCGGCGGCTCTGTGGTTGGCAGAGTATCGCGGCGGCTCTGTGGTTGGCAGAGTATCGCGGCGGCTCTGTGGTTGGCAGAGTATCGCGGCGGCTCTGTGGTTGGCAGAGTATCGCGGCGGCTCTGTGGTTGGCAGAGTATCGCGGCGGCTCTGTGGTTGGCAGAGTATCGCGGCGGCTCTGTGGTTGGCAGAGTATCGCGGCGGCTCTGTGGTTGGCAGAGTATCGCGGCGGCTCTGTGGTTGGCAGAGTATCGCGGCGGCTCTGTGGTTGGCAGAGTATCGCGGCGGCTCTGTGGTTGGCAGAGTATCGCGGCGGCTCTGTGGTTGGCAGAGTATCGCGGCGGCTCTGTGGTTGGCAGAGTATCGCGGCGGCTCTGTGGTTGGCAGAGTATCGCGGCGGCTCTGTGGTTGGCAGAGTATCGCGCGGCGGCTCTGTGGTTGGCAGAGTATCGCGGCGGCTCTGTGGTTGGCAGAGTATCGCGGCGGCTCTGTGGTTGGCAGAGTATCGCGGCGGCTCTGTGGTTGGCAGAGTATCGCGGCGGCTCTGTGGTTGGCAGAGTATCGCGGCGGCTCTGTGGTTGGCAGAGTATCGCGGCGGCTCTGTGGTTGGCAGAGTATCGCGGCGGCTCTGTGGTTGGCAGAGTATCGCGGCGGCTCTGTGGTTGGCAGAGTATCGCGGCGGCTCTGTGGTTGGCAGAGTATCGCGGCGGCTCTGTGGTTGGCAGAGTATCGCGGCGGCGGCTCCTCTCCCTCTGTGAAGGCTGCACAGCAGCGGTCTCCGTATCCCCGGGGCCACTTGGCCTCCTGCTCGGCGTCTGGCAGAGGGCTGAGCCCCGGAGGCTCGGGGCAGTCCAGGAGTGGAGGCCGGTCTGTGCGGCCGCCATTGTGCAGAGAGGCATAATCAGGTCCCGGTGCCGAAAGTGAAGGGGAGGAGCCTGCACCTGTGAAATCGGCCAGAGCTAATGCCGGTCGTCTCCCGAAGTGGTGTTTGGCGGGCGGGAGACGACCGGCGTTGGCTCCCGCCTTTGATGTCTGTGTGTTTTGGGCTTTGTAGGGGCGGCCGTAAGCGTGGCAGGGCTGGCTGAGTCCCGCTCCGCTTACGGCCGCCATGTTGGTCCACCCTGGACTGGTGTAGAACTGTGGTGACGTCACTTTGGCCATGACAAAGTGACGGAAGTGGCCTTGGGCTTTTATATATTAGATTTGGTCTTGAGCGAACTTCACACCCAGAACTCTCTCCCAGCTGGTAATAAATGCTCGCTTGAACAGTAAATTCATATTCGTGATCATTTGGTGGAGAAGTGAGAGCAGCCTTCTCGGAGTATTATTGTGCACACAGGGTCTCGAATGGTGTGAGGGGTCGGAGAAGGTCTGTTTGTGACCTCGGTTTTCAAATCGCCTCTTTGAGTGCTACATACTGTAGAAAGGTAATGTTAGTAAATTGCGGACTCTTTTTACGTCTTGAAATGGTAATAAGGCACAATCTGTTTCCTGAGCAGCAGCACACTAGATTCCCCTGTAACTGATGGGATTATCAGGCCAATAAGGTCCCTTACTGTTGTCAGTGGTGACGGAGGAATGCATTAATGCATTTGAGTCCACACCTTCTTTATAGCTGTAGTTTGTGCATTTGTGATTCCCTTCTGTATTGTCAGATTGGAAGGCGCAAAAACGATATTTTGCAGGAGGACAGGAGGCACGTTCCTCCACCTCAATCCACAATTTCCCCTGTTTGTTTTCTAGCCCATTCAACTATCCTGGTTAATATAGTGGCTTGATAGTAGTTGTAGATATTGGGGGCACCCATCCCACCTTTGCTTGGGCAATGAGAGAGTTGATCAATTTGTGCGGGGTTTACGCCCCTCCCAAAAATAAAGAAAAGCAAATTTACTTTTGACGGGTAAGATCTCGGCATTACTTGGTAACGTTTCTCCTTCTGGAGAGTGGTAAGCCTGGCATGCCATTATAAGGTGACTTTTAGACCGTGCAGTGCTTCTCTGGGAAATTGAGATATGCAAATTGTCTCTTCAGAGAGAAAGAGCTCTTGAACTCAAGTGTCACCTATTGAAAGTAGCCATGTCGCTCTCCAAAAGGAGAATCGTTACCCCTTAGACCTCAGTCAGAAGCCTCTCATGTAGCTAACTTGGATCTCTTGCTGTGCACATGTCTGCAAATTAAGATTCTGGCTTGGCTTTTGCCTTGAGTCATTTGGCAAGGCTCGTTCAAGGGTCGATATTGACTTTTATTATAGGATTGTGCAATCCAATAGGCGGTGCTAGAGTTCATGTTGTTGGCTTCTCTGAAGAGGCAATTTGCATATTTAATTTCCCATAGGAGCATTGTATGACTTATAAGCCTCCTGACTCCGACATGTCACTCTAAACAAGGAGAAACGTCACCCTTCAGGTACTGTTTACACATTTGTTTCAATCACAATACCCATGTCAGTAGAACTGGAGAATGAGGACAGGGCTTTCTTCTCTTCTTCCTCAGTATCAGTGGAGGACACAGAGATCACACTCCAATCTTCTTATATTATAATGATGTATCTTAGGCCCCTTTCACATCAGCGTTTTTTTCAAATCGCGGCAGATGCGGTGAAAAAAACGCATCTGCCGCGATTACCGCATAACGGCTGCACTTGCGGCAAGCCCCATACAATGTATAGGTGGGCTTGTGGCAGGTGCGGCAAGTGCGGTTTTGGCACTTGCGGCAGGTGCGGCCGCGAAAAAAACCACGGTCAGCCGCGTTTTTTTTCGCGGCCGCACCTGCGGCAAGTGCCAAAACCGCACTTGCCGCACCTGCCCCAAGCCCACCTATACATTGTATGGGGCTTGCCGCAACCGTGCTGCAAGTGCAGCCGGTATGCGGTAATCGCGGCAGATGCGTTTTTTTCACCGCATCTGCCGCGATTTGAAAAAAACGCTGATGTGGAAGGGGCCTTAGAGATACGGTAAAACATTACATTTGGGTGCAAATCCATCCTTATTTAGTCTGTTTTGCCTTCTCCATTCTGTAGGGAGACGGGGCGCTGTGTTTGAGTGACTATTATACTGACACCCCTGAGGGACATACTCATCTGATTACCTGCATATTGCTGTTATTTGTCTGCAATTGTAGCATTACTATCATCGCTTGGTGTACAGGGCCTTTTCCGGGATTATGGTTTATCTCGGTTGTAGCTAATGTCAGACATTAGCGCTGCTGATGGAGCAGAGATGTGAATGAAATGCTGGACGTGGTTATTTCTTGTAATCTGTTACAGCTTCATTTCTAATACAATTAGAGAAGCTTAGAAAGCATTACTGGCACCATTAACCCTTCTATAGCCCTCCAGGGAGCTTCGTCTGTCCTCCCGCCTCTTCTGTCTACAAGCTGAGATACAGAAAGCTTTACACTTCTGACATTCACGGTATATTGAAACCGATCATCTGGATAAAAAACAATGAAGAATTGCCACTCTGCTGGGAAAGTGCTCATCCCACTCACTAAGTTGTAGTAACCTGTTGACATTTTTCTGACGATCCATGTTACCTTCTATCACTTTCCTGTTATTAGGAGAATTTTTTTTTTGTATGGTTCCTCCACTCCTATTGTATAATGCTGAGCTGCCTACTACACTTGTATAATGTTTACAACACTTGTAAATCACCTATTTACTAGCCGCTCCTCAGCCATCCCCTCTCCTTTATAGGACGTCACGTCACACTTTATTGTACAGCCCCCCCCCAACAAGCATAAGGCGAGTCTGATAACGGACATTTATTGATCAGTGTTAATTTAATATTTACATAATATAAATCTTTATTTAAACACCACCAACATATTCTGCAACGCTTTAGGCTGGCTTCACACCACGGTTCTATCACCTGACAGCCCCGGACCCGATTTTACTGTAGTGCAACCCTATGAGGCCGGATGGCAGATAGCTGCCATCCGGTTTACATCTGTCCGGGAGGATCCGGGTGTACTCGGATTTTTCTCCCGGACACAAAAGTGCTGCTTGTCCAGGGAGAAAAATCTCTCCAAATTAGATCCTCCCAGATTCGGGGCAATCCAGCGCTCCCTAACATGGGAGTCTATGGGGCCGGATTGGCCCGATCCGGCAACCGGATGATGGCTGCTGAAGTTCAGCACCAAGGAGCTCTCCCCTGTGAAGTGGTTCAGCACCATTTCACAGGGGACAGCTGAGCCCGGCTGCATCCGGCTACAAACAAAACCAGTTCTGTTTGCAAATCGGGCCCAGGGCTGTCGGGTTCACCCCGGACAGCCCCGGACCAGATGCTGCCATGATGTGAAGGCAGCCTTACATGTGGTGCCTATCAGGAGGTCACTAATTCACATAAAGATGTGCTGACCACAAACTATGATTTTTTTTTTTTGTGTGTGTGCAGGACAATTCTAAGGCCTCATACACAGCAGATAAATGTTGGCTTAATCTGATATCTAATGTGTATGGTGACCTCCCGCCTCTCCACTGACAGATACTGGTGAGGAAGAGTAGGATCCAGTGAGTGGATTTCAATGGGTGATCTGTTAGTTCTCCAGTATATGTTCCACTGTCGGGGGTTTTCTCTAGGATGAGTGTCCCCCTGTATGGTGAACTTGGGAAGAGAGAGTTTGGCTGACTGTTATCTAATGTGTACAGGCGCTTTTACAGTGGACTATGAATGATCACCACATGTCAAAGTTATCCCCCTTTTTTTTTTTTTATGTTTTCAGGACGCTTATTCAGAAATTGCCTATTTGTTCGCCGAGTTTTTCCGCGATCTGGATATTGTTCCATCTGACATCATTGCTGGGTTAGTTTTGCTGCGCCAAAGACAGAGAGCAAAGCGTAATGCAGTTCTGGATGAGGTAAGCTCCCTACAGCCTTCATATAGACTGTAAGCTTTAGGCCGGTATCACACCTTCATCATCTGTGGTCGGAGTCCAGGCCATAATGTCCACATAGGCTGCAGGTCTCCTGACCATCCGAACCACCTACGACTTTTCTCTTGTATTGCCACCTCTTGCAAAAGCTACAGTATATATTTATAGGCAAATATGTGATTGGAAGTCTTTCCTAAAGATTGTTTTGTAAAGGTGATTTGAACCTGGCGGTAAAGGTGATTGTAGAGGGAAGTATTTTTGTATTGTGAAATAAAATATGCACTAATTTTTCTCACAATTTTCTACTTTTAGGCTAATAACGATATATTGGCTTTCTTATCTGGCATGCCCGTCACCAGAAAAACTAAATATCTCGACCTGAAAAATACTGTGAGTATTGGTGAATCCTCTTCTCTGTACAGCTAATGCCGCTCCTGTTTGCTCTTTTCTCACGATGTCCTTCTTACTACAGCAAGAGATGCAGCGGTACAAGGAGGTCTGTTATTACATGCTGTTTGCACTGGCGGCATACGGTTGGCCCATGTACCTCATACGGAAACCAACATGTGGCATCTGTCGGTTGGCAGGCGCTTGTTCGTGAGTACTCCCTTGTTCTTTGTTACCGTAGGTACAGTACAGACCAAAAGTTTGAACACACCTTTTCATTCAAAGAGTTTTCTGTATTTTCATGACTATTCTCTTAAATAGTGTGCATACATGATCACCTGCTTCCTGTGACCCACTCCTGCCTTTGTTGATTTGCTTCATCGCCATCCCACCCCACAGACACAGCCAAGTATACGTCCAGACTATAAAACGCACCCTCACTTTCCGCAAAATATTTTTGGGAAAAGGGTCTTATAGTCTAAAAAATACGGTGTATTATACAAACCCTGGCAAAAATTTTGGAATCACCTGGCTTGGAGGATTTCGATTCAGTTGTTTAATGTTGTAGAAAAAAAGCCGATCACAGACATGGCACAAAACTAAAGTAATTTCAAATGGCGACTCTCTGCCTTGAAGAAACACTAAAAGAAATCTTGAAAAAAAAAATGTGCTACCCAGTAACGGTTACTTTTGTAGAAAAAGCAGGGGGAAAAATGATGGAATCACTCAATTCTGAGGAAAAAATTATGGAATCATAACAAACAAAACACTACTCAAATACATTACTAGTATTTTGTTGCACCAGCTCTGGCTTTTATAACCGCTTTCAGTCTCTCAGGCATGGACTTAATGAGTGACAAACCGTACTCTTCATCAATCTGGCTCCAACTTTCTCTGATTGCTGTTGCCAGATCCGCTTTGCAGGTTGGAGCCTTTTCATGGACCATTTTCTTCAACTTCCACCAAAGATTTTCAATTGGATTGAGATCCGGACTATTTGCAGGCCATGACATTGACCTTGACATTGACATTGACATGGTCTTCCTTCAAGGAATGTTTTCACAGTTTTTGCTCTATAGCAGGAATAGATTATCATCTTGATAAATGATTTCATCATCCCAAAACATCCTTTCCAATTGATGAGATAAGAAAACTGTCCAAAATATCAATGTAAACTTGATAAGGTAAAAAATGTTTGTACCGTGTTAGCCAGCAGATAGAAAAATATTGGAATCTGAGAGTCCTCAGTGGTTGATACCTTTTAATGGTGAACTGAAAAGATGGTAAACATAGCAAGCTTTCAGGACACTGTGGCTCCTTCGTCAGGCAGATAATGACAGATTCTGAAGACACATTTTTATATATATATATATATATATATATATATATATATATATATAATATAGCAAATTTTAAATGACTTTAGTTTTGTGCCATGTCTGTGATCTGCTTTTTTTTCTACAAAATTAAAGAACTGAATGAACATCCTTTGCCAGGGGATTCCATCATTTTTGCAAGGGGCTGTATTATACTCTATTATGAATATCTGTGTTGTGGACACTTGGCCTTAGATGAGAGCCTGGTGTGATACATGACATACGATGGACCATTCTGCTCGTGACACTGATCCCTAATACGAACATGTATATCGAGCCTCAGCCTATTTGTGACTTGTGTATATATTCTGGCATTGTTACTTTCATAGCTTGGTCTTTACTATCTAACGTGCCCCCTCCTTGTGTCTGCACCCTTGGTTTCATGTCTTTAGCAGCTGCTGTTGTCTCTTTTCTACCCGTCCTCGCTTTGCCCTGGAGTTACCATCGAGGAGGATAACTGCTGCGGCTGTAACGCCATCGCAATAAAGCGTCACTTCCTAGATGAGAACATGAACATGGTGGACATCGTGTACACTTCTTGTCATGATGCGGTTAGTCTTCTTTCCTTTCTTCAGCCCCATAGGTCCACTGACCATTGGCTACAAATTTGTGAAGACTTGTGAAGAAAGGCGGAGCTGATAGCCGTTGTAGCCGGTCAAGCAAAACCTCCTGTGATATGGTCACAATTGCAGCTCTAATTCATTTCCACAGTTCGAAATGTCCCTTCAAAGGTGTTATTGAAGCAGTGATATTAATGGCCTGTCCTTCAAGGGGTTGTCCATCTCTGGGTCCAATTTTAATTTCTTACCATTAAATATTAATCACAGGAAAATTAGAGAGTTGCTGCAAATAGAGGGTTGCTCACAGTACACTTCAATATGGGAGACCTCATGGTTGGGTAATCAGGGAGGGCTTGTGGGCTTTGATGTATGGGTGACAGGGGGAACTGGGTGAATTGGTCAATTTAATTTAAGGTAACACATTTCGAACCTTCTCACAATTGCAAGAAGAATATGGGCTAGACTGTAGAGACTTCTATAAATACCTCCAGTTGAGGCATGTTTTCTGCGGATCTCACAATGGAAAACTTAATTGTCATAAGATGAATTACCTTACTTGTCTAAAACGGGGACACAGAAGGTTCATCTTGGGTAATAGCTCAACTGCTGCATTAATTTAGGGCATTAATTTAGGCCCTGGCTTTGGGCCTACTCAGTGCAATCTGCCCCTGGTGATGATGCAGCCTGGCCGGGTACGCCCTCGGCCGGCCCCTCGGCCTATGGTGTCCACCCTGGACTCTGCATCACTGGGGGGCATGGCCTAGCAGCTTCCCGCTCCAGGGGGCATGGCCTAGCGTTTTTCATCGATTTTTGGCGCTTCTTTACCTCTCTGGGCGCTATTTTCAGCAGCGAAGGATCCTCAGTGTGGGCACAGTTGGATCTCTGCAGGGGGACACAGGATTCTGGGCCAGCGCTTTGTTTCCAGCGACACTCAGGTGACAGGGCTCAGCAGCGATCTATATTTCTGCTGTAGCCCTGAGCTGTTTGGGTGTGTGCTCAGCAGCGATTTATTCTTTCTGCTGCAGCATTACTCTCTGTTTGTGCCTCACATCCAGCAGTGTATACTTCTGTGTGTAGCAGGGGGAGTTTTGCCATGATGTCTGGCAATAAGAACAAGAGAGCACAAAAGACCTTTGCTGTGTCTTATGCTTTTTGCACTGCATGCAAGGCTGCACTGCCATGCGGTTGTTCTACTCCGCTTTGCCAGGTCTGTGCCTCTGTGTCCACTCTGCCCTGTGCCTCTGCCCCTGTGCAAGTCCCCGCAGATGAGGATACGTCCTCTCGTGGCCCTGCTACCCTGGAATGGGCAGTTGCGTTATCGCAGTCCGTGAGTCAATCTATACAGCAACTTCTGAGATGCTGATCCAGGATCTGCAGCCCCGAGCTTTAGCAGCACCTCAGACCAACCTGGCTCCCAGGACGACCTCTCCGGTCGCTAGGAGTCTCGCTCTCGGGGACGAGCTCGTGCCCCCACTCTCTTCCATGATTCTGGTAGGAAGAGGCTCCACAGGAGCTCCTCCACAGCCCCATCGCAGGGCTCTCGGGTCTCCCCTACAAGGAGCAGGTCCCATGAATCGCGCTCGTCTGGTGAGCTCTGTGATTCTGATTCGGATCCGGACCAGGAGGCTCCCATTGATTCGGCCTCCTCTGATACTCTTGCCATGGTGGACGACCTGGTTTCGGCCGTTAATCAGGCCCTGTCAGTGGCTGACCCAGCCCGGGTCGCCTCCTCGTATCACGTGGCCTCTTTTAAGAGACCCAAAAGACCTCAAAAAGTCTTCTCAGACCGCCCTGAGATTCAGGAAGTTCTGCAGAAACATTGGTCTCAGCCTGATAAACGTTTTGGTAATTGTAAGGTGATCGAGTCCCGTTACCCTTTTTTGCCAGCGGAGCCTGGGCAGACTCCCCGCAAGTGGACCATCCGGTGTCCCGTTTGGCCTCTAAGACTTTGCTTTCTCTCCCTGATGGCGCGTCTATCAAGGATGCCACTGACCCTCAGCTAGAACACTTGTTGAAATTGGTGTTTGAGGCTTCAGGCTCGTCCCTATCCCTATCCTTCGCCTCCATGTGGGTGGCTAAGGCCATTGTGACCTGGGCAGGTGGTTTGCATTCCACCTTACGTCACCGGGATTCAGATCCAGAGTTGTTGGATCTGGCCGCCCAGATTTCTGTAGCAGGGGATTTCTTGGTTCACGCCTCTATTGATGCGGTCAGCTGCACTGCGGTGGTGGCCTCAAACGCACTAGCATGCCTTATTTAGGCGGGCGTCTTTTTGGGAAAAGCTTAATAAGCCAATCTCGGACGCTATGGGAGGTAATCGTACCTCTCTTCCTCAGCAGAAGCCTAAGCATAAGTTTGCTAAGGGCTGTCAGACGAGATTCCAGTCCTTTCGGGACTCGTCCGGATCCGGGTGGTCCGCTTCCCGCCCGTCACAGCCGTCCTGTGCGCCTCGCACAGACTGGTTCCCAGGCTTCCAGCAAGCCGGGTTCAAGCTGGCAGCCACCGCAAACCGACAGGCTAAGTCGAAGGATTCCGGGTCGCAGAGGTTCTCCTCTTCCTGTCTCTGTTCCTTGAGAAGGCACCTCACAAGTTAGCAGCCAACTTTTTCACTTTCGGCACGCCTGGATAGCTGTCACAGATGACAAGTGAGTCGTGAATTGGTGTCCTTCGGCTACAACATCGAGTTTCACACTTGCCCATCCCAGAAAATTCTGCTCTTCCAAACCTCCGGGAACGCCGGCAAACCTTCTTTCAGGCCATCGACTCTCTCCGGCAGGCGGGAGTCGTCGTCCCAGTCCCTCAGAACGAGCGGTTCCAGGGATTCTATTCAAATCTGTTTATCGTACCCAAGAAGGACGGGTCTTCCCATCCCATTCTGGATTTGAAATGACTCAAGTTTGTTCGGACCCGGCATTTTCGGATGGAATCTCTATGCAACAGGGAGAGTTCCTTTCTTCCATCGATATCCGGGACGCTTATCTGCATGTTCCGATATCTGAGGCACATCAGCGGTTCCTGCGTTTTGCTGTTTACGAGGACCATTACCATCCTGCATTCACGGGGAGTCTCTGTTCTCCCCTACCTGGACGATCTGTTGATCAAGGGTCGGTCCTTTCGGGACTGCGAGGACAATGTCCCCGTCACGGTAGATACTCACGCGCCGGGGATGGCTGCTCAATCTACCAAAAGTCCTCGCCAACTTCGAGCCACAAGCTCACGTTCCTGGGGATGGTTCTGGGCACGCCTCGGGGACTTGTGCTTCTTCCCCAGGACAAGGCTCATTCCTTGCGCTGTGCAGTTCGGACGCTTCTCCCCCCCCGCCCTCCCTCCAGTTTGCAATGCGAGGGACATTCCGTCCGTTAGCGGAAACGAGGCAGTCTCTTCAATGGGGGCTGATCCCGTCATCTCTCTCGGGAAGATCCTTTCTCCCAGCCCGGTGGGATGTGCTGACCACCGACGCCAGTCTCCTCGACTGGGGAGCAGTTTTTCGCCATCACACAGCCCAGGGTCGGTGGACTCTAACGGAGTCTTCTCTGCCCATAAATCTCCTGGAGATTCGGGCCACCTACTTGGCGTTGCAAAGTTTTCATCTTTTTCGGAAGGGCCGTCACATCCGTATTCAGTCGGACAATGCCACGGCTGTGGCATATGTCAACCATCAGGGCGGAACCCGCAGCAAGTCTGCTATGCAGGAAGTGGAACCGATCCTCCGCTGGGCCGAGTCCTCCGGAGCTGTCCTCTCGGCTGTTCACATCCCAGGGATCGACAATTGGGCGGTGGACTTTCTCAGCCGTCAGGGCCTTGCCTCGGGAGAATGGAATCTCCATCCAGAAGTATTCTGCGAGATGTACAGTCGCTTCGGGGCTCCGGATGTGTACCTCATGGCATTGCGAATGCATGCGCAGGTTCCCAACTTTTTTGCCCACGATCCGCAAGCCCTGGGATCGGATGCTCTGGTCAGACTTGGACACATTTTCGTCTTCCTTACATCTTCCCTCCTCTGGCGCTCATTCCCAGAGTGGTCCAGAAGATCGAAATGGAGCGCGTCCCGGTGGTTCTAGTAGCCCCAGATTGGCCAGGTGACCGTGGTACACCCATCTCGTGCAGCTTGCCGCAGACGTCTTATGGCGCCTGCCAGACCGTCCGGATCTTCTCTCCCAGGGCCCATTTAGTCACCAGAACTCAGGGGCCCTTTGTTTGATGGCGTGGCCCTTGAGGCCTGGATTTTGACTTGGGTGGGAGTTTCGGAAGAGGTTGCGTGCACTATGGCCAGCGCAAGAAAACCTGTCTCCGCCCGCATATACCACAGGACTTGCAGGACTTGAAAGGCTTTCTTCGCCTGGTATGAGTCTAGAGGTCTTCCACCCTTGCGTTTTTTTATTCCGGCGATTCTGGGTTTTCTTCAATCTGGGCTGGATAAAGGCCTGTCCCTAGCCTCTCTCAAAGGACCGGTATCGGCTCTGTGCTTTTTCAGCATCGTGTGGCCACGAGAGCCCAGGTTCGTACTTTTTTGCAGGGTGTCTCTCGGATTGTTCTACCGTATGGGAGGCCCTTAGAGGACTGGGACCTGAATCTAGTCCTGGAGGTGCTTCGAAGCTGCCTTTTGAACCTCTCAGGGAAGTTTTGCTCCGCCTGCTCTCTTAGAAGGTGGTTTTCCTCGTGGCGATCACCTTCATTCGGCGGGTATCGGAACTGGCGGCACTCCTGCAAATCACCTTTCCTCAAGTTTCACCAGCATAAGGTGGTACTGCGTCCGGTACCGTCCTTTCTTCCCAAGGTGGTTCCTCTCTCCATTTGAACGAGGACATTTCTCTCCCGTCCTTCTGTCTGACTCTGGTGCACCGAATTGAAAAGGCTCTACACTCCCCGGATCTGGTCCTTGCTCTCTGGAATTAGGTCTCCAGGACAGCACCTTTCAGGAAGTCTGACTCCCTTTTCGTGTCCTTCCAGTAGGGCACCGTAAAGGGATGGCAGCGTCCAAGACCACTCTTGCCAGGTGGATTTAGCTTGCCATTCAAGAAGCTTATTCCCTACATATTCTGACCATTCCGTCAGGGTTGCGTGCCCACTCCACTCGCGCGGTGGGTACTTCCTGGGCTATTCGGCACCAGGCTTAGGCTGAGCAGGTGTGCAAAGCTGCCACCTGGTCCAGCCTTCACACTTTTTACGAAACACTATCGTGTTCATACTCAGGCCTCGGCAGATGCGAGTCTGGTTAGACGCATCCTACAGGCAGCGGCTGCTAACCTGTAGACTGTCCATTTCAGAATGTGGATGTTTATTCCCACCTAGGGACTACTTTGGGACGTACCATCATCCTGTGTCCCCCAGTGAGGCGAAGGAGAAAAGGAGAATTGTGTGTACTCACCGTAAATTCCTTTACTCTTAGCCTCTAATTGGGGGACACAGCACCCTCCCTGTGGCCGGTTGGCCTTGTTGTGGTTGGTGTTCTCTTGTTTATGTTCCTGGTTGCCTTATCGGCTCATGTAGTTTTCTTCCTACTGCTTTAGCACAAAACTGGCTGAACTGTGCCAGTCGGGGTTATATTCTTCTGGGAGGAGCCACTGTACTTCTCTTTCAATTGCTTAGTGTCACCTCCTAGTGGCAGAATAGCATAACCCATCGTCCGGTGTCCCCCAATTAGAGGCTAAGAGAATAGGAATTTACGGTGAGTACACACAATTCTCCTTTTTGTGGCTGTGTACAAATGGAACAATGTGTCCATGATTTTATTGCAACCAGAGATCTGTGACCAATCTCTGCACAATTATCTGTGTATAACTGGGTCTTTAGTGATCGCGCAGACTTTTGTCACTTGTACCTGAATCACAATGTGTACAGAACTCCAGAGTTCTTGTATGAGATTGGGGCAAGAGAGGATGATGGATGTCCTAGATGTGGGCTTGAAGGCGCCAATGTACTTCACATGATGTGCTCCTGCACTGAACTGGAAAGGTATTGGAATAGAGTAATGGGTCAACAGTGTGTTCAAGGTGATAGTCTGTGTGTTAGGGTATGTAGAGGATACTAATGCCAACTAATGAGGTGGGCAAAGTGACTGCCAGTTTGAAAAACTGTGGGTGACCTGTATAGATGAGTCTGGGGATTGGCATCTTGGGAATCGGTTAGATTTAGATTACCGTAGGTATGATTTGATAGAAAGCCAATAAGAGAACAGAGTATGGAAGTGAATATTTTAGAATATTGATTTTTCAGTTGGAGACAGATTAAAGTTTGGAGGATAAAGACATGAACCTGATAGAAGGATTAAGGTTTGCTTTTTACTGGCTATGCAATGTTAATTTCATAATGCAATTTTAACCCCATGATTTTATACGTTTTTCAGGCATGTCGTTTATTTCTGTCTTATGTTCTACTATTGAATAATAAAGCGGCGCTCTGCTATGACAATTAGGACATGGGAATATTTCATAAGCACAAATTGCAGCACTTAGCTTTATAAATATGGCCATATCGATAAACCACTCAGTCGCCGCGTTGAGGTGCGTCTGCTTGACTGGGTCCCTATACTCAATTTTCAGCCTCTATCTGAGCTAAAAACCTCCTTTTTATGGGCAAATTGGAAAAACTGATAACAAAGGACACTAGCGTAAACAGGCCCAGGGCGGGGAAGGTGCACAACAGAGTGTGTAAACCCATACTAACATACAAAAATGACTGTGGCACTCAATCCTGCCAGTGAGCGCTGTTCTACTATTGTCAGTGTATATTGATCTCCTTCTTGCTTTTGTTTGTGTTGGAAAAATTTTAATGAAATAAATATTAATCCAGAATCCAAAGGATGTGAAGTATACTAATGGGGATCCAACTGGTTTTACCCCACAATCTTGAACATGTGAACTTCCCCCACCATCAACACTATGGGAGATACACAATTTACAGAGTGCACTGTTTAGAGGTTTTTTCTTTATCTACCATATATTTTTCAGTGGTATGTTTTGGCATTTATAGGCTTTTCTCTTACTATAGGTTTACGAAACCCCATTTTTTGTGGCTGTCGATCATGAAAAGAAGAAAGTTGTGATCAGTATCCGTGGCACACTCTCTCCAAAGGTAGAGGAATATATACATGCTTCATTATCAGATATAAAGACCATTGAGAAATCTGTCATACCGAACCTCATTTTTTTAAATTTCATTCTTAGGATGCTTTGACCGACCTCACCGGAGATGCGGAGCGCCTGCCAGTAGAGGGACACCATGGGACATGGTTGGGGCACAAGGTATGCGGTCGGTTTTGTGGATGGGATTTGAAGAGTGATGAGTAGCTGACCTGGCTCGCCCATCCTTCTTCCATGGATCGCCATGATGTCCAAATGTTCTAATCCCATTTATGGCAGTAGAAATGTATCAAAACCTTTGTAAAAGAAAAGTTACTTTAATCTGAAAGGTTTAAGTAACTAATAAGTTCCCTAGATGTTTTCTAAAACCAAGGTGTTTGCAGATGTCGTGAGCACAGCCTGTAGTTTCCGGATACCTCCAGGTGTATATGTGACTGCTTGTTGAATAGTCTTTCTGTTTTTTGCGACGTGTTCTAGGGTTAGTGACCCTTTTATCTCTTGCCCTCTGCTCCGTCTTGCACAATCTGCATTAGTCATTCTTGTGGCATAGAGCTCACAGTTCTCATGCACATTGCCCTTCTAGTAATGTCATCTATTGCCATTTGTTAGTAAGAATGTGACGTCATTCCTGTGTTTTAATGTTTGCAGGGAATGGTTCTGTCTGCTGAGTATATTAAGAAGAAGTTGGAGCAAGAAATGGTGCTGTCTCAGGCGTTCGGTAGAGATCTGGTAAGAATAAAGGGAAGATTGACGAGGGTATGAAAGGCATTTTGTATTGTTGTTTTTTACATTGTGTCCTTCACTCTTTTTGTGGCTATCATAATTTTGGAGTCCTAACTTACTCCAAAAGTATGGTGATAAACAAATATGTGATCATTTGCTCCTGAATCGTCCTCTTGTGATCCTACAAGATTGTATATTCATTTTAGCTCAACGTTTTGTACAATGATAGCTTTAAAGCTCCTGTAACTTGTCCTAGATTCAGCAGTTGCTGAGTTTCTCATTTACTTTTTATGTTTCCAGGGACGTGGAACTAAACACTATGGCCTAATTGTGGTGGGGCACTCGCTGGGAGCCGGCACAGCTGCTATTCTTTCCTTCCTTCTACGTCCACAGTACCCTTCCCTAAAGTGTTTTGCTTACTCTCCGCCAGGGGGCCTCCTAAGGTACAGAGCCTATACATGTCTTGAACAAGGCTGCCATCTATAGGCCTCATTTAACACCGTGCTAATTTATTTTCAGCGAGGATGCTATGGAGTATTCAAGGAGTTCGTTACGTCTGTAGTGCTTGGGAAAGACTTGGTACCCAGGTAATTTTCAGGGAAACTATTGTAAGACTATACACTAGACCAGGGGTGGGCAATTAATTTTCCCGAGGCATCAAATGAGAGACTGTTGTGGAGGACCGAACTAATAGGTTGAAATTAATTTTGCACAATATTAATAAACATTAATTGAATTTATATTTTTTTTTTCTATTATCACTCAACATTGAGCAAAATTAAGTCTGCCATTGTGTATTGCATGTGCCCCCACATAACTCCCAGTGTGAGCCACCACAAAGTCCTATATATGTGAGCCCCATAGTCCCTCTATATACCATATAAGCCCTCCATATCCCTCATTATTCAGTGTGACAACCCCCATATTCTCTCTATATACAGTGTAAACCCTCATAGCCCCTATATACAGTATGAGGCCTCACATAGCCCCTCTATACAGTGAGCCTCCATATATCTCCCTAAAATAAAGTATGAACCCTACATGGTCCTTTATATACAGCATGACCCCTCACATAGCCCTATATATTCAGTATAAGCCCCCACATAGCCTTCCATTATTCATGATGTGCCTCCACATAGCCTCTCTATATATTGTGAACCCTCAGATAACACCCGATGTATATTATGAGCCATAACACAGTTCCCCATATTCAGCGTGAGCGCTGACATAGACCTATATATTCTGTATAAGCCCCTACATGGCATCCCTTTATTCATTGTGAACTCCCACTTACCCCTCTATATTCAGCATGAGCCTCTAAATAAGCCTCCTTATTATCCGTATGAGCCCTCACATAGCTCACCCTGTATTAAGCATGATCCCCCACATAGTCTCCTATATACAGCATGAGCCCTCACATAGCCCCCATTATTCAGTATGAGCCCCGACATAGCCTCCATGTATTCAGCATGAGCCCCACAAAGCTATATATAGCTCATTGCAGATAGTTGGTGGTGTTGGGACGTGGGTAGTATGGCATGGTGCGCTCTATGGGCCACATTTCTCAGTCCTTCAGCTCTCTCTTTCCATGGGCTGAATAGGAGGATACATTGATCTAACCCTAATCGTTCTCTTCTGTAGGATAGGTTTGTCTCAGCTTGAAGGCTTCCGCAGGCATCTTCTAGATGTTCTTCAGAGAAGCAACAAGCCAAAGGTTTGTAGCGTATACATCTGTGCTGTAGTGCATTTCTTTTATGGCCCTTATTACTGTAAATGCAATCATCTTGTATTTTGGTAGTGGCGGATTATTCTCGGGGGTACCAGGTGTATACCTAAATCAGAACTTCCTGACGAGTCTGAGGGAGTAACCGTGCCTAGTAACCGGCTTTGGACTCACCCCAGTGATCTCACCATAGCACTGTCAGCCAGCACCCCTCTTTACCCTCCCGGACGGATCATTCATGTTGTGCACAATCATCCGGCAGAGCAGTGCTGGTGAGGGGCAATGGTGTTTTATACAAATCTACCATTAATAGACCTTTCTAGTATGTTGCATCATAACACTTGTGTTTTTAGTTTCTGGGATCAAGAGGAACCTACCTACTTTGCCATTTGGGGAGACAACAAAGCATTTGAAGAAGTAATAATCTCCCCGGCCATGCTGCACGAACACCTTCCTCATGTGGTAATGGAGGGACTGAACAAGGTTAGCAAGATGTGACTGTGCTTCTAATACAAAGGTTTCTTTATGATGTTTCCCCTCTGTTCATGTTTAAGGATTTTTTTCTGGATTACAAAGAGTTTTTCACTTATGGAATTTCAACGCTGCTCCATTTGCTTTAATGGAGATAAGCTGCAATACCAGACAATGCCAATGGCAAAAGGTGGCGCTGTTTCTGGAGGAAAAATATTACTCAATTCCTTTTTAATCAAGAAAAATCTAATCCTTATAATAAATTACTAGAGACCATTTCTGTACTTACCCTGACAATCCTCCACCTACCACTCACTCCACCTGCCAGCTCTACTGAACATCAGTCTGCATTGTATATGATACTTTTTCTGTTTTTTTGTAGGTGTTGGAAAATTATAACAAAGGCAAAACTGCTCTTCTGTCAGCTGCTAAAGTGATGGTGAGTCCAACCGAAGTGGATCTGAACCCGGAACTGATCTTTCATCAGCCGCCTCATCTGTCTCCTCCTATTCTGGAGGTGATCCCTGCAATCATGCCTGGCACAAATGCCAACCGGAGGAACAGCAGCACTAAGTAAGTTGGAAGCTTATGAGAAAATGAGTTGGGATATGTTGGCGTTATCAGCTGCCATGAGCTGGGTAAATTATTGATCCCCTATCTTTTGGGCTTTGACATTTGTATGATCCATTGAGTCTTCCTATTATTATTGTTTCTTCTGTGACTCCATTTTTCATTTTTTTTATGATTGTTCACCGCCTGCTCCTTGCTTTCCTTACGCATGTTTTTGTCCTCATTATTCAGGGCCCTGTGTGGTGTATTTTCTCTTTGTTCGCCTGTGTAATGGACACTATTCTGTCAGTTATTCTTGCATTACCATGGCCTGTTTGTGGTGATTAGTAATCTCTCATCTGTGAGTCTTTTCAATCTTTATCATTTTACACTTGTGATGCTGCTGTTTTTATCATCCATCTTTGTTCTTCATAGTTAGTCATGCCGTGTTGTCCGCCAGAATCCCACCCTGCCTAGTTTTAGTCTCTCAGGTTTGTGAATTGGTGTGAACCCTTACTGCAGGTCAGTGTCTGAAATCTGTGGAATTGCTCTTCCTTTGAACGTGGGCTTGTGTTATGTAGTTTTTGCCGTATAATGATTTAAAGACTCCTTAGCAACTGTGACCTGAGATGATGCGGAGCTCTACTATGAGATTTGGGATCAACACGTAGCCCATTTATGAGCTTATACTCTGTCTCTGATATTGGGGACCAACACGTAGCCCATTTATGAGCTCATACTCAGTCTCTGATATTGGGGACCAACACGTAGCCCATTTATGAGCTCATACTCAGTCTCTGATATTGGGGACCAACACGTAGCCCATTTATGAGCTCATACTCAGTCTCTGAGATTGGGGACCAACACGTAGCCCATTTATGAGCTCATACTCTGTCTCTGAGATTGGGGACCAACACGTAGCCCATTTATGAGCTCATACTCAGTCTCTGATATTGGGGACCAACACATAGCCCATTTATGAGCTCATACTCAGTCTCTGATATTGGGGACCAACACGTAGCCCATTTATGAGCTCATACTCAGTCTCTGAGCAGAGCTGCGCTCGACTGATCACCTCTGCCCTTTTCAATTTGAGTGTCCCTAATTCCTACAGATAAAAACTTCTGACACGTCAGAAAGAATTTGAACTTCTCATTAAATTCAGTGCAAGTCAGAGGACGGCCGAACAATTTTCATATTTCTACCATGTGTGTACATGGGGAGAAACTGGTCAAACAACTGGAGTAATGCGGGGAGAAGTCCACCAGCAGCGGTGCCGCAGCATTTCAGGACAAAACAGATCTGGCGTCAAAGCTCTGGTCCATGTTGCCCATGGTTCGGGCAGCATGAATCTAATGACTGGTTCCCATTAAGGTGTTATACACTCTTTGCTAGGCTATGGTGTAAACGTATTGCCCAGTCAGAAAATACATAAGATGCATGTATGCATTATATTTAATCATTCATTCATCAGGAACCTCATAGACTGTGAGCCCTCGTGGACAGGGTCCCTGCCCCTCCTGTACCTGTACGTCCTGATCGCCTAGATTTAGTGTACTTGTTCTTGTCTCCCTCATCCTCATGTAAAGCGCCATGGAACCCAATGGCGCTATATAAATAAATAATAATAATAATAATAATAATAACTTGGTAAAAAATAATTACAATTGAATATAGAGTCCCCATTTAGGCCAAACACACATGTTCTGGGTGGCCCTGGCATTTTCTATCCCACCCTCAGTCTTCTAAGGGGATATGTCCATTTTTGATGATCCAGATCTACTTTTTCCTATCCCTCCACAACTGTACACTATGTAGTAGCACTCCAGCTCCGATCACATTCACTTCTACAGTGTATGGAGCGGGGATCTTGACCCTCCTGGTCGTGGGTAGGGTGAAGGGGTCTGACCCCCTACAATGTGATAGTGATGAATTATCTGAACTTCTAGGACCCTACCATTGGGTACTTGTACATGTTTGATAGCATTTGGTATATTGTCAATGCCCTGTTCTCAAACAGATGTTGGCGGGGAGAGAAGGTAAGATCCTTTTCTTACCAACAGATCAGCACAGGTTTTGAATCAAGATCCACCTTAGGCTCTTATCACATGGCCACACATTCTCAAGAAGAGTAATTTTCTTTGGCTGGCACTATTGTATTATTTTCCAACTATATTCAGTATTTAGACATGACCCAGTGCATATACATGAGAATGCATTCTAAGAGCAGAAAGACCTAATGGAGGTACATAACAGAAAATCATATTTGTGGGGTATCTGTGGGCTTGGACCACCCACTCGAAAGTCTGAACCCACTGCAATCATTAGTATTAGAAAACTACATTGATCTGACTATTTAGCTGCACAAAATGGGTGTTTCAATAGGTGTAGAAGCAGATCACTAATCGTATCTGCCGTGTATCTATGATGTGAATCGTTCCAGCACATCATTACAGGATGCCAGATTATTACCATCTATAAATGTTGGAGGCAGATTTTAAGTTGTCTTGTCTCTGTCGCCATCATTGTGACCCCCTGGAACACAAGTAATATTTATTCATTAGTGTTAATTATTTTGTCTGGAGGTGAAAGAGTTTGGTTTTGGCCAATATAAATCTTCATCATTAGTTAAAACTTTAACAATCACTCTTAGAAAAAAATAAAGTTGTAGCTGCTACTGTCAAAGTGGGACAATGTAAAGGTAATCTATTAACACTGTGCCAAAATTATAATGCACAAAAATGTTTACTCCCAACTTTGCTTCTAATGCGGTCACAGCGCTGTACAGGTCTCCAAAGATTTGACCTAAATTATTCATGCTTTACGTCATCAAAGCCCGTTAATTGCAGAAGTGATCGGTGCTGGGTAAACTTGTCTTAAGTGACATTTCAGCATCCATCATTTCTGAATCGATCATGGAGAGATACGAATGCACCTGGGGTAGAAAAGGTGCCCAATGCCCGGCAGACTGTGCCTGTGACCTGGTATGATTTTACAGTAATGTATTTGCATAAATGCTATAATATTATCATACTTGAAGGCATTAAATGTGTTTTTATTAGAGTTTTTAGAAAATCTTTCAAGTATGCAATATTATAAAAATAAAAGCAAATATAACCAATACTTTAGTCCCTGTGCTCCATAAGGGGAGGGTGATTCAATGGTTAAGTTAATGGTTAAGTTACAGTTACATCTTGGCCACCTTTTCTAAAGTGCTTTCCCCTTTAAATAAAAAATCCTTTAAAAATGTGGTCTCTGCAGTAACTAATTGCAATATAGCAAAAGCATAGTTCCTGCACCTGCCTAAAACTTTTGCACAGCTGTGTGTGTGTCTTTATACAGATCCCTTTAATACATGACAACACACAATTGCATAGAATTAGTGAATAAATGGGCTGTAAACTTTACTTTTTTACATTGTTTCATAGATAATATCCCATCAATATATTATTTTGATGTTCCAGTTTTCTTTGAAAGCTGAAATGGAAGAATATGTTGTGTTTTATCCCAAATACAAAATGGAAAACCCCAATTTATTATACTAATTAGATTAGGATATATGCACAATAGCTGCCGGGCATCTACCCCCAGCATTCCTCAGCATGGTCTATATCTGCTTTATACTGAAGTGAGAGGGGCTGTACAGGTTCCTAAAAAGTAACTGTGGAGGGAATTCCCGTTTCCTATGGTTTATGTCGTGGTCCAGGCTAGAGCTGCACATTCATCATCCAGGGTGAGGTGTGATTGAATTTGCATTTATCTGTTCACTTTGCCTTTTCCATTTCTCTCCATCTTTTGTACTGATGTTATTCTTGTGTTGCCCAAACCTCTGTAGGAGTAAGCAGTCTGAAATCAGCCTTGAGGGATTTTATGACTCTCGTCTTCTATCGCCGGTGCTGAAGGATCCAGTTGAGCTTCTGTTAATGAGCACCAAGGATTGCCTGGCAGTGTCACTGCAAGACCGCAGGGCACCATTGGCCACAATGGAGAGCCTCTCCGACAACGAGTCCGTCTACAGCTTTGACTCCAGGCGTTCATCTGGATTCCGGAGCATTCGTGGTTCTCCCAGCTTGCGGGCTGTTTTGGAGCGGGACGAGTCGCACTGCTTCTTCATTGACCCCACCATTCCAGAGGAGAATCCATCTCTTAGCTCCCGCACCGAGCTACTCGGAGCAGATGCCCTTTCTAAGCACTCACAAGAGAGCCAGCACACTGAGATTATCCACAACAGTGGTCGTTCCTCACCTGGAGATTTGCCACCCTGGGATGAAGAAGCAACGGCAGGAGCAGAGACCACCAGGGTGCAGACCCCAGCACAGGACGAGCTGGCATTAGTGAATGGACGCCTCACTGAAGTTCCAAGTCCGCAGGTGCTAGAATTTGCAGAATTTATAGACAGTCTTTTCAATCTAGACAGTAAAAGTGGATCTCTGCAGGACCTATATCACATGATGGTGTCAGATGGAACAGACCGTGAAATTCCTAAATCTGTAAGTGATCAAGAGATACTACTAAGAGCACAGTTCGAGCCCAATCTAGTGCCGAAGCCTCCCCGTCTGTTTGCCGGCTCCACAGATCCATCATCTGGCATATCAGTTTCTGCCTCTTTTCCCCTTAGCTCCTCAGGTGAGCTCATGGACCTTACACCCACAGGTATGAGCAGCCAGGAGTGCCTGACCCCTGATCCCACCCGGACTGCTACACCTACAGGACCAACTCATGGCAAAAAGGAAGAATTGCTCATCTCCGCTCTTTAGCAAAACGCACACGGACAATTCAGTAAAGGATATTTGATGGAAATGCAGCTTTAGGAGTAGAATAATGTAAGCTTACAATAGGAAGAGATAAGCCAGAGCTTAGTTACCTGTGGTAATTGAGTCGGAGGGAGAGCTGCCCTCCCGCCATCAATTTTTACACCTGTGGCACCAATGTGTTGTTGCAGACTTTGTGGCAGCTGAAAGGGATTATCAGACCTTTTTTTGTGAAGATCACAAACCAAGGAAAGTAATACATTGCACTAAGAAGATGCCACCACATTGGCAGTCTTGCATGGCTTGTCTTTTACCAGCCTAAATTACTTGCCAACCTGCTTCATGAGTCTTGTTCAGATGAACTATCGGCTTTCAGAGCAGTTTTACCTCTGTCTGCTGTTGGGTATTTATATTAGGTTTTACTGTTACAAATTACGCAAAGGAGATGACGCTACAGTACCAAGGCGGGCAAGCAAGGACACCCTTCTGCCTTCATTACTTACCTAATTTTTTTGCCATGTTAGAGTATAAAGATGATTGTGTGAGAGGAGAATTGGAAATCATGCTTGGCCGAAGTAAGAGCTCATCTATCCTTTAGTCTGTAAGCTGGACCCGGTCCCCATTATTCCTGAGATAGCGGGGAAGTAATGTGTAGATCTGTTTGTAATTGTGTCATTGCAGGAACATATACGGTTACAGTTCCTAACCTGAAATGTACCAGTGTTTTCCTTTAAGGCAGCCATAGATATATCCTCAGACTTCTTATCTTTAAATCCTGTGTACATTAATGCAGAGATCCCTAGGTCCCACTAGTCGTGAGATTTCCCCCACTTGTGATCACCAGGCTTTAATTACTTCGCCTATACATTCCCGAGACTACCCTAGTTGTCATGCATTGCTATTAATTACAGACGTTTTATTATCATGTAAAGTCCATTCACCTTGTTTACAAGAAAAGTCAATGTCTGATTGGCAGGGAGCAAGATTACAGTGATGCCAATTTTTTGTTTCATATACGTCTTTATTCAGATTCCTTAAAGAAATATTTCTGTCTGAGGCACTGAATGTCTGATAGATGCAGATCCCACCTCTTGGACTTTGCCTATCTTGAGAACAGGGGAATATGTTGCGCAGCCGTGAATGTAGAGGAAGCAGCGCTTGCGCAGCTTCCTCCATTCACTTTTATGCTGGAAGAAAATATGGACAACAAAAGCACAATAGGGTTTAATCTGAGATGATTCAGCCTAATAAATCAAGGTGCCTCTCACCTGGTTAGGTTGAGTAGGACATAACCACTATGATCATCTACGGCAAACATCGATGATACAATAGTTTCAGGATGGAGAGGGTGGAAACTGCACTGCTATCTTTAGAAGGGAAAAATCTAATCAAATTACTGTAATATTGGCGATTTATTTCAACGCGTTTCAGAGATCAACTCCATCAGGAAAATATTAGAATGTCACACTTTCCTAATGAAGGAGTTGATCTCCGAAACACATTGAAATAAATTTCAAGTATTGAAGTAGTTCGATTTGATATTTCCTTCTGAAGATAGCAGCGCGGTTTCAACCCGCTCCAGTCTATGGGCATTCCAAAAATAGCTGGACAAAATGGCTTTGCTACTCTCAGAACTACTTTAGAAGTGATAATCCAGTTGGTCCCAAGTATGTCCATTTGGAACAGTCTTTTATAGGCTGCATAGGAGTCCTAAAGTGCAGGTTGTGGAAACCAATTGTTTATTATAGAGCAGAGAAGAATGCATTTGGCACAGGCACCTAAAGGCGTGAAATGCGTCGTTCTGCTTTAAATAAGTTTGTCTGCACAACCCTCACTTTGGAAAACTTTCTAGACAGCGGTTGACAAACAAAATGAACAAACCTGTGACTATTTGGATGACTTATTGGGCCTATCACCCCTGTAGTAGCCACTGAAAGGAGGACAGGTCTGAGTCGGTGCAGCAGAAGTTCAGAAACGCTCTACTGTTTTGTTGTGCACAATACACAAAGGTGAGTGGCTTTCCAGCTGTTACAACTCGCACATAATGTGTAAGAGAATAGCCCTCCTTTCCGTGCTTTATTAATTGTGTATAAGAGAGCCTGGCCTGGTGCCCCCTCATATTCAGAGCAGCACAAGACCCAACCACCCAGTTCTCAACATGCAAATCCCAGAGGTGAAACCCACATTTATTAGATATTGATGGCATATATTGTGGACACGTCAGTGATGCAAATGCCCTTGAAATTGAATGACATTACAAATTCAATATGCCAAATTCTTCTCTTTCTACTTACCCTAATGGGAAAGTTGAGACCACCCTTGTCCCCCATACATATAAGATGGTGAGCCACATTTATAGCAAGCAATCGTAGACTTGATCATTCCACCTCTATTGATACTACAGTATTTTTTTTTTCTTTTGTGACAGTGGTCAGGGTTATTGGAGATATGACTAAGATTACACTTTAAATCAACTCAACAATGTGCCAATAACCAGACACTGCTTAGCTGTTCATGGCAGCATATGTCCTAAAGCATTTATTCCTTTGGAAATTTTACTGGTTGAGTGACTGAACCACATGCATATATGGTAAGGAGCTCTACAAGCCAGACATATTTGTGTGGAACGCAGATGTATGTGCCAGATGTATGTGTATGGAAAGTAGCTGTGCGCTCCAGATGTATCTGTATGGAACGTAGCTGTGCGCGCCAGATGTATGTGTATGGAACGTAGCTGTGCTCTCCAGATGTATGTGTATGGAACGTAGCTGTGCGCTCCAGATGTATCTGTATGGAACGTAGCTGTGCTCTCCAGATGTATCTGTATGGAACGTAGCTGTGCGCTCCAGATGTATCTGTATGGAACGTAGCTGTGCGCGCCAGATGTATGTGTATGGAACGTAGCTGTGCGCTCCAGATGTATCTGTATGGAACGTAGCTGTGCGCTCCAGATGTATGTGTATGGAACGTAGGTGTGCGCTCCAGATGTATGTGTATGGAACGTAGCTGTGCGCTCCAGATGTATCTGTATGGAACGTAGCTGTACGCTCCAGATGTATCTGTATGGAACGTAGCTGTGCTCTCCAGATGTATCTGTATGGAACGTAGCTGTGCTCTCCAGATGTATCTGTATGGAACGTAGCTGTGCGCTCCAGATGTATCTGTATGGAACGTAGCTGTGCTCTCCAGATGTATGTGTATGGAACGTAGCTGTGCTCTCCAGATGTATCTGTATGGAACGTAGCTGTGCTCTCCAGATGTATCTGTATGGAACGTAGCTGTGCTCTCCAGATGTATCTGTATAGAACGTAGCTGTGCTCTCCAGATGTATCTGTATGGAACGTAGCTGTGCTCTCCAGATGTATCTGTATGGAACGTAGCTGTGCTCTCCAGATGTATCTGTATGGAACGTAGCTGTGCTCTCCAGATGTATCTGTATGGAACGTAGCTGTGCTCTCCAGATGTATCTGTATGGAACGTAGCTGTGCTCTCCAGATGTATCTGTATGGAACGTAGCTGTGCTCTCCAGATGTATCTGTATGGAACGTAGCTGTGCTCTCCAGATGTATGTGTATGGAACGTAGCTGTGCTCTCCAGATGTATCTGTATGGAACGTAGCTGTGCGCTCCAGATGTATGTGTATGGGAACGTAGCTGTGCTCTCCAGATGTATCTGTATGGAACGTAGCTGTGCGCTCCAGATGTATCTGTATGGAACGTAGCTGTGCGCTCCAGATGTATCTGTATGGAACGTAGCTGTGCGCTCCAGATGTATCTGTATGGAACGTAGCTGTGCGCTCCAGATGTATCTGTATGGAACGTAGCTGTGCGCTCCAGATGTATCTGTATGGAACGTAGCTGTGCGCTCCAGATGTATCTGTATGGAACGTAGCTGTGCGCTCCAGATGTATCTGTATGGAACGTAGCTGTGCGCTCCAGATGTATCTGTATGGAACGTAGCTGTGCGCTCCAGATGTATCTGTATGGAACGTAGCTGTGCGCTCCAGATGTATCTGTATGGAACGTAGCTGTGCGCTCCAGATGTATCTGTATGGAACGTAGCTGTGCGCTCCAGATGTATCTGTATGGAACGTAGCTGTGCGCTCCAGATGTATCTGTATGGAACGTAGCTGTGCGCTCCAGATGTATCTGTATGGAACGTAGCTGTGCGCTCCAGATGTATCTGTATGGAACGTAGCTGTGCTCTCCAGATGTATCTGTATGGAACGTAGCTGTGCGCTCCAGATGTATCTGTATGGAACGTAGCTGTGCGCTCCAGATGTATCTGTATGGAACGTAGCTGTGCGCTCCAGATGTATCTGTATGGAACGTAGCTGTGCGCTCCAGATGTATCTGTATGGAACGTAGCTGTGCGCTCCAGATGTATCTGTATGGATCGTAGCTGTGCTCTCCAGATGTATCTGTATGGAACGTAGCTGTGCGCTCCAGATGTATCTGTATGGAACGTAGCTGTGCGCTCCAGATGTATCTGTATGGAACGTAGCTGTGCGCTCCAGATGTATCTGTATGGAACGTAGCTGTGCGCTCCAGATGTATCTGTATGGAACGTAGCTGTGCGCTCCAGATGTATCTGTATGGAACGTAGCTGTGCGCTCCAGATGTATCTGTATGGAACGTAGCTGTGCTCTCCAGATGTATCTGTACGGAACGTAGCTGTGCTCTCCAGATGTATCTGTACGGAACGTAGCTGTGCTCTCCAGATGTATCTGTACGGAACGTAGCTGTGCGCTCCAGATGTATCTGTATGGAACGTAGCTGTGCGCTCCAGATGTATCTGTACGGAACGTAGCTGTGCGCTCCAGATGTATCTGTATGGAACGTAGCTGTGCTCTCCAGATGTATGTGTATGGAACGTAGCTGTGCGCTCCAGATGTATCTGTACGGAACGTAGCTGTGCGCTCCAGATGTATCTGTATGGAACGTAGCTGTGCGCTCCAGATGTACTTGTGCATCTCAATGAATTAGAATATCCTCAAAAATCAATGTCATATTGCCATGTTTCAGGCCGTCTCTGGGAGCCCTGAAAGACATTGACTAATAAATCAAGTATTACATTCACCCTTTGATGTCTGGTGGAAAACGGCAGCGTGGGTTTTTAACCCTTCATCCTCCCTACTTTAATTTTCTGAAATAATGACCTTTGGGTTTTCATTGGCTGTAAGCCATAATCATCAACATTTACAGAAATAAACACTTGAAATAGATCACTCTGTTTTTAATGACACTATATAATATATATGTATTTTCACTTTTGGTATTGAATTACTGAAATTAACTTTTTGATGATCTTCTAATTCATTGAGATGCTGTAGTATCTGTAGGGAATTCTACATTCCAGACATTGTTTAACCTACTGTACAAGTGTCAACAAGGATGAAGGAGGCAAAGTTTTTCTACTGCAATTTAAATGAGGGGATAGAAGGTGCCAAGGCGTGTCATGCCATCCGGAATGGCATAATTTCCTTTGTTTCTAGAGGCAATGGGCCTGGCAAGTAGTTATGTATGAAGTGCAAGCCTGGGAGCCATTGTGGTAGGCACTTTTATGTAATTGAGACTTTTCTAGCAGCAATGGGTTATAAATCCAAAGTCTTCTTGATATCTTTTTTTGTATGGGAAGGATATGACTCTAATTCATCGCTCTACTTGCAGAGAAGAGCCGTGTTGTCTTGCTTGTTCCTAGCATGGTAAGTCGTTCACATAATGGACCCCTTTTGGAAAATGCCTTCTTATGTCTAAATCATTGGGGCTGAGGCGTCCTAGGAAGGCCGGCACGGCCTACAAGTTGCACTGAAGTCCCAATTCCCCTAACTGGTTTTACAGCTTTTTACTGTGGTGTTTCCGAACTTTAATGCCTTTTTTTTTTAATTTTTATTTATTGTTCCCTTGTTATACCTGTGTTTTCTGTTTGTCGGCCTTGTTGTTGTGGTCCTCCTCCGGGTTATCTTCTTGCCTCGCTCTCTGGCCCGGCAGGGGGATATCTTAACACTGGAGTTAGTTGACGTCCTCTGCACAGTAGGGACTTCTTGAAAGTGTTAGTTTCTTACTCCGTATCCAGTGTTTCCAAATGCACGGTGTTTTGCCGCTAACCACGAATGGTGACCCTGCTGATTCTTTTTTTTGGAAAGAGTACAATTTCCATTCTGGTTAGCCTGTGCCTCCTTGGGACGTGAGCACATTTAGCCTCAATTTTTGCCAAGCTCACAATAAGATATTGACTTGACAGACCTTGAGGGCTCGTCGGCCCGTGTGCTTTACTTGCACTTTTTGGATATCATTCCATCTTGTTGTGTATGTAATATTATTAATAGGAAAGCTGGTGTCCTAGCATTATGTCACCGTCAGGGCAGCGGGCACTCAGGGCATCTCTTACAATGTGAGGGAGTTTTATTGAACCCTCTACCTGAGTGCCTTATGGGCTATTGATTTCAGGATAGTTGGCTGAATTCTTTCTGTGCAAATAAGACTGCCTTAATTTCCGAGGACCTCCAAGCCCAGCCCCTTCCTCTAAGCCCTTGCCTTCTTGTCACTGTTTCTAGGCTGACGCCATGTTGCAGGGCTCAGAGGGACTGACATTTTGCTAAGCGGTGAGCTATTGTGCATGTTCTAGCCCCCCCACCACTCGCTGCTGTGTTTCGTGCCATTGCCCAGAATCATTTGTAGTTTATGTAAAAAAAAAACAAAAAACTTAATATTGTAAAGAAAACATATAAAAGATATAGCATAGCCTATAAATATATAAATATATACATATGTACTTGTATATTCTATACAGACTGTAAAAAAAGGGACGGGCTGCTCCATGCCCTGGGTGGGTTTACGATCCCCCACGTCTTTCAGGCTGTATATATTTCATTGCACCATTGAATCACAAAAAAAGGGAGTCTGAATGCAAGAGATGAGGGAGAGTTAACAAAACGGTACATTTGGTAACCTCCTGGGCCACCAAATATTTGGAGGCAATATATGTTTTGCTTGATTTGAATGTAAAAGAATGTGCCAAAAAAAATCTGTGCCATCTACTTTCATTAATGGACCGATTACCTAGAATACAGTAGATGCTACTGTCTTTCTCCAACCTCCAGCCCACCAGGAGACATTGCTGCATGAGTTCACGAGTCGTTATCAAGGACTGAAGTGACGGATGACTGGCGCTTGTGTGGTGTTGTCCTGTAACCGCAGCATGCCCCATTTCACTTTGGTGGTCTAATCCTATTCCGTACCATTGGGGCCAGTAGGATAGTACCTGGCACTGCGTGGGGTTCATGACCCACAATCTAATACTGTCATTGCCGAAGCATGAGGCAGCTCGATCTCTATAGTTAATAGTAACTTGTTTATAGGCAATGGGTTAATTCATTTTAATCATTGGAAACCCTATGAAATGTATCAACCCTGGGGTTAGTATTCCTTACAGGACAATCCTCTTCCCTGCGTAATAAAAGTACCGATTTATATTACCTTCACTGTTTACAACACGGTCATTGGTTTGGCCCTTCAGGATGTCCGTGATGAGAATATGTAAGGTGCCTGCCACATGAACTGTACAGAATAGCAGTTCTTAAAGAGACGCTCTAGTTATCCCTTTTAAAGGGAACCTGTCATGTCCCCCAATGTTATTAAGATCATGCATTGTGTGTTTTAAAAAAAATCCATGTATTCATTATATTAAAAAAATCACTTTGGATGCTTATATGTTTGCATTATGTACCTGCACAAACAGTCATCGGGGTGGATACTGCAGCTGGTAATCTGTGCATGATCGAAATAACATTGGGGGCGGTTTAAACTCCAAAAAGGATATGACCGGTTCCCTTTAACACGGCTTATTTGTAGGCGGGGGATAATTATTGAATACTATGCTTCTCTTATGGGTTAGTACTTTTGTAATCATTATTAACCTTGCTTTAATAGGAGTCACGCCTTCACACTGACGTCCCGGTGAGCCTGTAGTATGGGTTCATGCTTATACATGACAACTAATGTAAGGAGACAGAGCTGCCGGTGGAAAAGACAGGCTGACCCAATAATGATAGCTGGTGCGTTTCAGCCTTCAGTGTAGCTACAGGAAGTCTGCGATAGTCACCAGTCACAACTCTGTCTAATGAAACCAAGATAAAAAGCTGCCAAATAGCAAGATTTGAGGACAAGAAGCAAATAAACAAAATACATCAGTACAGACTAACCTAGTGGAGCATATTTATCAAGCTAAATGTGCCAGAATTGTGGCATAATTTGCATAAAACAGTCAACATAAAGAAAGCTGGTCGCACTGCCACGCACATTCATGAAGCTCTAATCTCTACATTTGGCTGCTTAAAGGGACTCTGTCAGGTAATTTTTCAGTGTGATACTAATAGTACTCTTGAATAGTGCTCGGGCAGACCTTTCAGAATATGTAAAAATCATTACTCTTTAGTTCACCTGCTATAAGCTACTGCACACCCTGCAGGCAGCTGTAAAAGTAATTGACCTGACTCCTAAGAGTCACAGTATGTAAATGATATTTAAATATCCACGCCTATCCAAGCTGGTATTCTGTCCCTCCCCCTCTGTGCGGGTTACACTGAATCTCAGGATTCTGCACACTGCTGGGAAGAAGGTTGACAAGGGGACGGTTTTTGGGCTACAACTCTTGTAGGAATATCACTAGCCTGTTCTGCCTGTTAGAGACTTCTGTTTATATGAACATTTGGTTTTCCTGCATACATACAATGTGTGTATCTGCTGAGGAAATGATCAAATGTTCATATAAATACAAAGAAATCTCTCAGAGCAGACTACACGCATGCCTCAGATACATACAATGAAGATCTGAGCTGCATCTGCTAAGAGCACGCACACCTCCCCTCCTTTCTCCTCTGTCTGTAATGAGTCCCCACACCTAGAGAGCTGACCACAGTCGTACAGCATACAGACCAAAGGAGGGCAGGGCAGTGATGCATGAATATTTGTTCCTTGGGGAGTGGACAGCAGAGAACTAAGTCATCACTCACTGTGATTGACAGATGGAATGAATCTTTTATTTTGAAGTTTACACAGGATAGTAGGGAAATATAAGTAAAAGAAATACATAAACAGTGAGAGCTTAAAGCGAGGAATTAGAAAACTTTATCAGTTACATATGGGTTTTTGACCTGACAGATTCCCTTTAATTTACTGATGGTCAAAAAGCAGTCCAGCAATATGATCCAAGGAAAGGTTATAAGCCGGACTCACCCAGTTACATTAAAATCCTTGAAGATATTTGTTTGATCCATACAAAAGGAGGTCAGGAGACAATATAGCTCAGTGGCCAGCAGGATGCCTATGACCGTTTTGCGCACGCTGCACTTCCTCAAGAGAGAGACTTGCACAGTTGAAAGACTGTAGTAAGTACGAAACAGCTGTTGACATCCTGCTGACCACTTTGTTATATCCTCTCTCAACCCTGTTTTATAGGGATAAAATAAATATGATCTTGGATTTTAAATTTAATTCCCAAAATGTGTATTGTGTCTTAGAGTACCGTTACACGACACAACATTGCATGCAATTGTTGCAGTGTACAAATGTAACAATGTGTCCATGATTTCACTGCAACCAGTAAGTTGCAAGTGAAATTGCATGCAATGTTAACGGTACCCTTAGACACTTTTCGCACGTTGCCCAACATTGTCTTATTGTCCCACCTCCTGCACAATTAGTCCAATATTTGCCATATATTTCAGACACAATCTAATAAGTGATGTGAACTTAAGCTAAACCTTCTTAAAATGAACAACTTTGAAAAATCTGGGGCATTTTAGACTAAGAATTAGACAGTAGTGATAAATGTGCCCCACAATGTTTAAAATAGATCTGTCACCATATTTAAAAATAGAAACCACATACATTTGTTAAATTTCAAGCCTGAGGCAGGTGTACTTATGTAGAAGTCAGAATGGCTGCATAAACCTTATAATCAGATGAGTCCAGGTAAAGCACTGAAGAGTTTGAGAATTCAGATGTATTCAGTCTCTGCCCCCCAGCCTGACAGCTGCAGCTTGTACTGAGCTGTGTGAGATCGCAGCAGGGAGGAGGAATACTGAGGAGCTGTTGTTATGCAGATTATAGTTACATATTTTATAATGAATATACAGCCATTCTGACAAGTACATCAGATCTAAGGGTTTGATGTATTAATTTATGCAGTGTTTACCGTGAATTCTCCTGCCCTATACCCGTTAACTGGGCAACTGGACAGTTAGTTGCCATCTGACTTGTAACTGTCTGTGACATGAATTGGCTTTGTTTGGCTCCTCTATATTAGGTTGGTCTGAATAGCGGTCATGGTTTACACTGCTCTTTAAATGGTGATTTGCACAGAATCATTCTCTTTATGTCTTTAATATAACAAAAGTCTGTCATTGAAACTATTGCTGTATTTCCCCACACGCCGGATTCTGAAGGTTTTGTGGTAGTATTTACTCACCGCTCCCTCATCTGTTTACCAGAACTCCTGCCTGCATATTAATTCAAGGCCATTTTATTGTTACGATACTTTTTAACACTATGCCTGCGAGTGATCCCTGTAATATGGACCATTGTTTTTATAACCTTCATGGTGAGCCTGCCAAGTTATAGGATGGGGTTTACCCCCCCCAATTCCTGACTCACTATGTCAACACTAAAGAAAAAAAAAGTTGCATTTTGGAATGGCACTGAAGATTAATTAAAAAAAATGAAACTTACTATTTGGCTTGTGTGTTGTTTTTATTTCTGTTGTATACCAGAGAAAAGAAAAAATAGAAAAGGAGCACTCCTGTGGTCTAGGGATTATGAGTAATGCAATGGGTGTGTACTGCCCTGGTCAGGTTGGGCACCCCTGCACAAAACCCACAAGAGATGGAAGACGTTGCTAAAACCGGTGGATGAAGGGCCTTGCAGCTCCTCTGGAGGTTTGTCCGTCCCGCTATGCCACAGCATTACCATGTGATGTGCACGGCAGGATCCTCGAAGGTCCTGTAAGCCGGCAACTCCTCAGTTTGATCCGCAGCTCAAGAGAGGGGATTGTAAATGGTAAAGAAAGTTTGGATTTACAGGGTGCAGGAGGCTACTAAAGATTAAGACAAAAAATGGATTAAAAGTAGTTTTATTTACCAGTACTGACGCATTTCGGAGACTGGTTTGCCTCCTTCCTCAGGTGATAATTCACAATACAAGACAACCCACATATATATTGGGCACTAGAAAGTCAACCATTACTATAATCAAAAATCACCGAATTGGTACTAAGAAATATATAGAAAAACTCACCGAAGTTTTGACACTTTTTTTTTCTACCCCTTGCATCTAGCAGATGGCTGCAGATTCCCCCAGGAGGTGACACATGCGTCCAGACACCGGTGCACAGCCCCCTGCAACCCATAACATGGGGGCGGTTTGTGGCAACCAGGCGACCAGCCATGCTAACAAGGAGGGGGCTGGTGGTGAATGCAGACACATGGACTCCACTAGGCCTCTGCCACTCACATCCAGGTGATGCATATAGTGTCTGAGCAGCCTATTGGTAACGCCAGACCGGGCGGGCCACTCAGCACTGAGGACATGTAACACTGTGACAGGCGCCCCCTAGAGGAAAACAACCTCAACTGCAATGGATAAAAAGATGCAAGTTGACACTATAATAAATGATGTAAGGTGTCAGTTGGTATTATGGCGCCAGAATATCGTAAGCTCGTGACCCACCGTCAAGGGCCCTTACACTCACGAGTACCTAGCCACATGTATAATTTAGCTTTAAGCAAAAATCACCGAATTGGTACTAAGAAATATATAGAAAAACTCACCGAAGTTTTGACACTTTTTTTTTCTACCCCTTGCATCTAGCAGATGGCTGCAGATTCCCCCAGGAGGTGACACATGCGTCCAGACACCGGTGCACAGCCCCCTGCAACCAATAACATGGGGGCGGTTTGTGGCAACCAGGCGACCAGCCATGCTAACAAGGAGGGGGCTGGTGGTGAATGCAGACACATGGACTCCACTAGGCCTCTGCCACTCACATCCAGGTGATACATATAGTGTCTGAGCAGCCTATTGGTAACGCCCCCAGTTTGTAAATCCAAAAACATTCCCCATTGGTAAGACATCATGAGCAGTATCTGGGAATTGCTCTATGATGGCACGCCTGAGATATTTTGGATTCTTATGTTCCAGTAGGAAGTGTTTGGAAACGGTGTGTTTCAAGACACCAGGTTTTATGTTGTGCCTGTGTTTTAGTCTGGAGTGCATGGGTTGTATTGTGCGGCCCACATAGTGCAATGCAGCAAGTAAACTACATAGGAAAATTGACAATTTAATAATTGTATGATTTTTAAATTGTTATTCCACTGACAACGAAGACACGGCTCGTACATAGTCTGATCTTTTCTGTAGTAATTTATGAAAGGGAAATATGGACGATAAAGAAACAAGAGAAGAAGAAACAACGCCTTCAAAATGTTGGATGGAGAAGGATGTTATCAATACAGTGGATGGCAAGAAAAATAAACAAATCAAACTAGACATGTCACTTGAAGCAAGGATCACCAAGGTACGACTTGTCTACACATCATATGAAGAAAAAAATCACTGGAAAAAAACATCAAGGAAGAATAGAAGAAACAAGGCGAAGAGGAAGACCAGCAAACTCGATGGCTTGATACTGTCAAGATAACAATGTAAAAGATCCTGGTGGACCCATCTAGGCTTGGAGCTGACCCTGGTGGACCCGTCTAGGCTTGGAGCTGACCCTGGTGGACCCGTCTAGGCTTGGAGCTGACCCTGGTGGACCCGTCTAGGCTTGGAGCTGACCCTGGTGGACCCGTCTAGGCTTGGAGCTGACCCTGGTGGACCCGTCTAGGCTTGGAGCTGACCCTGGTGGACCCGTCTAGGCTTGGAGCTGACCCTGGTGGACCCGTCTAGGCTTGGAGCTGACCCTGGTGGACCCTGCTAGGCTTGGAGCTGACCCTGGTGGACCCGTCTAGGCTTGGAGCTGACCCTGGTGGACCCGTCTAGGCTTGGAGCTGACCCTGGTGGACCCGTCTAGGCTTGGAGCTGACCCTGGTGGACCCGTCTAGGCTTGGAGCTGACCCTGGTGGACCCGTCTAGGCTTGGAGCTGACCCTGGTGGACCCTGCTAGGCTTGGAGCTGACCCTGGTGGACCCTGCTAGGCTTGGAGCTGACCCTGGTGGACCCGTCTAGGCTTGGAGCTGACCCTGGTGGACCCGTCTAGGCTTGGAGCTGACCCTGGTGGATCTATCTAGGCTGCTCAAGATTGATCTTTCTACAGGAGCGTTCATCCTTCAAGTCACCATGGCTGGAGATGGAGCTGAAGGCTGATACATAAATAAAAATTGATGTTAAAGCACTCTCCTGTGATATTAGAAATAATATTGTATTTTAACTCTTGATTTCTATTTTTAGTGAGTTTAAAGTGTTTAATATAATCGCCTAATTGAGGTGATTACTAATTAAGGTTGACTTTCTAGTGATATTATATACAATATAAATATGTGGGTCTGTTTTGTATTTTGAATTGACACCTGAGGAAGGAGGGAAGCCGTCTCTGAAACGTATAGTCTGGTGAATAAAACTACTTTTAATCCATCTTTTGTTCTAACCTTACCTAGCCACCTAAACCCGTTAAATCCAAAAAATCTTTCCCTTTGTTACTTTATTTCTGTTATGGAACTGGTAACCATTTTTACATTATTCCATAAGAATTCCAGTTGTTTCAGGTAACATTCAGAGTTTGCTGTTTGGTGTATGTGGCTGTTCTATCACTTGTAGCCTCTATTTTTTCCCAAGTTTCCCCCTCTGCAGGGTCTCTCTTGTTATGATACTTGTGAAGGAAGAAGTGCTGAAATCCAATGGTTGGAAGAACAGGACGCAGCAATAGAAGATAATGTCTTCAGGAGTATTAGCACCGAACAAAACAAATCCTGTAAGCAGTAGGAAGAGTGTGGGGATGTTTGCAGGGGCTGGAGACTGGACTTAGAAGGCTAGCTGCAATACACAAACAATATCTCATAGTTCAAGGTGTCCTGAAGTTGGTCCAAACTGGGGAACAAGATGGCTTCCACAGGAATAACCTATGCCGTTTAAGTTAAAAATATATTTAATAGTAAATCGACACAATGTATAATAACAGCCACTAGTGATCATCAGAAGGAACGCAGAATCCAAAAACTCTAATTTTCCCTTGTCTTTAAGCTGTTGCATGGGGAAGACTAGCTGTTATGATGACTGGCTACACATGAGGGATTGTCATTCTCTGTAGCACGCAGGCGCAGCAGCATGAGAGATGTTGTTATAGAGTGAAGCAAAACCAGCTTTTGCTACTGGTGATTATTCCCTTTTAAGAATTACTTTTGTTCATTTAAAATCAATTCCTTTCGCAAGTCTAGATATTCATCCACTATAACTGTGTGTTACATTATACAGCAGTACTGAGCTATGTGCCTGTGAATCCAGTGTTGAAGAAAACTAAATTTACTAGACCCTGCAGTTCGATCTGCCTAGTTTCTCACTCTTAGCCTATTTTAGCCTTTTGAGTGTCCAGAAGTCATTAGAACAATCCTGTAGCTAGAGATATCTACTCTATAATTGCCGTAGGCAAAATCGTGTTGGCCCCCGAAAACGCCGTGGCTATGTCACACTGTGATGTCACCACGCGCGAGCAATGGCCGCTGGCCGAAAATAGAACCAGAGGCTCGGCCACAAACTTAGCGATTTACCGCTGAGGTAGCGCGAGCAATGGCCGCGAGGCCATTGCGAGTCGCTACCTCAGCCGCCGCACTTGCCGCAAGTCTCCCTATACTTTCTATGGGGCTCCATTGCGAGTCGCTGTGTAGCGCGAGCAATGGCCGCGAGGCCATTGCAAGTCGCTACCTCAGCTGCCGCACCTGCCGCAAGTCCCACTATACTTTCAATGGGGATTCATTGCGAGTTGCTGTGTAGCGCGAGCAATGGCCGCGAGGCCATTGCGAGTCGCTACCTCAGCTGCCGCATGTCCCCCTATACTTTGTATGGGGATCCATTGCGAGTCGCTGTGTAGCGCGTGCAATGGCCGCGAGGCCATTGCGAGTCGCTACCTCAGCCGCCGCACTTGCCGCAAGTCTCCCTATACTTTCTATGGGGCTCCATTGCGAGTCGCTGTGTAGCGCGAGCAATGGCCGCGAGGCCATTGCGAGTCGCTACCTCAGCTGCCGCACCTGCCGCAAGTCCCACTATACTTTCAATGGGGATTCATTGCGAGTTGCTGTGTAGCGCGAGCAATGGCCGCGAGGCCATTGCGAGTCGCTACCTCAGCTGCCGCATGTCCCCCTATACTTTGTATGGGGATCCATTGCGAGTCGCTGTGTAGCGCGTGCAATGGCCGCGAGGCCATTGCGAGTCTACTTGCGGCGCGGTTGTGGTAATCCCCATAGAAAGTATAGGGCGAGTTGCTACTTTGTGTTCTAAGACCCTTACAACATAATAGTTCAATTTTCCTTAAATGATATCAACCATACAAATATATGTAGTTGGTGTAAAGATGTCATTGGAATAATTGGATTATTATTTGAAAATCTTAAAATAAATTTAAAAATAATCTAGACACCCGATGCATTTGCATCGGGCTCACAGCTAGTATGTATATATAATAAAATATAATGTATGGTCACCAGCTCTGTGTTCTGGATTGTGCTATCTCCCCATGTTTTTACGGTAATGGCTTAGTTTTATATTGTCACATATACAGTGCCTTGTGAAAGTATTCAGCCCCCTATATACAGTGCCTTGTGAAAGTATTTGTTCCCCTTGAACTTTTCAGCATTTTGCCACATTTCAGGCTTCAAACATAAAGATATAAATTCAAATTTTTTTGTGAAGAATCAACAAGTGGGACACAATCGTGAAGTGGAACGAAATTTATTGCATATGTTAAACATTTTTAACAAATAAACTGAACAGTGGGGCGTGTAATATTATTTTACCCCCTTGAGTTAATCCTCTGTAGCGCCCCCTTGTGCTGTGATTACAGCTGCAGTCTCTTGGGGTTTGTCTCCTTCTTCCTGGCAGAACATCTGGAGCTCAGTGAGGTTGGATTGAGGCGTTTGTGATCAGCAGTTTTCAGCTCTTTCCACAGATTCTCCATTGGATTCAGGTCTGGATGTGACTTGGCCATTCTAACACCTGGATACGGTTATTTTGAACCATTCCATTGTAGATTTTGCTTTATGTTTGGGATCATTGTCTTGTTGGAAGATAAATCTCCGTCCCAGTCTCAGGTCTTTTGCAGACTCCAGCAGGTTTTCTTCCAGAATGGTCCTGTATTTGGCTCCATCCATCTTCCCATCAATTTTAACCATCTTCCCTGTCCCTGCTGAAGAAAAGCCCAAACCATGATGCTGCCACCACCATGTGTGACAGTGGGGATGGTGTTTTCAGGGTGATGAGCTGAGTTGCTTTTACACCAAACATATCGTTTTGCATTGTGGCCAAAAAGTTTGATTTTGGTTTCATCTGACCAGAGCCCCTTATTCCACATGTTTGGGGTCTTCCTTATTCCACATGTTTGGTGTCTCCAGGCGGCTTGTGGCAAACTTCAAACAAGACTTTGTATGGATATCTTTGAGAAATGGCTTCTTCTTGCCACTCTTGCCAAATTTGTGCAGTGTACGACTGATTGTTGTCCTATGGACAGACTCTCCCACCTCAGCTGTAGATCTCTGCAGTTCATCCACAGTGATCATGGGCCTTTTGGCTGCATCTCTGATCAGTCTTCTCCTTGTTTGAGATGAAAGTTTTTAGAGGGACGGCCGGGTCTTGGTAGATTTGCAGTGGTCTGATCCTCCTTCCATTACAATATGGTCGTTTGCACAGCGGCTCCTTGAGATGTTTAAAACTTGGGAAATCTCTTTGTATCCAAATACGGCTTTAAACTTCGCCACAACAGTATCTTGGACCTTCCTGGTGTGTTCCTTGGTCTTCATGATGCTCTCTGCACTTGAAACAGACCCCTGAGCCTATCATAGAGCAGGTGCATTTATACGGAGACTTGATTACACACAGGTGGATTCTATTCATCATTACCAGTCATTTAGGACAACATTGGATCATTCAGAGATCCTCACTGAACTGCTGTAGTGAGTTTGCTGCACTGAAAGTAAAGGGGCTGAATAATATTGCACGCCCCACGCCTCAGTTTTTTATTTGTTAGTTTAAAATATCCAATAAATTTGGTTCCACCTCACGATTGTGTCCCACTTGTTGTAGATTCTTCACAAAAAAAATTAGAATTTCTATCTTTGTTTGAAGCCTGAAATGTGGCAAAAGGTTGAAAAGTTCAACGCAGCCGAATACTTTCACAAGGCACTGTATATAGGGGGCGGAATACTTTCACAAGGCACTGTATATAGGGGGCCGAATACTTTCACAAGGCACTGTATATAGGGGGCAGAATACTTTCACAAGGCACTGTATATACATAGGGGGCTGAATACTTACACAAGGCACTGTATATAGGGGGCGGAATACTTTCACAAGGCACTGTATATAGGGGGCCGAATACTTTCACAAGGCACTGTATATAGGGGGCCGAATACTTTCACAAGGCACTATATATAGGGGGCCGAATACTTTCACAAGGCACTGTATATAGGGGGCCGAATACTTTCACAAGGCACTGTATATACATAGGGGGCTGAATACTTTCACAAGGCACTGTATATAGGGGGCGGAATACTTTCACAAGGCACTGTATATAGGGGGCCGAATACTCTCACAAGGCACTGTATATAGGGGGGTGAATACTTTCACAAGGCACTATATATAGGGGGCCGAATACTTTCACAAGGCACTGTATATAGGGGGCCGAATACTTTCACAAGGCACTGTATATAGGGGGCTGAATACTTTCACAAGGCACTGTATATAGGGGGCTGAATACTTTCACAAGGCACTGTATATAGGGGGCCGAATACTTTCACAAGGCACTGTATATAGGGGGCCGAATACTTTCACAAGGCACTGTATATAGGGGGCCGAATACTTTCACAAGGCACTGTATATAGGGGGCAGAATACTTTCACAAGGCACTATATATAGGGGGCCGAATACTTTCACAAGGCACTGTATATAGGGGGCCGAATACTTTCACAAGGCACTGTATATAGGGGGCCGAATACTTTCACAAGGCACTGTATATAAGGGGCTGAATACTTTCACAAGGCACTGTATATAGGGGGCCGAATACTTTCACAAGGCACTGTATATAGAGGGCTGAATACTTTCACAAGGCACTGTATATAGGGGGCTGAATACTTTCACAAGGCACTGTATATAGGGGGCCGAATATTTTCACAAGGCACTGTATATAGGGGGCTGAATACTTTCACAAGGCACTGTAATTATATTTAATAAAGCATTTGTGCTTGCATACTATATACAGTGGAGTCCCTTTCTATCTAGTTTCTCACTATGCAGAGTGCTGGAAATCTGTCTTCATTTGAACAAGACTGTTTCATGCTTGCGGATAGCGAGTTTGGGAGGGACAGTGATGGAGGAAGAAGGGGCTCCTAAGTGGAGACAGAAGCAAAGCTTTCTGATTAGATCTATTAGAGTTTCTTATATTCACTTGAACTATGGATTTCTGCAAAGTATGCTAAAACGACTGACCATTTAAATGGGTTGTCTGATGAGAATTATTGACCAGTTAATGTTTCTGTGATCGCAGTCTCTGCTCGTTTCTTGTGCTGCTTTCACTTTGGAAAAATATGGCGATACATGTAGGATGCGGCAATTCACATTAATAGCTATCCATGAAATAGCAGGGTCTCCTGCTGACTAACAGCTGGTCAGAGTAATAAAGGGGAATCTTGCATGGGGAGCCTTGCAATTGTTCATGCAACCTGTGGAAATCTTTGGCTTACAAATTAAGCTGTGTTCTATCAATGAATTTCTGTTTTTTCCGGGCAAAGCATGATTATATGCAGACGTCACATTTATTTGATTATTGTAAGTATGGTTTAACTCTTCTACTTTAAGTCCTTTACTACCTCTTCGCATTTTCTTTCATATTAACATAGAATATTTGGCCATCAGACCAGCAGCATGCATGTTTACTTGCATTACTTACACAGACGCAGATGCTGCCAGATTACGCCAAAGAGGGGAGTTGTGATTGTATTCCTTGGAGGTGGAAATCATTTTCCCCAATGTTTTGCATGGCCATAGGCGCAGTCCATCTTCAATTGCAGAACTTGTGTCAAATATGAAGTCTTGTTCCTCATGCTTTTTTCAGGACATTTGCCTATCCTATACTGTGGTTAATCCTTTAAAGGCAACCTGACCCCTACAAATTAGCCCCCGGTCTCTTAAGACCTGTCCCTGCACCATTCTTGGACATTTCTAGCAATCCCTTTGTGCTAAAAAAGTGTATTTGTAAAGTTCATAAAAGTGACTTTATTGCCTGCACCCAATGCAGCTTCTCAGATTTTGAGAAGCCGCAAAAGGCGTTGCCTGGTGCTTCTCCCCGCCGCCTGCAGCCTAATTATTCACACCCCGATGGGCGTGCTAATCAGAAGAGAGCCGCTGCGCCGCGTCAAAGTACATGGGCGATATAGCCGCTATGACGCTAAACGCGTCATATCCGGCTATACTGACCTCAGTACACCCAGACCTCGCGACGCACATTGCGAATGCGCGAGGTGTGTTCACGGCAGCTTATCTGTGATGAGCTGCCGTGAACACCTCGCATATGCGCAATGCGCGTCGCGAGGTCTGGGTGTACTGAGCTCAGTATAGCCGAATATAACATGTTGGGCGATACAGCCGCTATGACGCTAATGTAATGTGACATGGCGCGGCGGCTCTCTGCTGATTAGTACACCCATTGGGGTGTGAATAATTAGGCTGCAGGCGGCAGGGAGAAGCACCAGGCAACGCCTTTTGCGGCTTCTCAAAATCTGAGAAGCCGCAGTGGGTGCAGGTAATAAAGTCACTTTTATGAACTTTACAAATACACTTTTTTAGCAGAAAGGGATGGCTAGAAATGTCCAAGAATGGTGCAGGGACAGGTCTTAAGAGACCGGGGGCTAATTTTTAGGGGTCAGGTTCCCTTTAAGCAAAATGATTGCTTATGAATATTCCTGAAGGTGTTGCTCCTTTTTGTTCTTCCCTCTTTTCTCTTTTTGTTTTTTTTCTTCTTCAAAGGGGTTCTCTACAGAAAGAAAAAAAATCTAAAGAAAATGTCGTCATACATTCCTAAAAACGTTTAGGTAAAGTTTTTGCTTTTGTTGATTGACAAGTTGGTGTAAGGAGGCTTATAGGAAATGTAATGCTTGTTTTTTTGGAAGTTATATGTATGAATAGCCTCTTTAAAGAGGTTCTCCACTGCCACCTATCAGACATAGCTTTCCTAAAACTCAATATTGTCCCTTTAGGGCTTTTCCACATTACATAGGATTAGAAGCCAAACCAAACACTCCATCAATTGTTTTAGGTATTTGCCCGTCTTCAGTGCAAAGCAGAAGGGCTGAGCTTCTTACCCCACATTATGTGGCACAACCTTTTAAAAGGACAATATTGGCTTTATAGGGTTGCTACGTCCAATAACATGCACTAGAGTTTTGTTGTCCTCTTTGAATAGGGCATTGTAAGTTATTTTAATTAGCAAATCAAAATTGTATTGTCTAAAAAGCTTCACTATAGAATTAACATGACTGCTAACTTGTTGCACTGACAAAACATGTCCTAGGGTGTTATCACAGGAGCCTGTGTAGTAAGAAGCTGCAAAATGGAAATACCTACACCATATACTCTCCTTCAGATAAGGTGGACTGCAGAGTGAGCAGCATCTTCTTACCTCAGCATTTCTGCTATCTGAGTTTTAGATTAGCTAAACAGGGTGGACAGCAGTGGGACCTGCCACTGCTTACCTCAGCACCCCTGGTATCTGCAGTATTAGATGAGTTAGGGAGGATAGCAGTGTGAGCAGCCTCTACTTATTTTAGTACTCCTGCTATCTCCAGTTTTAGATCAGATGGACAGCGTTGACGTCAGTGTGAGCAGTCGCTACTTTACTCAGCACCGCTGGTATCTAGCACTAGATCAGATAGACAGGAAGGACCACAGTGTGAGCAGTCTCTTCTTATTTCAGTTCTCCTGCTATTTCCAGTATTAGATCTAATAGATGGTGAAGACAGCAATGTGAGTGGCCTCATCTTACCTGAGCACATCTCATATCTCCAGTATTGGATTATAAAGACAGGGTGAACAGCAGTGTGAGTGGCCTCTCATGATAGCTGACCTACTACTCTGAATCACACAAGTCCATTTCCTTACTGCAGCTCTAGCCTTTAGACTGGATCCTTACGTTCATGATCTAGTTAATGCTTGGAATACAATACCTGACTGGAGGGTCTCGGCTCTCAATGAAGATTCTCCGGTCAGACGAGGGTGTTGGAATTTGAGCATGAACCAGACATCATGGACAAATCGAAATTAAAAAGACGCAGAGAAGGTACTTAAATAATATATGAATATATGTATAATATGCATACACCTGATTGCTTACAAGGAAATGTACAGAAACCCTACACCCCATAATTAAGTTTACTAACCTGCATAGATAACGTTCTTATTGGAACCATACAAAACTCTGAAGCGTGGATATAACATATTAATAAATGTATCCCTTTTTACTATAGGATGAGTGTAACACAATCTGATGCAACATGACTGTAAGTAAATGGAAACAAATGAACGACTGACGGAATGTTATGAATGTGAAGACAAAAAAAATGGAGTTTTGTGCTGCAGGAGGAGTAAAATAAAGGGATTTTCCTTATAAAAAGAAATAAAATATGGATCTATTTCTGATTCTGATTCTCGCTCATCTGCTTTTCAAAGCTACTCAAAAACTCTTCCGAATACATAGGATTTCCAGATCTGTACCTTCCTCCTTCACCTCGAAGTGCCAGATTTCATTAATCTCATGTATTAACTCAAATTATTGAAAAACATGTCAACTTTAAAGGGAATCTGTGAACAGGTTAAAAGAATAACTAAATGTACATGTAACTCCTTTTTAAAGACCAGACCTGCAATACCATTACATGGTCAGTCCGTTCCTTCATTACTGACAAATCACTGTTTGACTTGATATGCAAATGAGGCTGAAGTGCTATTTTTTTTTTTTATAGATCCGCCTCTATGATGTGTGACTTCAGGCACTGGAGTCATCAGTCAAGAAGAAGGATGTAATAGAGCTGGAGTGACAGAGGATTCAGATATGCAAATGAGACTGAAGATCTATTTGTAGATCTGAATCCCCTGTGACTCTAGCTCTATTCGCAGTCTAGTGCTGCCTACTCCTACTTGACTAACAGCCTCTAGGATGTGTGACATCAGGCACTAGAGTCATCACTCAAGGAGGAGGAGGAGGTGGTACTGAACAGATAATAGAGCTGGAGTGACAGGATTTAGAACTTCAATCTCTTTTGTATATCAATTTAACTGCTGATTTCTCAGTAACAGCGAGGAAAAGGTATTGCTGGACTGGTCTTTGAAAGAGCTACATGTGCATATAAATGGTTTGCAGGGTGACATTCTGCTGACAGATTCCATTTAAAGGCTACGTCACCTTGTGCACGTTTTTTTATTGTTTTTGTTTAATTTTGTATTTGCAAAGAAAGACGCCTTTCTAAACAGTCTTTATTAAAAAAATGTTTTATCATTTTTGCTGTTCCAGAGTTTGTGTTAAACATCTGAAAAATATGCCATATCAGACCTCTCCCTCTCTCCCTTATTCGCCATGTTATGCTTCATTCAGACGACCTGTTGTATTTTTTTCTTCTCTTACATGTGAAAAAAATTAGACAGATTTTATCTCTATTTGCTCCATTTTTTCAGTTTGTAATCAGTGATTTTTCAGCAATTTTCTTTTATGCAAAAAAAATCACAAAAGTTCTCCTACCTGAATCAATGTTAAAAATGGACATCACGTGCACAGTATCGGTGTGCTGCTCTTGATTTTCATGAGGCCATACATTGAATCTGCCTTAGATACTAATCGTGGTATAGCTTAAATGTGACAAAAAGCCCACAAAGTGGCATCACCCGGGCAGTACGCGTAGATAGCACAGTATTGCTCACCAGTGGCGTAAATAGGGTCCGGTTGGCCCCGGTGCGAAATTCAGACCTTGGCCCTCCCCTCCGCGAGGGCACACGTTGGTCGGATGTTTGGGCACCATGTAACGTTCAAAATTCTATAAAGACTCAAAAATTTACCCCTCTGTATTAATGTCCCTCATCCTGCTATATATGGTCCTGCTCCTGGAATATGGCCCTTATCGTGGTATATATATTCCCCTTTCTGGTATATATGGTCTTCCTCCTCCCGCCATGATAGGCGTCCAATTATTATAACGCATCCCATATTACTCCATATATGTCAATATATCCCCATAGTCCTCCATGTATTATAATGCACCCAATTGTCCCCCATTCATAAGGTAGCCCCAAGTCATCCAATTATTATATTGCACCCCCACTATCCTACATATAGTACCCGCATAGACCTCTATACAGTATAATACAGCCTCACAGCCCTCCATATAGTATAATGCAGCCTCACAGCCCTCCATATAGTATAATGCAGGCTCAGTTCTCCATGTAGTGCAGCCCCTATAGTAAAACCTTATATATGCAGCCTCATAGCTCTCTATTAGTGCAGTCTTATATCTCTCTATATAGTGTGTTATATATGCAGCCCCACAGAGATCTGAAAAATAGGATTAGTGACAACTGCACAAAACAGTAGACTCACTCCAAAACCCAGTGTCACCCCACATGTTAGCCTATTCCAGTAGTGGAGTCTTCTGCTCTCCTCCTCTGTCCCCCGCTCTTCACCTCTGTGCCCCACTCTCCACCTCCTCCTGTCTCCTCTGTCCCCCATTCTCCTGTGTCCCACGCTCTCCTACTCCTCTGTCCCTGGTTCTCCTGTGCCTCCCTCTCTCCTCCTCTGTCCCCTGTTCTCCTGTGTCCTCCTCCTCCTGTGTCCTCCATTCTCCTGTGTCTTCCACTCTCCTCCTCCCCTGTCCCCAGTTCTCCTGTCATCCCCACTCTCTTCCTCCTGTGTCCCCGCTCTCCTGTGTCCCTCACTCTCCTCCGTCCTCCATCCCCGTCCTCCTGTGTCCCCCGCTCTCCTCCTCCTCTGGCTCCCCCCCCCCCCCCCGCCGTTCTCTGTCCCAGTTCTCCTCCTCCTCTGTCCCCAGTTCTCCTGTGATCCCCACTCTTTCTCCTGTGTCTCCCTCTCTCCTCCTCCTCCTCTGTCCCCCGTTCTCCTGTGTCCCCTGCTCTCCTCCTCCTCTGTCCCCAGTTCTCCTGTGATCCCCACTCTCTTCCCCCTGTGTCCCCCCTCTCCTTTGTCCCTCACTCTCCTCCGTCCTCCATCTCCTCCATCCCCCTGTGTCTCCTGCTCTCCTGCTCCTCTGCCCCCCCACCCCCCCCCCCGTTCTCCTCTGTCCCTGCTCTCCTCCTCCTCTATCCCCCATTCTCCTGTGTCTCCCTCTCTCCTCCTCCTCTGTCCCCCGTTCTCCTGTGTCCCTCACTCTCCTCCACCATCCCCTGTGTCCCCCACTCTCCTCCTCCACTGTCCCTAGTTCTCCTGTGTCCCTCACTCTCCTCCTCCATCCCCTGTGTCCCCCACTCTCCTCCTCCTCTGTCTTCAGTTCTCCTGTGATCCCCACTCTCTTCCTCCTGTGTCCCTCACTCTCCTCCTCTATCCCCCTCTGTCCCCAGTTCTCCTGTGATCCCCACTCTCTTCCTCCTTTGTCCCCCACTCTCCTCCTCCATCCCCCTGTGTCCCCACTCTCCTCCTCTGTCCCCAGTTCTCCTGTGATCCCCACTCTCTTCCTGTGTCCCCCTTTCTCCTCCTCTATCCCCCGTTCTCCTGTGTCCTCTGCTCTCCTCCTCCTCTGCCCCCCGCTCTCCTCCTCCTCTGTCCCCTGCTCTCCTCCTCCGTCCTCCATTCTCCTGTGTCTCCCTCTGTCCCCAGTTCTCCTGTGATCCTTACTCTCTTCCTCCATCCCCCTGTGTCCCTCACTCTCCTCCTCCTCTGTCCCCAGTTCTCCTGTGATCCCCACTCTCTTCCTCCATCCCCCTGTGTCCCTCACTCTCCTCCATCCCCAGTTCTCCTGTGATCCTTACTCTCTTCCTCCATCCCCCCCGTGTCCCCCACTCTCCTCCCCCTCTGTCCCCAGTTCTCCTGTGATCCCCACTCTTTCTCCTGTGTCCTTCACTCTCCTCCTCCGTCCCCCTGTGTCCCCCATTCTCCTTCTCTATCCCCCGTTCTCCTCTGCCCCCCGCTCTCCTCCTCCTCCTCCTCCTCCTCCTCTGTCCCCCGTTCTCCTGTGTCCCCTGCTCTCCTCCTCCTCTGCCCCCCGCTCTCCTCCTCATCTGTCCCCCGTTCTCCTGTGTCCCCTGCTCTCCTCCTCCTCTGCCCCCCGCTCTCCTCCTCATCTGTCCCCCGTTCTCCTGTGTCCCTCACTCTCCTCCTCCTCTGTCCCCAGTTCTCCTGTGATCCCCACTCTCTTCCTCCATCCCCCTGTGTCCCTCACTCTCCTCCTCCTCCTCTGTCCCCCGTCCTCCTGTGTCTCCTGCTCTCCTCCTCCTCTGCCCTCCGTTCTCCTCTGACCCCCGTCGCTTTCCTCCTCTCACCTCTCTTCTTCTCTTCTGTGACTCCAGTATTCGGCAACAGCGTATCCTCCCTTCCTGGATGAGAGGCCAGGACTAGACACACGGCGGGCGACTGAGGAGGCTGCCGCCATACTCGACCTCCAGAAGCTCATGGCTCCGTCCTGAGATACAGCACGTGACGCAGCAGCTGCGGGAGTTTCAAAGCTGCCGCACCTTCCTGTCCTCCGGCAGCAGGCATAATTTGCCTGAGGACCGGCCTGGCAGAGTGGCAGAGAGACATGGATGTGCGTCCTAGGTATGCACATCCATGTAAAGCAGGTGCAGGGTCGGCGGGTGCCGGGCCCCTGTACTTCCGGGCCCAGTCGCACTTGCGACCTCTGCGACCGTGGGTGGTACGCCACTGTTGCTCACCTAGCTGGGTAATCGGGCACAATTCCTATGCAGGTTCAGATACCAGCTGCTTCTGCCCCATATGTTGGTATTCATTGCGCTGCTGGTCAAGAGGATATTCGATGGAGATTATGGTGTTGAAGAAAAGAGCAGTTTTATTAATCTATGCATATCATACGTCAAGGTTTGAACCCATGACCCCTTGCTTTGTGGTCGGCTTATCGGCCTGCTTGGCCACAACGGATACACCTTTTTTTTTTTTTTTTTTTTTTTTTTTTTTTTTTTTTTTTTTTAGTACACGTTACCCTTCCTTTAATCTTTTAGGTCAACAGGTGTCTTCATTTACTCTGTTATTTGTCCTTTTGGGTGCGCCTATAATAATCTTCCCGCTTCTAGTGTTTCCTGCTGGTGATATTCTCGGATGTCCAGCCATACAGCTGTTGCATATACCAGTCTTTGTAACACTAGCTGGGGATTACCGCTCTGCTGTTTTTGCTCCTTACCCGGCACCTACCATATTTTCTACTTGCAGCTAGGAAGTGGGTGACCTACTATCTAGTGGTGCTTTCATTATCTTGACTCTGTTTTACGTGGTTTGTGTTTACTCACCCCGGGATCTCTTCCTATTGCAGCACTTCTTCCTTTTTTTAGGTAAATTACCCTTTGCTCCGCCCTCTGGTTCCTAGAAGATACATGAAGCACACGACGGCTGTTCAAACAGCAAAGGTCCAAAGCTGCCATTGTTTAGTCTGTAGAAAGTGCAGGAGGGTCTTAAGTGTATGTCACACGCGTCAATATCGCCTGCACGATCTCAGCTGCACGTGACGTTGCAGCGATATTGATGTGTGTGACATACTGAATCAACCAGCGATAAATCGCTGGTTGATCGCCAGGTTTTAGAATCTGTCCTAAAACCTGGCGATGGTCGCCCAGTGTACACGCAGCATCACTGCGTGTGACACCGGGAGTAGCGATATTCCAGCTCCCAGCACCTCTCACAAGCGCTGGGAGCTGGTCTCCAAGGTAAACTGCGGGTATCTAGGCAGCGCGCGCTGCCTAGATACCAGACGTGTACCTTAGTTACCAGCCTCCTCCGCTCACCGGCTGGTATCTAAGGTACACAGCGGGTAACTAGGGTCCCTAGTTACCCGCTGTGTACCTTAGATACCAGCCGGCGAGCGGAGGAGGCTGGTAACTAAGGTACACGTCGGGTATCTAGGCAGCGCGCGCTGCCTAGATACCCGCAGTTTACCTTGGAGACCAGCCTGCTCCCGCTTCCAGCAGGCTGGCAGCGGGAGCAAGACATCGTGGAAACGATATTTAAATCGTTTCCACGATGTCTCTGGTCCATTGATCGCTGGTGAGTCTGCCTGTGTGACAGCTCACCAGCGATCAGCCGTCAATGTCGTCAGCGATCATCTCACTGACGACATTGACGCGTGTGACACCCCCTTTACCCTATAAACACAAAAAAAAAGAGCCAATTACTGACCTTGTTAGGTTGTGACACACAACCAATATGAAAGCACAAAAACAGCCGCCGCAGGATCCACAAGTAAGTCGGTAAGCCAAAATGCATCAACCAGGAAAAATGTATGAATAAGATCTGCGCTGCTGTTAAATAATGGTGGTGCAGAACCAATTGCTAAAATTTTTATGTTAAAAATTGGTGATTTATGTGACGCGTTTCAGTGTGTTCCTGCTTCTTTAGGAAATTCAGTTATGGTAAATTTTCCGAAGAAGTTGTGGGGACACGCTTCCAAACGCAGCAAATCACCAATATTTATCATTGATTCTGGACATCAATCATTTAACAGGACGGATTGTTTAATTTGGGACTAGAGCTATTCTAACCTAGGTACCACTAGTATCCAGACGAAAAAACTCTGTTCTACCCATCCCCCACCTCTGGAGTGACGGAGCAATGACGTAGCATCAGCTAACTGACGCTGACGGACACCACCATCCAGGAGGAGGCTGGAACCTCGCCCCACGCTGAGCACTGAGGTTCCAAGCAGCTGCATTCTGGATCCCTGCACAAGGGAAGGGAAACTTAAAGCAGGAGAGATTGACACATCGAGGGGAAAGCCAGCAGGAACAGATTAAGTTCACAGAAAGGTCCATAGACTACCAAACCAATGACACCAATCCACCAATAAGAAGCTCCACTGTAATTTTCAGGTTAATGGATGGACCTATACTAGCAGCCACCAGAAAACCGGGCAGAATATTAAAAGAACCGTAACAACCTGGTGCAGCCACAGGTGTGAGAACCATGATGTAACAGCTGAATACCCCAGGAACCTATTCCTTCATAATAAGAAGAGTTTAACAGCAGGAGGTTATAATCACCTTCAACACTCCTCTGACCATTAGAGGGACAAATACAAGCGGCCACAATAATGCAATATGAACAATTGTATGCAATATAAAACCAATATATGTTAGATTCCTGAGTTTAAAAGTTAATTATTTTTCATATATAATACATATGTAAATATATATTTGTGAATTTAAAATAAACATTGTATTTTAAGGCATTGCATTAAAATACATCGTCTTATTGAGCAAGCTGTAGTTCTAGGTGATGGGACTGAAGATTCAGCCATATCCTTAGGGCCCTGGCTACTGGCACTGATGTGGCCACCATAACAGCTGGTAGACTCGTCTCAAGGAGAGAATCTGCTTTTCTAACTATAGGGTCTGTTAAGGTGAGCTGACCCTCTGTAGGAAAAAGTAATTTATTTATTTTTTTTTTTGGAATAGCTTAGCTACAGCAAGATCCACCTGGGATGGGTGTTCCTGGGCCTGGATTTGTGAAGGATCAGCTATATGGACAGTTCTGAGTTTCGTTCCCAGATCTAGGATCTTCTCATATCCACACCAGCTTTGTGCAGACATTCATTCAGCAGCAGGTGCACTGAGAAGCCTTCACCTTTAAGGCACAGAATAAGGTCACCTTTTTTTTGCCTTTATTAGGTATGCTGCACAGACAAACAACCATGTTGAAGAGAAGGTCCTTCCCTGTACCTCATGGAACATGGCTGACATCTGCCCCTTAACAAGTTAGGAGGGCTGCAGCCTCTGCAGGGCAGGATCCATCTGTACAGGAATACATCCTGCAGGCATTCATCAGAAACAGCTGAGTGTCAGTGAAGCAAAACGCCTGTGGATTTTCTTTTCCTCTCTGAGGTACAGACATCTGAAAAGTAAACAGTATCATATAATAATGTAAAAAAAGTGTGGAGCCAAGTCTACAGAGCCTCTATGGCAGTGCACAGAGACCGTGTGACTCCTTAGTAGGGATCAGCTCTGTAGCAGTCTATGGAGCCTGTATGACAGTATACAGAGCCTGTGTGGCGCCCTGCTCCCTCAGGTAGCCACAGACTTCTCTCATGCACAGCTGGGTTTCCACAGCAGGTACCTACTACATACAACACCTTCCACCCCAACACAGTAGGGGGAGCACCACTTGCTGCCCTTAGGCAAGATCCCCTATAAATACTGCTACTGGGGGAGGAGTTAGTCAGAGTGTGCAGACGCTAGGAGAGATGTGAAGACGTCCTGGTGGTCGGTGTTGCGTTTAGGCCTGAACCAGTGACCTGGAGAGGCCCTTCTACGTCCCACAAGCCTGAGTGGGACTGCAGGCAAGGAGCTTAGGACAGAAAAGGGATCGAGGAACTTGAGAGAGTTCGTCCCAGGAGAAGCACCGGATATTGGGGATCCGCACCTGTGAGACACTGTAGGACCACAGAAAACCCCGTCACACCGTTGAGGCCTCGGCTACCCGGTATCCTCTGTGGGTCAATAGAGGGAATCAAACAAAGCAGGGCACAGCCACAGTGTTCAGAGAAGGTAACCCGGAGACCGCACAGGAGGAGAGGAAGACACTACAGTCAGGAAGTGAGAGGAGGCAAGTCAGGCTGCAAGCAGGCTGTGCTTCAGATATCACTACAAAGCAGAGGAGGCCTTATACCCACTTGCTATGGGGACCCACTGTGAAACCGGTCCACCCGTCAGTGCCCTGGACCGTTTTACCTGCTTAACAACAGTAAAAGGTAAAAGACTTTCCTGTGTGTGTGTGTGTCTATCCTTCTCCACTCCCAGTACTCTCCTAGACTGCTCTCGTACTCCCCAAACCATCCCAGCTCCACTCCAAGCTGTCCCTCCTCACTACGCTGCCCCGGAGGTGCAGTCCTACCTGCGGAGGACTTCACCATCTCAGCCACAATCCCATGTACCTCCGGCGGACTGAGGCGGCGCTGGTGCTACTCACCAGAAACTACAGGTGGCGTCGCAACAACAAACTGTAAATAATCCCTTGTATATAAACCCCCTTTTCAAAAGATACCCCAGGACACGGAGTCAGGCGCGGCTGGCATTCCCCGTGACAATCGGAGCGTTAACCCTTGCCGCCTGACCCCCGAGTACCCCAAAACCTGGGCGCTACACCTGCAGGAGTCTCTAGTATGGAGAGGGTGTGGAGTAAAGTCCTCAGAGCCCATATGGCAGTGCACAGAGGCGGTGTATAGAGCAGGTGTAAAGCAGGTTCTTTAAAAGTTGTTAATCCGTGTACAGAGGCGGTGTGAGTGCTTATTATAGAGCAGCATGTCCTCCATATACTATTACAGATTTCCTAGCCTTCCTTATGTATAAAGATCTTGTCCCCTAGATGCAATGCTCTTGGAGTAGACTATGGACTATGCCCCAGTATCATGCAGGGGTATTGTTTCATTACATAAACATAAATGCAAATATTCTCTTTTCAGCTACAAAACTATCTTGAACTGTCATGTCTGCTTAGGGCTCACGTTGAACGTCCATATGGCTTTATTTTGTACAGAACTGTAATAGTGCTGCTATAGAGATGCATGAGCCCTCTACTGCACCTTGCGTTGCCCCTGATCTCATACAGCATTATGCAGAGTTCCGATCAGTTTCCACATAATCACATTGTACTCTGTACATACTCTGTATTGTATTCTCCAAGGCTCTGCCATGTGTGTGCGGCTTTAGCCCGTATCTTCTCTTCTAACAATAGTCAGTAGGTGGCATTAGAAGCTTATGTGAAATCACATATTGCGGAAATGGAAAAATCCTACAAAATTCATTGCTCGTTTCCTAAACAGGAACTTCCTGTTCTAAACCCAAATGACTTAATGCGTTATCCTCCAATGACAATATGAGGGAAATAAGTGAAGACTGCAGCCGAGTGGAGCTGTGATAGATGATGATGACATAATACTCGCAATTCTCTGTTCAGAGCCTACAAAATACTGAACTAATATGAAAAATATTACAATGTGAGAGTCTCTCGGAGTCTAATATTTTTCTATCTACTGGCTAACAACGGTATAAATATTTTTTACTTAAACTAATATGGATATGAACTATGATTATGGATTTAGCTCAAGCTACATGGAGACATTATATAGCTCCACTGATTTTAATAAAACTAAAGAAGCTACAGAACATTAAAGAGACAAACACTGAGGAGACCACATGAGGGCAGAGAGGAACACTGATGACCTGGCCTGAGAGCAGAGATTAGCAGTGAAGAGACAACCTAAGAACAGAGAGGAAAGACAACCTGAGAGAAGACAGAAGAGCTGAGGGGAGAGCCTGAGAGCAGAGAGGAACACTGATGACCTGGCCTGAGAGCAGAGAACAGCAGTGAAGAGACAACCTAAGAACAGAGAGGAAAGGCAACCTGAGAGAAGACAGAAGAGCTGAGGAGACAGCCTGAGAGCAGAGAGGAGCGCTATGGAGACAGCCTGAGAGAAGACAGAAGAGCTGAGGAGACTGCCTGAGAACAGAGAGGAGCGCTGAGGAGACGGCCTGAGAGAAGACAGAAGAGCTGAGGAGACGGCCTGAGGGCAGAGAGGATCACTGAGGAGACGGCCTGAGAGAAGACAGAAGAGCTGAGGAGACGGCCTGAGGGCAGAGAGGAGCGCTGAGGAGACGGCCTGAGAGAAGACAGAAGAGCTGAGGAGACGGCCTGAGGGCAGAGAGGAGCGCTGAGGAGACGGCCTGAGAGAAGACAGAAGAGCTGAGGAGACTGCCTGGGGGCAGAGAGGATCACTGAGGAGACTGCCTGAGAGTAGAGAGGAGCATTGAGAAGACTGCCTGAGAGAAAGAGCTGAGGAGATGGCCTGAGAGCAGAGAGGAGCGCTATGGAGACAGCCTGAGAGAAGACAGAAGAGCTGAGGAGACAGCCTGAGAGAAGACAGAAGAGCTGAGGAGACAGCCTGAGGGCACAGAGGAGCGCTGAGGAGGCGGCCTGAGAGCAGAGAGGAGCGCTATGGAGACAGCCTGAGAGAAGACAGAAGAGCTGAGGAGACAGCCTGAGAGCAGAGAGGAGCGCTATGGAGACAGCCTGAGAGAAGACAGAAGAGCTGAGGAGAGACGGCCTGAGGGCACAGAGGAGCGCTGAGGAGGCAGCCTGAGGGCAGAGAGGAGCGCTGAGAAGACTGCCTGAAAGAAGACAGAAGAGCTGAGGAGACGGCCTGAGGGCACAGAGGAGCGCTGAGGAGGCGGCCTGAGGGCAGAGAGGAGCGCTGAGAAGACTGCCTGAGAGAAGACAGAAGAGCTGAGGAGACAGCCTGAGAGCAGAGAGGAGCGCTGAGGAGACAGCCTGAGAGCAGAGAGCAGCGCTATGGAGACAGCCTGAGAGCAGAGAGGAGCATTGAGAAGACTGCCTGAGAGAAGACAGAAGAGCTGAGGAGACTGCCTGAGAGCAGAGAGGAGAGCTGAGGAGAAAGCCTGAGAGCAGAGAGGAGCATTGAGAAGACTGCCTGAGAGAAGACAGTAGAGCTGAGGAGACTGCCTGAGACCAGAGTAGACTGCCTGAGAGAAGACAGAAGTGCTAAGGAGACGGCCTGAGAACAGAGAGGAGCGCTGAGGAGAAAGCCTGAGAGCAGAGAGGAGCGCTGAGGAGACTGCCTGAGAGAAGACAGAAGAGCTGAGGAGACGGCCTGAGAACAGAGAGGAGCGCTGAGGAGAAAGCCTGAGAGCAGAGAGGAGCGCTGAGGAGACTGCCTGAGAGAAGACAGAAGAGCTGAGGAGACGGCCTGAGAGTAGAGAGGAGCACTGAGGAGACGGCCTGAGGGCAGAGAGGAGCGCTGAGGAGATGGCCTGGGGGCAGAGAGGAGCGCTGAGGAGACGGCCTGAGGGCAGAGAGGAGAGCTGTGGAGACGGCCTGGGGGCAGAGAGGAGCACTGAGGAGACTGCCTGAGGGCAGAGAGGAGCGCTGAGGAGACGGCCTGAGGGCAGAGAGGAGCGCTGAGGAGACGGCCTGAGGGCAGAGAGGAGCGCTGAGGAGACGGCCTAAGGGCAGAGAGGAGCGCTGTGGAGATGGCCTAAGGGCAGAGAGGAGCGCTGAGGAGACGGCCTGAGGGCAGAGAGGAGCGCTGAGGAGACGGCCTGAGGGCAGAGAGGAGCGCTGAGGAGACTGCCTAAGGGCAGAGAGGAGCACTGAGGAGATGGCCTGGGGGCAGAGAGGAGCCCTGAGGGCGGAGAGGAGCGCTGAGGAGACGGCCAGAGAGAAGAAAGAAAAGCTGAGGAAACGGCCTAAGGGCAGAGAGGAGCACTGAGGAGACGGCCTGAGGGCAGAGAGGAGCGCTGAGGAGACGGCCTGAGGGCAGAGAGGAGCATTGAGAAGACTGCCTGAGAGAAGACAGTAGAGCTGAGGAACCGGCCTGAGACCAGAGTAGACTGCCTGAGAGAAGACAGTAGAGCTGAGGAGACTGCCTGAGACCAGAGTAGACTGCCTGAGAGAAGACAGAAGAGCTGAGGAGACGGCCTTAGGGCAGAGAGTAGAGCTGAGGAGACGGCCTGGGGGCAGAGAGGAGCGCTGAGGAGACGGCCTGATGGCAGAGAGGAGCGCTGAGGAGACTGCCTGATGGCAGAGAGGAGCGCTGAGGAGACTGCCTGATGGCAGAGAGGAGCGCTGAGGAGACTGCCTGATGGCAGAGAGGAGCACTGAGGAGACTGCCTGAGGGCAGAGAGGAGCGCTGAGGAGACGGCCTGAGGGCAGAGAGGAGCGCTGAGGAGACAGCCTGAGAACAGAGAGGAGCGCTGAGGAGATGGCCTGGGGGCAGAGAGGAGCCTGAGGGCGGAGAGGAGCGCTGAGGAGACGGCCAGAGAGAAGAAAGAAAAGCTGAGGAGACGGCCTGAGGGCAGAGAGGAGCATTGAGAAGACTGCCTGAGAGAAGACAGAAGAGCTGAGGAGACGGCCTGAGAGCAGAGAGGAGCGCTATGGAGACAGCCTGAGAGAAGACAGAAGAGCTGAGGAGACAGCCTGAGAGCAGAGAGGAGCGCTATGGAGACAGCCTGAGAGAAGACAGAAGAGCTGAGGAGACGGCCTGGGGGCAGAGAGGAGCGCTGAGAAGACTGCCTGAGAGAAGACAGAAGAGCTGAGGAGACGGCCTGGGGGCAGAGAGGAGCGCTGAGAAGACTGCCTGAGAGAAGACAGAAGAGCTGAGGAGACGGCCTGGGGGCAGAGAGGAGCGCTGAGAAGACTGCCTGAGAGAAGACAGAAGAGCTAAGGAGACGGCCTGAGGGCAGAGAGGAGCGCTGAGAAGACTGCCTGAGAGTAGAGAGGAGCATTGAGAAGACGGCCTGAGAGCAGAGAGGAGCATTGAGAAGACGGCCTGAGAGCAGAGAGGAGCATTGAGAAGACGGCCTGAGAGAAGACAGAAGAGCTGAGGAGACTGCCTAAGGGCAGAGAGGAGCACTGAGGAGACGGCCTGAGGGCAGAGAGGAGCACTGAGGAGACGGCCTGAGGGCAGAGAGGAGCGCGGAGGAGACGGCCTGAGGGCAGAGAGGAGCGCTGAGGAGACGACCTGAGGGCAGAGAGGAGCGCTGAGGAGACGGCCTGAGGGCAGAGAAGTTACTTAATAAATATCCGCTGCACACCAACACCAAAAATTCTAACAAGAAAAAAGCATAATGGCTGACGTGTTAATGCACAGTGTGAACTGGAGCAAAAGGCATAGTAGAAAACTACTCAAAGCTTTATATATGGAATAACATGAGAACTTAGTTGATGTGATGGCCAAGACATCCTAGCCTGGTAACCGCGGCAAGGTATCTCATTCTACCGGGTCCTACTCTAATCGCCTTATGTCTGCAGTGTGAACTTGCTTGTATGGGTATATGCTACTAAATGCAATTAAAACCTGCCTAGGAAGGGAGTGTCCGGGACCAAAGCTACAAATAAAATGCAGAGTCTCATTGCGGCTACAGGGCGGGGGGAGGGTGCACAGTCCAAAAAGGGCAGAGAGGAGCGCTGAGGAGACGACTTGAGGCTAGGGTCACACTAGCGCTACACATTGGATGAAGCTGTGCAGAATAACTTAGGTCGGCTTCACACCGCGGTTTGGAGCTGTCAGGTTGTGTTTGGCTGAATGCACCGGACACAACCTGACCGCCTCGGACGTGCAGAAACTGAGGACAAATATGCCCTCCGATCCTGTTTTAAACAGGAATTGTTTGTGTATGAGCCACTGTCCAGTGCTGAAATTTCAGCAGCGCGGGTTCAGGGGAGCTGCCCGCGGTGCTGAAATTTCAGTTGTGGAGCTTTCCATGTGTTGAACTTCAGTGGCAGCTCTGAAATGCTGCGCTGTCCATGGTGCTGAACGAGCGCGGCTGCATTTCACAGCCGCCGCTCTATCAGCACCAGGCGTCCGGGAACTGGTACGATTTTCTGCTGGATCCGGCGCCTCTTATGTTATGGGCGCTGGATCTCCCCGGATCCGGTTAAGTTAGTTTTTAGCACCAGACACAAAAAATTATGCAGACTCCGATTTTGTGTCCAGTGCCAAAAACTAAAAGAACCAGATCCTCCCGGAAAAGCACAAGACTGGATGGCAAATAGCAGCCATCTGGCACCATAGGGATACATGGGGGGCAAAATCTGATCCGGGGCTGTCCGGTTCACACCGGACAGACCCAAACCTGAAGAATCGTGGTGTGAAGCCGGCCTTAGTTAAAGGTGTTTCTATCTGGCTGCCACCCGGGCAAATAACAGCTGATCGGAAGCCCGTCTCAGCTGATATTGATGAACTATCCTAAGGTTCCATTATCAACAAGTTGTGACCGGTCAACCCTTGTAAGTCAATCCTATTACTCAAATCAATGGCTCCCAAAACCTCCATCCATAATATCCATTTATCTTCTGTCCTGAGAAGCATTTTGTGATACTTTCCACCTGTTTTTGGTTGTTACTACATTTTCAACACCTCCAAAATGCAAGACTATGATGCATTGTTCTCACGCGCTAAATGAATCTTGGTGAGCATGAACATGATTCAACTGACCTAACATGTTCCCTAAATCTGACTTTTATCTGGCATATAGTCTGGCAAATAGATAAATACCCACAAGTACAGTAACCTACGACATGCTGCAAAATTGTTCTGCAATTAAGTCACCTACAATGTGATCCAACCAATATAATTCCTATTTCCTCAAAATGTAGTTATTAAACAATAGACACAATGACTGCACTGCTAAATCCCTTTAAAGACCATTGTTTTCCAACCAATTATGACTGGGTTTCTCCAATACTTCCAACTTAAGCATCCTTTATGGGGAAATTGTCAACAAGTGATTCCAGAGACCAAGTGATTCCAGTGATAGATCATTCACCGGACTGCTTGCTACATTTTTTATAAAATCAGTTTTATCTGCTGCAGATCTTCTAGTTCCCCGAATGCTGAGATCTGTACACCACTGATTGACAGCTCTCTGTGTGCACTGTGCATAGGCAGAAAACATATCAGTGGTGGGATGGCGTTAAACAGAGCTCATAAATATGGCGGACTACATGGCAGCAGGCTTACTACTCCTCTAATGATAATCTTCTGCTCATAAAATGGTGATTTAGAAAAACTACTGCAAACAACCCATTAAGTGAATCTGGGACACTGTCTCTACTTTATTCTGCTCTCAAATTAATGGGCAAAAACCTGCTGACAGATTACCTTTACATTAGATGGGAAACCTTAACAGTATTAGAAGGCAGAATACAGGATTCATAAAGATCTACTGTAATGCCTGGCTTTACACCAGAGCGACACATTAGAAGAGTTTGTTAATTGTGACTATTGACCCTAAGTCTACATTATAAATAGCATTATAAAGACAATGAACATATACATTATTTCTCTTCCAGCCTCAACCACTGGTGGGTTGCAGAAAGCTAATGTCCGGTGAAATCCATGCTAATATAGAGTGCGAGCTATGTAATAAGCCGCACAGCGTGTCCCTTCTCATACCTAATGTCATATTCCTGGTTAATTATTAAGAACGCAGATATTTACCAGAGCTGTTACTAAGGAGACAGGAGATAACGAACAAAAGTGGAGTGTCTGGGAGTTTTCCACCCCGGAAACCTTTCACCTTCTCCCTTCAGCTGGTCCCTTTCCCCCTTAGGTTATTTTAACTGGAGCGGAACAGTTACATCTCTATCTCACATACAATGGTCAATAATGCCCAAACAGGTGAACAGTATTTGCATCCGGTTAATGTGTTTAGGTATTGTGCGGACTGCCGGCCATGTGGCAGCTCCATTTTGTACAGAGCCATAATACGGATTCCTGTACCGCATCTATGGGTGAGTTTGAAGGTGCCGGAAACTTTAGATAAAAGTAATCGGTTGGGGGGGGGGGAGAGAACAAGTCGTCATTCTGCCAATTCAGCAATTAACTTATTACTTCATCTTGGCCGATACAAATGATCAGACTGGTCATACATGTTCAATGATGTCAGGCAATGGACGAATAATTTACAGGCCTGCGATGAAAAAAATACAAGAGAAGTTGTCACTGATTGTTATGTAATTTGGTGACTGATTACGACAATCACCTCCATTTTTTTCCATCACATAAGGATTTTTTGTAAAGCCAAGATTGATATTTTTGCTAAAATCCTATTTAAACAGGAATTCTGTCGAACAATTGTACATGTAATAACTGGCAACAGTGGTTTTTCTCCATTTAAATTTATGTATAAATATACAGAGGCCCCCTGTGCTGGCACACGGCCCCCCATCGGTATACAGAGGCCCCCTGCTGGCACACGGCCCCCCCATCGGTATACAGAGGCCCCCTGCTGGCACACGGCCCCCCCATCGGTATACAGAGGCCCCCCTGCTGGCACATGGCCCCCAATCGGTATACAGAGGCCCCCCTGCTGGCACACGGCCCCCCATCGATATACCGAGGCCCCCCTGCTGGCACACGGCCCCCCATCGGTATACAGAGGCCCCCCTGCTGGCACACGGCCACCCCATCGGTATACAGAGGCCCCCCTGCTGGCACACAGCCCCCCATCGGTATACAGAGGCCCCCCTGCTGGCACACAGCCCCCCATCGGTATACAGAGGCCCCCCTGCTGGCACACGGCCCCCCATCGGTATACAGAGGCCCCCCTGCTGGCACACGGCCCCCCATCGGTATACAGAGGCCCCCTGCTGGCACACGGCCCCCCCATCGGTATACAGAGGCCCCCCTGCTGGCACATGGCCCCCAATCGGTATACAGAGGCCCCCCTGCTGGCACACGGCCCCCCATCGATATACCGAGGCCCCCCTGCTGGCACACGGCCCCCCATCGGTATACAGAGGCCCCCCTGCTGGCACACGGCCACCCCATCGGTATACAGAGGCCCCCCTGCTGGCACACAGCCCCCCATCGGTATACAGAGGCCCCCCTGCTGGCACACGGCCCCCCATCGGTATACAGAGGCCCCCCTGCTGGCACACGGCCCCCCATCGGTATACCGAGGCCCCCCTGCTGGCACACGGCCCCCCATCGGTATACAGAGGCCCCCCTGCTGGCACACGGCCCCCCCATCGGTATACAGAGGCCCCCCTGCTGGCACACAGCCCCCCATCGGTATACAGAGGCCCCCCTGCTGGCACACGGCCCCCCATCGGTATACAGAGGCCCCCTGCTGACACACGGCCCCCCCATCGGTATACAGAGGCCCCCTGCTGGCACACGGCCCCCCATCAGTATACTGAAGCACCCCTGCTGGCACACGGCCCCCCATCGGTATACCGATGCCCCCCTGATGGCACACGGCCCCCCCTTCGGTATACAGAGGCCCCCTACCTCCGCATTGATCTCACCCTCCGATATCCCCAGGCACCCGGGGTCCTCCGTCCACTCCTTTCGCTGTATGCCGGCAGGTTCTACATGTGACCGCCAGGTGCAGTGATGACGTCATCCCTGCTGCACCGCTCTCAGCAAACCCGGCATACAGCGAGGAGAGTAGACGTAGGACCCCGGGTGCCTGCAAACATCGGAGGGTGAGATCAATGCGGAGGCAGGGGGCCTCTGTATACCGATGGTGGGGCCGTGTGCCAGGAGGGGGGCCTCTGTATACCAATAGGGGCCACTGCCAGCAGGGGGGGCCTCTGTATACCGATGGGGGGGCTGTGTGCCAGCAGGGGGGCCTCTGTGTACCGATGGGGGCCGTGTGCCAGCAGGGGGCCTCTGTAATCGATGGGGGGTCTGTGTGCCAGCAGGGGGGTCTCTGTATACCGATGGGGGCCGTGTGCCAGGAGGGGGGCCTATGTATACCAATGGGGGCCATGTGCTAGCAGGGGGTCCTCTGTATACCGATGGGGGGGCTGTGTGCCAGCAGGGGGGCCTCTGTAATCGATGGGGGGTCTGTGTGCCAGCAGGGGGGCCTCTGTAATCGATGGGGGAGTCTGTGTGCCAGTAGGGGGGCCTCTGTATACCGATGGGGGCCGTGTGCCAGCACAGGGGGCCTCTGTATATTTATACATAAATTTAAATGGATAAAAACCACTGTTGCCAGATATTACATGTACAATTGTTCGACAGAATTCCTTTTTAAATAGGATTTTAGCAAAAATATCGATCTTGGTTTTACAAAAAATCCTTACGTGATGGAAAAAAATGGAGGTGATTTTCGTAATCAGCACAAAAAATTACATAAAAATCAGTGCAGACTCCTCTTGTATTTTATCAAAAAAATCAATTTTGCAGGGTTGTGATAATCATTCAGAAGAACGGCACATGGACGACTGACTTGTGCATAAAAATGTAAACACACTCATCTCTCTTCCAATCTAGGGCAACCGGTCATCAATCAGATAAAATGATTGATTGTTCTTATTTATCACCAGCTGAACAGTCATTGTGATTGAAATGATCTGTTCTAATTAAGCTTAGACTAATCTGTATGGCCACTTATGGGGAAAATTTTAATTTTAAATATTCTTTTACATAAAAGGTGAATGTTAAAATTAGTATATTTTTAAGATTCAAGTATTCTCCACAATTTTACCATTTTCCTTTATTCCTTTTTTTGTTATAGGAATGATCGACAGTTGTTTAAAGGGGAACTCCGGTGAGAGAAAGCATTTTAGTACAGTCCCTGCCCTGCTACATGATGAAGCAGAGCCGTACACTGCAGATCTAGGATCTATAGATCTATCATTCAATAAAATCATACCTGCTCCTCTGCTCTTACCCCCACCTCAAGGAACCCAGAATCTACAGCCTGGCAGCTTCATGTAAAAGCAAAATGCCAGGAGGTGTGTTGGGGACGTAGATGCTGGAGCTGCATGATCAGCCAATGTGGCGCCCCACTGGTCAGTGCGCCACAGTAGGGGTACTCCACCCAAAACAGAGTGTGCGGTATCCCAGTCATTGGAGGGGATAATGTCGAACTGAGGCTCTCTTCCCAACATACCTAGACTAGGGGACCAATCAGCTAACCCGTAACCAGGGTAACTGGTCCTGGTGGGAGGAGCCTTGGGGTAGAAGGAGCGGGAAACACAGACAGAAAAAGAGAGTAGTCTGAGGAACAAAGCAAGGAACAAGTCCTAGAGGGACACCAAAGGGAGGGCACCCGAAAAGGAGCGGTGACCCAGAGGGGAGACCCAGTGCCAGACTGTCCGAGTAAACGGTCTGGGGGAACCCTGGTCCACAATGGGGTATCGGCTCAGAGTTGCGGTGCAGGCGAGTCCAACCCTGAGCCGCCAATACCGGTGGGTCGCAGGTCTACCAAGCAGCCCCCGACCTAGTCCACAATGTGCAGCTCCACCAGGTATCCTCAAACCGGGTTGAGCCCCTTAGAGAAGAAGGGTCACCTCATCACACCCGATGGGCCTGGTAGGAAGTGAGTTGTACAGGGCAGCGCACGAATAGTAAGAAAGACACAGAGGACAGGGAACGTAAAGTTGAAGGAACACTTGGAGAGCCTCAGAGAGACTTTGTACCCTTCGGTGACTACACGACCAGCTACCCACAAAGACTGTGTGACTGTAAACCAAGTGAACTGTGAACTGTTGCCAGTAAAGTACCCAGAGTCAGCGAGCCTCTGATGTCTTATTCTGTTAAGTTAAGAAGTAGCTGCTGCCACATCAACTAGCTCAGCAGCAGCACTGCCCCGGGGACCCTCTCCACCTGCAGGGAGCATTGTCAACTGGCTGCAATACCACCGACCCCGGTGGTTTGACAGCGGCGCTGGTGAGATCACCAGAAACTGCAGGTGTTATCACTAAACTTTATTCTTTGTTTATATTATTTTATCCCTTTTTTTTCAAGTGACCCCAGGGTTACGGGTCCAGGCAGGCCACCAGTGACATCCCCTTACAGTAAACGCCCAGATACCTAGTTACCAAAGACCCCTGGGCATGTGGGCTACATTCACACCTCCTCATAGTTCTGTTTAGTGAGTGGGCATGGCAGGGGGTGTGCAGAGATTTAGGTTCCCTGTGGTGGGGGCCAGAGCAAAGGAGCAGGTATGATTTTATCAATTTACAAGAGATCTATAGATCCTATATCTGCTGAGTACGGCTCTGCTTCATCATGCAAGAGGGCAGGGACTGTACTAAAGTTTTCTCTCCCTGGAGTGCCCCTTTAAAAGCCGGTTTACACAGGTAGATCACACTAAGTGATGCACCCTGATCGATCTGTAGTAGATCACTCATTGCGCATAGATCCTGTTTACACAGAATGATGCGCTACCAACAATGATGATGATCTACTGGGCGGCTCAAAAGATTATTTCACCTTATGAATTGAGCGTTTTGCTCATTCCTTGTGTTATCGGTGGGATATTTTGACTCCAAGATTATTGTGAAACAAGTGTTCGTAAAAGCACTCATTCATTATTATATGTGTGTGTATGTGTATATATATATATATATATATATATATATATATATATATATATATATATATATATATATATATATGTATACATGCACCTACACTATGTCTATATATGTGTGTGTAGATGTAGATGTGTGCAGATGTGTGTACACAGATGTTAGTGTATGTGAGTATATACACTGCAGGTGCGTGTATATATAGATGTATTTTTATATATATATATATGTATATACATTATATATATATATAATATAATTATGTGTTTGTGTGTATATATAGATGTTAGAGTGTGTATGTGTTATATTTAATTTTGGAAACATTTTTGTAAGTATTTTGTTTATATAATATATCCTCCAGGGAGTCATAAAAGATGTTTCAATATAGTCAGTGTTTTCTCAGCAGGAGATTATCATTGTAGGACTAGATGTCATAGGCCACCTGGGACAGCTAACCTGTATAGCCCCATCCCTCCACTGATGATTGGCAACTTGATGGCAATGTAGTGTCCACTGGAAGCTGCCAATAATGGCTGTGGGTTATACACAGCTCAGCATTCATAGCACTGCTAAATATACAGCAGAGAGAACATGGATTCTATTAAAATTGCAGCAAGCAGTCTGGTAAGTGACACATTGCTGGAATCGGGCTCTCTGTCACTACATTTTGCTGCTCTCAAATTCTATAGTAAAAACCTGCAGACAGGTTACCCTTAAAGGGGTTATTTTTTGTGAAACAGAGGCCCACGTGTCTGTAGGCGGTGTCTGATGCACAGAATGTCAGTCCAATTCATCTGATTAGAAGATAATAAAAGTAAAAAAGAAAATTTGGTAGTAAATTAATAAAAAACCTAAAGTTTGAGGCTGGAGGAGTTATTCATACACTTTACTGTTACTCATCTGTTACCTTATTGAATTAAAAAGTGGCTTTTTATTGCCATGTATTTACAATATCATTAGATAAATCTCTCATGTTACATTCACTTTGTTGACTTTGTGAGGAGGTTTCCAGACTTGTGCAGATCAATAGACGCCAATTCCTGTAGCATGAGGTCACTCACTTCAGGGAGGAGCAGAGTGCACTGACCCAACGGTGAGTGACCAGAGGAATGGATCACTGAAGGGACAGGGGAGACTGTACAGAGGTCACGAGGGTCCAATAACCATAAGAGAATGCAATAGAATGTATCAAATCTTAAGTACTCCGCTCTCTGTGGATCCCTATCCTGGAAGACGATGTCTGGATGGTTCGTACACAGAGTTACAATGTGGCAGTAACAGGTGAAATAGTTTGGGTTCAGAAAATGACACCAATAAAACAAATTCATGTGTAATTCTTAAGAAAACAACATTTTAGTGTGTGTACAATTAGGCTTGAGCATTTCGAACCTTAAACCATGGGTCTTACTCAAGTTCAATTGAATGTAGCAGTGCGGATCATTACTGTAATGTAGGATAGCGTGCACTTTACCACCAAATGCAACTATATCTTATAATGTAGAGTAGTTTCCCATCCAGGGATGGCAGGAGACAGTCTCACATAGTAGTGAATTGAAGAATGTTACTCACAAGAAGGCAATGAGTTTGATGGTTACACAGTATTAGATGAGGGAAGGAACTTGATGGTTTCAATAGTCTTTCTTGAGGAATCAGGTTGACTTGAGGAGGAGTAGATAGATGGCACTTGTGAAACCTGGTTTCTAACTGGGACTATTTGGGACAATTGCCTGATACCTTGGCCAGTCTCTGCTACACTTCCTAAGCAAAAACCGTCACTGCCGGTCACATCCCCTCATTTATTTACTACTAGCTGTAGAGCCTGGCATTGCCCGGGCATAGTAACTAACTGTTCTTATAACATGAGTATATGTCTGTGTGTGTGTATGTATGTCCACTATACGCATCAATCCTGCCCCAACCCTCCTCATCCACGCATGCTCCCCACCAAACCTACCATTCACCCCCCCATTCCGCACCCACAAACCTGAGGTATTTGCTCATTTTGTGTAAATGTGCACCCTGCACATTGCACTTATACCAACATATGCACGGCTCATTTCTTTGATTTCACTGCTAGAGGCTGGCGTATCTAGCCTTGCGTTCCTCTGGTCTAATATCATCTGTTCAGCTCCAGTGAGGTGTATTTGTTCCCAGTTTTGGATTAGTTTCCTGACTATTCTTGGGTTTTCTGATTTTGTAATTTTTCTGCCCTCTTGTTTCTGCTCAAGCTAACCTGACCACTCCTGCCAGCCTGCTCCACCATACAGCACCTTATTCTGTGGCCTCCGCCCACGGGTCCATGTTAAAGTCCAGATCCTTGTACGGGATCTAGTAAGCAGCCTGTCCATCATAGCCATTTTAGAGCTGCCAAATGACTACTGTCAGAGCCACATTATACTAGCCTAATAACAGAATTATAGTAGAAATAAATATTGTTTTTCGCCAAGAAAAATGTACCAAAAATAATTGGAAATTGCTTCTTGAACATGGAAATACAAGACTAACAATAATTCTACCAGCTCAGGGTTATCAGGCTTCCTTAGAGATAAGCAGGATTATAAAACAAGAACAAAGTATCTCCCACTAGACCTGTCCACTATCATGGCTTGATATATGCGCACTATCACACTTCACACCTGCTTATTTTGCATTTAAGGTGGGATTTTGTATTCTTGTAACATTGAAGCCACTTTAGCTGATGTTAGAGAATTAGTGTAGTAGCAATTCTCCATTATAAAAAGATTCTCGGCAAAGTTGTATCATCTTGTTGGAACTTGGGAATAAAAAGTGTGTTGTGCCTCCTCCAAGCCTTCCTTTTCCCATATTGTTGCCACGAGCCTCATCTTTGTGAATTGGGAATTAGGCTGCAATCCTTCATGCCTGGCCCGTTCCTTTTGAAAGGCAATGTCAGAGTTAACAAGTCTTGCAATATTCTTGCATCTGTTCTAATGGCAGGACACTGGGACGAGTCACACAACTCTCAACTCTTCCTGGCCAGATGCAGAGAGCAATTCATAAAAGATAACAGCCCCTGTAATATCGAGTGAAGATGCTGCTCCCCCACCCGACAGGAGGGAGGGCGAGAGTCTTATACTCTGTGCTGCTATTCTATTCCCTACACAAGAAAAAGAGACAATGAGGTTTTGTCTGGGGCCCAAAGTGCACGTGTCCTCTGGACAAATATATATATATTTGTATATCAGTGCCCTTCTCACAGCTGTGCAGGGAGGAGTCATTGGCGGTAGTAATGGGTCTATTCTTTTGGATGGGACTCTGTTATTCTCCGCAGACTATTGTGTTTCTGTCTTCTGTGCCCCCCACCACTGCGCTAGACCCAGCATCACAAACAGGGGCTTGTATAAACTGTTCTTCTTTTGTCTTAGTGACATGAATTTCAGTTCCGGAAGACTATATATTTTATACTCTATTTTACGGGCATAGATAGAGGAAAGGGATCCCGATACAAAAAAAGAAGAAAAATGGAATCCATGCTAGTGGTAGCTCACTGTAAGAACAGAGAGTTTAGCTTTTGTTTACCCGACTCCCCTCCATCCAGGTCATTGTAATATTAGTGGGTTGCCCTGATTATCCCTCATTTTATCGCTACCTTCGTTATGATAGAAGGAGCAAGCTTATCTTAAAGGAAGTAAGGTGTAGAATGGGGTCAGACGGCCTTATAAACACGTGCGATGATCACATTGTGATGCACAGAATGGCTGGAGGCTTCCCTGACCCGAGTGTGACAGTTTCATGAATTAATGTGCAGCTTTGGCTGCTGTCACATCGCGTTTTTCTGCAATCCGTTGAAAATCGGACAGCATCTGATCCGATTTTGGCCCCATGTAATCCTATGGTGATGGATCAGATCGGATTTGGCATAATTGCCATCTGATTTGCCTCTGATCTGATTCTGTCCGATTTTTTGCAGGAGCAAAAATCATAGTCTGCTGCAATTTTGGCTCCTGAAAAAAATCGGAGCGAATCGGATCAGAGGCAAATCGGATGGCAATTATGCCAAATCCGATCCGATGCCTTTATCATGGGGCCCTATGGAGCAGGGTCAGAGGAAACATCTGATGTCTCCTCGGACCCGATTTTAGTGTACTGAGCATGCTAAGTACACTAAAAGTATTGTGTGCCACCTAATTTCACTTCCGCAATGTATATACATACACACTATATGCACACATTGAGGAAGTGAAATATAACTAAAATCAAGTGTTCAAAATAAAAAAATCTTTATTATCACCTGCCAGCGCTCCACCGGCGTCTCCATCAGCTCCCGCTCAGTAACAGGACCTGGGATGATGTCACAACCCGATCAGCTGATCGGGTCACATGAGTGGTTACCGCGGTAACTGTTCATGTGACTCCATGATGCTTCTGACATCATCACAGGTCCTGTAAAACCGATCGGGAGCTCTATGGACATGGCGGGGGAGGGCTGGCAGGTGAGAATAAAGATTTTTTACGTTGGGATGACAGGAGGAGCGGGGAGAAGAGGAGAGGGGACAACAGGGGAAAACAGGGGGACAGCAGGGGATACCAGGGCAAAACAGGGGGACAGCAGGAGACAACAGGGGGACAACAAGATGACAGGAGGTAGAGAGGAGGGGGAGCGAGGTGACAGGAGACCAAACTGATCCTGCAAAATGTCGGAATCGGATGCCTATTTGGCCTCCGATTGCAGGGTCAGTTTGGATCCGATGCTGTCCGATTTTCATCAGACAGTATCGGATTCAACTAAATCGCAGTGTGAAACCACCTTTACATGCTCGGTTCAGGGGATCCTCCCGCCACTGACCCCATCCTACATCTTACTTAATTACCTTCTAATATAAACTTGCCCCTTCTATCATAACGAAGGTAGCGATAAAATGAGGGATAATCAGGACAATCCACTAATACTACAATGACCTGGATGGTGGGGGAGTGGACTAAATCAGATCCTCCATCCACATAAACTCTCCATGGCATGTAGGCATTGCCTTATTGGCAACCTTTCAGTATCAAAGCAAATGTAATAAAATAATAGAACAAATAGAAGAAAATCAGGCGATCAAGAAAGAAAGGATCAGGCTTTTAAATTAAGAATACACAGCCATCTTTTTCATGTTAATTTATAATATAAATGTCTGATCCTTGTAGAGGTGTCTCACAACAGGTTACTCCGCTCAGAAAACCTATGGGTTTTGCTGAATTGCGTTCAGATGTTGCGCTTTGTGCGTTTTTTGACTGCAAAAGAGCGTGTGTAAAGGAATAGACATGTCAATTGTATTTGCGCTTTTCTGCGCGCTTTTCCCATTGCCCACATGTTAAAATGGGCTTGTGAAAAGTGCGCAGAAAAAAGCGCACAAAAGCACAATGTGTGAAAGCAGTTGCACTTTTTGCCGTGTAACCAAGTAAAAACACAAACTGCTTAAAAACGCTCAAAAAATGCGCAATGTGTGAACGTAGCCTAAGAGTATGTGAAATCCTTTTTCTGGGAGTTTTTGTATAATTGATGAATGTTCTAAAATGTTGGTATACTTTATGAAATATGTACTTTGTATTTGTACTTTTTTGCCAATTCTTCTTTTTTGAACTTTATATAAGAATATATTAGGTGGGGAATAAATTTAAACTGGCGATACATGGGACATTAGCAGTGACAAATCTTTCAGGGAAAAATAAGACACAGTAAAAGTTGCACAAAAAAGGCATTCAATAAAAAGTGGTACAAATCACATGATAACTTCTCTCCCTGTATGTTTAGTCCCTGCCACTTAAGGCTCCGTCACACCATCCAACATTGGCTGCGATGTCAGATGCGATGCCACAGGTGCGCGCTCGCTTCCGACATTGCAGCCTAGCTGTCACACGGCAAGATGTTGCCGGTGACGGCGCTGCGATGTTGGTGGCGTGATCACTCGCTGGGCTGGGATCAACCCAGCGAGCGATCTGCTGCAATGCAGGGAATAGGCGGGATCGGCCTTGACATCGCTATTGCGGTGTCGCATCAAACGATCCCGCCGGTTGTTGAAGTTGACAGGTTTTCCTGCCTGCATGCAGGAAAACCTGTCAACTCCGACTTGAACAACTATCGTTGTTGAATCATGCAACGATGATGTTGTTTCAAAATTGTTCCTGACGTCACTTTTGAACGACGTCGAAAACTATGTTGAAAGGTGTGACGGTACCTTTAGGGTATGTGCACACTGGTAGGTTTAGTGCAGGTTTAGCAGCGGAAACCGCCGGTCGGTTTCCATGAGTTTTATGTAAATGTATGTTAATCCAAAAGCGGCTTTTGGGTTAACATTAAAACCTATGGAAACCGACACCCGGTGTGCACACACCAGCGGTTTACACATGCTCATCTGTTGCTAAACCGCTGGATTCCCAGCGGGTTAGCAACAAATGTGCATGTTCTATAAACTGGCCGGTTCTGCAGCGGCTGCAAGCAGAATCATGTGCTGCTTCCAGCCGCTGCATAACCGCTGCCGCTAACCCGCTGTGCACCCGCCCGGCACCCGCCGCACATACCCGCCAGGAAGCCGGTGGACGGCTGCAGAGCTTCCTGGCGGGTCCGCCCAGCCGCCGCCGACCCTAACCCGCCAACGTATGTGCACATACCCTTAGAGTTCACGTGCCCAGTAAGCATTCATTAGAATGGATCTTGCAGAGACCCATTGGCTAAATACAAGTCTATGGAGAACAGATCCGTTAGCTGATTGCTATTTATCTTCCATTTAAAGCTGAACGGAGCCCCGGAGCCCGCCTTTCCAGTCTCTGGATGGAGAGTACATGTAAGTTATAAATCATTTTTCTTAAGCTTTATAAAGGTACTTTTAGGTCAGACAGGGATGGTTAGGGATGAGCTAGCAAGCTGCAGGGACAGATAGTGGTAGCATAGGGGGGTAGAACGAGCTGACAGGTTCCCTTCAAAATGGATCCTGTAAGCAAAAAACAGATCCTTTACAAAAGTAAGAAAAACAGAGGCTAAATAGCGATCATTTGCATGTTGGCCTATGCTGGGTAATCTCTGCACACGACTGTCAGTAGTTTCAGACCCGATCATGTCCATGTGTACGTCGTACAGGGGGACAACACACCAGAAATGAGAACCTGAGTACGTCAGCACCGCATGTAAATCATTACTATATATATATGTAACCTGCAAAATTATATATTACAATGCAGTCACGAAATATTTCTCAACAAGTCCTGGAAAAATAATCAAGATAAGAGCGTTTAATGGTTTAGTCATGTCCATAAAGAGCAGAGCTGTCTGCAGCAGGGGGAGAGAGCGTCTGATTTCATGATTCATTTTAGAGAAAATCGTTACAGATCCTCTTTTCAGCCCGACGCAAACTTTATCCAGGAATGGACCTTCTACCCCTATAGCCAAACTTACAGACGTTCCCATTAGAACATTAATCAGGAAGGCAAATAGGACACTCCTTCCATTAGTCAGGCAGTGAAAAGCCAGAAAACGTACATTCTCCACCATATTAAACTGACAAGACGCCTTCTCTCTATAGGAAAGCACACAATGTTTCAGGAGTTAGAATATATACATATAAACATGTGCATTAACAAATATGAGTTTATTGTGTGGCTTGATGACTGGGATATACATTTTTGCTATTTTATCTTGTCATTTTTCATACTGTTTCATCAATTCATAGTTTTGCTTGCAAATAAGAGCTATTTTTCTTAATGGTACAGTCATTTAGGATTAATTGATTGTGTATTACTTGTTTAACTTATGCCTAGGATAGAGATTCTTAAGGTATGTCACACGCGTCGATATCGCTGTCAATGTCGCTCATGCGTCACAGATTATTCGTCGCCTGTGCGACGTGAAAATATCGCGGGTAAGATGTCACACGCGTCAATATCGCTCACATGGACCCAGCGATGCGGTGATGCCGCCATCTTGCGGACGATCCAGCGAGCGATTTTATTTAGTCGCTTGGACAGTGTCACACCGCAGCGTCTCCAGCGATCTTTCTGTCAAAGTGGGCGTTTTTTTTGTGACCTCATGGTAGGTAGGCGTAACAGAGATTCTTTTAACACACCTACTCTATGCTTGTGGTATGTGATATTGTAGTTCGGTGGCGTAGAGATCGTCCGAGCGTCATTGCGGAAACACCAAGATCTTTCGTGCGTCATTCCGGCGATGCAGAGATCGTTCATGCGTCATTTTGTAATTGCTAAGATGTCCCATGTACCGATTATGAAGGCCCTAACCATCTACATCCCCTGGCGGAGATCTGGTGGCAGGCACAGAGGAGGCAGGGGGCACAGAATCAGTCATTTGATTTTAGTTTTTTTTTCCGCTTTTATGACTGTTTTATATACTGTAATCCATACATTGCACTATACTGTTTTACTCTTCGGTGTTCTGGAGCACCCTCACTCTCTTTGTCTCAGCTCCCCTGTCCGGTCAGGTTGGACGAGCTCCCACGGGCACCATCGCCGTCAAATTGCCGTCTCTTACCAGATGTTACCCCTCTCCACCCACCAACTGCCTCCTAGATCTTTCCAGTGTCGTTTTCTACTGCTTGTCACGTGTCCTATGTCACAAATGTGTGTCCCTCCAGACTTCACTCCCTCCTGGGTGGTCCCCTAAATTCTGTTCTCCATCCATCCCCGCTACCCTGGTTCCTATACTGGGGTGCAGTACCTTTGTTACCCGCTGTGTACCTTGGATACCAGCCGGTTAGCTGAGAAGGCTGGTAACCAAGGTATACATCTGGTATCTAAGCAGCGCGCCTAGCACCTTACCCTACATATGAGCCTGTGGGCATAGTGGAAACAATATTTAAATCATTTCCACGATGTCGCTGGTCCAATAACATTGACATGTGTGACGCCGGCTTTAGTAGTTTTCAGATGGACAAACTTCGTTTTAATCAAAAGATCTTGGAATAATAATAATTTCCACAAGTAGATGTGAGGAAAAAAAATGTGTTCCTGTGCTGAGATCGTTCTTACACAGTACACAGCCTAAATACACAAGAAAGACATAAGAATATTTTTCAAGGTGTTCTACTGCTCAAAACTGACCTTTTTTTTTCTATGCCAAGTATCTCAATTTTTTCATTTTCTATATTTATTTTGTTAGCAGTAATGCATGTCCATATTCACTGTTTGCATGGTTTAACATTTCAGAGAGCAGCTGTCTCTTTATTACAGTATATGCCATGTTCAGACTGGCATGTTAGGAAGTGCCGTCAGTTTCTTATATAGATTATGGGGACATGACTTCTGACTGTGCTCTCCGCCCTATTGGCCCTAGGTGATTTTAATTCTCTATTAGCAGGTTCCTATCAGCCCATATAGATGAGCTTTTTTACCCCAGAAAGGAGCATTAATTTAGGTAGGGACCCAGTAAAGAGGTATACCATGACATTGGCTACTGGGCTCACATTATCCGGCCTTTTTTTACATGCTGTATCTCAATTTTTTCATTGTTTTATATGTATTTCCTTAGCAGTGATGCAAGTGCATATTCCTTCACCCATTGTGTGCATGCCTCAGCATTTCAGAGTGCAACTGTTGCTTTATTATAGCACTAAATGTGGGCCTGATGCTATCGCATTAGGAAGGTGGTGATGTCATGATGGGAGCGGGCTTTGTGGCGCTGGGCGCGGCTGCTTTCTCTCCCCCCTGTGCACTCTCCCCACTCTCTGCTCTCTCTCCCTCCTGTGCTGTACTCTCCTCTGACCTGTCTCCCCCCATGCGCTGTCTCTCTTTCCCGTGTGCACTTTCCCCCCTGTATCTGGGTCTCTCTCCCCTTTGCTGTCTTCTCCTGTCTTTGCTCTCTCCTTGGAGCTGTTTTTCCCATGTGTGATCTCCCCCTGTATGCAGTCTGTCTCCCCCTCTGGTGTCTCTCCCTGTGCGCTCCCCCCTCCCCCTGTGCACTCTTTCTGCCCTCTTGTGTGCTCTCTCTGCCTCCCTGTGCAAATATGGAACCCGCTGATGGGACTGGCACAGTACCACCAGCAGTGCTGCTGACATTTAAACACTATGACACCCAAAACTGATGCCAGGAACCCACCACCGCACACAACGGCGAATGAGGAACTGCACTAAACCGACACGCCTGCAGTTACCCGCACGCCATCTTTGTACACCTGAGTATGCACCACAGGGGGAAAATGAGGCATCATTTGGATGTGCACATATGGCCTCCGCCGCCGTGATAGGAAGATATCCAGATGGAAATGGATGGCAGACTCCACATTATATAGATAGATATGTTATGTTTAGTATGCACCTTTTCAGACTTGCATGTTCAGAAGTGCCGTCAGTTTTCTTATTCAGATTATGGAACTTCTGCTCAAAAGGTTAAGAAACTCTAGCAATAATGTTTTGATCAGCTGTGTACATATTCATTAAAGGGAACCTGTCAGGCTGTTTAGACCCCCTACCCTCACCCACCCCCCTTCAGCTATCACTGTCTGTGCCTGTAGCTTTATTATGTAAAAATGTAATATTGGCAGTTTGCTATTTTCTCTCATTGTGTAGTTTACTGCTCGGTCTAATTTATTTTATATTTGGATAGATCGGACTTTTGCGAAAACAGTGATACTAAATATGTGTACTTTTTTAATTTATTTTTGATGGGGCAAAAAAAATCTAACATTAAAAAATGTTTTTTACCCACTTTGTACTTTTTTTTGCTAATTCTCTTAGGGGACTTGAAGCTGTGATTATTCGCTCTATTGTGCTGTACAGAGTAGTGCATTAGCACTGAACAGCAGAAATCACATTCTGCTATGGCGGCTCACAGACACAGGGGTCATCAGCTCGCTAAAACTGTAAGGTCGAAACCCGTCAATAGATCATCTCCCCAAGTTGATGATGTAATTTTAATGATTAAGAAATAAAGACATTTTATTAGGACAAACCGAATCTCTGTTTTTTTGGATACTACTATGCCCAAGTGTGTCAGTGGGCCTAGCGGTAACGTCCATTAATGAGCGGGTGTGGAGACATCGCAAGGGTGAGATGAGTGTTTTATTTTTTTGTTGTTATCAGCAGACTCCTGGCTGTCATGATACCCCATTGGAGCCCCACGATCATATAATGTGAGCATTAATTGGAGCAGAGATTGCTGTACCTCCCGACGCGTGTTAAATCCCGCTGTCAGAGATTGACAGCGGGATTTAACTGCAAAACAGCCAAAGGCACATCTCAATTCCACTCGTGTTGCACATGACGGCTCATTGAATCATCATGTATGAGCCCGCATGAAATGGAGGGACACGACCTTTGATGTACATCAAAGGTCATGAAGGGGTTAAAGAAAATAATTAACTAAATTATTATTATTATTACATAGTCTGCTCTCCTGATCTACATGTCTCATGCTGGTAATATTACCTTTCTTTTACAATAATCTCTGGAGACAGATTCTCGGCGAGGTCTGTGTCCGGCCCATTGATGTTAACAGATCATTTACATTCTAAGAACACCATAGATTTCTCTGGAATAATATTTCAATATATCATTTTTATTCAGCTTCCCATAACCTACCTGCACTTATAGACGGATTAGGAGAGAGGATGCTACTGACAGATTCCTTTTAAAACACCAGGGTATAATAATCTCACCCATTAGTATATGGAGCCCAACATTCCACATACCGTGTTCCTTCCCATTGTTGAAGTGAAGAGAATGGTGGCTCAATTTTACACAATTTTTGATGCAGCCCAAAGATCTAAAACGTCTTGTGTAAGGCTGGCTTCACATTTGCGTTCCCCTCCGCAGCGTTCTGCAGAGGGGAACCACCATGTGAGCGTAGCCTCCGTAAGCCCCTAGGTTTATAATGGGGACGCACGGTGATGCGCTTGACTGCGCATGACCGTGCTCTCCCATTCATTTGCCTGTGTGATTTGTATGCATGCGCATGCTTGCGTACAAACCATACATTGTCGTTCGCACCAGGAACATGACATGTCGCGTTCCTGGTGCGGACGAGAGAGTGTGATTTGTACGCAAGCATGCGCATGCGTACAAATCACACATTCAAATTAATGGGAGCGCACGGTCATGCGCAGTCAAGCGCAGCACCGTGCGCTCCCATTATAAACATAGGGGCTTACGGAGGTTGCGCTCACATGGCGGTTCCCCACCGCAGAACGCTGCAGAGGAGAATGCAAATGTGAAGCCAGCCTAAGAGATCACAAGCCAACAGGTAGGACTCAATAGTCTCTGCAGAATCTGTGTTTTTCATTCCTCAGGCACTCTCCATTCAAAGGGAAGCAACATCAGAACTCTTTGTTCAGATATATGAGAAGTACAACACAAACTTGTATCCCACTGATATCTTATCTGGGCTCTTCTGATCATCAGTTGTTGGCAGCCAATGACATATCCGCACTCAGACAGCTCTGCTACTTTACAAACAGCGCGTTTGTCACAAGAGGAATGTAGCATTACATAAAAGCAATTCTAATAAATGCAATGCGTAAAGCATTTTGATACTCCACAATTGTTTTGAAAATAGTGAGTTGGAGCCGCTGTGAGCGGTGTGACGTGCATAAACTAATGAGGTCAGAGCTCAGCGGCGTCGATCTAGCTGACCTTGGATGGATCAGACTGACATCATACCACTCACAGCAAGAGCCAAAACTCAATCAGCTTCAGGTCCCTCTATGATTGGACATTGTAGAACATTGTGTAGTTTTTTTTCTTTAAGTAATAAATGTCAAAAAGGCAAAAAGGTTTGTGATTGTGTTGTTTTTACAAATATATTATTTTTCACATTGTGGTGTATTATTTACTATTTAGAGGTTCATAATGGTCGAGTCTAACATTGGCCCAACATTATGAACCTTGGACTTAGTCACTGTTGCCAATGCATAGCTGGCATTAACCCCTTATTACCCAGTCTGCCAACCCCACAGTGTAGCTGGATGAGTCGAGTACAGCTCCAGAAAATGACGCATCTATGAATGCACCCTTTTTTGGTGTTTCTGTGGGCTTCAGTTCAACGTGTCGGGGCCCAGAATGCTTGGGCAAGCCCCAGCTGCCTAGTTTTACCTGGCTGGCAACCAAAAATTTGGCAAAGCCCCATGTCATTTTTTTAATTAATTATTTCAAGAAATCATATTAAAAAAGGGCTTCCCTGTATTTTTGATTACCAGCCAGATAAAACTAGACAGCTGGGGGTGGGTGGCAGCCCGTACCTGCCTGCTGTACCTGGGCCGGTGATCAAAAATACAGCGAAGCCCCATGTCAAGTTATGACATCTTGAAACTTTTTTTCCCAAACCTGTAACCTAGCTTTATTCACAGTCACAGCAGTGAGCAATTGCTAAAAAAAACCCCGCAGCAAAATCCACATGAAAAAATGCACCAATAGCGCACCAAGAGACCACCAACTTATCTGTGTTGATCTTTGAAACATGGTGCAGATCTTTTTTACATTTAAAGATCCGCAGCACACATTCTACATCAGCACATAGCCTAAAAGTCACGTTTTGCAAAATAGTTCACAAATTGCAGCAAAACACAAGCGTACTCAAATATACTGGGGGGCTGCGGTGGAATGGTATCAAATTTTACGACCTTTTAAAAGCCCTAAATTGATAAATCAGGCAAAGATATCTGGAATCCTATACTTCACCCACAAAGTGGAAAAAGAAAAAAAAAACAAGAGAGTATCTATAATATAGATTGCAAAAATGGTGCAAATTGAATAATGAATTGGGTACAAAATACAGAAAACAGGCACAAAGGCAACGAGGAATTGAGGCCATTATGTATATGATATTTATTCTACTCTTGCATTTAAAAAGGTTTACTTTGAGAAAGGAAGCATAATGATAGTATATAGTGCCTAATATATAGACGTTCACCAAATGCAGACTTGATCCATTCTATGTGAACCATAGGATATATTGCAGAATATCCAGTAGGGGGAGACAAAAACATCTTGCTGGAAGCATCCTCCCTTGGGAAGGAGCAGTAGGGAGACAAGTTACTATACTAACCCTGACACTGCCCAAAAGAAAGGAGGGAGAAATAGTCCTCAAGGTCCCAGAGAAAGCAGATCATCGGGAAGGCATGCTGAATGTCTTTCTACTTTAACTTAGATATTTTCCAATGGTCTGACTAAGGACAGCAAGTCTGGAGTAGGAATAGAGGTCCTTCCCTGGAGGCAGAGGGGTCCCAACCCAGGGAGAAGAGTCACTGGACAGCTGAGGTCCCTGCATTGATCCCTTTGTGTTAAGCTGAACAGTCTGGTGTGACCTGTGTAACCTACTGTCAGCAGACTCACACCTTCACTGAGAAGACCTGCTGCCTGGTTCTGGGCAAGGCAAGAGGTCTGCAGCTTCATGGCAACTTGGACTGTACATTCCTAGGACTGTAGGAAAACCTCTAGGACAGAGCCATGGAAGTTGTGGATGAGACAGAGGCTTTACAACGCTTCTTTGAAGGTAAGATTGACGGTGTTGATTGTCTGAGCCCTACCGGTAGATCAGGGATTTCCGAGCTTGACTCATTCATGAGTTGTGTCTCTAGATTCACTGGTATCTTTGCCTCCATTCACACCACGTTTAGCACGTACAATTTTGTAACCGCTAAATACCGAAATGTTTGAGTGAATATGATTTCACATTGGGAAGCGCCATTAACGGAGAAATATTGCTCTTTCAAAAATGGCACTGAAAAATTGCATCAAAATGAGTTGCACGCATACGACTTAGTCTACATAAGTAATAATATAATTTTATTGTAAATTTCCATTGGCCTGAAATAAGACCAAATAGCCAATCCAACTGCTAAATCACACCTCCGTCCACATTACGTAATTTGTCCTTCAAGAACGGATCTCTGTCTGTCTCACGCGGTCACTGATCACAATAGCGCAACTCGCCTGCGGGGACGTTTTCGGTCATAATCTCGAAGGTCAAGCACCGCGACTCGCATAATGCCATGTATACCCTACGTAACGTGTGCGGCCGCCATTTACGACGTTGACTATGACCAACCCAAAGTGACTTCATTGTCACAAGAACTAATGACGGTGAAAAGCTCATGTCAATCCGGTTCTGAATAATAGTTGGGAGGAATGCAAGAAACAATATGGTTATATGATTTGGTTTTTTAAGTTAAAGGTTATAATTGGAGAAGTGGATTAATTCTGTGATGAATTAATTGAATTTATTAATATTTTTATGTTTTTTTCTCTTTATTTCCCCTGTAACAACTTCACTCTCACTCTTCCTTGTTTGTTGCCTATAGTATTTTTATACCGATATCATGGCCAGAAAATGAGAGATTTTATTTATTATCAGCACATTAATTTTGCTAAATAAATAATTTTTTTTAAACATTAGAAGGATCTCACCTTTGTGTTCCATTGTCACTTACTGCCAGGATTTTGTATTTAATTACAGTACATAATGTATGTTGTTGGAAAAATCTATTTTTTTCCAGTAAAAATAGCTAACAGTTTGGTTGCTAATTGCTAAAAAAAAGTGATCAAATGGAATTAAACCGTGAGAAAATAATAAGTTAATAGGCAATAATAAAAATAAATGTGTGCACAGAATCACATTATCTTATTATTATTATATATTTATATAGCGCCATTAGGTTCCATTGCGCTATATAAATATTAATTCTTAAATAATTATGGAATTGATATTATTCCAGCATCGGTTTTTATTTATTATAGGGGTGTTTAAACTTGGTAGAATAAAAGACCCAAATGGGGGATGCCTAAAATGACATTAAAGTTGTGTATTCAAGTTAAAAGAAAAGAAAAAGAAATAATGAAAAAATAGAATACCTCTTCAATATAATGACTACCGATATATTAAAAAACTAAAATAAAATTGGGATTTTTATTTTGATATATGTGAAAAAATGCAAAAAAAATATTGTTCAAATCAGTAATCATAATTCTTATCATGTATTGTTTTAATGTCTTTAGGTAAAAAGATTAGGACTTTGTTATGAGAGAATGGGCCTGTTGTAGGGGCTTGATGTCTCATAGTATAATAATAAAATATATACTAATTTATTATTAATGTATCACACAAATGCTTATGCTGGAGAAATGTATACAAAGGTTTTAATCATTTTAAGGGCATCATTGTTTCAGAGTATAATGGGATTGGATGACAAAGCCTCATCCACTACCTATTTTTTGTATGACAGGCTACACTTGACATAGTCACATGTACTGTATATACATATAGGGCATTGTGTAGAATATGGCAGGTAAATAATGAGCCATTATATACAAGCGACATTATTGACTTGTGGCCTTTGCTATTTATATATGAATTCCGGTATCTAAAGATCTTATGGAATCTGAACATACATCGGGCCCAATTCATCATTTTTATACATTTTTTTCCATCCCTTTTTTTCTCTTGTTCTATCCACTAATGTTTGGGGGGATTTTTTTGCCCAAAAGGAGCGCACGGGACGGTTCATCAATTGTTCCCGAAAATAAAACTTGCTCTTTAGTTTTTCTCTTTATTCTGTTTTGTGACTTTAATAAATATACAACTGAGAATGTTTCAGAAACCATGACAAACGTTCCAGCGTACGTAAAACCTGTTCATTTGTGACAAATTGCCAAACTTTTGTAATAGTTGCAAATGATGAAACATCTGGAAACCCCTAAAGTCACTGCCCACGGTGATGACCTCCAAGTAGACTTAAAAAGTGACTGTAAAAAAAGGTTAAAATATAAAGGTGACAAACAAAAATAAGAGCACAAAATACCGAAAACTTGACAGGTGGAAATACAATAAAGAATGAGGACTATGACCAGTCACTAATGGGACGTGCGGTGCAAGAATGTCACAGACATTGAAAGCTTTTTATGGATTGTATCTATTGTACTAAAAAAATGTAAACTTTTTTTTAAAGATTTGTTTGTAGATTTAGAAAATAAGGTATATGTGGAATTGCATTGTTATGGGAATACAGGGCCTGGGGTTCAGACACATTGCTTTCAGAAGTTTAGATCCTCCAGGACAAAGTTCTAAAGGTTCCAAAACTGATATAGGCAAATATTACTTTAATTCTAAGCCAAATGTTTATGTTCTTGTTTTTTTTTATATTAGTAGTTTTTTAGAGATATTTTGTTACGTTATGTTCTATTTGTAAGATTTGCAGTTTTGTAAAGTGTTGTATAATTCTGTTGGGTGTTGGAGTAACCCTGCTGTTCTGTTTCGTCAAAAATGACCGAATTCGACATTTTTTATTTTATTTTTCTTTTGTATATGAACAACCATGTTCACATACAGTATAATAATGCAACAGGTATTCAAATAAAACCTTTAAATTAGCTAAAAATCAAGACTTTAATAGGTCCGGTCAAAAATGAAAGGAACATTATAGGTGTATAGTAGACCCGAACAGAACAGCAGGGTTAAAGGATTCATAATGTATAAAAATTGATCTGGAAATGGGTCTAAATATGGACACTGTAGGGAAGGAACTTGTGTCACAAATAGTAGAGCACATATCCAAATAGTGCAAAGGTAAAAAGGCAGCAATGTCACAGGGCGACCAGTCAGGGATTGTGTTCATAGTCTAAAAGACTTTGAAGTTGATTGATGTGGATGACTCCACGTGCACACTTTCTTTCCTTGATTGACAGCCCTCCCCTAATAGGGGTTTTCTCTAAAAACTATGCAAAGTATAAGAGGACAGGTATCTATTGGTAATAAAACAAGTATACAGTATATAATATATTATCTATCTATTTATTATGGTATATATATATCTATATATAGATATGTATATACACTACCGTTCAAAAGTTTGGGGTCATTTAGAAATTTCCTTATTTTTGAAAGCAAAGCACATTTTTTTCTTCAATGAAGCTAACGTTAAATGAATCAGAAATGCACTCTATACATTGTTAATGTGGTAAATGACTATTGTAGCTGCAAACGTCTGGATTTTAATGCAATATCTACATAGGTATATAGAAGCCCATTTCCAACATCCACCACTCCAGTGGATTAATGGTACATTGTGTTTGCTAACTGTGTAAGAAGTCTAACAGGCCTGTCACACGTGTCAATGTCGCCCGCGATATCGCTCATGCGTCACAAATTATTAATCGCCTGAGCGATGTGGAATTATCGCAGGTAAGATGTCACACGCGTCAATATGACCCAGCGATGCGGTGATGTCGCCATCTTGCGAGCGATTTTATTTAGTCGCTTGTACGTTGTCAAAATAGAAAATACGTCGCTGAGTTTAGTGTCACACGCAGCAATGCACAAGGTCTACTGAGCGATGAGCGACAGGTTTTACATCTGGCAGTGAAACCTGCGATCAGCGACATATCGCTGGTTGCATCGCTTGGTCACACGCTTCAATGTCGCTCCTGCGTCACTTTTACGTCGCTTGAGCGACTGAAAATCCGTGACGTATGAGCGACATTGACAGCGATATCGACGCGTGTGACATCCCCTTAATAGATGTTTAGAAAACACTTGTACAAGTATGTTAGCACAGCTGATAACAGTTTGGCTGATTAGAGAAGCTATAAAATTGACCTTCCTTTGAGCTAGTTGAGAATCTGGAGCATTACATTTGTTTATTCTATGAAACTCTCAAAATGGCCAGAAAAAGAGAACTTTCATGTGAAACTCGACAGTCTATTCTTGTTCTTAGAAATGAAGGCTATTCCATGCGAGATATTGCCAAGAAACTAAAGATTTCCTACAACAGTGTGTACTACTCCCTTCAGAGGAGAGCACAAACAGGCTCTAATCAGAGTAGAAAGAGAAGTGGAAGGCCCCGCTGCACAACTGAGCAACAAGACAAGTACATTAGAGTCTCTAGTTTGAGAAATCGACGCCTCGCAGCGCCTCAACTGGCAACTTCATTAAATAGTACCCACAAAACGCCAGTGTCAACGTCTACAGTGAATAGGCGACTCCGGGATGCTGGCCTTCAGGGCAGAGTGGCAAAGAAAAAGCCATATCAGTGACTGGCTAATAAGGGAAAAGATTAATATGGGCAAAAGAACACAGACATTGGACAGAGGAAGTTTTATGGACAGAAAAATGTTTTATGGACAGAAGAATCAAAGTTTGACGTTTTTGGATCACACAGAAGAACATTTGTGAGACGCAAAACAACTGAAAAGATGCTGGAAGAGCCTGACGCCATCTGTCAAGCATGGTGGAGGTCATGATGGTCTGGGGTTGCTTTGGTGCTGGTAATATGGGAGATTTCACTCCATTTTACAACGCCATGCCACACCCTGTGGACAGTGCTTGATGGAGTCAATTGCATCCTACAACAAGACAATGACCTAAAGCACATCTCCAAATTATGCATGAACTATTTAGGGAAGAAACAGGCAGCCGGTATTCGATCTATAATGGAGTGTCCACAAAATTGTGTATATACAGTGCCTACAAGTAGTCTTCAACCCCCTGCAGATGTAGCTGGTTGACACATGCGGAATTAACTTGGCATTGTGACATTTAGACTGTAGATCAGCCTAGAAGTGGGAAATGCAGTGTCACAAAAAATTATTATTATTATTTTTTTTTTTAAAGCGTTAAAAGTTATTTCAGAGGGTCATTTATTATTCAACCCCTCAAACCACCAGAATTCTGTTTGGTCCCCCTAAAGTATTAAGAAGTAGTTCAGGCACAAATAACAATGAGCTTCACATGTGTGGATTAATTATCTCTTTTGCCAGCCTTTTCTGACTATTTAAGACCCTCCCCATACTTGTGAACAGCACTCATACATGGTCAACATGGGAAAGACAAAGGAGCATTCCAAGGCCATCAGAGACAAGATCGTGGAGGGTCACAAGGCTGGCAAGGGGTACAAAACCCTTTCCAAGGAGTTGGGCCTACCTGTCTCCACTGTTGGGAGCATCATCCGGAAGTGGAAGGCTTATGGAACTACTGTTAGCCTTCCACGGCCTGGACAGCCTTTGAAAGTTTCCTCCCGTGCCGAGGCCAGGCTTGTCCGAAGAGTCAAGGCTAACCCAAGGACAACAAGGAAGGAGCTCCGGGAAGATCTCATGGCAGTGGGGACATTGGTTTCAGTCAATACCATAAGTAACGTACTCCACCGCAATGGTCTCCGTTCCAGATGAGCCCGTAAGGTACCTTTACTTTCAAAGCGTCATGTCAAGGCTCGTCTACAGTTTGCTCATGATCACTTGGAGGACTCTGAGACAGACTGGTTCAAGGTTCTATGGTCTGATGAGACCAAGATCGAGATCTTTGGTGCCAACCACACACGTGACGTTTGGAGACTGGATGGCACTGCATACGACCCCAAGAATACCATCCCTACAGTCAAGCATGGTGGTGGCAGCATCATGCTGTGGGGCTGTTTCTCAGCCAAGGGGCCTGGCCATCTGGTCCGCATCCATGGGAAGATGGATAGCACGGCCTACCTGGAGATTTTGGCCAAGAACCTCCACTCTTCCATCAAGGATCTTAAGATGGGTCGTAATTTCATCTTCCAACAAGACAACGGCCCAAAGCACAGCCAAGAAAACCAAGGCCTGGTTCAAGAGGGAAAAAATCAAGGTGATGGAGTGGCCTAGTCAGTCTCCTGACCTTAACCCAATTGAAAACTTGTGGAAGGAGCTCAAGATTAAAGTCCACATGAGACACCCAAAGAACCTAGATAACTTGGAGAAGATCTGCATGGAGGAGTGGGCCAAGATAACTCCAGAGACATGTGCCGGCCTGATCAGGTCTTATAAAAGACGATTATTAGCTGTAATTGCAAACAAGGGTTATTCCACAAAATATTAAACCTAGGGGTTAAATAATAATTGACCCACACTTTTATGTTTAAAATGTATTAAAATTCAACTGAGCAACATAACTTTTTGGTGTGTAAGATTTATGCTTCTGTTAATAAATCCTACTCTCGTTTGCAGTTTGAAGGCTCTAACTTTTGGCATCTTATCAAACCACCTAAATCTGCAGGGGGTTGAAGACTACTTGTAGGCACTGTATATAATCCTAACCTTTATATCAGGATTCCCTTATTGGGCAGAAACACCTAGGTGAGCCTGATCCCTTTATGTCCCTTACAGGCACGAAGGTTGAGCATGTAATGTAATTGTCTATCATCTGACAAGATGCCCTCGTTGTACAGATTGGTGATTGACCCCCAACTAATCTTTTGCTAGGAAGCCCCCTTTAACAATTGCCCTTACAAAAGTTGGTTTACTGCCCTTACAATTTCCTAAAATACACTAATGATTCATTAAAGTGTTATCGCCATATTCATAATGTCCTATTTCTTGTACATGTTTTCATCTGTTCTTGAGATATTAACACATTTACAGCTTGTTGCCTTAGAGACCACCACTGCTTGTCTGCAGAACCTGCTGGGGGCTTACAAGCTTTTTTCTATTGAGCTTGTAAGCGCTGTTTTGAAGCTAGCAGAGATCACTGGAGAGCACTGTTACTAACCTTGGTCAGCTTCTGTTCAGCGCTTACAAGCTACACAGCGGTGGTCGGTCTCCTAGACGACGAGCTGTAAAGAAAAGCGTTGACATCGCAAGAACTGCTGCAAATGTTAATAAACAATAAATTGAAAAAAGTGGTTGCTTTTACAAGCGCTATCTGACAATATCTATGAAGAGCAGAATTAACCCTTTAATTTGATGTCTTTTTTTCATTCCACAGAATACTGATCTCTAGTTTATTATTTCTTTGGCTATGCTATGGTCAGGCATGGCCTCAGTGGTGGGCAAACTGTGCAATCACAGGGTGTATCAGCTACATCTTCTGAAGAGGGTGAGGACAGATTGCTTGCTATCCCAGGTCTGTAATCACCAGGTACTCTGGGAGGCACAGACAGAAGAGAGACTGTGCAGAATATGGGCCCTTTGCAGTCCAAGAAGTCATGATAATATATGATTTCATCTGCTTGGAGGGGGTAGCGGCCCCCTTACCTGTAGGCCCCTGTGTGGCTGCACAGTTTGCGCCAATGAGGTGTCCGCCCCTGACCAGGTATCATAAAGGGTTATTCCAAGAATTGTAAGTTATCTCATATCTGGCATTCCTATACACAATGAATGGAGCAGAGGTCAAACACGCACACCTCCACTCAATTGAAAACAGGTTTCATCAAAGCCCATTCTTGTGGTTCTGGACCCTTGTTATCAGAATCGCTGGGATTTCCAGTTGTCAGGACCACAAGAATCACTTATTTATGCCCTATCCATTACATGTATTTTTGAGAATAACCCTTTAACAACAATAATGATATAATAATATTATTACACATAGCATAACACTGCTACTAGATTGCCATATGTTTTGCTGATTGCCGGTCATTGCGTGGTAACAACTGAGCACTATATTTCACACTGCTATCCAGTACACTGTAGAGAATTGTATATTTGCATTGTATGGTAGTGGAGGTATTGTACAGAACTCAGCTGTATGTTAGCATTATTTGCCCATTGTAGTATGGTGCTGTTATTTTGGCCTTTTATTGGTATGGCGTGGTTATTCCTACACTATATTGTAGCAAACCTTATTGAAGGAGCCAACAGTAAAATGCATGGCACCATCTCATGTAAGGACAGGCTTGAACACACTATTCTTATTTGCCATTTATTCCATTGCGCTTTACATGTGAAAAGGGTGCATAAATAGACAAGTACAATTATTCTGAACAATACAAGGCACAAACAGGTACAGGAGGGGAGAGGAACGTACCCGTGAGGGCTCAGTCTACAAGGGATGGGTGAGGATACAGTAAGTGAGGAGAGAGGACCCTGCCCGCGAGGGCTCATAGTCTACAAGGGATGGGTGAGGATACAGTAGGTGAGGAGAGAGGACCCTGCCCATAAGGGTTCACAGTCTACAAAGGAAGAGTGAGGATACAGTAGGTGAGGAGAGAGGATCCTGCCCACAAGGGATCACAGTCCACAAGGGATGGGTGAGGATATAGTAGTTGAGGAGAGAGGACCCTGCCCACGAGGGCTCACAGTCTACAAGGGATGGGTGGGGATACAGTAGTTGAGGAGAGAGGTCCCTGCCCTTTAGGGATCACAGTCTACAAAATATTGTTGAGGATACAGTACGTGAGGAGAGAGAACCCTGACCGTGAGGGATCACAGTCCACATGGGATGGGTGTGGATACATTAGGCGAGGAGAGAGGACCCTGCCCATGAGGGCTCACAGTCTATGAGGGATAGGTGAGGATACAGTAGGTGAGGAGAGAGGACCCTGCCCGTGAGGACTCAGTCTATAAGAGATAGGTGAGGATACAGTAGGTGAGGAGAGAGGACCCTGCCCGTGAGGGATCACAGTCCACATGGGATGGGTGAGGATACAGCAGATGAGGAGAGAGAACCCTGCCCGTGAGGACTCACAGTCTATAAGGGATAGATGAGGATACAGTAGGTGAGGAGAGAGGACTCTGCCCGTGAGGGCTCACAGTCTACAAGAGATGGGTGAGGATACAGTAGGTGAGGAGAGAGGACCCTGCCCACGAGGGCTCACAGTCTACAAAGGACTAAGATATATCTCAAATATTTAGGTAGGTGGCCCCTACAACATGCTCAGAGCATGTCTACTGAGATTGTAATTCCCAGCGGTTATGGACATTCGCCTTGACCTGCTTGGTGCTGACACACTTTCAGCATATATTACACAATGTATTTGTAAAGCCAGAGAGATTCCTGATATGTCTATAATGTCCACACCAGAGCCTGCAATGTGTCCTGCAGACGCACCAGCTACAGATGATACGATGTACCTCTGCGCCTTCACCACTGGAAATTTCATTTGGAATGAAAGTGAAAGAACGCTGATACGTGACATTCGCTACAAAGAAATAACAATGTTGCTCTTTCCATATCTATGAACTACATGAAGAGGAAGTGAAGTTGTAAAATAGATAGTGAAATCTAAACAGATCACATTTATATAAACCCATGTGTTCCAGCTATTATCACCGCTGTGCAATTCATACTTGGTATCAGAAAAGATCGGCCTAATAACTGCACAACGGCGTCAAGGACTCACATCATAGTTATAAGCACTCCGTATCGGTGAGAATTCCCAACCTCATCCGTCACTTATACTGTCCTTCGCTATTTGTCCAGGACAACTTGTTTTAGCAAATGATCAAATATCTTATAGGGATTGTTTTTATTATTCATTATTTATTGTGAGATCAGTAAAATAAAGTGGCCAGGTGCGTACTCCAACCCTAATGGCCACTTTACACGCGGCAACAGGAAGATAGAAAACGGCAGGTGTCGGAGACAATTGTACCTTTTACCTTCAAAACACCTTGCAGATACCTGAATTACACGCAGCCACTTCAAGGTGTTTTGAAGGTAAAAGGTACAATTGTCTCCGACATCTGCCGGTTTCTATCTTCCTGTTGCCGCGTGTAAAGTGGCCATTACAGATACCTCATATACCCTAATACGAGACACGGTGGGATCAGTCAGGATTCATAGAAATCGGTTTGAAAAAGACAGATCTGACATTCACTATATGGACAAAAGTATTGGACCCACCTCTGAATTACTGAATTCAGTTTTTTCCTTCAGTCCCATTGTCACAAGTGAATGTGAATGGATGAGACGTTCTGAGTAGGTCACTGACAGTGCGGTCCTGTAATAGGACTTCACCCATGTAACAAGTCTGTGAATTTTCTTTCTTCTTAAATATTCCACAGTCAACAGTCACTAGTGTTTAGGAACCACAACTCAGCCACAAAGTCACAGACCAGTGTGGGGTCACCAAGACACGAGGTGCATAAGTCACCGATGCTCCGGTGACCTAGCACACAAACTGTGCACCAGGAACGTCATGACATGGCTTTCCATGTCCGATCAGCTGCTTGCAAGTGGAGTCTGGGGTTGATAAATGCCAGGAGAGTGTTACCTGCCTGGCTGCACAGTGCCCACTGCTTTGGTGTAGGAGGGTTAATGCCGGGTACATGTCTTTCAAGAGTCGCCTCAATCCACTAGTTCCAGTGAAGCGAAATCTTAGTTTTACAGCACACAAAACATTTTGGACAATTGTAGCTTCCAGTTTTGTGTCAACAGTTTGGTGAAGGCCTTTTTCTATTCCCTACAAATGTGCCCAATCCATTAAGATCCATAGAGACATGGCATCGGAGGTTGGTATTAGAAGGACATGAGCCCGGACCTCAACTCCAACCACTTGAACAGAGATTATGAGCCAGTCCTCTCCTTCAACATCAATGTCTGTCTGCACAAATGCTTTACTGGATGAAGGGATGAGAAGTCCCACAGACACCTCCAAAATCTTGTAGAAAACCTCAGAAGATTGGAAGGTACCAACTCCATATGAATGCCTATGGGTTTAGAATAAGAGATCAGAAAAGCTCCTGTAGGTGTAATGGTGACACGGGGAGAGGACACAATATGTTCGTCCATATGGTGTAGCTGCCAGAGCTCTCTTGTGAGCAGAACTCATGACACTAATAAGTCAGTTGTGAGGATAATGATCATTTATTTTATTTCATGTTTTTGAGCATATTGTAAAATGTGTTAATGGGACATCAATGAGATTTTTATTAAAAAAAAAAAAAAAGTATTTAAACAACAGCTTACATTATTCTACAATCTGTTAATGGGGCATAGCTGCCGGCATTATGCTGATTGACAGCTGGCTTCCTGCAGGTAGGTAGCGGGGAGCTGTCTGTCAATCAACATGACATTGGCAGTGATGTCCCATCAACTGAGCAGAACTGATACTCTGTTGACATGACTTCAGCAGAAACGGCTGATCCAATAAGTAACCGCTTTGTGCCAGGGGAGAACAGCCCCGTATGCAAAAGGCAGGTACTTGTTATTATTAACAACTATCTGTTTAGGCACATTGTAAAGAAAAAGAAAAAAAGTACCAACTATCGCCTTTAAAGAGGTTTTACTTTATTCTCTTCAGAGTTGCATTTTGTTTCTATTTTCCATCGATGCATACATGAATTCTCTATTTATACAGGTTTCATGGGTGTGTATGCCAAGTTATGGAATGCCAATAGATTAGGTTTAACTTATTTAAAGGGGTGGTCCGAAGAAATTTCATTCTAAATCCCCATTTATGGCCCCCATCTAAACTAATTTTTAATATGGCGCTGTATTAGAAAGATCTTACCCTTCCCTGTCTACACTCTCTAACTACTATTAATTGGCAATATGTTCGGAGGAGCCAGCGGCATGCAGAGACCAGTGCCACCGCGCATGGACTTCACTGCAGGGGTGGCATTGTTCCCTAACACCGCACTGCTTTGTGTTGCCATGTGTACTGATCTGAGCCGGTAACGGAGCGGACGTTGTCACTGTGCAGATCACACAATGCACAGCGAGCAGGGAGGGAGATGGTAGGAAAGGAGCAGCCCTGAAAGGAGCATCACTAATGATGAGGGGGCAGAGGGTGTGACACTGACCGCAGCCTCTGCCCCCTGCTCTGATGAGGTTTTGTTTGGGTATCCAGCATACATTGGGGGTCTCAAAAGTAATTAGATAGTGTTGTCAGGAAACGGTAGGGAATGTCTAATATAGCCATTCTACCAACACGGTAGACATTACTGTAGTTTAGATTGGGGAAATGGATAGAGATTAAGATTTACATTTTTCAACCCCTTGAAGGAGGTAGAAAGCGAGAAGCATATAGAGGTGTCATCATCGTCATACCAATGAAATCTGTTGTATCTTGTAGATGTGTTTTTGGCTTTTCTTTGTGATACCTTTGGTTGGCAGCTTTTTATTGTTTCACACTTGATGTCCAAAGAATGGTCCACTCACTTCTTATAGTTGCTTTGCAGTTTTTAAAACCTGATACAATTAAAAGTAGCTGAAAAGCTGAACATGTGAACAGTGGCGTAACTTCAAGCCCAGGGGCCCCGATGCAAAAGCTCCAACGGGGCCCCAAATTATTGCAAATCTTTAATAATAGTAGTCCTTTTTCTATGGGCCAAAGGGACTTTTGGGGCCCCCCTAGGCTGCAGGGCCCGGGTGCGATCGCAACCTCTGCACCTATTGTAGTTATGCCCCTGCATGTAAATTTCTGTGCCAGAAAACTTTTCTGTTCATATGTTCTTTCTTTATTCAGCAATTTTAAAGATGCATTTAGAAGTGTACCCTCCTGCCAAAGACGTATTGTACCCAAATCCTTAGAATACCCTTGAAGCATAGTATGGCACTGTTTAGTGACTCCATAGTACAGCACAAAGAGAGTTAATGCACTCTGTACCATGTATATGACTTGGGGGTTCCTCCTCCATTTACAGAGATATTGGGGTAAACTGTATCCTTGCAAGTTTCCTATGGGACAGGCTAAACCTTTTTATAGTATTTGGGTAGAAACATCACGATCTAGGAATCTCAATGAGCAGACTGTGTATTTATGACGACATCTTCCTTAAACGTATAGGAAAGGTTGTACGTGAAAATGCCTAGTTGTACTTCTTTATGATATGCTACCTGCTCTGCTCCTTATCTACTGGAAATCCATAAGTAAACACTGGCTAATCAGGCCAGGAGGTGTTTTCTTCTCTAAGCAACATCATTGGACTAAAGGAAACAGACTGGGCATTGCCAACAGGAGTTTGTTTTTCCACTAAGAGCACATCAGTCTTATATAGATCGGACGATACAATTTAGGCTGGTTTCACATAACGATTTTGTGCCTGTCCGTGGGATCCGACTTTGAAGGGGGATCCCACGGACAGGCACGGATCCATACGGATCCCTGCAATCGGATGGCAAATAGCCATCCGATCTGCAGGATCCGTGTGGATCCTGCGGTCCCCTGCCTCTCCCTACTCCTGCCTCCTCCATCTTCTTCCCTCTCCTACTCTATATGATGTGCCCCCGCTATTCTTTGCTGTGCCCCCTCTTCTATATCCTCCTCTATCCCTATCCTGTCCCCTGTCCTCTCCCTGTGTGTAAAAAAATAAAAAAACTCCTCCGGGAGTATACATTACCTGTCACCGGCTCCCACGCTGCACACGATCAGGGCTAAAGGACCTGTGATGATGTCAGAGTCACATGACCCGGTCAGCTGACCGGGTCATGTGACCGGGCTCTTACATCATCACAGGTCCTTTAGCCCTGATCGTGCGGCAGCGTGGGAGCGGTGACAGGTAATGTATACTCCCGGAGGAGTTTTTTTATTTTTTTACACACAGGGAGAGGACAGGGGACAGGATAGGGATAGATGAGGATAGAAGAGCGGGGGACACACATAGAATAGCGGGGGCACATCATATAGAGTAGGAGAGGGAAGAAGATGGAGGAGGCAGGAGTAGGGAAAGACAGGCAGATACGGAGCCGACATCGGATCTGAGGTGAACTCAGATCCGATGTCCATAGGCTCCTATGCTGTGGGCACATCGGACAGCCTCGGATCAGCAGTGATCCGATGCTGTCCGATGTGAGTCACGGACACAAAATCGTAGCAGGCTACGATTTTGTGCCCGTGATTACATCGGATGGGATCGGATGGTGCCAAAATCGGATGCTAATAGTGGCACATCCGATCCCATCCGATTCCCATAGGGGAACATGGGGTCCGATTTCGGATCCGATTGTATCCGTTTTGAAACGGATACAATCGGATGACCGAAAATCGTTATGTGAAAGCAGCCTTAGGGGGCCGTCACACGCTGCGACATCTTTAGCGATATTGTAAGCGATCACGTGCATGCGCAATCGCTTACAATATCGCTCACATCGCTGGTGAGATGTCACACAGGCAGACTCACCAGCGATGTGGAGCAGCGATCTCGCTCGTTACTATGGTACACATCGGGTAACTAGGCGCCGCGCGTCGCTTAGTTACCCGACGTGTACCATAGTTACCATCTCCCAGCATAGGCTCTGCCGCTGGGAGATCGTTCATCGTGGTGTCACACACCACGATGATGCAGATCGTTGCATCGTTCATCGCTAGATCTGAGAACCGAACCTCAGATCAGCGATGTCACGATCAAGCGATTTACCATCGTAAATCGCTTGATTACATGCAACGATATCTTGCCCGATATCGCTTAAGCGATCAAAAAGGAGATCGCTTAAACGATATCGGGCAAGATATCGTTCCGTGTGACGGCCGCCTAAGGCTCAATTGATGTCAGATTAAAGATATTGTGATGTTTTTCTTCATGATTTCGCTATTGTAGTAAATGGAATCTGTCAGCCTAGACCGATAGTATATCACATCCAACAGCTGATCGGCACAACACCCTTGGGGTGGTGAATGTGGAAATAGTCATACAAAATCAGTAAGAAATCCCAGCACTGAGCACATAGCTTTTGTTGGTAAAATGGTCCTTATAAAAATCACAACTTTAAGGCCCCATACACATTAAACTAATGTGGGCTGTACCCGCAAATATTGATGGGTTCAGCTGACTGTCTAGTGTGTATGGGGGAGCCATCGACTGATGGTCCACAGAGATGTGGATTGCTGATGTCTCATTTTGGACTGTTGATCACACTGTTCTACCAGAGATAAATTGCTGGCTGAGAGGTTAGTTGGAAGCTTTCTTAGGCCCCTTTCACATCAGCGGTAATCGCTGATCGCGGCAGTTGCGGTGAAAAAAACGCAACTGCCGTGGTTACCGCATAACGGCCGCACTTGTGGTTCACTTGCGGCAAGCCCCATGCAATGTCTATGGGGCTTGCGGTAAGTGGGCGGCAAGTGCAGTTTCAGCAGATGCGGCCGCAAAAAAACGTGGCTGTCTGCATTTTTTTCGCGGCCGCATCTGCCGCAAGTGCTGAAACCACAACTATACCGCACTTGCTGCACCTGCCGCAAGCCCCGTAGACATTGCAAGTGCGGCCGTTATGCGGTAAACGCGGCAGTTGCATTTTTTTCACCGCAACTGCCGCGATCTGCGATTACCGCTGATGTGAATGGGGCCTTACAGAGGACATGGAGCACTTGGCTGAGCGAGCGCTCCTGTGTATGGGAGAGTCAAATGAGATAGGTGTTGACCGAACGATCTGCCAAAGCATTATTTGGATGGCATCCATGTAATGTGTATGTGGGCTTCAGTTTTCTAATTTCTGCAGTAGCTGAAGTTGAACATGCTAACTAGGCTGCTCAGTGCACCCTGGGTGTGCCCAAGAGGCTCAGTGGTTTTCCATGTCCAGACTTCCTCACTGTTATATTCCCTGCACGGCTATGTGCTTAGTTTACACTGTTAGTTTGGGCAGAAAAACTCCCATTGAATACTGTAAGTTCCCACGATGAGTCTGCCTTGCATTATGGACGCAGTGTGTTTTCTTTCCTGAGACTCTAGTGTTCTCTGCAGGAGAATGCCCTGTCCGTGCACACGATCAGGATTCTGCACAAAGTGTGCCTTCTTTTCCGGAGACGTCGGTGTCCTGTGCAGGAGAACGCGCCGTTGGTGCCCACGATCAGGAATCTGGACGCAGCGTGTTTTGTCTTCTGGAGACACTAATGTTCTCTGCGGGAGAACATGCCGTATGTGTCCAAGGTTAGGACACTGGATGCAGTTTCATTCCTCTTGAGGAGATGCTAGTGTTTTCTACAGGAAATCGTGCTGTCGGTACCCACAATCAGGATAATGGGTGCAGATTATTTTCGTTGTGTTCCCCGCTCCACAGGAATAAATTGACATGCTGAAGCTCGGGGAGCCGCACTGCATGACAGTTTACATTGCAGAGAATAGAAGCTCAGCGAGCAGGAGATTTCTATAAATCCAATCACTTGTATTGTACTATGCACCGTTCTGTACGCAGCAAAAACACGCTGGCTCCAAAACACTGCTGATCCTGATCGTGGGCACAGGCCCTAACAGTCCTGAAAACTAAACAAAATCTGGAACTATTTACACTATCATGGAAACTGTTGCAGTTTTATCCATAATGTAGCGCTATAAGACTCAAAGCAGTAAGCAAGGATAATTATACTAATCCTAATAATACCTGCATTTAATAATTTAACTTTATATACCGGTATATAATGATAATTCTACACCATTAGTTATACCCACACAAAAAAAAAACTTTTTCTCAGAATAGTTGCATATTTTGGGGATGTTTGTAAAGATATAATCACTACCATATACACGAATAAACATACATTACAACTTGATTTACCGATCCCTGATGGTTTCACTTACTGCCCAGCCTATTTAGAAGTAAATAGTACAAATTGTAATATTCTTGGCAAAGACAGAACTAGTAAATTTACTATGGCTCTCATATTGTGAAACGGACATAAAGTAATATACGGTAATAATGATTACTACTTTTGCTTGAGCTGATGTTATATATCTGATGTTCTACACTCCTGAATCTAAAGTTACCCGTATATACTCGTGTATAAGCCGACCCGTGTATAAGCCGACCCCCCTACTTTTGCCCCAAAAATCTGGAAAAACCTATTGACTCGTGTATAAGCCGAGGACCCCAGCACAGGTATACAGCCCCCAGCAGTGTGGTATACAGACCCCCCCCAGTGGTATACAGGCCTCCCCAGTGGTAGTATACAGCAGCCCCAGTGGTAGTATATAGCAGCCCCAGTGGTAGTATATAGCAGCCCCAGTGGTAGTATACAGCAGCCCCAGTGGTAGTATATAGCAGCCCCAGTGGTAGTATACAGCAGCCCCAGTAGTTAGTATACAGCAGCCCCAGTAGTTAGTATACAGCAGCCCCAGTGGTAGTATACAGCAGCCCCAGTGGTAGTATACAGCAGCCCCAGTGGTAGTATACAGCAGCCCCAGTGGTAGTATATAGCAGCCCCAGTAGTTAGTATATAGCAGCCCCAGTAGTTAGTATACAGCAGCCCCAGTGGTAGTATACAGCAGCCCCAGTGGTAGTATACAGCAGCCCCAGTGGTACATATAGCAGCCCCCTGGGGGTACCCAGCAGCCCCCTGGGGGTACCCAGCAGCCCCCAAATGCTGGCACTCGCCCCTCCTTGCAAGGGCCCCCCCCCCCCGCTTCTCTTACCATCCTGGTCTTCTGATCAGCGCCGCTCCTCGGCGCTCCGTCCTCGCTGCTCCCGTCCTGCTACATCCGGGATCCCCGGCCGTCGCGCGATGACGTCACATGCCTGCGACGGCCGGAGATCCCGGATGTAGCAGGACGGACGGAGCACCGAGGAGCACCGCTGATCAGAAGACCGGGATGGTAATATAACCAGCGGGGGGGCCCTTACAAGGGGGGGCGAGTGCCAGCATTTGGAGGCTATATGCACTGCTTCCCCCTGCCGCTGATTGACAGGGGGAAGCAGTGCATATTTAATGAGCGGCCCCACGGGGCCGCTCATACAGCAGCCTCCCCCCGCCTCCTCCAGCCTCCACAGCCCCCACCACCGTATAGACCCGTGTATAAGCCGAGGGGGAGACTTTTCAGCCCAAATTTTGGGCTGAAAAACTCGGCTTATACACGAGTATATACGGTACTTCTCATTAAATTCTACGCCTTGCAATAAATGTAGAGATGCAGTGAATTTAAAATATGGTAGGTCATAGGTACTGAACTAATTTTGACTAATATAAAATAATTGACAATGCTTCCCCCATATACTTCAGATTACTTGGGAAAGGTGTTTTGCGATCCGCGCTGCCAGACTGACTCGCATCAAAGAAGACACTTGTAGATGAAGTGTTGATCAAATCCTTCTTTTATTCACCGACGCGTTTCGGTGCCCACCTGGCACCTTCATCAGGGTTCATCAGAACCCTGATGAAGGTGCCAGGTGGGCACCGAAACGCGTCGGTGAATAAAAGAAGGATTTGATCAACACTTCATCTACAAGTGTCTTCTTTGATGCGAGTCAGTCTGGCAGCGCGGATCGCAAAACACCTTTCCCAAGTAATCTGATGCTTCTCCACGTCTGAGTGGTCGGTGAAGGTCCAGCAGCAGCCATCAGGATATAATTCCTAACACGTCTTCAAACCAGTTGTGGGTGACACAACTGGATCAGGTGAGTGAACCCCTGTTGCTCACTGAGTTTCCAATTTAGTGTCTAGTGATAAGGGCACTATTGCGCCTCTTGTTCCCCCAACCCCCCCTTTTTGTATTTCCCCCATATACTGGTACACAGGTAGTCTATGAAGAACCGAAGGACTAAGGGCCCTTTCACATCAGCGGTATTTTCAAATCACGGCAGATGCGGTGAAAAAACCGCATCTGCCGCGATTACCGCATAACCACGACACTTGCGGCACACTTGCGGCAAGCCCCATGCAATGTCTATGGGGCTTGCGGTAAGGGTGCGGCAAGTGCGGTTTCGGCACTTGCGGCAGGTGCGGCCGCGAAAAAAACCGCTGCTTGCAGCGTTTTTTTTTCCGCGGCCGCACCTGCCGCAAGTGTCGAAACCGCACTTGCCACACCTGCCGCACCCTTACGCAAGCCCCATAGACATTGCATGGGGCTTGCCGCAAGTGTCGCGGTTATGCGGTAATCGCGGCAGATGCGGTTTTTTCACCGCATCTGCCGCGATTTGAAAATACCGCTGATGTGAAAGGGCCCTTAGGCTGGTTTCACACTACGATATTTGCATTTCCGATAAAAATCAGACAGCATTGGATCCGAATTTGGCCCCATGCAGCCCTATGGGCATCGGACCGAATCGGATGTACACTAAATGCCATCCGATTTGGTCCGATCCGATTCTGTCCGATTTTTTTATCGGTGCAAAAATCGGAGCGTGAATTTCTAGTACACAGTAAAAAAAAAAAAAGATTTTTTTTAATTAGAAATATAACAAATACATTTAGAGACTCCATATTTATTAGAAAAAAAATCCCTCAGTCCAACGTAGTCAATAGACAGAGCAATCGACAAGCAGGTTGAGACTGACAGTGACAGTGGCAGTGCAGTGAATATCCCCGGAAGTTAATGAGCAGTCCCCGGAAGTACTAGAAACGGGACGGACAGTGAGATGGTAGGACACGCGCCACAGACCCGGAAAGGATAACAATTATATTTATTAATGATATGCTTTATTTTACAATCTCCGGCCCTGAAATTTAACATGGGTTTCCCAGGAAAACACATGTTCGGGATATGGGCACGGTCACTAGATGTCTGGTGCAGACCCCAAATTCTACAGTTCAGGTTTGCCCATCAGAGTCCAAAATCTAATCTGAGTCATTGAGACAACAAACTAAAAACACACCAACAAATCGACTTCACAACAGCAGAGAAAATGGAGCCAATGGTGTGAATGTAATTTTTCACACGTAGCTTTTGATTTTTGGCTTAGTTTTTGTTCAAAAATAACCAATAATTTGTCATATGTTGGGTTTTCTTCCAAGGTTACATTTACCAAATATTGAGGCCAGATTATTATTATTTTTTAATAAATCCTGATACACAAAACTCTAAATTTCAATGTGTTTTCTTAGTTTTTTCTCATGACTTTATCTGAAATTAAGAAAACTTTTGCATAAAAGTATAATTACAAAAATCAGCACAGATTAAAACAAAATTTAAAAAACTATGACAAAAGCCAATCTTGCCTACATTTTTTTCCAATGAATATGCACCCAGGTAGGGGGCATGCACCACAGGGATAGCTCATGAAGCAATTATGCCATCCATGGAGGAGGGGGGCCAGTCTTGGTTGGTCCCATCCCATTTACTATAACGTGATCTGTGCTGGAACCCCTATTTTTAAGTAAACAATAAATATAGAATAAAGAAAAAGTGGAGGAGAACACCCGGCGCTTCTTCCTTAACTGGAGAAAACCCAATACCACGAAGGATTAACATATTTTGCACATAAGTAGTTTCCATAAACTCTCTCCTATGAATCACCTCCTAGAAGGGGAACCCTATGGCGGTAGAGGGGCTGTCAGAATGTGACACAGATCAGGTGTTTTCTGGGATACAAGGTCAGGGTGGTTGTGTTTTGGGAATGCAGCTTGTTTGTGACTGTTTATAGTACCTGACCGGCTGCATCATATTGTTGGGAGAGGTGCGAGGTGAGCTCGGATGACCCTTGGCTGGCATTTCAATAGAAACTGGGCCCTCTGGAGGGGAAGAGTTACGGCAGTCTGGAAATATGTGGCATCCCCAGCTCTCAGCTAATTTATGAGATAAGAGGTTGTTAAAAAAAAAAAAAAAAATGGGTATTGGAAAAAAATGTTTAGAGAAAAAGAAGAAAGTTGGGGGAGGTTGTGGAGCTGGGCTATTCCAGGAGAGGCCTTGTGTCCACGTGTAACCCCTTCATTCCATGGTGCAGCCCTAACAATGAGGATTCTTATCTTTTCCTATTTCAGCTGTTTAAAAATCTCCACGTTTGGACGCTATAAAATAACAACATGGAATCAGCCCAGATTAATGGAATTCCCAGTGCCCGCCGCCTGGGTATATAAACCATCTAAATCATATGCTGTTTATAGAACTAAAAGCTGGTGGGTCTTTTAAAGAGGATTTATCAGACTGGATGAAATTCTCACAATCCAAGAGACTTAAACTTCAGAGTATAAAAATACCTCCAAATTCCCACAATTCATGGAGTGTTTCCATTTTCTTTTGCACCAATATAGACTTTTATGAAAAGTTAAAGAAACACATCACTAATATCTCAGCTGGGATCAGAAGCCGTGTAGACAATAAGCCGTATTACATATGGAGCGGATAAGGAGGCAGCAAGTGTCCGGTCACTGAATGAGTGATCAATCTCCTGCCCAAGACAATGTTTTAAGTAGCCGTACTATTTCACATTTTTTATGTAGACATGTAAGGATCATTCATGAAAAAGTTCTAAAACGTAACTAAATCCAGCTATTATACATACATAAAACACAGTTCATGTCAATTACCCTGTTTTGACAAAAATAACACAGTGTCTTATATTAATTTTTGCTCCTAAACTGACGTATGTAAAGTGCTATGGAATTAATAGCGCTATATAAATGAATAAATATTATTATTGTCCTAAAGATGCGCTAGGTCTTATTTTCAGGGGATATCTTCTTTTTCCATGATCCCCATCGTCACCTTTCAGCCCTCAATATCCCCATCATCCTCTTGCAACCCCCATCATCCCCATGCAGGCCCCAATTTCCCCATCATCCCCATCATCCCCATGCAGCCCCCAATATCCCAATGCAGCCCCTAATATCCCTATTACGGCACCTGAAAAAAACAAAACACACATACCATACACACAGACACACCCACCCCTTTATTATTATTTATTTATATAGCGCCATTAGATTCCATGGCGCTTTACATATGAAGAGGAGAGAACGCGGACAAATACAGTGAATATGGACAATCAAGTCATTACAGGTACAGGAGGGGAGGGGGCCGTGTCCACAAGGGCTCACAGTCTATGCGGGCAAGCAAAGAAACAGTAGGAGGGGAAGCGCCAATCATGCAACGGTGGGGCGATGGGGTCTCATTGTAGGCCGTAGGCTTGTCGGAAGAGGTGCGTCTACTGGTTCCTTTTGAAGTTACCAAGGGTAGGCGAGTGTCCAATGTGTTGGGGGAGAGACTTCCAGAGTATGGCGGATGCACGAGAGAAGTCATGAATGCTGTTGAGAGAGGATGAGATAAGGGGGGAGTAGAGAAGGAACTCCTAGGACAATTGTAGGTTGCGTGCGGATAGAAGGAGATCATGTCAGAGATATATGGGGGAGATAGGTGATGGATGGTTTTATGTCATGATTAGGGTTTTAAATCGGGATCTCTGAGGGATGGGGAGCCAGTGAAGGGCTTGGCGGAGGGGGGAGACAGGGGAGTAGCAGGGAGACAGATGGATTAGTCAAGCAGCAGAGTTTAGGATGGATTGGAGAGGTGCAAGAGAAGTAGTGGGAAGGGCGGTGAGCAGGAAGTTGCAGTAGTCCAGGTGAGAGATAATGAGAGCATGAACAAGGGTTTTAGCAGTTTCGTGATCAAGGAAAGAGCGGATCCAGAAAATGTTTTTGAGCTGGAGTCGGCAGGAGGAGGCGAGGGCCTGGATGTGGGGCTTGAAGGAGAGGGAGAAGTCGAAAGCACCTCCAAGCCACTTGGCATTGGGAACTGGGGAGAGTCAGCAGCCATTGACAGTGATGGATAGGTCTGGTAGAGGGGGAGAGTGACTTTGGGGGGGGGGGGGGAAGATAATGAACTTGGTTTTGTCCATGTTCAGCTTGAGGAAGAGAGCAGAGAAGAAGGATGAGATGGCGGACAGGCATTGTGGAATATTGGATAGTAGGGAGGTGATGTTGGGCTCAGAGAGGTACTGTAGATCTGGGTGTCTATACAGCAAGCAAAGGAGATAGTAAAAAAAATAGCGATACGACCTTAGATTGTTTTTTTTAAAAATATCAAAACAGTTTATACCAAGCAAAAAACAAACCACAAACAATTAAAAACATTTACAATTTGGCTACAGTTTGCCAAGTACATCCTGTAATAATAGTATATTGAGAGGAACCGCTCTCCTGCTAGTCTGGACAAGGTATAGATATAAATCAATTATACCCAAGTAACAGGCAATTTAATAGCTATGGAACTCTTATTTGCCTCCTAAAAGCTACCATGAGCGATAGCATATTTTATCTGATCAGAGTTGTTTGCAATTTTTAGGGCTGTTTTTATTGCCCAAGAGAAATCACACTTTACATTGTGTCAAAGTGTCATATCTTCAGTATTGTCCTCCAAAAAAATATAATACATTTTTTATAAAAATGTGAGGGGTGTACTCACTTTTCTGATATACTGTATCAACATTTAACAACTGCTCAGAAGGGTCGCTGATGTCCCCTGAGGTTCTCTGCATGTCCGGGTCTCATAGCCTGGGAGTCCGGATCTGACTGTTGCTAACAGTTCGGGCCATTTCAGAGGATATCATATTAGGAGTGGGGTTTTTTTTTTTGCCACATGAGTTGTAGAAAAATACCCAATATGAGGCTTCTCCCCTCTTTACTAAAGGGAACCTGTCACTTTGGAAAGTGCTATTTAGGCTGGCTTCACACCACGGCGCAGTCAGGTCCGGGGCTGTCAGGTTCATGCCGGATCAGCACACAGAACTGGAGGGCCAAATGTGCCCTCTGGTCTTGTGTGCAGCCGGATGGCTGTAATTGCAGCCGCAGCTGCTGATTTTTCAAGATCGCGGCTAGCATGGAGCTAGCCGCGGTCCTGAAGCAACGGGGGCGTGCAGCCGCCAGTGTCCGATTCCCGGATTCGCCCGGACTGGGGCAATCCGGCCCCATAGGCTCCCATGTTAGGGAGAACTGGATTGCCTCGGATCCGGGAGAATCCGGGACAATCCGGGCAAATCCGGGATACGGCATTTTTGGGAGATTTTTCTCCCCGGACACAAACGTTGCAAGCATCGTTTTTGTGTACGGTGAGAAAAATCCAATTTCTCCCGGATTCCACCGCAGAGATGAAACTGGATGGCAGAGAGCTGCCATCCGGCTCCATCCGACCCCATAGGCTACTATGGGGCCAAAAACCGGTCCGGGGCTGTCTGGTTTACACCGGGCAGCCCCGGACCGGACTGCGCCGTGGTGTGAAGCCAGCCTTACCTGCAGATACAGGCTTTATTTAAAAGTCAGTAGTGTTATGCCGCTGGCCACCTTACTGAATATGGAGCTACCGGGAGAAAATGAACTTATGGGAACCACCAACTTTCAGACATGGGAACGTCCATGGAGCGGCTACAGTCACTGCTCACCGTCACTAGACTGTGAGGAGCCCCAGCTTTTTGATTGAAAGCTCAGCAGCACGTCAGTACAAAGCAAGCTGCCATTCAAAGTTGGGGGCATGCATACAGCTGCTGTGACTCCCGGTAGCCACACTCTCTATGAGGTAGGCAGTCAGCATTGTAACAGAATTAAGCCTATATCTGCAAGTAATTTGAATTTTTCCAGTTCACATATTCCCTTTAGATTAAAAAGGGTACCCTCGGATTGGTGATAACAATTGGAGCACCACTTTATTTAGATAAAGGCGCCATTACCCTCTGATCTATTGTGGTCCTTTTCCAAGTACGGCTTGTGTGGATCAAAGAGCACTGTCTTTCCTGGATTTGTATATACCCATCCTGGCATTCCTCCGTCCCCCTCCAACCACCAATTCCTGCTGCACCAATAACATCACAGGTGAGAGAGGTTCCCCATCAATGTTATGAGCCAGTGATTGGATGAGCAGTTTTTTTTTATTGGTCAAAGTAGACTTTTTGAATGATAAAATTCTGGTTGCTTGCAGAAATCACTAAATGTACAATATATGTGTATATAAATAAATATATTCATATACCAGTGCATCTCAATGAATTAGAATATCATCAAAAATCAATATCATATTGCCATGTTTCAGGCCGTTTCTGAGAGCCCTGACTAATAAATCCATATTATATTCACCCTTTGATGCCTCTTGGAACATGGCAGCGTGGTTTTTAACCCTTCATTCTCCCTACTTTAATTTTCTGAGCTAATGACCTTTGGGTTTTCATTGGCTGTAAACCATAATCATCAACATTAACAAAAATAAACAAATTAAATAGATTAACACATTTTGTATTGAATTGCTGAAATAAATTAATTTTCTGATGATACACTAGTAAATACATATATACATATATCCTACTATATAATCGTCTTATCGTGTCTGTCTGTCTCTCTGTAACGGAAATCCCGCGTCACTGATTGGTCACGGCCGGCCAGGCATGACCAATCAGCGACGCAGGACTTCCATTCCAATCAGTGACGCAGGATTTCCGTTACAGAGAAACAGACAGAATTATCTGCAGATGGCCCCGCCCACTACTCCCTGCCTGCGCGCAGGGGAAGCCTTGGCCGCCGAGCTCCAGCAGCCATGCGGTATAGTGCTCCCCAGTGGCGGCCAGCGACAGCCTGTGCCTCGCCCCAGCCGGCTCTACCCGCTCTCCCCAGACTGCGCCAAGAGGAAGAAGCGCAAACATGCCACCGGGGATAACAGTGGGGGCCCACCTGTCAGCGGTGAGTGTCCCCACAGCATGCAGAGGGCGGCAGACAGGCTGAAGGGCCGGAGCCTGCTGCACCATGACTGATCCATGGGAGACTGGAGCCTGGACAAGAAAGAGGGAGCAGGGGGGGCTGCAGTCTGGATGAGAGGAGGGGAGCAGGGGGGCAGGAGGGGGACTGGCACCTGGAGGAGAGAGGGGGAGCAGGGGGGCTGCAGTCTGGATGAGAGGAGGGGGACTGGCACCTGGAGGAGAGAGGGGAAGCAGGGGGGCTGCAGTCTGGATGAGAGGAGGAGAGGAGGGGGGCAGGAGGGGGACTGGCACCTGGAGGAGAGAGGGGAAGCAGGGGGACTGCAGCCTGGAGGAGAGGGGGGAAGCAGGGAGGCAGGAGGGGGACTGGCGCCTGGAGACGAGAGGGGAAGCAGGGGGACTGCAGCCTGGAGAAGAGAGGGGAAGCAGGGGGACTGCAGCCTGGAGGAGAGGGGGGTAAGCGGGGGGTCTAGAATGCCCGATGCGTTAGAATCGGGCCACCATCTAGTACAGGGATGGGCATCTCCAGGCCTCGAGGGCCGCACACAGTCCGGGTTTTCAAGATTTCCTTACAATTTGACAACTGGTAATTTAAATAATTGTAAATCACCAACTGTGAAATTCTAAGGAAATACTTGGACTGTGTGCGGCCCTCGAGGCCTGGAGTTGTCCACTCCTGATCTAGTATATATATGTATTTGCTTCAGTAATATGCAGTAGGTTACCTCTAGTGGAGGCTATAGGCAGACTGAGGTTTATCATTTAACGATATGTCTATGCAACTCATGAGAACATTTAAGTTCACCCCCTTTGAATCCTTTGGTTTTAGGTCTCAGTACCTAATAAAAAAAACATCTGGTCCTTAAGTACATCCTGAATGCCAAATCAAATGCCCTTGGTTATAGCTTCATAAGAACCTGTATAAAAGCCGATGTTTTGGCAGGGTGCTGGGCTGGATCATTCTTGTGATAACCCAATGCCAAGAAGGAAAGACATCAGCAATAATCTCAGAGAAGGTATTGTTGCTGCCCATTAATGTAGGAGGGTTTATAAGGACATTGCCATACACATTTGTCTATCCTACAATGTGAAATATTATTTAGAAGTCGAACAGATTTTAGACAGTTGACCACATTCCCAGGAGAAAACATCCCAACATGTTCACCCCAAGATCTGTGGATGCAAAACCTCAAGAGCTACAGCTCAGACACTAAAGGCCTCAGGTAACATGCTAAAAGTTCATGACAATTACAAAAAGACTGAGCAAGTATAGCATGATTGCAAAGAATGTCAGAAGAAAATCTATTCTATTTAAAAAGAACATGATGCCACAGCTAAAGTTTGCAAACCTATATCTGAAAAAAACTCAAAACTGGAAAAATGTCCTGGAGATGTGTGGCATTACGCCCTGCGCCATGTTAGGTGAAAACCAAACCATAGCGCATCAACACCAACGTCTCATACCTGCTGTCAAGATCAGTGGTGGAGAAGTGATGATGTTATGTTTTCCATCCACAGCATCTGGGAACCTTATAGTTATTCAGTCGACCTTGAACTCCTTTGTATTGCTAGAGCCAAATGTGAGGCCACCTCCAAAAGCTAAAACTTGCCCAAAACTGGGTCTTGCACCAAGACAATGAACCCAAACCCACCGGCATATCTACATCAGAATGACTGAAAAAAGTGACATCAGCGGTGTGTATCCCAAACATACCGGCAAATGGATTATTGTATTTTTCATCCACTTCTTCTGAATTTTGGCTTAGTTTTAATTACAAATAAACAATTCTAATGTCTCACATATTGTTGTTCCTCGGATGTTACATTTACCTAACTTTGACACTTTGTTAGTACAAGATAATTTTTTTTATTATATCCTGATATGCAAAATTCTAGAATTCAGAGAGGGTGATCTTAGTTTTCTCATCTGAAATAAAGATAAATCTCTGACCTGCAAAAAGTATATTCAAAAAACTAAATTACCGTAGCACAGATTTCTAAATATGTAGTTATAAAAGCAAAATAAAATAGAATCCAAGCAGTTAACACGTCCCTTCACAGCGACCACAGACTCAGGACCAAATTGTATCATAGGAATAAAGGCCCCGTTACATGTAGCGATATCGTTAATGATATCGCTGCAATGTCACAGGTTTTGTGAAGTTGCGGCGACTTCGCCAACGATATCGCTGTGTGATACAAACCAGCGATCGGCCCCCTGCTGGGAGATCACTGATCGGTAATGAATGGCCTGGACCATTTTTCAATCAGTGATCTCCTGCTGGCCAGGCTGCATCGCTGTGTGTGACAGGGGCAACGACCAGCGATCCCCATTCTGCGCCCGAGACCCTGGACAATCCCAACTACTGTCGGGTGTCGGCACATCGCTGGGTGATCGCTGGTAAGTCTGCCTGTCTTGCATCTCACCAGCGATCACATAGCGATGTTCGGCGCCGATATCGCCCCTGCGTCGCCTAATGTAAAGGGGCGATGTCTGCGCCTCTGAGTAGTCACTAATGTGAAACCAGGCAGCCAATCTGGAGCGATGTGTCCGCATTGCCCCATGTAAACGGCCACCGGCGACCTGACAGGCTATGGGAGCCACAGGCTCCCATTGCACTGCATCGCCGCTGGGGTTTGAGACACCCCGGCGCCGATGCCGCCTGTTAGATCGCTGGCGCGTTGTTGGAAGTGTCGCCCCATATAAATGGGGAACGGCGACGCTGGCAGGGCGCCAAAAACGTGCGCACTCCCGCCAGTCGCCGCCGACATCTCCGGTGCCATCGCCAGGTGTGACGGCACCCTAAGACCATGGTGCAGCTTTAGTGAACCTTCCTCTTATTCTACCTGCTGAGAATAGGAAGTCTATCAGGAAAGAAATAAAGGATGAGACCTCATTTTTACAGCAGTTGGATGATGGCATTGGATATTGGCAGCATATGTTCCTCCAATCTTCTTAGGATCTGAGATAAGAGCTAGCAGTTGCTTTGAAGCGGTGGCTTTCCACTTTGTCGGTTTAAAGTGTACAACAATTTGCCTCCTTGATATTTGCTAACAAAAGAACACAAGCTATTAAATTATTGGTGACCCGTACACCTGCAGCTGCTCAAGATCCTTCTTCTCTGGTGTTGGTGGCAGCATGGAAGTCCACCGTTTCTCATGTTTTACTCTATGAACCTTGGTTCATTCTAAAACCAGGATACAAAATTGATACTGTAGCGGTCGGATGAACATTTGTCAGCTTACAATCCTCACTCCCCCATACATAGGAGCATTGAGCTTTGCCGAGCGTTCCTGTGTTCTCTATTAGGGATCTGTGTTCTCCGGATGGGCTGTCCAATATTGGACATTCCACATCTTTAGCTCCCCCAACATCACTACTCGAGGACATACATTTATGACTTTCAGCTGATCCTGCCAATGTCGGCAGGTTTCAGCCAACGTTAGTCTAATGTGTATGAGGTCCTTAAGCCCACCATATTTTCTATTGTTATGAATGTTAAGTTATTTTCCCCATTTACTATTAGACTATCTGTGATGTTTGCCCATTAGAAATTAGTGCTAAACTGGGGCTGATCTCCAGCACCATAAAATTATACCTAATCTACCAAAAATCTTGGGTTCTATGGATAATGCACAGTGATCATGGCGGCTCAGTGGTTCGCACTGCAGTCTTGCAGCACCGGGGTGTTTGTGTGGGTTTCCACAGGGTCCTCCGGTTTCCTCCCGCACTCCAAAGACATAGTGATAGGGAGTTTAGATTGTGGAAGGGGGGGGGGTTAAAAAGATTTCTAGACTTAATACAGCTGAATTATGTTTTTACATTTGACTCTATTTTTCTTATTCGCTCAGGCGGTGGGTGTTGCGCCTATTGCTGTATATTTATCAAAAATACATTATTTCCACCATTACGGTCTATGAACACATTAGAGTTTATAAGTAGGAAAATTTCCTGGCAGAAAAGCCATAACTACTCTCAAATGTTGCATCGACTTAGCACAATTATAGCAAAGCGTCATCGGTCAGAAATAGAACGTCACAAATAATCAATAATGATACATTTCCCATTTTTAATATCTACATGATTGAAAATTCCATATAAATTCTAACAATCATGAACTATAAATATAACGTATTGAAGGTGAGCGGATATATTAATCACACAATACAAAGACTCATTTATAGTGTAGCTCTTTATTGTTCTGTACATCAAAGATTTGTAGCCTAATAAAGGAGGTGTCACATGTGTCAACCAAGGCTGTGATGTCGGGTGCGCGCTCGCTTCCGACATCACAGCCTTGGTGTCACACGGCAGGGTGTTGCCGGTGACGCGGCGGCGATGCGGGCGGAGCCATCGCTCGCTGGGTTGGGATCAACCCAGCGAGCGATCCTCAGCAATGCTGCGGTATAGGCTGAATCGCCGCCAACATCGCTATGGCGGTGTCATATGGCGCGATCCAGCCTAATCGCTGGTTGCAGATTGACAGGTTTATGTTCATCCTCGTATACCTGTCAACCTGCGACCAGCGATAAATCGCAGTCACACAGCACGACGCACTTGCTATATTGCGAGCGACATCACTTTTCGGCGATGTCACTCGTGATATTGATACGTGTGACGCCACCTTGAGGGGAAAAAAAGACTATTGATCGAACAGAAATAGTTACAGGTTTAAAAACAATGTATGTTATGTCAGCCAGGAAACACATGTATTGAATACGACTTCACATGGGGTTATCATTGGGTGACTGACTACATCAGGTGCAGGGGTTGGAATTGCATCTGGCACCTGGAGCATAGGGGACTCCAAAAATCCCTTTGGTCTATAGAAAAAGACAATTGCTATTAAAGATATGCAATAATTGGAGGCCCCATTGAAGTTTTCACATGGAGGCCCATGAGCTTCAAGTTACGCCACTGATAGCAGATAATCAGAGATAATGATCCAGTGACTAAATGAAAAGCCTTGTGTACATGTTAGAGCATAAGAGAATATATCATTGTTTCCCTGTCAGTATTATTGCCTAGTAGGACTAGAAAGAAGTACTGCCCTACTGAAAGTCTACTGTCAATCATGGAGGGTGTATACTTCTATTCAGAAAAAGGCTCATACACTGGATGAGGCAAATGCACACCGGTACCATAGGGCAGTGCCATAAGGAATAAAATGGGGGTGAGGGTGATGGTAGCGCTCCCCTGTAGGGGCTGTGAGGATACAACACCTGTTGAAGTCTGATGTGCCATAGCTGTAGCCCCATGGATGCAGGAGTTTATTATCTAGATAGCAGTTTGGCAAAGCGGGGATTGTCACGTTGTTTGGGCTGCACGTTTCACTGGATCGATGCCTTTCTCAAGGTAAAAAAACCAAATTTGATATTTCTATTTTTACCTTGCGAAAGGCACCGAAACGCGTTGGAGTGAATAAAAACCCTTGTCTTGACTCTGCAGATCTCCTCCTTTTCCGTGAGGTCACCCGCCACATTGGGATATTCTTTCCTATGTCATACCTTTTATATTTAAGACAACCCTTTAAGGGAAAGGATAACTTACTGCTCTACTCCCCTTTGGTGGACTTGTATTTCTAGATGTGGTTACAGGCAGGGGGTAATAAAGGCAGACGTGTATCTTAATTAGTGCACCTACAGGCTGGCTGGGAGTAAAACAATATTAGTGTATAATCAATGGACAGTAATCTGCTCCACTGAGACATTGATACACGATACAGCCACATTGCCTGATCCATTGATTGTCATTGTAATTACCGTATGTATCATTCCGGATACTGTATGGATACAATATGAATATCCTGATGATGGTCTGATATCTTGTCCTCAGTTTTAACATTTTTTTTATCATTTATTCAGATCATGAATACATTTATATAGGATTTATTGAAAATCGGGCCTTTTTTGACAGGGGTATTTTTTTGTTACTATACGTCTGACTCTCTGGAAACCTTCTAGACTATGAAATCATTTTCATGGAGAAAACATTTTGTTCTTTTGGTTAAACAAACATTCCACGTACTTCATACAAGACATTGTAGTGTTGAGGGATTTCTGTTATCTTCCATACAGATGGCAGGTGTGATAAGTTAATGGACATTTGCAGGATCATTGGTTAGTGTTTTGTGACTTGAGCCCAGCAAATATCGCTCTGTTTGTTCATTTTATTGTGTTTTCTTTGCTAGAAAAACAGAGAACTAGTTAAGTATATAGAAAAGCCATAATGTAACATTATTGGATAACAGAGGTGGGGCTTTACGAGATACGGATACTAGTACGATTGTGATCTCTCAGTTACTCTTTACAAGTCAGTAGTGACTGCGCCGTCTGTGCATTTGTATGCGTCATTGTCGAGCCCAGGCTCTGGGGCACTCGGGTATCAGGCCTCGAAGGGGTTAACGGTGTCACGGGGAATGGCGGCCACGCCTGATCCCGTGTCCTGGGCCTATCTTTTTGAAAAGGGGGTGATATTTACAGGGGATTATGTACAAAGTTTGTCGTGACGCCACCTGGAGTTTCTGGGGAGTTCCACCAGCGCCGCCACAGTCCGCCGGAGGTAGATGGTATCACGGCTAGGATGGTGAAGTCCTCCACAGGTAGGACTGGACCTCCGGGGCAACGTTCCTGTAAGGAAACAAGTTCATGCAAAGAAAGCAGGCTGAGTCCACAGTCACTGTTCCTCTGGGTACTTTACCGGCATTTGTATTAGTTGCATACAAAGTTACAGTGCTGTACTCCTGATGGTGTGAGGACAGGTAGCTGAACGGGTGGCTGCAGGCAGATCTTGGGTGGTATGGTGAACCCTTGGTGTGTGCCGTTGTGCTTTACTCTCGTCTGTTTCTTTCCTGCTTCCCAGTGGTGGTGAAGTCTGGTTCCTTAAAGCCAACCTGACCTCCTTCTATCTCTCTCCTTTGCTCACGTCGGATAACCTTCTACTGGCTGACCGCTGAACCATCAAGCAGTGCCTGGTTCCCTCTTTTGGTCGCTCAGGTGCCCGGGAGAAGTGTAGGCTCCACGGGTCTCCGGATTTTCTGTGGTCCTAAAGTATCCCACAGGTGCGGGCTCTGGTGCCCGGTAAGCTTTCGGGGCTAAACCTCCTCAAGTTCTTCCTACTCCCTTCTGATTGTCTGCTCCTGGGATCTTTCTTTAACTCCTGGTCCCTCAGCCGAGAGACCCTTCTGCTTCCTTTCACTCCTCAGCTCCCTGGTCAAAGACCTTCTTGTTCCCCCTAGAGGTGGTTATATTCCCTCCCGGGTGACCTCCCACCGTGTGATCTAGTGTGGGGTGCTGGTTAATGGGTACCACCGACCATCCTATGATCCACCCGCAGCTGGAGTATCTGCACCTCTTTTACGGGTGCAGTACCCCTCTGTAGACGGCACGCTGAGTGACAGACACACTCGCGTCTGCATAGGTGAGCGGGTCACTCTCTCCTCCATTGAAGATAGTGCTGACTTCTCGTGAGATTTGTGAAGTCTCGCGAGACTTCGGCACTTCAATGAAGGAACACGGTGACCCGCTAGGAGACAGGTGTTATCAGCCTGTGTGTACACGGGCTACTAGGGCTGAAATCTCCATCTGTATTACAGCTCTATTTCCTACCAAACTAAGACTGCACATGCACGTGGGTATGACTGTCAGATTCTGTACACATTCACTATATGCTTAAATATGGCGGTATTCTCCCCTAGAAGCTTTGCCATAGTGGTGAATATCTCTATACTGGGGGAATCTGTCAGGTCCTTTATATACCCAGAACCACCAGCAGTTGTGGGCACATATCAAAATTACCTGCCTAACAATCCCTTAATTTCTGTGCACTCATAAATAGATCTTTACAAAAATGATTTCTAAAGTCTGTTTATCATATGCAAATTAGGGCTTTGACTAGTCGAGGGGTGGTTAGTGCCCCAACTAGTTGGCCATTAAACATGTTATCAGGCCCCTGTGGGTGTGATAACATGCTTTACAAAAGACGGCATATCGCCAGCACTATACAAAACTCGCTGGGAGGTCGGAGGGGAAGGGTTCTGGTACCATCGGATCTTGCTGTGTCCAGTCTACGCTTGGGGACCAAACATGCTTTCCCCACCCGGCTGCTGTTAGCTGTTCTCTATATCTCCTCACCCCAGGGTGCTAGGAAAACTCAGGGCCCATGTGTGTACTGATTGTTCTCAGGATTTTGGGAATATGATTGGTGTAAGGCTAGGAATTAGTGGTGTAAGGCTAGGCTAGATGTTTCCACAATTCTTTATGAAATCACAGCGCCAGCCAGTCTATACACTGCTTCTGCTTCCCCGCCACTATTCACAAAGAGAAAGACTTGTAAAACCACTGTTCCTGCCGGTAATTGCTTGTCACAGGAGGGGCCAGAGCTTCAAATAGGACCTCTTCCTTAATTAAAATTGTCACCTATCTGCCCCACTAAGACCATTTGGTTGTGATATGAAAGTTCCTGAGGAGGGGGGTCAGAGGGGAATGCTAATATGAGCCATCAACAGATGCAACAATATCTATGACTTACAACCATAGATATCTTGGTGGCTTATTATTGGTTTGCATGTCCGAATAATATCTCCATGTTCTTCACAGATGAGTAATAGTTTAGTTACTCACTTACCGGTATATAGCACCATATATTCCCAATTGGAGCTCACAATCTTCCAGTAAATTATAAGCAATAGAAAGATTGTATGTAGCATGTACAAAATACACACCTCTACAATACACACATATATACAATACTTCTGCATGCACACACACAGCTCTGCTGTACAGTCAGTACATATACGCATCCAGCTCTTTAAACACACACACAGCTCTGCTGTCAATCAAATACAGCTCTGTTAGGCCGGCAGATTTCTGGTTTCAGGTTTTGTCCAGTTTGAACCGGACAGAACTTGATCCGGTTTTGCCCCCATGTGTCCCTATTGCACCGGATTGGTCTTATTTGGCCTCCGGTTTTGTGCTTTTTCTCCCTGATCTGGTTTGGTTAGTTTTTTGCACCGGTCACAAAATCGGAGTCTGCATCATTTTTTGCGTCCAGTGCAAAAAACAAACAAAATTAAAACCTCCCAAATCCAGTGCAATCTGGCGCCCATAACATGGGAGTCTATGGGCGCCGGAATTGAAATGCTGCCAAGCTCATTCAGCACCATGGACAGCAGCAACATTTCAGAGCCACCGCTGAACGTTTAGCACCATGGAGAGCTCTACTGCTCACATGGGCTGAACGTTCAGCACCATGGACCGCTGCACAGCACAGAACGCTGAAATTTCAGCAGGAACGAGCAGAAACTAATCCTGCAAATAATAGGATCGGACGGCATATTTGCCCTCAGTTTCTGCTCGTCCTGTGCTGTCAGGTGCATCCTGCAAAATACCGGACAGAACCTGACAGCAGAAAACCGTGGTGTGAAACCGGCCTTACACGCATACAGCTCCACTGCCCGATCAGAACATATACATATACAGCTTATTTTACACACACAGCTCTGCTGTCCAGTCAGTACATATATGCATTCAGCTCTGTTACATTCATGTAATTTATAAAATGTGACTGCTTTCTTCCAAAAACAGCACCTCACCCTGTGTGCAGGTCATGTGAGGTATTGCAACTCAGCTCCATTCAGTTCAATGCAGCTGGACTCTGGACAGACATGTTTTTATACTCCTGGAAAGCCCTTTTCAAGAGGACCTGTCACCCTCCTGGTGCTATGCAAACTGAATGCAGCACTGAATGCAGCATGTCTGATGCATTCAGAGAAGGGGTCCCCATGTTTCTACCCCTCCTGTAAGCTGTTAAAAAGACTTTAGAAAGTGTATAGATAAGGAGTCCGGAGGGACTTACTCAGTATGGAGTCATCGCTGTTCTCCGGTGTCCTCCCGCACCTTCCTCTCTGTGCCGCCTCCTGGCTCTGTGTGTCTCCCCTCCTCGCCCGCTCATGCGCCTCACCATCTTAAGTGACACAGGCGCAGAGTGAGCAGGTCCCGGCAGCTTAAACGCCTCCTTCCAGTGACATCAGCGCCGAAGCCCGCCCTGCTGTATGATCTGTACAGTATAATCTGGAGCAGGGCTGGATCCAGCGCTGATGTCACCGGCAGGAGGTATGGTGCCCCAGGGTCCGGTTGCCACAATATTAAACTTGGAAGCAAGGAAAGGTACCCACCACAGGCGAAACACACGCACAACACCTTCCCAACCTCCGGCCAGAAGGGAGAGCTCTACACCCAAGTTCAGGGCAAGTCCACTATAAATTCTGGTCTGGGGGCAGGGTCAGGCAGTTCAGTTCCCAGGACGACTGTAGAAGACCTCCTACAGTTGGGTGCCGTGCTAGGCCCGTCCATGGAAACTGACTAGCCAGTGTGAGGGACCCATAGGTGAGGGTCTGAGGGAAGTGGAGAAAAGGTGTGGGGAGTGGAACAGAGCCAGCTCACCCCTGCACCGAGCGCAGAACAGACACCGGAGTCCGAGGTCACAAGGGACTTTATGCCAAGCAACCAAAACCGGAGAACGGGTAATTCCAAGTTGCTCATCCACCAAAAGACCAGGAGACAAAGCCACATCAAAGAGATCAGGAAACACTGTGAAGGAGAGTAGCACAAAAAGGGCTCAAGCCGCCAGTCACATGGCCAGGACAGACAAAAGAGGATAGGGTCACAGCACAGCTTCAAGCAGCCAGAGCCCATATGGAGTAATGCAATAGGGAGGCCTCAGGAATTGCCTGGTGTGGAAAACCTGAATTCCAGGCTCCAGACCCCTAACACCACTTGTGAACTGTGCCCTGAATGAACCTGCTACAGACTTCAGTAAAGGTAAAGGAGACTGTTATCCTATTGCCTGTCAGTCATTACATACACTAAGTCCTGCACCCCCAACGAATCCATCATATCCATAGACTGTACCGTTGCCCTGGGGACCCACTCTTCCCGTGGAGAGCTGAACCATCCTCACTGCTACTCCCATCATCACCAGAAGTCCCAACTGCAGCAGTGGCTATACCGGCCGAATCCCACGGGTGGCGTCACGACACTTTTTTTATTTTTGTTTTTATCTTATTTTTCTCCATTTTTCCAATTTCCCTTTTTTAACTGCTCGCCCGACGAGGGGATCACAGACTGGGTCACGCCACCGTGACATCCCGCAGCCCCAGACGACGATGAGAAGGCCCACATCAGAGTACCTCACGGTCCCCACCAGGGGTGATTCAGAGGCGTATCAGCTGCCAGGACCAGCTCGCTTTGTGCCTGCATCACTTAAGACGATGAGGCACATGAGCGGGTGAGGAGGGGAGACACACAGAGCCAGGAGGTGGAACAGAGAGAGCAGGAGGCGGCACAGAGAGGAAGGTGCGGGAGGACACCGGAGAACAGCGATGACTCCATACTGAGTAAGTACCTCCGGACTCCTTATCTATACACTTTCTAAAGTCTTTTTAACAGCTTACAGTGGGGGTAGAAACATAGGGACCCCTTCTCTGAATGCAGCATTTTAAGGCTTGAAGTCAACAAATGGAACCACAACTCTAACCTGAATGTTGAAATCAGGGAAATGTGCTGGAAATGTTATCCACAAAGTCATCCAGTTACAAATTGGGATCTCTTCCAGTTTTAGACATTTGTTTGGAGAATGATCCTGTTGTTAAGAATGTAGATAAGTAGTAACATTGACCTTATGTAGACTCCAGTATAAACAGGGCTGGGACTAGAGGAAGTTGCAGCAGCCGCAGTTGTTCAGGTCTTTGGGCCTAAGAGTGTTCAGGGTCACATTGTCCTCATAGAGAGATGGTTGAAGAGTGCCCCACTGACTATACATGATGATCGTTCATATCCAGTCTTGGTTCAAGGTTAGGAAACTTGTGCTGCCCCCATTATCTTTTCTCTACACTTAGGTATATGTCACATGTCAGGTGCAGGTGCAGGTGCATGAAATGGGGTCAGAATGTGAACCTTCTCCATACATGGAGGGCGCTGGCTGTGAATACAGCAGTTAAATCCCTTAAGTGCCGTGTCAATTTCAACCGATGCATCTCATTGGTTAGGAAAAGGGACGGACCGCTTGCTCCCCATTGCTTTCCCCTTGCGCAATCACAAGATGCCAATAGGTTGTCATGAGAAACTAATGAAGACTGTGTATAGTCAAGACCTGTGTGGTATATACGACCTGTTGGGACACACACATTACACAGGGACACATTTAAAAGAACATCTATGGGTACAAACATTTTATTGAAAACATCCAATTGTGAAACTTATTTTAAGATCTATTCATTAAAATGTAGAATTGTTTGTGGCACAACCCCTAGTAGGAGAGGACAATAACCTTCAGTTAAGGGGCCGTCACACGCGTCAATATCGCTGTCAATATCGCTGCTGCACGTGACGTTGCAGTGATATTGACGCGTGTGACAGGGCGCATCAACCAGTGATAAATCGCTGGTTGATGGTAGCCAGGTTTTCGGACTGGACCGAAAACCTGGCGATGGTCGCCCGGTGTACACGCAGCATCGCCGCATGTGACATTGGGATGCGCGATCAGCCAGCTACCAGCGCCTCTCAGGAAGCGCTGGGAGCTGGTATCCAAGGTAAACTGCGGGTAACTAGGCAGCGCACGCTGCCTAGATACCCACTGTGTACCTTGGATACCAGCTGGTGAGTGGAGAAGGCTGGTAACCAAGGTATACATTGGGTTTCTAGGCAGCACGCGCTGCCTAGTTACCCGCAGTTTACCCTGGATACCAGCCTGCAGACATCGTGGAAACGATATAAAATAATTTCCACGATGTCGCTGGTCCAATGATCGCTGGTGAGTCTGGCTGTGTGACAGGTCACCAGCGATCAGCCGTCAATGTCGTCAGCGATCAGATCACTGACGACATTGATGTGTGTGACGCCGGCTTCAGTATATGTATTGTACCCACAATCATTGATAACAGTTTCAATTTTCCTAGTAAAAGTAAAAATCTTTAGAAAGTGTAGTTGTTTTTGAGATATATAAAAACCTTATAAATGATAAAAATGTAGGTTGCCCGGTGTGAAAGGGTTAAGCGATGGCAGGTAGTATCGACATCTACAGTATGGAATGGTCGATAACGCCTATGCCATGAAATATCCATCTATCGTTAGCGGCCGCAGTACAGTCATGATGAATATGATCTTAGTCACCGCGCTTTTCACTCCCGCAGGTAGACTTAGTGCCAGTTGTGATTGGGTTGGCAGCAGTAAATAGACTGAGCGGAGATTCCATCGGTCTGTTACATACTCCAGGTGGCTTTGTTTGATGTCAATGTCTTAGGGAATAGTGAGTGTATACAGAGCCATGATTGAAGACGCTAGCTGACAGACTATTACTTTGAGGGTCTGGATTCCTTGTACATTCCTTTGGGTCATGGATGTCTCCAATGATGTAAACATTGTTTTGGAAGCATGTAGCGGTGCCCAGGATGGACATGGGTCCCATCGGCCGGTAGACTCTTGGGCACTTTTAATTTACACACTTTATTTTTATTTTTTTTTTACCATTTTTACCACGAGTTAAATGCAGATAGTGAGACAACGTCTGGCTTTCTGTTTGTCATAAAAGTGAAATTATAAACCCTACTATTAATTATTTTTGATTTTACATATCTTTTTATCATAACTTTCAATGCTTGCCAAATGTTCTGGTTTTCTTAAACCTTTTCTTTTTTTTTTTTTACATGATTTTTGCATGGAAAGTGGAGGGACAGAGTTTCTCCTTCTGAAAGGCTTGAACTCTAGCGTCATCTATTGAGAGTAACAATCCTAAAAGTCAATAGTGACCCTTTCTTGTCACATGACTTAGGACAAAAGTCAAACCAAGCACTCTATTTGCAGACACATGTTTCGGGAGGGGGGGAAAGCAATGTAATAAAAAGCAAGAGGTCTGATTTGGCTGGATGAGATACCCCTGACAATAGTTGGCACCAGAGTTCAAGTCCTCTTCCTTTCTGAGAAGACAGTTTGCATATTTACTTTCCTGGAGGAGCACTATAAGGCCTATAAGGCTCCTTACAATGGCTTGGCTAAATCAAAACTTGGCACTCAGATACTCCGTGAAATAGAAAAATATTTAATAAGTGCTTGTGTGGCGCCCCGCCAAGCAGGCGTCACAGAGGGGTACTGCACCCGTAAAAGCAGTGCAGATACTCCAGCTGGACTCTAGGATGGTGGGTGGGACCCATTTACAAGCACTCCCACATGAGTACAGCGGTGGGAGGTTACCCAGGAGGGAATAAGAACACCTCTAGGGGGAACAAGGAGATCTGTCTTTGCCTCTGAGTTTTGCTTCTATGTCACTCGGCTGAGGGACCAGGGAGAGATGGAAGAAGAAGAGAGGGTTTAAGGAACTTTTCAGGAGAGCAGCTGGTTTGGGAAGAGGGGGCCGTTGTCAGGTTCTCCCAGACAGCTTACCGGGCACCTGAGCCCGCACCTGTGGGATACTTTAGGACCATAGAGAATCCGGAACCCCGTGGAGTCTTCAATTCTCCCGGGCACCTGAGCAGACCGAAAGAGGGTGCCAGGCACTGCGAAAGGAGGGAGCAGCCAGCCAGCAGAGGGTTCTCCGACGACAACAAAGGTGAGAGAGGAAAGGAGGGCAGGCTGATTACAAGTCACCGGGCTTCACACCTAAAACTGAAAAGCAAAAAGGAACAGACGGGATTAGAAAAGGAAGGCACACCAAGGGTTCCACCATACCACCTGGGATCTGCCTGCAGCCACCCGATAAGTTACCTGTCCTCATAATATCAGGAGTGCTGAACTGTAACTTTGTACGAATGCAACAGTAAAGTACCCGGAGGAAAAGTGACTTTGACTCTGCCTGTGTTCCTTTGAATGAACTTGCTTCCCATACAGGAACACTGCCCCGGAGGTCCAGCCCTACCTGTGGAGGATTTTACCAACTTGCCGCGATTCCATTCACCTCCGGCGGACTGTGGCGGCGCTGGTGACACATCACCAGAAACTACAGGTGGCGTCACAACAAACTATTTAGCATCCCCTGTAAATATTCCCCTTTTTCAAAAGAAGTCCCCCAGGACACGGGATCAGGCACGGCCACCATTCCCCGTGAGACAGTTAACCGCTTGGAGCCTGATACCCGAATACCCCACAGCCTGGGGCTCGACACTTGCAATCCAAAAAATAAATGTTTCGGTCTGCCTCAGATCTTCATCTTAATGGATTACTGAGAAAATGCTGTAAGAGAGAGGCACAGCTGTGCGGCATCCACCGCTGGCAGAGACTCTGAGTGGCAATTTTGATTTAGTTGATTACAGGATAGGATCCGACCTGAGCACCACCATCTACAGAAGGGCCACGGCTCGTGTTGCATCCTTACACTGGCTTGGCACAAGGAGAAACATTACCCCTTACATCTCCTTCTGGAGGAGCTTGTCCAATTTTCAAATTAAACTTGCCTGATCAAGTGATTTTTTTTGGGAGGTTTAGCAAAAAGAAAAGGCACCTCCATGTTTGAGTCAAAGTTTGGATTAAACTTGCCTAATCAATTGAATGAGTCAGTTGAAAAAAATGGATAATGCTTGGATGCCACTTGTGTCTCTGTCCAGTTTTTACTGAGGAGTTGGTAGTGGCTTTATGTATTAAAACATTTTTCCTACGGGAAAAACTGATGTCACAAGAATGACAAATTGACCAAAAATGGATCCAGCAGACTGAGTGGATGGTGTTTTTTGGTGGGACTTTTAGGTTGTGAAAAGAACATGGGTCCAATCTGAAGAAGGTCGGCCATGCAACTAAAAGTGGAAACAAGGAGACCCAGTTGATATATCGAGTCCACAGGCAATACTTCACACCTTACATTTCTTTTGCGGACAAACGCTCACCAAAAAATACATGCCCTTAAACTATCGGGGATTGTCTTCTAAACATGAGAGATTATGAAATTAAAGGACATCTGTACATGGCCTTAATCTTTGATGTTACACAAGATATATCATTAATATTAAAACTATCTTGTATACATCATTCATAAGAAGTAACCATTACCTGGAAGGGATTTGCTCTAAGGCCTCAGGCTCGCTAGCGGATCCTTTGGTTCTCTGGCGGACGAGTCTAACCATTCTGTACCCAGCAGAAGTGTAGTCTACTAGATGTGCCTCGGTGTCGTTCACTGTCTGGATTTTTCTATTTGGGTTTTGGTATAAATTGATATACATACATACATTGAGTGATCATATAAGAGATTATATTGTATTAATAAATAATCCTATGTAATGATGAAGGGTGAAGCAATGATATTGACATTAGCAGGGTTTTCGCAGCTAATAGAAATTCAATAAAGATGTGTCATGTTCTGCTTCCATCATCCGGATAACCCAGAGCTCCAGGAAAGCTTATCTCTAATGAGAATTCTGCTCTATGTAAATGAAATATCCACTGGATATATTGTAGTGCAGCGGTGTTCACACTGTGCAGTAATGAGGCAGTGACCCAAGGAAAGTTCAACTTAAACAGCTTTATTTGCACAACTCACAACTTAAATGCAAAAGATGTCCTCCGGGGCAGCCGGGATCCACTCACTCCGTGTAAAACCTGTTGGTTGACGGCCGCGCTGTTTCACTCTGTGGAGCGCCAGATACTTGGTCCTCACAGGCCTGTGTTGTGCCTTCACACAGACCTGTCCTGCACAGAGATTGCAGCTCTGCAGCTTGCAAACAAACCACTGCCCCATCCAAACCTTTGCTGAGGGTTTTTAAATGGAATCTGTGGCCTGAGCCACATGCAAAAGACCCGGGCTGGAGGGAGTGGACCGTCCCTCTGTCCTGCACTCACAGGCTTGTCTGTGATTGCAATGCACTCCAGTGGGTGCAAACGCATTGAGTTCAATACGTTTCGGTGCACATTCTGGGGGATGATTCCCCTCACTGCCTCACAGATCAACAGGTCAACAGCATAAGAATATAATTTTCTGTCAATTTCTCACCATTTTGAAGCATCCTAGTTTGCTATTAGTATATGAGAACATATTGAGAGGATTTCTGGTAGAAGGAAAGGAAAGGAAGAAAGCGCACCGATCTAAATGTAAATGTATAATTAGATCGTAGGTGGATGTGGATGGCGCTCACCTTTTTTAGGTCTTGTTAACTTGCGTATCGGTCACTAGGGACCATTAAGTATCCAGGCGTAGGTTTCCTCAGTATTCGGTATGCTGCAAATCCCTGGTAGCTAGTAAGTAGCTCAGACCGAGTTACCATAGGAGTATAGATCCAATAGGGTTTTTACCAGGCTATTTGCGCTCCCAGAGGTCTATGATCCAAAACTTCTTGTAATTCATAAAGGGTTTATATTATTTCTCAAGAAAAGCTCATACAACGCGTTTGTCTTCCTCAGGTATATTGTACAATATATACCTGAGGAAGACATTTTTACTTTCAAAACGCGTTGTATGACTATGTGCTTTTCTTGAGAAATAATAAAAACCCTTTATGAATTACAAGACGTTTTGGATCATAGACCTCTGGGAGCGCAAATAGCCTGTTAAAAACCCTATTGGATATTGAGAGGATGCATTCTTATAATATAGGTGGTTTGAATTGATACTCACGACAGTCCAGCGGCCATGGTGCTGAGCTGTTGCCACTGGAGAGGAGCCCTGAGAACGGCTCCTTACCTGACAGCATCCGCGGGTTGTCTTTTGATACCCGCCCTGGTATGAAATCATTGTTGCAACGTGATGCACATGTGAAGTTGAGCCAGCCTGGCTAATCAAAAGAAGAGCCAGGGATGCTGCAGGGCTCCCACCCAACGCAACATATTACTAACTCAGCTCCAGGACTGAATCTTGGGTAGCGACCCTTCTCTAATGGCAAGTCCTGTTCTCAGCTGAGTACTATTGCATTGCTTTGTGAGCTAAGGCTTTAATCAGTGGTTTAACGTGAAGCTCATGAACCCCTATGCAAAGCTCCAACAGGTCCCCAATTAATGATGCAACAGTTTTACTGATTTGTTTAGGTCCTAAAGATCCTAAATATGATCCATACTAATGATAGTTAATAAATGTTCCTTAGTGAGAATGCCCTTTTAATTACACATACACAGCACGTTCAGATCTGTATTGGATGCTCTAGTGAAAGCCTCCACCCCAGAGTCTGTCATATATATTGGACAATGCAGCACAATATTCTGTGTCTGATAAATGGATGGACGCAGTGACCCAAATCCCACTGACCTCATATTATTTATTGGGGTCGGTCAGCCGCTGAGATGGATCTGGCTCTGCCAAAACTGTATTGTTAAGCACCTGATCATGAATATGGAGAAGACCGAGCTTTAGTCAATGGTCGTCCTCCATAAAGCTCAAAATTCTGAGAAGCTGAAGGACCTCCAAAAAGAAGTGACCTGCTACATACAGGCTCCAGAGCGCTTTTAATAATGTATTCAGCCATTTGTCAGTTTTTGTCTTGGTTTCTTTCCAGTGCACATGTAGGAAAGTGTAAATTATAGGTCGTTGCTCTGTAAAGTTGTCTTTGGCACAGGACACGGTGGCTCAGGTCGGTGGCTCAGGTCGGTGGCTCAGGTCGGTGGCTCAGGTCGGTGGCTCAGGTCGGTGGCTCAGGTCGCTGGCTCAGGTCGCTGGCTCAGGTCGCGGGGCCGATCCAATGTATATTATCTCAGAAAACTCCTCAGCTGTTAGCTTTAGTTGGGCGGCCCGGGGCCCTGTTTTCATTTCACACATTCTTCAGCTTCTGGCTGTAAAATTCATAGAACTAAATCATCCGCCAGTATTTACCCAGAAGTTACATGGACTTTATCGCCTCCAGACAAAGCTTTACATTCACAGTATCATAAAAAGAAAAAAATACATGGAGGAACTATGAGACCAATAAAATATACTATTAGGCAAAATGAGACTCTGCTGATATTCTTATTGTCTTTGTCTAATTCTGTAGCAATTTTCTCTATAAGGGGATTGTTTCTGAAAAAGATTAAAAAAAAAGTACATTACTTATTTTGCCATATACAATACTCCTACTTACAATTAACAGCAATAAAAACACTTACATAGCACATATACTTCAAGAAATCTGAGTGGAGTTTTATGGGTCACAGAGGTGACCCTTAAGTGAGTGTATGAACCTTAAAATCAGTATTCAGTCCCTTTGGTCTGAGGGTCCCTAACTGACTGCTGTTGAAATGGGTTGTGATACTTCAATAAAGAGGTTTGTTAAACCGTCCTAATTCTCCCCTTTGTGTTTGTGTACCCCAGCGCTCCCCTAACGACCACAATACTTCTTCCATACCACATAAGAGGATAAACCAATATGCAGCATGACTATTCAGTAGCAGCATGGAGGAGCCTATATAGTAGCACTCAACAGTGTGTATGTGAATCCAGCTGAAGGGTGAGGTAAAAGACTTGTTAGAAAGCTCAGCATGGTCTTTCTGTGTCTTCCTCTGTCTGTTTCTTCACTGTTCTCCTTACTCCTTCTTTCTCCACAGAGTATAATAGGAAGTTTAGCACGACACCTCACTTTGTTTGCACGCCTTTGTGTGTTGAGCGATTTTTTTTGAGCGTGTATGATTAGTTCAGGAGGAAGTGAAGAAGTGACTCATTACTGAAGAAGGAAGCAGATTTCTCTGATAAAATATATTACAATGTTTCTTATATTGATGTTTGCAAAGTTTAAGGACAGTCCCTAAATCGGATGCTGTTTGCTTTTGCATGTGGACCTGAGGTGGTTGTGAAAAATTACTCTTGTGCAGTAGCATATAGGATAGCATTGGTCAGTGTGCTGTTCATGTGCAGTTTATTGCACACACAGGTGAAAATATACTCATGGGAACGTAGCTTAGGGTCCTACAGGTTGAAAAGGAGAAAAGGGTTCAGGGCACTAAACGGTATCAACAGTCATGTTCCGGGAAATCATCCCTGGCGGGTACCTCTCTGGCGGTGCACGTCCAAAGCACCAGAACGTGATACAGCGATTTAAAGAACAAGGCAGCACTCACCGGTATGTGCAGGGTGGTCTTTTAATCCAGATTGTCAAGGATAGACAGGGTGCAGGGAGGTGACCACGGAGGGCCGGTGGACAACGACACCGTTTCGCAAACGATGTTGCTTCTACGGGTGCAGGTTGAAAACACTGTGGAAAATGTGCTTAGTTTTATAGTGCATGGTGGCTCAGTGGTTAGCACTGTACGGTGGCTCAGTGGTTAGCACTCAGTCTTGCAGCATTGGGGTCCTGGGTTCAAGTCCCCACCAAGGACTACATCTGCAAGGAGTTTGTATGCTCTCCCCTTGTGTCAGTGGGTTTCCTCTAGTTTCCTTCCACACTCCAAAGATATACTGAAAGGGAATATAGATTGTTTAGATTGTGAGCTCTAATGGGGACAGTGATGATAAAGTATATAGAGAACTGTGAAAATTAAGAAAACTATAAATGTGAGTAAAATAAATATATTTTAAGAAATCTCATCCGTATGCCTCAAAATATATCTGCAGCATATAATGGCAGGATGCCGTGGATATCGGTGTGAGTTTCCCCTGTTGCCAAGCACAGAGTGACCTGTGGCTTCTCAGTACCATTTTCACAATTACTGTACATGTAGAGCAGAAAACACTGCTCTGGTTATCACTGCAGGATCGCTGGTGCTGGTCTGCAGCAAGTTTGATCCAAGCAAACATAGCCTAAGTGATGGAATTCAGAATTGCTGCGTACATTGACTCTCTCGCTGATTGGCCTTGCATGTCTATGTGGGGCGCCCCTGCGAACCGGTCGCCACGAGACGGTGCAGCAGCTGGGATCGGTAAGTCGGTCACCCCATAGACACACCCGACACGTCTCCCGATCCCAAGTCTAAGTTACTTCATGTCTAGCAACAGGACAGCAGGAGGAGCCAGGTGGAGGCTGAAGAGTTAGGATAGAGCCCAGGAAAGAGTGGAGAAACAACACAATAAAAGGGAACGCACAACACCAAGTTCAGGCCCGAAGTTGGTAGTTAAGTTCTGAGTTGTGGAGAACAACAGAGACACCAGCCAGAGCCACCACACTGAAAGAACCCGAACCCGGCAGCCTGTGCCACAGTATGGCTAGTCCGGGTCCCAGACTGAGGAACGAGAGCAGACAGAAGGGGTCCAAGGTGTGTCTGATTCAGCGGGGACACTGAGGGACCGGGTCAGAGCCAGAGTGCCAACTCTGTTGAATTGGCAGGAAAGCTGCATGCCCCAACCACAAACCCCCGCGGGGTGAGGGGTCTTCATGTCCCGATACCCAACTTCCGCCACAACTAAAGGGAGGCCATCGAACTAGGGCTAGGAGACCCCGAAGGGAGACCACAGAAAGCCTGTGACTGCTGGACTGTAGTTATTGTGCAGAACAGAGAGAACAGAGGCCCGAAAGGCACATTAACGGGGGTGCCACAGGTGAGCCGTCCCAGCTGCTGATAGTACACCGGAGCCGCTGCTGTACCGAACTGTACTGTAACAACTGCGAGTGGAGAAGTAAAACCCGGTAAAAAGCTCAGAACTGTGTGAGACTGGTTTGCCAACTTGAGAGCCGGAGCTTGAGCCGTGAGCCGCAGCAGGAGCCTGCCTGAGGGTGCAGGGAACTTCACTCTTACATTTCCACACAGTGCCCTGGGGAACCACACTTCCCGTGGAGAGCTAATATACCTACGCTGCTACTCCCATCATCTCCAGAGATCCCGACGCAGCGGTAGCTACATCTGGCCACACACCATGGGTGGCGTCACAACACTGTTATATTTTTATTTTTATTTCATCCAGAAGATTTCATCCAGATGTTACACAGGGAGAATATCGGCAGGCAACGCAACTGCGATGTTGTTCGCCCCTTTTTCACAGTGTCTGAGCAACTCAGGGAACAACCATTTAACATTGGCGTGAATAGGGGAAGTTGCGTTGTCACACAGCACGATCATGCCACATCGCCTTGCCAATATTGCACGGTTGGAGACCATGCACAATCCCAAAACGATATCGTAGTTGCATCATTTTTGAGTCGCATTGCCCATTTACACGACACAACGCACGAACGATATCAACTGCAACGCCTGTACCACGTGACTTTTTATCGTAGTTGCGTTGCGATATCGCGACGTGTAAAGCGGCCTTATGACCTGTTGTTTATAAATGTGACTTCAGATTTTGTATTATTATGAGCCTGATGAGACCTGAGTAGTCTCAAGAGCTGCTATTTTTACCATCTTTTCAGTTAGGCTGGCTTCACACTGCGGCGTGATCCGGTCCGGGGCTGTCAGGGGTGACAGCCCCGACCGGATTTTGGCCCCATAGGATACAATGGGGCCGGATGGAGCAATGCAACGTTTCTGGATCCGGCCGAAAAATCCCACTTCTCCCGGATTCATCCGGTGAGATGGTAGCCCGATGGCAGATAACTGCCATCCGGCTCCATCCGGCCCCGTTGTATCCTATGGGGCCAAAATCCGGTCGGGGCTGTCACCCCTGACAGCCCCGGACCGGATCACGCCGCAGTGTGAAGCCAGCCTTAGCCATTACAAAGGTATCAACCACCTTTATAAACACATCTGAATGAGACCTTAAACATATTTATGGGTTTATTTGGGTAAAAAAATTATTGAACCGTGTTAGCCAATAGATAGAACAATATTAGAATCTGAGAGTCCTCAGTGGTTGATACCTTTTAATGGCGAACTGAAAAGATGGTAAATAATAGCAAGCTTTAGAAACTCTTAGGCTATGTTCAAACTTTGCGCCTTTTTTGTGCGGGGGCTTTTTGCAGCATTTTGCACCCGCGCAAAAAAAGCGTCGTAAAAAAAACGATGTGCATTCACACACAGTGTTTTTTTACGGGGTCACTTTTCCCCCAAAAGCGCAGGGGAGAATTGATCTCACACAGGGAATGAAGAATCCTCCCCTGTGTGACATCTGTGACAGCCCCTTTTGGGTTTCGTAGTGTATTAATATATACTGCGAAACACAAATTAAAGTCATCCAAATGTGTTTAAAAATAATAAAAATTGAACACTTACCCTCCTCCGGGTGTTCGGGGAGGCGGGAGCCAAGATATCCACAGGTACTGACCTTCCAGGACCTATCAAGATCGGTGATTGGCCGCTCGCAGTCATGTGATATGCGTGTCATAGCACATCACATGACCGCGAGCGGCCAATCACCGATCTTGATAGGTCCTGGAAGGTCGATACTTGCGGTTGTGTCGGCTCCCGGTAACAGGAACACCTGGCGGAGGGTAAGTATTCAATTTTTATTATTTTTAACACATTTGGATGACTTTAATTTTGGTTTTGCAGTATATATTAATACACTACGAAACCCAAAAGGGGCTGTCATAGATGTCACACAGGGTAGGAACACAGGATTCTTCCTCCCCTGCGTGACATCACATCCTGAAGCGCCGATATATTCCCGCTGGAATTGCGCATTGTCTAAATGAGAGAAAGCGCAGGCGCAAGTGCGTAAAGAATTGACATGGTAATTCTTTTTACGCCCACGCTTTCTCCCATAAAAGCGCTGCGTATATTTACGCAGCGTCTGAAGGGCAAAAGTGAATTTAGATTCACTTTGCCGGCAGACGCACTTGCGCTTTTTTGAAAACTGCGCGCAAAAAAGCGCAAAGTGTGAACGTAGCCTAAAGGCCCCGTCACACACTACGATATCGGTAATGATATCGTTGAATTATCACGGGTTTTCAGTCGTTCTAATGACGTCATGACAACGTCGTTCAGTGTGACATGTACATCCGATCAACGATAATCGGGCAGATCGTTGATGGGAGGTTTGTGAACCGGACCTTAAACCAAACGATGAGCGTTCGTTCAACCTGCAGCATGGGTGTGTGACACCTCGATAACGATGTCGATGACGTAGACGATCTAACGAGAGCAAGTATCGTTTGCTTGTAGCAGAATCGCTGCGTCATTAACGAGATCTATACGTGTGACATTTCACTAGCGATTATTGAACTTCGTTCATGCGATCTAGGTCAAGTCGGATTGTTGATCGCATCGTTGGACCATTGAAGCGTGAGACAGGGCCTTTAGGCTGGTTTCACACTACAGTTTTTTCCCTGATCAGGTTTGCGTGCCAAAACCAGGAGTGTCTCCAAAACTCAGAACAGGGGTCAATCTTTCAATTCTAGTTGAAAACTGGATGGACACTGATCAGGGAAAATCCTGCAGTGTGACGCCAGCCCAAGGCCTCTTCATCAGGCTTAATTGAACATTTTTGAACCGTTTTATATTGAGGACATTAACGTGTTAAACAAAAGAGGAAAATGTATTTCCTAAATGGCATGGGGAGGCTTCCAATGCCATAGGCTTCTTGTTGTGCGGTTTACTACACCCATCATGGTCACCCCTGGCTTCTCCTTAGTGAGGTCTTGCTCTGTCCCTAAGAAGCTTGTTTGAAAAGTTATATTGTCGGCGTGATCTGGTGACAGAGGGAACCTGGGCGTCCTGGTACAGCTGTAACACATGACTGCCCATAATGTAATCCCCTCCCAAACCCAAATCCTCTCCCAGGAACAAGTGGCAGTAGCAACTCTACCCTGTGGAGGGGGCCTCGACTGATGCCAGAGCCCGGAGCAGGTGCGGGAGAGAGGTCAGACCCTGAGGTGTAGGCCAGGATGCTTTGGATCAGAGCAGGTAACCGGGGTCAGTCACCCTGTGGAATTTTTATAGGATTGTTTGTTCCCATGACTTATTATGATCGATGTGTTGTTTTATATGGCAGTGGCTCGTGAATCATTGCCCTTGTGTTCATTCATGAGCAGCAAAGCAGATATTATTGTGTTTTACCAAAGTGTGAACTTTATGGACTTTATTTCTGCTTTTCCTGTAAATGACTGGACTCTTTTTTTGCAACCCCAGATTGTAGACCAATGTGGAGCAATGTTGGGTTTGTCACAATAGACTGCATTGTTTGCATTGTGCTCTTCATTCAGGCAATGTCGTGAGTTTACCAGGTGTCTTATGTGATGTTACAGTATTCAGCCCTGTTATATCTGTGTATGTAAGAATATCTATTATTTTCTATTTAAATATGTAGCAATGAACTTGTCACTTTTGTCTTTTTTGTGGTGGGAGAGAGATAGAGATTCATTTTTTCAGGCTACTCTGGGTGTGTATATTAGTGTTTTAGTTTATTTTGTTCTATGCCAGTTTTGTGCTTCTGACGTGCATTAATGTTCGCTATCTATAACAATGTATCGCTGTGATAAATTATGTTCATTGAAAGGCAATGTGCCGATGCTGCTTTTTAGGTGCAGAACATTTCGGCACCAAATCTGCATCCTCAGGCAGAAAAATGCACCAAATTTTGCAATGTGTTTATGGCACATTAGACTGCGTTTGTGAATGCAGAAAATGGTGCATATTTCTGTCTACAGTTTGAGAGAGTGTGTGTGCTTTGGATTCAGATGATTTCAGAACATATAAGACAGCTTGTGTTTTATGGAAAGACGCACCATGCAGACGTATCATTAAAAAAAAAAAGTACTCTTTGGGGGTCTAGACATTTGGACATTATGGCCACTTTACACACACCAACTTCTGTGTCCAACTTCTGAACAGATCTCTGGTTGCAGTGAAATCATGGACACATTGTTACATTTGTACACAGCCACAAAATAGAACAATGTGTCCATGATTTCACTGCAACCAGCAAGTTGGTCAGAAGTTGGACAGGTAAGTTGGTGTGTGTAAACCTACCATTACTGATTCCATGATCAAAGTCATCCTCTACTTGTTTGCAATTTTAATGTGGGGTTAATCTACATTGATATGTATTGAATATATAAGGCAGTGTTCACATGTAGCATAAATGCTGGTGGGTGCGAGTTTTATATGTAAGTTTTGTGCAAAGTTTTTTTGTTAGTAATAAATCGTAAAAGAAGAGACGGCACTCTCCCGGTTTGAGATCGGTGATTTATTTCTACCCGTAGAAGCGCCTAGGCGCGAAACGGTGCCGTCGTCAGCCGCTCTCCTCTCCCTCCCTGCACGGAATGTTGTATCCCGAATATATCACCGATCTCAAACCGGGTGAGTGCCGTCTCTTCTTTTACGATTTATGATTGGACTGTTGTGCTAAAGACAGGCACCTCCCGTCGCTCCATTTATTATCCGCCCGGCAAGCCGTCGGCTTTGGTGCCCCGATTTCCTCCTGTTTTTTTGTTAGTAATGTGTCTGGCCTGGAGGTGTGAGTGTTGTTGGTGTGTTACCTGATGAGAAGACCCCTTGTTGCCCTCTCGTGACACCACCACCCGGGGGAGGTGATGACACTTTGGCACTTTGACCCAGGGGTGCCACATGTGCACTTTGTCTTAGGGTATGTGCCCACAGGACATTTTTACAGCGTTTATGCTTTGGTTTCAGCATGCAGTTTACCATTGGTTTGATGGTAATTTATGCTAATTTGTTCCTGCGGTTTCGATTCCCAGCAAAACCAATGTGTTTCACAGAAACGCTGCGCACACACATTGGTTTTGCAAGGGTCAAGAACTGTCAAATCCCTGCAGTTTTGCTGCGGATGGGAGAGAATTGACATGTTCTATTTTCCCTCCGGTTTTGCTGCAGACAAAGGCAAAAACGCAGGAAAACGCAGCATCAAAAATGCACAAAAACAAGTGAAAAACACGATAAAATTGCAGGACCTGAACACAGCAAATCTCTAGGATCCTTGAAACCAGGACCGGTTTTGCTGCGTTCAGGACTGCTGTAAAAATGTCCTGTGTGCACATACCCTTACACAGCGTATCTGATATGTTATCGAGCCTCTCTTTCTTACTTTTCTATACTCTGTCATCTATTGTTAATTTCCTCTGTATCTTCAGTTATGGAGTGTTGTTCACCACCTTTGCTTTATAATTCTCGGTTGCACATTTCAGTCGCCAATTATATAATAACCAAGTATCAAACTCCTACAGATTAGTCAAAGAGAACAACGCTGTCATTGTATGCAGGGCTTTCACAAAGAACATAAGTGCAGATGAAATGTAATGAATTTGTCTATGCATCGATTAACAATCACATTGGAGACGCTGTCCTGTCTTGGGGTTACAGTCTGCAGTCACTCTATGTGATTGTAGACTTGCTGACAGCGTGCAATGTGTGCACTGTCAGGATTGTCTGGTGCCAGAGAATCCCGACCCCTTTAGAGCTAGGGGCAAACAGCAACAGGATTAATGCAACAATAGTTGCTCTGATAGGTTGTGACCAAAATCATTGTATCTGCCCATGATTATTTTATAGCTGCAACTTTACTGTAAATAAAACACCCAACCAGCATCACATGCAACTTGCATTGAAGTCTATGGCCCCCGTAACTTGTGACCAGTCACCGAAATTCCAACACATTTGGAAACATTTGTGACTGTGTATACCGTATAAGAAATTATTATAATGTTGCAGTCGCGATATACCGTATAAGAAATTATTATAATGTTGCAGGGCTTCTGTGATTTAATTATCACATTTCGATGTTCAGCTTTAGCCTAAAACTGCCCAATCTAGGGTTTATACACAAGATCTGGGCGGCAGATGCTACAGGAGATTCTCAAAAAGAAGTTAGCAGCACATTCTTCAACCTGTAAGTTTTTGGATGAGGCTCTCATAGAGTTGACTTGTTGTTATAGAAAATCTCGCTCACAAATACCCAACTGGATTGAGGGCTTTGGAATTTAAAGAACAAATCACCATCTTGAACTTATTGTCCTGCTCCTGAACAACTAATGCAGCGTGGCAGGATTGTTCTGCTGAAAGAGGCCGCTGCTACCATTCAGTATTTAACAAGCCTTGTCGTGTGGCTTAGGCTGGTTTCACACTACGGATTTTTAAGTTCCGATGCTGTCCAATAAAAATCGGACAGCATCAAACTGATTCTGGTCCCCATGCAGCCCTATGGGCATTGGACCAAGTCGGATGTGCACTAAATGCCATCTGATTTGGTCCGATCCGATTTTGTCCAATTTTTTTATCGGTGCAAAAATCGGAGCATGCTACGATTTTTGCACCGAAAATAAAATCGGACAAAATCGGATCGGACCAAATCGGATGCCATTTAGTGCACATCCGATTTGTTCCGATCAATTTAACATGGGGCCCTATGGAGCGGGGTCCAAGGAAACATCTGATGTCTCCTCGGACCCGATTTTACTGTACTGAGCATGCTCAGTACAGTAAAACTGCTCTAAACTGGAAGGCAGGGGTTAAAAAAAAAAAAGTTTATGCTCACCTATCCCCGAGGCCCCCGCCGTCTCCCGCCGGCTCCCGGTGTCTGCAGAGGTCTTCTACTTCTGTACAGGGCCTGCGGTGATGTCACAGTCATGTGACCGCAGGTTACCATGGTGTAACCTGTGGTCACGTGACTGTGACATCACAGCAGGTCCTGTACAGAAGTAGAAGACCTCTGCAGACACGGGGAGCCGGCGGGAGACGGCGGGGGCCTCGGGGATAGGTGAGCATAAACTTTTTTTTTTTTTTTTTTTTAAGACCGGAGGCTACGATTTAATGCCGGAATCGGATGCCTATTTGGCATCCGATTCTAGGCATCAGAAGGGAGCTGATGCTGTCCGAATTTATCGGACAGCATCGGCTCCCTTCAAAATCGTTATGTGAAAGTAGCCTTAGGATATAAGCCAAATCAGAATTTCAATTAGGCTTACATCCTAAGTCACATAGGGTCAATATTGATGTGTAGGATTGCTACTTCCAATAGGTTGACTGTAGAGTTCAAGTCCTCTTCCTCTCTGAAGAGGCAATATGCATATTTAGTTTTGAAGTGGAGCATTGCAAGGCATTTAAAGAGGGCCTGTCACCCACCCTGGTGCATGGCAGTCTACATGTACCACCGTGTGCAGCATGTCTGCTGCATTCAGGAAAGGGGTCCCCCATGGCTCTAGCCCCCCTGTGCTCTAAGATATACACTTTATAAATCTTACATATAGTGAGTCCGGAGGGCCTCCCTTCTGATAGAGTCAGCACTGGCACGGAGGTTCTCCCTGCATCCGGCCGCTCTGTGCCACCTCCTGCTGCTCTCTTCCTCCTCCTTATTGTGTCCCGCCCCCCTCCTCGCCTGCGCCGGCGTCTAAGCTTCTGTTTTCACGCAGGCGCACAGCGAGGATGGGAGCCGGCCGCTAACGTCACGACCTCGCTGTGCGCCTGCATGAGATCAGAAGCTTAGACTTGGGAGCAGGGAGGAGAGGGGTGGACACAATAAGGAGGAGGAACAGAGCAGCAGGAGGCGGCACAGAGCGGCCGGAGGCAGGGAGAACCTCCATGCCAGCGCAGACTCCATAAGAAGGAATGCCCTCCGGACTCACTATATGTAAGATTTATAAAGTCTATTTCTCAGAGCCATGGGGGACCCCTTCCCTAAATGCAGCGGACATGCTGCATTCAGTGCTGCATTTAGATTGACATGCATCAGGGGGGGGGTGACGGGTCTTCTTTAAGTCTCATCATACTGGCATGCCATGTCTCCATAAGGAGAAACCTTATCCCTTTTTAAAGTAAAACATGCCCTCAGCTGTACATGATGGACAATAAATGCGTAGATTATCAGACCAGTGTAACTTTTTCTATTGTTCCATGGCTTAGTTTCAATCTTTAGTTGCTTATTGTCCTCTCTTTGGACAGTGCACCAGCATGGTCATTGTGACCAGACTACAGCTCCATACACAGAAAGATGAGAAATCTGTGTTTTGAGATCTTTGTATCATTATCGGCATTACACAATTCAGTAATTTATGCTATAGTGGCTCTTTGGTGGTATCAGACCGGACAGGTAACCTTCTCTCCCCGTATGCATCAATGAACATTGGGTGCACATGATGCTGATTCACTGTTGTCCTGCCTTGGACCACGCTTGTAAAGTATAAATCAGTTTTGATGCTGGACGCTCCACAAGAACTGCACTTTTTTACCCGATTGTCTAGCGATCACAATTTAGCGGTGGATTGCTCCAATTACAATGATTCTTAACATTTGAACCTTGAGTGGTTGTAGAGAGGACAGTTTTCCAGTTTTGTCTTCATACAGGACCACTTTAGTTCCATGTATCGTAAGTGAGCAAATGACAACTTTCATGATGTACCAAAATCTAATTTACTGAACTCTGCATTAACATACGGTGTCCCTGCACAGTCTGCCATGATGGGAGTTCTGGGCTGGAGATATTCTGAATGATATTCTTTCAGGATTCTGTTGATCGCCCAAAAGGCACATTTATACCCATTTCTGGTGGCCATTGACATTCTTCTGTGACGGCAATGAGCATGACAAATGAGGACGGAAGGCAGATATCTATAGAGGAGCTGCTCTGTCTTGTTTCCTCTTTTTGGTTACTTATTGGTGCCTTGTTTCAAAAGTTACTGGCAAAAGATGGATCTGCGTCCCATGACTAGAATTCGGACCAGACATCACGGAGAAGATCGGTATGCAAAATATTAAATTAACTTTGGACTTTCCCAACTGAAACATCAACCGTCCAAAACCAACTATGAATGACCAATACAGGGTGGGCCATTTATATGGATGCACCTAAATAAAATGGCAATGGTTGGTGATATCAACTTCATGTTTATGGCACATTAGTATATGGGAGGGGGAAAACTTTTCAATTGAGGTTACTGTTCCAATTTTTGTTTTGCCCATCCTGCAGATTCAGTGCGCCAATCTGGGTCATCCTGGTTGAGATGCTGCAGCAGCTGGATTTGGAAGGAGCCATTTGTGAGTAGCTAATATCCGCCGAAGGGATGTTGGACTGATGCCGCTCTCCAGTGACCTGCGGCGAGTGGTGCGCTGGGGGCTCTTGCTGAATGAAGCTAGGACAGACACTGATCTTTCTTCATTAGTGACAGTTTTCTGGCGTCCACATTTTGGCAAATCCAACACTGAACCTGTTTCTCGAAATTTGGTAAGCAGTTTGCTAACTGCAGCATGGGAGATGGGTGGTCTCGTAGGGCGTCTTGCATTGAAATCTGCTGCAATGACCCGGGTACTGCGATCACCAGACATCAACACAATTTCTATCCGCTGCTCACGTGTTAACCCCTGCAACATGTCAATGGCTGTAAACAAAGAGAAACTTGAAAATAACTCATGAAAGAATAAAGTTACTTTAAAACCAAGCACACCATTGTTTTTCTTATGAAATTCTCAATACATTTAATGTGTCACATGAGCCTCTTCCCATTGAAAAAAATAAAGTTGGATCCAAAATGTCCAACTTCAAAATGGCCACCATGGTACCACCCATCTGGAAAAGTTTTCCCCTCCCATATACTAATGTGCCACAAATAGGAAGTTGACATCACCAACCATTCCCATTTTATTTAGGTGTATCCATATATATGGCCCATACTGTAGATTAGCAATTGAGGTCTTAAACCCCTATATATTAGTCGGATTTAGAGAATAGTATCATTTACAGTATATGAATATAAATTTCAGATTGGCCATGTGATGGGGAAATTGACTAAACCCCAGTGTCACTTGTTTCATTCACTTCTAACTAGACTCCTAACATTCCTTAGTATAGTGACTGCATTCTAATGTGGCTTTTTACACATTTCCTATCATAATATTTTATGTCCCCGACATTCTATTTCTAGCACGATTTTACATTGATCCGCTAGATGTGTCATGAACTGTAGATCAAATATACAATAGTTGCACTCGACATAGATTTTTTTCTAAATAGAGACAAAATGATAATGAAAAAGTAGAGATACTTAGTATTATGGAAATGGCCAAATCGATAATTCACTCAGTTGCCACGTTGCGGCGATCTCTGTTAACTGCGTCCTAACACTAACGCAACTGCCTGATGTCGTTCTGGGCTTTTCCTCATCGGCTGATCCCAGAGAACAATGGATTAGCAGTCTTATAACTAAAGACAGGTGCTTTGAATATCTAATTGGCGCCTTGGGAAAAGAGGTTAACCCCTTAGGCGTGCTAGAGACTGATACCAGAGGGCAACAGCTTATCTCTGACTACTAAGTATCTCTACTTTTTCATTATCATTTTGTCTCTATTTAGAAAAAAATCTATGTCGAGTGCAACTATTGTATATTTGAAATAGAATTGTGTTTAGTTAGCACCTTCATAGACAGGAATGAGTGCAGCATAGCATTGTATAGATATGAACTGTAGATCATCAGTTGTTGCACTCTTCTTCCTGATACTTATCAATGATTTCATCACTAGATAAGTTCAGAACGTACGTTCCAGACACGGGATACAGGAGGCTTTAAAGCTACAGGTGAATAGACTTTATTACTCATGTAACCATCCAATTTTTCCTCATTTTCTACCCCAAGGTGAGGACCTCCTGCAGAACTAGATCACAAAGGCGTTGGCAATGATGTTAAATAACACATAGTCATTCAAAATCCAATGAAACACACCTCCATATAAAAGGCTGCAGTGATGGCCACATCGAGGCTCCAAGAGAGTCACAATCTGTACGGTGCAACCATACACTGGCGTATAATGGGCGATATCCTGAGGAAGACTAAATCACAAGTCGTCATTCCATTGAAAAATTGGTAAATTTGTCACCAGGTTTTGACTCCTAATCCGAGGGCAGCATAATGCAGGGGCAGAAACTCTAATTCCAGCAATGTTTCACTTACTGCGCTACGTGCTGAAGCTTTGATTAAATCACCCTCCTATTAGAAGGATATTATGACTAGAGGATTAGTAAACCTGCCGCCATGTAGTCCTCCATACTCAACAACACAACCAACACGGACTGTCAGCATTCTCTGTGTGCGCTGTGCATAGGCAGAAAGCTGCTAATCAGTGGTGGGGGGGGTTTATACAGAGCTCAGCATTCAGGTAATTTGTAAATCTGTAGCAGATAAAACATTTTATCATCAAACAGCCTTGTAAGTGATGTATCGGTAGATTCAAGATTTCACACTAAGGCCAGATCTGATCCGGGGCTGTACGGTGTAAACCTGACAGCCCCGGACCGGATCTGGACACAGAATCGGAGGGTAAATATGCCCTCTGGTCTGGTGTGCAGCCGGATGCCGCTAATTGCAGCTGCAGTTGCTGATTATTCAAGATCGTGGCTCGCGGGGAGCTAGCCACAGTCCTGAAATTACAGCAGAGTGTAGCCGCCGGCGTCCGGTTGTCGGATCCTCCCGTCCCGGGGCAATCCAGCCCCATAGACTCCCATGTTAGGGAGCACCGGATTGCCCCGGATCCGGGAGAATCCGGGAGAATCCAATTTGGGGAGATTTTTCTCCCCGGACACAAAAATACTGCATGTTCCGTTTTGTGTCCGGGAAGAAAAATCCATCCGGCTCCATCTGGCCTCATAGGACACCATGGGGCCAAAATCTGGTCCGGGGCTGTCTGGTTTACATCGGACAGCCCTGGATCGGATCTGGCCGTGGTGTGAAGCCGGCCTTACAGATATTAATGTGAAATACTGAACATGTGAATGTGGCCTTCAAGGGGTTGTCCATTTTTTGGACAATATAAGCATGATTAATTCAGGACCTCAATTAAGATAAAAAAAAAAAACCAAGTTCTCCTTGGCTCCACACCGCTCCAGCCATGTCAGAGTCCCTTTTCCTGCACGGGGACTTGTGTTATGTGTGGGCTGCAGTGATGAGGACTCGGCCGCTGTTTGGCAGCAGCTCAATACTCCGTCAGGACAGAATCCACTACGTTTCCAGCTCAGTACATGAGACTTTGATACTGTGGACATTGTGGATTTACTATTCAGCAGCTCGTCAGGTTTTTCTTTGCAGATTTCAAATGATTAAGCGAGAAAATCAGTAAAATATCAGAATATCGCACGTATATATTGGTACTCTTTTGGTTGGGTTTCTAGTGCAGATTTACGTAAAATTGGCAGCAAAACTTTTAATGTTCCTAATTTATTTATTTTTTCTTTGTATAGAACAATAAAAACTGTAGTTTCTATGTAGTGCACGGTGTTAATATACTCACCTACTATTGCCTTCTCTGGGGTCCAGGGCTGTTTTGCTCCTCTACGCAATGACGTCATCGCTCTTCAATGCTCCATGCATGAGCCGGTAGTCTCTTTTATATTGCAAGTCTGTGGAGCCGCGCTCTGACACTCTATACCTTTACATTGTAAGGCAGGGGTCATCCGCGAGAGAATCGGATCCTATATGCTAATGACACTCGGATCAAACTTTGCTACGAGCGTGACCATGTGACCATGTGACCATGTGACCATGTGCGATCAGTGTGCTCTCATTCTCTCACATGCAAGCATCAGAGCACAGGTATGGAGAGATTCATCACCATGGAATATAATGGCGCTATATAAATAAATAATAATAATAATAATAACTACTTGATGCCACATGGGTATACTCTGAATGAGGGTGATAAGATCTATGCTCCCCATGCACTTTACCTAATTTGGGGTTGCTAAAACTAAGGGTCAGAAGGGTCTTTGTTTCTGGGGTACCGCTTTAGAAACTGACAGATCTACCAGTACATGTTTTTGGACACATAGCATTACTTGATCTGCTAAATATGTTTGAATATGGGATTCCCTATACTTCTACTGTTTATAATAATCTGTATGTGGGTTTTCCCTTTATTTCTATTGGTAATATATGCTGCTATTTGTCTATAATAATCCTTCTATAGTTGGTTTTTTGAGGTTCCTCCTATGTTTCCCCAATATTACTTATCTACTTAGATTATTTGATGCATAATCAGATGCCCTTTGCACAGGCTGGATTCCCATTAACATCTGGGATAATTGTTACATCTGCCCTATTCATTGTTTTTATCTGTGTTTTTTGGTTATTGGGTGATAAAATTAAATGTTGTTTTGAAACTTTGTAATAAAATTAGTATAGGTGTATCCTCTATTGGCATATTCTTTTTTGTCTTATTTAGGCTGCCTTCAGACTTGCAGAACCTCTGCAGCGCAGCCACCGCCAGCCCCTATCTTTATAATGGGAACGCGCGGTCATGCGCAGGTCTTAGCATAGCCTTATACATGCGCAGGTGTGAACCCTACCCCTACTTTAGGTATTTGTAGTGGCAAGGTTTATTAAACAGTCGATATTGACTTTCAGGATTTCTAGATGGCTTGAGAGTCCCAGACCTCTTGTTCTTTTCAGAGGCTATTTGCATATTATTATAGAGATACTTCACCATTATTATATCAAGTTTTTACCATCTTGGTTTCTTACAAGATACAATTCCAAAAATGTTCCATTGTCTTCTATACGTTAGCAGCGGTGTTATCTCGACAAGCTTTGATGTAATTGTGCTTTGTCAGGGCCTGACCTTCAACATTTGCTGGATTATCAGTAGATATCGATGTTCTTTCGATACATCTAGCGCTAGTCCATATCAGACAATGGAAAAGATCCCATAGTTATATTCTCAAGGACATGATGACATGGTATTTTCTTCCCTTTTTTTGGCCGAGATGTGGAGATAGTAATGTATGAAAGGCCCTATAAACAGGGTAATACCAGCTTCACTACCAAAGCCCGCCTCGCCCTTGGACTTTGCACCAAGCTGATAACGAGCGCCCAGGGAGTATTACACAGGCAGGGAATGATTAACCACATTTGTGTTTACTGCCGTGGAGGGGTGTGCATGAGAACACGGAAAGGCTGTGCGCCTGTACCCTCCTCCTCTTCGTAAGAGTAGCGTCATGGCGGATGTTGGGTGTTAAAACCGCTACGTGTATTTGGAGATAACAGCGCCATCTACAGTTCACCTCATTGATCCCAATCTTATAATTAATACATTGTAGTCAATGTTATTAGTGTTGAATCATTAAATAATGTAACTAATACAATCTTTCTTCCTTCAGAACACATTACTGATTATGATTATTGCTACAAAGTCGAGCATCTCTAAAATATTTCTTAGCCTCTAACTTTGAGCAACACAACACACATTGTCCACTGAGTTTAACGCAACGACTGACACCAGAAACATACATTGGGGCCTAAACGTTTGTGAATTTTCCATATTTTTGCATAAATTTGTCCTAGACCTATATCAGTCATAAAACCATAGGATTGGGAAGGGGAGAGGGAAACCAGCTGCTTCCACCGCAATAGCTCGCCGGACTCCCAGGCTGCCAAGTAAGGCGGTTCAGCTTCCACCAATTAAGTAATAGGAAAGAGGTTTCTTGGAGCCACGTCTCAAATTTTCTGTCCTTTTATTGGTGTAAAAAGATTAAAATCATCACAACGTCCCTCGCAGGGGACCGAACGCCCAGACGTGTTTCGGGGGGGAGCCCCTTAGTCATTGGTGTTCGTTCATTACAGAAAACAATACATACTGTATGTACACATTTAAAACCAATTGCACCTCATTTTATTTACATTGTATGCATATGATATCATTACTACCTATACCTACCCTCACGCAACCTCCGCTCCTCCCAAGAACTCCTCCTCTACTCCCCCCTCATCACCTCTTCGTACAACCGAGTCCAGGACTTCTCCCGGGCATCTGCCTTACTCTGGAACTCCCTACCCGAACACGTCAGACACTCTCCTACCCTGAGAAGCTTCAAGTGTCACCTGAAGACTCACCTATTCCATCAAGCCTACAACCTGCCATGAGACCCAGGCGACCGCCCCATACCTGACATTCCCCCATCCTACTGTATCCCCACCCGCGCCTCGTAGACTGTGAGCCCTTGTGGACAGGGTCCCTGCCCCTCCTGTACCTGTACGTCCTGATCGCCTAGATTTAGTGTACTTATTCTTGTCTCCCTTATCCTCATGTAAAACGCCATGGAACCTAATGGCGCTATATAAATAAATAATAATAATAATACATAGATACAAATATAAGTAAGGAATGGTGCAGGCTGCATATACCAATAGCACTCTATATACATATATATGCATAATGCTAGCCGCGTGATTCCCATATTCTGCATATAATCATACTACAGTTACCATCCTACATATATTTCAGAGTCACCAATATTTCTCATTCTGATAATGGTATACTTTCTGGTTCATGTTGTTCTTTCTTTGGGTTTTGTTTGTTTTACTCATTTGTTACACACTAATAAAAGTACAAATGATCAGATCTTGGGTTTAACGTAATCGGGTTACGCGCATCCAACAACATTATCCATTACTTTCGCTGCTGTGTAGTACCCTTTCCCAGTCTCCACCCCAGTAGGTGCGGGACACCCTTTCTATACCTTTAATTCTTAATGTTGTTAAAATGCCATTGTGTACATCTTTAAAGTGCCTTTAAAGACCGGACATGCCTGTGCACAATGCACTGGAACTCGGATTTGCCGCTGTGATATGTTCTGCCATCCTCTTTTTGAGAGGTTGGATTGTACACCCAATATAATATTTCTTGCACCCCACGCATGCTGCCATTGCATTGATATACGATGCTATGGAACATTTCTTTTCAGTCATGTTGTTGTGAAAAGCCGCAGTCCCATGAATATATTGGCAGATGTTGCATTTATTACCTCTGCATCTATAGGAGCCTTTGTCATTTAACCAAGTGTATTTCTTTGGCTCACTAACGGAGATGCTGGGGGAAATAATGCTTCCTATGTCTCAGGATCATTCTACAACCTTTCCAGAGCATCTTATCCAAAATTTCATCTTGATATAGGATTGGGAGGTTTTTGTGAAAATGTCTTTTGATATCTTTAAAATCCTGACTATAAGCCTTTGTAAAAATGGGAATTTTACGCAGATCTTTTTTTTTTTTTTTCTTTTATTCCTCCCAACCTCAGGAACTGCAGCCCGATCTTGAGCTGCCATATTACCATTTGCACTTTTCTTCAGAAAAACTGTACTATCAAACAGTAGGGAATCCCTTGTTCTTCTATCAATCATCCAGTTTTTATAGCCTCTTTGATGTAACCTTTTTTTCATGATTTTGATTTCCGATCCGTAGTCACTCATCCTAGAGCAATTTCGTTTTGCTTGTACAAATTCACCTAATGGTATATTTTTAATCACATAATCTGGGTGACGGCTGTCTGCTTTAAGTAAAGAGTTGCCGCTGATGGGTTTCCTATACAGTTTGGTATGAATTTCCCTGCTCTCACTACAACCCATCAACAGCAAATCCAAAAAAAGGAGCCTAGTTTCTGTATACCTCCATAGTGAAAGACAAATTGTTTTTATTCTGTTGCAAAATTTCCAACAGGGACTGCAGAGTAGGTACAGGGGACGCATCACGCAGCGCTGTCCAAATCAGCACCATATCATCGATGTAACTCCCGTACCATCATGTATTTTGATTAGTGTGTAACAAATGAGTAAACAAACAAAACGCAAAGAAAGAACAACATGAACCAGAAAGTATACTATCATCAGAATGAGAAATATTGGTGAATCTGAAATATTTGTAGGATGGTAACTGGACTAGGATTATATGCAGAATATGGGAATCATGTGGCTAGCACTAAGCACATATATGTATATAGAGTGCTATTGGTATATGCAAGCCTGCACCATTCCTTACTTATATTTGTATCTTGTATCTACACTTATCATTGATGAGAATTTGGGACACTCATTATCCTTTTGATATTGCTCTATGTACTTGTAATACTGAAATGAACTAGAAAAGTATGCTATCATCAGAATGAGAAATATTGGTGAAACTGACGTATATGTATGATGGTAACTGTGGCATGTTTATATGCAGACTATGGGAATGATGTGGCCAACACTAAACACATATATGTATATAGAGTGCTATTGGTATTATGCAGCCTGCACCATTCCTTACTTATATTTGTATCTATGTATCTACATTGATTGTTGATGAGAATTTGGGGCACTCATTATTCTTTTGATACTGCACTATGCACTTGTAACATTGACATCCTGGGTACGAGTTTCTAGTGGCGGAACAGTTAATAGTCATTTGGAAATGAGTAACAGGTGTAATTGGTTTTAAAAGTGTATCTATGTATTGTTTTCTGTAATGAACGAACAACAACAACGATTAAGGGGCTCCCCCTGAAACGCGTCTGGGCGTTCGGTCCCCTGCGAGGGATGTTGTGATGATTTTAATCTCTTTACACCAATAAAGAACAGACAATTTAAGACGTGGCTCCAAGAAACCTCCTTCTCATTAGTCACAAAAGTAGATAAAAGAATCAAAAGAAACGAGTCTAAAATACTAGACTTTTGTTTAAAATTAGATAAATCCATTACTGTATGTCTGTGAGTGGCAAAAGTATGTGAATAGTGATGAGCGAGCTCTACCATGCTTGGGTGCTCGGTACTGGAAACAAGCAGTCAGACACTCAGACGGGCTCAACACACGTGCCGAATATAATGGAAGGCAATGGGAAACTCCTACACTTTTGCAGATCTTCCAGAAAAATGCTTGAGTTTCTTGTTGACCTACATCACATTCGGTAAATGAGTCGAGCCTGCCTGAGCCTTCCAACTTCTCAGTACAAGTACCGAGCACCCAAGCATGGTCGAGCTCGCTCATCACTATATGGCGACCTTTAGGATTAGACGATAATTTCAAAGTGAAATGAGTATTCAGTTGATGGGATGGCGATGAAGTCATGCTGCAAAAGGATGGTGAAGGAAGAGTAAAGTTAAAGTTATAGATAGGCCATGTCAAAGTCTTGACCTTAATGCAATAGCAATTTTGTGGAAGGACCTGAAGTTCATGGGAGAAAACCACCAACATAACATAATAGAACAGAACACACCTTGTTGGGAGAAATGGACCAAAATTCCTTTAAACTGATCTGGAGGGCTAATCATCAATTCTCAGGAACCTTTAGATGTATTTATTGCTGCACGAGGACAGTCAGATACTGACAGTAAAGGTTCACATTCCTGTGCCACTCACAGACACATGACTTTGTCATATTATAAATGAGGAAAATGATCCAGTCTGTTATTTTGGACTCATTTCTTTTACTTTTGTCGTACATTAGGGCGTGTTGGACGCAGCTCCTCCGGACCTGAGTGAAGCCGCGGGTGGCTGCAGGGAGATCGCAGCTGCCCTGTACTCACCATGTGCGGCGGGTGCGGGGCGGCTTCTCCCTGCAATAACCCAATGGGAGCCGCTTCTGACTCCGCAGCATAATCTAAACATGCTGCGGAGGAGCGGACTCCCGGCAACCTGCACCACAGCTCCAAAGACGCTGCAGGCGGGTTACGAATAGTGATGGGATTTCTTGAAATCCCATCCCCTATGCTTGTACTGTACTACGCAGCGGCAAGACGCTGCGTCCAAAACGCTGCATACACTGATCGTGTGCACGCACCCTTAGAGACTTGCGTGAAAATTTGACTTAGTTTAGGACAGATTTATACAGAAATATTAAGTTCTTGAGGATTCACAAATTTTTAAGCATTTTTAATTTTCTGAGTCCCAGTGCAAAATCTGTAACCGGGTCCATATTTGTCCATATTTGTCTTTTGTAAAATCGATCTCGTCAATTTTTCAAAAGCAAGAAGCGCTTCGTGCACAAAGATTTTTCTAAAGTTTTTTTTAGCTTTAGCCTAAACAAACGCCTAAAAATCAATTTAGATTTCAAAACCTCTTCCTATTACTTTCTACTGTAAAGGCACTTTGCTGTTCATATACGCAGCATTTTGAGGTTATTTTTTTTTTCTCCTTCTGGTTTTGATCAATGTCTGGTAGTGAAAAAAAAAAAAGTTCATGTCACTGTGGCGGCTCTTGATGAAAACTTTTTCAATTTTTTTATTACTCTGTATTGTCTCATATTGTTTGCATATGTCCCCTCTGAATTGTAAAGTGTGCGTAATATTAGTATTTATTATTAGAGAAGGCCTGTCACCCCCCTGGTGCACGGCAATCTAAATGCAGCACTGAATGCAGCGTGCCTGTTGCATTCAGGGAAGGGGTCCCCATGGCTCTAGCCTCTCTGTGTGCTGAGAAATAGACTCCAGGTGCACAGCGAGGACAGGAGCTGACGTTACAGCCTCGCTATGCGACGCGTTAGAACAGAAGCTTAGACGTCGGCGCAGGAGAGGAGAGGCGCGGACACAATAAGGAGGAACAGAGCAGCAGGAGGTGGCGCAGAGCAGCCCGACGCAGGGAAAAACCTCCATGCCAGCGCTGACTTCATAAGAAGGAAGGCCCTCCGGACTCACTAAATGTAAGATTTATAACGTCTATTTCTCAGCGCACAGGGAGACTAGACCCATGGGGGACCCCTTCCCTGAATGCAGCAGACATGCTGCATTCAGTGGTGCATTTAGATTGCCATGCACCAGGGGGTGACAGGCCCTCTCTAAACCTGCCCCAAACAAGGCACTGTCCAATTAAAAATCTGCAAAAACACTTTAGGTGTAAACAATTCTCCCTAAATGATTCAGAAATGACTTCAGGAAGTGAGAAAAATTCCCCAAAGAAAGGGGTGCTATATCGCACTTAGATGGCCCTGACATGGCTGGATGTTGCTGTGTATGTTGTTTGTCTTTAAGAGCTGCATGGTTGATAGTTGTGAAGGTCCTTGCCTCCTGTGTTGTGCTCCAGAACTGCAGTCACTATTATGTTCAATTGCTGGTTGAGTGGTTGAAGTGTGACTCACCTGGAATCCCCTCCCTTTGGCTTTAAATAGCCTTCCCTCTCCTCTGTCAGGTGCTGCTGATAGCTATATGCTCCAGGTCTTGGTGCTGTGCTAATGCTTAGCTGCTGGGCTAAAGTCTTTCCTTGGGAGAAACCGTGATTCTTGACCCGTGGGTGGAGGTAGGGGCCCTCAGCCTAGGGCTAATCATGAGTTTTAGGGTACAGGGTGGCGGCTCAGAACTCCTCACCATCATAGGTACCTCCGAGATCAGGGCGAGCCAGAGACCCCAGCATCAGGGTCAGATTAGGCTCTCCTGACCCCCCTTTTGCCCAATTCACCTACCTGTTACCTGATTCCCTTACCTCCCAAGCGTGACAGGTGCTTCCTGACCTCCTCAAAAAATGTGTGTGTACTTGTCTTTACAGTTGCCAAACACTTTCAATGGCTGTCAGCCACACCGTTCTTTCTCTTGATCTTCCGCATACATATCACACTTAGTTCAGCTGCATGGTTTTCAATGGGGAAGAGGGAGTAATCTGCTTCCAAACACCTGTGGTGGCAGCTAATCTACTCAGAAAACAGGATTGAGCTTCTTGAAATTTTATATACCCCCTCTTTTTTTCTCCTTGACATCTTCCATTAGCCAAGCATCTTTTGCAACTTAGATGGTTGTTTGGTCCTGCTGAAATCAATGGTTTGGCCAGCCGAGGTCTATGGAGTTGGGGTCGATGTCCATTTTAGCGGAGTCTGAGTCGGTATAAAATTGACAGACTCCAACTCCTAAAATATATAATGAATTGGGAATGTGCTGAATATTATGAATTATTATGTTTTATCTAAACGCTTGATTATTGTACCTTACTAATGATTAAAGCCTGATGTTCACATTGTACTACAATAAACATGAGCCATGTCAGAGTCAGGGAAACTGAGGAGTCGGAATCGGTGGTGGTTTGACTTACTGACTCCACAGCCCTATGGCCAACTTTAGCCTAATATATTTCTCCACGTATACGAGTGTAGGCTGTTTTGGACAATGGTCCTTAGCATGGGAACAAACCATTGACAAGGTGGTTAAAGTGGAAAAACATGTTGCGTGAAGTAAGACTATCATGTAAGCTAACCCAAAAATGTCAATGAGCTCCAAATGTTTGGCTAGACAAGCAATCATCTTGTTTCGGAATATGGGGAAAAATTGTGTTAATCACACCTCCCTCTTCTCCTCTATCTTTACCTTGAATGTAACTATTGCAAGGGTTTCCCAGTTCAGCTATACCTATGGGTCTTGATTGTATGATTGTATTATAACTCCCGTCTCTATGACACATCCGGTTATTTACAGCCGGGATTTTTGGGATTCTTTCATTCTTCTTGGAAGTTCCCTAATCAGGGAGAACAGTCAGGTCACGGCCCTGAATACACCACAGTGAAGATTCCAGCATCGGTGATCTTTCATCATCATCCAATGAGATAAAACCTTCTGATCGGGTCATCTTCTGGCTGACGGCATAGACAGTCATGGCTGCCCATTGGGCAACCTGCATTTATTTAGATTTTGAAAAATCTAAAAACTACAGTAATGTTATTAAAATAGCTGTCCCTGAGCGATCTGGCTCCGATAGTTCTCTCCCCCCCATCCCCATACCTTTGATAGATGCCAGCCGGACCATCGTATGGCCATCAGCTAGGTCTCCTGGTTCCACTCCATTTGCAGGAAAGCTCAGTGCCCCTGTGTCCTCTATAGGATAGCCTCTGCCAGGTGTCTCCGGTGGTTTATCTACACGTAAAACACAAGGATCTGCGTCTGAAATTCAGCAAGCCAAGAGTCATAATAAAGGAGGCCCAAATACACTTAAGGATGCTGTCTGATCTCACAGATATTGATAGGTTTGACCAAGTCATGTCTAATGTGTATATTGAGGTTGGGCAAAGGAACTATCTGCAGCAGGGGAACCAGCCCAAAATTGACCAGGGATACTCCAGGACCGGTCGTGAAACTGACATTGGTCAGCTGGTCAGTATTTGAGTGTTTGAATGCAGCTCACTTTTGTCTGTTTCAATTAAGTTGGTTCAAACAGAGCGCGTCTTCACACGGCAGTTGGTGAGTCATTTGCTCCAAGCAGCCATTTTGTCTTGCGTTGCTGTAAGACTTGGAGCACATATACCGGGCTTGTGACAAGCGGCTAACAATGTCAGCAGCTTCAGACAGTTCTGATTTTATACCAACAAGTCTTCTGTTTCCGAGGTTAAATATACCAATGTTTGATTTGTACCAACGTCCTAATTTTACATTTGAGTCTACGGGAGTGGAATCTGCGCAGGTCCTGTCTGCTCCTCATTGTGGATACAGAGGTAAACACCATCACACAGCAGCCATCAGCCAGCCATACCTCTATGTGACTTATGTGGAGACAGGACAGTCTCCCCTGATATTAATGTCTTCCCTCTGAGTGATTTCAATAGATCTGTGTGATACTTAGACTTTTTTATTTTTAGATTTATCTAGGAGTAAAAAACCACAGCAACCTTTCAGCCTCATGCGGCCTTTATCAAGCAGTATATAGAAGAGATAAAGTTTATAAGTTGTCTTTTCTATAGTTAATAGTTGTGTGTTGCGATATTGCCATGTTTGTTAATGTTGGATATTAACACTGAAGAATAATAGAAGTGCCAGATAGGTGGAGGAGAGAACGACTGCAGGGTCAGACTATATGAGGTCTGTAAATACACAAATACTAGATGGGCCCAATGCTATCGCATCAGGAGGGCTGTCAAATTATGATGGGGTGGGCTCTGTGGCGCTGGAGGTGGTGGCTGTCTCCCCCATTCACTCTCTCCCTGTCCCTCTCTCTCCCTGTCCCTCTCTCTCCCCCTCGTACGCTCTCTCCCTGTCCCTCTCTCCCCCTCGTACGCTCTCTCCCTGTCCCTCTTTCCCCCTTGTGCACTCTCTCCCTGTCCCTCTCTCTCCCTTGTGCACTCTCTCCCTGTCCCTCTCTCCCCCTTGTGCACTCTCTCCCCCTTGTGCACTCTCTCCCTGTCCCTCTCTCCCCCTTGTGCACTCTCTCCCTGTCCCTCTCTCCCCCTTGTGCACTCTCTCCCTGTCCCTCTCTCCCCCTCGTGCGCTCTCTCCCTGTCCCTCTCTCTCCCTGTCCCTCTCTCCCCCTTGTGCGCTCTCTCCCTGTCCCTCTCTCCCCCTTGTGCACTCTCTCCCTGTCCCTCTCTCCCCCTTGTGCACTCTCTCCCTGTCCCTCTCTCCCCCTTGTGCACTCTCTCCCTGTCCCTCTCTCTCCTGTCCCTCTTTCCCCCTTGTGCGCTCTCTCCCTGTCCCTCTCTCCCCCTTGTGCACTCTCTCCCTGTCCCTCTCTCCCCCTTGTGCACTCTCTCCCTGCCCCTCTCTCTCCCTGTCCCTCTTTCCCCCTTGTGCGCTCTCCCCCTGTCCCTCTCTCCCCCTTGTGCGCTCTCTCCCTGTCCCTCTCTCCCCCTCGTGCGCTCTCTCCCTGTCCCTCTCTCTCCCTGTCCCTCTCTCTCCCTGTCCCTCTCTCTCCCTGTCCCTCTCTCTCCCTGTCCCACTCTCTCCCTGTCCCTCTCTCTCCCTTGTGCGCTTTCTCCCTGTCCCTCTTTCCCCCTTGTGCACTCTCTCCCTGTCCCTCTCTCCCACTTGTGCATTCTCTCCCTGTCCCTCTCTCCCCCTTGTGCACTCTCTCCCTGCCCCTCTCTCTCCCTGTCCCTCTCTCCCCCTCGTGCTCTCTCTCCCTGTCCCTCTCTCTACCCCTCGTGCACTCTCTCGCCTTTGCAGTCTTCTCCCCCCTATGCTGTGTTCTCCCCTTGTGTATTCTCTCCTTTGAGCTCTCTCCCATCTATGCGCTCGCCCCTCCCTCTGTGTGCTCTCTCTGCCCAGTGGGCACCATATTTGCACATCCATTGCTTAGATGTGCAAATATGGAGGAGGCACATAATATCAGGACAGTTGGATGCCATAAGAGACAGACGCAATTATGTAACTGCCCCCCTGGGTGCCCTCTTTGCCCCCCTGTGCGCTCTTTCTGCCCCATTGTGTGCTCTCTCGGGAGTGTGGTGCATCACGGCTGCCCTTACCTTTGTATATCCAAGTGTCCAAAATGGCAGCGGCCTAAGTAAGTGCGCAAGCGCACGTGCATGTACTCAGGCCGCCACCATCTTTGAACATCTAGGTGTGCGGGCGGCAATGTGCAGCGGTTTTTGGTGGGGGCGTAATGGCAGGCGGAAGTTGCGGGAGGACATCCTGACACCAGAAGTTGATGGCAGGCGGGACAAGACAATTATGTAAGTAGAAAAGGATTCAACCGAGCCATCATTCCGGTGCTTTGGAGATATGTTGTTGGAGTTTTTGTTGCTTTAGTGGAGAGGCGCCCCAAATCGAGCACAGAAGAGTGTGCAGGAAATCAAGTAAACTGTTCATTACAACCATAACTGGCACTGAATGAGTTAAATATTTCTGTAGACCTAACCATGAGCTGCACACCCATATATCCACATATGTTTATCCTTAGGGAGGATTAAGTCTCAGGTGGAATCCTTGCACATGATTTTACATTATAGCACAATCCCGGTCAGTAGATTGAGTGTCATTTCCCCCAACCCCGTGCTCCTGGTATTGAAATGGTTTGTAATCTGTGGTTATGAAAATATGAAGGACAATGCTTAGATTTGGTTCCCCATCTCCAAGATCCTATCCAAATATGTATCCAAATCCCTCCAATTATAAATGAACAGTTCTCCTGATTAGCTATGTCTATATCTCATGAGTAGGACATTAGGCTTAGGTATCAATACAACCACTCATATAGTGACAGCTATCTACAGGGTGGGCCATCTATGTGGATACACCTAAATAAAATGGAAATGAATGGTGATATCAACTTGAAATAACTCATGAAAGAATAAAGTTACATTAAAACCAAGCACACCATTGCTTTTCTTATGAAATTCTCAATACGTTGGATGTGTCACATGACCCTCTTCCCGTTGAAAAAAATGAAGTTGGATTCAAAATGGCCGACTTCAAAATGGCCGCCATGGTCATCCCCCATCTGGAAAAGTTTTTCCCCTCCCATATACAAACAAAAGTTGATATCACCAACTATTCCCATTTTATTTAGGTGTATCCATATAGATGGCCCACCCTGTGGTGGTCGTAACCATGGACATCTAAGCTGCTGCAATGCCCTGCACATGAGGTAAGTGACAGCTAATAAGGAGAACTATGCTATATCTCTAATTGGAGGAATTTGCTAATATTATCATTACACCTTCTACCCCTCTTAAAGGGATTTTTATTTTTTTTGCAAAATGACAAAAAGGGAAGAATGTGATAAAATAATAAAAGAATGTGCACTTACCTGATAAACTCCACTGCCTTCCTAGCTCCATTGCTGTGTTAGACTGTTTTTTGTGTCCTTAATGCTGTTGACTCGTGACGACTAGAGATGGTCACGGTCATCACGAAACTTAACAATATAGGCTGGCTTCACACCATGGCAGAGTCCGGTCCGGGGCTGCCCGGTGTTAACCAGACAGCCCCGGACCGGATTTTGGCCCCATAGTATCCCATGGGGCCGGATGGCAGCTCTCTGCCATCCGGTTTCCATCTCTCTGGCAGAATCCGGGAGAAATTGGATTTTTCTCACCGTACACAAAAATGTTGCAAGCAACGTTTTTCCGTCCGGGGAGAAAAATCTCCCCAAATTGCCGTATCCCGGATTCTCCCGGATCCGGTGCAATCCGGCGCTCCCTAACATGGGAGCCTATGGGGCCGGATTGCACCGGTCCGGGAGGATCCGGGAACCGGACACCTGCACGCCGCTGTTGTTTCAGGACCCCGGCTAGCTCCCTGCGAGCCGCGGTCTTGACTAATCAGCGGCGGCAGCTGCGTCCGGCAGCACACTGGACCGGCGGGCATATCAGCCCTCCGGTTCTGTGTGCTGATCCGGTCCGGGGCTGTCAGGTTCATCCCTGACAGCCCCGGATCGGATCTTACCGTGGTGTGAAGCTGCCCTAAGTAAAGGCACTTTTTTAATTATTTATTGTATTTCCCCCTTAGACAATTTGTCTGCAAAACTTAGAAAACCATTTTAAAGGCCTTGTATATTTCTGTCCTCATGTTGATACTAACCTACTGAATAACATTAGAAGTGCTAGACAGGAGGAAAAGAGAGCGACAGAGGGCCAGACTACAGGAGGGCTGTTTGTAGTCTGTAACCATGGAAACAAACAGCTTGGCATAGCACAAATTGATAGTTTTAATTTAGATAAACCCCCATGTGCGAAGCCACTACTTTTTCTTCAGTGGCACCAGTCAATAAAAGACAAACTATTTTTACATAAGATCATGAAATATTAAACCATAACTCTAATCTTCAGTTGGGTCTTGCAGCTGGTAGTATGATCAAATACTAAGGCTGGGGACGCTGTCCTGGCTATTTGCTCAAGCAAAGATTGGCTCTTCTATAGCTTTAGCTATAAGTTACTTCAGAAATGATGTCCCTGTATCTTATTGTCAGGGGCACACTGGGATTGTCCATTAGGAAAGTAATTTAATTTATTCTCCTGTTATGAGATTTAAGCACACATCAGTTACAAGGCTTGCTTCATTAGGACTGGTGTTGCACATGGCAATCTCAACAAAGGGTTGTTTTGTAGCGGGATGCATCAAATTCAGTAAGAAGTGCATGTCACTTAATGAATTTGGTGCCTCCTTGCACCTTTCCCAAAGTGGTACTCCAGTCAAGGACCAGAGTGGCATTTCTGGAGTTAAAAAATGCTGTCACTATTAATGAATTTGAATGGTAGCGTTACCATGATATGTCCTGCTCAGTTCTACCCGTACTGGTGAAGCTGCTCGAAATTGGTATGAAAACGCCAAAACGTGCAAAACTTTGTGCAACTTTGCACTGGACAACAATTTTTGGGACTTACAAAATGTTTTATGTGTAAACACTTGAATGATTCTGGGCCTTAGTTTCCAATAGTAGTGCTATGCTCATCTGGCACCCCTGCGGCCAGGCCACCACATGTGTTCCAATGTGTGATATCATGCCTGGAGGTAAGAGTAGGATACTTTGCTGAGATCCCCAATTACACCCAACGCATCCGAACTTCAGCCCAGGGAGGTGCCGGGAGGAAGAGACTCACCTTTAGGGCAGTCCCCACTTCCTGGCTGGACTGAGGAGTTAGGTTAGGGGCGGTTGGCAAGGAGGAGGAGAGCTCTAGTTGAGTCTAGGCAGCTTGAGAGACAGCATGGAGCATGGAGTGAAGTGCTAGACGGAGGGCCTGGAGAGATGACTCTGCTGTCAGCTGTTGAAGCTGGGCAAAGGAACTAGCTGCAGAAGGGGAACCAGCCCCAAATCGACCAGGGATACCTCAGGACCAGTTGTGAAACTGGAGGTCACTGGGCTTCAAGTACAGTGACTTACCCTGTGGACCTTACTGGGGTTCAAGGGGCAATATAGGGTCAGAGGACAGAGGACAAAGGACTGTTGCTCACAGGACCCGAAGTTACCTGCCTGGCAGGGAAGGGCACCCACGGACACATTGGAGAGGAAAAGGGGTGGCAAGTGTCAGGACAGGAAAAGGCAGCTGGAAGGCCATATACCGTTTGTCTCAGCAAGGTGGACTCCAATTACCTCTGGGCTGGCCAGGCTGTAGTGCTGGTGAACATCGTACCCCGACCTTTTTAGTTGCTAATAAAACAATAGTCTAAGTGGATATCCTCCGTCTATAGACTCCTGTTAGGTAAGAAGTAGAACATTATGCTTTGTGGATACCCGCACACCAACGTTACATTGTTCATGATCCAAAAAAAAGCCACCTGCAGGGATGAGTTATTAAACACCAAGAACATCATCCTCTCCAATCTTCCCTTCATGGATCCAGCACTGGCTGCTCTGGAGGTCTATGCTGGGATTAGAGGCAATGACATTCAGTTTATTAGTCACTTGATCACTAAGGGTACCGCTACACGTCGCAACATTGCATGCAATTTCACTGGCAATTTGCTGGTTGCAGTGAAATCATGGACACATTGTTACATTTGTACACGGCAACAAAATAGAACAATGTGTCCATGATTTCACTGCAACCAGCAAGTTGCCAGTGAAATTGCATGCAATGTTGCGTCGTGTAACAGTACCCTAAGGGTTGTGATTGGCTGCAGCAGTCGTCAGACTGAAATGAAATGACAATTAATGACGCGCCATTTCAATCCGACCTGCTGCAGCCAATCACAATTCTCAATGGTGATTGAAAAACAGGATGTCATCACTTCCTGTCCCACTGCAGACCGCCAAAGTCCAAGGAGGTTAGCGCCGGTGCGTGTGTCCCTGCTTGGTCATGCGCCATGTTTCTGGACGGGTTATCAAAAAATCATGGTCAGACAATATTGTTTACAGACACATTAGAGAACCATAATAAATGATTATAAGTGATCTAAGTCTACAGCCCGTAATTCTGATATGAAGACGTCGGCTGTATTCACTGAAAAATCATGGATGGTGTAATTCTTTTTTTACGGACAGGGCAAAGTGTCGTCAGTTTTACACTCTGCCCTGACATTTATGGACAGCCAGCACCCCAGTCGTGCGGGTAGGGTATTTATTGTTACCCGTTTAGTCTCCTGCAGTTGTCTAATTTATTTAGAGCGTGTTCACACAATCAAGATTTGTCCACTGCAAATCAAACGCTTAGGCCGACTTCACATCACGGCCTGATCAGGATCGGGGCTGTCTGCTGTGAACCTGACAGCCCCAGAGCCGGTTTTGCAGTAATGCAGCCCTACAGGGCCGGATGGAGCCAGATGGCAGCTATGTGTCATCCAGTTTCCATCTGTCCGGGAGGATCTGGGACAATTCAGATTTTTCTCCCGGACACAAAAACATTGTTGCAGTGTTTTTGTGTCCGGGGGAAAAATTGGACAAAATCGGATCCTCCCGGATTCGGCGCCCCCTAACATGGGGGTCTATCGCGCCAGATCTGACATAAAAACTGATCCGGGAGCCAGATGCCTGGTGCTGGAGTTTAAACTTCAGCACCACCAGCTGTCCCCTGCAGAGATTTCAGGACTACCTCCCCGCTAGCTGTGCTCTTGAAATTTGAGCAGCAGCCGCTGTGATATGAGGAATCCGGCTGCAAACCGGACCGGAGGGCAGGTTCTGTTTCAAAATGGGGTTCGGGGCTGTCAGGCTTACACCGGACAGCCCCGGACCTGATCCAGCCGTGATGGAATCCGGCCTTATTTACAGGAGGATCTGTCACCAAATTCCAAGGCGGATACTGTGCGCAGGCATTAACCCTAATTCACAACTTCTCTGTGAACATGAACATTCTCTTGTAAGATATTTTTTCCGCGCAGGCACAAACAAAAAAACAAAACCGAATTTTGATAGAGGATGTGAATGAGGTGTAAATACTGAGTATGAAATTGATTATCTACATGCGTTAATAGCAAAAACTCCATTTTTTTCCTTTCTCTCCTCCTTCAAACACAATTCCTGTTCAGGTGTCTCTCTCCTCCCGACTGCTTAGTATACTGGTTTCCTATGGCAGGACAAGTAGCTAATGTTTTCCTATGGAGTTTTTGGTTTGAGCGCCTGCAGATGATCAATGCAGCGTTCACTCCAGTATGTGCAATCGCTATTGAAACCCTCCATAGTCACAGATTTGTTGCAGGTTTTGCTCCAGATTACTCGTGGATCCCAACTACAATTCACAGGTCCACATAGGTTCAACATAAAAATCTTATATTGGATATATTGATTTTAAATATGAAGGTTATTATACCAATTCTAACAATACACTTCTATTTCGCAAGTACTTAAGCAGCGACCGTTTCCAATAGTGTCAGTCTGATACATTAGCCTGTAGCGCATCAGAGTCCGTCATTTAAGGGAGGGGAAGGGGTCAATGCTGTAGTCACTTTGTCAATAAGTCTACTATGGTGATCTTGACACAGGCCCTAACGAGGGTTAGATCTCAAGTCTCTTACAGTTGAGACTCTCTAAAGAAGTGTTACCTTGACCGCCACAATCTCCTAAGGCACGACCCTGGTCCCTGGTCTTTGTACTGTAATGTACATGTCAGGTCACACTCACATGATTGTCTATTTTCTTCTATCAGGTCTCGCAGTTGTCTTGGTTCCGTTTATCTGTCAATTGGTCAGCCGGTCCTCTCGATTCCTCTGGTCAGCCGGTCCTCTCGATTCCTCTGGTCAGCCGGTCCTCTCGATTCCTCTGGTCAGCCGGTCCTCTCGATTCCTCTGGTCAGCCTGTCCTCTCGATTCCTCTGGTCAGCCTGTCCTCTCGATTCCTCTGGTCAGCGGTCCTCTCGATTCCTCTGGTCAGCCGGTCCTCTCGATTCCTCTGGTCAGCCGGTCCTCTCGATTCCTCTGGTCAGCCGGTCCTCTCGATTCCTCTGGTCAGCCTGTCCTCTCGATTCCTCTGGTCAGCCGGTCCTCTCGATTCCTCTGGTCAGCCGGTCCTCTCGATTCCTCTGGTCAGCCGGTCCTCTCGATTCCTCTGGTCAGCCTGTCCTCTCGATTCCTCTGGTCAGCCGGTCCTCTCGATTCCTCTGGTCAGCCGGTCCTCTCGATTCCTCTGGTCAGCCGGTCCTCTCGATTCCTCTGGTCAGCCGGTCCTCTCGATTCCTCTGGTCAGCCGGTCCTCTCGATTCCTCTGGTCAGCCGGTCCTCTCGATTCCTCTGGTCAGCCTGTCCTCTCGATTCCTCTGGTCAGCCTGTCCTCTCGATTCCTCTGGTCAGCCGTCCTCTCGATTCCTCTGGTCAGCCGGTCCCTCTCGATTCCTCTGGTCAGCCGGTCCTCTCGATTCCTCTGGTCAGCCGGTCCTCTCGATTCCTCTGGTCAGCCTGTCCTCTCGATTCCTCTGGTCAGCCGGTCCTCTCGATTCCTCTGGTCAGCCGGTCCTCTCGATTCCTCTGGTCAGCCGGTCCTCTCGATTCCTCTGGTCAGCCTGTCCTCTCGATTCCTCTGGTCAGCCTGTCCTCTCGATTCCTCTGGTCAGCCTGTCCTCTCGATTCCTCTGGTCAGCCTGTCCTCTCGATTCCTCTGGTCAGCCTGTCCTCTCGATTCCTCTGGTCAGCCTGTCTTCTCGATTCCTCTGGTCAGCCTGTCCTCTCGATTCCTCTGGTCAGCCTGTCCTCTCGATTCCTCTGGTCAGCCTGTCCTCTCGATTCCTCTGGTCAGCCTGTCCTCTCGATTCCTCTGGTCTGCCATGTACTCTCGATTCCTCTGGTTTGCCATGTACTCTTGATTCCTCTGGTTTGCCATGTACTTTTGATTCCTCTGGTTTGCCATGTACTCTTGATTCCTCTGGTCTGCCATGTACTCTTGATTCCTCTGGTCTGCCATGTACTCTTGATTCCTCTGGTTTGCCATGTACTTTTGATTCCTCTGGTTTGCCATGTACTCTTGATTCCTCTGGTCTGCCATGTACTCTTGATTCCTCTGGTTTGCCATGTACTTTTGATTCCTCTGGTTTGCCATGTACTTTTGATTCCTCTGGTCTGCCATGTACTCTCGATTCCTCTGGTCTGCCATGTACTCTTGATTCCTCTGGTCAGCCATGTACTCTTCATTCCTCTGTGCAGACGTCTCCTTTTGTAATCACTCCTTTCTACTGAAGGTTGAGGTCCCACTTCATCGGTTTGTCTCGTGCTGATGACTGTGGCTATAAGCCAGCTGAAACGCTTCCATACACCTGTCCTGATACAGGTTCAGCCATTGACTCCTCCCCTTATCTACTTTCCTGGGTCTTTTTTATCACTCCCATCTGCAACACTGCTATCCCTTCCTCTCTGGAAACACACACTTTGCTTTACAGTTCCTGCTGACACAATTTCCCTTTCTTATAATGTTTGACCAGTAGATGGCAGTGTTCATTTCCAGGCAGTCCACTATGTATTTAGCAGCAGGAATTGCTCCCTTCTCCATCTCATTACACCTGAATCTGCTTCTAAGGTTTTACCGAGCTCCGGCTACTTATGGAAACTTTATTGACTTCTTTTTACAGTTAGCATACACATTCTGAATAGTCTTATCATGCTGCCATATTTTCTTTCATTTTTCCCATCCTTAATATCAATGAACATTTCCTGGTTAGGAAACACAGATAGAATGGAGCATGACTCCGCGATCTGACGACACAGTGTTTATTGTCTGTCGTCATGGAAACTCATAGATTTGTATCGGAGCTGAAAATATGAAACATGAGGAAATCTTTACTCCCCAGCATGTTGTAGAGTTGCTCCATGTCTTATATTAGATGCACTGAGACCAAATAGTTATGAACATGGATATTAAGGCTACTTTTAATTTATTTAACCTCTGAAAGTTTTTTTTAAGGTCCAAACGTGTCTATTTATCTTTGGATACTTTTCAGAATATCACATTTTTTTTTAGATATTGGCTTGACTCGATTTGGGCCCATTATTGAGTAGCACAAGGGATCTTGGTTCAGTTTCCATCATTGCAGTGTTAACCTCCCTGGCGGTATGATTAGGTCAGGAATTTTGTGCTAAAAGCGGGCTTACCCGCGGTCGCGGCAGATGCGGGGAAAAAACTGCATTTGCCGCATAGCCGCCGCACTTGCGGCGCGGTTGCGGCGCGGTTGCGGTAATCACCATAGTAAGTATAGGGGGACTTGCGGCAGATGCGGCAAGTGCGGTTTTGCACTTGCGGCAGATGCGGCAGGTGCGTCAAGTGCAGTTTTTTTCGCGGCCGCACCTGCCGCAAGTGCAAAACCGCACTTGCCGCACCTGCCGCAAGTCCCCCTATACTTACTATGCCGATTACCAAACCGCGCCGCAAGTGCGGCGGCTATGCGGCAAGTGCGGCAGATGCGTTTTTTTCATCGCATCTGCCGCGACCGCGGGTAAGCCCGAGCTTGACTCGGGGTTACCGCTTCTGGCAGTGAATGTTAACCCCGAGTCAGGCTCGGGAATACCGCTAGGAAGGTTAAATTAGTTGTTAGAGCTTCACTTTTTCCCTAAATGAATTTAATGGGTTTAGCAAAGAACAAAAAAGTCTTCCAGGGGCAACTTTCTGCACTTAATGGGTTAAAAAGCATTGTTATTCTCCATCCCCGGGTCCAATGCTGTCTCTGACTTTGCTCCAGTCTTTCTTTACTGGCTTCAATGGTGTCATCAAGGACACCCCGACAGGGGGAGTAACACCTCTTTTTATCATTTCAACCCAGCCCAGGGTCACGAAGAAAATAATAAATTTATTACCAGAGATCCCTTTTTATGGTTGGGTTCATATCTGTTTTTAGGAATATACAATCAGTGGTGGACATAAACTGAAAAGGGGCCCTGTGCAAGAACTGTACATGGGCCCTCTGCAGTACAATAGTTCTGTCTATGACAGAAGCTGCTTTGGAGGTAGAATTGGGCCCCCTCACCTCTTGGGTTCCTGTGCGGTTGCTCAGGCTATACCATTGATATGTCCACCTTTGCATATGATGACCGCTAATTGCTAACTCATGGAGTCCACTCTGATGGTGTTCATGAAAATATCTTACTTGACTCTTTAAACACCAGGTTCATGAACGGATGTTATGTTTTCAGAATGTTTGCATCCTCTAAGGCCCCCCTTCACGTCACGTTTTTTTTCCTGTCCGTGGGGATCCTGTTTTTTGCAGGACCACACAGACAGGAACAGACAGGACTGGATTTGAACTTCGATGTCATTTTTGTTTCCGGATCCGGGATTTTGAGGGATCCAGACACAGAAAGAGTTGAGAGGAGCCGAGCCTGCAAAGCACAGGCAAGCGGGGCTGTACTTTCACTTTCGCAATGTATCTACATACATTGCGAAAGTGAAAGAAAGCAGTGTGTTAAAAATAAAAAATAGAATGCTCACCTCTCCGCTGAGTGTCCCACAATGTGAGGCGTCCACCTCCGATGGCTGCAAGGACCTGAATCAGCTGACTGACTGCAACCGATTAGCTGATGTGTCACATGACCGGTTTAAATCACCCCCGCCCGCCAATCGGTTTTCATGGACGATTTAAACTACTCAACTGATGCGGTCATGTGACACATCAGCTGATCGGTTGCCGCCAGTCAGCTGATTAAAGTCCTGCAGCTATCGGAGGTGGACGCCTCACATCACAGGACACTCGACGGAGAGATGAGCATTTTTTTTTTTTTTTTGTAACTTTAATTTCACTTTAGCAGTGTATGTAGATAAGTGAAATTACACTGAACAAAGCAGTTTTAGTGTACTGAGCATGCTCAGTACACTAAAATCGAAGTCGGGAAAAGATCCTGTTTTTACGTGGATCCGAGCTCCATAGACCCCCATGTTATTTGAATCGGACAGCTTCGGATCCGATGCTGTCTGATTGTGTCCACTTTTTTGAAGGCAGCCCAAAATCGGAGCAGTGTCCGATTATGGGGATGTGAAAAAAGCGGACACAATCGGATCCCTGCACACACGGATGGCCATTAAGAACCAATCTGTGCCCATATAGATACATGGGGAGCCAAATTGGATCCGTGGCTATCCGGATCCCCAAAAAACGTGATGTGATGGGGCCTTAGTGGTGTTATGATGATGATTTGGTGCTATCAATCTATTACTGACTGTTGTTTTTCAACCGTCCTAAAATATTTATAGGCATGTGGGTCATAGAAAGTGGAATAAAATGATACCTTCACATACGAGATCCAATGTTTTATTCCAATGAAATGCACTTTTTTCTTAATATGTAAATAAGCCGTTAATATCTGAAGGCCGGACATAAATCTCATGAAAATCGGCTTCCAGGGCTTATCTTAAATTAAAGGGGCATCACCAGTGTGAGACATGTAATGACTGACAGCCTGCTCTCATGATCTGCATGTTTCACACTGGTGATGCCTCCTTTAATTCAAACTAAGGCCGGCTTCACACTACGGCTGGGATCCGATCCGTGGCTGTCCGCTTGAGGCAGACAGCCGGGGACCGGATCAGCACACAGGACTGGAGGGCTAATTTGCCCTCCGGTCCGGTGTGCAGATGCACGTGTGGAGCCCCAAGGGACGTGGGGTACTCGGTACCGGACCGATCTGCTGCTGGGGATGTCACTGGTGGCCTGGTCCGGACCGTGTCCCTGGCTCAGCACAATAAAAGGGGAAATATTTACAAGGGATATGTCACGGGTGACGCCACCCACTTGATGCGGCCAGCTATGGGGCCGCGGCTGCTGCAGAACCTCCGGGGGTGATGGAATGGCAGCCGGGATGGTATAGTTCTAGTGGGGAGAACTGTATCCCCCGGGGCAGTAAGGAGTTAAAGTCTATTGTGTGTGAGGCTGTTGGAGCACACTTACTTTGCAGCTGCAGGGATCTCTCCTCCTGTGCTGGTGCTGACAGGCTGTAGCTCTGCAGGTTGAGATCTTCCTGGTGCAAGCCTGTATGGGAGAAAGGGTCTGCAGATGGAAGCAGGCAGGAGGCAATGCAGGGTTTCCAAAGCTTTACTTAGTTCCTTCAGTCAGCTTACAAGTTAGTTGTTACACAGTTCTTAACATTCAGTTGCATTCTCCCTTTCCGGGTTCCCTTCTCTCCTGCAGCCAGGCTCCTCTCTCCTTGTGACCCCTCACACAGTCTTTAAGTGTGCCTTTCCGGGCTAATACTCTCTTTCTCCGTCTTACACGGGTGTATGCGGACGCTGAACAGTATAGCGGTGACTCGGGCTTCTCTGAGTCCTAGTGTGTCACTGAGCTGCCTGTTCTTTGGGTTAGGAACTCCAGCATGAAACTAAAGCTCCCCGTCGGTGAATCTGGGGATACCGGGTGAATCGTCGGTCCCCTTCAGAGCCGACACTCTGCTCTAGCCCAGCCTGCAGTAGTCTACAGCATTAAACTACCAGGCTCCTTCCTCTGTTTCCTTCAGATATCTAGGAGGGCTTCTCCACCTGCTGTTAGTAGCTTCTGCTGCTGTCCAGGGCACGGGTTGCACCGTCCCTTCTCTGTCTATCACACTCCTGGTGGTTTCAGCATCTTGGATGGGCTTTTCCCCCCCATCTGGCTCGCATTGGCTCAGTACGGGTCAGCGCTCCTCAGCTTAGGCACTTCCAGGCAGCATGTGTCTTTCTGTCTCAGCTCAGCTCAGCTTCTCCTTGTCTTTGCTGCTCAGCACCATGGCTTACTCCTGGGTCTTGGCATCTCAGCTACTTCAGCCTACTAACTTCCTTTACTCCTCCCCCTCTCTATATACTGTCAGTCACCTGACCTTCTGGTGTGCCCAACCCACTCTTCATCCACCACTCCTCTGGTCTCATATAGTCTCCGACCTCAGAGCTGGATGTGAACCCTCTCTATGCGTGGGGATGTGGGCTGTGAGGGTGTAGTGTTTACTATGTCCTAACTGCCTGGCTGCAGTACCCTTCTGTGGCCACCTGTACGCAGGGGCGCCACATTCTCCCGGAGTTAAACAGCGCGTCCGCGCGCGACTCGACATTGGTTACCCTGAAAACATTTTTATATTATATAACAATAAACATTAAGGATTCTTGGTTTCTTCCCTTCCGGGAGGCACGATTCTTGGAACGTTACATTAACTATAAACATAAGTGCATGGGTATATACTCGTCATTACCCTCTTTCCTGTAAAAGACATTATAAGACATTGCTTCGTATAAAAGTATAAAATCTCTCTTCTTTTCAAAAAGTGCTAAAACTTTCAAAAATTCTCAAAAAGTGCAAAAGTCTCAAAAGCAGCTTCAAAGTTCAAAATGCAGAGTTCGTGCATTACTTTGCATTTGCATCTGGTCTTAAAACCAAAGGGGAGCACACAAGTGTGCTCAACTATATACAAGAAAGTTAGTATCACGTCATTGTTCATGATGCAAATGTTCAGTTTGAGACACATAAGACAAACAGGGGAATGCTAACATTCACTCAGGTAAGGTTGGGGGGTCAATAAGGAACAATGTACACTCACACTTACAGTTCCTTCTTCTTTGCTTTAAGGACCCGTGTTCACTCCTTCTTGTCCGGTTGCTTCCACGGCAGCGTCTGCGGCGTCGACTTCCTCTTGGGGAACAACTCCAGGTGCTGTAAGGCATCGATAAGCAGATAGCTCTCTGGTGTCTGAGTGATGGCATCTTTGGTGAGCACCGGGGTTTCAAGTATGACGACAGGATCCGTGTTGGTCGCCACGTCAGTGTAGCTGGGCTCATTGAAGTCATCTCGCACTTCGCAATATTCTGCAGTCGAGGCTTCATCTTTGTCAGGTTGCAAACAGAGTCTTTTCACTTGGAGGCCGTACGGGCCGCGCTCGCCTTGTGCAATGTGGTATGATACCCACTCGCCGATCTCGACCTGGCGATCTGGATGGTCTGGCGGGAGCTCCTCTTCCACCTCTCTTTTATTGATAAATATATCATACCGCCCTCCGGGTTCGCGGGCGAAGGCGTAACCTCTCTCTCGGATGATCTTTACAATCTGGCCCTCGTGTCTTGGGGAGTCCTGAATCTCACGGTCGCGGCGGGCTACGTTCTTAGCCTCTTTGGCGCGGGCTACCAGCTCCTGCTTCTGTGCCAGCCTCTCGACCTCCTCTTTCTCCCATCTCCGCACACATCTCCGGATGTATTCCTCGCGGGTGACAACTTCAGCAGGGCCTACTTCACCTTCCGACTCGCCTAGAAAGCCCATCAGATCTTGGCAGTCTTTACTCCGCTCCCACCAGCAACGCAGCTGCTCCCCCCTCACCTCAAGTGTCTTGGGCGCAGGGATCAGGGGCTCCGGCAGCTTCAGGAACCCTTCCGGTATGGCTCCGAGCGGGTCGACATCTCTCCATGCTTGGTTCACGATAGCTGGCGGGGTACTCACATCCACAAGTACAGCAGTATGGCCTTCGGCGTCGCTCGCGGCATGTCCGTGCTCTTCGACCCGGCGGGTCGCTGTAGCCGGACTTCGTAGTTCGGGCTGCGGTCGATGTCTATCTGGATCCGGGTTCTATTAGCTTCCTGAACCCGTGTCATCCTCGGGGGCAGCAGCCGCAATACACCCCTCCGGGTGTCTAGGATGCGGGGACGCTCTTCTCCACCTTCCGCCATCTCTACGCGATCACACGGGGTCTCTCCTCGACCGGGTTCCTCCACTGGTTCAATCTGTGGGCCCTCCGGGATCACTCATGGTCTCTCGCACAGAGCGCTCTTCAGTGCGTCCTCCGCTTCCGTCCTTGTGTACTGGAATGGCGACTGCTTCTCTTCCGGTTGCCTGCTCCGCCCCCTCCTGATGACGATTTCCTTCTTCGTTCGCGCCAGCTTCTTGGTAGGAGGGTCTAGGGGCGGCGGCTCTTCTTTTAGAGTGACAGCTGGCTCTCCCGGAGTTAAGAAGAGCCAGGGCGGGACCTTCTTTTCGCGCCTTGGACCGGACCGGCCCACGATGGGAGTCTTAGGAACGCCCCCTCTGCACATGGCGCTAGTCCCTGATGGCCGCCATTAGGGTCAGATTTTGGCGGGAAAAGTCTAGAAACAGTTCTTTTGGCGCACAAGGTCCAATTCTTTTGGACCGGGTAGATCCTGTTCGTGACGCCAGGTTGTGGAGCCCCAAGGGACGTGGGGTACTCGGTACCGGACCGATCTGCTGCTGGGGATGTCACTGGTGGCCTGGTCCGGACCGTGTCCCTGGCTCAGCACAATAAAAGGGGAAATATTTACAAGGGATATGTCACGGGTGACGCCACCCACTTGATGCGGCCAGCTATGGGGCCGCGGCTGCTGCAGAACCTCCGGGGTGATGGAATGGCAGCCGGGATGGTATAGTTCTAGTGGGGAGAACTGTATCCCCCGGGGCAGTAAGGAGTTAAAGTCTATTGTGTGTGAGGCTGTTGGAGCACACTTACTTTGCAGCTGCAGGGATCTCTCCTCCTGTGCTGGTGCTGACAGGCTGTAGCTCTGCAGGTTGAGATCTTCCTGGTGCAAGCCTGTATGGGAGAAAGGGTCTGCAGATGGAAGCAGGCAGGAGGCAATGCAGGGTTTCCAAAGCTTTACTTAGTTCCTTCAGTCAGCTTACAAGTTAGTTGTTACACAGTTCTTAACATTCAGTTGCATTCTCCCTTTCCGGGTTCCCTTCTCTCCTGCAGCCAGGCTCCTCTCTCCTTGTGACCCCTCACACAGTCTTTAAGTGTGCCTTTCCGGGCTAATACTCTCTTTCTCCGTCTTACACGGGTGTATGCGGACGCTGAACAGTATAGCGGTGACTCGGGCTTCTGTGAGTCCTATAGTGTCACTGAGCTGCCTGTTCTTTGGGTTAGGAACTCCAGCATGAAACTAAAGCTCCCCGTCGGTGAATCTGGGGATACCGGGTGAATCGTCGGTCCCCTTCAGAGCCGACACTCTGCTCTAGCCCAGCCTGCAGTAGTCTACAGCATTAAACTACCAGGCTCCTTCCTCTGTTTCCTTCAGATATCTAGGAGGGCTTCTCCACCTGCTGTTAGTAGCTTCTGCTGCTGTCTAGGGCACGGGTTGCACCGTCCCTTCTCTGTCTATCACACTCCTGGTGGTTTCAGCATCTTGGATGGGCTTTTCCCCCCCATCTGGCTCGCATTGGCTCAGTACGGGTCAGCGCTCCTCAGCTTAGGCACTTCCAGGCAGCATGTGTCTTTCTGTCTCAGCTCAGCTCAGCTTCTCCTTGTCTTTGCTGCTCAGCACCATGGCTTACTCCTGGGTCTTGGCATCTCAGCTACTTCAGCCTACTAACTTCCTTTACTCCTCCCCCTCTCTATATACTGTCAGTCACCTGACCTTCTGGTGTGCCCAACCCACTCTTCATCCACCACTCCTCTGGTCTCATATAGTCTCCGACCTCAGAGCTGGATGTGAACCCTCTCTATGCGTGGGGATGTGGGCTGTGAGGGTGTAGTGTTTACTATGTCCTAACTGCCTGGCTGCAGTACCCTTCTGTGGCCACCTGTACGCAGGGGCGCCACACACGCAGCTGCCGCTGCTGATAGGTCAGGACCGCGGCTCGCTGGGAGGTAGCCGCGGTCCTGAACTGTCAGGAGGGGCCGGCACTGAGCTTCAGCACCATGGAGCTGTCCCGTCTGACAGATCAGGAACCGCGGTCCTGAGTCATTAGCGGCGGCAGCTGCGCCGGCTGCACACCGGACCGGAGGGCAAGTTAGCCCTCCAGTTCTGTGTGCTGTCCGGTCTGCAGCTGTCTGCCTCAAGCGGACAGCCACGGATCGGATCACAACCGTAGTGTGAAGCCGACCTAAGCCCTGGAGGCAGAATTTTAGGAGATCTATAAGGGATAGTGTGTGAAACTGATCCGAAAAGGAAATGTTTGATGAATTAAGCACCCTCTATGGCCGGTTTCACATCACGGTTGTTGTATATCAGGTTCTGTCCGGTGCTTTGCAGGAAGCACCGGACAGAACCTGACTGCCCCGGACAAACAGAACTGGAGGGTAAATATGCCCTCCGGTCCTGTTTTCTGCTGGAATCGGCAGATTGCAGCTGCAGCTGCTGAAATTTCATGATCTAGCTAGCCGCAGTCCTGAAATCTCTGCAGGGGACAGCTCCTGGTGCTGAGGTTTAGCAGCGCACCCGGCGTCCGGGAGCCGCATCCGATTTTATGTTGAATCCAGCACCATAGACTCCCAAATTAGGGGGCGCCGGATCACTCCGAATATGGGAGGATCCGATTTGTGCTGATTTTTGTCCCGGACACAAAAACGCTGCAAGCAACGTTTTTCTGTCCGGGAGAAAAACCTGAATCCTCCCGCATCCTCCCAGACAGATGGAAACCCTCCCGCATCCTCCCAGACAGATGGAAACCTATCTACTGTAGATAATCGTCACCAAGTTAATTTTTGAGTTGTGGTACCGAACTGTTCAACATCTGGTGCTGCCCAAACATGGCCACCGGCATCATGCAAGGGCGTAGCCACAATAGCACAAGTCCAGAAACGCAGCCAGTACCCCTGCCTTCATATAATGTGCTGGAGCGCAAGAGGCAAGTACCTTACCCACGGCTATTGTCCCGCGGCACAACACTGGACCACAGCAAGTGTCACCACTGAGGATTACAGATCTATTTATTATATATTCTCACTAATTCCTCCACATATATTTTAACTCTTGCTTGAAAGCAGACTTTTTTTTCTAAAAAAAAAAATTTCTGAATTTTATTTTGCTGGATTTTTGGATTAAACAGGCTTTGTATTGACGTCTTTTTTTACCGTCGCCCTTTTGGTCTTGTCCTAAGTTGAACTTAAGCTTGAATTTCCTGCATTATGACTATTTTTATTCTTCGAGTTTTACATAAACCTAAGTTTTCAGCGGTACAGGACTTGTCAGACATTGTAGTGATGTTTGTCAACAGGGCCTCCAAATCGAACCTCTGCTCACAGTGCCGCCTTTCATGGCTGACTAAATAGGCGCTGTCATTTTTTTTGAAAGCCAATGATAATGGCACATTATGGTCCCATACTAGGAGGCTTGTCATTGACAGAGCGTCGTTTGGGCACATCTCTCAAACAAGGCTCAGTGTTGTCTCTTCTGCTGAACACACTGCAGGCCGACCAAGCAATTCACTGATACAGAACTGTGCCAACCCACACAGCTGGATTGGGATGTGGGGCCAGGTGGTAATGAAGCAGATGCAGAGCAGATTAAAGATTGCAATATCCCCAGCATAAGAACAAGGTTAAATAATACCAGGCAATGAGTTTTAGCCATTTTGTCAAACATGGATAGACATTTATATACTGCACCTACACTCTGTATCAGTGAAAAGTCATGAGTTTATTGAAATCACAGGATTCATAGACACATGTCATGAGTGTGCCTGTCCTGTTGTCACCTCCCTGGGACCTGAGGCCGGGAGGTCTCAGCATTTAATTAATCGCAGGCTTTATGTAGAGTTCACTTGAGGCTGAAGGCACACTGTCGTGCATCAAACACAGAGCGTGTTTGCACGACAGTGATGCAAGTGATATGAGAGTTTTTAGGTGTGTGTGGTGCGAGTGTGGTGAGTGTGGTGCGAGTGTGAGGTGTGAGTGCGTGTGTGGTGAGTGTGAGTGTGAAGCATACTTCAGGACCGTGGACAGCATTTGCGGACAATTTAAACTTTGACAGCCATCGAGTTTGAATTTACGACTTTCCCAGTACAGTAATCAATAATGTACCAGCGCTATTATCACAGCAGCGCTGAAACATTATTGTTAAAAATACTCAGCCAACAAAATAATAAAGTTATAGGGGTTATTCATCATGATAACCCCCTCTGCAAGCTATTTGCTGCATATCCAAATGGGACGAAGTGCCGCTCAATCTGTGCTGCTGCCGAAGAACACCAGAGAGTCGGGATATCTGGGATATGATATTTACTTTATTTCAGACGCGTTTCAGAGCTGCTACCGGGCTCCTCCCTCAGTGACAATCTATTGCGCATTATCTCACATTTCAGATCTGCTGCATATTGGCACATAGCCTGCAGATGCGGCTATTAAAAGCCATTGTGTAAAGGATTAAAATGGAGTTGGTGTGCTATCATCATGTGTACACAGATTGTGTACACATGGTGACAACACACCCTGGCAGTGCAGGGGTTAATTCCTTTATTAAAATGATGCCGGCAATTGTCGGGTAAATTTACACTACACAGAAGCCGCTCAGCTCCTCCACTTATGGAGCTGTCTGTGATCCAGAATGCAATTGGTGTAATGAGATTGTGAGCTGTCCATGGTACTTACACCAATTGCGTACACAAACAGCGTACCATGATCCAGTGTGATATTACTGTAAGCAAGTGTCTTTAAGGACTGCACAGGTGGAAGTACTAGTCTGTACAGGAACCAGCTTGGGTAGTAGTGTGGCTACACAGAGACTGTGGTATCCTATCCTACATGTATGTGACTCCCTACTACCCAACTGTCACTGGCAGGACAACGGTTTCATCACTAAGGGTACCGTCACACCTGGCGATGTCTCCGGTGATTTTATAGGCGACGCTGGGGCGTGGCCTATCGCCACCGACATCGCCAATGCGTCGCCTAATGTGAATGGGCGAGGGCAACGCATTTGAGTGGTTGCCTAGTTTCACAGCAGCGCTCTGAAATCAGGCGAGCAAGCACTCTGGGGCGATGTGTACACATCGCCCCATGTAAATGGGGGACGGCGATCTCGCAGGTGATGGGTGCCATAGGCTCCCATGTTACGGCATCGCCGCTGGGGTTTTTAGACACCCCAGCGGCGACGATGACTGTAAGATCGCCGGTGCGCAGCCGCATGTAAACATGTGACTACGACGCTGGTGGGTCGCCAAAAATGTGCGCGCTCCCACCTGTCGCCGCCGACATCTCCGGCGACATCCCCTGGTGTGACGGGTCCCCAACATGTCTAGGCTCCATGTTGCTCATGCTTCTGTGAGTAGTCTATATGGCGTAATCATGCTACCATGGCCTGCAGCGTCTCTGGATTTGTCTCCTATCAAGCACATCTTGGACATCATTCGTCAGCAATGGCAAAGGGAGCGGCCAGCAGTGGATCTTGATGATTTTTCCAAGTGCGTGCAGCGTGGCAGAACCTTCCTCCATTAACCTCATTGATAGTGTGCCAAGATGATGTGTGTTTGTTATTCTGCTCCTGGCGCTTATACTTGATACTGTGATTTTCACTATATACAGCAATGCTATGGCATATATTGCTGTATATAGAACAAGAGATCAGATGATTGCAGCTTCAAATCCCCTAAGGAAACTATTAAAAACAGTGAAAAGTAAAAGGAAATGTTTTTAATAAATATGAAAAAAACAAACATAAGTTCAAATCACTCTTCTTTTGCCCCATTAAAAGTAAAGATATAAAAAATACATATATACATAAGCCCCATCAAAATATAATCATAATAATTAGCTTGCTTGGTAAACACTGTAAACAAAAATATTAAAGGGCGACGAAATTACGATAAATGTTTTTGGTTGGCGCAAATTCGCAATACAATGAAAATAAGCTGTAACAAGGTGGCAACCCCAGGTAATCAAGGAATAGTCAAAACCATGTACTGTGTAATTAGTACTTTACATTCATGCTTGCATCATAAAGATATAAAAAATGTATAAGACATTGAAAATGGTAGAGGGTTACATATGAACTTTACGTGTTCCTGACTCAACCTTATCCTCCTCTTTCACTGCCGCATTCATTTTTCACTTTCAATCTTCCCTCCCCTTCATTTCTTCATTTCTCCTTCAGCTTTATGAGGGCATGTTGTCACAGAAAGCCCGAGCCTGCAAAGTGCAGACAAGCCGGGCACTTTCACTCCCGCAATGTGTATGTGTGTGTGTATATATATATATATATATATATATGCGCATTGTGGGAGTAAAGCAGTGAAGCAAGGGTTAAATAAAAAAAAAATAAATAAAAAGATCCTCACCTCTCCGGCGTGTGTCCTGCGCCATCTAGCTCCCGGAGCTTAAGGCTTAAGGACCTGGTGGGGCGGGGCTACCCGATCAGCTGATCGGTCACATGACCGCATTGATCAGTGAGGTCTCTGATATTTTACTTGGGCAGCACACATCCAAGATTGTATGTGATTACTATTCTTTTAATTTGTCCTGACTGCAGCGCGGTGATATTCAGCCTCTCAGTACGGTGGTGGTAATATTCATTGACGGTATGTTTAATATTTTGGTGTTTCTGTATTTGGTGTTTATTCAGCCATAATATTGCGGTTATATACAGCACACAGGTGTTGGTGTTCTCCAGTAACTGTATGGTGGTATGCCCAGTTCACAGTATGGTGGAGGTGTCCAGGTGTGGTCGAGTGGTATTGTCCAGTTCACAGTATGGTGGAGGTATCCGGGCATGGTGAGTGGTATTGTCCAGTTCACAGCATGGTGGAGGTGTCCAAGCGTGGTCAAGTGATATGCCCAGTTCACAGTATGGTGGAGGTGTCCAGGTGTGGTCGAGTGGTATTGTCCAGTTCACAGTATGGTGGAGGTATCCGGGCATGGTGAGTGGTATTGTCCAGTTCACAGTATGGTGGAGGTGTCCAGGCGTGGTTCAGTGGTATTGTCCAGTTCACAGTATGGTGGAGGTGTCCAGGCGTGGTTCAGTGGTATTGTCCAGTTCACAGTATGGTGGAGGTGTCCAGGCGTGGTCGAGTGGTATTGTCCAGTTCACAGTATGGTGGAGGTGTCCAGGCGTGGTCAGGTGGTATTGTCCAGGTCACAGTATGGTGGAGGTGTCCAGGCATGGTTCAGTGGTATTGTCCAGTTCACAGTATGGTGGAGGTGTCCAGGCGTGGTCAGGTGGTATTGTCCAGGTCACAGTATGGTGGAGGTATCCGGCATGGTCGAGTGGTATTGTCCAGTTCACAGTATGGTGGAGGTGTCCAGGCGTGGTCAGGTGGTATTGTCCAGTTCACAGTATCATTAGGTGCAGACCTATTTGGGCAGTGACCGGTCCTTCGTGTTCGGGGCTCCGCATGACGCTATTTTTGATTTAAAATGAAACCACTGAGATGCAATTTGAAGTGAAGACTTTCAGGCTTAATTAAAAAGGTTGAACAATATCCTGTGAAATATTTAGGAAGTGCAAGCATTTTTCTACGAAGCCTCCTCATTTAAGGGGCTCAAAAGTAACTGGACAAAGAAACTTTACTATAAATAAAATGTTGACTTTGTAGAGAATCCAATGACTGCCTGAACTATAGAACAAATACTTCAATCTGAGAGTTCTCAGTGGTTGATGCTTTTTAATGGCGAACTGAAAAGATGGCAACAAATGGCAAGCTTGTGAGACACTAAGGTCTCTTTATCAGACTCCTAATGACACGACCTCTGAAGACACATAGTTGTACACAGCAGGACATGCAATAGTGCAGTAAGTAACACCAGTGACGTAAAGCAGAACATTTTTATATCCATTATGGTGTGATCAGGGCTACAGAAATGATTGGCCACAGGTAGATCCTTTCTTTTTTCTTTCATTGTGTGGAGATGTGACTTCATTCTGGTTCTGATTTTGTGTTTTGTCTCCCCTACATACAGAGCCCCTGTTGGATATTTGGTACATATATGTCACGCTTGGGAGATGAGGGAATCAGGAAACTTCATGGTGTGATGGCCAAAGGGGGTCAGGAGAGCCTAACCTGACCCTGATGCTGGGGGCCCCTGGCTCGCCCTGATCTCAGAGGTACCTTTGATGGTGAGGATCCGAGCCGCCACCCTTTATTCTAAGCTCCTGATTAGCCCTAGGCTGAGGGCCCCTACCTCCACCCCCACCCACGGGTCAGTAATAACAGCTTCTCCCAATGCAATAGAGCTCCAGGAGAGGCTTCAGTACATCAGCAAGACGTCTTCTCAGCTCAATGACCAAGAGCCAACTAACTCTATAAATGGCATCTGACAGAGGAGAGGGAAGGCTATTTATTTAAAGCCAGGGGGAGGGGATTCCCGGTGAGTCACACTTCAACCACTCAACCAGCAGCTAAACATAATGGTGAATGCAGCTCTAGAGCACATCACAGGAGACAAGACCTTCACACCAATACCTTATGCAGCCCTTAAAGGAAAACAACACATACAGCAGCATCATGCAATGTCAGTGCAAACTAAGCGTGTGACAATATAATTAGGTACATCATATTGGTTGTGGTGCAGCTGTGAAAGTACCTTGGATCTTGTAGTCCTGATGTGAACTGGGAATCTTTATCTTGTCCGTTGTCATTATAGATGGAGGTTTTGCACCTGTTCTGGTTGGAGGGAAAGGTTCCTGTTTCTGGAGAGGACAGGGCGCTTCTGACAATGATGTTTTTTAGATGTGGGGGTTGTCTAAAACACAGAAGAGGGGGGTCTGGAAATATATATTTTAGTTGGGCATCTTTTCTCGTAGTGGTTGCAGTTTCGGGGCAGCTCCTCTTAACACCTCCAGATTTTACCTGTAGGTGACTACAAGAGGGACCCGGTTATTGTCACCTTTAGATTTGTAATGTAGGAGATGATTCCTTGATATTCTGGTGGTTCTTGTAATTTGGTTTTCAGTTGCTCTTGGATAGTAGCCCTGATTCAAAAGGCTGAGGCTCCCAATGTGATCTTCTCTATTTGTAGGGTTGGAACATATCCGATTGTATCTGATGGCCTGGCTATATATATAATAGAGGTTTTTTTGTGTTTTGAATGAAAACTGTCCAATTGAAGATATGTTGGACGGTCAATTGGCTTCTGGTACAGGGATGTCTCTATTTCATTGTTCTGTAGCTTTATGATGCTATAAGCTATAACTTGCCTGCTTTGGACACATTATACAGTACAAAGAGTAAAATCACTAGAGAAGGCCATGATGGTAGGAAGAATAGAAGGTACAAGGCGAAGACGAAGACCATGAACCCAATGGCTTGATACTGTCAAGATAATTGTTGAGATGAACCCTGGTAGACCTCTCTAGGCTTGGAGAAGACCCTGGTGGACCTCTCTAGGCTTGGAGAAGACCCTGGTGGACCTATCTAGGCTTGGAGAAGACTCTGGAGGACCCATCTGGGCTTGGAGAACAACCTGGTAGACCTATCTAGGCTTGGTAAAGACCCTGGTGGACCTATCTAGGCTTGGAGAACAACCTGGTAGACCTATCTAGACTTGGAAAAGACCCTGGTGGACCTATCTAGGCTTAGAAAAGACCCTGGTGGACCTCTCTAGGCTTGGAGAAGACCCTGGTGGACCTATCTAGGCTTGGAGAAGACCCTGGTGGACCTATCTAGGCTTGGAGAACAACCTGGTAGACCTATCTAGACTTGGAAAAGACCCTGGTGGACCTATCTAGACTTGGAAAAGACCCTGGTGGACCTATCTAGGTTTGGAAAAGACCCTGGTGGACCTATCTAGACTTGGAAAAGACCCTGGTGGACCTATCTAGGCTTGGAAAAGACCCTGGTGGACCTATCTAGGCTTGGAGAACGACCCTGGTGGACCTATCTAGGCTTGGAGAACAACCTGGTAGACCTATCTAGGCTTGGAGAAGACCCTGGTGGACCTATCTAGGCTTGGAAAAGACCCTGGTGGACCTATCTAGGCTTGGAAAAGACCCTGGTGGACCTATCTAGGCTGCGCAAGATCGATCTTCCTACACAGCATTTGTCGATAATGTCGCCATGGCTCGAGATCAAGCTGAAGCCGATAAAATTAAAAATACAAAAAATAGATCACAGCCGCACATCTGGTTCATAAAATGAGAATTTTTCTATAGTTGTCATCTGTCCAAGCAGCCATTGATTACAAATTGCCATAGCTGGTGCCTATACTCTGTATAAAGCACCTGCACAACACTGTACACCCAACATCTGGGCTTATTACATGTTGTTAAACCATACATACTGATACATTATCAAGAATCAGCTCCGGAGAGGCTAGTATTGTATTGGAGCTGGGATGTTTTATCGCTCGTCAACAGAAGTAATATTTGAAACCACTAAAAGCATGATGGACCCTGTTGGTTGTCTGCAAAGTTTTTTTTTTTTTCTGTTCCCTTTTGATTGCAAAATATACAGAATTTCTTAATATTCCTCCCCAAATATAATACTAATAGCCCAATGACATAGCAGGTTAGGGGTGCAGAGCAGAGACCCTGCGTGGGTGTGTCTGATAACCCGCTCAGTAGCAGACCACCGTACATGTGTACAGGATTCATGTGTAGAATGCGACTCTCTCGCCTTTGTCAGATGTTGCATTTCATTCTCTGTTTACATCTTTGCCTATTTGCCAGCTGATGTATCATCATTCACTGATAGGCAGAGAAGACAGCGGTATACAATGCCAGCAGGGATTTTATAGACACGTTAATGGGATTAAGAGATGAGGTGTTTATAAGATGGTCCGATATGTAGTGTGTGTTTACAGAAGACGTCTGCTCCAGCTGTAACTCCACATTCCTGTGTCCAGATATTGTGCTGCAAGAGGGCATGAGCCCCGGCTGTACCCCATGTACCGTGACATCACCACAGCGTCTAATCAGGCTCCCAGTGCCGCCCACACACCACCCTACCGTGGGATACATTGTTACTAATGGCAAGTTCTAAGACGACTCTTATCATATTGCCGTCATCTGTTTGCATCTGAGTTTTGGCTTAATAAAAGCACCCAAGGGTATGGTGACATCTGGCACCCTGTGGTTATAGCCATGCTGGGGCTCGTCCATGATTAACTAATCAAAGGCTGAAAAAAAGTATTAATGGCGTTGTGTCTTGAAAGGGAACCTGTCATGTCTTTTTTTGTTTTTAAATGGCCCCCAATGTTATTTAGATCATGCACTGAGCATCACTAACCTGGTTTTTAAAAATAATCCATTTATTTATCATAAAATAGCAATTTAGATGCTTAGGTGTTTGCATTAGGTGCCTGCACAGTCATTGGGGTGGATACTGCAGCTGGAATCAGTCACGTCATTCCACATTTAATGATGAGGTTTATTTAAACGTAGCCGCGTTCCTTGCATTGTAACATAGTAACATCACTGAAGGTCCTGCAGATATTCACTTGTGCTGTAGAAGGACCTGTGGTGATGTCACGACCATGTGACTGTTGTGGGCAGAGCAGAGCAGGTCCTGAAGTGAAGGACATGTAGGACCCTATTAGAGAAACATTTTATAACAATATCTATGGATATTATAGTGCGTACAAGCTCATTATTACACAAGCAAAGGTTCGCTGAAAAGATCTCTATTAGGCGGCTTCACACTGCGGCTTTTGTGATCCCGTTCTGTTAGTTTTTGCCTCCTATATCTGGCCATCAGGTTTTGTGCATTCAGTACAGGATTCGTTTCTGTCCTGTTTTTCATTAAGACTGCAGGATTTTTGGGCTCCGGTGACAAAATCGGCCAGAAACGAATCCGGTGCGGTTCGGGACACTTAACATGGCGGCCTATGGAGCCAGATGCGTTAAAAAATCTGATTGGTTCCCGTATCGGATTTTAAGCACTGCGCCTGTGCTGATGATGGCTGCAACCTCCCACCCTCTCTGAATTTGTTAAAAAAAAGGATCCAAATGAATGGAACCGGATGCAAACCAACGGATCCGTTGGCATTCATTTGCATCCGGTTGCATTCCGGAGTGTCCGGGGAGTCCTGTAAAATGCAGGATTGAAACGAATTTGTGAAAAACCTAGTGTGAAGCTCAGCCTTACTGTGATAGAAAGTCGCTAGTCATTCATAGAAGCATTTTACACCTGTGGTGATGAGGCAATAGCGAGTCATTACACCATGATGCTTCATGCCGACAAGTGATCATTTCTAATCAAGTTTAAAGATTGCTACCAGGTATTACACACAGTGAACATCACTCTGTCTGGAACAATATTACGATTTTCAGCACAATTTTTTCCCCGTCTAATAAGGGCTTTAGAGACAACCATGTCTGAATGCGGCCACCATCAGTTGATCAATGGGGGATCTTGTGGGGACCTTTCAATGTAGTAAAAAGATGACTAGAGTCTGCCAGAATTAAAGCAACTCCTACACATTGAGTTTTTGTTTAATTCATACAGGATCCCAAGCAGGATCACTATCTTTATTAAAAAGAGATCCGAAATATTGCAATATTTCTATTGGTCACATAGCCTAACAATAGACTCTTTCTTAAGGGGGTTTACACGAAGCAACGCACCAGTGATGCCGACAACAATCCTGCCTGACCAGGATCGCTGGTGCGTCACTACATGGTCACTAGTGAGATGTCAGACACGCAGACTTACCAGCGATCACTCAGCGATGCGCCGACGCTCGACGGTCGTTGGGATCATTCGGGGTCTCGGGCTCAGAATGGGGATCGTTGGTAAGTCTCCGTGTCACACACAGCGATGTGGCCTGGCCAGCAGGAGATCGCCGATCAAAAAACAGCTCAGGCCATTCAATAATGATCAGCGACTGATCGCTGCTAAATGTCACATGCAGCAAGATCGCCGGCCAGGTCACTGCTACGTCACAAAATCGGTGACGTAGTAGTAATCTTGTTACTTTTTGTTATTTACAGATCACTGTTAAGTAATGATCTAATCACTATTACAAGCAGGATTACAATGCCAGGTAACACATCTGTTATACAGTAGAAAATGCAGGGCCATGATTCACAATAGGTGGTGGTCACAGCTCACCTCCTTCGCCTCCTATGCTCAGATCAAAGTGCTCAGAAAACTCACCCATAGAAAGTCAAATATAACCGGTCTACTGCTATGCCTGTGGTTACTATGATAAAACCTGTATGAAGTGGTCAAGCTCAGCTCAGGTTGACGTCTTCCCCCTTGTGCACTCCACAATTACTATAACGCTGGTCAGCAATAGAGCGGGAAATAAACCTAATAAAGGTGTGCTATGAAACAAACCAGGGAGGAAATGACTTATTTATTTCTTCTATCAAATTGGATAAATCTATTAACCTGCGAGGTTATTAATCTGCAGGTGAATACGGTAGTGAAGTTGCCCGGATGCGGTACTGAAAGCGCAGCTCCAAGGAGGAAATGAGTTTTGTTTCTTCTGGGTTCCGCTGGCCTTCGTTCCTGCAGGCGGTGCAGCTACATTGCACTGAGAGCGGTGTGTGCTTATTCCTGGTTCATGTACAGAATGCCAGACATAAAATAAACTAACACACACGTCATCCTCTGTATCAAGGTAAATGTATAAATTGTATTCATGGTCTACTATGAGTACATGTATGAATTTCACATAGGACATTATGAATTTTGTTTACTGCATTATCGGCTTCTTTGGTTGGGTCCTATGGCATGGTTCATCCTGAGCTCTCACCTCTGGATAGGCAGTGAGGAGAGAGGGGTAGTTTAGCACAGATGATGGTGTTACAAGACCTGAAGAGCTGACAGAAGGATTTACAATGTGATACAGCTAAATTCTGCTGCACTCATACATCGACCTTATCTTAAGGGTGAGCATCATCTGTATTCTGTTTTTGGCACTGTCTAATCATGCAGGAGGTTAGACCAGGAGATCAGCCCTGTATCCTTACATCTCACACACTGAGAGGCCTAAACTAGGCTGGGGAGTGTCAATGATGGGACAACTGATATGGAAGATGTACATCTCTCACAGTGAAAACTAACTAATAAAATCCACTTGGAAAAATGCTTGTACCGTGTTAGCCAGTGGATAGAAAAACATTAGAATCTGAGAGTCCTCAGTGGTTGATTCCTTTTAATGACTAACTGAAAAGATGGTAAACATAGCAAGCTTTCAGGACACTGTGGCCCCTTCATCAGGCTGGTAATGACACAAATTCTGGAGAACTATTCCACCCCCCCCCCCCCATTCCTATTCTTGGACCAACCACTAATCAAAGGACTATAAAACTGTCTGACCTTCTTATCTATGATTTTCCTTCCCCCTCCCAACTGACCACTACATTCTTCACTTCACCTGTGTTATGTATTGCATTATTCCACCCATTTGTGTGTGTGTGTGTATATCTATTATATAATTGCCGTAGCGACTTCCGTCGGACCGGCGCTACTTCCTGTGGCTTTGTTCGCGTAGCTCGGCTGTTTCTCCTGGACTCTGTCCGTGGCCGCATAGCGGCCACGGCGACTCGCGAAGCAATGCCCGCAAAGCGGGCATTGCGAGTCGTTACCGACTCACGAAGCAATGCCCGCAAAGCGGGCATTGCGAGTCGTTGCCACGAAGCAATGCCCGCAAAACGGCCATTGCGAGTCGCGGCCATTGCGAGTCTCAGGCACACCCACACCCCGCCGATGACGCCCGCGCCGCCTCCGCTCCCCGCTACCCACATCTCGCCCGGGGACCATCCCACAGCCCACCTGCGACTATGGAGCTGCCCCCTGTGCCTCCCCCCCAGCCCCGATCCACAGCCCAGCACCGCTCCCCAGCCCCGCACCGCCCCCCAGCACCGCACACCCCCAACGCCGCACAGACCCCCCCTCACTGCCCGCGCACGTCCGCCGCCAGCCCCCATCCACAGCCTAGCACCGCCCCCCAGCCCCGCTCCCCAGCACCGCTCCCCAGCCCCGCAATGTCCGCACCCCCCATTATGTCCGCACACCCCCACATTATGTCCGCATACCCCCCCATTATGTCCACAGACCCCTCCCATATGTGCTCACACCCTCCCCCCCCCTATATGTCCTCACACCCCCCCACAATATGTCCGCGCACCCCCCCATATGTCCGCACCCCCCCAAAACCCCACAATATGTCCGCACACCCCCCCATATGTCCTCACCACCCCAAACCCACCCCAATATCTCCTCACACCCCCCACAATATGTCCGCACGCCCCCCCATATGTCCTCACCCCCCCACACCCCCACAATATGTCCTCACACCCCCCCACAATATGTCCTCACACCTCCAAACCCCCCCAATATGTCCTCACACCTCCCCACAATATGTGCGCACACACCCCCAAACCACCCCAATATGTCCTCACACCCCCACAATATGTCCTCACCCCCCCAAACCCACCCAATATGTCCTCACCCCCCCAAACCCACCCAATATGTCCTCACCCCCCCAATATGTCCTCACACACCCCCACAATATGTCCGCACACCCCCAAACCCCCCCAATATGTCCTCACACCCCCCGCCAATATGTCCGCACCCCCCCCCAACCCCGACGCCGTAGATCACTTACCTGTCTTCATGACATCTGCTTCGTCAGGTCCAGGTCCAGTCCTCCCTCCGGCCCAGGCATCCTCTTCCTTCAGCCCGGGCCACGAGTCTTCCATCCGGCAGTCTTCTTTCTTCCTCCAGCAAGCTCCGGGTCCTCAATGTTCCCTCTTCGGTCCGCTCCGCTGACTAAGGAATAAAGATGGCCGCCGCGAGTTTCTGGAAGCCCCGCCCACGGATCCAAATCGCACCAATCACATTCAAATACACACCAACCAATCACATTCAAGGCTCATTCATACATTTTTATCAATGGGAAAAAACACTTTTACTATTCCACTACGGCCAATCAGATTCGCGCCTCATTCATCCATGTTTCTCAATGGGAAAAATTCACTACATTTAAAGACAATAAAAATAAATAAATAAATACACATAAAAATATTTAAAAATACAAATAAATTCACTTAAAATAACAAATAATAAATAAATTTAATAATAATAAAAATACTAAAAAATAAATAAATAATATAAATAATAAATAATAAAATAAAAAATAATAATAAAAAAAATAAATAAAATTAATATATAAAATTAATATATTAATTACATTAATTAAAATAAAAAAATGAATCTAATACAAATAAATTTAATTAAAATAAAAAATGAATATACAAATAATAAAAATAATAAATAATAAAATAAATCAAAATTAAAAAAATAAATAAAATAAAAATATATATAATTAAAATATTAATAACATTAACTAATTCTAAGAAAATCAAATTACTCAAATAAAAAAAAATTCAATTAAAATAAAAAATAAAATAATATTATAAAAATATTAAATAAATAATTACAATAATAAAATAAATAATAACAAAAAAATATTCCATATAAAAATTCATAACATTAACTAATTCTAATAAAATAAAACAAATAAATAAAATATTCATAACATTAAGTTATTCAAAAAAAATGTAAATAAAAAAAAAATAAATAAAAAAATAATAATATAGCTACTATAATCTAATTAACGCATGTTCTAGAATCCCGATGCATTTGCATCGGGCTCACAGCTAGTATATATATATTGGATGAAAATGGACGGCAGCACTTCCTTCAGTTAAAGTTATGTGGTTTTATTCTCCCAGGGACTGCGACGTTTCAGCGCAGAGCCTTTCTCAAGCACTAACGGTTACGGCTCTGTGTGCCGAAATGTCACAGTCCCTGGGAGAATAAAACCCACATAACTTTAACTGAAGGAAGTGCCGCCGTCCATTTTTGTTCATCACCTATAATACCTGGAGTGTAATAGGAGGGCTCTGCACCCGACTTGTGAAGTTGTGCTGTTTTGGCTTTATATGTGTGTGTGTATATATATATTTAATCTCCAGAAGTTGTATCATTAAAGGGAACCTGTCACCCCAAATCACCTTTCTAACCTATTAATACCTGTCCCTGCAGCCTTGCAATACTTAACATCCCTGACGCATCTTTTTTACTAATCTACAAGTGCAGTAATGTAGTTAGGAAACTTACAAAATTCTTGTCACAGGGGCGTTCCTCCAAGGCATTTTGACCGGTAGGCGGGTCCCCTGTGCCGCTCTAACCCCTGCCTCGCCGCTCTAATACGCCCTAATGGTCGTCGTTCTACAAATGCAGAGCGCGGACACTATTTCAATATCGCGCTCGCAACGTCACCGATGCGAATAGGTGATGTCGGCGCGGTAGATTTGAAGCACTGATCAGCTGTTTATTATCTCCTGCACTGATATCACCTATTCGGTGTCGGCGCAGGAGATGTAAACAGCTGTCAGATCAGCTGTGTCTTCAAATCTCAGGCGCTGACACCGGCGGGAGATCAGCTGTGCCAGGAGGAGTAGATCAGCGGCAGAGATCCCGACCGCCTCCGAGACAGCTGATTGGATGGCCGGGGTGCATATTAATGTGAACGCATGTGGAGATTCTCCGCTGCATTCACATTAATACGGCTGCGTTTGCGTCTGCATGCCATACGCATGCAGACACAAACGCCAGTGTGAAACCACCCTCAGCACTGCACGGTGGCTCATTGGTTAGCACAGTGTATGGTGGCTCAGTGGCTAGCACAGTATACGGTGGCTCAGTGGTTAGCACTGTATATGGTGGCTCAGTGGTTAGCACTGTATATGGTGGCTCAGTGGTTAGCACTGTATATGGTGGCTCAGTGGTTAGCACTGTATATGGTGGCTCAGTGGTTAGCACTGTATATGGTGGCTCAGTGGTTAGTACTGTATGGTGGCTCAGTGGTTAGTACTGTATGGTGGCTCAGTGGTTAGCACTGTATGGTGGCTCAGTGGTTAGCACTGTATATGGTGGCTCAGTGGTTAGCACTGTATATGGTGGCTCAGTGGTTAGCACTGTATATGGTGGCTCAGTGGTTATCACTGTATATGGTGGCTCAGTGGTTAGCACTGTATGGTGACTCAGTGGTTAGCATTGTATATGGTGACTCAGTGGTTAGCACTGTATATGGTGGCTCAGTGGTTAGCACTGTATATGGTGGCTCAGTGGTTAGCACTGTATATGGTGGCTCAGTGGTTAGCACTGTATATAGTGGCTCAGTGGTTAGCACTGTATATGGTGGCTCAGTGGTTAGCACTGTATATGGTGGCTCAGTGGTTAGCACTGTATATGGTGGCTCAGTGGTTAGCACTGTATATGGTGACTCAGTGGTTAGCACTGTATATGGTGGCTCAGTGGTTAGCACTGTATATGGTAGCTCAGTGGTTAGCACTGTATATGGTGACTCAGTGGTTAGCACTGTATATGGTGACTCAGTGGTTAGCACTGTATACGGTGGCTCAGTGGTGAGCACTGTATACGGTGGCTCAGTGGTTAGCACTGTATACGGTGGCTCAGTGGTTAGCACTGTATACGGTGGCTCACTGTTTAGCACTGTATATGGTGGCTCAGTGGTTAGCACTGTATGGTGGCTCAGTGGTTAGCACTGTATATGGTGGCTCAGTGGTTAGCACTGTATATGGTGGCTCAGTGGTTAGCACCGTATGGTGGCTCAGTGGTTAGCACTGTATATGATGGCTCAGTGGTTAGCACTGTATACGGTGGCTCAGTGGTTAGCACTGTATATGGTGGCTCAGTGGTTAGCACTGTATATGGTGGCTCAGTGGTTAGCACTGTATACGGTGGCTCAGTGGTTAGCACTGTATATGATGGCTCAGTGGTTAGCACTGTATATGATGGCTCAGTGGTTAGCACTGTATATGGTGGCTCAGTGGTTAGCACTGTATACGGTGGCTCAGTGGTTAGCACTGTATACGGTGGCTCAGTGGTTAGCACTGTATATGGTGACTCAGTGGTTAGCACTGTATATGGTGGCTCAGTGGTTAGCACTGTATATGGTGGCTCAGTGGTTAGCACTGTATATGGTGGCTCAGTGGTTAGCACTGTATATGGTGGCTCAGTGGTTAGCACTGTATGGTGGCTCAGTAGTTAGCACTGTATGGTGTCTCAGTGGTTAGCACTGTATATGGTGTCTCAGTGGTTAGCACTGTATATGGTGGCTCAGTGGTTAGCACTGTATATGGTGGCTCAGTGGTTAGCACTGTATACGGTGTCTCAGTGGTTAGCACTGTATATGGTGGCTCAGTGGTTAGCACTGTATATGGTGGCTCAGTGGTTAGCACTGTATATGGTGGCTCAGTGGTTAGCACTGTATGGTGGCTCAGTGGTTAGCACTGTATATGGTGGCTCAGTGGTTAGCACTGTATGGTGGCTCAGTGGTTAGCACTGTATACGGTGGCTCAGTGGTTAGTACTGTATGGTGGCTCAGTGGTTCGCACTGTATGGTGGCTCAGTGGTTAGCACTGTATGGTGGCTCAGTGGTTAGCACTGTATGGTGGCTCAGTGGTTAGCACTGTATGGTGGCTCAGTGGTTAGCACTGTATACGGTGGCTCAGTGGTTAGTACTGTATGGTGGCTCAGTGGTTAGCACTGTATGCTGGCTCAGTGGTTAGCATTGTATACGGTGGCTCAGTGGTTAGCACTGTATACGGTGGCTCAGTGGTTAGCACTGTATACGGTGGCTCAGTGGTTAGCACTGAATATGGTGGCTCAGTGGGTAGCAGAGTATATGGTGGCTCAGTGGTTAGCACTGTATATGGTGGCTCAGTGGTTAGCACTGTACGGTGGCTCAGTGGTTAGCACTGTATATGGTGGCTCAGTGGTTAGCACTGTATATGGTGGCTCAGTGGTTAGCACTGTATATGGTGACTCAGTGGTTAGCACTGTATATGGTGGCTCAGTGGTTAGCACTGTATATGGTGGCTCAGTGGTTAGCACTGTATTATTATTATTATTATTATTATTATTTATTTATATAGCGCCATTGGTTCCATGGCGCTTTACATAAGAAGTAGGGGTAGCAAGGACAGGTACAGTACATATGAGCAGTCAAGGCTTGCTGATACACGACGGGAGAGGATCCTGTCCACGAGGGCTCACAGTCTACAGGGGTGGGGGAGGACACGATAGGGGGGGGGGAAGCTCCAAGCGTTTGGTGGAACGGCGCTGGGTCTCATCATAGGTTGTAGGCTTGTTGGAATAGATGAGTTTTCAGGTTCTTTTTGAAGCTCTTGAGGGTAGGCGAGTGTCTGACGTGCTGGGGGAGGGAGTTCCAGAATCTAGGGGAGGCACGGGAGAAGTCTTGTATGCGGTTGTGGGAGGATGAGATGAGGGGGAGGAGAGGAGGAGTTCTTGTGAGGAGCGTAGGTTGCGTGCAGGTTGGTACTGGGAGACCATGTCGGAGATGTAAGGAGGGGACAGGTTGTGGATGGCTTTGTAAGTCAGGGTTAGGATTTTAAATTTAGATCTTTGGGGGGTGGGGAGCCAGTGAAGTGCCATGCGGAGAGGGGAGCTAGGGAGTAGCGAGGAGACAGGTGGATTAGATGGGCAGCTGAGTTCAGGATAGAGTGGAGAGGTGCAAGGGAGGAGGCAGGGAGACCAGTTAGCAGTAGGTTGCAGTAGTCAAGGCGGGAGATGATGAGGGCGTGGACGAGAGTTTTGGCGGTGTCGTGGTTAAGAAACGGGTGGATGCGTGAGATGTTCTTGAGTTGGAGTCGGCAGGAGGTGGCAAGGGCTTGGATGTGGGGCTTGAAGGAGAGGGAGGAGTCGAGGGTGACCCCGAGGCACTTTGCGTGGGGGACTGGGGAGAGAGAGCAGTCGTTGACTCGGATAGACAGGTCTGGCAGAGGGGGAGGGCGGTTGGGGGGGAAGACGATGAACTCTGTTTTGTCCATGTTCAACTTGAGGAAGCGAGCAGAAAAGAAAGATGAGATGGTGGACAGGCATTGGGGGATTTTAGACAGAAGGGAAGTGGTGGCTCAGTGGTTAGCACTGTATATGGTGGCTCAGTGGTTAGCACTGTATGGTGGCTCAGTGGTTAGCACTGTATATGGTGGCTCAGTGGTTAGCACTGTATACGGTGGCTCAGTGGTTAGCACTGTATATGGTGGCTCAATGGTTAGCACTGTATGGTGGCTCAGTGGTTAGCACTGTATATGGTGGCTCAATGGTTAGCACTGTATGGTGGCTCAATGGTTAGCACTGTATACGGTGGCTCAGTGGTTAGCACTGTATATGGTGGCTCAGTGGTTAGCACTGTATATGGTGGCTCAGTGGTTAGCACTGTATATGGTGGCTCAGTGGTTAGCACTGTATATGGTGGCTCAGTGGTTAGCACTGTATATGGTGGCTCAGTGGTTAGCACTGTATATGGTGGCTCAGTGGTTAGCCCTGTATGGTGGCTCAGTGGTTAGCACTGTATATGGTGGCTCAGTGGTTAGCACTGTACGGTGGCTCAGTGGTTAGCACTGTATATGGTGGCTCAGTGGTTAGCACTGTATATGGTGGGTCAGTGGTTAGCACTGTATGGTGGCTCAGTGGTTAGCACTGTATATGGTGGCTCAGTGGTTAGCACTGTATATGGTGGCTCAGTGGTTAGCACTGTATATGGTGGCTCAGTGGTTAGCCCTGTATGGTGGCTCAGTGGTTAGCACTGTATGTGGTGGCTCAGTGGTTAGCACTGTACGGTGGCTCAGTGGTTAGCACTGTATATGGTGGCTCAGTGGTTAGCACTGTATATGGTGGGTCAGTGGTTAGCACTGTATGGTGGCTCAGTGGTTAGCACTGTATATGGTGGCTCAGTGGTTAGCACTGTATGGTGGCTCAGTGGTTAGCACTGTATATGGTGGCTCAGTGGTTAGCACTGTATACGGTGGCTCAGTGGTTAGCACTGTATGGTGGCTCAGTGGTTAGCACTGTATATGGTGGCTCAGTGGTTAGCACTGTATATGGTGGCTCAGTGGTTAGCACTGTATGGTGGCTCAGTGGTTAGTACTGTATGGTGGCTCAGTGGTTAGCACTGTATATGGTGGCTCAGTGGTTAGCACTGTATATGGTGGCTCAGTGGTTAGCACTGTATATGGTGGGTCAGTGGTTAGCACTGTATGGTGGCTCAGTGGTTAGCACTGTATATGGTGGCTCAGTGGTTAGCACTGTATATGGTGGCTCAGTGGTTAGCACTGTATATGGTGGCTCAGTGGTTAGCACTGTATATGGTGGGTCAGTGGTTAGCACTGTATGGTGGCTCAGTGGTTAGCACTGTATATGGTGGCTCAGTGGTTAGCACTGTATGGTGGCTCAGTGGTTAGCACTGTATATGGTGGCTCAGTGGTTAGCACTGTATGGTGGCTCAGTGGTTAGCACTGTATACGGTGGCTCAACAGTTAGTGCTGTATGGTGGCTCAGTGGTTAGCACTGTATATGGTGGCTCAGTGGTTAGCACTGTATGGTGGCTCAGTGGTTAGCACTGTATATGGTGGGTCAGTGGTTAGCACTGTATATGGTGGGTCAGTGGTTAGCACTGGGGTCTTGGGTTCAAACTCCACCAAGGAGTCAACATCTGCAAGGAGATTGTTATTTCTCCCTGTGTTTGGAGTCTGGGAGGAAACTGGAGAACCTGGAGGAAACCCACTCAAAGACACACCGATAGGGAATGAAGATTGTGAGCCCCAATGAGGACAGTGATGCTGATGTATGTAGAGTGCTGTGGAATTAATGGTGCTATATATTATTATATAATGTCTTCCAGCAAACACTGGGAATCTCAGCATTACTTTATGGAAATGATCTAGTTCTCTAAGGACATTCTCAGTAAAGTTCTATTACACAAACCTGTTTTCTTTCCAATTAACCTTCTTCAGTGAATGCTTGGAGGGGAGTTCTCCCTGGGGGTTTCTCTGTCTGCCAGGGTCTTTTACAGAGGGGGTTATGTGATTGGTGGCAGTCTGAGGTATGTATATCTCTTGTCTGGGAGCAACTGGTCTTTGTTACCAGCAGATAATAAAGAGGCTAATTAAGCTGGAATGTAAGCGTGTGTGAGCCGGGTAGATGTGCCCTTGACTTCACAAATACATAGTATAGAAGTATGTTTGGCAGAAGAGAAAACAAACCTGGAACATGGGTGAAATGGTGATATAAAGGTTGTACGCCAAGGTGCGCTGACCGTCGTCGCTCAGTATTGAGCGCCCAATATTGGTTAGCTTGGTCAGTCCCATTAGAAGTCCTGAGAAGAATCGCTGTGGTTGCAACCACTTTATTCTAACGAAAGGATTAAGGTGTTCCACCTGCCATTCACACACCTTCTTAGCACTGCTCCACCCGGAACCTGACCTTCACTCTGAGTTCTCTATGGGTGCCTTGTTCTGGCTCTCATAGAGATGCATTTAGCACTTGCAATGTAACTTCTGACTTCCGGCCAGTCAGAAGCTAGGGGCACAAGATGGTGCCATGGAACCAGAGTGGCATTGGCCAAAGGTGAGGTCACCGGCATGTAAGTACATGACCAGGGGATTGTGAATTTTAGCAGGGTATAATCAAATTCTGAGATTATTTATCTACCCGGCCTGCAGAGATTTGCTCCCCAGCCTATCACCTGCTAGCCATCTGGCAACGACTCCCTCCATTCTTTGCCTGAACATTGGTTTGTAGTTACTGAACGGCCAGAGTTCTCGTTCTCGCGTTTACTTGTATTGATTCTCCTGACCCGGTTTGTTCACCGGTCCTATCTGATCTCTTTGCTCCTGACTTTGGCTTTGTTCTCTGATCCTGATCTGCTCTCTCCGACCTCAGACCGTCTGTTTAGGCCTTTGTTGTTCCCTCCTTTACCTCATTTTTATGTCTCAGACCCTCCTGCGAGCTGCTGCAGTCCCGGGACTGTTCTGGGGCAGTACCAGGTGTCTACCAGCAGCCAGGGGCGTAACTACAATAGGTGCAGGGGTTGCAATCGCACCCGGGCCCTGCAGCCTAGGGGGGCCCCAAAAGTCCCTCTGGCCTATAGAAAAAGACTAATACTATTAAAGCTTTGCAATAATTGGGGGCCCATTGGAGCTTTCACATCGGGGCCCCTGGGCCTGACGTTACGCCACTGCCAGCAGCCCAGCCTATTCTCACCATCTAGTGAAGACCCGGTAGATACTTAGCCAAGCCCCTCCAGGGTAACCCCGGGCCATGATACACCCATCAATGTTACACCGGATACCAGCACAGTGCTCTGCACATGACCTAGAACTGGCTGCACCATTTGTTTCTGCTTCTCTCATGGCACATCATTGACCAATGCCTTCTACAAAGAAGAACAGAGCGAAGTATATAGTTTATGTATACTGTAGTATACACAAGTATATAGTTTATGTATACTGTAGTATACACAAGTATATAGTTTATGTATACTGTAGTATATACACCTTGAGATAAAATAAGGAACTGTAGAATTTTCGCTTAATTCTTAGCTTTATTGTTGGAAACAATTCTATTTATTGCAATATATTGAGGAATCCCTCCTAATGTGTGTGTAATCAGGATGTACTGTTATAACTTAGCTGGGGTTGGAATTTAAAGAGGTGATAACTTTTTAGGAGATGTAGGAAATGTAGCGGCTTTTTTTTCTGCGTTCAGCTCCATTTTTACAGTCACTCGAGTCTATGCTAGATCTTGACAGTGCGCAGTGCAATCTGGTGTCTGCTAGAGATGGTAATTTACAGGCTTGCAGTCACCAACTGGCTTCTTATCCACTTTTCTCAGTAGAACATTAAGACAAGCAGGAAAAGTTGCTACCGTAGTCCGTCCATGATCGGAGCTATGAAAATCGCACACTTAAGGATTCATGACCGCCGGCTCGAGCAGACGACATGAGGAAGTCTTGACAGTATGACATTGCACAATGTCAGGATTCACTTTCCTGCAGAAATGTAGCTGGTGTCCAGAAAAACTCTTTATATTATTTACTTTTTAGTTCCACTGTTTTCACACGGTTGTTTCTGGGTTTTATTATCTTTGGTTGATGACATGTTGTCATTACACAACTGACTGCAGGAAACATTTGGCAAGGAGACTGGATCCATGTGATCCATCCTGACCTCTCCACCGTGGCCAGTGATCAGTAATGGAAGGTAATGATACATTTCCTGAACAATTCATAATGATGTCTCTACCTCCCGACACATCTTCACATGGGGGTGATATTTTTAATTGTGGATTTTTCTGGCAGTTTGAATTTCCCTTTAATCTTCTTGGCTTTCCCGATGTGAATGGCGCTAAACGTATGACATATATTGTATTCTGAGCATAGTTCTTACTGTTATTCTACGAGAATTGAACGGATGAAGGTTGTGGCGCTCATCACTTTGGTGATCACAATACTGGAACTGAGGGGTTCTGTCCATTTCATAAAGATGATTTATACAACAGAATACTGGAAATATACATTTATTGTAATTTGTTGTAAATTAGGCCCTGTGATTATCTATTAAGGTACCGGCACACGTAACGATATCGTTCAAAAGCCACGTGTTCTGTGACGTTTGAACGATGTCGGCTGATCGTTCATCGTTTGATTTGAGGTCCTGCCCTCAAATCAATCGCTGGTCGCCCGGTGGACACGCAGCATCGTTGCGTGTGACACTGGGAGACGACCGATGAGCCAGCTGCCAGCGCCTCTCTGCAAGCGCTGGGAGCTGGTATCCAAGGTAAACTGTGGGTAACTAGGCAGCGCAAGTTGCCTAGATACCCGATGTATACCTTGGTTACCAGCCTTCTCCGCTCACCGGCTGGTATCCAAGGTACACAGCGGGTAACTAGGGACCCAATTACCCGCTGTGTACCTTGGATACCAGTCGGTGAGCGGAGAAGGCTGGTAACTAAGGTACACGTCGGGTATCTAGACAGCGCGCGCTGCCTAGTTACCTGCAGTTTACCTTGGAGACCAGCCTGCTCCCGCTTACCGCAGCCTGGCAGCGGGAGCAAGACATCATGGAAACGATATTTAAATCATTTCCACGATGTCTCCGGTCTATTGATCGCTGGTGAGTCTGTCTGTGTGACAGCTCACCAGCGATATGAATGATTTTGTTAGCTATCGTGCATGCATGTGATCGCTAACAATATCGTTCATCACATCGCTGCGTGTGACGGCACCATAATGGCCACTTTACACGCGGCTACATTTCTAGGGTGGCTACAGGTAACTTACTGGTTGCAGTGAAATCATGGAGACATGGTTCTATCTTGTTGCTGTGTACAAACGGAATCATGTCTCCATGATTTCACTGCAGCCAGTAAGTTACCTGTGGATAAGCTAGAAATGTAGCCGCGTGTAAAGTGGCCATAAGGGTTTGTGATTTTCATGGGTGATGAGAGAGGCATAAAGTGTTTGATAACCTTTAAATATCACATTGCTATATATCATTCTACCCTTAGAGGCCATGATGGGGACTCTTGTTCTCCTTGGTGTTGGTGCTCTATGTCCTGGCTGCAGGGTGACAGCGGGACATGTGCTCCTCTCCTCTCAATGACAGTGCAGAGAATCAACTCTTTGGTCTATTTGGGGACAGTCAGAATTAGGGAATCCTTCGCGGCAGTGATCCCCTTAGGCTGGGGGCTTACCAAGTGTTTGGATAAAAATCCCTCTGTACCTTCTTAAAATTTCTGGCCTAAAGTGTCTGAGCCAATGGGCGCTGAGCGTTACATAAACACATTAAGTGAAGGGGGAGTAAGGGATGAGATTAGAGAAGGGGTTGGGGGTGGGTTTGGGGGACAGGGCGACGCTGGAATGTGCAGATGTAGCATTTTGAAGCGAGACATAAGAATGTCATAATGTGCTGAACATATCCATGGGAACCCTGTGCCAGCCAGCAACACCCCGGCCAAGGACCCATATCATCACCCCAGACGTCGCACAAAGATCTTCATTTGTCTTTAAAAATACATTAAAAACTTTGTTCTTAAAAAAATGACATATTGATAGTTATAAATATTAATTATCATGGTGGCTCAGTGGGTAGCACTGTTACTTTGCAGCTCTGGGGTCCTGGATTCATTTATCACCAAAGACAACATCTGCAGGGAGTTTGTATGTTCTCCAGTGTTTGCAGGTGTTTCCTCCAGGTTCTCCGGTTTCCTCCTACATTCCAAAGACATACTGATAGGGAACGTAGATTATAAGCCCCAATGGGGACAGTGATTACGTCTGTGGAACAAATTAAATATATAAGGAAGCATAATAAATAAATCATCCATCTAGGCTGAGATATGTGGTGCTCCACTGGGTAGGCTACCACCAGAGGTGCTGCACTCCTGCAATTAGGGAGCATTGTGCCTCCAGGTGCTGGGATGGTGCAGTTGAGCCAAAAACACAAACACACAACCCGTAGGCCCCAAGGACAGTGGGTGGACCCAGAGGAGGACCCAGGCTCCAAAAGGGGGACAGGGAAGTGTAGTAAAAGAGAGTTGGAGAAGAGAGACCATCGAGAAAAGAGTGGAGAGGAAGTCGGGAGTGTAGGGGCGGTGTGGTGCCGACTCCCGCGGGCTGGAGCACGACCATGCTTGCCCCTGGAGGGAAAGACCGAAAGGTGTAGAAGAACAAGGGAGCCCTTGGCGTTCAGAACGAGACATAGATCCCCGTACGCCTGTACCTGGCGAGACAGAGGGGCTGCTGGACAACACAGGGACCTGCTCGAACCATTGAACTGGAGGCCCCAGGCTTCTAACGGGAGCTGTGGCCAAACACCCAACACAGCTTGGGGAAGACGGCTGAACTAGAGAGCAGTGCTGCAGGACGGGGTACAAATAAGCACTCGTGGCTGTCGGTACTTGAGCTCTGTGCTGGGGAAGCACTAAGTAAGGAGCGGAGAGACGAATTTTTAGCACGAGGGGAGCACCAGAGAAGGAAACGCCTAGTGAGAAGGAAAGGGGCACCAACCGAGGCTCAATTGCACTAACCCGGTTCTGGAGACAACGCTGAATCGGAGGTTGGCAAGGGATGTACCCGGCAGCCATGCTGAAACCACCAATTAAGACTGACAGAACTCCAGCTGTGGTGTGTGAGACTTTCTTTAGCGGTGACCACTGGCCGCAGAGCCCGCATGAGACATCGGGGGGTACTGATGACCCAGTGAACATCTGCCAAGGTATGAACTGACTCCTACATCCCGCTGCCCTGGGGACTGCGCTCCACCTGCAGGGAGCGGAATCGTCCAAGCTGCTGGTCACCGGCCCCAGAGGTTCTGAAGCAGCAACGGCCGCCCTGTCCGCATACCGCAGGTGGCGTCACGAATACCCCTTTCCCCAGTCATCCCCCCGTCATTTACCCCCGTTTATTAAAATGACACCACCAGGGTTACGGGATCGGGTCTCGGCCCCCGTCTGTCTCCGTGAAAAGAACTGAAGTGAAGTAAAACAACTGCTGCCCAGTTCCCGAGTCTTCCCCGATCCTGGTGTGGGCGTGTCAGATACAGCATGGTTCAATCTATTGAGCTCCAGCAGGGCACATATTGGGTAAATGGACAATTGAAATATTGGAAATCAGATCACATCAGACAAGCGGCATGTCAGCAGTGGCGTAACTTGAAGTTCATGCAAACGCTCCAACGGGGGTCACCAATTATTATTTATCTTTAATAGTAATAGTGTTTTCTATAGGCTAAAGAGACTTTGGGGCCCCCTTGGCTCCAGGGCCTGGGAGCGATTTCAACCCCTGCACCTGTTGTAGTCATGCCCCTTTGTGTAAGTGATGTAATCACTTTATTATAGGGAATTATTAATTCACTAATATTACTGATTGATCTGATTGATCTGATTGGTGGCTAAAATCTGTACGTGGGAAAGGTGGTAATATATCAGATTAATGCCAGTTAAACCATCAAACCTATGATTTTTGTAAGACTGGATGGCAGTCCAATGTGCAAAGGCCTCCTGGTGCTCCCCTGGCAAAATGAGGATGAGTCATGTTGAATTTCTGTGCCCAATCCTTTCTTCCCCGGTGAGATAAGCTGCCACCAGAGGTGTCTAGCAGTGACTCCCTTCTCCTCATTAAAGGGGGAGTCACACGCGTCAATATCGCCTGCACGATATCGGCTGCACGTGACGTTGCAGCGATATTGACGCGTGTGACATACTGAATCAACCAGCGATAAATCGCTGGTTGATGATCGCCAGGTTTTAAGGGGGAGTCACACGCGTCAATGTCGTCAGCGATCTGATCGCTGACGACATTGACGGCTGATTGCTGGTGAGCTGTCACACAGACAGACTCACCAGCGATCAATTGACCAGAGACATCATGGAAACGATTTAAATATCGTTTCCACGATGTCTTGCTCCCGCTGCCAGGCTGCTGGAAGCGGGAGCAGGCTGGTCTCCAAGGTAAACTGCAGGTATCTAGGCAGCGCGCGCTGCCTAGATACCCGACGTGTACCTTAGTTACCAGCCTCCTCCGCTCACCGGCTGGTATCTAAGGTACACAGCGGGTAACTAGGGACCCTAGTTACCCGCTGTGTACCTTAGATACCAGCCGGTGAGCGGAGGAGGCTGGTAACCAAGGTACACGTCGGGTATCTAGGCAGCGTGCGCTGCCTAGATACCCGCAGTTTACCTTGGATACCAGCTCCCAGCGCTTGTGAGAGGCGCTGGGAGCTGGAATATCGCTACTCCCGGTGTCACACGCAGCGATGCTGCGTGTCCCCCGGGCGACAATCGCCAGGTTTTAGGACAGATTCTAAAACCTGGCGATCATCAACCAGCGATTTATCGCTGGTTGATTCAGTATGTCACACGCGTCAATATCGCTGCAACGTCACGTGCAGCCGATATCGTGCAGGCGATATTGACGCGTGTGACTCCCCCTTTAGAATCTGTCCTAAAACCTGGCGATTGTCGCCCAGTGGACACGCAGCATCGCTGCGTGTGACACCGGGAGTAGCGATATTCCAGCTCCCAGCGCCCCTCACAAGCGCTGGGAGCTGGTATCCAAGGTAAACTGCGGGTATCTAGGCAGCGCGCGCTGCCTAGATACCCGACGTGTACCTTAGTTACCAGCCTCCTCCGCTCACCAGCTGGTATCTAAGGTACACAGCAGGTAACAAGGGTCCCTAGTTACCCGCTGTGTACCTTAGTTTACCGCAGTTTACCTTGGAGACCAGCCTGCTCCCGCTTCCAGCAGGCTGGCAGCGGGAGCAAGACATCGTGGAACGATATTTAAATCGTTTCCATGATGTCTCTGGTCAATTGATCGCTGGTGAGTCTGTCTGTGTGACAGCTCACCAGCAATCAGCCGTCAATGTCGTCAGCGATCAGATCGCTGACGACATTGACGCGTGTGACTCCCCCTTAAGAACACATGTTTCATGACTGTGTACGGGGAGGTCGGGAGCTTATTCAACCCAACAACTAAACGTATGGTTGGCCTAATGGTAACGATACAGTGGGTGAAGAGGTGCATTACTCCTAGGATCTAGTACCGTAAGGGAATGTATACACTGTGTGCTATAGACACCATTGGACCCACACAGCTTTTGAAGCAAAAGGTGAGTCAGGAGGATGCCATGTGTGTTTTTCCTGAAGCATCTTCTTTGTCATGGTCTTGGTCATTTTTGCAGCATCTTTTTTTAATTTCATATATAAAATAATGTCTGCTCCCAAGTGGAAGACAACAGAAGACTTGACTGGTCACTTCTCTTAGCAGCTTCACGGCTTTTACTGGGTATATGCACAGCAAATTGTTTTGCCGTTGCTGTGTGTATGATAAGTTTATTGAGCGCTTTTCAGGTGAGTTCCAGGCAGAATCCTCCTAAGGCCAGAGACACACTGAGCAAAACGCATTAGAGATACTCGCATGACTCACCCGGAGCGACGGCCGTTTCTCTGTACAGGAGAGTGTCAGCTGTGACACCCTTCTGTCCAAAGAGTCGGTGGCCGTTCCGGGTGAGTCATGTGAGTGTCATAGTCATAGGGCTGGGGTATGCAACCATCCTGGGGTTAACACTTAAGGGAGTCACAGTGGCGGTCCCCAGAGGCTGTGGCCCAGGCCGGACATGGTAAAGGGGGTTATTTACAGGGGATAAAGTTTGTCGTGACGCCAATTGGAGTTCTGGCCTGTAGGTGGCCAGGGGCTGCTGTGGGGACTTCCAAGGGAGGATCGTGAGGCAGCCAGATTGCAGGCAGCCCTCTCCAGTTAGGGCAGATGTCCTCTTGGAATGTGTAGAAGGTGGATGGGATGAGGAGGAGGAGGGTTGCAGTGCAGGGTGACGGCTCTGCAGGTGGGTGTAGCAAGGTGCAGGAAGGACCAGACAATACACAGTTCTTGTGTCTCTTACCATTTACTTCAAGTCAGTAGCAGTTACAACCCAGCCGGCGTACAAAGTCCATCAAGATTGCAGCCTGGCCAGCCCAGATGTATTCAGAGTCCACCATACCTAGACACAGGGTATATTTGGCCTTCCAGCTTCCTTATTCTTCTAATACTTGCTACCCCTTGTCCCCTCCTAAGTGTCCCATGGTTGCCAGTCCCTACAGGCAGGTAGCTGTGGGTCCTACGAGTGATAGTCTCTTTGTTCTCTGATCCTGTTTAGCCCCTTGAGCCTGGGGAGGGTTCATAAGATGAGTCGGTGTACTCGAAGCCCAGTGACCTCCAGTTTCAGGATTGTTGCTAAATTATCCCAAATTGAATTGGGGCTGGTACTTCCTCTGCCCAGCTTCATGGTCTCAGGCCCTGGGCCTAGCACTTCACTCCACGCTCCATGCTAGCTCTCCAACTGCCTGTCTGGAACTCTCTAGAGCTCTTCTCCTTCTGCCACCCACACCTAACCTACCTCCTCCTTCCAGACAGTATATGGGGACTGCCCGACACGTGGGTTTCTTCTGTGCAGCTCCTCTCTGGCCTGGAGTTGAGATGTGTTAGGTGTATTTGAGGGTCTCATCAAAGCTTCCACCTCTTACCTTTAGGCATGATATCACACTTACTAAACACATGCAATACCATTAGTGGCGGCCTGGCCGCCAGGGTGCCACATGAGACTCACGCAAGTATCGCATGCATTTTTCTCAGTGTGTTTCCGGCCTAAGAGTTGCTTTGTGCAGATATCTCAAAAGGGTTTTCCGGGTCAGGCAACAACTCTGGCTGTAATTGTATCATGCCAAATCCTAACAGTGTGTAATGCAGACACTGTCAGGATTCAGCTCTGCTTTCCATGTTGACGACTTATGAGATTTGCATCCTTGCGGTCAGGTGCGCACCATCTTGTCTTCCTGCCTAGCTCAATAGAATATTGATTCCATCAGTAGGATTCTCGTGAGTGAACCATCATTGTTTCCTTGTGAGATGTGCAGTAGATGATTGGTGACGTTATTGTGCCTTCACGTTGGCCAAGTATTATGATCTCTTGGAAAGATACCATTGGGAATGATAAAGGGCCATTGCTGATATTCGCTTAGTAAAAGATTCTACAATACAAAATAGTCAATGACTCTAGACTCCGTACTTTGAATGAAAGTCATGGTAGAGACATGCTCCTCCGCTTCACTGACTCATGCTCTATTGCTGGTGACCTTACGGTTCTGGCAGGATAGTGATTCCGCGAGTTGTGGTTGGGTTGAGATTCTACCATGAGGCGTGGTGCCGTGGAGCAATCGTAAAGGTTATGGCATTGTGAATACCCCTTATCTATGATAAGTCATGGGCCATTAATCAAGACTCATTAGATTCACATACTAAATCTACATAGAAAGTTGATGGGGCTGATGAATGCGTTGTGGTTGTTTTGGCCTTTGGGTATGAGAACCCTTGATTTACTATGATCTTATATTGTAACTTTCATTCCTATCAGATGTCTCATTCCTGTTAGAAGTCTACTTCTCGTCTGATGTCTCACTCCTTGGGAACAAAAGAATCCTAAAAATCCTTGTCAGGAGAGGCAGGAGCCTCCTTCCCACCACTACTCCTCAGCTCATTAAAATGCCTGACCCTGCTCCCCTCTCGCATTCACACATCTGCTTCTTGTTAGGGGGTTCCAGGGTGGGATGAGTTGCGTCTAAGGGGTGACTGCATGGGGATTACTCATGATTGAGAGATATGGGAATGCCATTGCTTTGGAGGGCACAGGTGACAGCCTGCATGGTACCCTCTAGTCTGCCTGCTGTTATATATGGCCATAGGGAGACTGTGCACAACACAAGGGAGAGGCTCCTCTGTGCAGAATGAATAAAAGGGAATGAAATATTGCAACTTGGGGATATTTATGAGCCCTGATGACCAGGTCTGCACATCTGGCATAATTGCAAGCCTTGGTGAAGAGTACCAGATGCCATGTCTCATTCCAATAATATGCTGGATGGGTCAGTAAAATAGGTTTGTTTTTACTAATCCTGTAAATAGCTGGCAGCCCGTAAAGAGCTCTGAAAGATTGTGTACATGGAATGAAAGGCTGACAGTTAAGAGAAGCAGGCCTGGCCATCCTCATGAGAACACATGATGAGTGGAGACCTGGCAGTATGGCCGACTCACCTGCCTATGGTCCAGAGGTGTATCTAGGTTTTCTGGCACCCGGGGCAAGACTTCAGTTTGGCGCCCCCCCCCCATCATCATGTGGCCGATCATTCATATACGATTTGCACACTTACAGTCAGCTGCTCTACCTAATTCTCTTAATGTTTAATGAAAAAAAAATTACGGTATATTACACGCTGTTAGAATTTGGCTACAGGGCTTAGTGTTTAAATTACGGAGCTCACCAGACCCACCAGAGGTAGATAAATACATCCATATAACCCCTATCCTTACAGAGACACTATGTCAAAACCATCATCAGTGCAGAAAGACATCACCAGACCCACCAGAGGTACAGAAATACATCATCAAAACCCTTATCAGTGCAGAAAGACATCACCAGACCCACCAGAGGTACAGAAATACATCATCAAAACCCTTATCAGTGCAGAAATGCATTACCAGACCCATCAGAGGTCAGGAATACACAACTAGAACCCCCATCAGAACAGGAATATATCCATATAACTCCCATCAATATAGAATCACAGCATCAAAATCCTCAGTACAGAAATTCATCATCAGAACCACCATCAGTACATGGTAAAACAATTGTAATGTCAGGTCACACATTTGTGCTGAATGAATCTACAACTCCCATTACATCCTTAACAATGGTAAGGAGTCACTGGGAGTTGTTGTTACCAGTCATCATCAGACCATACAAGAACCACAGCACTGATGAGAAATAGTCATTATCACAAATAATCTTTTACATCCTGGTACCTTATAGATGACCTTGCCTCTGATCGAGGTTGTCTTTTTCTTTTCTTCATCTTGTCCAGGCACCATGATGACGATTCACATCCACAGCTCGTCTCTGGAGACTTCCATCTTCTCCGGTCTTCTGCAGCACATCCCGGCACGATACCCTTACAAATAGCAGAATGATCAAAATTCTTATGACTTAAAATATCTGCCCTACATTACCCCGAAATAAATAATTGCTCCTCCTCAGTCTTCCCTGCACAAAATATGATTTATACACTGTCCCTCTTCTGGTGCACGCCTTCCACACTTCCAGCTCATCACCCTGCCCTCTTCTTTCCATACTGTACTCCCTGATCACACTGTCCTCTCACACTGTGTCCCCCTATTCTGTCCACTGCTTATACTGTTCTTCCTCATCACACTCCCCCTCCTCGACATATTGTCCCCTCCTGGCAGGGGCCTCACACTGTCCACACACGCTGACCCCTCTCCATACACCCTCACACTACTCACTCTCTATTCTCTGCCCACTTATATTTTTCTCTTCCATACTGTTTCTTCACTACCTCACTCCCCCCTCTAACTTCACATACTGTGTCCACACCAATGTCCTCCTCACTCCACATACTGTGCGCAGCCATCCCCCACACTTCACATCTCTGTCCACACCGATCTCCTCCTCACTCCACATTCTGTGCCGAAGCCATCCCCCTCATACCTCATACTGTATCCACACTGATCTCCCCTCACTCCACATACTGTGCCACAGACATCGCCCACACTTCACATAATGTGTCTACATCAATCTCCTCCTTAATCCACATACTGTGTCGGCAGCTATCCCCCTCACTCATACACTGTCCACACTGTTCCCCCCTTACTGCATATACCATACCACAGCCATACCCCTCTCACTCCACATACTGTGTCGGCATCCATCCCCCCTCACTCTTCATATTGTGTCTACACTCTTCCCCCCTCACGTGACATACCATAACGCAGCCATCCCCCTCTCTCACTCCACATTATGTGCTGCAGTCATCCCCCCTCACTCCATATAATGTGTCGGCAACCATCCCCCCTCACTCCTCATATTGTGTCTACACATTTCCCTCCTTATATCACATACCATACCGCAGCCATCCCTCTCACTCCACACACCGTGCTGCAGCCATCTCTCCTCACTCCACATACTGTGCTGCAGCCATCCCCACTCACGCCTCAAATTTACCCGCTTTGGTCACATATTTACCCCAACCTTTCCCCCCCCCCCCCTAGTTTGGATCACATATAATCTCCCCCTCCAGTTTGTCTCAGATAGTCTGTCCCCCCCTTCCCCCAGTTTGACTCATATGTCATCGTCCCCCCAGTTTGGATCACATATTCTCCCCCACTTCGACTCACATATAATCCCTCACACTTTCCACCCCCCAATTTGACTCACATATGACCCCCCCACCATCCCTTCCCCCAGTTTGACACACATGTTCCCCCCCAGGTTGGATCACATATACTCCCCCCTCCTCCCAGTTTGACTCACTTATAATCCCTCACATCCTCCCCCCCCCAGTTTGACTCACATATGACCCCCACTATCTCCCCCCCCAGTTTGACTCACATGCCCCTCCAGTTAGGATTACATATACTACCCCCCTCCCCCCAGTTTGACTCTCATATAATCCCTCACACCCTTCACCCCCTCCCAGTTTGATTCACATATCACCAACCCCCCCCAGTTTGGAACACATGTACTGCCCCCAGTTTCACTCACATATAATCCCTCATACCCTCCTCCCCAGTTCAACTCACATATCACCCCCACCCTCTCTCCCCCAGCTTGACTGACATATACCCCATTCCCCTAATTACATTAATCTTCAGGGTCTTCAGCTCCTGTAGCTGGAGCACTTTTCCCCATCCTGCCGCCAATGCAGGGCCGCTGGGTGTCATCAGCAGCGTGGTCAGGTGATCTGATCACGCTGCTAAGGTCCTCACTGACCCGGAAGTGAGGGGAGCAGGGCGGAAGAACGGCGCAGGCTGCTTCCATAGTACAGAGTGTCTGACAGACACTCTGTGCTATGGAATTGCAGGAACCGGCACACGCCACTTTCTCTGCTCCCCGCTGTCAGATGACCACGGAGAGCAGAGAAAAGCCGGCTCCCATGACGGCGGCGGCGGCGGGAGGGGCGCAATATATGGCAGGCGGGGAGACTCCTCGGGTACTGCAGCAGGAGGCTGACAGCGCCCCTCCTGACTGCTGCGCCCGGGGCACATGCACCCCCAGCCCCCCCCTAGATACGGCCCTGCTATGGTCCTTCCCCGGCTGCCAAACATGGGGGAACGTCCCAATACTTTCAAATCTGCGCGGTAAATGGGTGGTTTTGCTTCTTTATAATAATCAGAATGTCCATTTGACTCTGCATACTTAACTGCTTCATGACCAATGACGTATAGGTACATCATCGGTCGTGTCTTTGACTTTGATGCGAGATTGCGCTGAGCTTGCATCATTCCCTGCACAGGTTGGCTGATCTGCGCAGCATATAGGTGCTGGAGGATCTCCGATCACCTGTTAACTAGTTAGATCACACTGTCAAACTCTGACTGCACGATCTAACATGCGCCGGCGGGGATCGCGCCATTCCCAGCTGCCATCGGCGGCCCGCGACACGATCATGGGGCACCAATGGGTTGTCATGACCGCGAGGGGTCAGATGATGACCTCTGTCACCGTCACAACGAAGTTCCTGTGAATTCTGGCTGAGAGTCGACGTTCACAGGAGTTCAGAGGGATGCTGACGCACTTAAAAGTGCAAGTAACCAAAGTTACATACGGTGTTTTTCACCTTATAAGACGCACCTGATTATAAGACGCACCCACAAAATTGGTGACCGAAAAGAGAAAAAAAAAATATTTTTTTTATGTTGAATGGGGTCCGTTTAATAATACCAGTCTCTGTCTTACAAATCATATATATGTCTGTCATCCTGGTATATAAATAACCCCCATCCTGCTACATAGTCCTCCATCCTGGATATGGCTCCTTGTGCTGGCATATATAGCCCCCCTGTGCGGGCACATATTGCCCACCCTGTGCTGACACACATATCCCCCATGTGCTTGTACATATAGCCCCCCTGTTCTGGTACACAAAGCCCCCCCTGTGCTGGCATATATAACCGGCCTATTCTGGCATATATGTATAACCCCTCTGTGTTGGAACATATGCCCTTCCCTGTGCTGGCACATATAGCCCCCTGTGCGGGCTCATATAGAGTGACGGTGTGGGGGGCATATCCAGTATGGGGGGCTTTAGCACCGAGGTGATGGACAGCAGGTGCAGTGCATATTACATGAGAGGCTAATGAAGAGGAGCACTTGACCTCCCGCTACCTCTGCTGCCTGATCCAGGCCCCAGACACTGCTTCAAAGCGACCCCACCCCCCTCCCCTACAGTACATGTAGATTTGGATTATAAGATACACACCTCACTTTGCGGACTGCTATGAACGGGTGGGTGGAACGCTAGCAGTGGGTAGCCATATTGTTACACCCCACATAATTGCCTTGTGGCCACTTCAGGGTGTATATGCAGCAGAAGTGACGTATGTAGCGTTACAACGGTACGGAAGTGGCCACAAGGCAATTATGTAAGTAGATAGCTGATTTTGTGCTAAACTGTCTACCTGCATTAGCCCCCATCTTTTTAATAAATGCCCGGGATGCTATCTGGGATACCTCTGGGGTGTCTATGCCTTTGGCTGTTGTCATGTAGAAGAACAAACTGAAGCATTAAGTCTCAATGAAAGCCCTTACGCCTTGGACTTGACCTGTCAGTATATAGGCCAGTCTGAGGCCAGTCGTGGTGGTCCTTCTGTGTAACGTTATCATGTTAGCCCTGCTGTGTGACCTGATCCCGGGTGTCCCCCCCAATGTGACCTAATCTTGGTGGTCCTGTAATATGACTCTGTCTGTGGCTTCTATAGCTTTCTCTAAAGTTTTTGTTTTTCTCCTAATCCCTTGGCTGAGTCCCGTGACCATCAAGCGATGTATTAGCCTCTAATCATGTAAAGCTGGCTTTAGGTGCGAGGGAAGGCTGCGTCTGGTGATGTGCACAGATCCCGCATTCCTCACAAACAAGTCTCAAGAACAGGAATCTACACACCACGTCCACCTGCTGTGTGCACAAGGCACAAAATAGTATTCTTATTCCATATTATATTGTCTCCTTCTCCTATCCCACCACTGCTTATACATTAGGTAAATGTTGGGGCCCTTGATATCAGACATTCTTGAGCTCCACTTTAGAGAGCGCCTTTCACTTTTTAAACTTTCTTTAACTTTTTTCCTCAAGTCTAACTCCAGAATTTTTTAACATGGCGAAATATCCATGAGTGACTGTCCCATCTCACATCAGACAGAGCCCTTGGAAATAGCTTCTGTCTTCACTTTTGCCGGCAGAAGCAAAATCTAGGATAATGGAAAAAAGTGGAGCCCGGCTCACGAGTCATGAGTAAGAGACGGCTTAGTGCAGCCGAAACGCGTCGACTGGGTCATGTCGACCATGTCATTTTTTCTTTTGTATGCACTTTACTTTCTTTTGATGTGAGGCCAGGGCGAGGCCGGTGTGTGAGGCCAGGGCGAGGCCGTGTGTGAGGCCAGGGCGAGGCCGGTGTGTGAGGCCAGGGCGAGGTCGGTGTGTGAGGCCAGGGCGAGGTCGGTGTGTGAGGCCAGGGCGAGGCCGGGTGTGAGGCCAGGGCGAGGCCAGTGTGTGAGGCCAGGGCGAGGCTGGTGTGTGAGGCCAGGGCGAGGCCGGTGTGTGAGGCCAGGGCGAGGCCGGGTGTGTGAGGCCAGGGCGAGGTCGGTGTGTGAGGCCAGGGCGAGGTCGGTGTGTGAGGCCAGGGCGAGGCCGGTGTGTGAGGCCAGGGCGAGGCCGGTGTGCGAGGCCAGGGCGAGGCCGGCGTCTGAGCCCCAGGTGGATGAGCATGGATCAATTGGGTGAGCTGCAATCAAGTTTCTACTACAGAAACTAAATCTTTCCTTGATGTTCTCAGACTCGTTGGGGCGGATTCATTAAGGTGTTTTTGCCAATTCTTTGTTTTGTACACTCCTCCTATCCAGTTCCCCCCACTTTTAGAGAAGTGCACAGAGATGGGGTCTGAGTGCACCGGAATCATTTTCGATCATTTACTCCACTGGCTGCAGTAACCTTCCTGGCGATGGCGCTCAGCAGGATGTGCCAACTTCATTGAGGTGAACACAACTCTTAAAGAATTTGCTGCATCTTCCAGTGGTAAACAATTATTCAAGACTGCAAAAAATAATGTCAGTCATGATCAGGGCCAGTCTTAGATAAATTGTGGCAATAAATAATCACTTACTGACCATTACACTCAAACATTTAAGTTCAATTTACATGTGCTGACTTCAGACCGTTAAACAAAGGCGATCGATGATATTGAAGTCATTTAGCGCTTGTTTTCCGGACTCTACACAGGATAACAAACAATGATGAGCACAGAACCATCACTAATGATCAGTCTGTTCCCATAGTGTCATGGCATCAGGAGCACTTTTGCAGTTTGCGCCGGGTGATGTCCCGCTGAGAACAAGGATTTTTGCTCCACCATAAACAATCCAATCCACTTATAATGTGGCACCCCAGTGGTCTGGTTGCCACAGTGGCATTGCCTTTCTCACGGGGGGAGTGATGTCATGCCTGGAAGCAGGAGGTCGCCACGCTAGTTAACACTCAGCATCCAAAACCTGACATGACTCCGAGCCAGAAGGGGGAGCTCTGCACCAGAGTTCAGGGGAACCGCCCTGGTTCTGACAAGGAGGAGGGGTTAGGGTTAGAAAGTCAGTAAGTCTGAGGAAAGGGAAAGGAGAGGACGTATAGAGGAGAGGAGAGCTCTGGGAAGTGGAGCTGCGAGTGCGCTCACCCCAGATCGAGGTGCTAGAGAGGATACCAGAGTCCTTGGGTGCATGGGTACTGTACATCCCAACACCCGAATCTGGAGGGCCGCATCGAAGACCAGGCAGCACCACAGCAGATTGAGAGCCAGAGCTGCCATCAGCAAGGCGGTGTCTGTGAAGGGCTCGTGCTGTCTGCCATACAGGATAGGAACCAACAAGCAGCAGGGACCCAAAAGGGAAAGCGCAGCAGGAAGGCCTCCGAACCCACCTGGCGAGATGGATCCAAAAATGCTTTCAGGCTGATTGGACCCCTTTACAACCTGGTAAACCAGTGCCCTGGACTGCACCACCATCTGCCAAGTATAGGTAAAGGGAACTACAGCTTTTTCTGCCCTTGGATTATTTTCCGCACCCTCCATCCTGCATCCTAACGACTGTTACCATCAACCCCATATCGACTGTCACCCTGTCCCTGGGGCTCCGCTCCACCTGTGGGGAGTGATACCATCCCGGCTGCCGCACCATCTTCCCAGAGGCCCAAACCAGCAGCGTCGGCCATCCTTGGCTGAATGCCACAGGTGGCGTTACGAAATAGACTTCTAATTCCCCTGTAAATACCCCCTTTTAGTGCACGGCCAGGGCCACTGAGCTGGGCCCAGGCCACCGTGACCTCCCCAGCACAGTCGATCGGCCCGGCTATCGAGTACCCCCCGGCTCTTACGGCCGTTGCTATGATCAGCATTTTGCTTGTTCATTGGGCGATTGCCGACATATTTATACCTATGAACTCTTATCTGTGCATCTGGGATTTATAAATGTAGATACTCTACATACACTCAGTATGGGACACAAACACAATGTTACAACCACATATGTATACACATAACTAGTACACACACGTGTATATATTCTTATTTGTATATGTATACAGATGTATACATGAAGCACCTTCATTTAGACACATGTATACAGACACATATATACCTTCCAGGATCCCATGCATTCTGATGTGCTCAATAATATATAACCCCAGGAGCCCATGCATTCTGATGTTCTCACTACTATATACCACCAGAAGCCCATATATTCGGATGTCCTAACTAATATACAGTATATCACCAGGAGCATTGTAGACATGCACACATGCAGGAGCTCATACATTCTACACACGCACAACACCAACATTCCATCTCCTGTTCAGCCCATCCAAGGGTGGCCTCACGATAGCATGATCGTGATGTCACCAAAATTCCTCAAGCAGCCTTCACATCAGAAGCTGCACTGATCAGAGTAGCTCCTGTTGTAGATGCTGGGCACTCCAAGAGGGTGAGGGGCCCTGGAAACGACCTAGTTTGCCCTGCCGTAAACTCCGGCCAATTGACCTTTTCTTTTTCTCACACAGTTGGTTGCAACGCAGTGTATTGATTTAATTACCTTTATGTAATTATCTAATCTATAAGGTGGCTCTAAAGGGGGGGATTCCTTGTTAATGACATTGGTAACATGCACTCCTGCTACTTCAGTAACTGATGGAGAGTACATTTATATTGTACCATCCTATTCTGCAGCCCTGATTGGATCGCTCGCTCCCATCAGACTTGGTGCTGTGTAATACACATCTGTGTCATTTTCAATGTACGTCTGAGCAGACATCTACATAGAGCTTGCATAGTGTATGGAAAGTGGTCACTGTGAATAGGAGACAGATGTCGTAGACGAAATACAGTGTTACAATTACATTTTTGCATGCTGGATTCCTATTGGTCCATTGATTATAAGAATACATTTAGTGACAAAGGATCTTTTTTTTTTTTTGTACAAATGGTCAATACATTTGGTCTATATAAAAAGACCACTGCTAATAAAATTTGCAATAATTGGGGGGCCCCGTTGGAGCTTTCACATCGGGGCCCATGAGCTATAAGTTACGCCACTGTATTAGTCCCTAAATATCACTGACAGCACCCATTGCCATCCATGTGCTCTCCATGATTACCCCTGTATAGAGGCTTCGTCATTTAATTTTTTTCGTATGTAAAAAACACTGAAAGTAATAATTGGATCTAATAAATAGACAATTGCACTCTGGAATGCTAAGGGATACAAACTATGGATATAGGAATATGGAGAAGCATTGCTGCTAAGGAAATACATAATGAGAAAATTGAGATACTTAGTGTATAAAAAGGGCAGTTTTATGTGAGCCCAGCAGCCAACAGCACGGTGTATCTCTTTACACTAAATAGATACGCCTTGACGTTGGTTACTGGGCTCACATAAAACTGGCTTCTCTTTATATGCTAAGCATCTCACATTTTTCATATTTTCTGCATATCTATATTCCTTTACTCATTATTTGATTTGCATGTCTTTAACATTTCAGAGTGCAACTGTCTATTTGTTCCAGATTCAGAATGTTATTCCGACTCCAAGGTTCCAGTATAAAAGTTTTCTCCTACTTTATTTTGTAAAAAAGTGAACAGGACAAACAAGTAATAACATTACACTACTGTAGTAAAGCAACGATGGGCCATAGCGCTACGCGTTTCAGATGCTAAGATTAGACCGTGTCTTTGCTCCAGCTGGAAACGCGTAGCGCTATGGCCCACAGTTGCTTTACTACAGCAGTGTAATGTTATTACTTGTTTGTTCTGTTCACTTTTTACAAAATAAAGTTGGAAAAAACTTTTACACTGGAACCTTGGAGTCGGAAAATAATTTTTTTCTTTGTCTTAGAAGTTGGGACAGTTTCCTTTTGCTCTTGCGGGGGAGGCAAACCATGTTCTCTGGAAACAGAGTGGTATCCAGGGTTGGCACACGCCCTGCGAGGATGTTAACATCCCACACACGGGAGACAGATAAAACGGAGCACATTATATCAACAACAGGGAGAAAGCACTGCAGAAGAGCGTTTGCAATGGACACTGCTCAGTCAGGCACCATGCCCTTATTATGTAGTCTGACCATGAGGAGTGCGAAGGGTTAAATATGATTACTTTGTACTAATTGGGCCATCTTGTTTCTTGAGTGGTCCACAGTCTGTTCCTCTGTTTGTTCTTCCTTTGTTATGAGAATAATGTATACACTACGGGACAAACGTGATAACTCATATCGGAATATAGCCTGGAGTAAAGATGGTTGTTATAGGGACTTTTTGTTATTTGCATTTTACTCATTATTTACCGTCATTTGCACATTTTTTCACTTTACTTGGCTTCTTTTACGTCTGGCGTCATGAACAGGTTTTGGTTATCTAGAGACATTGTAGCCAAATTCATGATTTGCAGATTTTTTAAAAAGTCACAAAATGTTTGCACAATTGTAACTTAGTACCTAGTGGAGGACAAAATGTCATTTCTTTTTCTTATTTTGTATAGCTGAAGACTAACGTGACATTTTGGAGAATTGGGCAACTTTTTTAAGTGCACCTGTCACTATGTTTTTTACCCTATAAGATGCGGCCACCACCAGTAAGCCCTTACTGTATATACAGAACTCTAGGATACCGTATATAAGTCCACAGGCCGATCTGTAAAACATAAGACAGCCCGTCACCATTATACTCATAGGCCGGTCCGGTCCGACATGTGTCACTGATCTTGATCAGACGCCTCCTCTCTTCTTGGGATTGCTGTCCTCCTTCTTGCGGGTGACCCATCTTATGTCACCCACACACAGTCTCCTCCAATGCACTCCTGAACACATTCACTTCTCTCTGTCCTAATGGGGGCAGAACAATGTACTGTAATGCGCAGGGAAAGGTCAAAGAACGCCTGCCGCGCATGCACACTACAATGCTTTGCTCCACTTTCAGCAGGGAAGAGAGACGTGTGTATGTGCAAGAGCACAATGGAGGACAGTGTGTGGATGATGCAGGACGCGTCATCCACTAGAAGCAGGGAAGGATGATATAATATAATAATAATAATAATAATTAAGCTTTACTTATATAGCGCCAACATATTCCGCAGCACTTTACAATGTAGGGGTTAGAGTACAGATAATATAATACAGTAAGTATTATAGGATATAATCACAAGCAGAGAGGATGTGTCACCCACTGGACCGGACTGCCTCCAGATAAGTATAATAATAATATAAATAAAATCTAAAATGATAAAAGGTCTTTTTTTATGGTATGCAGACCGGCTTGGGGACATATACAGCCTTCCGGAAGGGCTTACAGGTGGTGGCTGCAGCTTATAGGGGAAAAACCTGCTGACAGGTTCACTTTAAACCTTAAAAGGCAAGAAAAGGCATCTTTGTATTTGCACCTAAGTCATCAAATCCTATTTTTAAGTATTTGTCCCCCCTACCCAAACAATACAACAAAAGCTCAAGTCTAAACAGAGAAGTCACTTTAAAAAAAAATAAGAACACGAAAGATCAATGGGGCATTAGTTTTTTTTTTTAATCTTTGTAGACATATTATGATGCAGTACTATATATCGTAAAGGTAATAGAACAGTTTATAATTCTAATTTGAACCTAAGTACAGTATATTTTAATATTTTGCATTTCAGGACATGATATCAATGGCGCTCTGGAACCATCAATTGACACAAGCATCCTAGAGGAGTATATCAGTAAGGAGGATTCTTCAGAAATGTGAGTTCTTCATCATTACATGTTCTGTTTTATGACGGCCAGTACTTGTCCTATTACCAGAATACAGGTGGAGGAGTCACTGAGCAGCGCTTACCGTCCTGCTGCCTTTACAGAAGGGGTACAAGATATAATAAGGGCTGAAAACGTATTCAAAGGTCACTAGAGGACATCTGTTAGTATCTTGTGCATATCAGTATAATAATGTCATAATACAATAATAAATACCATTATTAGACATCAGACGCGCTGCTCTGAGCCATGTCTTGTGCCCCCGTAATTGCATCACAATGTGCCATAATAACCATTATCAGGGCTCTAATATAAAAGAAGCCTCACCAAGGAGCCACTGGAAAGACAACTGCTCAAATAACAATTCCCTAATGTTACGATGGCTGAAAGTTCACTATTGAAATCAGGCAGCTCCTTCTTTCTTGAGATCTGCAGTGTACATTCACCACCGATGCTACCCTGTGCTGTGCGGACTCCATTCTGAGGTCAAAGCTGTATTCAGTTAAGACTTTCCCATCACTGAGATAGGAGATAGCAGATAGTGCTGATGAGGTTCTATAGAGGACTAGAGGAGGGAGGAGCTAGAGGCATGAGGAGGAGCTAGAGACAGCTCTGCCCCTCCCTCCTCTTCTATCTACATAGAATCTCAGCAGTAATATCTGCCATCTCCTATCTCAGTGATGGGAAAGTCTTCAATGAATACAGAATTTACCTCTGAACTGAGAATTTTGATAATCAGTGATCAATTCTGCGAGAGAAAGAAGCAGATTTGTCTGATAAGATATAAGTTGCTTATTTTCATGTGTATTATTGATTTATGAAATAAAAATTAAAACAATGGTTATGCCTTCATATTTTACCCCCTATTAATACAACTACTTAATGGTAATCTGTTAACAGCAGCATGATGTAGAGGCAGAGAACCTGATTATACTGACGTGTCACTTACTGGCCTGATTGCTGCTGTTTTTATAAAATCACTATTTTAACATGCAGTAGAGGACTAGTAAACCTGCCACCATGTCATCCTCCATAACCACACCCTTACCACTGATTGGCAGCTTTCTGCCTATACACTCCCTGACAGAGGTTATGTCGCTTATCCTTGTTATGCAAATAAAATCTTACAACCTGATGTTAAATTCATCCATTGGTTGTATAAATTATTCTTTTGAAAGCTGAAACCCTCCGAAATGTGGTTTAGGTTAAGAAAATATAATGGCATCAATTCTGAAATATTGATCATTTAATTGGCAAGACAAAAGTTTTGTCGCCTGGTCATATAATGCACCCAATCCTAGTTTACATCCTCACCTGTGCTCAGTAAATGATCGGTTAATTAGTGGGTGTGTCTAAAAAGAAATCCAGCACCCCAGACCTTCACTTGAACTACAACTTGAGCTCTGACAACATGCCAAAATCCACCCTGCAACCAAAGCCTTGGTTATCAAGAGGCTGAAGACCAGATCCACTGCAGAGGTGGCTGGCACCTTTAATGTGTCTCAGCGTCAAGTACAAAGAATTAAAAAAAAGATATGAAGGAACTGGAGAGGTGTTTGACAAGCCCAGGACCGGCAGACGCCGCAAGACAACTGCTCAGGAGGAACGTTTGTTGGTTAGAAAATCCAAAGCAAGCCCCTCTTCCACTGCAGCAGAGCTCCAACAGGCCTGGTCACCTCAAGTCCCTGTGCCAACTAGAACAGTTTGTAGGATTCTGTCTCGAAATGGCCTCCATGGTCGAATCACTGCCCAGAAACCAGCACTAAACAAAAGGCAAAAAAACCGTGTGGCATGTGCAAAGTCCCACAGCCTGCGAAATAGATGGACGCTGGAAAAGTGGCAGAAGGTGGATTTCTCTGATGAACCTTCACTAGAATTACACCACAGCCGCCGAAAATACTGCACGAGACCTACTGGAGCCCGTATGGATCCAAAATATACCCAGAAAACAGTTAAATTTGGTGGTGGAAAGATCATGATCTGGGGTTAAATTCAGTATGCATTTGCAAGGTGGAAGGCAATATCAATAGCCAGTGGCGTAACTTCAGGCCCAGGGCCCTGATGCGAAAGTTCCAACAGGGCCCCCAATTATTGCAAATCTTTGATAGTATTAGTCTTTTTCTATAGGCCAAAGGGACTTCTGGGGCCCCCCTAGGCTGCAGGGCCCGGGTGTGATCGCAACCCCTGCACATATTGTTGTTATGCCCCTGTCAATAGACTAAAATATCAAGAAGTATTTACTACCTCTTATATTCCAAATCATAAAAGGGGTCAAATTCTGCAGCAGGATGGTGCTCCATCTCATACATCCATCTCTACAACAAAGTTCCTCCAGGCAAAAAATATCAAGGTACTCAAAGACTGGCCAGCCCAGTCACCAGACATGAACATCATTGAGCATGTTTGGGGTAGGATGAAAGAGGAAGCTTGGAAGACAAAACCAAAGAATCTAGATGAACTCTGGGAGGCATGTAAGACTGCATTCTTTGCTATTCCTGATGACTTCATTAATAAATTGTATGAATCATTGTTGAACCGTAGTCCTTCAAGCTTATGAAAATCACGCAAAATATTAAATATGACTCTTAATAGCACCACAAATTCATTCACCAATGTTATGCAACATAGATTTGTATTTTAAGTTAATTATTTGTTTGAATATCACATTACTTTCTGTGGGCGACAAAACTTTTGTCTTGCCAAAATCTGACCATTCTGTGTTCATTAAATGATCAATATTTCAGCATTGATGACAATTTATTTTCTTAATCTAAACCACATTTCGGAGGGTTTCAGCTTTCAGTAGAGTAATTTATACAACCAATGGATGAATGTAACGTCAGGTTATAAGCTTTTATTTACATAACATGGATAAACAATATAACTTCTGTCAGGGAGCGTATACAATATGCACAGAAAGCTGCCAATCAGTGGTGTGGGCGGGTTATACAGAGCTCAGCATTCAGTGAACTGGTATTCTCAAAACTGCAGCAAGCAGCCCAGTCAGTGACACATTACTGGAATCAGGGTCTCTTTCCCTATGTCATGCTTCTCTCACATAACATTGCAAAAACCCGGTGATAGATTTCTTTTAATTATCTCCACAAAGATTATCCTAAAGTCGTATGTTCTAATGAGACCGGATTGTGATTTATTGAAGGGTTTTTTACCCCTCATATGGCAGCTCCAGCAACAGGGAAAATGGACCAAAAAATAAATGAAATGATTTAATCAAAGATCTTTTGAAGAATCAAAACTAAATTAATTAAAACTAAAGAAAATAAAGAATAATATAAAGAACCTTTCCCTGGCAGATTAGACCTTACAACATAGTGTCACTTACACAGAATACGACCACAATAAATGACAAACCTTGACGTAGATGAACAGAGGTTTTATTCCAGGGAGGTTAGTGAGCGATTGAAAACTAAAAACCTGTTTGAACTAGAAAAAAAAGTTTTTTGTTTTTTTTTAAATATCTTATAATAAATATCCAATGATTCTTTAAAAAAAAAAAAAAAAAGGGAAAATAGGAAAACCAATGAAACACTGATGCAAAAATTACTTTTATTAAGGTAAGAACTAGAAGTTACAGCGGATTGACGAGCCTATACAAAGGGTTAAATGTTCCCTGACCTTCTTATATAAAGCCTTGCAGGGCGAGCTCCCTGGACTTTGGGTTTGCGGTGCAGGGTCTTCTCTAAACTAACAAGAATAGAGAACAGGATCCACTCTGCAAGGCTGAGATCTGCAGCGCCATTCGTGCAATATTGACTCCCTCTAGTGGACAAAGAAGAATTTACACTTGTCAAACTTACAGGAAAAAGTACAAGTTTTGTCCCAGTAAGGGCCACGTCACACTAGGTGACGTCGCCGGAGATGTCGCACACGTTTTTGGTGCCCCGCCATCGCCTCCGCCCCCCGTTTACATGGGGCGATGCACCGGCGATCTGACAGGCGTCATCGCCGCCGGGGTGTCTAAAAACCCCAGTGGTGATGCAATACAATGGGAGCCTATGGCTCCCATTGCCTGTCAGATCGCCGTTGACCGTTTACATGGGGCAATGTGTACACATCGCCCCAGATCGGCCACCTGGTTTCACAGACCCTCTGTGGATGGAGAAGTGGACGTGCAGAACCGTCCTCATGAACCTTTATGGGAATTCATAAAATAGTCAACAACACTAGTGCAACTCCCATAGAAGTGAATGAGCATAGCTGTACACGCAAAGTCACATCTCTGATGAAAGCCCCAGTTCCAGTTGCCAAAAAAGAGCCCCAAAACATGCTGCTGCTTCCACCATGCTTCAAGCACCATTCCAGCGTTGTTGTTTGTTGTTGTTGCACTCCTAGAGTGGAGCTTCCCCTGTCCCCTGTCTTATACTCACCTTCACCTTCTATCACCGCTGGTGCAATTTGTGACCTGCTGCAGCTCCAGTGATTTCTGGATCTCACTGGAAATCACAACGTAATACAAGTCTACGACACCCTCATTCAGGCTCTCATAGATTTGCATTGGGAGCATGTGACATCATCTCTGGCTTACAGCCAGTCTGAAGCTACAGGCACAAGTCAGCTCCGCGGGACCGGAGCGACACTTGATAAAAGGTGAAGCCGCTGGAGGACGAGTATAAAACCAGGGGCAGGGACTTAGATTTAAAGCACCACACCAGAGGGGAAATTAAAAAAAAAAGACCCCTGGACTGATGCTTTCACTGTAGGTATGGTGGTGATCTTTAGGTGATGCGCAATGTTGGCTTTGTACCAAATGTACCCTTTGGAATTATGGCCAAAAAGGTCAACCTTGGTCTAATCTAACACAACACATTTTCTGACCTGCTTTTGCACACTTGATGAAGGTTTTAGCAAAACATAGCTGAGTTTGGATGTTTTTCTGTGTAAGAAAAGGTCTCCGTCTTGCCACCTCACCCCACAGGTCAGACATGTGAGAAATGAATGTCACGTGCAGTGCACAGCCAGCACTTGTCAGGAATTCCTGCAGCTCCTTTAATGTTGCTGTAGACCTCTTGGAAGCTTCCAGGAGCAATTTTCTTCTTGTGTGTTCATCATTGTTGAAGGGACGTCCTTTTCTAGGTAATGTCACAGTGTTTCATGAGATCTTCAATGCCTTGGAAATGTTTTGGTTCCTTTCTCAACAATGAGATGCCTTTGCTGTGTTGTAAGCTGTTTATGGACCACGGCTAGAACATCTGAGCGTTATACAGAGCTAATCAGAATCTCTGTCAATGACGTCAGCCATGTACTGACTACTGTGGAGCATAACGGCAAATGTGATTGGGTAATTCTGACCCCATCCCCAATTATTAGAGGGGTGTTCACATTTATGCAACCACCTCATTTTATTTTTGGATTGGTACAGATCATGGGTGACATTATCAGCTCTGATTGCTTTTGGTAAATAAAAAGACAAGTTGTCCAGTGATGGGGGTGTATATACTTATATCCGCTGTACATAAGCCGTTTGCTTCTATTTTCTATATATTGAGATATATTTTCTTACTGTTTCCCGCACAGCTGTTTCCCTGACATCCCCACTTCATCCGGCTATGCAAACTCCGGCCAGCCGTGCACCTCCAGTGGAGTCCATGGACCTGGGATAATGTCAAATCTAGGCCATGGTGGAGCCCCCCACCCAGCTGGAGTCCTCCACATGGGTCAGCAAATGCCAGTGCGGCCTGGTATGAGTGGCACATGTGGGGGGCCTCCTTTCCAATCACACCTCAACAATGTCATGGTCAATCCCAAAGGATACCAGGGTCCTCCTATGTGCATGAGCGGACCGGACCTACCCATCAAAGCAGAACCGAAAACCAGCTATGCAGCCGGGTGAGTGGGCAAATCTGAAGGGAAGATTGAGGGATAAAGGGGGATGTGGAATGAGTGAAATGAGCCTCAATAACGCAGTCATTTGTAACTGGGTGGTGACGGTCTGACAACCACAGCATTATAAAATGCTGCAGAAGGAGTCAACTGATAACCCATCAGTGAGTTACTACAGTGGCCTGACGGGGAGATTGTAACTGTTTTATGTCTTTTTCTGAGCTCATCTCAGATGATTAATGATCACAGTCAATATCAAAATAGAACGTGCCAGAAAACAAAGATCCTTTATAAGCCAAACCGTGCAAAATGATTATTGTGACCTAATTGCAAAACATGTTTTTTATCCCACAATTCTCCAAATGTGGAGAACCACCTAAAGAAATGTCCGTCTGTTTATAGTCCGTTTTAAAAGGGACTCCTACGATATCACCTAGTTGTGGCACATTGATTGCTTACAGTATGGCTGGTAAAGGGGCAGGCGATTGCAACCCCTGCACCTGTTGTAATTAGGCTGGTTTCACACTAGCATTCGGCTTTGCTGCGTGTGGCAGGGGCCTAACCTGTACCGCGACGCATGCATCGTGCGTCCCTATGTTTAACATGGGGATGCACGGTGTATGATTTTGCCTGCAGACGCACGCGTTTGTGTGTGCATGCGTTTTTCTTAGAGCATACAAAACGCAGCTTGTTGCATTTTCTGTGCGTCCAAGGAAGCATGATTTATACGCAAGCCTCTGTAAGCGTACAAATCATACATGGAGGCCAATGGGTACACAGGGCTGTCCGGATGAGAACGCATGTAAGTGATGCAGATTTTCTTCTCTCCTCCCAACATCTGCCGACATCCCTTCCTGACATCTCCTCATCTCCTCCCAACATCTCATCCCCTCCCGACATCTCCTCATCTCCTCCCAACATCTCATCCCCTCCCGACATCTCTTCATCTCATCCCAACATCTCATCTCATCCTGACATCGCCTCCCAACATCTCCTCATCTCCTCTCGACATCTCCTCATGTCCTCCCAACATCTCATCTCATCCCGACATCTCCTCATCTCATCCCGACATCTCCTCATCTCCTCCCGACATCTCCTCATCTCCTCCCGACATCTCCTCATCTCCTCCCGACATCTCCTCATCTCATCCCGACATCTCCTCATCTCCTCCCGACATCTCCTCATCTCCTCCCGACATCTCCTCATCTCATCCCGACATCTCCTCATCTCCTCCCGACATCTCCTCATCTCATCCCGACATCTCCTCATCTCATCCCGACATCTCCTCATCTCATCCCGACATCTCCTCATCGCCTCCCAACATCTCCTCATCTCCTCCCGACATCTCCTCATGACATCTCCTCATGTCCTCCCAACATCTCATCTCATCCCGACATCTCCTCATCTCATCCCGACATCTCCTCATCTCATCCCGACATCTCCTCATGACATCTCTTCATCGCCTCCCGACATCTCCTCATCTCCTCTCGACATCTCCTCATCTCCTCCCGACATCTCATCTCCTCCCGACATCTCCTCATTTCCTCCCGACATCTCCTCCCGACATCTCCTCATCTCCTCCCGACATCTCCCGACACCTCCTCATCTCCTCCCGACATCTCATCCTCTCCTCCTCTCGACACCTCCTCATCTCCTCCCGACATCTCCTCCTCTCGACACCTCCTCATCTCCTCCCGACATCTCATCCTCTCCTCCTCTCGACACCTCCTCATCTCCTCCCGACATCTCCTCTCCTCCTCTCGACACCTCCTCATCTCCTCCCGACATCTCATCCTCTCCTCCTCTCGACATCTCCTCATCTCCTCTCGACACCTCCTCATCTCCTCCCGACATCTCCTCTCCTCCTCTCGACACCTCCTCATCTCCTCCCGACATCTCCTCTCCTCCTCTCAACACCTCCTCATCTCCTCCCGACATCTCATCCTCTCCTCCTCTCGACATCTCCTCATCTCCTCCCGACATCTCCTCATCTCCTCTCGACATCTCCTCATCTCCTCCCGACATCTCCTCATCTCCTCCCGACACCTCCTCATCTCCTCCCGACATCTCCTCATCTCCTCCCGACATCTCCTCATCTCCTCCCGACATCTCCTCATCTCCTCCCGACATCTCATCCTCTCCTCCTCCCGACATCTCCTCATCTCTTCCCCACATCTCCTCTCTTCATCTCCTCATCTCCTCCCAACATAAAGGTTTACTATTTCCAGACCAGCTTATAATGGTTTCACTATGGAAATTTTGATGTGAATGCATGCAGATAATCACCGCTGCATTCACACTGATATAGCTGTATTCAAGATGCATGCGTACCAAATGCAAATGTGAAACCAGCCTTAGGATGCGTTCACACACTGCGTATTTGCTGCGTATTTTGTACGCGAGTGCTGTTGCAGTTTTTGTAGCCAAAACCAGGAGAGGAACAATCAGAGGAAAAGTCTAATAGAAACACATCACCACCTCTGTATTTATCACCCACTGCTGGGTTTGGCTACAAAAACTGCAACAGCACTCGCGTACAAAATACGCAGCAAATCCGCAGTGTGTGAATGCACCCTAACACCCCTGATACTTAAATGTAAAGGGTCCAGTAATTAGCTGTCCTCTAACTTGTGGCACAACTACAACTCCCAACATGCCCTCTTAGCCCATATATGTCAGGAAACGTCAGGACATACTGAGCATTTCAGTTTTGCTACAATTGGAAACCATTGCAAAAGTATTTTAATTGGGAATACAATTAATAAGCAGGATGTCTACCTAATAGGAAATAAGTGTTGATTTTAGGAAATTCCTATCTATGGGGTGAGTTAAAAGTCTGTGATCACAGGGGGTCCCACTGTATGTTAGTCCACCACTGTATTCACACCCCTCTGCCATGCAGAGGTGATATGGGGGGCACAGGGCGCCTGTGCTGTATGGACAGTGTGGCTGCCAATGTGACAACTGCTCCGGGTATCAGAATAGTCATCACCGAGCGGAAACACCATCACTGGTTTAATACAAAATTTTGCACCTAGTCTATCTTCCATGTTACCATTATAAAGAGCACCTGACACCAAGTCAAAAGTGAGTTTTTGCTCTTCTTTCATTCCCATTGCTCCCCTGAGGATTCAGTTTTAATTTATTCTAACTCCACCATCCGGTGCCAGAGATCTGGGCCTCTCTATTTAGTGCTATTTTTTTAATTGTCTTTATCAAGGGGGCGTGGCTCACAGGGTAATTATGCAGAGCAGCTTAAAGACACGCCTACAGAGAGTCCTGTGAGCCACGCCCCTTCTGGTTAGGACCATAGAGATTGGCAGTGAATATTAAGGCCCGGATCTCCGGAACCGTAAGATGGAATGAAAAATAACAAATAAATGAATATTCCGGGGAGTTTCAGGAATAAAATAGGAGCAAGTACTGACCCCTTCTGACCTTACGGCAGGGCCCCTTTAAAGTGTCTCTAACCCTAAAAGCAGGTTATAAAATAAATGGAAGTGTTACATATAGTAAAAGTTAGAAGGAATACATGAACAATACATGAGATAACCATAAAACATTCTCTTCATCTTCCTCCTCGTCAGCACTTTACCTGACTCTCCCCCAGACTCCGGATCAGAGGCGTACTCCCCCCAGCAGCTGAATGGTAAGTGCCTGTGTAGGATTTTCCCCTCCTTCATTAGTGCTTTTATCCAGCTGGAGTTATCAGGCAGGGAAAAGAGAAGGTAAGAAGCCGCTGAAGTGTGTAAATATACCGGGTATCCCGTGAGCGTGCCGAGACGGTGAAGGGACCTCTGATGGAGAATGACGGAGAGCCGGTGTTGCTGGAGGGATGTAGAAGACAAGAAAACTTGTAGATTGAGTCTTGTGGAAACTTAGTGCAAGGAGGTGTAAAGAGGTGAGCGGTACAGGGGGAGGGGTGTCGGTAAAAGGGATGACAGGGGTGTTAGGATCTCCGAAAAAAGGGAAAGGCTAAACCGGACCCTGAAGACTGATCGACCCTCTAAGATGTGGACTGTCGAGAAGAAGGTGAAGAGGTTTCCCTTCATTAGCCCTATAGTCACCTCGCTATAATATACTTCTAAGAACTTCTAGTGAACAGATGATTGATGACCAGTAAGGATCTTCTAGAAGGTCAAGTTGTCTATAGATTGGTGGAGATATTCCATGTCCATTCCTTACTCTGGATATGACACGTGAGAGTACCCCATGACGGGTGTCTCGGGGACTTGACTATATGTTACAGGTGACAATGTTTGGCCGGTGTCTTGGTAGAGCTCATCCAGTGAGTGCAAACTGGAATCTTTGTTTATCAGAGCAAAAAAATGTCTGGAATTCTTGTCCTGCCCCTCCCTATATTTATCAGGAGGAACGGTCTGGCCCCCACATTCCCTGTGTTGACTGTTTAGTAACTACTGCGGAGGAACGGGCCCTACTGGTATAGGTGACGGGGTTGTGTGGATCTTCTTAGCGTGACCAAGGTCCAGTGTGGCTGGAAAGGTGGGTTATGTGGCAGGAAGCTCCCAATGGTGACCTGGATATCGCCCTCCAACCCCTGTCCTCACCAGATAATCAGTGATTCTCTCAGGTTAAGAAGTAGAAACTGAGAATGATTGACCATTCATAGACACAAGCCCAAGGAAATAAAGTGACCACCGGCCTTACAGGTTCCAGACTTTAACAACGAACTGAAATACATAGTTCTAAAAATGAAGAATCTATTAAATGTATCTAACAACTTCTGTGTATACACCTGAGAAAGCAGGTAACACTGCAGCAGAAATCTATCTATCTATCTATCTATCTATCTATCTATCTATCTATGTATCCCCCTCATATCTATCTATCTATCTATCTATCCCCCTCATATCTATCTATCTATCTATCTATCTATCTATCTATCTATCTATCTATCTATCTATCTATCTATCCCCCTCATATCTATCTATCTATCTATCTATCCCCCTCATATCTATCTATCTATCTATCTATCTATCTATCTATCTATCTATCTATCTTCCTATAATTTGAATTTACTATTGATAGACATGCTATTCAGTTTCAGTTTTTTTTAGATACAATGCATCTCCATGAATTAGAATATCATCAAAAAGTTGATCTATTTCAGTAATTCAATACATAAAGTGAAACACATATATTACATAGAGTCATTACACACAGAGGGATCTATTTCGAGTGTATGGCATTGATTGGTCCTGACGAAGGGGCCATAGATCCCCGAAAAGCATTGACTAATGAATCAATATTATAATCACCCTTTGATGTCTCCTGGAATACGGCAGCGTGGGTTTTTAACCCTTCGTCCTCCCTACTTTAATTTTCTGAAATAATGACCTTTGGGTTTTTCATTGGCTGTATGCCATAATCATCAACATTAACAGAAATAAACACTTAAAGTAGATCACTTTGTTTATAATGACTCTATATATGTGTTTCACTTTTTGTATTGAATTACTGAAACCAATGAACTTTTTGATGATCTTCTAATTCATTGAGATGCTCCTGTATGTGTAACTACAGTCACAGATGAATATATTGAGTTTTCTCGGTTTATAGTGAACTCCTTGTATTTTTCTATTTATTATTTACCAATAGACCGATGAATCAATAGGCGTCTAATAGGCGTCACAGTATATGTGGTGGAGAAATGGAGTGTGCAATAATATCATTAACAACCACACATTTCTGATATAACAAGTAAAATGACATTTTTTTCTCTACTGTAAAGGTGTTATTACTTTCTACAGGATCCCAGAGCTCCTCCATTACCTTCTGTGCTCATTTTACTATTCTATTATTTACACTGCACAAAGTATATTAACCTTTAATTAACCACCACTTTGCACTGCCTGATGGCTATCCCACATACATGTATAGTAATAATCACAAGGGCAGCTCACTTGTGTAACTGTTATTGTTGGAGTGTACAACAGCTGCAGGCTTATTCTGGAGGAGCCGTGTTGAGCAGATAATGTTGTGTTTCTTGCTCGAGTATTGGTATGTGTCTGTGTGTCCTCTTTGTGTTGTGTCAGTTTGTCCTGTAAGCCTCTATCTTTTAGTGTTCATGCTGGCTAATAGTTGATCTCTTACATGTATATATCTCCTTATTTTGTAGATCCTCACCTGCTTCGCACTATGACCCCAGAAAATATTTGCCACATCAACCCACCTTCCCGCTTGGAGCACCCACCACCTTCTCACCTTCAGGGTCCACCTCCACCGCACCCTGCACAGCAGCAACACTACCCCAACATGCAACGGGACTTGTACCTGAAAGTGGAGTCCTTGATGCCCCAGTATCCACCACTCGGACCCGGAATACCTCCCACAGTCCTCCATCACACACAGCAATCTCAGATGCTTCAACAGCTTCTCCAGCAGCAACATGGATCAGAGTATGTACCACCGGAGTGACTGTGCTGCTCATGTTAGGATGTTCTTCCATTCACTCACTGATCATTGGAATAGACTTCAGTGACATGCCCCCGGTCAATTGTTATCATCTTATGCCACATTGGCTTGGCAGAGCCGGCTCCTATCGACCAGATGAATTATGGCTGTTTTTGCCTTTGTTATGATAAACATATTGATGGGAGATATGGATGCCTTATATTGAATATGCTGACCCTATAGATCATATGGGGGCCCCCTGTATGGGCTAAGTGCTGTGGGTCTTTATAGATACAGATTAAAATAATAAAATTAAAAGGACAGTTGTAAAATTAATAAATAGAACACCAAAAACCTGGAATAAAATGCAATAATTTTATGAACACTTTTTTTCTATAATTGACTCAAAGGGGTATTCCCATCTCCAAGATCCTAGTCCAATATTTAAGTTGATGAAATAGGTAATAATAATAATTTTAGCAAATACCTCCACTTAGGTAGTGCGGTTCTCCTGATTAGCCATGTCTCTTACATCATGTGCAGGGTATTGCAGCTTACGTATCCATGGTTACGACTACAAGCAACTTAGTAACTGTCACTATATGAGTGGTCGTAACCATGGATACATAAGCTGCAATGCCCTGCACATGAGATAAGATACATCGCTAATCAGGAGAACTATACTACATTTCTAATTGGAGGTATGTGCTAATATTATTATTATTATTCCTACTACCGTACATATTGGGATAGGATCCTGGGGATAGGAATACCCCTTTAACCCTAAAAACTCCACAAAAATAAGGATGACTGAATTTTTTGCTTAATTGATTTTTGCTTCCTTCCTTTATTCCAGGCTCCCCGTGCACCCTGCAAAGAAGAGGAAACACTCAGATTCTCCTAATCTGAGGGATCAAGTACCCAGTGGAGGCATGGTGAAACAGGAGCCGGGTACTGACACACGGACATAGACCCACACACATATATATATATAGGCCAGGCACATAAAGGACAAGAAGTCCGCTGGATAAACACATTCACATAGTGACTGTCTTAGGGCACATGGGGCATTCACATACACCAAGAATGAAATACTAGTGTTATACCAAGGTCTGGGCAGACACTGCTGCCAACAATGTACAACTGCAGAGTGACAGAGCATTGTGATGTGATGGGACTGTTTATGGGACTGTTTATGGGACTGTTTATGGGACTGTTTATGGGACTGTTTATGGGACTGTTTATGGGACTGTTTATGGGACTGTTTATGGGACTGTTTATGGGACTGTTTATGGGACTGTTTATGGGACTGTTTATGAACATTTCATTTTGTGGTATAAATGCATCGGTTGCCTATTGCCAAATGATCGGTAGGGCCCAGACAGCACAGCAAATGCTCTTTAAAGGAATGTGCCATCAGAAAATTATTTATGGTTTAAATCAGATTTTTATGTTAAATGTTTCTAGTTTTTCTTTAATGTCATTTTTTTTTTGTTTTTACATCATGATCTATAATAGGAAAAAAAGAAAGAAATCTTGCAATTTTTAACACTGGCCACCTGGGCTATTCTAGAATTTTTTTTTTTTTTTAGGAAATGCACATGTACATTATCAGCAACAGAATGACCCTATCTTTTGTGTTGAAGTGTCTAATGAGCGTGTGCAAATGTCATTGTGAGGGGGAGGAGGTGAGCTGTGGCCTCGCCTATTGTGATTGGTGGATCCTGTTTTATTAGCTACATACAGAGGAGTTATCAGTCATTGTTATCCTGTCTGTGATGATAATGAGACTGCTGAAAACTGTTTTGTAAAATGTGAGGCTTAATTAGCCCCACTGGCGTTTGTGCAAATTGCAATGATTTCAATTTTTTTTAATACAGTTGGTGATATGAAAAAAAAAAAACTTGGCCCAAAAGATACTTTAAAAATAAATTTAACGGAAGAACCTGACTTTAAGGGAATCTGTCTGAAGCTTTTTGCTACCTCATTTGACATCAACATAATGTAGGCAAAGAAACCATGAATCCATCGATGCATCACATAGATTACTGAGTGCAGCCATTCCCACACAATCAAAGCCTTTAGATTTAGCAACACAGCAGAGCTGGGAGAACTGCCCCCGTCCACATCAGGCTCTCAATAGAGATGGTGCATTCACAGTGAGGTATCAATCACAGCAGGGGGCATGTCAGACTGCCCTGTGCGTGACAAAGTAGTCCTGTAATGGTAATCTCCAGATGATAAAACCTTTAGTTTAAGCAATAGCACAGAGCCTGATAAGAGAAGCATAGTTGATTTTTATTTTTTAACCCTTACAGCATGCTGTCCTCAGCTTACATAGCAAAAACCTGCTGACAGATTTGCTTTAAATAATAGGTAATTTTCTGATGATGCATTGCCTCCCATCCAGTAAAGAAAGTTCTAAATCAATTGTTTGCTCAAAAAATATAATTTTGTGCTACATAATGTACTATTTGTGAACAGAACCCATGCTGAACTAATATACAGACAGCTAATATAGATAGCGCTCACTAAAGATGTCCTTACCACTGTAATCACATAACATCCAATAACAAGGGCGGTATTTGGGGTTGGATTATGGGTACAACAATCATTCTTATATTTTAATTACATTTTTTTTATTATTTTGAATCCAGGTCTTATGCAAGATAATGACAGTCTAAACGGCTCCTACCTGGACCCCAATTATCAGTCTATCAAATGGCAGCCGCACCTACAGAATAAGTGGGTCGCCTTATATGACAGTAACTGCAAAGAGCTGTAAGTCTAAGCCGCATCTACCACATCATGATATTACGGGTGGGAAGGGGAGACTTTCTCATTGAAAAGACCAAAAGACAATGGGTCATTCAGGTGCAATGTCTGTCCGAGGCTACAAGCACAAAAAGGGGGTATCTCAGACAGACTAGGAACAAGCCGGTCCATTAGGCAGAAACCCGAGAAACCATGACACCCTTTAACCCCCATACAGGGATCTGGAGTTACAACAGGGTCCAGGAGAGTGTTACCTATGGAAGGGCCGCAGTCCAGAGACAGAAAAGTCGCCAAGCACAGTCATAGCCGGGAGGTCAGGAAAAGGACAAAATCACAATCTGATAACATAGTCATGAAACTGGGTCAAAATCAAGATGGCAGCAAGGTACAAAATCGTGAGGCAGAAGAAGAGTCCAGGCTGAGGAAACACAAGAAGACACTATACAAGACAGGAGACTAGCCAGGGGAACCAAAAACTATTTTTGGCAGCTTCCAGTAGGATGCTGAAAATATTAGTAGGGTGTGGTACTTTCCAATAGGCTAAAGCCATTAGTAGGGTGTGGTACTTTCCAGACTAAAGCTATTAGTAGGGTGTGGTGCTTTCCAATAGACTGAAGTAATTAGTAGGGTGTGGTGCTTTCCAGACTAAAGCTATTAGTAGGGTGTGGTGCTTTCCAATAGACTGAAGCTATTAGTAGGGTGTGGTGCTTTCCAGACTAAAGCTATTAGTAGGGTGTGGTGCTTTCCAATAGACTAAAGCTATTAGTAGGGTGTGGTGCTTTCCAATAGACTAAAGCCATTAGTAGGGTGTGGTACTTTCCAGACTAAAGCTATTAGTAGGGTGTGGTACTTTCCAATAGACTAAAGCCATTAGTAGGGTGTGGTGCTTTCCAGACTAAAGCTATTAGTAGGGTGTGGTGCTTTCCAGACTAAAGCTATTAGTAGGGTGTGGTGCTTTCCAATAGACTAAAGCTATTAGTAGGGAGTGGTACTTTCCAATAGACTGAAGCTATTAGTAGGGAGTGGTACTTTCCAATAGATTGAAGCTATTAGTAGGGTGTGGTGCTTTCCAATAGACTAAAGCCATTAGTAGGGTGTGGTGCTTTCCAGACTAAAGCCATTAGTAGGGTGTGGTGCTTTCCAGACTAAAGCTATTAGTAGGGCGTGGTACTTTCCAATAGACTGAAGCTATTAGTAGGGAGTGGTACTTTCCAATAGACTGAAGCTATTAGTAGGGTGTGGTGCTTTCCAATAGACTAAAGCCAATAGTAGGGTGTGGTGCTTTCCAGACTAAAGCTATTAGTAGGATGTGGTACTTTCCAATAGACTAAAGCTATTAGTAGGGTGTGGTGCTTTCCAATAGACTAAAGCTATTAGTAGGGTGTGGTGCTTTCCAGACTAAATCTATTAGTAGGGTGTGGTGCTTTCCAATAGACTAAATCTATTAGTAGGGTGTGGTGCTTTCCAATAGACTAAAGCTATTAGTAGGGTGTGGTGCTTTCCAATAGACTAAAGCTATTAGTAGGGTGTGGTGCTTTCCAATAGACTAAAGCTATTAGTAGGGTGTGGTGCTTTCCAATAGACTGAAACTAGTATTAATGGCTTCAGCTTTGCAGCATGCCCAGACACATCCACTCTGTCAGACTGTAAAGTACTGCAGGTCCCAGCCATTCTAACCTAAAGGTACCATCACACACAGAAACATGTCTGGAGACATGGCTTGCAACTCACTGGTTGCAGTGAAATCATGGACACATTGTTCTATTTTGTTGCCGGGTACAAATGTAACAATGTGTCCATGATTTCACTGCAACCAGTGAGTTGCAAGCAATGTCTCCAGAGATGTTTCTGTGTGTGACGGTACCTTTAGTGGATGAGCGGAGCCTGTGCTCTCCAGAGTTTCTAGTTCTGACTTCTCTATCGCCAGCACCCACCTACAGAGTGAATACAGCGGTGTCTGGTGATGTAAACAGATGTCGTAGGTGCGTGTTCTGGTGAGGATGGGACATCCGGATACTCCTGTAGTAAGAACAGAGATCCCTCTACAGACAGCTATTATTTGCCTTAGGCCAGAGACACACTATGCATTCAAGATACTTGCAAGAGTCTTGCATGACTCACCCAGAGCAGCTGCCGGCTCTCTGGATAGGAGCGCGTCAGCTACTTGTGTTTCTATGGAGTGGACGTTCTCTCCGGAGAGGCAGCAGCTGTTCCAGGTGAGTCATGCGAGACTCATGCGAGTATCTCATATGCATCTCACATACTGTGTCTCCAGCCTTACATGCAGCTCTGCATATTCACGAGCAGTGCCAGGGGCGGGCATATCATTGGTGCAACCTGTGCAGCTCTACTGAGGCCCTAAGAGCAAGGGAGCCTCCTCTATTTCCAATGCAGTAGGCATTGTGCATTGTGATGAGCTATTGTTCTTACACAGAAACCCCCTGTTGTCCATGTCTACTAGTGAACAGTGCAGTGTTTGTATGGGAGTACCGATTGACTGGAGTATACATGTATGTTCAGACATAATGATGTCATGTATGATGTATGACGGTGCAATGCTTTTCTTTTTTGCAGCCCTATGCCCACTTACAAGGTGGATGCCGATAAAGGGTTTAACTTCTCAGTCGGAGATGACTCTTTTGTTTGCCAAAAGAAAAACCATTTTCAGGTGACGGTGTACATTGGCATGATCGGAGAGCCCAAATATGTCAAGACCCCAGAGGGCATCCTACCTATTGAGTGCTTCTACCTAAAACTAAATGGTGTGAAGGTGAGAACTGTACTATACAGCCAACGTAAGTAGGGGAACAGGTGCGGGGCCCAGCTCCGGAGGGGTGCCAGCGAGCTGATTGCCGAATCTGGTTTTTGGGACCGCCAGTGATCAGGAGGAGCTGCAGCTTCTTCAGCATCTGCGGTGCAGCCATGGAGGATACTGCATAACCATGATAAATCCTCCAAAATAAGATACACCTTTTGCAGTGACTCTTGCTCTGCACAATCCTTATGTCCTCAGGACCTATTCATTCTTACAAACAAAAGCTCTTCTGATAGCCCCTGACTTTAAAGCAGCACACCATCCTTTTTTTCCATTTGATGTCACCGCTGGAGTGGCGCTTTAAATGTAGGTCCCCCTGACCCCTGTCCTATACTCTCCTTCCATCGTCATCATGTTTTTCAAGCGGTACTCCGGCGAAAAGTGACCTGCCGGCAGCACCAATGTTTCATGAAGCACCCCGGAGCTCACAAGACAATACATTTTTATAGGAGCCTCATTTGGGCTCTCATAGATAAGCATTGAGCCTTTGTGATGTAGCTTCTGACTTCTGGACAGTCAGAAGTTACAGTCACTAGATGGCGCCGCAGGACCAGACTGGCGCCACAAAAAGATGAAATTAGTGAAGGGTGAATATTGGGGATGAGCGAGTATACTCGCCACTATTCGGTATTCGCCGAATAGTAGCGGTATTCGAGCTACTCACTACTCTCTGAGTACTTATGAGTACTTGGGAGTAGCGAGTAGTCCTAATACTTTCGCAGTGTATCTATAGATACACTGCGAAAGTATTAGGACATCTATAGATACACTGCGAAAGTATTAGGACATCTATAGATACACTGCGAAAGTATTAGGACATCTATAGATACACTGCGAAAGTATTAGGACATATATAGATACACTGCGAAAGTATTAGGACATCTATAGATACACTGCGAAAGTATTAGGACATCTATAGATACACTGCGAAAGTATTAGGACATCTATAGATACACTGCGAAAGTATTAGGACATCTATAGATACACTGCGAAAGTATTAGGACATATATAGATACACTGCGAAAGTAGCCTAAAAGTGAGTAAAAGTTGTTAAAAAAATAATAAAATTACATACTCCCCTTTCGACGCCTGCACCGGGATCGGCAGAGAAGACATCCGATCGCTGGACAAGGACCTGTCACTACCAGCCAATCAGATGGCGCCACGTTACAACGACGTGATTGCTAGCGGCCACCTTATTAGCCAATTTGCAAGGTCCTAGATGTACTGTCAGGACCTTGCAAACTGGCCAATCAGGTAGCCGCTGGCGATAACGTAGTTGTGACGTGGCGCCATCTGATTGGCTGGTAGTGACAGGTCCTTGTCCACCGATCGGATGTCTTATCCGCTGCTCCATAACAACATCGTTATCGCGGTGTCACACACAGCGATGCAGCAGGTTGGCTGATAGTGAGAACATGTTCTCAATTCTGCGATCAGCGATCCAACAATTTATCGTAGTCGTATCTCGGTGTTACACGCAATGACGTCCTAATGATGTCGTTTCAACGACTCCAAACCCGTGACGTTTCAGCGATGTCGTTCACGATCTCGTACCGTGTAACGGGACCTTTAGTAAGATGCACAAGATAATATCAGATTTACTATCTTTTTAGTTTCCAGATTAGATTGTACAAATCCAACATATCTTTATCCTTGTGCCGTTTGCAGCTGGAGGCCATCAATCAAAGCATCAGTATTGAGCAATCGCAGTCTGATCGCAGCAAGCGTCCTTTTAATCCCGTCACGTAAGTAGAGGGAAGGTGAGACAAAGTTAGCGGCGTGATTGTTACTTGTAAATTTATACTATTCTCTCTCTGGACATCTTAGGTTGTCTCTTCCTCCAGACCAAGTCACTAAGATTACAGTAGGGCGGCTGCATTTCAGCGAAACTACAGCAAACAACATGAGAAAAAAAGGAAAACCCAATCCAGACCAAAGGTGAGCCTAGCAGACATGCAGGCATCGGTAGACTGTACTCGTGTATTCTGTATATCTGAGCATAGCAGACATGCAGGCATCGGTAGACTATACTCGTGTATTCTGTATATCCGAGCATAGCAGACACACAGGCATCAGTAGACTATACTCGTATATTCTGTATATCCGAGCATAGCAGACATGCAGGCATCGGTAGACTATACTCGGATATTCTGTATATCCGAGCATAGCAGACATGCAGGCATCGGTAGACTATACTCGTATACTCTGTATATCCGAGCATAGCAGACACACAGGCATCGGTAGACTATACTCGTATATTCTGTATATCCGAGCATAGCAGACATGCAGGCATCGGTAGACTATACTCGGATATTCTGTATATCCGAGCATAGCAGACATGCAGGCATCGGTAGACTATACTCGTATACTCTGTATATCCGAGCATAGCAGACACACAGGCATCGGTAGGCTATACTCGTGTATTCTGTATATCCGAGCATAGCAGACATGCAGGCATCGGTAGACTATACTCGTGTATTCTGTATATCTGAGCATAGCAGACACACAGGCATCGGTAGACTATACTCGTATATTCTGTATATCTGAGCATAGCAGACACACAGGCATCGGTAGACTATACTCGTATATTCTGTATATCCGAGCATAGCAGACATGCAGGCATCGGTAGACTATACTCGTATGTTCTGTATATCCGAGCATAGCAGACACACAGGCATCGGTAGACTATACTCGTGTATTCTGTATATCCGAGCATAGCAGACACACAGGCATCGGTAGACTATACTTGTATGTTCTGTATATCCGAGCATAGCAGACATGCAGGCATCGGTAGACTGTACTCGTATATTCTGTATATAGGAGCATAGCAGACACACAGGCATCGGTAGACTATACTCGTATATTCTGTATATCCGAGCATAGCAGACATGCAGGCATCGGTAGACTATACTCGTATTTTCTGTATATCTGAGCATAGCAGACATGCAGGCATCGGTAGACTATACTCGTGTATTCTGTATATCCGAGCATAGCAGACACACAGGCATCGGTAGACTATACTCGTATATTCTGTATATCCGAGCATAGCAGACATGCAGGCATCGGTAGACTATACTCGTATTTTCTGTATATCCGAGCATAGCAGACACACAGGCATCGGTAGACTGTACTCGGATATTCTGTATATCCGAGCATAGCAGACACACAGGCATCGGTAGACTATACTCGTATATTCTGTATATCCGAGCATAGCAGACACGCAGGCATCGGTAGACTATACTCGTATATTCTGTATATCCGAGCATAGCAGACACGCAGGCATCGGTAGACTATACTCGTATATTCTGTATATCCGAGCATAGCAGACACACAGGCATCGGTAGACTATACTCGTATATTCTGTATATCCGAGCATAGCAGACACACAGGCATCGGTAGACTATACTCGTATATTCTGTATATCCGAGCATAGCAGACACACAGGCATCGGTAGACTATACTCGTATATTCTGTATATCCGAGCATAGCAGACACACAGGCATCGGTAGACTATACTCGTGTATTCTGTATATCCGAGCATAGCAGACACACAGGCATCGGTAGACTATACTCGTATACTCTGTATATCCGAGCATAGCAGACACACAGGCATCGGTAGACTATACTCGTATACTCTGTATATCCGAGCATAGCAGACACACAGGCATCGGTAGACTATACTCGTATATTCTGTATATCTGAGCATAGCAGACACACAGGCATCGGTAGACTATACTCGTATATTCTGTATATCCGAGCACAGCAGACACACAGGCATCGGTAGACTATACTCGTATATTCTGTATATCCGAGCATAGCAGACACACAGGCATCGGTAGACTATACTCGTGTATTCTGTATATCCGAGCATAGCAGACACACAGGCATCGGTAGACTCAGGGGCGGACCTACCATGGTGCAGCTGGTTCAGCTGCACCAGGGCCCCAACCGGCTAGGGGCCCTCAAGCCTGCAGGGGGCCCCACAGCCAACCCCCGTAACCCGATGTCAGAGGAGAGGAGGGTCAGGCAAGGGAAGCAGGAAGCTTCCTGCTTCCCTTGCCTGATCCCACCCCGCCTCTCCTCTGCCACACTTTGCATGCACTCGGCGCGGCTCAGCAGGTAGGAAAGCCGCATCACCAATAACCTCCCCCGCCCCGCACCTTGCGAACGGCCGCCAGCACTATCCCCCCCTGCACCTCACCGACGGCCGCCAGCACCCCCCCACTCCTCACCGATGGCGACAGCACCCTCCCCCCCGCTCCTCACCATGGCTGCACCAGGGCCCTCTGGGCTCAAGGTCCGCCACTGGGTAGACTATACTCGTATATTCTGTATATCTGAGCATAGCAGACACACAGGCATCGGTAGACTATACTCGTATATTCTGTATATCTGAGCATAGCAGACACACAGGCATCGGTAGACTATACTCGTATATTCTGTATATCCGAGCATAGCAGACACACAGGCATCGGTAGACTATACTCGTATATTCTGTATATCCGAGCATAGCAGACACACAGGCATCGGTAGACTATACTCGTATGTTCTGTATATCCGAGCATAGCAGACACACAGGCATCGGTATACTATACTCGTATATTCTGTATATCTGAGCATAGCAGACACACAGGCATCAGTAGACTATACTCGTATATTCTGTATATCTGAGCATAGCAGACACACAGGCATCGGTAGACTATACTCGTATATTCTGTATATCTGAGCATAGCAGACACACAGGCATCGGTAGACTATACTCGTATATTCTGTATATCCGAGCATAGCAGACACACAGGCATCGGTAGACTGTACTCGTATATTCTGTATATCTGAGCATAGCAGACACACAGGCATCGGTAGACTGTACTCGTATATTCTGTATATCCGAGCATAGCAGACACACAGGCATCGGTAGACTATACTCGTATATTCTGTATATCCGAGCATAGCAGACACACAGGCATCGGTAGACTATACTCGTGTATTCTGTATATCTGAGCATAGCAGACATGCAGGCATCGGTAGACTATGCTCGTATATTCTGTATATCTGAGCATAGCAGACACACAGGCATCGGTAGACTATACTCGTATATTCTGTATATCTGAGCATAGCAGACACACAGGCATCGGTAGACTATACTCGTGTATTCTGTATATCTGAGCCTAGCAGACACACAGGCATCGGTAGACTATACTCGTATATTCTGTATATCCGAGCATAGCAGACACACAGGCATCGGTAGACTATACTCGTATATTCTGTATATCTGAGCATAGCAGACACACAGGCATCGGTAGACTATACTCGTGTATTCTGTATATCCGAGCATAGCAGACACACAAGCATCGGTAGACTATACTCGTATATTCTATATATCTGAGCATAGCAGACACACAGGCATCAGTAGACTATACTCGTGTATTCTGTATATCCGAGCATAGCAGACACACAGGCATCGGTAGACTATACTCGTATACTCTGTATATCCGAGCATAGCAGACACACAGGCATCAGTAGACTATACTCGTATATTCTGTATATCCGAGCATAGCAGACACACAGGCATCGGTAGACTATACTCGTGTATTCTGTATATCCGAGCATAGCAGACACGCAGGCATCGGTAGACTATACTCGTGTATTCTGTATATCCGAGCATAGCAGACACGCAGGCATCGGTAGACTATACTCGTGTATTCTGTATATCCGAGCATAGCAGACACGCAGGCATCGGTAGACTATACTCGTGTATTCTGTATATCCGAGCATAGCAGACACACAGGCATCGGTAGACTATACTCGTGTATTCTGTATATCCGAGCATAGCAGACACACAGGCATCGGTAGACTATACTCGTGTATTCTGTATATCCGAGCCTAGCAGACACACAGGCATCGGTAGACTATACTCGTATATTCTGTATATCTGAGCATAGCAGACACGCAGGCATCGGTAGACTATACTCGTATATTCTGTATATCTGAGCATAGCAGACACACAGGCATCGGTAGACTATACTCGTGTATTCTGTATATCCGAGCATAGCAGACACACAGGCATCGGTAGACTATACTCGTATATTCTGTATATCCTTTGGGTTTTGGCTTTGCTGGTTTCAGAGCAGACATAATTGCAGTCAAGTGACAGCTATAGTGACAGTTACGTGTATGCGGATGCAGAAATCCACTGAATGGCCGATATATCCACATAAACAGTGTGGCAGCACATGGCCATTAATGAATACATGACTTTCATTATTGCTTTAAAAGTTACAAAATTCAGGTATTTAGTTTGTGTTCAGTGATTTTCCATTTTCTGGTTTTGATTTTTCTTTCGTAACTTTTTTATTTTTCCATCAATATAGACATACAGTGAGGGAAATAAGTATTTGATCCCTTGTTGATTTTGTACATTTGCCCACTGACAAAGCCATGAACAGTCTGTAATTTTAAGGGTAGTTTAATATTGACAGTGAGAGATAGAAGATCAAAAATAAAATCCAGAATATCACATCGTCTAAATGATAGAAATGTATCTGTATTTTGAAGAGAGAAATAAGTATTTGATCCCCTACCAACCATTAGAAGTTCTGGCTCCTACAGACGGGTAAGATGCTCTTAATCAACTCATTACAGCTGTGTTACATTGTCACCTATATAAAAGACTCCTGTCCAAACACTCAATCAGTCAGACTCTAACCTCTACAATATGGGCAAGAGCAAAGAGCTTTCTAAGGCTGGCTTCACACTACAGCAAGGTCCGGTCCGGGGCTGTCCGCTGTAAACCAGACATCCCCGGACCCGTTTTTGGCCCCATAGTAGCCTATGGGGCCGGATGGCAGCTCTCTGCCATCCAGTTTCCATCTCTCTGGATGAATCCGGGAGTATTCGGATTATTCTCACCGGACAAAAAAGTGTTGCTTGCATTTTTGTGTCCGGGGAGAAAAATCACCCCAAAAAGCCGGATCCCGGATTTTCCTGGATTGTCCCGGATTCTCCCAGATCCGGGGCAATCCAGTTCTCCCTAACATGGGAGCCTTTGGGGCCGGATTGCCCCGGTCCGGGCAAATCCGGGAACCGGATACCGGCAGCTGCACACCACTGTTGTTTCAGGACCACGGCTAGCTCCATGCTAGCCACGATCTTGAAAAATCAGCAGCTGCAGCTGCAATTACAGCCATCCGGCTGCACACAGGACCGGAGGGCACATTTGGCCCTCCGGTTCTGTGTGCTGATCCAGTCCGGGGCTGTCAGATTCATGCCTGACAGCCTGGACCGGACTGCAGCGTGGTGTGAAGCCAGCCTTAGGATGTCAGGGAAAAGATCCTAGACCTGCACAAGGCTGGAATGGGCTACAAAACCATAAGTAAGACGCTGGGGGAGAAGGAGACACCTGTTGGTGCAATAGTAAGAAAATGGAAGAAATGCAAAATGAGGTCAATTGACATCGATCTGGGGCTCCGTGCAAGATCTCACCTTGTGGGGTATCCAGGATCTTGATGAAGGTGAGAGATCAGACGAAAACTACACAGGGGAACTTGTTAATTATCTCAAGGCAGCTGGGACCACTGTCACCAAGAAAACCATTGGTAACATATTATGTTGTAATGGATTAAAATCCTGCATTGCCCACAAAGTCCCCCTGCTCAAGAAGGCACATGTGCCCCCGTCTGAAGCTTGCTAATAAACACCTTGGTAATTCAGAGAGTAATTGGGAGAAGGTGCTGTGGTCAGATTAGATAAATATTGAGCTCTTTGGCATTAACTAAACTCGCTGTGTTTGGAGGAAAAGAAATGCTGCCTAAGACCCAAAGCACACTATCCCCACAGTCAGGCATGGTGGTGGAAACATGTTTTGGGGGTGTTTCTCTGCTATGGGCACATGACTACTTCACCGCATCAATGGGACAATGGATAGAGCCATGTACTGTAAAATCCTGAGTGGCAACCTTCTTCCGTAAATTAAAAATGGGTCATGGCTGGGTCCTCCAGCACAGCAATGACCCAAAGCATACAACCAAGGCAACAAAGGAGTGGCTCAAAAGGAAGCACATTAAGGTCATGGGGTGGCCTAGCCAGTCTCCAGACCTTAATCCCATAGCCAATTTATGGAGGAGCTGAAGCTGTGAGTTGCCAAGCGACAACCTCAAAATCTTAATGATTTAGAGATGATCTGCAAAGAGGAGTGGAGCAAAATTCCTCCTGAATATGCAAATAGAGTCTGTGGAGCCTCATTTAGGAGTCTCAACACAGAACTAGCCAGATCTTCCTCTAGTGAAGGATCTAGCCATGATAACCACCATATTAAGTGGCCCTTTGAGTCAATATCCAGCTCTTTACAAGCTTAAAGATATGACAAGGGAATACCAAGGCCAGGTGTCCATCCACAGACAGCTGTTTCGGGGTGTTGCCCCTCAAAATTCCTCCTGACATGTGCACAAACCTCATCATCAACTACAAGAAACCTCTGACTGCTGTGCCGCCAACAAGGGTTTTGCCACGAAGTATTTAGTTTTGTTTGACAGAGGGATCAAATACTTATTTGCCTTTTCAAAATGCAAATACATTTATATGATTTAGACAATATGATTTTCTGGATTTTATTCGTGATTTTCTATATCTCACTGTTATGATTAACCTGCCCTTAAAATTATAGACTGTTCATGTCTGTCAGTGGGCAAATGTACAGAATCAGCAGGGGATCAAATACTTATTTCCTCCACTGTAGGGAGAGCTTGTTTTTTGTAGGACAAGTTGTACTTTTGAATGACATCATTTATTTTACCATATTCTGTACTGGAAAATGGGAAAAAAATTCAAAGTGAAGATTAATTGATTTTATATTTTGATAGATTCACTTTTCTGAACGAGGCAATACCAAATATTTAAATATGTGCATTTTCTTAATAGTTTTATTTTCAATAGGACAAAAGGGGGTGGTTTGAATTTTGAGTTTTTTTACCGTAATTGTTTTCATATTGAAATTTTTTTTTTCACTTTTACTTTGGTTTACTTTGCCCTTAAGGGCACCTCAGCACCGCACTGTCTGACTACTTGTGCTGTACAGAGATGTGATGATCCAACTCTCTGCACAGTACAAATGATCATCTCCTGTGAGCTCACAGGAAGTGATTCATGACAACCACTGGTCATGCCAAAATGTGCATGGGATGATGCGATCTCAGCGTATGAGCCCGCACCAAAAGGAGGAAGGCGACCAAGTGCGTACACAGTATGTCATTGGTTGTAAAGAGGTACAACGCACAGACACAGCACCACTGTACAGCACACAGACACAGCACCACTATACAGCACACAGACACAGCACCACTGTACAGCACACAGACACAGCACCACTATACAGCACACAGACACAGCACCACTATACAGCACACAGACACAGCACCACTGTACAACACACAGACACAGCACCACTGTACAGCACACAGACACAGCACCACTATACAGCACACAGACACAGCACCACTATACAGCACACAGACACAGCACCACTGTACAACACACAGACACAGCACCACTGTACAGCACACAGCTTCACTTTACAACACACACACAACTGCACTGTATAACAAACACACACAGGTGCGGCACCAGGTGAAAGCGTTTCAGTGGGTCCCATTCTGTCTGTATTTATATAATATAGAGGCTGGGGGTTGTGTATATAGAATATAGAGGCTGGGGGCTTGATATATATGTAATATAGAGGCTACAGGGTTTTTATGTATATATAATGTGTAGGCTGTGTGCTGTGTCTCCCTCTTGTGTGCTGTGTCTCCCTCTTGTGTGCTGTGTCTCCCTCTTGTGTGCTGTGTCTCCCTCTTGTGTGCTGTGTCTCCCTCTTGTGTGCTGTGCCTCCCTCTTGTGTGCTGTGCCTCCCTCTTGTGTGCTGTGCCTCCCTCTTGTGTGCTGTGCCTCCCTCTTGTGGGCTGTGTCTCCCTCTTGTGTGCTGTGCCTCCCTCTTGTGTGCTGTGCCTTTTTCCCCCGGTGCGATGTACTTTCCCCCCTCCCGTGCACTGTGCCTCTCCCCACTTTGCCTATCTCCCCCTTCCCTCACGTGGGAAGGGGCTCTGTGTCTCCACTCCCCACCCCACCTATCCTGTCTCCTCTCCCTCACAGGAGGGCCCTTTGTCTCATCTCCCTACTCCCAACCTGTCTCCTCTCCCTCAGGTATGGGGGGCCCTATGTCTCCTCAGCCCACTGCCCCTGACCTGTGTTCTCTCCCCCCCCCCCCAGCGCTGTCTTTACAGCATGTCAGGAGGATATAGGGAAAGTAAAGCTGTTCTGCACCGGCTAATTAGTACAGTCCCTGATAGAAGTTATGTCGTTTATCCATGTTATGTAAATAAAAGCTGATAACCTGACGTTACATTCATCCATTGGTTGTATAAATTTCTCTTTTGAAAGCTGAAACCCTCCCAAATGTGGTTTAGATTAAGAAAATAAATGGTCATCAATGCTGAAATATTGATCATTTAATGAACACAGAATGGTCAGATTTTGGCAAGACAAAAGTTTTGTCGCCCACAGAAAGTAATGTGATATTCAAGCAAATAATTAACTTAAAATACAAATATATGTTGCATGACATTGGTGAATGAAGTTGTGGTGATATTAGAGTCATATTTAATATTTTGCGTGACTTCCATGAGCTTGAAGGACTGCATCCATGCGGTTCAACAATGATTCATGCAATTTATTAATGAAGTCATCAGGAATAGCAAAGAATGCAGTCTTACATGCCTCCCAGAGTTCATCTAGATTCTTTGGTTTTGTCTTCCAAGCTTCCTCTTTCATCCTACCCCAAACATGCTCAATGATGCTGCTAAACTTCAGCACCAGGGTGCTGTCCCCTGTGCTGTGATTTCAGGACCCGGCAGTAGGGACAGCTCCTCATATAACATTAACACAGCGGCTGGTAAGCAATTTACGTTCAGTACCAAGGACATCTCCTCATTATAGGAGCCTGCCCTGCTGGTACTGTCCGTAAATTGCGTAATTTACCGCCGCAGTGATTTGAAGCGAATTTATAAAGCCGACAATTCCCGGCTGTGCTGTTAATAGTTAATTAACCCCTGCAGAGCCAGGCTGTGATGACACCATGTGTCCTGGGATTGTGGACACTCCCTGGACACATGTTGTCACCAAACCAATATCGTATAAACCCTTCAAAAACCGGGTTAGTAGCCGCATCTGCAGGCTCTGTGCTGACATACCGCACAGAGGTTGCAGATGGGGTTAACATGGGGAAAACATCAGGATTTTAACATTTTACAATTCAATTCTGTTTAACTAATCATCTTACACCGCTCCTGTCACAGCGGTGCAAGATGATTTTTAACTGTACCGGCAACCCGGCAAATTCAAACTCGACGGCTTCGACAGCAGCGGAGTTTGAAGCAATTCGCAAAGCACACTCGTGTGACTATCGCGCAGTGTGCTGTATGGGTGCGAGATTTTCTCATACCCATAGACTTGCATTGCCCGCTCGCACATTAGAATCGCGTGCAGTCACCAAGAGTCAATATTGACTTTTAAAATTGCTACTTCTAATAGGTGGTGCTAGAGGTCACAAGCTCTCTGAAGAGGCAGTTTGCTTATCTGATAAAATGAAGCATCTTTATAATATGTTTCATACGATATTGATTTATAAAATAAAAATAATGGTTACCCTTTAACCCCCAGCATATTCCTTTCTGCCATGTTCATCCCTCTTTTTATGCATTTTGCAGGTATTTTCTCTTAGTGGTGGCTCTACAGGTCCATACACAGAATCAAACATATCTTGTTGCAGCTCATGGATCCGAGCGCATTATTGTTCGGGTGAGTACACAAAGGATCTGTCAGATTCCTTTAATCTGGGATCCAATTGTCTGGCATTTGTGTTTGTTTCTTAAAGGAAACCTGTCATCAGGCTTTTCCTATAGAAGCCCATTGTCACCACATTCTCCAGCCTTCTGATATTTCTAATAAGCCAATAAATTCCCCAGGCAGCATCAAATTATTAATAATAATAAAGTGGCCGGTGCTACATTGTAATGTGCGCCAACTGGTCTGATGGGCACCTCTAGACTGTGCACAGCGCCCCCTGTTGGCCTATGAATGATGGGGATGACGCCTTCTACTTCATCCAGGGATTCACCTGAGCAGTGACCTACAGAAAAGAAAAATCGTAAAATCGATAAAGGAAAGAGCAGTAGAGGCATAAACCGCAAACATTCGTGCTCTGCACTGGGCACTTCAGGTGCTGGTGGTGGATATGTATCTTTGTAGGGGTGTATCGGTCAGCCGATGTTGAGCGGGGGGCACCGGTTGACATCGGCTGCTGACCTCTGCTGACAGGCAGGGATTTTATTGAGGATAGCTCGTTCTCTTGGGCCATTTCCATTACTGACATGACAAGAGGGCACGAATGTTTGCTGTTTGTGTGTGAACTGTTTTCAATATATTTAAATAAAGTCATTATCGATTTTAGGGTTTTCTCTTTTCTGCAGGTCGTTACTCCTTCATCCACACATCCAGTAAAATCCTCCGCCCGGTGGCCGGACAACGCCAAAGCTTTGGTTGAGTATTAAAAACCAAAGTTCTATTCGTTCCAATAAATACTCACTGTCGTTGTGTTTGATCGGTGCATTAAGGGGGGTGTGCAGAGGGTAAAAGACTCCGCAATGAGACCAGGCAATGCTGGCCCAATGGCACAGTGTGCCATTGCGGCCGGCATTGCGACATGCTGCGGTGCGGAATTCCGTCCGCAGCATGTCCATTTTCAGTGCGGACGCCGCATCCCATTGGAATGAATGGGGTGCGGCACGGCCGCAATTCATTCAATTGCGGCGGCGCCGCACTACGCACGCTGTGGGGGCGGGTGTTTCATGTCTGCAAGTCACCAGTTGCAGAGCAGGGGAAAGACGGGTGGGGGCAGGAGGAGAAAGAGAGGCAGGAGAGAGTGTTGGGGGGGCAGGAGGAACAAGTGGTGCAGGAGAGTATTGGGGGGGCAGGTGGAAAAAGGGATGCAGGAGAGAGTGTTGGGGGGGCAGGAGGAAAAAGAAAGAGGGGACGGGGGAAACTACATGACTATCAGAGAGTATCTGCAATGGGATCCGCAATGCAGTCCGCCATAGACTCCGCATTGACAGCCGCAATTTACTCCGCAGCACCGCAACTAGTGTGCAAGAGGCCTAAAAGATAACATATTGATGGCCTATTCTTAAAATAGATCATCAATGTCAGATCGGTGTAAAGGGCCCGTTACACGCTACGATATCGTTGGTATGTCACGGCTTTTGGGGCGGTGCAGTGACATCGTAACGACGTCGTTGCATGTGACACGTAGATACGACCAACGATAAGTCGTTAGAGCGTTGATGGTTTATGAACATGTCCATAAATCTGTTGTTCGTTCAACCTGCAGCATCAGTGTGACACCTTTCCAACGATCTCGGTTACAACTTCGCCTATTCAGAACTGAAGCACGTAGGCGACCAAACAACCGCAAGTATCGATCGCTTGTCGCGGAATCGTTGCTGCGGCGTTCAATATATCCGTATGTGTGACACCTCACTAGCGATCAAGAAACGATCAAGCTGGGATCGTTGGTCGGATCGCTGAGACATTGAAGCATCTATCGGGACCTTTAGTCCAAGACCCATCAGCTGTTATTAACTTTGGCGGTGGCCGCGTGCAAGCCTTGCCCTGTCCAGCTCCATTATATCTGTAGCGGCAGCTGCTGGGTGCTGCAGATCAAGATTTTTTTAGGAGGCAGCAGCAGTTCCCTATTCAACAATATTTTATATTTCTTCTTTAAGACTTTTTTTCATGTCTTACAGAATGTGCGGAGATCCACTTTATATAGAAAGTTCTGACCACTTCTCTCTCTGAATCCATTCTTCACAGGCGTCAAACCCCGGCCAGTTCGAGAGTGACAGTGAAGTGCTGTGGCAGCGTGGGCAGCTTCCAGACACGGTCTTTCACCACGGACGTATTGGCATTAACACCGAGCGTCCAGATGAAGCCCTGGTGGTTCACGGGAATGTCAAGATCATGGGATCACTATTACATCCGTCTGACATCAGAGCCAAAGAGGATATCGAGGAGGTGAGAAGTCTATGGCTAGTGGTGCCCAGTGGCACTATCATGTAATGTCCAAATTACCCCATGCTAGAAGGGAATTCAACACTGGATGCCAGATTACTTGGCCGGGAAGGAACACCCTACGTCACATTGTCATTTGAGGATCCTTCTAATAAAAAGTACACAACTCCATTACTTATGACATCCACTAGTGATTGAGGCGAAGAGCCTTCCATTTTATTAGGTATTTTAATTGGTCAGGTGATTTGGAGTAATCCATTAGATATTGTAAAAGATGAACCTCTCAAATATCTAGTTTACATACCGTCAGTCTGATACTGGACGCAATGACCGGACAATATCACTGTGGATGGACACCCCCGAAATGGTAACACCCAGTTGTCAATTTATTCATACATTTCTAGGTGGAATAACAGAGGAACAGCACAAAAGGGTTCTAAGGCCGGCTTCACACCACGGTGTGATCCGGTCCGGTGTAAACCAGACAGCCCCGGACCGGTTTTTGGCCCTATAGTAGCCTATGGGGCCGGATGGAGCCGGATGGCAGCTCTCTGCCATCCGGTTTCATCTCAGGATGAATCCGGGAGAATTCAGATTATTCTCTCCGGACACAAAAATGATGCTTGCAACGTTTTTGTGTCTGGGGAGAAAAATCTCCCCAAATAGCCGAATCCCGGATTGTCCCGGATCCGGGGCAATCCGGTTCTCCCTAACATGGGAGCCTATGGGGCCGGATTGCCCCAGCCAGGCGAATCCGGGATACCAGATACCGGCGGCTGCACGCCGCTGTTGTTTCAGGACCGCGGCTAGCCCTATGCTAGCCGCAGTTAAGGCTGGCTTCACACCACAGCCCCGGACCGGATCAGTACACAGAACCGGAGGGCCAAATGTGCCCTCCAGTCCTGTGTGCAGCCGGATGGCTGTAATTGCAGCCGCAGTTGCTGATTTTTCAAGACCGCAGCTAGCATGGAGCTAGCCACAGTCCTGAAACAACAGCGGCGTGCAGCCGCCAGTGTCCGATTCCCGAATCCTCCCGGTCCGGGGCAATCTGGCCCCATAGGCTCCCATGTTAGGGAGCGCCGGATTGCCCCGACTCCGGGTGAATTCGGGATCCGGCAAATTGGGGAGATTGCAAGCATGATTTTTGTGTCCAGAGAGAATAATCCGTATTCTCCCAGATTGTCCCGGAGTGATGAAACCGGATGGCAGAGAACTGCCATCCGGCTCTATCCTGCCCCATAGGCTGCTATGGGGCCAAAAACCGGTCTGGGGCTGTCTGGTTTACACCAGACAGCCCCGGATCAATAGAACCGTGGTGTAAAGCCAGCCTAAGAAAAATCAGCAGATGCGGCTGCAATTACAGCCATCCGGCTGCACACAGGACCGAAGGACACATTTGGCCCTCATGTTCTGTGTGCTGATCCGGTCCGGGGCTGCCTGGTTTACACCGGACAGCCCCGGACCGGATCACACCGTGGTGTGAAGCCAGCCTTAGAAAAGATCCAAGATAAGATGCTCCAGACTAGTTATGTCATGGGGGTATACTGTACATTTATACCTTTGGGGCAGGTCAGTATAGGTCTGGTTGAAAAATGAGCTCCATTAAAGTCTTTTTTCTTTTTTCACTTGGAGAAAGAGATATTGGACTATGCTGGATTTTGTATAAACTTGTAGAATTTTCATCATTATCTGTTACCTTCTCACTGATCGAACGCCTCTTATGTCAGGTTGATACAACCGAGCAGTTGAAACGTATTTCTCAGATGCGCCTTGTCCAGTATCACTACAAGCCGGAGTTTGCCAGTACAGTAGGCCTGGACGACGCTGCCGAGACGGGTATATTAAATACACATATGTAGGACTAAGAAAGAAAGAGAATGAATGACTGAATGAATGAATGAATGAATGAATGAATGAAGTTATCAGTGAGGAGCGCTCTTTTTATTTTCTTATTACTTTGTAAATGTCCTATATGGTGGCTTAAGATTTCTTTCTTGTAGGAGTTATTGCTCAAGAAGTTCAGGAGATTCTTCCTGAAGCCGTAAAAGAGACCGGGGACGTGCTGTGCGCCAACGGAGAGACCATCGAGAACTTCTTAGTAGTAAACAAGGTACGACCATCATTACTGATGAGCGAACACTACTATGCTTGGCTGCATGGTGCTCGTAAAGAGCATTTTGACTCTCAGATGGGTTCGACTCATTCACCAAGTACAAGGGAAGTCAATAGAGATCTTAAGAATTTTACTGCAAGGCCGAAAAAATACTCACGTTCCTCATTGGCTTCCACTATACTCAGTAAACGAGTCAAGTCCGTCAGAGTACCGAACAGCCGAGCATGGTAGTTCTTGCTCCTCACTAGTCGTCATCTATGAAAGTGTGCAGTACATGGGGCTTACAGGTCATACACACAGTAAGATTGGATTTTAAAAGTGGCGTAACTTGAAACTCATGGGCCCCGATGCAAAAGCTCCAATTATTGCAAATCTTCAGCAGCATTAGTCTTTTTCTATAGGCCAAAGCGACTTTTGGCGCCCCCTAGGCTCCATGGCACAGGCGCGATTGCAACCCTATCTATTGCAGTTACGCCCTGATTGGATCCCCAAATCCATATATCTAACATGAAGGATCTCCAGATTATTTCAGATATTTTAGGATAATGAAATCAGAATCCACAACTTCGGGTCATCGGAATCCTATTTAGGTAAAGTGACAATTTTACATTTTTTTTTTTTTTTCATCGGACAGGAAAGGATATTTATGGAGAACGTCGGAGCAGTGAAGGAGCTCTGCAAGCTGACGGACAACTTAGAGACCCGGATTGATGAGCTGGAAAGGTGGAGTCGGAAGCTCGCTAAACTCCGGAGGCTCGACAGCATGAAAAGCACCAACAGGTTAACATTCAGATCTTCTTATTATCAGCAGTCTTTATGGTTTGCTAAAATATTATTTTAATTTCCTTTATTATTTTGATTCACCATCTATTTTGTTTTTATCCTTTAGTCACACTGGAAGTCAGTTCAGTCGGGCAGGGAGCATCCCTTTCAAGCAACGCCCTTCCAAAGTCATGGGCAAGGTAGGTGCATATATAATAATGGTAATGCATACTGGTATGTAATTTGTATATGTGTGTGTGTATTGTGGTGATGCAACCCATGGCCAGGTGCATCACACGGGTGGTCGGTATATGGCTCTGTTCACATTTATTCGGTTTTACTGTGGGTGTGCTGTGTTAAGCCTACCCGGAACACAGGGAGTTAACAGCTGAAAGTGAGTACTGTAGACCTGACAAATTCATGAGCCTGATGAGCGGCTGTGTCAGAACCTGTGCACCATTCAGGTTTAGCCCAGCAAAGCACTCATACACACAGGTTCTGACACAGCCGCTCATCAGGCTCATGAATTTGTCAATATATATATATATATATATATATATATAGTGGTATGTACATTTTTGGACAACATGCTGGCATGAAATCAAACTAGATGCAGAATTTCAAAAGCATTTTCTTAGAAATCAATGGAATTCAGGCAGACAAAGCCTAAGTACTGTATCTGGATTCATGGAGGGATCCTAATTTTTCTTGGATACCAATAAAAGGACTTTAGCTGCAAAAAAAAAAACAAGGCTACGTGGAAAAAATGAAACGATATAGCTGCAATATATTGAAAGGTTACAAAAAGTAGTACAGTCACAATTATAATACTTCAAAAACTTTTACAAAGTACAAAAAGTACAGTGCAGTGTCCAATCATACTATAGCTACATAAGAATTGTCCGTCAGAAGAGGATGAAGGCTTCAATGAAGTGGTCTCTCCGCAGTAATTTCTGCTTATTCCTGCCTATAACGCAGCACTCCAGCATTTTTTTTTTTGCATTTTTGAAATGGCAAGTTAAATTAAAGTCCCCTGCCTCCAGTTATATACTCACCTTCTGACATCTTCACATTTTATCTATGACACTCCTGTCTGTCAGCGACATCTTGTGACTGTTACTTCTAACTGGCCTGAAGTCAGAAATTACGTCACAAGCTCCCAATGCATCTCTATGAGAGCCAGAACGAGGCCAGAATGGGGCTCTCATAGAGTTGTGACCCCCCCCCAGTGCACGCCAAGAAACAATAGTGCTGCCAGCAGGTCACAAATCATAGGAGACCTGCTGGAGCCGCAAAGATGAAGCCTCCAGGAGGTGGGTAAAAGACAGGGAAGAGGAGACTTAGATTTAAAGTGCACTCCAGCAATGCAATGAAAAAAAATGATGAAGTGGTACTTTAAAGGGAACCTATCACCATTGTTTTGCCCTATAAACCATATCCATCAGCTCTAAAATCATGTAAATGGGATTCCTACAACCCCTTTATATCCTGACCGGTGCCCCAGCATACCTCCATAAAGTGCTTTATTCATGTCCTGTGCTGCCTTTAAATTGGTCTGATGGCCCATCCAGATTACAATCAGCACCTCCCTGGCCCTTCCGCCTCTTCTATCTGGATGGAAGTGGATGATGTAGAGACGTCATCCACACAGTGCTCAAAGTCTCCTGCCAGCACAGTGGAACCAGAGACCGGTAATGCATGACAACGCACCGGCTTTGCGCCACCAGCTCCCCGGCTTTTCAATAGGGCAGAGTGAGGTGCGCTGGCCGGTCCTCTAATTCCACTGCGCAGGTGAGAGACTTTGAACACTGTGTTGATGACATAGAGACATCATCCACTTCCATTCAGATAGAAAGGGTGGCTGGCGTGTGAAGGGACGGGGTGGTGCTGATCACAGTCTGGAGTCGCCTATTGGACTGAAACCGCACAATTTACATGGAGGCGGCACTGCCTTAGAGCCAGGTGCCGCTGTGGCGCCCCGCAACGAGTGCGTCACAAGGGAGTATTGCAGCCGCAATATTCTCTGACAAAGCAGTGAAATAGTTAACTCTGAGATCCAACCCAACATGCAACACCTAGAACAGGGGACCAATCATAGGTCCTGGGGGTGGAGTGTTAGGGTAGTGTAGTAGAACACACAATAATCTAGACAGTGAGTACAGAGTCGGAGAGGAATCTAGAACCTGACAAGAGCAGACTAGAACTTGGAGAGGAGCGGGGGCTCCGCACTCCGTGCGGGCCCCTGGGCCGTCACCGGTCGGGTGTCAGCACCTGAGGCCTTAACCACCGGGATTGGGCTTATCTACACGGGTTCCCAAAAGACTCCCGTGCCCACAACTTACAGCCGGTTCACTGGTACCGAAGCTGGCAGCAGTTCACCTCTGTCACGCGAACCAGCCCCGTGGAGGATCAGCTTTACAGGAGCACCCCACCACCAGCCAGTTTCCAGTCGTCTAACCAGCGGTGTACCCACTGAGGGATCCAAGGCTCCCCAAAGCATCCAGAACGTACATCATGGATAGGGCATTGAAGCAGCCTCCCCGTACCCGACCTGGTATTCCTGGGCGACGCTGGCAAAAGAAGGAACTAAGTAGGTAGAATGGAGGAACACTGCGGATCTCTGAGGAACACTATCACTGCTGAGTCCACCCGGTCTACTACTCAACCACTGTATACCATGTATTGCCTGCTGGTTACAGTAAAGACCCGTTATAGAGACTATCTGTGTCTGTGCTTCTTCATGAACTATCCGTCCGCACACTAAGGTAACCGCAGCTGCCGCACAACATCTTGAGCAGCTCCAGCCCCCGGGGATCACCGCTCAGCCTGTGGGGAGCGTAACATCTTGCTGCTGTCCATCCCCCGGGGGTTCCGCAGCGTCGGTAGCCCTTACCGAATCTACTCATAGGTGGCGTCACGAATAAAAACAAATTAAACCCTTTTAATCTGTTCCCACAAGACGTCTTCACTTTTGATCTGCACTACACCGGGCCCCACTACCGGCAGGCGCGGTCCACCCGTGACAAGGAGGGAGAAGAATCGCCTGTATAAACTGGAGTCTGCCGGCCGCGGTGAGTCAGAAAATGGCGTCACGAACAGGATACGAGCAGGCCCGTTACCCAACGGGTATGTTGTGCTTAAAATGGACTTTATTGTCTACAATTGGACTTTGTTCGTCCCTAAAAGAACTTTCCCGCCTTTACACCATTGGGTCAAGATGGCGCCCAAGATGGCGTTCCCGCCACAAGAAGCCGCCACGTGAAGCCCAGGAGTGAGTCAACCCCCCCCTCATCGTGGGAGGGTTAAAGACGAAAGGCGCCAATCTCTTTGTCCGCCCTGATTGCTCGAATCAACCATGGGGGCGGACCCCAAAGACTTTTCCCACCATTGGACTATGAAAGCCCAGAGGAAATGGGAGTGTCAGAGACATACCGACAGACGAAGAAGACTTCTTCACCAGCTCAACCAGAATGTCTTACCGGTTGAACGGGTGTGGTTTCCCTCCAAGAAGAATGGCCAGCATGAGACTCCAAGACCTGATGCGGGAGGTCGAGGCGGAGGCCAGAGCAGCCATCAGCCAACCGGGTCCGGATCCTGCCCTTACCATAGACGGCAGTCCCGACTTCTGGCTAGAGGCTCTACAAGACCTCCGGGTGCGGTTACTAGAGACTGTAGAATGGACGATCCGTAGCTGGAGCACGACCCTAGGCAGACGACTACACCATGCGATGCAGCAGAGCCGACCGGGTACAGCTTCTCCAAGCCCAGACGACGTCACCAGCTTCTCGACCGCCTCACCCTCGCCTACCACCTGTCCTGCTCCGTCACCAGAGCCAATAGACTGCGTCATTCCGGTGGAGGCCGCAACTCGACCCGTTCCAGCGACCAATATCGCAACCGATCCCGTTCTTGAGCCGGAGCTTCCAATACGCTCCATGGAAGAACTAGATCTCTACCAGGTTCCCGCTGAGGAACCCGCGACATGTTTCACCACTACAGAGACAGTCGCCTGTTTTGTCCCCGTACCGGAGGCTTCCGTTGCCATTGCCGAGGCCTACCTGGTAACCGGGATTGAAACACCTTTACCTGCGGAAACAGATGAAGAGGCAGGCAGCCTGGAAGCCCTGCAGGACGTCCCTACGGAAGGATCCGCAGCACCACCGCCCTGTTGTACAACGGAACAAGCTTCAACGTCTCTCACCATCGAGCAGCCTGATGTGGTCATCGAGGAAGAGGTCGGAGAGGATGACGACGAGACCCACAGCACCGCTGAGGATTTCGACACCGGGTTCGCTTGGGGAGACAACAAGGAACTTCCTACCGGGCATACAGCTCGGGTACACTGGTCGGGTGCACTGCCGACACCTTCTCCTGTGCCGTTCCACCGGGTTCCAATACAGACAGCCCGCCAAGTTCAAGCTTCCCGCCAAACCACCAGCTCCGTTACTCATCTTTACACCCCGAGCCGTAACGACGGAGATGTACGCCAGAGACGACGAGAGGAGTGGCAAGCCAGAGAACGCGCCAACATGGAGGCCCGTGCCGAGGCTCGCCGCCAGCCGCCGCTGCCTGATGAACTCCGCCGTGAAGGTAGAATTTCCACCTTTAACTTAAATACCGGGTGGGGGTTTGCTTGGGAGGTGGGTTTGAATGAGGAGGTGTTTGTGGGGCGCCGGGACGTTGAGTCAAACTTGCCAAGAGGACATCCCGATCGCGACCTATACCGGGGCGATATTATCACCTACGAGCGCTACGCTTGTGCAGATGGGTGGTTCGCTATCCGGGTGCGCCATCACCCTCAGAGCCAGTGACTTTAAAACTTGAACTTCCTCAATGACTCTGTTCCCGTTAATCACTGACTGTGTGATCTTGCGGCTACAGCCTGGACTCTAGTTAAAGGACAGCCGACCGCACGCTGGGTCCGCACAAAGTGATTACCTGTTTCTTTGCTTATGTCACCAAAGCATGCCTTTACCTGTTTGTCATTTTTAATAAAAGTGTGTCATATGTGTATAAAAATACAAAAACCTCTGTAATGTGAGTAGTTTGACGCTTGGGGACAAGCTGATTTAACCAAGGGGGAGTGTGGCGCCCCGCAACGAGTGCGTCACAAGGGAGTATTGCAGCCGCAATATTCTCTGACAAAGCAGTGAAATAGTTAACTTTGAGATCCAACCCAACATGCAACACCTAGAACAGGGGACCAATCATAGGTCCTGGGGGGTGGAGTGTTAGGGTAGTGTAGGAGAACACACAATAATCTAGACAGTGAGTACAGAGTCGGAGAGGAATCTAGAACCTGACAAGAGCAGACTAGAACTTGGAGAGGAGCGGGGGCTCCGCACTCCGTGCGGGCCCCTGGGCCGTCACCGGTCGGGTGTCAGCACCTGAGGCCTTAACCACCGGGATTGGGCTTATCTACACGGGTTCCCAAAAGACTCCCGTGCCCACAACTTACAGCCGGTTCACTGGTACCGAAGCTGGCAGCAGTTCACCTCTGTCACGCGAACCAGCCCCGTGGAGGAGCAGCTTTATAGGAGCACCCCACCACCAGCCAGTTTCCAGTCGTCTAACCAGCGGTGTACCCACTGAGGGATCCAAGGCTCCCCAAAGCATCCAGAACGTACATCATGGATAGGGCATTGAAGCAGCCTCCCCGTACCCGACCTGGTATTCCTGGGCGACGCTGGCAAAAGAAGGAACTAAGTAGGTAGAATGGAGGAACACTGCGGATCTCTGAGGAACACTATCACTGCTGAGTCCACCCGGTCTACTACTCAACCACTGTATACCATGTATTGCCTGCTGGTTACAGTAAAGACCCGTTATAGAGACTATCTGTGTCTGTGCTTCTTCATGAACTATCCGTCCGCACACTAAGGTAACCGCAGCTGCCGCACAACATCTTGAGCAGCTCCAGCCCCCGGGGATCACCGCTCAGCCTGTGGGGAGCGTAACATCTTGCTGCTGTCCATCCCCCGGGGGTTCCGCAGCGTCGGTAGCCCTTACCGAATCTACTCATAGGTGGCGTCACGAATAAAAACAAATTAAACCCTTTTAATCTGTTCCCACAAGACGTCTTCACTTTTAATCTGCACTACACCGGGCCCCACTACCGGCAGGCGCGGTCCACCCGTGACAAGGAAGGAGAAGAATCGCCTGTATAAACTGGAGTCTGCCGGCCGCGGTGAGTCACCGCCACTCACTATGCACAGAGCGGAGACTGAACCCACGCCGGAGCCTCCCCTATGAAGACGAACTCTGCTGAGAGGAATAGAGTCCTTTTTCTCCCGGCAGCGGGGCTCTCAGTGTGGGCATCGGGCAGGTGCTCAATGCTGTTAACCTGCAAGTTAACCCCATATCTGCAGGTTATTAGCGTTTTTTTTCTCCTAACAGATCCCTTTATGCTGCATTCTGCTGTATATATACATTTGTGTTTTAATGTATTTTCTTCTCACCGCAGACGGTTCCAGCCCCCGCTGATCACAGCTGTGTTAGTCAACGTTTCCTTCAAGCAACCATCATTGCCCTAGTAATTATAATGGCTTTCAGGTAAGTTGTTCAGATAATCTACTTATATAATGTTATATAAAATTATAATTCATTAATTTGGCAACAAAATAGCGATATATAGGACGAAATTAATGAACTTTGCTTTCAGGGCTCCATGGAAAATACTTACTGCAAAATCTCATTACCAGTTAGGTTTATAATCAAGAGAAGTTTGTTTTACTGTTCGGGTTCGACTGGGGGCTGTAAAAAGAAGCAGTGATTAAACTGCATTGTTATACTTACACTATTCTGTAGCCTGGGGGGCCTCACCATGCTAAGAATCCCAGCGCTCAGCTGCCCGCCTTTACCTTGGCTGGCAATCAAAAATAGGGCAAAGCCCACACTTTTTTTTTTAATTGATTATTTACAGTAAATAAATAAAAAAAAAATAATGGTCTCCCCTGTATTTCTAATTGCCAGCCAAGCTAAAGCCATTGCTGGGAGTGGAAGGCCACAGCTAGCTGCTTTATTTGCACTGAGAATCAAAAACACAGAGAAGCCCTATGTCATTTTTGCTAAATTATTTGACAGCAGGTTCGTTGCCAATGACAACCAATCACAGACACCAGCACAATGAGGGGAAGTGCGACAGCGAATCACAAATGCTATCACATAGAGTGGGCGTCTGTGATTGGCTGTTGGAGGCAGAGTGCAGTGAATAATTAGGAAGTTAATGAGCTGTCCGGAAGTAAAAGCATGTGGTACTCGGTAAGTATAATGCCGCTGTTTAATCACTGTTTTTTTATTTATACAGCTCTCCATTTTATAACTTTAAAGTCCAGGTTTGGGTTTCAGGCTCAAGTTTGGGTCAAGTCCAGTCTCGAACCTGGACTTTAAACTAATTATGGCCAGATCCGCCAAACATCTAGTGAGAATATTTTTTTTTTTCTTGGATACTTCATTTTTTCTTTACTCATTTGCTTAGACATAGGCGGCCATGGACGTCTGCCAACACTAAAAATACATGTTTAGAATAAAATCAGCTGCTCCCCGACAGGCTACACCTGGCCCGCCAACACCCAACTAATCAATTTAGCTTCGTGTCATGTAGGAGCCAGACATAGGTCTGAGTGTCAGACCTGTTTTTGCATATGGTCTGACTAACCTCGCTCTCTTTTCTTCTTCTCCACTTTATTTCACCCCTATTGAGTGATGGAGTGATCAGCCTGTATTGGTTAGCCTGTATCCTCCCTTGTCAGGATGACAGGACCATTGTTTCTTGATGTAGTCAGCATTCAGGTTCCCAGTTTGCCTTTTATCACCTTCATGCATGACCCTCAGAACATGGTGCATTGTATGATAGATGGATCCAGAACCACAGGGTAAGCATTTTTAGGACAGTTTGGTTTCGCCCTTGCTTCAGTCCTGTGTTGCACTGTGCCTTTCCTTTGAGTGTTCCTGGTGACATCGGGCTCACGTCATTCTTGTTCCTCGCTGATCTAGCTGAGGATCCAGTCAATTTTCTTGCCCCTTTACTCTCCTTTTGGCTGGTATTCCATGTGGGCCCCTGCAGCTTGTGCATCACACTGCTTCCTCCTGGGACACCTGCAGGAAACGAAAAAAAATGCCCCTCTGACATCTCCTCCTGCAAGGGTAGAAAGAAACAGCAAATAGGTATTGCTTGGAGTGTGGCTAAGGACGTGGTTAGAATTCACTGCGACGCTGCATAATTTCTCCCCCTTTCTGTTCTTCCAAAGTTGAGAGGTATGCTATCATTTCCTGTGGCCCATAAAGAAGCATGTGCGAAAAGAGAATTTTTGGTACTCACCGTAAAATCTCTTTCTCATAGACTTCATTGGGATCCATAGCTCCCTCCCTTGTTTGGGTAATCTTTATTTTATTTCTCCTATTGCTTTTTGCTCTCATAACGTGGTGCAGGTGGTAGCGGTGGCGAGGTACTCATCTCTTGCTCCCCGACACATTAACTGAAGGTGGGGGTCCTGGCTGGGTATTTAGACTTGTGCTATGGGGGTGCTATGCCCTTGAAGGCCGAATGATGCCGGTGACTTTAGCTGGGCAGGACCACATGCTGGACAGTTCAATGAGAGAGATCACTGCTTAACAATCAACTGTTTGCTTAATGATAACTTGGTAGAACATTTGTACCGTAGACAGTGGGTGAATAGCTTCAACAAATCCCGGTTATTTCACCACAACCCAGGTCAGTACTATAGTCCAACTAGTGACAGTCCTACTCTCAACTTGCAGTTCTGCATCTTTGTCCTTTTAAAGGAGTTTGGTTGCCAATAAGACCGGTAATTAGCGTCTCTACTTCTGACGCTTTGGCGCTCCCACCCAGGGCACTCTCTGTCTCGCTATCTGTTCTGTCCTGGCACATTACCTCTCTGAGTTATAAACTTGGGGCTGCACCGTTAGATGTCCTGACCCTGGACCCATCTGGAGTCCATCACTATGGCCTTCAAGCAACTTTCCATCTTTACTCAGGATCTCACTATCCAATGTCGCAGCCTCCTCTCGCATCAGGGACACCCACATCATGTGGCTCTGCTCTTACTGCACCTTAGGCCCTATGTGACCTCCTGACAGGGAACTGTCTCTTCTCTTTAGCCCCTCTACTCTGGGCTAGTCTCCAACCTTAAGTGTTAACTTTTCCTATTGTCGAACCATCGCAATCTGTCACTAATAACACACGTCACAATAAACATTATAATAATAATAATATTTATTCATTTATATAGCGCTATTAATTCCATAGCACTTTACATACATCAGTAATGCTGTCTCTCTTGGAGCTTACAATCTAAACATCCTATCAGTATGTCTTTACAATGTGGGAGGAAACCGGAGTGCCCGGAGGAAACCCACGCGAACAGGGGGAGAACATACAAACTCCTTGCAGATGTTTTCCTTAGTGGGAATTGAACCCAGGATCTCAGGACCCCAGTGCTGCAAAGGCTGCATTGCTAACCACTTGAGCCACCGTGCTATATACAACAATACTTGTGTGTATGTCCATCTTCTTGTAATTCTCTCTTAGTTGGCCTCCCCCGCACTAGACTGTCCCCTCTCCAGTCCATCCTTAATGCAGCAGCCAGGGTCACCTATCTAGCTAACCGTTACTTGTATGTGCCAGTCATTGCACTGGCTGCCCATACATTATAGGATCCAATTCAAACTGCTTGTTCTCACCCACAAAGCTCTTCACAGTGTAGCACCTCCCTACCTCTCTACCCTCATCTCTGTCTACCACCCAGCCTGTTCTCTTCGCTCTGGAAGTGACTTTAGACTCACTTCTGCATTAATCCGAACCTCCCACTCCCGGCTCCAAGACTTCTCCTGAGCTGCACCAATTCTCTGGAATGCCCTACCCCAAGAAATTAGGTGTATCCACAACTTAGATAGTTTTAGGCGATCCCTACAAACACATCTTTTTAGGGCGGCCTATCATGATCCCTAGACAGTCATCTAGACATAGCCTATCCGCTCCGTCTCAAGTGGATCACATATAACGTGTTGTCACCACTTATTCTGCTCCTATCTGTTCCCCATTTCCTCAAGTTGACTATACTATCATTGCCAGTGAGCACCTATACCTTGTCACCCGCACCTCATTGTTAGATTGTAAGCTCTTATGCGCAGGGTTGCCATTTTTTGCTCTAATTATTGTATTATGTTATGCTTTGTATTGTTTTTGGCATTGTATTGTATTTTCTAATTGTTTCTTATGATTGTTTAAATGTGAACTTTGTATTGTGAAGCGCTGCGGAATATGTTGGCGCTATATAAATAAAAATTATTATTATTATTATTATTATTATTATTATTACACACACACACTGCATAGTTGGGTGTCAGCCGGCCCAGTGTATCCTGTTGGAGAACAGCCAACATTTTACTTAAGATGTATTGTTAGTGTTGGGCTGCAGGTGGTGGTGGACTAGCATGGGTCCCAATGAAGGCTACTGATGGCGAGTACCAAAAAGCCATTTTTTTCTCTTTTAAAATCACCTTTCCTGCTACTATCCAATAATACAACATTCTGGACAACTACTTTAAAAGCACAGCCACAGCCTATCTGGTAAAAATGTCAATAAACACATATTTTCATCTTTTTCAGTGTTATCTCCATGACTACTCTTTACGTGTTGAATTTGCGCAGTGAAGATGATCTCCTAGACATGGATGGGTAAATACAATGTCTCTGCACTTTAATAGGAGTCCCTTCAGGAAAACTGAGTTTAAAGCTATAAAAGTCAAGCTCAACAACTCCGTCCACCTGCAATATGTATTCCTAATAACCTGGATGAGTTGAATCTCAACACCGACCTTGAACTTGATGGGTCAGTTTTAGAGATGAGCAGTGCCCTGGTCCACTGTCTGATCCTCCATGGCAGCCGGTCTTCACTCCTGTGCCCACATCCTCCAGCATGGTGGATGCCACCGGTGCTCGCTTTGCCCCACAACGTCATGATTTTGCAGCTTAGGATGCCCGACACAAAAGTGAGTCCGACTGCCATGGAGGACCAGACGGGGCGCAGGACCGAGGCAGTGAGTTGAATTGTTCATCTTTGATGATCAGTTTGCTTATCATTAACCCTTTAGCTGCTGGGTGAGCTCCCTGGCGCTGTGCTATTGTATCTAGAACTGACTTCTTCTTATCTCTCCTTGGTTCTTCTCCTGTCTCCTTTGCTTGCTCTGTGTCCGGAAGTCCTCTCACTCCATCCGGAAGCTGCACTCTGATTTTCCTCAGACAGATTCGGCTCACTCTCCCTTTCTCTCTCTGTACTCGGTATGTCTCTTTCTCGCAGATGCCTTATTTTCTTATATCAGGTTCTATTCATTCATTTTACTCATCTCTCTTTTCCTTCTTCAGCTCAAGTCAGAACTTTGATACAACACAACTGAAGAGTTCCACCTCACCTCCACTACAGGCCACAGAAGGCATAGGTGAGCCACTGGGCACCAGTATGTAATTGAATACTATCCATCCAGCTGTATGGTCCAGCAAACATCTGTGCATTTTTCTTTCTGCAGATTGGTTGCATAACAAGAATTTTTCCATCATCATAGACCTCTGCCTGAACCCTCCGTGCAGCACTTACTGTTGCTCCAGTCCCCATGGCTCCCCCACTCCTCCAGCAGTTACATTGGGAAAAACAGCTTCACGTGTGGACACTTCAATAACAGGTGAGGTTCCATGATAACAGGTAAACACGCACTTACAATAGTATTTTTGATGGAATGTTCACTATGCCCATATGGAGTGATATCGGGCACCTGCTATGGTATATAAACACCATAGCGGGGACCCAATATCACTCCATATGGGCACAGTGACCATTCATGCTGTACTAGAGTAGTCCTGACTTGTAACCTACAAACATGGCCTTATAGCTGCACTGAAAAGTTCAGAACATTGAAATAATTATTTTGGTTTCTACTATGTGCATTGTCTTTTTTGCTGATACACAAGGATGGTGCACACATGATATAATGGCATAGAGATAATACACATGGTGATGTCACAACAATGAGTGTTCACTGCGCTTAAAAATTCAGCATCTTAGGCTGCTGTCACATCGCGTTTTAGTGAAATCTGATGCTGTCCGATTAAAATCAGACCGCATCAGATCCGAATCAGCCCCCATGTTATCCAATGGGGATCGGATCGGATTTGGCATAATTGCCATCTGATTTGCCTCCGATCCAATTCTCTCCGATTTTTTGCAGGAGCTAAAATGGTAGACTGCTGCGATTTTGGCTCCTGAAAAAAATCGAAGAGAATTGGATCGGAGGCAAATCAGATGGCAATTATGCCAAATCCAATCCGATCCGATGCCTTTATCATGGGGCCCTATGGAGCAGGGTCCGAGGAAACATCTGATGTCTCCTCGGACCCGATTTTAGTGTACTGAGCATGCTCAGTACACTAAAACTATTGTGTGCCGTCTAATTTAACTTCCGCAATGTATATACATACACACTATATACATACATTGCGGAAGTGAAATATAACAAAAATCAAGTGTTCAAAATAAAACATCTTTATTCTCACCTGCCAGCGCTCCACCGGCGTCTCCATCAGCTCCCGCTCAGTAACAGGACCTGGGATGATGTCACAACCCAATCAGCTGATCGGGTCACATGAGCGGTTACCGCGATAACCTCTCATGTGACCCGATGACGCTTCTGTCATCATCACAGGCCCTGTAAAACAGTTTGGGAGCTTTATGGAGATTTTTTATGTTGGAATGACAGGAGGAGCGGGGAGAAGAGGAGAGGGAACAACAGGGAACAACAGGGGGACAGCAGGGGACAACAGGGGGACAGCAGGGGACAACAGGGGGACAACGAGATGACAGGAGGCAGAGAGGAGGGGGAGCGAGGTGACAGGAGACCAAACTGATCCTGCAAAATGTCGGAATCGGATGCCTATTTGGCCTCCGATTGCAGGGCTCAGTTTGAATCCGATGCTGTCCGATTTTCATCAGACAGCATCGGATTCAACTAAATCGCAGTGTGAAACCAGCCAAATTACAGTTACAACTAAGTGGATGGGAAATCTATACTTCCCATCCATAGTCTTTACGCTGTGTGATCTGACTCGCGGAGCTTCACATTCACAACGTCAATTTCTCTTGCGAGTAAACAGGTTTTTTTGTGTGGATTTTTCCTATAGAATTGCATTATATGAAAAGAAAAAAATCTGCAGGTAAACACGTATGTATTTTTTTTAGTGTGTTTCCCCTGCAGAAAGGCACTGAAAATGCATTTAATGTGCATGACTGTATCAATAAAGTTTTGTTAAAGCTACATACTAGGAAGGATAAACAAAAACAAAGTTTAATTCAAAACATGACCAAAAAGAAACAAAAACCGCAGTCAAAAACACGACAAAGGCTACATTCACATGGGACGCTAGTGCCCCTTTACTGCTGCATATTTTACAGATCTGTTTTTGCAGTGACATGTAGTAAATGTTGGCAGCCCCAGCCAATTCAATGCATTTTACAATGTAGTATTCAGACGGGACGCTTTGTGCGAATTCATTAAACTGATCCATACAGAGAACAGGCACGTCAATTCTTTTGGCTTTTTACGGATCGACTTTCTCTATTCCCCCATTGCAGAATGAGAAAGAGAAAGCCGGTCCGTGAAAAGCAGGACACTAGCTAAGCGTGTGAATGAATGCCTGCTGCGTTTGCGCTAAAAGCGGATCTGTTTTGCAGTGCAAGGACATATCCATAAAGAACGGGGGCACTGGCATCCTGTGTGAATGTAGCCAAAAATGCATGTAAAAGATTGCACTCAAAAAACACAATGAAAATACACAAAGTAATCAAGTTTAATTAATAGATGCAAAAATGCTGCAGAGAATCTGCAACATCCAAAACTAACCAAAAGCTCATCCTAGGAACAGTATAGGCGTCATAGCACAGTGGTGGGATAACGCCCACAGTAATGTCACAGTACAGATACAATGTGCAGAGTTGTGGGATAATGCACACAGTAATGTAATAGCAGTGGGATTATGTGCACAGTAATGTAGTGCAGGAATCGTGTATACAGTGATGTCCTGGTAATTATTTACTATTACCGTAAATTCGCTCATAGTCGTCTTTACATTCCTGCCTAATTGTCTACTTGATCTATACACCTCCGCCACAGACAACGCATCTGCTACCATCAGAAAAGCTAAATCCAGATTCCTGGACAAGAGTCGTAACCATCTCCAAACAGCAGTACGCCCCGTCAGCCCCCCACCTCAATATACTCAGGGGAAAACCAAGCACAGTCCCAACAGCCTCCCAGGGCAGGAGCTCCGGAACAGGCGAAACGTAGAAGAGGAAGAAATAATACCAACCACCGTCTCTGATGTGACCTATGGAAATGGTGAGTTCACCAAAGCATTATTATATAGCGTAGAAAAATGTGTATGTGAAAATATCCGTAGAGTATGGGCTTTTGCTTTGTGGTAGTCAGTGTACAGGGCAAGAAAAAGGGCGCCATCTCCATCCATAGGTTTTGTCTGGTATTGCGGCTCATTGAAAGGTATATTGCTGCAGCTTTCCAAGTTGTGATTCACATTACGCTACATCTTTTCCAGGATCTCGAGCTTCTCTTACTTCTGTTCGGCTCCTGGAGACTGACACACTTATTACGGATCGGTTGTGTGCCGCCCCGGACGCCTGCAGGTGACCCATGTGCTCCTGTCAATGTCTGTGACCGCACAAGAAACACAAAGGTGGTTTCATTAGAACTATACAATGTGACGTGTCGTGTCGTCTTTCTTCACAGTGCAGGGAATTACACCTACGTACTGCCACTGAAGAAGTACAGCTCCTTAACAGGCCACATTACACTGGAGTTCAAGTGAGTGTCCCCATCCTAGGATTGTCTGTCTGTGACTAGTGGTCATTTTTTTTTAATCAGATAGTTTTTATTAATAAATCACGTAAACATTCAAAAATGGTAAATCTTTTGCTTTTGAGAACATAAACCTCCCCCCTTCACCCGCCTGTAGACAGCAAACAGGTTTACTAATCACTAGTTTCAGTAAGTGGGACACCCCATCACATAGTCATTGACTCCCAATACCCATTGCCCTCTACTACACCCATTTCAAATTCTGACTTCGTCAGATCCCACTGTGTTCCGTATTCCAGCCACGGAGATCACATCTATTCACACAGGCCAGATTTCCCACGTTTGTGATATATTCCTTTTTCCAGCCTATGCTAAGAGTTGTCTCCTACACGGTGGTTCCTCTCTTATCCAGTGTCTGGCGATACGTTTCCTCGCTATGTACAGCAGTCTAGCAATTGCTAACTTTATATTGTTGTCCACTGAGAGTTCATCTTCATACCCCAATAGGCACACCACTGGCTCTCTTGGTATCACACATCTATATGCCCCCTCGTCTGGTGAGCACCATTAACCAGTACGCGGACAATCATGGACATGACCACATCATGTGAAATATGCCTGCCTCCTCCTTCCTGCACCTAGGGCATTACGAAGTGAGTCTCAAATTCACCCTGAATAAAAATTTGGGTGACCATTATACTTCTATATAATAAGTATAACTGGGATAACCTGCCCGGTTCACTAAGGGATAGATTTGGTACCCACTCTAGAATGGAGTTCCATGTATCATCATCCATGGCCCCCACCTAGTTTTCCCCCTAGTCTGGTATTGAAGTAAGGCCGGCTTCACGCCACGGTTTAATCCAATCCAGGGCTGTCCGAGATGAACCTGACAGCCCCGGACCGGATCAGCACACAGAATCGGAGGGCTAATATGCCCTACGGTCCGGTGTGCAGCCAGACGCAGCTGCCGCTGCTGATACTTCAGGACCGCGGCTCGCAGGGAGCTAGCTGTGGTCCTGAAATTACATCAGCGTGCAGCCTCAGGTGTCCGGTTCCCGAATCCTCCCAGATCGGAGGGGTCGGGAGAAGCCAATTTAGGGAGATTTTTATCCCCGGACACAAAAACGTTGCAAACAACGTTTTTGTGTCTGGGAGAAAAATCCGAATTCTCCCGGAGAGATGGAAATTGGATGGTAGATAGCTGCCTTAGCATACTATGGGGCCAAAATCCGGTCCAGGGCTGTTAGGTTCATCCCTGACAGCCCCAGATCGGATTAAACCGTGGTGTGAAGCCGGCCTAAGAATGTATGCAGCAGGTCTCCATAGGTTGTGGAGATCACTCGTCTCGTGGGTCCCTCCTCACACACACAGTCCAGCACTATGCCTGATTGTATCACAATCGCCTCCTCACCTTTGTTTTGAGCCCTAATGGCGTGTGCAATTTGTGCATACTGATATTCCCCAATATCCCGGAGTCCACATTCCTTCCTCAACTTAGAAAAGGGCTTCAGCCCCGGCCAATCTAGTATTTGGTGGACATACCAGATACCTTTAGCTCGCCACTCCGTCAAACACCCCATCACCTGTATTTCAGGCAGATTAGCATTATACCATAAAGGGGAATATCTAGACCGTTGTGTCACTCCTCTTATATGTTTGTTTCCCCCATAATTTGTGGATCAAAAGCAGAGTGGGGTACAGTCTCCCAGCTTGCCAAAGTGATCCACCTTCCAGACTCTGCACCAATGGGCTTCTCTCTGTCATGTTTTCCAAGATCCTTTGGATGGACGGGCGTGTTTCGCATTGTGCCCATCCCCTAATATGCTGGCTCTGGGCTGTGAGATAATATATGTATGGGTTCGGCAATGCCATTCCCCCTTCATCTTTGGGCCGCTGCAACAGCTCCATCCTGAGCCTGGCCTGTGTTTTCCCCCATATTAAGCTTCTGAACAGGAATTGATCTGTTTGAACTTCCCTTGTGGTATCCAAGTAGGCGCATTATGCAGTATATATAGCAATAATTTTTATTAAATTAATACGGCCTACCATGATAAATGTAATTTGTTCCAAGCTCCCACCCTCGCCTTCAGGATCACCAGTATAGGGTTCAAGTTCATGTTGAGGTACTCCGTTATTGGGACTGATATCCAGATGCCAAATATTTAAATTTATCAACCAGTCTAAGTCCCCCCGTGTCCATGTCAGACGACACCTCTGCATCTAAGGCAAATAAGGTGGATTTGTGCCAATTAATTTGCAGTCCTGACAGGGAACCAAATTGTTCAATAAGCCTCATAGCCCCACTCAGTGATTGTCGAAAAATAGCAGGATATCATCTGCATAGAGCACTACCTCAATCTGTCCATAATGAAAACCCTTCACTTCTTTTGCATCCCCTATTTTAGCTGCCAGCGGCTCTACCGCTAGTGAGAACAAAAGTGGGGACAGTGGGCACCCTTGCCTTGTTCCCCTACAAAGTTCTGCGAGTTGCGATAGTACTCCATTCACCCTGACTCTTGCCAGTGGTCGGGTGTACAGCAACCGTACCCACGAAAGGAACTGCAGCCCAAATCCCATTATCGAATGCTTTACGGGCATCCAATGATGCAATCACCCTCTGGCCGGCATTGTCAGCCTGCAGATGCATATTCATATATAATCTGCACAAATTTACTGCCGTTGACCTACTGGGCATAAAGCCAGATTGGTCCAGATGTATCAATTTTGTGACCACGCCGGTCAGCCGGTTCGACAGCACCTTAGCCAGTAGCTTTACATCGGTCATCAGCAGTGAAATGGGTCTGTACGATTCTGGGTGCTTCAAGACTTTATCCTCCTTAGGTAACACTATAATGACCGCTTCCCTCATGGATACAGGCAGCACACCCACCCCCTTCACTCAACCTCTCCAAGTTTCGGCACCAACACATCTTCCATATGTTTGTATATTTTTGTCGGGAGACCATCTATCCCCGATGCCTTTTCAGTGGCCATAGAGGCCAGGGCCGCACTTATCCCTTCACAAGACAAGGGACCTTCCAGGCTTTCCCTATCGACATCTGACATATTGGCAACTTAATGCCCTTCCAAGAATGTTCCCACATCATCGCTGTCAGCCCCCGCCCCAGAGGAACATAACTCCCTATAGAAGCCAGCTAGTGGTCATTTGAAGCATTAGCCTGTTGTGTCTCCATCCAGCTCCTCGACTCCCGTATCGGTAAATCTATGTGAAGCAACAGATGGGAGAAATTGTCAGACGTCTGTAACCCGGGGATCGTCCGAAAATCAGAGCTGCTCTAAGGTAGGTCCAGTGCTGGGGCAAATGTGTGTTCTGTAGTCCCATTGTACGGATCTGTGAAGACGGCTGTGTTCACACATCTCTGAGTGTTCCCATAGAGCCGATAGGATACCTAAGAAATACCAATCATTGCTTCCGATTTTTTTTCCCCATCCTTTTTACCCTCATTGAAGCAGGTAGATTATCTGAATTTTTTTATCCACTGATTCTTAATGCATGTTAAAAATGGAGGAAACATGAAAATTGAAGAACAAATTCTGTCTTCCGAATTTCATCCATTTTACAAGGCGATCCATATATTTTAATCATGGAGTCTGATCCATGAAACCAATGAAAATAGGACTTGCTCCGAGATTCCATTTTTAAAGCTTATGTGTAAATGCACTGGTGGAAACAGTGCAAAAAGGGCCCTTGTGCAAGGACAATATATGGGCCCTTTGCCCACCCAAGAGCTCATCAACATGCAAAATTGCACTGGCTTTGGAGATAGAAATGGGCCCCCTGACCTCTTGGGCCCCTGTGCAGCTACACAGGCTGCACCAATATTATGTGCGCCCCTGTGTAAATGTTGCCAGAACCGCAGGGGAAAATGCAGGATTAAATTTTTCAATAAAACTGCATACATTATTAAAGGGGTACGCCAGTTTAAAAATATTGATGTCCCAGCTGTAATACCAATGGGGGTGTAAGCACTGGCACCCCCAGCTATTATTAGCACCAGTCTAATGTAAAAAAAAAAACAAAACAAAACACTGAATGGAGATGTATAGGCAGCTGCACATACAATATGTAGTGATTATTGCTTGGGACCTGCATGCAGAGGATCCTTTTCTCTGGTGTAGAAACTAGTGATGAGCGAGTGTAATCGTTACTAATTGCGATACTCATTACTCGGCAAGTAATGCTGGTGCTCGTGAGTGATTTGTCGATCTTGAGCAATCTGACACATATTGCAGACTCCCTTCAGTGCACAAGGTGAGCTGGCACCTCAGTGAGAGCAGATTGGATGTTAAGGTACCGTCACACACTTCAATATTGCTAGGCAATTTGCTGGTTGCAGTGAAATCATGGACACATTGTTCTATTTTGTTGCCGTGTACAAATGTAACAATGTGTCCATGATTTCACTGCAACCAGTAAGTTGCCAGTGAAATTGCCTAGCAATATTGAAGTGTGTGATGGTACCTTTAGAGTCTCTCTGGGGGCACAGCAAGGTGTTTTATGCAGTAGAAACGCCAAAACAGCCCACCCTCCTGCCCTGTCCCGGAAATACTAATGTGTGGGTGGAGCCTAACATCGGACTCGCTATTCGGACAAATATGCGAGTATTAAAGTACTCATTATGAGTATAGCGAGTTTGAATATTACACCACTCGCTCATTACTAGTAGCAAATGTTCTGCAGAACTCTGCAGCAGCCACTATACAGTAAATGAAGCTACTGTGCAGCTTCATTCAATGGCCCAAATTAAGCCATTTTTTTCCAGAATCATGGAGCATATTTGTTTGAAATATTACATATGACGTTTTGCAGAAAGAAGTCCGCACTCTGTTTTCCTTGGTACAATACTTTATTGGAATTACACATGCACCCTAGATATACATTGCAGTCTTCAATACATGATATTCTGAAATGTGTATGATTTCTTAATCCTAGATATGTCATATGTGCACATGGATTTCCAATAATGTTATGTACCAAGCAAAATGGTGGCATGACTTCTGCTGATTACACTTTTTTGCCTACTCAGGCTCTTGTGCGCCCAGGAAGCAAGTAATGTGGGTGTGTTGACCTATCATTTTCTGTGTTTGGTGGGCTTATTATTGAAGGATCATTCCCAAAATAGTAAATCCTATCCACAGAAATAAGCAATAGCTTATGTTGCGTTCCTGGTGCGGGCGAGAGTGTGTGATTTGTGCGCAGGCATCCGCCTGCGCACAGATCACTCATGGTGGGCAATGGGAGTGCACGGCGGTCTGCAAGCATCTGCAGACACCGTGCGCTCCATTATAAAGATAGGGGCTGCGGTCTGCATGCAGAGGCTTGCAGATGCCTCCGCAGAACGCTGCGGAGGCATCTGCAAATGTGAGGGCAGCCTAACTGATCATGGTTGATTTGGCTGCTGGGACATATCCAGCAATCCTAAAATCAGGGCTCTGGTGAACAAGGTCCTGCAGCCAGCCTAGATTGGAGAAGAGGTGCCCCATGGTCGACCTCTGCTTCCCCCATTGTATATAGGGCTGCTGGAGAAAGTGGAGTACAGCAATTTCCAGCAGTGCCATAGACGATGAATGAAGCAGAGGTCAAGCATGTGCACCTCTTCAATAATGAAGAAAGGATTATCCAGAGCCCTGGAGATCAGCACGTTATCCCCTGTACTATGGATAGAGGGTTCATTTCTATCATGAAAATAATCCTTTTTTTAAAGTCAGAAGAAAATTGTTCTGCAAAGTTTAATTTGCAGCAGGCTACAGACGAATCCAGTCATATATGAATACTACCGTATAATGTGATTTTTATATCTTTTTTTTTTTTTTTCTGAAAAAGTAGCCAGTTACCACAAAGGAAATCTGCTTTATCAAGAGATGTACTGAGGTAGAAACACATGGAAATGACAGATACTGCATCACATATGACGTGTGTGGGTTCTGTGATTGCTTACCCATAATTCCCCCCACTGTGTATGGTAATTGTGTCATGGTCTCTATATCAGGTCTCAGGAGTCTGTACTGCACCAGCCCCATCAACATATCATTTGTGGTCTCTCCAGCTGTTTCCCACCCAGGATTTCTCCTTCCACCTTCGAGTGTCACCTCCGGTAAGCAATGCTATATCATATAGTGTGTGTGTGTGTGTTACCTATAATCTCCTGTATCATCCTTTTATATACTGTATGGTGCGCATATTTTTTCAAGTTTGGAAGATGGGGCCCACACATGTGCCAATTCTTAATCTAATCCTTTCTTATTCAGAGCTTCAAATCTCTTAACAACTAAGTTAAATGCAACCTGTCGATATGAAGATGCATCTAATCTACCTGCATGTAGAGAGGGAAGCTGGACATATTGACATAAGGCTCATTCATTAAGAATTGAGTTTCATACACATACACTCATTCCACTCCTTAATGTCCTACCTATAGTCCAGCGAAATTTGAAAATAAATAACCCATTTAAAAAAGTTATTAACGAGCGTCTCTTTCTCTCATAGGGTGCATCAGTGTGTTATGATACAACCATGGATTCTTCAGAAGTTACAGACTATTATTTCAATTTTTACCGACTCTGCAATTGATACACACACTGGTCAGCTGGAAAACGTTCCCTTTTCACATGGATGCAGCCCATGCGTCATCCCTTTGTCCCTTCCTCCCCAGACTGCAGGCAGCCACGGGGTAATCCCACCTGTCACTGGATGTGCAACACTGGACCAAACCAAGTAGCACTGGATCCTAATGGGACCGACTGGAAATCTCAAGGCATTCACACTGGAGACACAGGGAATTATCCCCAAGCAAGAAATATGGGATTTCTCTTGTTCAAGGAGAAGGAAATTAGTGGCTGAAGATGGGTGCAGATTCGTCTCCGACCTAATGATTTTCTGTATGTTTATTATTATTACGATTCTGTTACAAATCTTCCACCTACTTTTGACCTTCCCAATACTTAATCGCAGTTCCTGGGACGGCGTCATCTGTCCTGCAGTCCTATGTACTGGAGCAATCTGAACTGTTGGATGCTGCCACTAAGCCCAAGGCTGCAGAAGCCACTGCAAGTTACTGAAAACTGGAACTGATTTTGTGTCTTATTGTATTTTGTGATTGTTTTTTTTCTTGTTTGTGTTTTGTATTTAATTCCTTAACCACAGAAGTGCACTTAATCTTAACCTGACAGTTGAGGACCAAAATCCGCCCTTTTAAAGGGGCATCCAAACATGCCTGATGGTGAGGCAGCACACCAAAGACTGAGCACCGGCGTGCCATTGCTGTCCAAAGAAATGGATTGGGGACTTTAAGATCCAAAAACTGGACCCTCCTCCATAAAAGAAAAAAAAAATTCCCTTTAATATTAAAATCCTGTAAATACTTTTTTTGTCCCCCCCCAGTTACATTAATTATAAGACACTAATTGTGTGTTAGCATTTTAACCCTTTTATTACACGACATGTATGCACCTGAAGTACTAGAAGGGGTAAAATGTCATCTTTTGACTTATGAGCTCAAAGCATTTTTAATATGTTTTTTTTTTAAATGTCTGATTTGTATTTATATTTTTCTTCCTTTGACAGCACTGTTCTCCCCACCTCTAGCCCGTTCTGTGGGTCTGAAAAAAAAAATATCCTGCAACGTATAAATACCACAATATAAATATATGAATAATGCTTTGTACTCTTGACTGCTGTCGTGTGACTGTATGAACACAGAGACTACAGGCGGACGCGTTAATGTGTCATAATAAAGTGTTTTATTGTAACTGGTGAGCAAGTCACCGTGAGAAAAATCTCCATTGCAGAAATGACAGTGCAACGACTGAGTGGACGCCGCCATCCACGGCCAGTACTGGTCCCCAGAGTGAAGTACAAAAACAACCCCAAACAGCTATTCCTCCATCCAGAATCTGCAGAATAGAAAAAAAAAACCATTGTGAGTGGTGGCATCATAAAGCGTCCTCATATGTATCCACCTGCTTGTTATTATTCAAGAGCCGCTATACACAAAAGGCTGTTTGATTTAGAAACAGGGATTTTTGTGTACTCACCGTAAAATCCTTTTCTCCTAGCTCATCATTGGGGGACACAGGACCATGGGTGTATGCTTTTCTGCCACTAGGAGGCGACACTAAGTAGAATTAAAAGTTAAGCCCTCCTTCCTGCAGTATACACCCGTACGTAGGCGTAGCTATTCAGTTTTGTACTAGAGCAGTAGGAGAGCAGGTAAGGAAATACTGTACAACTAGCGTAAGGTAAGGTACTGTACAGACAGAGTACACATAGTGTAGGGCAGTGTACTGTACAGAGTGTTGAAGAATTAGAGGGTGGGTGCTGTGTCCCCCAATGATGAGCTAGGAGAAAAGGATTTTACGGTGAGTACACAAAAATCCCTGTTTCTCCTTCGCATCATTGGGGGACACAGGACCATGGGACGTCCTAAAGCAGTCCCTGGGTGGGAATCAGTTGAGTAGTGGTCGTGCATCGTGCGCCGGTTGCTTACAGATGCACGACTGTTGCCTGCAAAATATTTCTACCTAGGCTTGCGTCTGAGGATGCCTGGGTGTGAACATTGTAGTGTTTGGTGCAGGTATGCAGGCTGGACCAAGTTGCCGCTTTGTAAACGTAAGTTGCCACGGCCTGGTGCCGAATAGCCTATCAGGTGCTCACTGATTGAGTTGAGTGCTTTTTCACTCCTTCTGGAGTTGACTTGTTTTTGAGGCAATAGGGATATTGGGTCGCGAGTCGATTCATATTGCCAATGTGGAGTTAAATGCCACTTTTCTTTATCTCGGTCCCTCCGGTATGGCGAATAGCGTTTCTGTTTTGCAGAATGGAGCCGTTTGGGTAGAGGGACGGGAGGACGATGTCCTCTAAGGCAAAGACCTGAGGCGTTCGGATGAGTGCTTATCCTTGTGGAAGGATAGGTGGAGGCCGACAGGATAGGGCGGCCAGGTTGACCACGCGCCTAATTGACGGAATTGCATCTAAGAAGGCGATTGTAGACTAGAGATGGGATACAGGTACCTCCTTCTGAGGTTCAGCTGGAGGCTCCTGAAGAGCACCTAGAACTAGGTTTAGGTCCTAGCCAGCCACGGTTGTCCTGTCAAAAGCCGTGTGCGAGAAGGTCCTTGGGTGAAGGTCATCGCCCGTGGTTTGGGGATGATCCTTTTTGTAGAAGGACACTTAGGGTCTAGATTTTGCCTTTTATGGGTTTTGTTGTGAAGATCTAGATCCAGGGTTCCGTTGCCACGTGGTTAGATACAGGGCTTCTGAGTTATGTGGTAAAAGTGGGGGGGGGCCCAGGGATAGGGGGGTTCCGCAGTTTGGGAATGGGCAGGGCGTGTCGGCGGGGAGCCGTACGAACGCTGTGTACCGTGCCCGTCGTGGCCTGTCTGTGGCGATTAGAATTACTTGAGGCCCCTCTACTGTTGATCTTCCCGATGTATGGGAGCTGGAATCGACGCCAGGGGAGGACTAACGCGTCCGTTCTTTAGGGTAAGCGGGTCCCGGGACTTGGTTACAAAAGTCAAGACTTTTGTGTTCATTCTTGGCGCCATAAGGTCCACGTGGGGGGTTTTGTAGCGTCGGCAGGTTTGTATACAGACTTTCGGGGTGTAGGGAGTATCCTCCTTGGGTCGGCCCGTGGCGGCTTAGGAGGTCCGCTGTCTAGCTGTCCACCTCCGGGGTGTGGACTGCCGATATGATAGAGTGGGCTCCCCTTTGCACATTAGCGATTTGCTGTGTGTGATGCCTCGGTGATTGATGTACGCCACCGCTGTAGTGTTGTCTGATTGGATGCCGATGGGGCGACCAGCCAGGAGGTGGTGAAAATGATAAGGTGCTAAGCGATAGGTCGCTGCTTAGAATGTTGACTGTAAGGCGTGGCTACTGGGGAGTCTAGTAGATATGGGTTGTGTGCTGGCGCTAGGCGGCACCCCTCCTCTACCTCGCAGCATAGGCTGGTATTGGTGGGTACTACCAGCTACTGGAGCGGGAGGAAGGATTTTCTTTCCATGAGTGGAAAAAGGCATTTTGTTTGTTTGTTTGATCTTGGCCATGCTCGGCCGATGGTGTGATATCATCATGATAACTGATGTCTGTGACTGTTGGTAATTAAGGGGGAGCTGTGCTCAATCCAACCTTAGCATACGTGCTGCCCAATGCACTGATGACTGTGTCTACTATCTGAGTACTTTTGAGAGAGAAGTCCCGCTGGTAGATGGCATAGGGACTGCCAGTCTTGATGAGTAGACCTTTGCCAGGTAAGCTGGATGTAGTCTATGGTGTGCGAAGTTGGTCCTGCCGGGGAGTATCTGAGGGCGGGACAACAACTAGAGGGGTACCTGGGTTGCGTTGCAGTCATTCATGGGTTATGCGGGTAAGGTTTTTATTTATTTTTTGACTGAGCAATTGAATTGTATGGCGCTGTACTGCTAGCTGCTGGACAGGGCCTTTGCCCCATTTAGCATTGAATTAGAGGCGGCAGGGGGTAGGTAACCTAGCGAGGGAGAGTAGCCTAGCTTGTCTGACGGGGGCCTGATTGACCTCGATTACTTCATGTGTAGAGATCAGAGGCTTCGATGGGTCTGAAGAAGTACCTGTGCTGCGGTTATCTAGGGATTATGCTTGAGGAACTCGACATTTGTTGTCGAAGGTCTGACTTCTGAGTCCGGGTTACTTGCAAATGCTCTGCGAAGGCGAATTAAGGGGTAACCTACAGACCGGGGCACTGAACCGGATACTCTATAGACTATCTTGTGATAGTGGATTCCATACAGTCCTAGTACGGTAGGAGTAGGGTTTAGTATACCGGATGGGCTGTTAGTCCTGTTGAGTTTACGTGACTAACACCTGGTGTGGTAAGCTATACGGTATGGATATGCGCTATGTCTGAGAACCAGCACGGAATTCGAGGTTTGCGTTTTTTATATGTTATAGAGGTTGAAATTCTGACCCGGTAGGTAGTTTTGCAGATGTTACATCCCACAGAGGTAGCTGATGGGGTGTCTTGATTACTGCTTTCGTCAGTTGTTCTGTGCCAAGAGGCGATCTGACCTGGCTACTGATGGTTAGGTGAGCCCTACAGGGGTCGGCCCGTGTAGGCTTGTATACCGGTAGTGGTATGTGAATCTTGTTTTACAGGCGGTTGGGCCACATGTCATAAGGCGCAGGAGTAGGGGATTATGTAATGCGTGGCAGTGGTGTTTTCTGCACGCTGCCTGAGTGAAAGGCTATGGGCTAATGATGCAGGCAGTTAGGCTGATCATGCTGGTTAGAGTTGTGCACTGAGATGACATCTGGAGCGTGTTTGTGGATTCCTTTAGCTGTTGAGATAAACGGATTTTAAGGTTAATCCTGTAGGCGGTTCTGTGATGTGTACAGCTATGTGCACTATCCACTGTCGTGTAACCTTAGGCCCTGGTGTGAAAGCTCCTACTGGGCCCTTAATCAATGCAAATCTTTAAAAGTATTAGTCCTTTTCTATGGGCCAAATGGACTGTTGGACTGCAGGGTCCTGGTGCGATCGCTACCCTTGCACTGCTTGTAATTATGCCCGTGATTATACGGTTATGGGCTCGTTATAGGGTCCAATTTTTCGGTTACCCTTGTTGGGGTGTACCCGGGTGAAGTGGAACTCATGTGTCCTGTGCCTTTTGAAGATTACAGATCCGATGTTCTTACCCCTATGCCATGGCGCCTGAGTACTGCGCTATGTGCTTGTAATCACTGTCAGTGCTTACAGTACCATCGGAGTTGTGATGGTTACTGCTGTGGGTGTCCGAGGGTAACTTGGACTGTTGGTGGACGACTGGGTTGAGAGTCGACATAAGGATGTGAATAATCGTGTGCATTGATCTGTTGTGGATAACAGATACTGAGAGAACTGCATGATGGGGTTCTCTGGGCACATAGTATGTAGCTGTGGGGTAGGAAATGGCACTATGGACGTCTAGGATATGAGCTGATGTACAGCACCTGACCATTTGACATGGAGCAGGGTTGTTCTACATCCGGCTAAAGCTGACCAGCACGGAGGCGGTGTCTGACTGGTTACAGTGACCATAAGGAGAGGTGACACCAGGCCGCTGTGTAATGCTGCACTGTACATGGCCTGTGTTAGCCCTTTATCCATAACTTTTACAGGGTCATTTTTCCTGTTGTCACAGTGACAGTTACTATAGGCTCGCCTGCCTCCCCTGTGCCCAGGGCCGTAGGCGAGGGGACGGTGTAATGGGTAAGACTTATTACTTGATTCCACACTGTACAGGGCGGATGGGCACAAGCTGCAGCTTCACTCGGGTAGGAGACTTGGTGCAAGGAGTCCTGGGACTTGTAGTCCGGTGTTGACTGGGCCCCTGTTAGCGGCTGCTATTGTTCCCAGAGGCTACCTTTATTAGGTGGCCTTCCAGCAAATAGAGATGGATGAGCTGCTGCAGTCTGCAAGAGAGATGCACTTGTAGATTGAGAGAAGATCCCATTACTATATGGCCTCCTCTTACAAGGCCCTAGGTTACAGCACCCAGGGCAGGCTGAAGCCGTCACTCACCACTGTCATTCAGTATCTTACAGTCTGTGGTGATGTGGCCTATGTGTGGATCCTTTGTTTTTAAGAATCGCGCCGTTTTGGGGGCGTGGTGTAGCAGTGTGCATTATGAGCTCTGAGCTGCACACACTTGCTTTGTTGTAGTTTCACGCCGATTTGGGGGCGTGGTGATGCAGCATGGCCGTCGTGTGATTGGCAGCTTGATTTGGGCTTCCTAACTAGCCCTGCGTCATAGTAGGGGGTGTGTTTAGCTGCGATTGACGCTTGCAGCGCCCAATCGCGGCTATCTATGTCCCCTGCGTCATTGTGCCCGCCCCTATGACGCTGGGCGGTCACCTGACGCACAGCCAATCACAGGCGAGGAGGGCGGCGTTAATGTGCGGGCCCAGACCGGGGCCTAAATTAGTGTCTGGTCACCGGGAGCGGCCCCAGGGCTAGCGATGCCGGCGGGCTTGCCCTGGAGCGGTGGATCGCAGCGCCGCAACGTGTCACAGCCGCCCTCCAGCCCTGGACACGCACCAGCGGTGCGCGTCATAGCACGGAGCCGCCGCAGGGCGCTGTGGACTGAAGCTGTGGGAGCCGCTGACTGGACTTGGTCCCCTGGGGCTGGGTCTGTGGTATTGTGCCTCGATCACCCCTACTCCTTGGTTGGAGCGGGTGAGAGGTGGTGGGATGATCGCTCTTTGCATCCCCCTGTTGTGCAGAGGGATGCAGTGGGGCGCGCGCTGCGGCTGACCGGAGGCTCTGAGCGAGCCGGGAGAGGAGAGCCCTTTGTGGGATCCGTCCCATTCCACATTGGAGCTCTGGCCACAGGCTCTGGATGTGCGCCTGCACTTACCAGTGGTGCGCGTCCCGGCCTGGGGCCGCCGCGGCTGGAGCAGGGAATGGTGCCCCGTGTGTGCAGACTGCTGCTGCTGTGCTGCACCGGATCCCTTGGGGATGGATCGGTGCGGTGGCTGGGCACCCTGGTGGCCTCGATCACCTGCTCTGTGTGTGTGCAGGCTGCTGCTGTTGGTGCTGCACCGGATCCCTTGGGGATGGATCGGTGCGGTGGCTGGGCACGCTGGTGTCCTCAATCACCTGCTCCTTTGTTGGAGGAGGTGAGAAGTGCTGCACTCGTGCTTTCTTGCATCCCCCTGTCCTGCAGAGGATTGCCTTGGGTATGCACGGTGGCTGCCTGCACAGTTTGGGGTAATGAGAGCGGAGCCCCTTTATGGGGATCCGTCGCCCCTCCAAGGGTGGTGTGCATTGCCTTGGGATCCTCCATCCTCTTATAAAGAGGTTCTTTGTAAAAATAAGAATTAAATAATAAAAATAAGAATAAAAATGGTAGATGTGGTCTGAGCTACAGACACACATGTGCCTCCATGGACACTAAGCAAAAAACTGAATAGCTACGCCTACGTACGGGTGTATACTGCAGGAAGGAGGGCTTAACTTTTAATTCTACTTAGTGTCGCCTCCTAGTGGCAGAAAAGCATACACCCATGGTCCTGTGTCCCCCAATGATGCGAAGGAGAAAAGTGCTCTTTAGGTACCCGATTAAAAGAATCAGGGACTGGATACAATTTAGGAATTAAATTTATGGGAACGGTGTAATGCTCCATGTCTCCTGCGGAGGTGCTGCAGGGTAAATAAAGGGAACCTGTCACCTCCAGAAACACACGTTATTTGCAGATATAGAAGGTAATCTGTGGTTTATGCACTTAATTGGAAAGGGGTGTACAATATGTTGGCATTTTATAATTATTACGCCTGGTTCCATTCTAACACAGAAGCTGTTCCAGCAAAACGTCCACTGCAAATAACATGTTGCTGTGAGCTACTCCTGTATGTGTAATATAGACTAGTTCTAAGGGAAACAATCTGTGGAGTTAAATGGCTGCTGACCTGCAAACATGGAGCCGATCAGCTGGCATTTTACCCCTTCCCAACTTAAAGTAAAACTAATTTTTATTCCATAAAATCAATAGAACACAAGAAATAATACACAGTTGCTTATTTTCATATCGGAGAAATCTGATTTTCTCTCCCAGAATTGATCAGTGATTATCAAAATTCTCAGTTCAGAGGTAAAATCTGTATTCAGTGAAGACTTTCCCATCACTGAGATAGGAGATGGCAGACTTTACTGTGGTATGATCAGACACATTCATTACACAGTACACAGCAACAGACATGTAAGATTATCTCAGCACAGGAACATTTTTCTTGTATTAAATACATCCAATTTTTGGACGTTAAGTCCAAGACCTATTGATTAAAATGTACTTTGTTCATGGTAAATCCCCTTTAAGCTTAGAAGTATCAAAACAAATTATTGGGGGTGAACAATGGAGGAGTGATCTGCCAGAACACAAAGGCTAATACAAGTAAGCCTTTGTCAAGATGTTTGTGTGATCAGTACAGCGAGCCTTGTCCAGTAACCCTTCCTAGAATATGTGCATAGATCTTTTAAGTCTGTATGAACCCGCCGTGTTTTCACAGAGGCAGACTCTTCCAACATTGGCTTCATTGCTTTAGGGATTTTTATTTCTCTACCATTTTTTATAATCTGTAGCTAGTCTTACTTGCATTTTCTGAGCCTTCCCAATGACTTGTATTGTAACATATAGAGCAGAAATCCCCAACTCCAGGCCTCAGGGGCCGCCAACAGTGCTGGTTTTCAGGATTTCCTTAGTATTGCACAGGTGATAATTGAATCACCTGCACTGGTGATGATTCCAACCCCTGTGCAATACTAAGGAAATCCTGAAAACCTGCACTGTTGGCGGCCCCTGAGGCCTGGATTTGGGGACCTCTGATATAGAGCATCTTCAGGGAAGTATACACTTGAAGATTGGTCCACTCACTTTTTAGCCACCTTGTGTCATTGGAAATCTGAAGTGACTAAAAGACACTCTCACCCCTGGGCAGATGAACAGGAAGTGGTTCTCAGAAAATACTTACATAAATAAATGAACATATTTTCTGAGTGCTCTTTCTAGGTGGGTTTCAGGGTAGACCCACAAAAAAATAAAATAAATAGTGTGCACATACCATAAGACAGGCTAGATGAGGCCTTTTTTCTGCTGTTGATCTTCTAAGCTTCTTTTAATTCATGATGTCACCATTAAACATTTGTGCAAAACATTTTAATATTATTTATCGGTGTTAAACAACCCGTTTATTAGCCAGAATAGCAGGGACACCTTCTTCTACTTACCGCCATGGTCACACATAAATCCCGACCCACAAGAGAAGAAACAAAACTCCGAATCCCATGAAGAGCGAGGCCACCAGTGATATAAGGAGCTCCTTATAAACGTCTCTTGTGTATTTGGTGGATGTCACCTCATAGCTGTATTAATCCATTAAGGAAGAGCAACTTCTGAAAATGCAAATGCTATCTTCATAAAAGGCTCCCTCCACTAAATCTAGGTTTCTGGGGTAACAGAACTATTGGCATTTACAGGATGAAGACATCATCGACACCTGGTCATATAAGATGGTGGACACTGTATTCACAATTGGACGTATTCACTGGTCATAAATTCTAATTAAAAGTATCTGTTAGATGTTTGTTTTTCCCTATTGACTAATGGCTTTTATATCTGGATATGGCCTTAGAGAAAGGTTTCCATGATCCCCATGTAACAGTGCTCACCTCTGCTGGTGCAACTTGAATCAGGCTTGTACAAAGGGCACATAGCCGGCACAGATACTATGTGACTGTACAACCTGGCACACATATCCCGACAGGCTTTTAAAGGAACTGTCAGCACAGAGTGAATGTTCAATCCAAGTACAGGTGCTCGGTGCATCAGGGCGGGGCCACATTTATCAGTGCACCTCTCATGGTGGGTTTACACGCCACGATATCGTTTCGATATCGCAACTCAATGGCGCGGGAGCGCGCAATTAGTGCACGTTTCACCCGCATCGCATTGACTGGTTACACGCTGCGATATCGAAATACAACGTCCGTGCGATGTCTCCGCCTCCCAATCCAGGATCGCATAGTTAACATGGGAGTGAATGGGTGACGTATCAAATCGCATCGTAATTGGGCGTTTACACAGCACGATCCGGCTTCAATCGCTATGCAATATCGGGGCATTGAATAGCACGCTCATTCGATCCCCGATATCGCATTGACATCGTTCCTGCATCGCATTGGACGTTCACACCATACAACGCAGGAACGATATCGGGTCCAGCGAGCGAACCACGTGACTTTTGATTGAAATTTTACTGCGATATCGCGACGTGTAAACCCGCCATCAACCTTCTCATCTTTTTTCGGTCTCCACCCTCCTTCCTTGAATGACAGCTCTGGCTTCATAGAACCTGAGAAGGGAGGAGACAGAGGGAAAACAAGCAGGTGGGAAGGTTGGGCCTGCTGATGAGAAACCTCATACAGATGTTACTTATTTCTTACTAACAGAAATTTACCTGTATTGCACATTTTTTATTTCGTAAACTTAAGAAATATTATTTCTAAGGAACAAAAAGTTCTTGCTGCATGCCCCCCCATTCCCAGATAAAAAAAAAAATGCAAGGTTATGTTCACACACTCCGTATTGGAAGCATTGTACTGCGTTTTCCTGCGTGTAAATGTGGTGCAATGCAATTATGGAAACGCAGTCCAGCAAAACCTATGGGTTTTGCTGAAATACATGCACATGTTGCGCTTTTGCACATTTTTATACGCACGCGCTCTCACTGCAAAAGAACATGCATAAAAAGAATAGACGTCAATTCTTTTTAAGCTTTTTCTGTTGCCCACAGGTTAAAACGGGCTTGGGAAAAGCGCACAAAAGTGCAATGTGTGACTGCAGTTGCACTTTTTGCTGCGTAACCACATAAAAAAGCACAAAAATGCACAAAGTGTGAACGTAGCCTAAGTCTTAGTGCTGCGGATTAGGTTCATAGCAACAGCAATAAAGGCAGGAGTACAATGGATTCTGAAAAACTGAATATTTCAGCTTACCAATTGCCTAGTGATGCTGCAAATCTGATGCATGTGAAGAGGTTGACCGACAGCTATTCTGTGAAAATGCTAGAAATGGCTAAAGAGGGAAAAGGCACCAAATACAAAATACAAGTATGACAAGAGCTCCCTGACGCTTTCCAGGCAGCAACAGAGGCTGTATTTTTTTTTTTTTTTTAAATAAGCCTATTTTCACACTTGCGTTTGGGACAGGGTTTGTAGGAAAAGGCAAACAACAGTGATGTTCAAAATGGATCCCAAGCACATCTGACGCAAAACAGAATCAGAGGGGCCCAACTGATTTATAGAGTCTGTCTGGACTCCATCATGTATCAGTTATTAGAACAGAAGAGAAAGTGAACCATGCAGAACTTTTTTTCCAGATCCCAAAATGCCAACATAATGCAGTGGTGGGGAACTCCAGGCCTCGAGGGCCGTCAACAGTGAAGGTTTTCAGGATTTCCTTAGTATTGCACAGCTTATTATCACTAGTACTGGTGATTCAATTATATCAACCCCTATGAAATGCTAAGGAAGTCCTGAAAACATGTCCTGTTGGCGGACCTCGAGGCCTGGAGTCCCCACCCCTGACATAATGGAACCTGGGTAGAAAGAGGCTTTGATTTGTCGCTCCTCTGCTCCTGTTTGCAGCCACATAAATTGCATTTATTTGTCCCTAAAAATAAAATGAAGGCTGGCCCTGGAAAACAACTAATTAAAGATGTATCATATTTACATTTCATGACTTTTTAGCAAAATGCTGTCATATGCTGATCCCCCTGTATTATATAGAACACTTCCTTTACCATGTTGTTTAGGACATTATCTGTTTGCAGTAAAAGGATACACGAAGAACCACGCTGTGAAGAACATGCCGATAGCCAAGAGCACAACTGTAAGGTGCGGAAACACTGCCGGATTGACCGGACTCGTATATCTGCTCATTGCTTCCAGCTCCTGGGGATAAAATAAATAAATTGATGAGCCCTAGTAAACAAGGCATAAAACAGCCACAGTACAATATCCAGTATGAATAAAGCCACTGAGATGTGTCACATGTAGCTAATAAGTGCCTATGAACAGCAGCTGCTCAATTACAGAGGTTCATTCTGAAAACTTAAAAGGGTTGATCCCTTTGACACAAAATGTGTCCCTTGGGCTTTGACAAAGCAAACTGTGCTGCACTCACCCTCCCCGGGTCCACAGGCACGTCTCCCGATGTCTGGCATTGGCTGCATTGCTAACGTTAACAGCCAATCAGTGAACTTGGTGACTCGAAGTCAGGCTTTCCATCTACACTGCCAGTCACTGAGCTCATTGATTGGCTACTTTGCATCACCTAATGCCCGAGAAAAGGAGCAGGGCTGAGATTTGCCTGTGGACTCAGGGAAGGAGAGTACAGCATGGTTTGCTTTATTTAAAACAAAATGCAGAGAGAAACTATATTTGATAGGGAACAACCCCTTTAAGCAGGGCTGTGGAGTCAGTGTCCATTTTGGTGAAGTCGGGAGGTTTGGCTTACCCACGCCATAGACCTGCCCTTAAGACTGCCTCATCGGACACATACATTAAATGAGTTAATCCACGATAAATGGTTATGACCTCCACAAAAGGGTCCCCAATTCCTCCTTGAAGCTATAACCAACATGACGTCAGGTTTGTATGGCAACTGGGTGGAGCATGTGCACTGCCGCACCAAATACTATGGAACTATACTATAGAAGAGAATCTGGATACCTTCACCACTTTCTCTTCTAGGGTTACTAAAAAAAAAAAAAAAAAAAAAAAACAACAAACACATGTTTACACCTCTCCATAAGGCCCACGTCACACACAGAGATATTTGTGCAGATATTGTTCACAGATCTCTGGTTGCAGTGAAATCATGGACAGATTGCTCCATGTTGTACACAGCCACAAAATGGAACAATGTGTCCATGATTTCACTGCAACCAGAGATCTGTGAACAATATCTGCACAAATATATCTGTGTGTGTGACGTGGGCCTTAGGGAGATAACTTACTAATGAGTGGAGGTCCGACCACCAAGAACAGACTCTCCAGCCCAGTCTTGAATAGAGTGACGGGGCACATGCTCAGCCTCCACATTCAATGTCAAAAGGGTCTTTTCACATCAGTGTTTGGCTGCAATGCGTTTTTCATCTGCATTAACACTAGGAAATGCTAGTGTTAATGCAGCTGAACACATCCCATAGACTTATATGGGAAACGCATTGCAAACGCAATGCCAAGCGCAGTCATGGCAGAAACCCATGTGTTTTCACCCAGCGTACAGGAAACATTGCAACATTTCCTGTGCGCTAGGTGAAAACACACGCGTTTCTACTGTGACTATGTTTGGCATTGCGTTTGCAATGCGTTTCCCATATAAGTCCATGGGATGTGTTCAGCTGCATTAACCCTAGCATTTCCTAGTGTTAATGCAAATGAAAAATGCATTGCAGCCAAATGCAAGGAATTGTGTTAGATGTAAATTTAGCGAAAGGGATTGTCAGAAATAACTGAGCAGTTAAGTTGGAGGTCGAGAATGTGCCCCCTCGCTCCATTCAAGATGGTGCTACAAATGCCTGATCCTGGGATCACTGAGGGTCCAAATGTAATCCCCGGACATCAGCAAGTTATCATCCCCACATACCTTCGAATAGAAACACCCTTTAATAGCACTAAAGAGGATAAAGTCACCTTTACTAGCATGTCTGTTTTAGTAAACACTTGCATTCCCAAGAGGATCACCCTGTTGGCGCATACATTCTCCAGGAAATCAACATTGTGCTGTTCCTGTTATTCCTCCTACAAATCCCTTATTAGGCTGAAGGCACACGAAGCGTGTTTTTGAGTGTGTGTGGTGCGTGTGGCTGGTGTATAGATGCGAGTGTGCTGTGAGTGTGTGTGGTGCGTGTGATAGAGATGCTTTCTCCCATCGCCTTCCACGACAGCATTGGAGGATGTCGTCCACGCCCTATTGGGGGACAGGAACACAGAGAGGTTAAAAGCCCCTCCCCTTCCTCCGTACTCAAGTGTCTTCCTGTCCCCCTTGGGGCATGGAGAGGTTCCAGTGCTGTCAGGCCGGCAGGGGCAGCATTTGGGTGAACTTACGGCCGGGCCAGAGATGGGCGTCGGGGGCGTCCTCCTCCTCCTTCTCGGGGCTCCCATATGGGACCTGGCGGCCTTCCTGCGTCCTCCGGGGCAAAGCAGGCCGTTTTCAGAGCGCCGGAGGCCTGTCTCAGCTCTCCGGCGTCTCCCTCCTCCAGCTGCAGTCCCGGGAGCGCGCGCCGAGAGTGCCGCGACGTCACTTCCGGTTTCGGGTGACGTCACTTCCGGTTTTCGGCCGGCGGCTCCTGTGCGCGCGGTGACTGCTTGGGCGCGGCTCCAGGGACCCAGCAGGCCTATCGCACGCGTTTGCCTGCGGCCAGTGACCGGGAGGAGGGAGGGAACAGCTGTTCCACGTTGGGGGCACGGTGCTTAGAGATAAGTACCCGCCGGAAGACTACACCCAGGTAAGGAGATCCCTGAAGATGGAGGGTGGTAGATCTTCCTCCTCTGCCTCTGCAGAGCCCAGCGTTCCCCCAGCTCCTGTAAGTGTATTGGGGGTGGTCACTGCGGTCAGGGGCTTAGATCCCTTCACTCACTCTGGGTCCCCTTCTCCCCCTTTTTCTATAGGGAGACAAGGGCCCCCCTGTTAAAAGCAGCAAAACCCCATCCAGAAAATGTGGCATCTGCGGCATGAAACTTCCTTCTTCCTACAAAAAGAAGTTGTGTCAGCCATGTACGGACGGTGTGGTCAGGGAAGAATCCCCGTCCCTGCTTGAGGAACTCCGGTCCATGGTTAGACACGAAGTTCAAGCGGTTAGACAGGAGGTACAGGCTTCTATCTCAGCCTTGCCAGGTTTTGCTGCAGCATCCAGGCCTTCCCCTCCAAAGAAGAGGAAGCTCCAGGACTGTGAGTCGATGGCTTTCATGGCAGCTGTCCAGAGCTCTGCGTCTGAGGACGGCGAGGATGTTGCCTCTGTTGCCTCTGCACAGGCACGAGATTCTGGACACTACTATTTTTCCTCTGAGTCCATGGGAGAATTGCTGGACGCTGTCCGTAGCACCATGGGAGTTGAGGAGGTCGAACCCCCTTGTTCAGTGCAGGACGCCATGTTCGGTGGCTTGAGGGCTAAGCGGCAGGTGGGCTTCCCTGTCCATGAGGTCATCCGGGAGCTCATCCAGCGGGAGTGGGAGTTGCCAGAAAATAGGCTGATCACCCCTTCCGAGTTAAAACAGCGGTTCCCCTTGGAGGGTGCTGACTTTCTCAGGGACGTTCCGAAGGTGGACATCCAGGTGGCCAGGGTGGCGAAAAAGACCGCCTTACCGTTTGAAGATTCCTCCCAGTTGAAGGACCCCCTCGATCGTAAGATGGAGAGTGTTCTCAAAAAATCCTGGGAGGCGGCCGCTATGTCTTTGAAGGTGAACATTTCATCGACATGTGTGGCCAGATCACTCTTTAGGTGGATCTCCCAGCTGGAAGATCACATCCTGCAGGGTACTTCCAGGGAGGAGCTGTTGGATTCCGTTCCACTTCTAAGACGTGCTACAGGCTTCCTGGCTGATGCCTCGGCGGAGTCAGTCCGCATTGGCGCCAGGTGCGCAGTGTTGTCCAACACAGCTCGCAGAGCTGTGTGGCTTAAGATGTGGAATGGGGATGTCACGTCTAAACTTAAGCTGTGTGGCATCCCTTTTCAGGGGTCTTATGTCTTTGGTCCGGCATTGGATGACATCTTGGAAAAGGTGTCAGACCGGAAAAAGTGTCTCCCGGAACAGAAGCCCTTTCGGAAGCAGTCCTTTCGGGCCGAGCGTAGCCAGCCCTCCCAGTATAGGGGGAAGGGGAAGTCCGGTCGCTGGGCTTACCAGAAAGGTGACAAAAACCGTAATATCTTGCTCCCCCAGCACCGAAGTCAGGGGGCGGGGGGCCAGCCGGGCTCTAAGCAGTGACGCCGGGCCCATTGCGGGGCGGCTCTTGAGGTTTCTTCCCCAATGGGAAGCAATCTCCTCATGCCCGTGGATCCTCTCGACCATTCGGGAGGGTCTGCGGTTGGAATTCGAAAGTCTGCCCCCTCAATGTCTGCGGATCACTCCCCTTCCTCTAGGGGACTCTCGCACACTGTTTTTGTCGGGTCTGCAAGACCTGTTAGGTTCCGGCGTGGTGTCTCCGGTCCCTCCGGGATCTCCGGGGCAGGTGGGACGGGCCATTATCAGTTCAATGTGCTGCCGTTCGGGATCTCGTCAGCCCCCAGGGTTTTCACCAAACTCATGGGGGAGGTGATAGCATTCATCCAGTCCCAGGGCTTATGCGTGATTCCCTATCTAGACGACATGCTGGTAGTGGCACCTTCGGCAGAGGTCCTGCGCACCCATGTGTCCAGAACTTTAGAGATTCTTCAGGGTCTAGGGTGGGTGCCCAATCTTCGGAAGTCGGAACTGGTTCCGGCGACCCGCCGTCAATTTTTGGGAGTCTTGCTGGACTCCTCCAAACAGACCTCGTTCCTTCCTGTCGCACACCGGCTTCTGCTCCGCGAGAAACTGACCCGCTTCCGGGCTCGGGAGTCTCCCACCTTGCGGGAGGCGATGTCCCTGTTGGGGTCCATGACGGCCTGCATTCCATCAGTGGCTTGGGCTCAGGCTCATTCCCGTCTGCTTCAGGAACACATTCTGTGCTCCTGGGACAGGCGCCAGGATTCCCTGAACACTCGGGTCCAGACCCCGGGGCGGGTGGTGGCCTCCCTTTCCTGGTGGATGAATCCCGGGAACCTCCGGACGGGGGTGGCCTGGCTGCAGGCTCCAGTAACCACCGTAACTACGGATGCCAGCGGGTCCGGTTGGGGAGCGATGGTGGATCGCGTGCCGTTCCAGGGGGTTTGGAGTCTCTCAATCAGTCGTCATTCTTCGAACTTCCGGGAACTTCTAGCGGTGGAGGAGACTCTTCATGCTGCAGTTCACATCCTACAAGGGCGTCACGTCAAGGTTCTGTCGGACAATGTGACTACGGTTGCCTTTTTGCGCCACCAAGGTGGTACTCGGGGCATCCACTTGCAGGTGCTCGCAAGACGAATATTTTCCTGGGCAGAACGCCATCTTCTCTCCTTGTCAGCTGTTCATCTGAGGGGAGCGGACAATGTACAGGCAGATTTTTTGAGCCGCACGGAGGTCCACCCTGGCGAATGGAGCCTCCATCCGGCCGTGTTTCGCTCTCTTACGGACAGGTGGGGAGTCCCATCAATCGACCTGTTTGCATCGGGAGCAAATGCCAAAGTGCCAACATATTTTTCCCTGAGTCGGTCGGACCATCCTCTGGGGCTGGACGCCTTCGCCCATCGCTGGGACTTCCGGTTGGTGTATGCATTTCCTCCGATCCCGCTGCTCCCCAAGACGTTGCAGAAGATTCGGGTGGAGGGGGTGACGGCTATCCTGGTCGCTCCCCTGTGGCCCAAACGGGCATGGTACGGCGCTATCCAAGACCTGTGCCTGGAGGGTCCGATTCGGTTGCCCCACAACCTCGACCTGCTGTCCCAGGGTCCTCTGTTTCACCCGGACCCTCAGTGGCTCAATCTGGCGGCCTGGCTGTTGAGGTCGAGATCCTGACGGCCAAGGGCCTCTCCCAAGCAGTAATCCGCACGCTTCAGCAGAGCAGGAAGCCCGTGACGAACGCCATTTACGGGAAGGTTTGGAAACGCTTTCTGTCCTGGTGCGCTCCTTCCGTTCCGGATATCCATCATCCTAATGTGGCTCTCATTTTGGATTTTTTGCAGCGAGGCTTGGATTTGGGCCTTCAGCCGAGCACCCTTAAGGTCCAGGTTTCAGCTCTCAGTGCCGTATTTGATCAGGATCTTGCTGCCCATCGATGGATCAAACGATTTTTTACCTCTGCTTGTAGACTGCGTCCCAGGCTTCGGCCTTTCGTCCCTTCGTGGATTTGAACATTGTTCTTCAAGGGCTTTCTAAGGATCCCTTTGAGCCTTTGTCTACTGCTTCCCTTCCATCTCTCTCGCACAAGACGGCATTTTTGGTGGCCATTACTTCGGCCAGGCGAGTTGGGGAGCTGCAGGCGCTCTCGGTCCGGGCGCCTTACCTCGTGGTTTCCGATGATCGCATTACGCTTCGGTTGGATCCGTCCTTTCTTCCTAAGGTTGTGTCGGATTTCCATCGGTCCCAGGAAGTGGTGCTCCCGTCCTTTTGTCATTCTCCTGCTAACGCGGCTGAAGCAGTGTTTCACACCTTGGATGTGCGTCGGTCTGTCCTCCACTATCTCCAAGTGACCGCTTCCTGGAGGTTGGATCAGAACCTGTTTGTTCAGCATTTTGGGAAAAACAAAGGGAAGAAGGCTTCCAAGGCTACCATCGCTTCCTGGATCAAGAAGGCGATCTGTTCGGCCTACGTCGCTCAAGACCTTGCTCCTCCGGTGGGGTTGAAGGCTCATTCCACTCGGGCTGCTGCTACATCCTGGGCGGAGCGGGCTGGAGCTTCATCTGAGCAGATATGCAGAGCGGCTACATGGTCGTCCCTCCACACCTTTTCTCGCCACTATAGGTTAGATCTGTCCTCTAGTCGGGATCTGTCCTTTGGTAGGAAAGTCCTACAGGCAATTGTCCCACCCTGAGGAGTATCGGTGGTATTCCTCCAATGCTGTCGTGGAAGGCGATGGGAGAAAACTGAATTAGTCCTTACCGGTAATTCCTTTTCTTGGAGCCTTCCACGACAGCATCAGTTCCCCCCCCTTATTGTCGGTATTTGGATCCGGTTATATCAGGTAATCCATGTCTTCAGGTGATCTTGGTAATACACTGGAGTACGGAGGAAGGGGAGGGGCTTTTAACCTCTCTGTGTTCCTGTCCCCCAATAGGGCGTGGACGACATCCTCCAATGCTGTCGTGGAAGGCTCCAAGAAAAGGAATTACCGGTAAGGACTAATTCAGTTTTCATGGTCCTGAAGGACCGCAGACAGCATACGTCGGGGAATAGAAACTCTTCGGCTGTCAAAGTCACGGAGTTAGTATTTCCCGCTATGCCTAACAGCAAGCTATCATCTTGCACCGCTGTGACAGCAGTGATACAAGATGTTTAGCTAACACACTGATTTGTGTAAAATAATGAATTCCGGGGTTATTTTAGCCATTAACCCCATCAGCATCCTCTGCGCGGCATGTGTGCGCAGAGGTTGCCGATGCGGCTCAAATCCCGGTGATGAAAGGGTTAATATGATGCTGGTGTGGTGGCGCCATGTGTGTAGAGTATTTGACGTGGACAGCTACAGATCCATGTCTGTCCACTTATTTGAAGGCAGCCCAAATTTGGAGCAGTCTCCGATTCTGGGTACATGAAAAAAACGTACACAAACAGATCCCTGACAAAAATGACACAAACGGATGGCTGCTATAGGACCAATCTGTGTCCGTAGGGATACATGGGAGGCCGAAACTGATCCCTGCCTATCTGTTTCAAACTGGATAGACACAGATTCCCCAAAGAAGGCAGACTAAGGCCCCATCTTTTTACGTGTATTTTTGACGCAAAAACGCATGTGTGTCTGTGTTTCCCAGCAAAGTGAATGGACTTTCACTTTGTGCCATTCAGACGTCGCGAAAATGTCAAGTCTTTCCAGTTTTCTTACGCGCGTTTCTTCCATAGGCCCCATTATAAGCACTGGGAAAAACGCGCGTAAAAAAAGCGCAATTAAAGTTGTTCTCTCGCGCTTTTTTACGTGCGTTTTCCCCTTAAAAAACACGCATAAAAAAAAACGCAACAAATACGCAGCGTGTGAACGCAGCCTAAGGGCCCTTTCACATCAGCGTTTTTCGTAATTCGCGGCAGATGCGGTGAAAAAAACGCATCTGCCGCGTTTGCCGCATAACCGTTCCACTTGCGGCACGGTTGCGGTTTTTCCCATAGAAAGTATAGGGGGACTTGCGGCAGATGCGGCAAGTGCGGTTTTGCACTTGCGGCAGGTGCGGCAGCGAAAAAAACCGCGGCTGACCGCGGTTTTTTTCGCTGCCGCACCTGCAAAACCGCACTTGCCGCATCTGCCGCAAGTCCCCCTATACTTCCTATGGGAAAAACCGCAACCGTGCCGCAAGTGGAACGGTTATGCGGCAAACGCGGCAGATGCGGTTTTTTCACCGCATCTGCCACGAATTACTAAAAACGCTGATGTGAAAGGGCCCTAAGGCTGGTTTCACATTGCAGTTTTTTTCCTGATCAGTTCCATCCAGTTTGTGTGCCAAAACCAGGAAAGGAACTTGTAGAGAAAAAGTATAATTGACAGATTGACACCTGTTCTCAGTTTTGGAGACACTCCTGGTTTTGACACTGATGGTGGGTTTACACGTCGCGATATCGGCGTCCAACTCCGACCCAACTCCGACCAAAAGTCACGTGGTTCGGGAGTTGGACCCGATATCGGGCGCGCGTTGTACGGTTTGAACATACAATGCGATGCTGGAACGATGCCAAAACGATATCGGGGTTGAATGAGCGTGCTATTCAACCGCCCGATATCGGATGGCCGTTGTAGCCGCATCGTCCCGTGTGACAGCCCAACTACGATGTGTACGGCCACGTCACCCATTCACTACCATGTTAACTGGTCGTTCCTGGGTTGGGGGGGCGTACACATCGTCGGGACGTTGTATCCCGATATCGGGCTGTGTAAAACGGTGATGCGATGGCAGCAAAAGCGCGCTCAAAAAGCGCGCTCCCGCGTCGTTGGCTACGATATCGGGCCGATATCGCGACGTGTAAACCCACCAACAAACCTGATCGAACCTGATCAGGGAAAAAACTTCAGTGTGAAACCAGCGTTCACACACTGCATATTTGCTGCGTATTTTTATGTGAGTGCCGTTGGAGTTTTTGTAGCCAAAACCAGCAGTGGGACAATCAGAGGAAAAGTATAATAGAAACACGTCACCACTTCTGTATTTATCACCCACTGCTGGTTTTGGCTACAAATACTGCAAGAGCACTCACATAAAAATATGCAGTGTGTGAACGCATGATCAGATAAAGAGCCCCCAGCTTGCACAGCTGCAAGTCGTTACAATGTACCAGCCATCAATCAGGGAGTCAGACACTAGTGGTTGGCCCTGCCCACAATGACACACTGTAACAACTCCCAGCTATGAGGCCATCAGTCCTGCTAGATTTATGAAAATGAAAACTGTCTCTTCAGGGAGGAAGTAGATGAACTATTGCGCCACCTATTGGAAGTAGCAATCCTAAACACTTCCACTCACTGAGCAGCAGCAGATCACAAGAGGCCAACACTTTACAATAAACGATATAGAATTAAACCACAAAATAGTGTGATGGGAAAAACACAGAAGGATGTGATAATAAGTCAGTTATATTGTCATGTGACGCTCCCCAGCCAGTCACCACACAGCGGCCTGGGGCCGCCCCAGCCAGTCACCACACAGTACAACAGCGGCCCGGGGCCGCCCAGCCAGTCACCACACAGTACACAGCGCCCGGGCCGCCCCAGCCAGTCACCACACAGTACACAGCGGCCCGGGGCCGCCCCAGCCAGTCACCACACAGTACACAGCGGCCCGGGGCCGCCCCAGCCAGTCACCACACAGTACACAGCGGCCCGGGGCCGCCCCAGCCAGTCACCTCACAGTACACAGCGGCCCGGGGCCGCCCCAGCCAGTCACCACACAGTACACAGCGGCACGGGGCCGCCCCAGCCAGTCACCACACAGTACACAGCGGAACGGGGTCCGCCCCAGCCAGTCACCACACAGTACACAGCGGCCGGGGTCGCCCCAGCCAGTCACCACACAGTACACAGCGGCCCGGGGTCGCCCCAGCCAGTCACCACACAGTACACAGCGGCCCGGGGTCGCCCCAGCCAGTCACCACACAGTACACAGCGGCCCGGGGCCGCCCCAGCCAGATCACCCACACACAGTACACAGCGGCCCGGGGCCGCCCCAGCCAGTCACCACACAGTACACAGCGGCCGGGGCCGCCCCAGCCAGTCACCACACAGTACACAGCGGCCCGGGGCCGCCCCAGCCAGTCACCACACAGTACACAGCGGTACGGGGCCGCCCCAGCCAGTCACCACACAGTACACAGCGGTACGGGGCCGCCCCAGCCAGTCACCACACAGTACACAGCGGTACGGGGTCGCCCCAGCCAGTCACCACACAGTACACAGCGGTACGGGGCCGCCCCAGCCAGTCACCACACAGTACACAGCGGACCGGGCCGCCCCAGCCAGTCACCACACAGTACACAGCGGACCGGGGCCGCCCCAGCCAGTCACCACACAGTACACAGCGGTACGAGGCCGCCCCAGCCAGTCACCTCACAGTACACAGCGGTACGGGGCCGCCCCAGCCAGTCACCACACAGTACACAGCGGTACGGGGTCGCCCCAGCCAGTCACCACACAGTACACAGCGGTACGGGGTCGCCCCAGCCAGTCACCACACAGTACACAGCGGTACGGGGTCGCCCCAGCCAGTCACCACACAGTACACAGCGGTACGGGGCCGCCCCAGCCAGTCACCACACAGTACACAGCGGTACGGGGCCGCCCCAGCCAGTCACCACACAGTACACAGCGGCCCGGGGCCGCCCCAGCCAGTCACCACACAGTACACAGCGGCCCGGGGCCGCCCCAGCCAGTCACCACACAGTACACAGCGGTACGGGGCCGCCCCAGCCAGTCACCACACAGTACACAGCGGTACGGGGCCGCCCCAGCCAGTCACCACACAGTACACAGCGGTACGGGGCCGCCCCAGCCAGTCACCACACAGTACACAGCGGTACGGGGCCGCCCCAGCCAGTCACCACACAGCACACAGCGGTACGGGGCCGCCCCAGCCAGTCACCACACAGTACACAGCGGTACGGGGCCGCCCCAGCCAGTCACCACACAGTACACAGCGGTACGGGGCCGCCCCAGCCAGTCACCACACAGTACACAGCGGTACGGGGCCGCCCCAGCCAGTCACCACACAGTACACAGCGGCCCGGGGCCGCCCCATTCCGGGGCTGCCATGTCGCTGCCGCTGCAGTCTCATTCTCACCATGTCTTCAGTGACAGCGCTCCCGGTTCCGCCACGTCTCTCACAATCAAAACGGGGTCAGAGGTCACAGAAAGGAACTGTGGGAGCGGAAACACGTCAGGAAATGATCACGTGTAAGAACGAACGAATCAGGGAAGCTTTACCAAACTGCGGCCAATCAGTGCGAGGCGCATACTGTTATCCTGCCAACCACATTATGGCTCCTAACCAATTAGACAGCTGTAGCTTGAGTAGCCAATCAGAACGCGTCTTTGCAGAGGACGTCCAATCAGAGAACCCGTTGCCATCACGGGGCTTGGATTCAGAACGGCGGGAATTTGAGTGACGTCATTTTAGCCCGCGAAATCCTGGAGGAGCCGGTGAGGAGGTGAGCGGCATCCCCGGGCTGTGTGTGACGGGATATAGCCGGTGAGCGGAGGAGGTGTCCCCGGGCTGTGTGTGACGGGATATAGCCGGTGAGCGGAGGAGGTGTCCCCGGGCTGTGTGTGACGGGATATAGCCGGTGAGCGGAGGAGGTGTCCCCGGGCTGTGTGTGACGGGATATAGCCGGTGAGCGGAGGAGCCTGGGCTGTGTGTGACGGGATATAGCCGGGGAGCGGAGGCATCATCCCCGGGCTGTGTGTGACCAGGGGCGGGTAGTGACGGGATACAGCCGGTGTTTTTCCTTGAGCCGGCTGTCGCACTGTCCCTCTGTGAGCGGAGCCCGTACAGACCAGCCTCCATCTCATGGCACCGCGGTGTCATAACTGTGCGACGCGTTCATGATGCGTTTCCTAGACAGTGGGTGAGAACCTGCCTATGGATCTGTGCACATAATGCGTTTTGTAGCAAATCCAGCAGTTAGAGGCTTCCGGTGCCGGATGTGCTGATTGCGGTGAAAAGGCAACACATGTCCAGAGTTCCCATACACCGCACTCACAACACAGCGCATCCCCCTCAGTGGGGGGCACCCGGCGCATCCCCCCCCCCCCCCCTCAGTGGGGGGCACCCGGCGCATCCCCCCCCCCCCTCAGTGGGGGGCACCCGGCGCATCCCCCCCCTCAGTGGGGGGCACCCGGCGCATCCCCCCCCCCCCTCAGTGGGGGGCACCCGGCGCATCCCCCCCCCCCCTCAGTGGGGGGCACCCGGCGCATCCCCCCCCCCCCTCAGTGGGGGGCACCCGGCGCATCCCCCCCCCCCCTCAGTGGGGGGCACCCGGCGCATCCCCCCCCCCCCCCTCAGTGGGGGGCACCCGGCGCATCCCCCCCCCCCCCTCAGTGGGGGGCACCCGGCGCATCCCCCCCCCTCAGTGGGGGGCACCCGGCGCATCCCCCCCCTCAGTGGGGGGGGCACCCGGCGCATCCCCCCCCTCAGTGGGGGGGGGCACCCGGCGCATCCCCCCCCTCAGTGGGGGGGGGCACCCGGCGCATCCCCCCCCCCCCTCAGTGGGGGGGGCACCCGGTGCATCCCCCCCCCCCCCCCCCCCCCCTCAGTGGGGGGCACCCGGCACATCCCCCCCCCCCTCAGTGGGGGGCACCCGGCACATCCCCCCCTCAGTGGGGGGCACCCGGCTGCCACATCTGGTTTTCAAAAATAGAAGAATACGTCTGGATTTGAGAAACTGCAGGTGTGAAAGGGTAATAACTCCGCCGTTGTTTGCCTTTAGTATCTGTTCAGTGATAATCACCGCTCTGGTGGGTTTTTTATGTCACCATTTTGCAGGATGTGCCCAGTTTTCCTCTTTGGTCAGTGATGGCAGTTTTGTGTTGTCATTTCATTCAGATCACATTACAGTGAATATGCTGCTTTGGTCAGGTTGCATTGCTTTTTTTTCTGCTGTTTTGTGCTGGCTAAAAAAAATAATTACTGGCACCTTGTTTTATTTATTTTCTCTCATTTAGGCATATACCGATCAAGTATAATTAGATAGACCAGACATTAAAGGGAACCTGTCACCTCCTAGAAGCCACCTAACCTATACATGTCCCTGCACCTTCCTATTACTATTATAACTATCCCTCTCTCTGCTAAATGCTTGTTTTTAATGTTGTAAAAAACGTTTTCATACTTGCTCATTAGGATGATAGTGAAGCAGGGGCTATATGCAATAGTTCCCCTGGGTGTGTTGGTTTGCAGCCTCCATGATCCAGCCTCTCTGTGCTGCTTTGCTTGTGCAGGCTCTGCTCCTCCTCCTCTGTCACTCACAGCATGCAAATCATTTTGTATCAGCTCCACATCACAGCAGAAGCAACAAAGAGAGGCTGGATCATGGAGGCTGCAAAACAACAGCGGCGGCCACCGGGAGAGAGTTCAATGTTCTCCTGCACTTTCATACGGAGGACACTGCGGACCCATTGACTTCAATGCGTGGTTTGTGCGCTTGCGGACGCTTGCAGATAAAACAAGCAACCGCACAAAAAATGCAACAAGCAGCGTTCGGAGTGCGCTCAGAGGGTGCACAAATTATGCGCAACTGAACGAAGCCAAACGCAGGCATATGCTAAATATAGGAACGCATATGTGCAAGTGTTTGGTGCGCTACGTTTGCATACCCCAGTGTGAAACCACCCTTACACACTAGTTGATAGAATAATGGACAGCCCCTTTAAAAATGGTATTGCCACACTGTCCCTTTGTTGTTTGGTAAGATTTTACATCAATGTGAAGTCTGAAGCATTCGACCCACCAACATACTGCCACTTAGTATCATTGTCTGGGTTCCGTTATATGCGAGTGTTTCTACCGTTCTTAAATTGTATCCTGATCGGTGGGTTCCCTGTTTCCATTTGTATCTGCAATCATCTTTGACCTTAATTCTATTTCTCTGTTCCTACATATACAAACATAAGAAGTTCCAATAAACATCTATTATACTATATGAATTTGAATAACAAAAGGTTGAATAATTCCACTTTTTTTGTACTTGAATGATTTACTGCATCTACTTATACTTTCCTCTTTTATCCTCTCAGTAACACGTTCTTTGCTGTTTTGCAGATCAACATTTTAAAACGTTTTACTGATCTCCACATCTTTACATCTCTGCAATGGGAATTCAAGGCCTGGCTAAGCTGATTGCTGATGTGGCACCCGGAGCCATAAAAGAGAATGACATAAAGAGTTACTTTGGCCGTAAAGTGGCAGTGGACGCTTCTATGTGCATCTACCAGTTTCTTATAGCTGTGCGGCAGGATGGTAACATGCTTCAGAATGAGGAAGGTGAGACCACCAGTCACTTGATGGGTATGTTCTATCGTACAATACGCATGGTGGAGCACGGCATCAAACCTGTTTATGTGTTTGATGGCAAACCACCACAGCTGAAGTCAGGTGAACTGGCAAAGCGCGGTGAGAGGAGGGCAGAAGCTGAAAAATTGCTGCAGGCAGCGCAAGAAGCAGGTGAAATGGAGAACATTGAGAAGTTCAATAAGAGGCTTGTAAAGGTGACTAAGCAACACAATGAAGAGTGCAAAAATCTGCTTAAATTAATGGGTATTCCATACGTTGATGCGCCTTGTGAGGCTGAGGCCACATGTGCAGCCTTGGTAAAAGCTGGAAAAGTCTATGCCGCAGCCACAGAAGATATGGATGCATTGACTTTTGGCACTCCACTGCTGCTGCGTCATCTCACTGCTAGCGAGGCCAAAAAGCTGCCAATCCAGGAGTTTCACCTCAGCCGGGCTCTGCAGGACATAGGGATCTCACAAGATCAGTTTATAGACCTCTGTATCCTGCTGGGCAGTGATTACTGTGAGACCATTCGTGGTATTGGCCCAAAGAAGGCGATTGAACTCATCCGGCAGCACAAAAGTATAGAAGAGATCATGGATAACATCGATTTAAAAAAATACCCTGTACCTGAGAACTGGCTGCACAAAGAAGCTCGCCAGCTCTTCTTGGAGCCTGAAGTGGTTGATGTAAGTAGTGTGGATTTGAAGTGGGTTGATCCAGATGAGGAGGCTCTGGTGTCATTCATGTGTGGAGAGAAGCAGTTCAGTGAAGATCGTATACGTAATGGAGCCAAGAAGCTGGCCAAGAACCGTCATGGCAGCACACAGGGCCGACTAGATGACTTTTTCAAGGTAACCGGATCCATCACCTCTAGCAAAAGGAAGGAAACTGATACTAAAGGATCCGCTAAGAAAAAGGCAAAAACTGCAAGCACCCCATCTGGGAAGTTCAAGAGGGGCAAGTGATGAGGCCACGTGGACTGATTGTAAAAAAGAGGGGGGACCGTTTATTAAGTTGTATAAATATGAATGATTTTTATATGTTCTGGCCATTGAAATAAAGCAAAAATCTATGTATGTGGTTAGTTTTGTGTCAACTATGAAATATACGTAGTACCTGGACTGCTCTGCTCATTTTTCTTTTTTCAATTGTTTCTAATGTTTTTTTTCATGTTTGATGTTCTTTGAGCATACATTGCTTTGTGATCAATAAATATGCTTTAGTCTTAGTGTGTGAACTGTTTATTGAAGTGTAAATCATAAATTGTATGCACATCAGTGGCAAAACTTAGGCTGCCTTCACATTTGCGTATGTGAACGCAGCTTATGCTGCGTTCCCATACGCATTCAAACGCATGCGCACTGCGTTCCTATGTTTAACATAGGAACGCATAGTGCCTGCGTTTGGCAGCGTTTGCTGCGTTCGGGTGCGGATGCGGACCAAATCTGCTCCTTCCGGTGTCCCGCGTCCGCACCCGGGACGCAGCATGTCGCATCCCTGGTGCGGACAAGAGTGTGTGATCTGTACGCAGGCATCCGCCTGCGCACAGATCACATATAGGAGTGAATGGGTGCGCACGGCGATCTGCAAGCATCTGCAGACCGCCGTGCGCTCCATTATAAACATAGGGGCTGCCGTCTGCATGCAGATGCTTGCAGATGCCTCCGCAAAACGCTGCGGAGGCATCTGCAAATCTGAAGGCAGCCTTACAATTTCAATCCACTATTAAAAAATAGTTTCCTGCTGTTTAGTGGCATCATTTCATTTCTGACTATAAAGGACATTTATTAGGAGACTTCAAAGGGAATCTTGTCAACTCGTTTTTGCTATCTCTTGTCAGAACGGCATGATGTAGAAAAAGAGACCCTGAATCCAATGATGATCATAAATCTGGAGAGAGAATTAAGTGAAGATAGGGTCTTATCTTTTATATATGAAATGCAGTATTAGTTGGAAGAAAAGCTCACCTTTTGGAGGTTGTGGCGCAAGCACTATATACGCCAACAACAGCTGCTGCAGACCCCTGTGGAGAGATGTCGGTACAGGGGCATGAATAGGGTATAAACCCGTGCCGCTGTTTAACCAAGAGTCAATATCAATTCTGATATTGACTCGTGGTTAAACAGCAGCACATGGTTTTTACCGTATTCATCACCCTGTACTGACATGGATCCAACGATGTATCACTTAGTTTGCTGGGTACAGCCATTCTGGCACAGAATTTTTAGATTTAGTAATGCATTAGAGCTAAAAAAGCTGTTCCTTTCCTCATCAGGCTCTGTATATAATGTCTACAGACAGTGAGCTGCTAATCACAGAGGGACATGCTGAACTTGGCCTCACATGCTGCTGTGTCCGAGCAATGGTAAGCTACTGGTGCTAAAACAAACATCTTGGACCTTGACGAGAGAGGCATTTTACAAGTCTATGTTTTAACTCTTACAGCATGCTTTCTTCAGATTACATAGCCAAAACCTGGTAACTGATTCCCTATAACTACAGCAGCAGTTTACTTCGAGCCTGTTGATGACTGAAGCCGATAGATATACTGTAGCTAAAATGTTAGAGAAGTCAGGGTCACACTGGCGCTGGCATACCGTCCAGTGGGGTCCGTCAAAAAGATAGATTCTCGTAGCATTAATACAGCGTAACCGTAATGGTACGCTGCCAATAGAATCCTATGGGAGAAGGACTCCTGAGCGTGCATTTTGCACAAAAAAGGGCAACTGCATTCAGACGCCGCTCTTTTCCAGAGCCCATTTTAGAATGTGGGTTAAGGGAAAAGCGCTCCGAAAAAGGCACTAAGAATTTACATGGTCATTCTTTTTGCGGACGCGCTTTGCAGTGAAAGCACGTCCGCAAAAAGACACCAGAATACATGGCGTCTGAACGCATTTAATCAAAAGCCATAGCTTTTGCTGGAATGCGTTTCCAGTGTTGCGTTTCACTGCATTTACACTAGCGCTTAACAGTGCTGCATAAATGCAGGAATACTAGGGGAATATGTCACGTGTGAACCTACCCTAAGAGTAAGGGGAGCATAACTGCTGTATAAAAATCAATGGTCTGAACAGAGCAATATTAGGCATTAACTCCTCTCTTAGCATGTAGCTCCATGCACCCACGGCTGGTTGCCAAGTCCATGGAACCCAGCTGCACACTAGGAAAGCTCTCATTGCAGAAGAATTAGAGCAGATTGAAAATAAGCAAGTTTGCAATTGACTTGCTTTTTCTAACCGGCTGATAAAATAATGTGATTACTGCAGTCTGGGCACTGACTAACGCTGTGTATGGCAGAGTAATGAGATAAGTCTTAATATGAGCTAGCAGGTTTGAGGAAATGGTGACCAGCCTGTGGCTCCTTAGTCTGTGTACCATGCCAGCTACAAGGATAACATCCAGCTAATGAAGGAAGCAGGAGAGCTCCAAAGAGAATTGCCTTATGTACACATCTCCATGAAGAAGTGGGTACACTTTAATGATTCTTTAAAGGTATGCTTATGTTCAGAAAGATGTAATTTTATTTCAATATTATAAGGAGTAATGCTTGAATTATAAAGATCAGCAACAGAGCATAAGGCCTCCGTCAGATGAGTGTAATGTGACATCTGGTGTAACCACGTATCAAAGGGCACAAATGAAACTAAATCCGCAAGTTGCCTTTTGTAAGGTGATGAGCATCTGCTTCACTGAACTCCCTTGTAAATGCTGTTTGCATAGGCAAACAACACCCCAAAACAGGTTACAATAATATTGATTGCTCTCAGTGGGAGAAACAAGCTAATAATGTTGTAGTTGTGATACCTTTTAATGGCTAACAAAAATAAAATGTGATGTTAAAAGACAATTTTTTTGAGACGTCTTAGGTCCTTTCATCAGGCATGGTATGACAAAATATTGAAAACCTCAAAATGTATACATGAACAACTGGAATGAATGGATATTTAATTAAATGAACAAAAAGCTTGGAGAGGATCCTTAATCAGCACAGCTTAGTGATGTCAAAGTTTTTATGACTAATATATACGAAAACCTGGTGTCTTAAGACTTCAGTGTCTTTTTTTTTTTTACCATTAAGATTTTTATTAGCATATAACAATATACAGAAAAACAACATAAACGCCATGCAGTGGCCAATATAAAGGGGAAAACGGTCAAGGGCAAGGTGGGAGAAGGAAATAGGGAGGAAAGGATAAAGGAGGGTGGACATTAAAACACATAAAGCTACATAACGCTTGTCATCAATGTCAACATATATTGTACTCAAAAAGAGTCAACACTCAGTCATTTTAACAGATAAGATGGAATATCCGCAGCATGAGTAGAGGTGACCCAGGGATCCCACCAAGTGAGGACTTTATTCTTTTTAGATAGTGATGAGGCGCTCAGGGATTCATAGCAGAAGTGAAGATTGAGTTTGTTGATCAATTCTGCCCTGGAGGGGGTAGATGGGTCCCTCCAGTGAGCTGCTATGCCCTGTCGACTAAAATATTGGATTTGTTAGGTCTCAAGGGCGAGGGGAAATTAACCAGAGAAATACCCAATAGCGCCAGCTGGGGTGTTAGGGACATCGGGATCTGCGTCACCTCAGCAATGAGCGCCTCTACCTGACACCAAAAGTTCCTAATGGGGCATTCCCACCAGACGTGTGATAACGATCCAGATGAGCCACAGCCCTTCCAGCAGGAGGAGGAGGAGGCCAGGTGGAGCTTGGCCAGACGGGCCGGAGTCATATACCATTGCAGGAGGGTTTTTCTAGCCTGTTCTACGTGACCCACACAAGAGGAGAACTTGGCAGGGTGCAATAAGGCCGCGGACTATTCCTCCGCTGAGGCATTAAATGAGAAAAGGGACTCCCAAGAATCCATGCACGAAAGTTTGCGTGATAGGCCGTGGAATAATAAGATATTATAAAGAACTGATACCCCTCTGGATACAAAGGTCTGGGGTTTAAAAAAATCTATGGCCCGGGGTGTCTCCAACGAGCGGGGGATCCCTGAAAAACGTCGACGAACGTAAAAAACTGTGCAGCTGTAAATATGAAAAAAAAAGCAGCATTTGGGAGGGAATACTTAGATTGAAGAGCGGTGAAAGGGAGAAGGCCCGACGGACCAAAAAGGCTGGTGATAAAAGTGATCCCTGCCTTTCCCCAAAGAGAGGAAGGGAATCCGTCGATAAGTACTGTTAGGGCATCAAGGGACACATACCTGGCCATATACGGGAACACCATAGGGCAAACCGACGCCCATAATTTTATCGCAGCAGCCATAGTAGAAAGAAGGGCCATTGGTGGGTCTGATCTTAAGAGAGAGGCCTCCAACAGGAGCTTAAGAGAACCTTTAGGAGCAAAGTGAGCCTCTATCATCAACCAAGGGAACTGAGTGGACCCTTCCCACCATAGCTTAAGAGGCTCCAAAATGGCCGCCCTATAATAGGCCACTATCATTGGTGCTCCCAAACCACCCCTGGCACTAGGTAGGACCATCCACTGTCTCCTAATCAAGACTTCAGTGTCTTTGAACAGCGTTGTTCAGATGTTCTAATGAGCCATAAATCCATCAGAAAGGTTGGGCCCTTCCTGGACACAATCGAAAGTCCTAATTAATTTGGATTCACAGACCCTTTGATGTTTTTGTGATTTGAAATTACCTCTCAAATGTAAAACGTTCATATTTTCAATGTCATGTCCTTGACTAGAAAAATGTTTGGCTACTGGAAAATGGAGTTTTTTTGTGTGCAATTGTGTGAAGATGAGACCTCATCCTCTTCGTGATGTGAAACCAGCCTATTTTTTCCTGTCCGTGGAGATCCTGTTTTTTTGCAGGACCCCACAGACAGGAAAGAACAGGATCGGATGTGTACCTACGGATGCCATTTCTGTGTCCGGATCCATGATTTTCACAGATCCAGACACAGAAAGGAGTGCGAGGCTGCAAAACGCAGACATGCGGGGCACTTTCACTTTTGCATTGTATATACATTGCGGAAGTGATGCAAGTGTTAACAATAAAAAAAGATCTTCACCTCCTGCGTGTGTCCTGTGATGTGTGGCATCCATCTCCGAGCGCTTAAGGACCTGTGTATCAGCTGGCAGGGCAACCCGATCAGCTGATCGGTCACATGACCACATCAGCCGGATCGATTTAAATCGTGCGCCTGCCAAAACCAATCGGCGGGCGATATAAGCTGCGCTGTGCGGTCATGTGACCAATCAGCTGATTGGGTTGCCCCGCCCCACATCAGCTGAACTAGGAACTTAAGCCTTCAGCGAATCGGGTCGGATCTGATGGTGTCCAATTTGGTTCGCTGTGCCCAAAATAGGAGCCGTCTCAGATTCTGGGTGCAGCAAAAAATTGGACAGAATCAGATCCGTTACAATTTGGGCACAATCGGATGGCCATACAAGACCAATCCGTGCCCATAGGGATACACGGGGCCCAAATTGGATCCTTGGCTATCCATTGTAAACCAGATGGCCACGGATCCACAAAAATCTTGATGTGAAACCAGCCTTAGCCGGTGTCCAGTCTCTCCAATGTAAAACGTTCCCACAGGACATATGGTATACATAATTAAATACACAACATTGGAAGAGGAGCATGTGAATGTCCCAGGAATCTTATAATCCTGCTGTGTGTTGGGGATCTGTATCCTGTCTCTATGTGAGCACAGGTCTTGCAGCTCTTCATATTGCATGGATAAGTTCCTCTTGGTGTATCTGAGGGCATCGAACTTCGGATCATGGTGTTTCTTAAATTGGGCGGCTGCCTGTAGCACAGCCAGGGAGGGTCTTTGAATGTTATCTTTAGTCGGTCACCCGAGTGTAGGGATATGGTGAGGTTTCCTGGCAGTTTTCCTCAGTACCTCAAGCTGTGGGTTGTAGGTCACCACCAGAGGAACACGGTGGTGTTTTAAGTGTTCATCCCTTTCCGGTGGGTTGGTGCAAATACGGTTATATCTGAAGGCCTGGCTGTAGACAATGGACTTTTTAATGCGTTTCAGGTGGAAACTGTCCCACCTGAGGTACGTGGGACGGTCAATCGGTTTCCGATATATCGATGTCTGGAATGAACCATTTAGCAATTTTATGGTGGTATCAAGGAAGATGATTTCTGTTTTTGAGTCTTCCAGTGTGAAGTTTACGGTGGGATGAAATTTGTTGAACTTGTCATGGAATTCTAGAAGTTCATGTTCCGTCTCAGTCCGGATTATTAGGATGTCATCAATGTAGCGGACGTAGGCCAAGGGTTGGATGGGGCAGGAGGGCTAAGAAGCCATGAAAAGATTGGCATACTGGGAGGCCATTTTGCTTCCCATAGCAATTCCGGTACGTTGTAAATACAGTTCTTTACGAAAAGAGTGAGGATAAATCTGGTGAGCCTTAGTACTGACTCCGAAGAGATCCCATTGACTTCGTATAAATTAGTCATAAAAACTTTGACATCACTAATTAAGGATCCTCTCCAGGCTGTTTTGTTAATTTAGTTAAATGTCCATTCATTCATGTATATATTTTGAGTTTCTTTCAATGTTTTGCCATGCCTGATGAAGAGACCTGAGATGTCTCGAAAGCTCGCCTTGTAACATCACTTCTTGTATTTAGCCATTAAAATGTATCACAACTACAAGATTCTGATCTTGTTTCTCCCACTGAGAGCAATCAACCGGCGAACACGGGACCAAAACCTTTTTTCTACTATATTTGGCAAAACTAAAATCTACCTAAGCAAATGCACCAATTACTAAATACAAATGCGGAACATGCAACAATGTGTCATAATCCAGCAGCTTTTATTACAAGAATATAGAAAACGCATCTAAGAGCACAATGTGTAGCATCAACCAGCGATTGATAATAAAACAACATTATTGGGATGTGATGTAAAGTTGTCATACCGGGGCTGTATGTTCACAAGAGAACCTAAAGTTACAGCACAAAGAGATCGTTGGTATAAAACTGCAAAATGTGGAGCAGGTGCTAATGGAAAAATAATAGATTAGAAAATCTCAATTTTACCAGTGGGAAATTGGTGGAGATTTGTTAGAAAATTCCTAAAATATTTAACAAAAGATAAACCTTTGTTTCATATAATCAGCTTAATACAAGAGCAAGTCTCATGACCCAAACTAAACCAGGGATCGGTGCTGCTGTCCGCTCTGATCATTAGACCTGGCATCCATGATCTCGGCCTATGATTCACTTTAAACTAGCAACAAGTCCCTCCATGTACCCCCAATATAAGCTGCACATTGACAAGTCCAGTGGGTGAAAGCTTACGATTGCTCCAAGGCACTGACCAAAATGTCCCTCTCCTGCATAAAGGGAGCCTAGTGCTACAAATGATGCATGATTATGGCTCAGGGTCTTGTACACAGTTTGCATTGACCTGTAGAACGGTGTTCAAAAAGCTTTCAATGTGGGACCGTCACACCAGACTGTTAAAAAGGAACCCGTCACCAGGTTTTTGCAACTTAATCTGAGAAGAGCATAATATAGGACCCGAGATCCTGATTCCAGCGATGTCACACTTATGGGGCTGCTCAGTGTAGTTTTGATAAAATCACTGTTTTATCAGCAGGAGATTATCACTAGCAGTCTACTTGGCCTGCTGCCAGGTAGTCTGGCATATTCACAGACTGCTAAATCTGCAACAGAGAAAACACTAATGTTATCAAAATGACAGCAAGCAGCTCAGTAACTGACATCACTGGAGTCAGGGGCTCTATTTCTACATTATGCTGCTCTCAGATGGGATGACAAAAACCTGGTGACAGGTTCCCTTTAAATACAAGCTTTCCTAAGAAGAAATCTCCCCTAAGCTGCTATGTCATCGCTCACAACTGGAGCAGAGTGAATAAATTACAATTAATCGAATTCTACAAAAATAACATTCACCAAACTCTTTAGTATTTTTTTTTGGAGGGGTCGTTTGCTCCTGAGTCGCTGGCCACCGTTTTCTGAACTCTATAAGGACATCAAAGAGTTCGGACTTCTCAGTGTCACCTGTCCAGTCCTTGTACATGATCAGATCGCTGCTGGTCATGCTGAGATCTCTGCTCACACTAGGATGATTCTCCCAGCTTAGATTAAGGCTTCTGTACAAGAGCGCGAGGTCCTGATGCCACGCAGTGCACTGTGCCACTGAGCCCACAGGAGCCTCGCCAAAGCCGGAAGTCCCAGCTCAGTGTGAGAAGCCCGGAGACTTCAATGTGATCCGCGGCGAGGACCTGATAGGTGATTGTAACAAGCCATAGAGGGAAGGATAAATATTTTTACTGTATCATCTTTTTTTATGTTCTGGGCTCTGGAGATCATAATAAACTAAGATGTAAAAATAAAATAAGCGACATTAAATTCATAAAGGTAAATCTCTGCGAATCAAACTATCCAGGAAAATCCAGGTGAGTTCAGGTTCTACCGGATCCGTTCATCTCTATGCTGAACTCTGGCTTCAATACAAAACTCCACCACCAGGTGGCAGTATTATCAGAAAAATGATCAGAATTCTGGAAGTCGCTTTGATTCTAAATGCACAAATGTATCAAGCACCAAAGGTAGCAGTGTCACATGATGTTAGATACATCTGGGGCATCTTTTGCCATCAAGATATTGGTGAATAAACTCTTGATAAAGTGCTCCAACATTTAAGAAAAAAATAATCCTTTCTAAAGATCTTAATCTTCTAGCCTGTATTATTTGTCACTTGCTTGCTGCATCTGTGCTCACACGTCTGCATACTACAGTTATATTCACATGTAAGATACGTCCTGGGTATTCCTCTGACAAAATACCTGTAGCATAGAGTAGAGGTGGGCAGATTGATGTGTCAGACTTCTGTCCACCAGCCACGTCAGTAACTCTGGCCTCAATGTTCCCAAATCTCTTACTTTATGGGATCCCCAGAGCAGGTTTGAAAAGCCGAGGCTGGCGTGACATCATCATCATTGTGATTTGTCACACCAGGTCAGCCAATCAAAAACTGCCCCAGAAACCTGGAGAGTAAAGGACCCGTTACACGCTACGATATCGTTGGTACGTCACGGCTTTTGGGGCGGTGCAGCGACGTCGTAACGACGTTGTTGCATGTGACATGTAGAATCAACCAACGATAAGTCGTTAGATTGTTGATGGTAGGTTTATGAACAGGACCATAAATCAGTCGTTCGTTCAACCTGCAGCATCGTTGTGTGTGACACCTTTCCAACGATCTTGTTTATGACTTTGCCTATTCAGGACTGAAGGACGCAGGCGACCAAACAACCGCAAGTATCATTCGCTTGTCACGGAATCGTTGCTGCGTTGTTCAATATATCCGTACGTGTGACATTTCACTAGCGATCAATAAACGATGATCCAACGATCTCAGCCAGGTTGCATCGCTGGGTCATTGAAGCGTGTAATGGGGCCTTAAGAGATTAGCGATTCTCCCATTCGAACATTATTTACAAGGTTGATGTAGCAGAGTCAGATAAATAGATCCATTGCGTTTTAGATGAATAGTCGAAGGCAGGACCACACCCCGATCTGGACTGACAGGTCACTTCCCTAGGCACCCACATAGGTGAGAACCTGTCATTCAAAGTGATCAGGGTGGGAGAACCACCCAGGATTTCCTTTGGACTAGTCATTCAAGACGTATAGTCGCAGCCGGTTTTTCACATTGTGTTTTCTCTGAAAACCTCCAGCGTTTCAAAATATAACATTCAGCACCGAAGCCAGCGTCTTCAGCACCGCAGCCAGCGTCTTCAGCACCGCAGCCAGCGTCTTCAGCACCGCAGCCAGCCTCTGATTCATGAATCTTACAACAGGATCCCTTGGGCACAGTTTTGCTGGAGAAACGATTAAACTTTCCAGGCCCATAGAAACCTCACCCTGGTCAGTATAATGTATACAGTATCTAACGGCCACTTATTGTCAGTCCTGGACAACTGATCCTTTTACAATTAAACAGAACACCCAAAGCGATCACTATTTAGATACCAAGGTGCAATTCATAGTCCCCTCTATAACAGAAGATTGGTTAAAGAGGAAAATCACAAGTTTTCACATTTTTTCAGTGGATGGGGCTGCAGCCTGCCACCACACAACAAATGTACTGTAATGTACACCACGGGAATGGTAAGAAATGTGCAGCTCTGTCTACTGAAGAGCTACAACTTCAAGCCCGGCTTGTGGAACAGCAGTCTTGGTAAATCGTCCCCAAACACTGCTTACACGCCATGCACTCAGTGACCTCGTACACACTGCAGGTCTGTCTCCCCTCTGCAGCACAATATTGCCCCGGAGATGCAAATAAGTGGATCAAGAATTTGCCTAAGTCATGGTACACCTGTAGATTTATACAAGACTTTGACTATTTGGTAAATCTATACTTTTTAAAAGTGACAGGGTGTAAAAAAACAAAAATGAAATAAAGGATGCGCTATAAACCGCTTTCTATGACCGTCTTTGATGCCTCCCCTCAGTGCTTTTTGCTGTGTTTCTTTTGGCTTGCAGAAAACACCAAAGTTACATTTTTCTTTTACTTTTTTTTTTCTTCATTTGCTTATCCAAATAGAAAAACTTATTGGAAACGCATGAAAAAAAAACAACCATGTGTAGAGAATGCTACATCTGGAAAAACATCTTCACCCAAAAATATAATCACCAATGCTCCAGATTCTACGCGGTGCGTAAAAGATTGTGATGAGTATGCCATCAGTGCCCCTCTCCTATACAGGCACAGCCTGAGGGCAGGGGAGCACAGACTGCTGCACGTCCAGCGGTGGGAACGCAGCCTCACTAAGCCTCAGAGGATTTGCAGTAAGAATGTGCTTAGCTCCACATTAATCACCACACACCATTAGAAAATCACACTTGCTTTCATTGTTAATTTTATAGCCAAAGTGAAACAACTGCAGGATACAAAGTTAATAGCATCTATGGTAAAACGCATTCAGATGTCGCTGTTTTCATGAACTGAGATTTCAGCTTCAGTCTTGAATGTATAAAATGTGCCGGGTTGTCGTACTGCAAACTAGGAATGTCAAGAAGGCGACAGCATCACCGTCCAGTCTCAAAGCTTCATTTCGGATGGATCCGAGTGAATCCTGCAGCATTAGACAGGGGGCGCTCTTCTTACTTGTGTAGATAGGCATCTAGCCAGAGTTCACCAGACTCTCTCAGAGAGCTGCGGGGAAACAGAAGTATTGTGAACATGCTGTGTATTGAAGGAACCGGACACCTCCAGAGGCATTCTATTAACTATATGGGTACAGTCACACGGTGCGACGGCACCGCCGATTTGTTAGGCGTTGCATGGGCGTGGCCTATCGGCACCAACATCGCCCCTCAATCGCCTAATGTAATTGGGTGATGGCGACGCCTTTTACTGGTCACCTGGTTTCAGAGCAGTGCTCTGAAACAGGTGGCCGATCTGGGGCGATGTGCACACATCGCCCCATGTAACCGACCGCCGGCGACCTGACAGGCAATGGGATCGATAGGCTCCCATTGTACTGCAACGCTGCTGGGGTTTTGAGACACCCCGGCGGCGATGCCGCCCGTCAGCGCGCCGATGCATCGCCGGAGGTGTCTCCCCGTGTAAACGGGGGCGGTGACGCTGGCGGGGTGCCAAAAGCGAGCGCACTCCCGCCAGTCGCCGCCGACATCTCCGGCGAGGTGGCACCATGTGACGGTACCCTAAGGGTACCTTTACACGCGGCTGCATTTCTAGGGTGGCTACAGGTAACTTACTGGTTGCAGTGAAATCATGGAGAGATTATTCCATTTGTACACAGCAACAAGATAGAACCTTGTCTCCATGATTTCACTGCAACCAGTAAGTTACCTGTAGCCACCCTAGAAATGTAGCCGCGTGTAAAAAGGTACCCTAAGGGTACTTTGTCACGCCACAACCGCGGGAGACATTTTTGATGGCGATATGTCGCCTTGGAATTATCGCCGCTAAATTGCCTCCTAATTGCGGCGTGTATTTCGGGAATTTGGCAGCGATATGTTGCCTCGCTCCGGTCACCTGATTTTGGAGCACTGCTCTGAAATCAGGCGACCGTGGTGAGGCGACATATCGCTGCCAAATTCCCGAAATACACGCCGCAATTAGGAGGCAATTTGGTGGCGGTAATTCCAGGGCGACATATCGCCATCAAAAATGTCTCCCGCGGTTGTGGCGTGACAAGGTACCCTAAAACATTAGTTGTTCCCCTCCCTTCTCCTTTGCTCCTGACACACTTGTTATCAGTCCCATTGAATCATAATCCACCTGGACCCAGCATCAGAAGTTCCCAAACTGCTAATCACAGCTCTTACTTTCCTGAGCTGTGTGCTTGTTTAAAATCCCTGTTATCTCTATATGTAAATATAGTAATAACAGTCTAGATTCAGAACAAACACTAACCGACCTTAATGTGAAGTAGCAGAATGAAGCTACACACAAGAACTCTCACTCAAGGAATAGCCCCCCCCACTGCCCCCAGGAAGTAAGGAGACTGCAGAGCTCCGAGCTGCGCAATAGACAATTCTAGAATACCCCTTTAAGTAAAAGGTATTTACATCTTTTAAAAATATATATTAAGAATCGCAAAGTAAAAAAAATCATAGAAAAAAACCCCTGAAGAAAGTCACTTACTCAACTATGTCAGCAAATGCAGTGAACAGAGGTTTGGACTGGTAATCAATGCCGTACTTCCTGCACAGCGAGCGGACGAGAGGAGCGGCTTTTGAGTAGTTGTGCCTTGGCATCGTGGGGAATAGACTGTAGACAGATGTGAAGATGGATATTAGGAACAGTTGGTTATTTAGGTGACTGGGTTACAGATTAGCCTCATCCAGCTTTACTTACTGGTGCTCAATCTGGAAATTGAGATGTCCACTAAACCAATCGTTAAAGAAAGACTGGTCCACGTTACACGTGGCTTGTAGCTGTAAGAGACAGAGGGACGGAGAAATGTGAATGTACCATAATCATATAGAAATCTTACAGGGAGTAGTTATTGCTAGCTGATCACAAGCAGAAAAAGTACTAGAAGGTTTTGTTTGAAGGCTGAAAGTGCTAAACATTCTACAACAGGTGCTAAGGATTCATATATTGAATTGCCCCCAGTCAGTGGAGTATATAGACCATTGATAGAACGGTCCAAAAGCTCCAATGAGGCTAGAGCCCTCGAGAGGATGTTTAGCTTCCATCTCTTAGATGACCATTGTCAACCCCAGCCCATTGTACACCATGGTGAGTTCCAGCCCTGTCAGTGGGAACATAGTGTTTTCAGCTTATCGGATGGACCTCCACAGAGATCCAGGTGGCCTCATACTAAAGACGCAACCTAAACTGCAACTATTGTCTTTTTTAGAAACTATAGATTATAGGTGTAATATATAGGGGAGGACCAAATACTTGAAGCTTTTTACACACAATAGATCATTGCTGACTTACCACAGGATGTGGGGAGGGTTTTTTAGGTTTTGCTACACCTTTATGTGTTATCAAACAAATCATTTTGTACATTTAGGGCCCGCGCATATTTCTGGCTTCATTAAACCACACACTGTTCCTTCATATCAAGGTTGGTGCAATATTGCACAAGACTGATTTCTCACTAAAAAGAATTAAGGTGGTAAAACCATGAGACAAATGTCATCTTAGGCTCCTTTCACATCAGCGGTTTATGCTGTTGTGCGGCAGATCCGGCAGGTGTCGCCGCATCTTGTCAGATCCAGCAAGCACCATGCTTTGTCTATGGGGCTTGCGGTCCGGTGCGGCTCTGCCGGATGCGGCAGATCCGGCACTTGCGTCAGCAAAATGGCGCATTCATTGAAGCACCACTTTCTGGTGCTCTACTCAGACTCTACCAGTTGCCCTGGTGCTGGTGGCAAACTGGGTAATAAAGGGGTTAATGCTGGCTCACTTATTGGCAGCTGGCGCTAAGCCCGAAATTCACTATCACCAGGACCCCAGGGACTACAACAAGAGGAGACTTGATCCCTTGTTGTAGTCTCTGGAGTCCCAGTGCAGGACCGCATGTGCCCGCCGCCTGTTTCTGCTCATGCTTCTCTGCAGCCCAATCTCCCTGCATGAAGACCAGGCTGCAGTAAAGCGATCTGACAGCCCGGACACAGTGATCCGCTATGTGATT